>JASGCC010000045.1:760884-2154749 GCA_030067915.1 Hydractinia echinata | reverse complement strand
AACGAACCTGCTCGTAAAACTAGTAGAAAGTTTCGTCGTGGTTAAATTAAAGCTGATAAGTTTTGCCCTGTCAGAATTATTGCACACACAGAAAAATTTTCTGGAATCATATCTGTTGAATATATCACCTCGCTAACCATCCAAAAACTGTTGAGAACACTGTCCATCATCCAATTCCAAAATCAATCCGCACTGATACTCAACACAGTTGGATGCCATAACATCTGCTACCTATCTTTGTTGTCTTTGGAGTCGAATCTTACTGCATCTGAACTTGCAAATGTGAAGAGAAAGGAAAAAGCTTTTCGTCAGGGCTGGTTGCAAGATGAAGTTATAAGCGCATTCCTGTATCAACTCCGACTTCAATTCTCGCATATTGATTATCTTGATCCTACGGAGGCTGTTGTGCAATTACATGCTCATCGCGAAACTAAGGGATTGAAAATATCTCGTCCTGTCGAGTCTATCAAGTTTGTCTTCGTCCCTATTAATCAAAGTGGAATGCATTGGGTGCTTATTGTCGTTGATGTTGTTGAGAAGCAGGTCATTGTTCTTGATCCTATGACTAATAACACGGTCACGACGGCTTACAAAGACTTTATTCAATTAGGTGAACACATATTGAAGAAAAACTTTACGAGCACCATGAAAAAGAGTGAACCCGTTCAACACTCCCTGCAAAAAGATGCTTCGAGTTGCGGCGTTTTATGTTGTTTTTATGCCTTCCAAATTTCTTCAGGTGAGAACTGTAAATTGTTATAAGTCAGCATTTAATTGAATTTAGAATATATTAATTAGAACATATTAAAATTTTGGCAATGTTTTTAGCTAAAAAATTCTGCGTTTGCTTTCTATAGGTAACAGTCTGCTGGAAACTTGTAATGCAGATAAATATCGTTTCTTCATTTATTGTAAAAAGTTGCATCAGTGTTAACTATCGTGAATTTCGAAAGACGCACTCGATTTGCAAGGTACTTTTTACACTTCTCACTTCGACTAAAGAAAGCTCTGTGCATATATATGAAAACAGAAAATTGATTTCTTTTAACGTTGTTTTAAATATGTCGTAGCGAAAGTGAAGACATAAACTAGGTGCAGTGCACAGCATGTCCACAATGGTTCCACTGTTGCTGCTTAAACCTGTCGTTGGCAGATGTTGACGAAGCAGTTAGCTTCAGATGTCCCTAAATCTTTAAGTTGTTTTGTAGATTATGCGGAGTATGTATTTTGTTTTTTTACAGTCATTCTTATTTACGACAGTACTTACCCATCCAAATTCATGACTTTTGTTCTGTTTGAACATTTCGCTTTTCGTTGTGCTTTGAACATTTTGCCGGATTATAAAAACTTATTAGCATATCTCTGCCTTTCGTCAGAATGCATAAAACTTTTTGAGATTATATAGACGTTGTATTTATTACGAGTTATGAATGTATCATATGCTTATCTTGACTAAAAATAACTCAATGTTAAGAAACATATGAATTGTTTTATCTGCAAAAAAATCCATGCGCTGTTATTAACATCGCGACATAGATTGTGGTTCGGGTACAGAATGGCCACCAAGGCGGGTAAATAACGTACCAAGGGGGACTGTTTCGGCGAGTTTAAAGTTTTTCGAGTAAATATGTAAGTTGATGTAAGTCTCCCTTTCCGAAAATTCAGCGGAAAACGGACGAAAGGACATTTTCAAGAAAAGGAAGAAAGAGTATGCATAGCTAGCTAGCTAGTATATCACTATTTTTTACATGTAATGAACCTCTTCTCAGCCCCACTCACACCTAAAGCTATCTAGCAAATAACTACCAACATATGTGGCATAAAACTAGAAACTGAGCTGGTATAACACTACCAAATTGGCTAGCTAGCTACGCATCAAATTGCCAAATAAAATTAGCTACTATTTGCAGCATAAACTAGGTATTTAACTAGCATAAAACTAGTTTTTTCACAAGCATAAAACTAGCTACTTATCTGACATAAAACTGGCTACTTGGCCGGCATAAAATTAGCTATGTAGCTAACTTTAAATGATTCTTAAGAATTTTCTAGTCATCATACACATACTGCAGCACAGTGAGATAATTCTGCTCTGATTAGGAAAGTACCATCTAATAGCTACAATTGTCTATCCTATTGTCACGAAAACTTGTTCTCCAAAATAAAACTGCTGTCTGATTACCTGGACAGGCTAACAACGGCTGTTTCCGCTGTTTTTATTTAAACCGAATTTGCAATAATTTTTTTTTGGAAAATTTATTACGCCTATCCGATTTCACGATTAATTTTTGATCTTGCACAGGAACTTTTCCCATAAAACGTTGCAGGATTCTTTTTGCTTTAGCAGGGTAAAAAGAGGCTATGAGCTGTGTTTTTATTTTTAAATGTTACAAAAACGTTTTTACAAAGTAAAATTGCGGAGTGATTGTTTTAGCTGTGTAGGATAACAACAGTTTGTTTACTGTCTGTTTATTTGAAACGAAGTTAGGATAGTTTTTCGGAAAGGGGTATTATGTCGAAACGTATATGTGCGCCACAGTATATCTGTACTAATCACTCAGCCTAGTGTTAACGACAAGCTATTACCTGTGTTTCTATTTAACAGAAGTTGCGCTAAAGTTTTTTTGAAAGGGTTTCTTTACCTATACTAATGGCTCACCGCAGATTAAAGTATATATAAACATATATATTTTAAGTTTCACAACATCAAAAAGATTTGCTGACTGTTTTCGCCTATGACATGGCACAATATGGAAATTGTGTTTTTATTCCATCTAAAATTGAAGGCAAGATATTTTCTGAAAATTATATACACCCGAAACACCTTACATGTTGCGTGTGTTTCACTCGATTTACGATATACTGCATACCTGTACTAAGGCGCTCACCTGAATGTGTGGTACAGTTTACAATTTGTATTAATTGTTCCATCAAGTGTTTCACGCCAGATAACACAGTTACTTGTGGCTTAACCAGCATTTCTCAAGAGATAATTAACTAGGCTGTTTGCTGTAAATTCCTAAGTGTATATAATATTCACCTGTAAAGTTTCGTATATATATATATATTTATGCCATGCTCTAATGGCTATGACACTCATGCAAATGAGAGATCCAGGTTCAAATCCTGGACAGGGCTAGGAAAAACATAATTATCTTGCACCTACAACAACCAGGTTTTCATAAGTATATGATATTAGCTATATTGAGTATAACAGGTAATCTTTGAGCCGTAGAGGGGGGAGTTGCATACAATCATTACTTTCATTTATAGAGCCCAAAAATGTTTTTTTTTGTAATAGATCTATCACTTTATGGTAAAATGTTTTGTGTTGATAAACCTGGTAGGCACAAGAAACCAAAAAAGGCGTTCTTTACTAAAAACATTTTGCCTTTCTCGTGGACTTCTCTGATTACTTCTACATCTTGACTTTTTAATGTTGTTGCCATTGGAACCAGGTTACTTTTAATCTCAGATTTATCAAAGAATGATAGTTTTTTTGGCGTTATGACCGATTGTTTAAATACATGTATTGGCACATAATTCGGCTAACATGATATTGACCTGATATAATTTTGAGACCCTTTTTTTTGAGCTATTGAATTTGAAATATTTGCACCTCAATATTTTCCATACTCCTGGACTAATATGATACATATCTTAGATATATTGAGTATACGTAATCTTTGAGTTGTATGGGGGAGATTTTCTATTAAAGTGCCTGTCCCTGACTTGCCGTTCCCTTGCCTTGCCAGCACTTACCGTGCCTTTGCCTACCCTTCCTATGCCTTTTCTGGTACCTGCCTACTATGCCCTTGCCTCCCATGCCTTGCCTACCCCTGCCTTGCTGATTCCTCTTCCTATTTCCTTGCCTGCCTTTGCCGTGCTCTTTCCTTGCCGTATTTAATGCCTTTGCCTTGGCAACCTCTCCGCAACACTTTCTATATTGATTTGTGAATTCAAAATGGTAGCCAAATTTGCCACTCTGTGCTATAGGCTTGAAAGTTTCCGCTGAAATTGATTTCGAAAAAATTCTGTAACAAACCTTTTCCGACGAATAACATTAATCATATTAACGTGCAATTTTTTTTCCGACGAATAACATTAATCATATTAACGTGCAATTTTTTTCCGACGAATAACATTAATCATATTAACGTGCAATTTTTTTCCGACGAATAACATTAATCATGTTAACGTGCAATTTTTTTCCGACGAATAACATTAATCATATTAACGTGCAATTTTTTTCCGACGAATAACATTAATCATATTAACGTGCAATTTTTTTCCGACGAATAACATTAATCATATTAACGTGCAATTTTTTTCCGACGAATAACATTAATCATATTAACGTGCAATTTTTTTCCGACGAATAACATTAATCATATTAACGTGCAATTTTTTTCCGACGAATAACATTAATCATATTAACGTGCAATTTTTTCCGACGAATAACATTAATCATATTAACGTGCAATTTTTTTCCGACGAATAACATTAATCATATTAACGTGCAATTTTTTTTCCGACGAATAACATTAATCATATTAACGTGCAATTTTTTTCCGACGAATAACATTAATTCATATTAACGTGCAATTTTTTTCCGACGAATAACATTAATCATATTAACGTGCAATTTTTTTCCGACGAATAACATTAATCATATTAACGTGCAATTTTTTTCCGACGAATAACATTAATCATATTAACGTGCAATTTTTTTCCGACGAATAACATTAATCATATTAACGTGCAATTTTTTACTTGGGTGTTTTTTGTACATGATTATTCCAACATCCCCTATCTTTGCCGCAGTTTTTTGTTGCATTTATTACAGCTATGAGAATAATATTCCGTGCAGAAGTAGCTAGATCGTATCCGCCCGATGAAATGAAGAGAATATAACTGTACATAATGTTTCTGGTATCATCTCCCTAATTCATTTTATTGTGTCACAAACAGGTATTCTCTCTCAATATACAATTTACTTTGCATACAGCCTCATGATTTTCGGAATTATTGTATCAATCACATCAACGAAGTTAAATTTCAAAATCGTTTATATTTGTGGCTTACTTAGCGTTGTATTTGATATTTACGGTGGCTCATATTTGCCATATTTTCAAAGCAGCTGACTTAGGATTTTAGTGCGCACTAAAACATTTTCCAGTGCACACTAGTGACTTTGCTACTGCGCACTAGAAGACAGTACTAGTGCGCACTAAAAAATGATCTAGTGCGCACTAGAGTTTGTAGAACAATAGAAAATATAAATTTAGTGCGCACTAACATCATTTTAGTGCGCACTAGTTAAGTTGTTACTGCGCACTAGACTCCACGCTAGTGCCCACTAGTTTTTATCCCAGTAAGCACTAAAGATACAGCCTAGTGCGCACTAGAAATATTGCTAGTGCGCACTGGAAATATTTCTAGTGCGCACTAAAAATATCGCTAGTGCGCACTAGAAATATTTCCAGTGCGCACTAGACTGCACCTTTAGTGCGCACTAACATTATGACTAGTACGCACTAGAAATATTCTTACTGTGCACTAAAATCATGTTTAGTGCGCACCAACTTATATGTTCAGTGCGCACTAAAAAATCGTTTAGTACGCACTACGGTAAGACTAGTGCGCACTAAGTTGCGTTATCGTAAAGTGTGGTGTTTATACATTTTCCCTTTTTTTCCCTAGTTCTCCTCGAAGTCATAATGGTAGATCTAGCTATAGGTTTATTTAGTTCAGGCAAGGATCGACTGTTCATTTTTTTCATCTAGAATTTCATCTTCCGAATGTTATATAAGTCAATGCTTGCCAGTGGTTCACAAAATCGAGGCTATCGCAACATCCGACAAAGGCTTCTTCAACCTTACATCATCCACAGAAACGTTTTTAAATTTTCATACCGTTTTTTATGATACTAAAACTTATGCCTTTTAATTAAAAGATTATTTCAGAACAAATGTGATATGTTTTAAACGAATATATTGCGGGGTATGACGACTGTATCTTCTTTGCTTCTATTAATTAATTTATTTCATTTATTTCATTTATTTCATTTATTTCATTTATTTCATTTATTTCATTTATTTCATTTATTTCATTTATTTCATTTATTTCATTTATTTCATTTATTTCATTTATTTCATTTATTTCATTTATTTCATTTATTTCATTATTTCATTTATTTCATTTATTTCATTTATTTTCATTTATTTCATTATTTCATTTTATTTCATTTATTTCATTTATTTCATTTATTTCATTTATTTCATTTATTTCATTATTTCATTTATTTCATTTATTTCATTTATTCATTTATTTCATTTATTTCATTTATTTCATTTATTTCATTTATTTCATTTATTTCATTTATTTCATTTATTTCATTTATTTCATTTATTTCATTTATTTCATTATTTCATTTTATTTCATTTATTTCATTTATTTCATTTATTTTCATTTATTTCATTTATTTCATTTATTTCATTTATTTCATTTATTTCATTTATTTCATTTATTTCATTTATTTCATTTATTTCATTTATTTCATTATTTCATTTATTTCATTTATTTCATTTATTTCATTTATTTTCATTTATTTCATTTATTTCATTTATTTCATTTATTTCATTTATTTCATTTATTCATTTATTTCTTATTTCTTTATTCATTTATTTCATTTATTTCATTTATTTCATTATTTCATTATCAATTATTTCATTTATTTCATTTATTTCATTTATTTCATTTATTTCATTTATTTCATTATTTCATTTATTTCATTTATTTCATTTATTTCATTTATTTCATTTATTTCATTTATTTCATTATTTCATTTATTTCATTATTTCATTTATTTCATTATTTCATTTATTTCATTATTTCATTATCATTTATTTCATTTATTTCATTTATTTCATTTATTTCATTTATTTCATTATTTCATTTATTTCATTTATTTCATTTATTTCATTTATTTCATTTATTTCATTTATTTCATTTATTTCATTTATTTCATTTATTTCATTTATTTCATTTATTTATTTTTCATTTATTTCATTTAAACTTAGCAGCTAAGCCGGACGCTACTAAGTTTGTGTCCAGGCTAAAACCTCGGAAAATGTCTATTTCCTCGAAAGCCAATGAAGATGCTTTATTTTAATCTTTGTCAATTTAATGACCAATCTGAACAGAGTTTGTGTACTCTTCGTGTGGCCAGAACATTTTGTGTACGGCCATGACTAAAAGTGCTAACATTTTATTGTTCGCCCCTTACTGGTCTGGTTGGTCGTAATAGCTTTATTAATGTAGCTGGGGAGCTAAACACTATTCTTTAAATTCGTGTAAAAATCCAGGTAAGAATTATTTTATATATAAGTGAGAAATGTGTGATGGCTAGCTAGCTATTTCAATTTTTGATGCTGACTTGGGTCTCCTTTTGATTGGTGCTGACATACCCCTTTTTATTGTCGTGAAGTTCTTAGCTATCGAGCTAGCTACATAAAATAGTGCTTTGATTAGAGTGCCTTTTTTTCTTAAAAAGCCAGCAACAAAAAACCTTTGTCCTGCTTTGAGTAATATTTCCATGGCTGGACACCCAACTCCTGTTCTTATGGGGAAAAGGGGCAACTTCTATCGGATAAAAAGATATAGCTATATTCGCACAGGATTTTTTTTATATTTTTTGTAGAAAAGTTGTCGAACGTGACAAAAGTTTATTGTTGCCTGCACCGTACAGTCAGGGTGAACTGATGATTAGCCTGTAACAGAATATACAGTTAGCCGATGCAGGGTAATTGACGCTATGTTTGGATTGGAATTGGGTCATGTATCATTTAAAAATTGTATGCTTTCGGCATGTTCAGACTTGTTGCATTCGATTTTTAAAAAGTCGGTTTAACTTTTTCGATTAATCGAAAGGTTTTTAACCAATCAAAATGCTTAAAATCTGTACATCAAATGTGCGTTCAGAAAAATGTGAATTTCTATATGAAAAATGTGAATTTCTATATGAAAAATAAACATTAATAGAGGACGTTTAAAAACATCAAAAAGATAAAAGAAAATTTAACGAGATTTTTCATCAGTGAATGGATGTTGGAAGAAGCGCTCTGGAGCTTATTAGCAGAAGACAACCAAAGAAAATTAAAATATCTTGCTCTGACCGATATTCGTGTAATAACATATCACACACCCCAAAATTAGGTCTTTTCTGCAGCATTTTTTCGTACGACATTTCTAATATTTTCTTAAATATTTAGTTGCTGAAATAATAACTGTAACAGCAGCGAGTTCAACTTCGCTCTATGCAGAAAAATATCAAAAATTCTTTTCTCGTGTATCACCTGTCAAGTTTTGATTTTATTTTAATGCTCTTTATAATTTACACAAATCGAATTAGTATAATTAGCCGTTAAAAACTTCTTTGTGTTCATTACAGCTAACTGCTTCTTTTCCATGTTTTTTCTTGAAATCAGAATAGTGTTGTTGTTTAATAATACGACATACTGCTGGCTACAGTAAAATTAATAACTTTTTTGCACAATCGTTTCTTGTTCCTTTTTTGGTTTTAATTGAAGCACAACTTTATGTGGATCTATATAAATATATAGATGACTATGGGAAGATCAATAACGAAGAAAAGTGTGGAAATTTAAGTTAAAAAATATCTATCGTATATCGTATAAATTCAATTTGTCAATTTGAAATTTCAGAAGTTAGATATGTTCAACTTTTTGGATTTGTCAAACAAAACAATGACCAATCAGTTTCCTCAAAATGAAAAATTGCAACTAATCCGACTCCCCGAAAGAAATTCAAATTTGAGAATTTGAATCAAAAAAGGATAATAAACGATCAAGTTTGTTGAATTCAATAAATGGATTTCAACAAAATAAATCCTGTATTGTCCACAGATTTCAAAATCATGTATCACCTGCTTAATATCTTACTTGTTTAACAAAGATCAAAAGCTAGCTTGATTAAATTTATATACATATATTTATATATATAATATACCTCGTGTATCACATGGCATTGATTGGTATCTTTTTAATAAATACATTTCAAATCAAAGAGGCAAAGAAAGGTTAAAAAGACAATAATTAAACAACCTGGTTTTAAGTTTTATGGTTTTTTCTTTTTTAGATCAGCTGTTATCAAACCATGCACTATCAGCATTTTAAAAAGATTTTCAACAGGAGAGTAAATTTTGAAGGCCTAAATACTGAAGGTTTTAAATACGGAAATATTCAAATGCTGATATGAATTTATTGCTGAATTAATTAACAATGGACTACTTCATCATTTAAATTGAGCTCGTTCGGAAGTATTTATATTGAAATCGTCAAGTTTATACATTTGTATTCTGGAATTTCCAGAATTTTCCTGATCAGTTTTAAAAATATCCAATTAAAGTTTAACTTTTATTTTAGAATACTTCATATAGTAGCTGTGTAAAAATTTTTTATTTATTTATTGAGTTGTGTTTTAACATTGCAGGTTAGTTACAATATTAATTGAGAATGCTCAATGATTTTTGTTTACCCCATAATTCTCCGTTTTCAAGGTCTAATTCAAATTTTTGAAATATTTTAGGCTAATGGCGGAAATCTTCAAGCCCCTGGGCTTCTTGTTATTTTTAGTACTAGCAGATGCCCAGATAGCATGCTCCATACGCTTTCGGACATCTCTAGTTAGCTATATCTTTTATTTTTAAAAGCACTATTTTTAATAAATTTCTTAGTCCAAATCCTTTTAAGAATCGACTGGGTCCATCTCTTTTTCGTTCGCAGATGTTATTCCAGCTTCTTCAAACGCTTTTTTTTACCATTTCTGGGTCGTTTCTCAAGCGATCATATAAACCAATTATCCATCTGCCATGAATCGGTTTCATAATGGTCAAAGTCGTATTGATTACTATTTCGTGGATGTCTTTTCCTTGGTCAAGGCCCTTGAAATCTCGTTGGCATACCACTCGCTACATTTGTTTTTGAGAAAAGACTTTGCCACGCCATTGATAGATAAATCTAATAGTTGGAAAACATGTGTACGATTTGGTGGTACAAAAACGCTAACACAGTTATTTTTTTCAATTAAGTCAAATACTTTTTAAGTACATTGACCTCTAAACACATCATACACAAGCAAGCAAGCATTTCAGATCTTCTTCTAAGCCCAATTCATTACGCTTAGATTCAGCAAAAGGAAAGATAACGGTTTCGAGATGTTCAATAACCTTTTCCTTGTTACTCCAATGATTTTTTGTATGCGTCACATTAAACCCTTGCGGAAATTCGACTCCTGTTGGTTGACATCGATTGGTTTTACCTTTATAAATAATCTGCATCAGCAAGAATATCCCAGACTTAGTGCACCAAAAAGTCCCAGTTACTTGTTTGGATTTTTCCTTTCCAATGAGTGGAACAATTTTCCCACCTTTCAAATGAAGGGTATGGTTTGGGCTACATACATTAAGCGGGGTTTGATCAAAGTTTATAATGAGATGATCAGGTACACGGTGCTATTGTTGAAGTTCTTTTATCTGGCGCTGAAAATGTAGTTTTGTTTCTTTTAATAAACCTGTTGCAATTGGGATTTTCGCAGTTGTAGTTTTTCGTCTGCACAGTTTTTTATCCTCTTGCTCCATCCTGTAGTGATCGTTACGACCTCATTTGAGTTAACGGGATGTAGCCGCCACTCTCAATTAGAAGAGATCGATCGTTTGCTATAATCAATTCTTTTGCAGCACTGTTGATGACTTCCGCTGTTACTGGTGAAACCTTTAAACGCAATGCTTCTACCATAGTAATCACCCTTTTAATATGTTCTTCAGGCAACAAAGCTGGTCTACCTCGTTTCTTAGCCTTGACTTCTGAAGGGAATTTGCCTTTGTTGTTCTTTGCAACCTAAAAGTAAAATAAAATGTTTTCACATTACCACCTACGACGATATTACACTTTCTCTGCATCTGACGGAGGAAGACAGCTCAAATATTTGAGATTTTTTTCCAAAGATTAATAACGAAAAAAAGACGCCCTTAAAAATTAGTAGTAGTAGTGTGTATTTTTTTCGTCAAACAGAGTTACAAGTTCGTTTATATATACAAGTTCGTATCGTTTAAAAGTAAATAGAAAATATATACATACATCAGCTTGTATATTAAAGATCTTAAACCATACGAAGAAGTTTAAAAGACTGACTGGAGCTTGCAGAAAGCAATTTTGCCTTATCACCAAGCCCCATCATTGTATAACTAGTTATTCACATACCTGTTTAAAATCACTTATGCTTTGTTTGCTGATCCCTGTAAATTCCTGTGAGTAATGTCTTAAAGTCACAGCGTTACCATCGTGGATTGCGTATGAACCAATTGCAAGCTTTTGCGAAAGATTCCATGTTCTGTACTTTCCTCGCTTTTTTGAGTTTTCTTTTTCACTCAACTTTTTAGCAACCTTTTCATTTTCTCGATTCCTAAAATCAGAAGATTGAAAATGTGTTACAACTTCTGATGGTTTTGGTGAACGCTTGAAAAATCAGTGATAGTAGACATCTTTCGTCTGAGACTGTACGTTTCTTGATTATGTTTTTACGGGTAAAATCAGAACATTCGAAAAATACGTTCCCAATTTTATTGATCGAAATTTCTACCATTCGAATTTTTTAACATTCGTATTGTTTATTTTCTTGAAATCTGATTCTTTTGTTGAGAAAAGATAAAAAAAAATGGAGGCATCTTTCACGACACTGGTTAGATCTCGGGGTTGGCACATTTATCAAAAATCAACATGGAAAAATCCAAGAATAGATGAGCCATTGAGTTTCAAGAAAAAAACTGAACCTGTTGCATTAAGATTTGATCCTCACTCCATTGCTTTCACCAGAAAATCAATCGAGTATTTAGTACCAGTTACAGTCGGACATATCTCCTTGGAGATTTCAAGACATGTGTACTACTTTTTGAAAAGGGGTACAAATGGAAGCAAACTACAAGTCCCCAGATATTGGATTCGAAAATGTTTATCTTGGTGAACAGTCAACCACAAACAGTTTTAACAGCCATGACGGGGATGATGAAATTGACGACGAAGATGGTTTTTTTAGACTACGGGGAAGAAGATGATAATTAAATTGATTTTTTTTTTCAAAAAACAGTCAAGGGAATGCTCTTTTCTTTCTTTTTTTAAAAGCTTTTGTCCGAAAATAAAAACGTCCGAATTTTTTAAGTTAATGTTTAAAAAACGATAACCCTGTTGCACGTGCGTATAGTCCTAATACCCTTTACCAAAAAGCCTTTATCGCAATTTCGGTTTGAATAAAAACACAGGTAACAGTCCGTTGTTATCTGTTGAACTAAAACAGTCACTCAGTTATTTTACTTAGTGGAATAATTTTTAGCGAAATTTGCAAAATTCATTGTCAGTTCAAAAAAAAACATATCATAAGCAGCATATTGTTACACAATTATTGTGGGTAAAAAACCTGTTGACTGTTGTTAAGACTCACGGTAAGGTTTATATTACAGTAATATAAGGTGTAGCTAGCTAGCTAACTTCACTTAGCAGAAGAATTATTGATTAGGAATTTTGTTGCAGCCATACAGCATTTGGCTACTTTAACTTTTTAGCCAGAGGTAGCTAGCTAAAAAGTTAAGCTAGACAGTCGCAAGGCCAGCATAAAAATGAATAATGTTGGCTATGATAAAAACCTCTTATGCCCGATTACCAAAATAAATCCCCGCCAAAATAAACATTTTTTTGTATTCGTCAAATTAAATCCTCGCCAAATTTTATAAAATTTACCATTCGCCAAATTAAATCCCCGCCAATATTCCATTTTGGTCATTCGCCAAGGTAATAAGGTTAAGGTAATTCAAAACCTTAAATAATTAGCAATAAATAAGTCCAGCTATAAAATCTACGTGTAATATTAAAAAAAAAATCCAAGCTTTCGGAAAACAAAAAGACAAACAAACTTCAAAATGGCCACTAGACAGCCGGAATAAAATTACTATTGTTAACGACTAGTTGTATGCCCGTGAAATAACCCACTGTATTCCTCATTTAATCCATGCAGCAGATATATGTGCATCAAAAAACAAACCATACAGCAGTGTGAATCTTACAATCTGCATTATTATAGATGTGACCAACAAAATTTAAGGTGTCCAATAACTGCAGTATATATATGTGACATTTATAAGGCAAATCTACTAAAATTACTTGCTCCTTCAATGGGAAAATTATTCAGAAAAAGATTTACTAAAGCGAAATACATCCCACCCATAAAATTTAAATGTATATTCTAATTTCAGTACGTCTCATCCTCAAAAAAGTTGATCACTAAATTGGTAAAAATCACAGTTTGAAACATGTTAAACGCAAATCGGTTAGTTTATCACCCTGCCAAAGGTTGACACAAAATGTGAAAAAATAAACTGGTAACAACACTCAAACTATTTTCTACCAAAATTTTTTATCTAAAATGTAAAAAAAGGTTTGCAAGGATAAATTAAAATTCAACAAAACAAAACGTTTTTTGATATATTGCGCACAAATCTTCACCAAGCCTCACCAAACTTTACACAAAATTTCAAATCTCATACAGTAGTCGGTTACAACAGTTAACATAAAATATCAAAGAAAATAACAGCTTGTATGATGCAAAACTAATTGATCGAAAAAAATTGTTCTTTTTCCTTTTGTCCTTCTTCGCACAAGTCAAATTGGTCAAATAAGTCATAATGTTAAAACAACAACAATCAATATAACAGTTCATTTTATGTCAATTTTTTAACAATAAAATATTCACCATAAATTTTAAAAAACCCACTATCTGCAACAAGTAAATTCTGTAATGCATACTGAATGAGAGGACTTAATCACAGTTTACAAAATTTAGGCTTGTTAAGTTTGGAATAATTTTATTTCTCGCAATCGAAAGACCTCATTTATCACAATTATAACCCCAAAGTTTAAAAATATATACTCGCGTCACACAGACAATCGTTCTACCGGGAAAAGCGATGGAACCTAGTAATATCCGAAGATTATTGCTAAATTCATGTTGGTACGAATGTGGTACGCAACTGTTTCAACACAAACGGCTGGTACCGTTAGAAAGTCATTGAAATGTAGTTTTTGAAAAATTTTTCACTTCGCCAGCTCGCGTTACACAGGCTAGGATTGGTAACACAGTAAAAAATGACTTATTCATCTTAATTTTCGAATAAAGCGTTAGCACAGGGACCACTCTCGCTGGGCAGTTTCAGCAGTCTTGCCAAGTTTGGAACAATGTTATTTCATGCAGTCGAAAGTCCTCATTTATCACAATATTATTTTTTCCAAAATTCAAAACCATTTCACTCTTCAACGGCGAATCGTTTCAATGGTAAAAGCGATGCAACGCATTAATATTGAAAGATTATCGCTAAATTTATGTTGGTACGAATATGTGACGCAACTGTTGTCACACAAACGGACTAGTACCGTTAGAAAATCAATGAAATATAGTTTTTGAAACTGTTCTCGTTTCGTCAGCGCGTTACAGGCTTAGAGTGGTACCACTCTGTGTGACAAAAATACACCATTTTTTCATTTCTGTCCTCTAACTGTTGTCAAACGCTTTGTTTACCTTATGTGTATTAATTAATGCGGGATAAATTCGTGCAGGAATAATTTTGCGGGATAAATTTTTCGCAAAGTTAAGTCCCGCAAAAAAATTTTTGGAAAGCCTATTCACAAAAATAAATCCCGCAAATATACCTGTGAACTGGCATTCGCAAAAATATCTGTGAACTGGCATTCGCAAATATACCTGTGAACTGGCATTCGCAAAAATATCTGTGAACTGGCATTCGCAAAAATATCTGTGAACTGGCATTCGCAAAAATACCTGTGAACTGGCATTCGCAAAAATATCTGTGAACTGGCATTCGCAAAAATATCTGTGAACTGGCATTCGCAAAAATATCTGTGAACTGGCATTCGCAAAAATACCTGTGAACTGGCATTCGCAAAAATAAGTATCGCGAAATGATATTTTTTTAAACACGCTAAATAGAGTTTTTTTCGCCAATCGACGTTCTTTTGGCCTCCCCCGCGGTGTATTGGTTATGGAAAATCAGTTTGGGCGCTTATTTAATTTCCCAGGGGTAAGAGATTCGGTTTTCATCGTCAAGGACATTTAAAAGAGGGAGGTATTCATAAAATATTTTTGATCACTATCATTATCAAGCAACATCGTTTGACCATTGGATGCATAAATATGACAAGCTTTATGGCAGCATCGCCAATAGTTGAAAAACATACAACGCCGAAGACGAGGTTGAGATGGAGAAACAAAAAAAATGAACGCTGTTAAAATATTTTCTAAGGAAAATAAACAGTCTTTGTCACTCAATTCTACTATTTTGATGGGCTGAAGAACTTGTTGCTTCCACTGTTATTGTACTCGTTTATTGCTTTTTCAAAAAAACTCCGAATGTTTGCGTTGATATCTACACTCTTTCCATCACCCTTTTTTCTTTTGTACTACGTTTGATTTCCATAGCTCTCTCAATAAAGAACCCACATCATGGGTTTCTTGGCGTTGATAGTATAGAGTGTCAACAAAAGTTTTGTATATTCGAATTAGTTCTTTATTCTTCATAGTAATAATTTTCAATGCGACAGGGTATTTCTAAACCTTCTTGGACCAGCGGGGAAGTATTACTAAAGTATACTTTGTAGAAGTCAAAATAGCATAGATTCGTGCTTCTCTGAGAAGGATAAACTTCACCACTCTCGAATTTTCCATGGGCAGAGGACGAACTATAATTTGTGATTGAACATCAGTCATCTTAATAGCAAAAAAGTCATAAGGATTACTTTTTTCACGAGAACATTCCAATTTCTGTTGTTCTTGAGGCTGCCATTAGTTACAGTAGTAATGGTAACCACGCACAGTTGATTGATATTTTGAATAACTTGACATAAGCCATCCTCTAAAATTCATGTATATAATAAAACTAAACTCATTTATACTTTTATTCAGCAGTTTGCTTTATTTACTTTTCCTTAACAATTCAAACATCACACAAGATAACAAAAAGAAACCATTGCAAAGCCAAATAAAGGATTGAGTTTCTAAACAAAAGTACCACTTGTCCATGTCTATAAAAGAGTGACTAACGGAATCAGGGCAGGAAACACTTAAATTTTTGGTCTATGGTCATACTGTGCATAACACACACACAAGGCGTATATATTAATATATAGATTAGCCGTGAGATCCATGTTGGAACGCTGGGCTAAGCCACAAGTAAATGTGTGATCCCGTATTAGGTTGAGGGCTTATAAGAGCCGTAACTGTGCCATACATCCGGGGGAGCGCCTTAATACAGGTTTACAGCTGTCGTAAATCGATTGCAGCTCACACGTCATGTGTTTCAGGTGTAATATATTTTTAAAAAAATAACTTTCCTGCAACTTTAGCCAGAAGAAAAACACGGTTTAACAACCTGTTCTTACCCCGTCATAGTAAAGATAGCTGGCCAATATATTTTTATTTTGCGAGATAAGTTCCTTGGAAATATCAAAAAAAAAATATTATCGTACAACCAGGGCGAGCGCTTAGTACAGGTAAACGACGTGTGTGGATTGTGTACTATAGGCGTAATACCCTGATTTAAAAAAAAAGTTTATTGTAGCTTTGGTTTAAATAAAGAAACACAGGAAACAGCCCAGCTAAAACAATAACTCGGCAATTTTATTTTGCAGAATAAGTTTGCAAAATTTATTGCCAGTTCAAATAAAACTGCATGGTAAAGCCTGTCAATACAAAATTAATTGTGGGTAAAAAGGTTAATTAAAACTATTAAACTTTAAGACTTATATTACAGTAAAGGGTTAGCTACCTAACTGCATTTAACATAAGAAAGATTTTGTTGCAGCCAAGGTTAACTAGGCAGCTCTAACAACAGCCACAACCCTATGTGAGTGGAAATATATAACCGAGGAAAAACCTTAAAGGAATAGCAAACAATAAGGCTAGATTAATCTCTGACTATTATAGGATGCTAACCTCAAATTCTTCGTTCGTAGCCATTAAAATTGGTTTAAGATTTTTATATGGCTTGAAAACGTGACAATATATTCATCTTAACATGTGAAAACTACGATGGCCCTGAAGGCTCACATTGTGCGCGGTGTTATCAATCGTTTACGCCGTGTATTGCTTAGTGCGCGCTCTTCTTTGGTTAGTGCGCGCTCTTCCTTGTTTGCAGTGCACACTGTTACTGCTACAGTTTTTGCGCGCTGTGCCAAAAAGACCGAGTCAAGGGACGTCAATCAAATGACCACGCGGGTCTCGTGGTCTTTATTTTGTACATGCGCATCAACCTCGTTCCCAGGGCTTTTTGTCTCTCATCGGCGCTGCGCTTATTGATAGGTCTGATAGGTCATGTTCGTCTCGCCGTCCGATATTCAAAAAGAGACAACTTGTCCTGGGATCGAGGTTGACATGCGCATGTTACAAGGTAAAAACAAAATAAAAATTGGGGGGAGTACTGAAAGAACTCATCTGGGAAGAAGTAAAAAGTCAGATTGGAAAGCTGATAATCAGCCAGCCAGTCACCAATCTGAATGTTCAAATTCCGCAAGCAAACGTCAAGGGAGTGTTTATAGAAGGTTGAACAACTTGATAACTCAAGTAGGACATAAAACGACAGAGAAAGTGGTGTTAAAAATAAAAAAAAGGCTTGAAAACACAGAACTTGAAGGTTCAAATCAGATATGGTATATGCATATGTGAGACTGTTCCTCAAAACGCAAGGCACCACCGGTTAAACATTAATATCCAACAAAATTGGATCAGGCCAGTATCGTGTCCGAGCGTAACATGGGGCATGGACACGTGTCATCGATAACCGATGATATCTGACTCATCATCTCCGTAAAACCTAGAAGGTCATACCGATGTAAAGCGGTGCGGCTAAACATGGTCGTCCAAAACAATAAATTTCTACTTGTGGTTAGGATAATTGCGCATCGAAGCGTGATAAGTATGACGCGTTTTTATAATGATAGCGCTATTTGCAATAAAAACTAAAGGCCCGAATAGACGGAACAATTTTGTAGATCAATTTTCGAAAAATAATATTTGTCGGAATATTGTTGAAAAAAATACACGCAAAAATTTTAGGTCAATAATTATTCAATTCTTAAATTGATTTAATATTTTTGTATACATACACGATACAATATGAAGAACAATCTGGATTTAATTTATCATAACATCAGGCATGAGCGACAACGAAGAAGAAACAATTTTGTGCTCGTTAGTCTTTTCAAGCAGTTTCACTGTGTCACATGAAAGAAAAGTTAAAAAAAGAACTGTGTGGGTGAAAGATTGGCTCCGTGACAGAAGTGAAAGGGGAGCATATAATAAAAATCTGAACAAATTAAAATTGACGGATTTTGATACGATCTATACGTACTTGGTAAAACAAAATTATCTGACATAATTTTTAGTCGCGTTTCTCTTCGCTACTATTTAATCCCTTTTACGTGCATAAAAACATTTGAAATGAATGAAATGCTGAGTGTGAGTTTCGAAAAAAGTGAGCAGCTGGCGGTTTCCTTTGAAATAATATTGTTCTGACGAAAAATTGATCTAATAAAATCAAACCAGTTTGATTTTATTAGATCAATTTTCGAATATTTGTGATTTGTGTTTTTACGTCATTTTAGTATTAACGTTGTATTACTTTTTAATGATATATACGCAACAATTTTAAATCAATTTTAGTTCAATTAATTATTTTGAAAATTGATCTGCAAAATTGTTCCGTCTATTCGGGCCTTAAAACTACTATTGTAACAAAAGTGTCTGTTCTTTTGAGACTCCTTATAATTAAAAAATGCTGAAATAATTTCAACAAAAATTTCTTCACCAATAGATTATTTTTACAATCAAATATTTAAAGAGACATTTAAAATGCAAGTCCCGTGTGGTCTAGTGGTTAGGATCCGGCGCTCTCACCGCCGTGGCCGGGGTTCGATTCCCCGCACGGGAGATTTTTTTAACAAAAGCTGTCGTCTATAATAAAGCACATGAAAATTTTTTATTCACATCCTCACAAAATATCAGCCTAAATATCCATGTAGACGATATTTTACATTTTGTAATAATGCAAGTTTTTATTTTATCAGAATAAAAACTTGAGTCTAAGTAGATTTTTGTTGATGTGAACTTTTCCGTTCCGATTTAAACTGGCGGACAGAAATGGAAAAAATTATAAAAACAAATAAGTATTTTCTTCTCTCGTTCCCTTTTGCAGTTGAGTGGAAATACACTCCTGCAAAACAAACTCCTGATCCTCTACGGCGCTTTATCGACGCATCACGCGTTTAGGGAACCTGTCGCCCGTCAGCATGGGAAACTACAAAAAGCGGACGCCGCTGATTTTGGTGGTCATATTTCATTACACCGACAGTACTCTAGTCAAAGTCTTATAGAAAACCTTTTTAAACAGCGGACAAGGAATAAGCGGACACTCTAATTAACAGACTGGCGCAATAACTTAAATTATTTGTTGCAAAGCAAAATATATCTGCTTTGTTTTGGCGAGGTTTTAGTTAAAATATACCCTTATTCCCGCCTCTCGCTGTAAACACACCTTTATTTGGTTGAAACGGTCATCCCCAGCAGCGGAAATAATAGAGTAAATTTTTTAATGTATAATCAATCAATTTGAACTTGATGTCAGATAAAAATCGAAAAAAAGACAATCAGTGAAATTAAGCCTCCCCTTTAAACCTCCCCTGAAAATTCAACATCTCCGTGAAATAAAAACACTTTGCGGCTGGGCTGCGAAGTTGTATTTAGAGAAAACCGTTCAGGCTCCACCGAAATACGCTACAGGATTACGCTTAATGGCAAAATATGCTTTCGGGGTGTGTATCAAATTTTTCAGAAACATTTTTTGCGCATTTTTCTGCAATCAGCAATAATTGCTTCACTGTGCACCAACGAAATGAGTTATAATATAATTGACGAGTAGTTTTTAAACGTAAAAACAGAGAAGCTATAGAGGACGCAGAAATTTTGAGAATCAGAGCATACCAAACAATAAGAAAACAATGAGATTCACAAAAATGTAAAAATCAATCACCCGTAGCCATGTATTAATATATATGGATACATATAACATGATTTGGTAGAATATAGTAAAATATATGTTTAAAAGATATTTTAAAGTTTAATCAGCCTCTATTTCACAAAAAGTACTTAATATAGCCTCGACTTCATGTTCGACAGCACCATCATGCTCTTTTTGAATATCATTATTGTTTTCCTTAGAAGGTGAATAAACTTTTTTTCTTTTAGACACCGTCAAATCAACGTCATCGCAAATTGTCTCTGTGTTCGATTTTCTACCACGTTTTCGCGAACTGATCATTTCAAGATCTTCAGTTCTCTCCTCTTCTTCTCCACTGCTTATAACAACCGCTGCGTCATCGTTTGTTCCGTCGTTTCTTTTGTTGCTTGGGGAACACAGAACTTTCCCTGATGACGTCACGGCTGGTTCTGAACGTGGTCTCCTTGGCAGGTCCGGAGTTTGTTTTTCCCGAATAACATGGTCAGCGGATTTACACACACGACGAGAAAGATCTGTTATTACTGGCTGAATTTCAACCACGTGACTTGAGGGATTCTCCCTAACACATTCGGGCAGTGTTTCCATTGAAGCAAATTTTTGCGGACTCGTTGCTTCTGGCGCGATTGTGTCCTTGGTAGTAGACGATTCGCGTGTAGCCTCGTTGGAGTTTTTTGTAGCCTCGTTGGAGTTTTGTGTAGTCCCATTTGAGTTTTGCGTAACCTCGTTTAAGTTTTTTGTAGCCTCGTTTGAGTTTTGTGTTGAATTTTGAGTAACGGCTTGTATAGTTGCGCAGAAAGGGTCCGGTGAAGAACTTAAGTGCGATACCTAAATAAGCAAAACATTAAACAAAAAAACTTTTTTAAATCTATTGATGTGAATACCAATATTTAATTCAAATTTAAGAATTTAGGTAAAACTGAGATAAATTTAGAAGATTTATAAAGATTTTAGAAAGCTCGATCTTCGCTATGTCATTAACAAGATAAAACAAAACTAGAGTTTTCCGACTGAAATTAACAAAGCGAGCTTTATAAAAGAACGAATATACCTTGTTGTTTTCATTTTCCGCATCAACACTGTATTCAGAATAATCACGCAAACAAGGTTGAGCACCATGTAGAAACCGATCGCAATCATACAAGCAGCTTTGACAGTACGTCGAAACGTCCTGGTTTCCATATTTAGCACCCCGCTCGAACAGTGACAACAATACTGAAATGGGCACTGGCACTGAGTGATGATACAAAACCAAAATAGAATAGACAACTTTGAACAGCAAAATTACATTTTCTTTACAATTGTACGGAACTTTCGATAGCGCATCTGTAGCTAGAAGTGTTGTTGAAGTCCTGACCAGACATGCAATGACTTTCTTCAAAGTATTAGCAGATATCACAGGCCCACAATTCCTTACGATTCTATACAATAACTTCAACCCATTGGCAGAGTTAATTGCCTTGAAATTTTCAATCGTCGAAGTTCTGTTTTTATTGGCAATGTCTTGACTGAGTTTTTGACCCAACTTCTTTTTCTTTTTTTTGTTCGAATCAGCTTCAACAATAACATGTTTCTCTTTTTCAGTAATTATACTAACATCTTGAAGGACAGGTTGAATTATTTCATCTAAAAGAGTTGCATTATCTGGCAAAGCTTTCCATTGCTCGATTAAATGATACATACAGGTGTAAACTTCATTGCGATCGCTTAGCTCCTGAAATGACGTAGCTACAGCAACCATTTTGGAAATAACTGGGTAATATGGCAGCAAAAGACTTGGAAGTTGCCTTATGCACACCGTTAAACATGATAACACTCCGTTCAACAATTTTGAAATATACATTTTTACTGCTAAGTCAGCTTGATAAATACTCCGAAGTTCTAAATGTGGTAAATTTGACACATCGCATAGCAACTGCATTAACAAAGAAATCGGAATTTCAACAACAAACGGATATGATCGAGAAAGAAAATGGCGGATAACAGCAAATAAATTAGTCAGTCGATTACAATAGGTAGTTAATTTGCAGTCACCAGACTCCATAGCTGTTTCAAACTGTAAAAGGGTAATTTCTCCAGATCCTTCTTTTTTCTTTGTGTCGCAGCTGGTTACTTCAGCAACGATAACATCAAGACACTGGTGTGCTGTTTTCATGACACGTTTTAATAGCAGGTGCAAACTGTCTATCTGCTTTTGCCTTTTCTCTCCGCTTGAACCACAAAGTGCGAGAGAAGGAAAACACTGACCAGCTGCAGATCTGATGTGCTTATCGTGATGTTCTATGCCAACAAGAAGCAGTTTTTCAAATCCTGAACGAAAACGTCCACACACGTGTCCATAATTAGTGATGCATGATTCGATCAGTTTATATGTTGATGGCAATGGTGAAATAGTTGGTCCTAAAAGAAAAACGATATTAAAACATTTTCTGGAAATTATGATTATAAAAAGTTAATTTAATGTATACTTGTTGTAACAATTTCCTCAAAAAATTATTTTTTAACTACCAGTCACATTTCCGAAATAAATTAACAAGATTAACTACTTATTTTTATGACTACACTTCTTGAGTTAAATCATTAAAATTTGAAGGATATTTTAAACATTAAGAGGTAAAAATCAACGTTGTGACAGCGTTTCAGGTGTTTCAGTCATGTATTATACTACTAATTTACAGTGGAATTTATGTGTTACAAATTGTTTCATACAATTAATTTAAAACGCCTAATTAGTTGTATATGTTGTTTTCTACTTCATACACTTCCTGATATTTTTTTCATTTTTTTTTAGCTATTTCGGACGAGTACATATATTGTAAAGCTTGGATTGCCCTAAAAAATGAAAAATATGATTGCAGGCACGTTGATAGACTGTAAAAATAAAAATAAAAAATAGTAATAACAGAATTTAGCAAAGCTTGATAATAAAATCAAGGAGACTCTTTTACAACAACAAACAGGCTGTGGGTACAATCTTAATGCTTCACTTATATTTGCAGGTGTCTATAAACCACACTCAATTATTGAGACACTATTTGACCAAGAGGTAATGGAGTAGAATCATCAAATTAGGGAAAATATGGAATACGGACACTCAAGCAGAAAGCAAAGACCAATTTAAAATCACTGCTGGGTGTCTTAACATACACAGTATTTTAACTCAACACCTCTTAAGAATATATAAAACAATCAAATTGTTATTTTTGTCAAATTTTTGATTTTTATACCATTGGAAAGCCTCCTAATTTATATTTTTTTTATATATAAAATATAAATTTTAACAGAGAAAAGATAAAAATAGGGATAATATAAAATAACAAACATCCTTTTCTCAGTTCTTTTAAATAAAATTTGAAATCCAGATACCGTAATGCTTCGAATAAACGCCCGGGGCGTTTATTAAATTTTTTGACATTTTTGGGGGCGTCTATTCGAGGGGGGCGTTTAAAAGAGGGGGGCGTTTATTAAATTTTTTACACTTCGTCTCTTTTGCAGTTTTTAAGGATACCTATAATATATATCTTCACAACAGAAAATAAAAGATATTCACATGTTTTAGAGAATGAACTTTAGGAAAAAAGTAAGTAAGTAAGTATACTTTTACTATCGCCTCGAATAAACGGCCCTTATGATGGAGGGGCGTCTATTCGAGGGGGGCGTCTATTCGAGGGGGGCGTCTATTCAAGGGGGGCGTTTATTTAAAAAATGACTGAAAAAGAGGGGCGTCTATTCGAGGGGGGCGTTTAATAGAAAGGGGGCGTTTATTCGAAGCATTACGGTACAAGCCTTTGAGTATAGACACAAAAGTAAAAGATTAATGTTCTTGACAAACTGAGCTCTCAAACCGTGTCTGTTTTTTTTCTTGAAAATGAATTGTTAAGATTTTATCACAATGTGAAGGTGTACAATGGAGAAGCATGAAAAGCAACTGTTCTTTATAAATTTAGAACTAGACCTTAAAAAGCAAAACTTAGACACGTTTTAGTATTCAAGTGGAGTAGATTTGAATATTGTGATTATGTCTTACAATTTCTGCAACCTAAGCAAAAAGAAGCAATAAAATACAGGTATTATTTTAAAAGACCGATATCATAAAACTCTGAAAGCCTTCATTGAAAAACGCTACAAACATTTTTTCACGTGTTTATATTTGTGTGACACAAATATATATGTTAAAAATTGTCAGTCACCTTCTACAGTTTCCTCAAAAAATTATTTTTAGATTTTCTGTTTAAATTCGAGCAAATTTAACTAATGTTGTATTTATATTGTACTAGCCAAGACATGGTGTCACACTCCAGAAGGACTACTGAATGTCTTTCCATCAGTTTAGTATGTTATTTCTTTTTTTATGAAATAATTGTTTTTAGAAATAAGTCAAACAGTTGACAATAAAAAATTCCATCAGTTAAATTGTGGTGGTCATATTGTCATGATTGAGCGATCCCGGCTCATTTTCTGAATATCAAAAAAACCTGAGTAAAAAGACGTATATTGGCTTGGAAGTTGTTATGGAGTGCTTTTAGATTAATGTAAAGGAATTAGCATAAAAATAATTTTAGCTGTATTCCTGAATCCAGAATGTGGGTATGTTTAGGGGAGGACAAAGAAAATATGGATTTTGACTGAATAACAAAGAAATAACCTATGCATATGCTAAGAAAACATCAAACCAAATGAGCTTGTCATTATGTTTTTAGGCCAAATGTTGATTAGGCTCAATCAAGCAGATTTTTTTATACCAGACAACACAATAGGAGTAGCTTAATGTCTGGCAATAAGACACAACGACTTTTTGAAGTAGTAATACTTAAATACTGTAACACACAGCCTATTATACATGTGATACATCCAATAATCAGTTTTGAAGCTTTGGCTATTAGTTTTCACAAATACTCAAAATTTCTCATTCAATAAAAAAAGTGACTGCAAACTGTTGTTGGCTTTGATTGGAATGAAAACACTGATTTTTATGCCAGAAATATTTGGCACAATGTGCAGCTAAATAAAAAACTCTAGCTAGTTCTGGAGCTTCAATATCCAAAAACTTAAAATTGGTGTGTGTAAAACTTATACGTGGCTAAAAATGCCATGTAATATTCATAAAACACATAAAAACAAATATTTGTCCAAGCAGTTAAAAGATATTATGGTCAAAATGGGACCTTCAAAATGGCTGCATCTATACAGATTTCCTAAATTATATCCAACCCTATATCCAAAATGCAATTTGGCGATTTTAATTTTAGAAGAAACTTGGTATACTTTGGTTCACAAAATCATGTACCTAGCAATTTCACAAAGCTTGACAGGGTTATTACTGTACCTATAGCTGTGAAAATACCCCTGACAGACGACCAGACAGACAGACAGACAAACAAATTAGAGAATCCTATATTATAATACGCTTGTGTGAGTGACTATGTGAGTTCACGGTACTAAAAGTTAAAAACTGCCACTTGGGGGTTTATTTTTTGTTTATTTTAAAAGCCGTACAGGGTCGTTATGGATAGAATAATTTAATTTTACCCCCTGTTTACCATGTGCGCGCCGTATCTCACAGAAACAAGTTGTTTATTAACTGAAAAAAGAAAACCGAAGCAAAGAAGGTCTCTTTTTTAAATTAATCCTGAAAAAAGTTACTTCAAACAAAGCATGCCAATGTTTACTTATCACAAGGTTAGCTTAAAGCTTATTTGTTTTTCTATATTTTCCATTTTTGTGCTCTGGGACCGAGGTTGCTTACTTTTATAGAAAAACTATCGCATTCGAATATGAATATAATTCGAATCTAAAATATAAAACACAAAACTGTTGTTGTCGAGCAAGTATAAAAAGTTAATGTTGTTGTCAGAAATATTTTTTAAAAAGAAAAAAAACGTACGATGATATAACGTCACAAAGAGAACAGTTTGGAAATCTATCAGACAATTGTATACATTTTCAATTCGTTCTCTTTGGGATGAAACAAAGATTAGTATTCGAAGTAAAAAACTGATTGAACTTTTATCTTGAGAACGCGAGCAAGCTACTTAATGAAAAAGCAAAAGAAAAGCAGGTGTGTTGTTTAGATTATCTCGTAGAGAAATTAATTTAGGTGTATAATGATTTTTTAGCCGTTTAAACTTTCAGAGCTAAATTCTACCTTAAATATAAAGTTTTTTGTTGTGTCTTGCTGGAAATATTTTCTTTAAGCACTTTTTTTGTAAGAATATACTCTGAACAATGGGTCAGAAGTTAAGAATATCCTAAGAGTATCTCTAAGCTTGATTGTTTGTTCTAAATATAAAAATTTGTAGGACGCACAAAATTGATTAGAAGTTTACTTTTTTATTGCATATCAAACAAACTGAACTTTTTTCTGTCCAAGCAATGGGCTGACATGCAGTAGAAATTGCCATTAGCTATAGTAACTTATAGCAGGCTTTATTTTATTAAGGCATTGTATATTTTCAGACCATAGTCATGCTAAGAACATATTAAGAATAGCGAGGATAGTATTTGTCAAAAAAGTTAAGAACATTGAGGCTGAAACGAAAACACACTATTCTTATAAAAACAACGTGTATATCCTAGAGAAAAATTTATATAAACTATAAAAAGTAATTTTTCCGTTGTTAGTGTTTTCAACACTACAGAGTGTGGTTATTCAGTGTTGTTGTCGTTATTCTAAACATAACCAAATGTAAGAAAACTTAAATCAATGTTTATATCTGATACGTTACAATCTTTTAAAACATATTTGATTCTTAAATTCGAAAACGCTGCATTGTTATCATGCACGGCACGTTTGCGCTGTTTTCTTGATATATAAAATTAAAATAATTGATTTTCTTGATTATGAGTTTTGGTCTGTAAGGCAAACTGTTTCTTTAATATTTTGGATTGAAATATTTCGGTAGACATACAATATACGGAAATGATTCAAGTTTTTATTTTTCTATTTTATGAGTTGATAGCTGTTGATTTCTTATATTTTGTGTAAAACTTTGGAAGGGTTGCTGTATGCAATAGACTAAATAGCTGATTTTGGTATGACGTGTTACAAACTGTACAGTGCGAAAATTTTGTAATAACCTTTTTTGTACGACTTAGCGAAATATGTTGGATTTTGTATATTATGTCTCACATACTTTTTTCCCTGGTGTACTTCTGGCATGGCAAAGCAAGTATATAGTTTTAGCAGATTCCGCTTTTTACGTAACGGTTGTTAGACACCTTTGATTTTGTTGGACATTTTGCAAAAAAAAATTTTATTTATTTATTTTTTCTTGCACCTGCTTATATTCTTAGACGTTTTGTTTCAACGGGTATCAATATAGAATAATGCAGATGGTCACTTTTAAAAATTCAAATTACTGTGTTGTATGTTTTTGTTTGGTATCCCTTACATGGACTCAACGAGACATTCAGTAGATTCTTCCACGGGAATACGGCTAGTTATAATATAGATGCATGGAAAACGGACGTTAAGCCAAGAATGATGATGATGATGATGATGATATACACCATGTAATGGGGCGATAAATACATCAGTTACTTTAAACAACTTCCTCAAAAAATTATTTTTGTACTTTTTATCGTTATACATTGTGACTTTTAAAGCATGGCTGTCATACTTAAATACTGTAACAAACAGCCTAATAAACATGTGATACATCAAATAATCAGTTTTGAAGGTTTGGCTATTAGTTTTCACTGGATACTCCAAATTTGTCATTTGATAAAAAAAGTGACTGCAAACTGTTTTTGGCTTTGATTGGAATGAAAACACTGATTGTTATGCCAGAAATATTTGGCACAATGTGCAGCTAAATAAAAAACTCTAGCTAGTTCTGGAGCTTCGATATCCAAAAACTTAAAATTGGTGTGTTTAAAACATACATGTGGCTAAAAATGCTATGAAATATTCAACACATAAAGAAAAAATATTTGACAAATACACAGCAGTTAAGACCTTCAGAATGGCTGCAGCTACACAGATTTTCTAAATTATATGAAGACTGTATCCAAAGTGCAATTTGGTGATTTCAATTTTAGAAAAGACCTGGTATACTTTGGTTCACAAAGCCATGTACCTAGCGATTTCACAAAGCTTGACAAGGCTATTACTGTGACTATAGCTGTACCCCTGAGAGACGGACGGACGGACTGACCGACAGACAGACAAACAGATTAGAGAATTATAATGCAGATGTATACACCATGTTATCGGGTGATCAAACATCAGTTACTTTAAAGAATTTCCTCAAAAAATTATTTTCTTACTTCTCATAAAGCTATACAAATAGCTCCGTATAACTTTAGTATTATCATTATCAAGTAGTTCAATATATGTATCGTAAGTACGTAAAACCTTTTCATGTATGTACCAGGCACCACAAAACCTAATCATTTTACCACAAAGTAATATATATGACGAAACATACGTAAACCAACCATATGTATATATAATATCCTACTCACCAATAAGAAAAGACAAAAGTGTGTCTATCCCTTTTGTACCAACATCTCTATTTAGTTTATCATAACGAACAGACTTTATGATTATTTGCTGAAGATTATTAAAACAAAGGCTTAAAATATTTTCAGAAGGGACAGTATTTGCGATTTGCAGCATGAAGCGTATCCATGCTGTGGCGTTCTCCTCAAACACATCAGAGTCACATTTCTCCAATACAACATGCAACAGACAAACACCAGAGAACTGTTTCAATTTGTTTCCACATAACAGCTCCTTAAGTTCCAAAAGAACCGTCTTACTCCATTCGTTTGTCTAAAAATAAAACTACACATTATCATAAACAACAAAAGACCAACATCAGATACAAACGATGCAGCTATCTTCCTTAAAGAAAATAAGTTTTTTTTCTGATATATTTATATTTTGAGTGTCTTTTTGGTTAAAATAACATGATACAAGTAAGTCATTAAGCAAAGATTTGCTAACTGTAGAGAAGAAAACCTCTTTACAGCTGGGGCCAGAAAGCCTTGTAGCTCACTTGTCATTGATCACTTGTTAATAATTATTTCATTGCAACAACCATTAAAGAAATAGGTAATACAAACAAATGATGAAACAGGCCTGGTCATGAATGGGGTGCGATCGCACGCACACGCCTCTTCACACGCCTAAAAGGAACTTGGGAGTGTGATGTCTCGCACGCCTCAGGACCTGTGTGGAGAGCGATGTACAAAATCCTAAATCAACAGGTTGATTTTCGATGTTAAAATGAAAATTATTTGCAGTTGATAACAACAGGTTTTATCTACAATTAAATCCATGATATAGTGTCTGTTCCGCCCGTAAGTGCAGTTTTCCAGACTTGCTTCATCCGTGCTCTGTCGGCGTTCACCTCCGCATTAGTTAAGAACCGCATGGCTGGATTTCTTGTGTAAGACCTGGTTACCAACGAAGAAGGGGCCAGGCATTAGGGATTCATGTCTACCTAGTTCTTTTAACTAAGTCAGGAGTCGGTGAATTAGCTAGGATGGTCAGGTTGGCTATGAATAGGCTTGCTTGTGGATTAAAAGGACCAGAACTATTCAATAATTCTGAGATCTAAACAAATGGAAGTGTCCGACCAAGACGGAAATCTATTGGAGGTTTTGTCCAATGAAAGTTCGAAACGAGCTAAGGACAAAAATGTTGCAGACATTTCGTCTAACGAGTCTCCAAAAATTATTTCGAGGCTGCCTTCTAGGAAGTTTTTTTGGAATCGCACGCCTAAATAGAACTCAGGCGTGCGATGTTTGTCGCACGCCATCACAACTTTAGGAGTGTGACCTACCGCCCGCCAGTCATTTTACTCATGACCAGGCCGGATGAAAAAAGGGGATTCGCAATTCTAACATTTCAGTCTGTGATTTGGGAAATGTGACTTCCTAATTCCAACCATGTGTCTCAATATCTTCGCAACTCAAAAAAACACACTGAAATCTACTTTATTCTGCAAAAATAACTAAATCAAAAACAGAATTGATAGCCATTGTATTTTCATCATTTTTGTTTTAATATTTCTTTTGCTGTATCCAGTGTAATGTGGCAACGTTCACAAATATAAAAAAATTCGCACAGTTCATATTTGCACTGTAATGAACATTTTAAGAAGTAACAAAAGTAACACAGGGTGTCATGACACCCTGTGTTACTTAAAACTGCCTCAATATAATGATCATCTCCCTTAAATCTTTAAAGAAAAATTAAACATAAGGCCCTACAATTCGCAATCTTCTTCTACAGTGAGACCTATGATGTGTATTGCAAACCTCATCCCAAATAAAGTGCCTAGTCTGTTACTGTTGCACCTGATACAGAACAAAGATTAAATGGATATTCAAGTTAACTAACAAGTTGAAACCTGACTTCAGAAAAATTGTGTGATGATAACGATTTGCTACAAGTAAAGAAGAAATAAACCTAGGTAACTTAAAGGTTCGGTCTAAAAAAAATTTTTTATTTTATTTTATAATTCCACGTATTTATACTTATAAAAACAGAAAAACTACTTCATTAAACTCAGAGTTTTGGAAATGTCTCTAATGTTGACACAAACTTCTTGAAAATGTTCCGTTTTTGAAAAAGCGCGTCAGAAAAAAAAGCTGGGTTCTAACTCAAGTATGATGTTTCATAGTTCAAAACATTGCATCGCGTGAAAGAGTCACAACACAGTCTACACAGTTTGCTAAAAGAATCTACTTTTTTCTACCTATATTTCTTTTCAAATCTGTAACAAATTACTTCTTTGAAAATACAGTGTCAATTTGTAAGCAATGGATCCAATTCGCAGCGATTCAAGCTCTAAAATGATGACATACCTGATTTATCTACTCTTAGTCCCTTAAATTTCGAACCAGAACTAGAAAGAGAGTGATGAAGAAGAAGAAGTTTCTAGGATCGGCAACAATACCTGGTGCCAATGCGGTGGTCACTGTAGAGCGATGGAGTCGTACAGTGAAAGGCTTGTGTTGCAGGGATACAAATGAAATTCCTGACAATCATTTCAAAGGTAAAATAAACAAAAAATTGGCCAAACATAATTTTCTTTTTCGTGTTTAAAACCATAACAAAACTCTACACATTCCCTTTAGATATTAGTCTTCACGTTGATAAAAAAATATGCCTACGAGCACGACAACTGACTCAAAACTTCTCTCAAAGTATTTTGCCTAACATGAGTTTCATCTCCAAATCATTCAACTCTCCTTCGCATATATTTTATTCAGTATTATTTGCTACTGCCAAAACAATATCACAAAAAAACACAACGGTGGTTGTTTTATTCTATTCAGCTTTACAAATTGAATAAGAAAGTGTGCTCAAAAACCAAAACTTGAGAGGGGGGTTAATTTAAAGGTTTTTCTTTTTAGAAAAACAATGTAAACTGAAGCCGAAATTTTTGGAATGGTTTGTCTTTGTAAACCAGTACTAACCACTACAATGTCTGCCCTCAATAATTTAATTGGCGATGCAATGCACTCGGTAGAAGACAAGACCAAAATATTTATTACCCCCGTCTTACGAAAGCACATGTTCTTGAAAAATTTTACATGTGAAAAAAAAAAATTCAGCGCTGAAGAAAGAAAATGCGAACATGGGAAGGAAATATAATAATTTTTTTGACATGGTTTTCTGTTGGAAATGGCTATAATAAATGAAATTGTGTTGAATTTTTCTAAATACGAGAAAGACAAATATTTGGCTGTTTGAAACATAGCTAACAAACATAACTAACAAACATAGCTAACAAAACTTTCGAAGCATTCTAGATAGATAGATAGATGTGCATATTTTACATGGCTAGCCTCACAAATATCGAGGGATATACCCTGTCTATTATTTCCAGGAGGGGCCATGGCTTAGATGGAGAGTCCTAGAGTATTTAATGCTCATTTTGAGCTATGCAGACCCAATTAGAGCCCGCGCTCTACTAGACAACTCCCGGCAACATCCAACGGCCCACACAGTGTGCCATCTTCCCAATTTCCCTCACATGGCTTGGGTTAACCCGGGGCTATGGTAACATTCACTCGCCCATGTTGAATCGCCGTCAAGAGGAATCGAACCCCGGTCTCCCGTACAGAGTACGAGAGCTATAACCACTAATCTACGGCGCCACAATTCTGGTTCAAAATGTCGAGAACAAATATAAAATCCAGAGTCTTTCGGCAAGGTACCACTTCTCTTTATATTATGTAGCCATTTTTTTCGAAGCTCTTTATTGATTTCCGCCAACGAAGGCGGAATCTTTAAAATCGTCTGAGGAGATAGATAGATAGAGACAGCATAGTTAGGCTGGACGCCTGAAACTTATTCAGGCTAAAGCCTAAATCCTCGTTTTGACAGATTTTTTTCTGAGAACGAGGCTAAAATGAGTTTTAAGCCAATAAGAATCCTAACAGTGCAACAAATTGTTTTATTATCCAATGAAAAATACTTTATTTTAAAGTTTATATGCTATCGAAAGTTAAAGCTCGTGCAGTGTAGCATAATGAAGATCGTCTTATAATGCGCAATCTTTGATGTTATTAACGTTTCCCTTTAATAATTACGTCATTTCGTTCTGTGCAATTTTGCAAGCACTCAGACTAAAGCTATATTCAGCAGAACTAATTAATTATTCATGAACTTTAATTTAAAGAGGAATTGTCGAGGCTGAATATTTTTGGTGAAAGATAATGTATTACAGCTATAAAATCGTGACAAGTGTGTTATAAAAGAAAAAATAAGAATAATGTAGTCTGAAAATAACCTTTCGTAACTGATTATGTAAAAAAAAATTGCTGCCACCTTTAAAGATATTTTCCAAGTTGTTTTTCAGAGAAAAAGAGAAAATAGATAAATTTTCAGCCTTGCCGTTGTTTTCATTTTGGTTTTATTGTTCATCAATTTTCAGGTTTATTATTTTTCTTTTAAAATTGTTCTTATAGAGAAATGAAGTTTATGTAAGTTAAGTTAGCTATGATTTACAGTTACAATAATAATCAAAAATTGAATTTTAAAATTTTAGAATATTCAATGATTTTGTTCCCCCATATTACTCAGTCCTCTTCAAAGTTCAGTACTTCTTCAGATTACTACTAATGGCGGAAATCTTTAAGCCGCAGGGCTTCTTGTTTTTTTTCGCACTGGGAATCTGATAAGAGACTACCCGATTTTTTCTTTCATTATTATCTTCGTCTTTCGTTGTCAGCTTTTCGTTCTCTACCTCCTTATTTTCCTTGCTCCCCTTATTTTTTTCTGCCTTTTTATTATCGCTACTTCGATTTGTACAGCCGATGGCAGCACAGTTTGGCATATTAAAATAATAAAAATGTATAGACAAAATACTTCTTCTTGTGATTACACCTAATCCCCAACACCGAACTTCGCTTTTTGAACTAAAAACGTCATAATTCAAACTCGCCCCAGCCTTCGTAAAAATGTAAAGGGGTCAATATACGGAGGTGTTTTTACGCGTGTTTAACACAGATTATTTCAGAAAAAAAATGTTAAGATTATCATTTGTCTAGAATAAAGAAATTAAAAAAATCTTCATCAAATATTATTTTTATGTGTCCACTCCAGATTTAATCGAGTTTCTCTCCCATGTGCTGATCGCTATATGCCATACCAGCATGGGTCCGCCCCCTGCCACAGTGAAGAAGTAGTTATGTATCGTCTAGGATCTGCACTTCGGGAATGAGTAACTTGTGACCGCCCCAAAAATATTTGACCGCCCAAATCTTGTGTTTCGATATTTCGAGCGCTGCCAAGGTATGGAATGTTAGACTTATATCATAGACAATTAAAAGTTGGTTAACAAGTCTTTTTAATTTTTTTAAAAAGCTCTTTTCGTTCTGAAGATATTTATTTTTAAAGAATGTCAGATTTATTATGCTGCATAAATATTATGTCATATGTCATATTTAAGTAATAGCAAATTTCGACATAATCTGTAATTATCAATTTTAGACCTGTTAAGGGATGTGCATTTACACTTTATCAATGTATGATATTATAAAGGTGAATTGATTAACATAATTTTTTTGCTAAATTGACACTCGTTTTCTCATCCCAGGCCCTTAATTTTTTGCTGATGACTCCATAACTTGGGATCTGCATTTCGGTTTACAGTTAAATTTTGTGAGTAAAGATATAGGGCCTGTGAGACCTGGCTTCTCCAGCGTCACAACTGCGCTCTGCTTGTAAGTTTATATACTTTGCAAATACAACATGGCGCTGCGAGTAGCGTAAAGTAAATAGACAAAGTATTTCAGAGATATAGTTATTAAAGAAGCAATAATGTCTGAAGAAATTATGAATAATTCGTTAATTCCACCAAGGTTAGATTTATCAGTGGATAGATATGCCGCTTGCCGAGTGTGGAAACAAAAAGGGGAAGATTATTCCTTATTAACGAACATGGGAGCAAAGCCAGCCGAATTTCGTTGTGCGATGCTCAGATACACCTTTACAGATGAAACAAGAAACATAATACGAATCCCTAATGCTGTCAGATGAAGAAAAGAAGGATCCAGCAGTTATCATTGATAAATTGGAGATATTTGCGAAGGGAATAATGAACGAAACTACGGAGAGGCATAACTTTAATTCTAGAGCACAAGAGGAAGGAGAAAAGTTTGATGATTTTATGACAGACTTGAAAATATTAAGCAAAAATTGCAACTTTTGTAGTACTTGTTATCCAGGAATCAGGGATGACAGTATTCGACAAAAACTTTTAGCAATACAAACATTGACATTGCAGAAAGCCGAAGAAATCTGTCGGGCAGGCGAAAAAGCAGCAGAAAGCATGCACACACTTAAGAAATCCAGGGAGCATCAAGAAGCAAACATCGGATATTTGAGCTGGAAGAACCGGCAACAAAGAGGAAATACATTGGAAAACAAAAACCAAATTGACTGTAAGTTTTGCATGAAAAACCACCCCTTTGGCCGAAATCATTACCCAGCCTGGGGAAAAAGATGCAACAATTGTATGAAAATGAACCATTTTGGTACAAGCCCTGTTTGTAGGAAGAAAAATATCAGGGAAGTAGAAGAAGACAAGACTGCAGTTGCAGTCAATTCATTATTTCTTGGAAGTGTGGAACACCACAATACAGTAGAAATCAGCCAAATCACAGAGGACTGGCAGATCACGGTCAACATGAAAAAGGGACCAATAACTTTTAAAATTGATACCGGTGCAGATGTTACAGTCATTGACCCAAAACATCTACACATCATGGACAAAACCATTGCAGACATTATACTGACAAAACCAAATCTACCAGGACCGTCAAAACAGCAGCTCGAATGTTTAGGCTACACCAATGTCACTTTTACCTGGAAGGGCAGAACTACTCAACAAAGGGTATATGTCTGCCAGAATATCAGTAAACCACCTTTGGGGAAACCAGCTATCAGAGCACTACAATTAGTGAACCCACCACCACACCACGAAGAAGACGTGCAATGTAACGAAATAATGTAGCACTACCATTATTGCAACCACTAAAAAAGGAATTGGACCGGATGCTGGCATTGGGGGTAATTAGAAAAGTAGACCAGCTGATGGGATGGTGCCACCCTATTGTTCTGGTGAAGAAGGAGGACAACAGCATAAGCAGGTCATTTCTTGAATAAAACTATGCCAGAGCTACAAAAAGCACCCGCTAAAAAAATTACGAGTGCTATGGTGTATGAAAAATTGCACTCGTAAGCAAAATTTACAAGTGCGATGTGAATATCTGCAAGTGTGATTCACACATAACTATTTTTTGTTTACCACAACGTTATATGTTATTTAAGCTGTATAGAAATAAATTTTGTGAAACGTATTAACCACGAGTGCAAAGTTGAAACAACGTTGATGTGTTGGCAGATTTGCTATATGTTTTTGGCATTAAATATATTTCTAGACATTTTTTATTTCTCTTTCTCCTTTTAAAAAGATTTTTTAAACTTTATTCAACATGTTTTTTCTTTGGTATTACATAAGGAGAACATTCGTCCGAAAGCTGTATTAAGGTACAGGACACCTAACATATAACCATGTTCTGGTTATATTTAACTTGCATGGGTGCGCACTCTTCTCGCAGTATTCTCTGTGGTCAGACTGACTTGTGGCATGGTTCCAAATGGTCTTCCGTCTTTTAATCGAGTCTCAGTGTAATGCACCAGCCGAGCATAGGAGTGTCAGCATGAAGGAAAGGGGCCGACTTTAATGTTCTCTATACTTTTTAAACAAAATCAATCACGAAGAAATGAATGTTATATAATCAGCGTAATAGCCTTTTTCATCACTCTATAATATTTTAGACAAAGAAAAAATTCACGAGTGCAATACCAAAAGGGAGTTCTACCAGTTAGAAAGTGTTGACGAAACATTTAACTAAAATTGGACCAAATTGCAAAGTTATGTTGAAATTGGATGCCAATTCCGGATACTGGCAGCTACCACTGGACGAAGAGAGCCAGTTGAAGGCCACTTTCATAACACCCTTTGGACGATTCTGCCCAACTGGAGGTCCTTTCGGTCTGACGTTGATGCAAGAAATTTTTAACAAGCGACTTGACCGGGTTGTCAAAGGACTAAAGGGCATCGCAAAAAGTACAGACGACATACTAGTATATGGAAAAACTGTATCCAAACATGACGAACATCTACAGTACCGCCTGCGTGTAACTTTACATGTACGCGATAGTTATCACCTTCGCACGAGCTTTCGGTAGCCTTAGAACTTTCGTTGTTATTGTTAACCTATTGTTAAATACATGAGCTATTTTTGCATGTTGAAAACAATAGAGTTCATGTCTTGTTCGCGAAATTTAATTAGCTCATGTGAACTGCGTGTGTCCCATTGTTGTATTTAATTGCTACAGTCGTCAAGAGATCCACGAACGAAAATAAAATTTAACAAAGGTTTATTGTTTTTACTCACTTTACTTAAAACTTTAAAAATAAAAGCTTTTTTAGATCGCGTTTTAAAAATTTAAAAATGAAAAACGGCGATAGAAAAGATTTTTAAAACACATTTTAAAAGTTTAAGATTGAAAAACGGCGATAGAAAAGCTTTTTTAAATCGCATTTTAAAAGTTTAAAAACGAAAAACGCTGATAGAAAAGATTTTTAAGATCCCATTTTAAAAGTTTGAAAACGAAAAACGGCGATAGAAAAGATTTTTTAGATCGCATTTTAAAAGTTTAAAAACGAAAAACGGCGATAGAAAAGCTTTTTTAGATCCCATTTTAAAAGTTTAAAAACGAAAAACGGCGATAGAAAAGCTTCGTTAGATCGCATTTTAAAAGTTTAAAAACGAAAAACGGCGATAGAAAAGATTTTTTAGATCGCATTTTAAAAGTTTAAAAACGAAAAACGGCGATATAAAAGCTTCGTTAGATCGCATTTTAAAAGTTTAAAAACGAAAAACGCTGATAGAAAAGATTTTTTAGATCGCATTTTAAAAGTTTAAAAACGAAAAACGGCGATAGAAAAGCTTTTTTAGATCGCATTTTAAAAGTTTAAAAACGAAAAACGCTGATAGAAAAGATTTTTTAGATCGCATTTTAAAAGTTTAAAAACGAAAAACGGCGATAGAAAAGCTTTTTTAGATCGCATTTTAAAAGTTTAAAAACGAAAAACGGCGATAGAAAAGCTTCGTTAGATCGCATTTTAAAAGTTCAAAAACGAAAAACGGCGATAGAAAAGCTTTTTTAGATCGCATTTTAAAAGTTTAAAAACGAAAAACGGCGATAGAAAAGCTTTTTTAGATCCCATTTTAAAAGTTTAAAAACGAAAAACGGCGATAGAAAAGCTTCGTTAGATCGCATTTTAAAAGTTTAAAAACGAAAAACGGCGATAGAAAAGCTTCGTTAGATCGCATTTTAAAAGTTTGAAAACGAAAAACGGCGATAGAAAAGCTTTTTTAGATCGCATTTTAAAAGTTTAAAAACGAAAAACGGCGATAGAAAAGCTTTTTTAGATCGCATTTTAAAAGTTTAAAAACGAAAAACGGCGATAGAAAAGCTTTTTTAGATCGCATTTTAAAAGTTTAAGAACGGAAAGCGGCGATAGAAACGATGATAAAGAATTATTACTAAAAGTTTTAAAAAGTAGCAACATTAGTTTTTTTTAAATATTAAGTGTTATGTTCGTTCTTTTTTCTAAAATAATATATTTCAATAGCCTTCGTGATCTTTAACACTTTTAAACAATAACATGCATGTTACATGTGACAACAAAAGGATTCATCAAATCTTATTGTTATGACTCGCGCACGACGATAACAATAGAAAGCAATTAAGTTCGTGTGTAAACAAAAGATATGTGAACGTTCTTTATGTAGACATGAGATCGTTACATGAGGTCGTAAAACTCGCGTACATGTAAAGTTACATGCAGGCGGTACTGTACATAAACTTTTAGAACGCTTAACCAAAAACCAAGTGCACTCAATCTAAAAAAAATGTCAGTTCCGAAAGGCAGAAGTGGAATTTCTAGGACACAAAATATCGCAGCAAGGTATCACACCAACCAGCAACAAATTGGACGCAGTTAAAAAGTTCCCAGCACCAAATAACATCACAGAGCTTAGGCGCTCTTTAGGTATGGCACAACAACTTGCTAACTTCACAGATCAACTAGCCAAAACTTCCGAGCCTCTGCGAGATTTGCTCAGCACCAAAAATACATGGATTTGGACACAGGAACATGATGCAGCGTTCCAACAGACTAAGAAAATCTTAACAGATTTGCCTGTTCAATCAGTGACAGTAATGGGGAGGACAAAGTTCCATGTGTCTTATTAATTGTATTCTTATTAATTTTTTTTCACATATTTTGTAGCCACCTGTTGATTGAAAGTAGCGAATATAAAAAGAAAAGAAAGAATGAATATCATTCAAGCTAAATTGTTACGTTTTTTACTTATTTGTAACAGCATTTATCAATTTAGTCCTAGGCACTAGTGAAATACATGTCAATAACACCTAAAAATGATACCTGCCATACTGCTCTAATACCAGAAGCAAATCATTTCAATATGCTCAATGTGATTGCAAAGATATAAATAGATTAGAATAACATTCAACACAAAAGAAAAATTGATCTCCAGAATCGTGTTTTAGAGAGAGTGAAAAAATCGTTATTGAGAGGAAAAAATAAAGCACGAAAGTGAAGTAAGGTCATAAGTATTGGGTTCTTTTAAAAAACTTTGTTCGTATTATTTTAGTAAGGAATTTCATGTTCCATCCTTAGCATTGAAATGTTAAATATCATTATTAGCCACGCTTCAACTTTCCGTAATTTAATTTACATTAAATATTGTTTCTCCCACATGTAGTTACAAAGTTTAATTATTGACTTTACTCACAATTTTTCGTACCATGTGAACTTTGTTGGAACTCTTCGTATGTTCCTTACGCTAAAACAATAGCCTCTGTGCGGCGTAAGGGGGTAAAGGAAATTTGTTCTTACTTTTGCTTCTCAAAAATTAAATGTTTTAAGATCGCACGCACACCGCACGCGTGAAATTACTGAGGCGTGCAATTAATCTCACGTCTACTTTAAATCTTACGAAATGGCCTGATTGTAGTCAAATTTTAGGAGCATGTAAAAAAAACCATTATACATGCAGTGCTCCCCAAACGAGGGTGCCAATTGGGCGATTCGGTTTGACGTCATAACAATTTTTTTGGAGGTGAAAAGTTTCCGTATTTTAGGTGAAGAGAGTGCAGAGCTAGACACATTTTGGAGTTTTAAGAACAATGTTAGGAAGTTTGAGCAAAGATAATTTTTTGGAGCAAAATCTAGATAGCTAAGCATCATTTCCAGACAGATTTTTTTTGTGGTTACCTTTCGTTAGCTAATTATTCTTCCATTTCCACATTTTTTAGCATTCTTCCCCCTACGAACTAGGTTTGTTTTCACCCTGCAAAATTTTAAAAATGGCGGATGTAGCATAAATGTGATTCGTCAATTAAGCAAAATGTCAATCATCACTACGGCAACAAAGCTGAACCGAATCGCTGAATTTGTAAACGCCCATATATAGTCAGATGATGTAATCATTACGCATCTCAGCAACTTTTCCTTTTAACTTACATCAGCGCACGATAAATGCTGAGTTGCTGCGTTTCTACTATTCAACCTTATTTTTTACACCAGAAAATGTTAAATCCTAACCTTTTAAGCAACTAAACGGTCAATATCACAGGTTTTTGAGTGCGTAATGATTAAATCGAAAAATCTTCAATCATTACGCATTTTTTTTTATTCGTTGCGCAGGTGCGTAATGAAAAAAATTGTTGTGCGCAATCTATAAAAATCTGGCTTACGCAGTAGATATTAATTGTTACGCACGTCAAAAAATACAACTTTAATCCAAATTTATTCTTTTCCTTTAGTGTAAAATACTTTACAAAGGTAATATTTGTGACTAGCCTCTCTATCGTCTTTCTTTACTTTTTCAAAAAGTTGGCGAAATTCTTTGTATTGGGGAAAATTCCATTTTTTCGAACCCAGAAAGTTACATTTCAGGGGACCACAAACGATGTTATGGATCGGAAAAACCTCTACATCTGCCCCTGCGATGTCATATTCCTTGAAAATACAGTCTGTTACGCCATACTTTTGTTGGAGGCAATCAATTTCTAACGCACATGGGTACCCATCTTCATCGTTTGACAAGAATCGTCTTGTCAATTTTCCACCATAAAGATTGAGACCTTTTTTTGTGGGATAAATTTATAAGGCGAAAATTGGCCTCTAAGTAACTGCGTAATGATTGCATGTGCGTAACGATTACATCATCTGACTATATATAAAGAAGGCAAGCTCACTCTCAGGCAACTTTTTTAATAAAATTTGTGCTTTTCGGTATAAAATTCTTGAACTCGCCCGAATTATTCCAGAACTCACTTCACAAGTTAAAGGACACAATAATTTTTTTAATTTTTTTTTAAATGGATGCAAGCTTTTCCAGGCGAAATTTTGAAGTTTTTTGAAAACTCCGAACTCGCCCAAAAAGTGGCACCTTCCTCTCCCCCAAGGACCACAGCTGAAAAAAGAGGTTTTCTTCCTAACTACTACTGCCAGCAAAGTTTTGCAAACTGACTTTATATTTTAAATTTGATCCTGGATATTCTTGGATCCGGGTTAGATAACATTATCAAATTTTGAAAAAGAAAACAAGGAACTTTTGAGAAAAATGAGAGGCATATTTGGATTTATCAGCAAAATTATATAACATAGGAAATTTAGAATACCAAAAGATTATTAGAACAGGATTTATTGTAATTTAAAGTTTTTAAATTTTATAAGAGTTTGACCATAAGGCCACCATCAAAAATATGTTATGTTCGCGTCCTGAAGACCCCGCAAAAATGAGTCGGTCGGTCGGTCGGGCGTATTTTTTCCCGGGATTTTCAGATGGGGGCAAAATTCGTTCCCAGGGCCAAAAAACAGTATAGCGCCACTCGACAGACCCTTTTTTCGCCGCCCTGTCTGTAAACTTGCCATGAGTACCCTAAAGATATTAATTTTTACGGGAATTAATTTTCGCGAGTTTTAGTCAATCTTGGGAAAATTAGTTCTCACGAATTTTTTTTTTCAAATATATATCGTTTGGATCAAAAAGTTTTTTCCGGGTTTTTTCCGACTTACCGACTCGGGTTTTTATTGCCAAAAGTGAGTCGGTCGGAGGACGCGAACATAACATATTTTTGATGGCGGCCTAATATCTAGCTAACTGCAGTGAAAAATATTCACTGCAGTTAATTTGTGTGGTCACTTCTTCATAAAACATCTAAAGTTTGGCTACTAATAGAGGCAGTTGTACTTAGTGTATAAACTTGAAAATTTGCATGTTTCCATAAATTTTGGTGCTGAATTTAAATATGTGTGGTCATTTTTGTTGAAAACGATCAGAAAATTTCAAGCATGTTAACCCGGATCCGAGAATTCTCAATGTAGCTAAAGAATGTCTAGCTTAGCTGCATGTTTAGTTTCTATAGCTATAAAACATGCTAACCTTAGATAAACAGCTTGAATTTCTTCTTACTATTTCCAGCGTAGGACTCATTGCAAAAAACATTTAGAAATAGAAGTTTTCACGTGCAAATCCGCCATTATCAACGCACACAGCATTCCGTTTGACACCGGATGAATTAAACGGGGAATGTTGACCAATGCTTCTCGATGCCCCCCCCCCCCCCCCCCCCCCCCCTGATTTTTCTGAAGTAATCCCCTACATTCAGTACGTTCCCACACAAATTTTATTTAACCGCGGTGGTGTTTAGAGTGAGATTTTTATGAAGAGCACTGTGGAAAAATTAGTTAGTTCGAACTAAGAAAACATTTTTCCCAGGACGAACTCTTAAAAAAACTCTTGAATGAAGCAGCTCTACACAAACCAGACAATATTTTCCAATCATGCGGTAACATTTTATTTGAAATTTGCCAACTTAAAGCGGACATTAGCAGAATTTCTCTCTATTTATTCATTCACTTTATACAATTTTTTTACATTTATTTTTGTCCAGGAAATGACTTTCTTTTTTCACCTTTAAAGCAATACTCCCTCCTCTACGTTTTTCTCATACGAAAGCTTAGACGCAAACGAATGTGTCAGAACCAATTAAGACAAAATAATTTCTTAGAACAAATCCCGAATTAGAATCAACAATAAGCACAAAGCCAGCGTGGTCACATCTTACCCTCTTGCATAGTACGAGAATTAATCTGTTCGGGTGAGTAAACTAAGTTTAACTAACTTCTTCCCGATAATGATCACGTGAGTGAAGAACAATAGAAGTAACCAATCAAAAAGCGCGGTCAATATTCTGACGGCAGAAAATTCATTTGCGACCCACTTTATATTCTGATTTCCCAGTGGTAAGAAAGAGTATGCTGGGTCTCCTGGCTAATAGACTGTCGTTAAATCTTATCCCTCAAGGGGAATGGGAGAAGTGTGTGCGACTTGTCAATGTCCCGTGGAGCGCTAAAGTCGGACTTCTTGACAACGTCTGACTTAGCGTAACCTCGACCCCCGGGCTCTTTGTCTCTTTTTTATAACGGGATCGAGGTTGGACTGAGAAAAAAAATCTTAAATATCTCATGTGAATTAATATGTCGAACCTTCTAACAAATACATAACCTTTGATATCTTGATAAAATCTTTCAAAACAACAAAAAGGGGGCGTGCATCTCCACCCTTTTTGAACTGTATGGAACATGTTCAACTGATAAACAACGCCAAATGAGTTTTAAACTCGGCTCCCACGATGTGTCCATATGGCGTTAATCTTGCTGAGTATGATTTTTAAACTTACCTGTGCCACTTTAAAGCCTAATACAGTATTCTCTCCAATTAACGGACACTCTAAGAGGCGGACACCTCTGATTAGACACCTCTCATAAAAAACTTTCCAAAGAGCGGACACTTAATTAGCGGACACTTTAATTAGCCGACAATATTTTTTGCACCAATGAGCAAATATGACTTTTTTTTTCTCTCCAATTAGCGGACAGTTCAAAAAAATTAAAAGCGAGCAAAGAAAAGTAGACAAAAATGAATAGTTTTTTTAACATTTATTTCAAACATTTTACAACTTTTATGTCCAGCTTGCTTTTAATCTCGTCAATTTTCTTCGTCAAGAAAACAACAATTAATTAAACACTTTTTAAAATAAAATCTGTTATCATTTATCCATCATTTGTTAAAATTTGTTTGAAAGACTTTAAAGATCTGTAAAGATTGAAAGTTTGGTTCGTTATCATTATGTTAATATTATCATTTGTTATTTTTCCTTTGTGATACAAAAATCGTTTTTATTTTCTAATTTGCGGCTTAAAATGTAAAACTTTTCAAAAGGTGGGCACTTCCAATTAGCGGACACTTTGGTCATACACCGATGGTGTCGGCTAATTGGAGAGTATACTGTAGACGCCAATTTTAATATTTTTGCATGTTTTTTATCCTTCTGCATTATATTCCGCAATAAAGGGACAAAAGGTTTTTGATGGTAAATTTTTTCTAGCGTGAATGTCGGCATGTATTTTTAGATCAGCATTTAAACAATCTCCTCCTTAGAGCTTCTTTTTCGCTTTCTGATATGCGTGCTGGCGCAAATGGAAACGACCCCTAAATGTGTAAGCACAATCCTTAAATGGGCAATCAAGCACTCTCTTAGTCAAACTCTTTCTTTACTTTAAAAATAATATCTACAAGACCTTACGGTTAAAATCGAAACTTCGATTGACAAACCGTCGATAAAATGGAAACTTCAGTGGACGAACCGTCGATAAAATGGAAACTCTAACGGACAGCTTGTTCACACTTTCTCGCGTAAAATGTTCACAATTTCAAGTCTTCGAAAATCTACAATACGTAAGTTTGGTTTCGTCATTCAAACTGTTCGACACCACGTGACGCGATTTGAAATTACACGACACGATTTAAAGTTACTTAATAACGGTCGATTCGTACTTCAATTTCGCGTCCTTCCATTCTTGATCCGTTGAACAAAGCTATAGTTTTATTAAGGATTAATCATAAAATAGTTGAAAGTATACACTCACACATTGCCAATACAACCATTCGCATTAGAACCCTACTCAAATCCAACTCCCCTCAAAGAACCGAGGAAAATCCCAAACTTTACATCTAATATAACGTGCAACGATACTAACATCACGTGCAACGATACTGATATAACGTGCAATGATAATCGATTCAGAACTTGAATACTTACCAATGAGTTACAAAAAAACAAGAAGCAAACACATTATAGGCATAACCGTAGGTTAAGGTTAAATAAATTTCATATTATATTGCATGAAAAGATACACACTGCTCTGTTGGCATCTGACGAGGATTCAAAAGTGACTAGACCACACCCTTTTGAACGTCCATCCTCACCCGTCATGACGTCAGCACGGACAATTCTTCCTAGAAATCGTTTACAGAAGAATTTAATGGAAGAATTTTATGGATTTTCACATTTATAGTTTTTAACAATGATCTACTATACAATGCCACTTGCTAGCAAAAATCTTTCTGGAATAGTATAATTTTTTACCTGCATCTCTGAACTTATCCTTTAAGTCTTGCCACTTGACTGAGAAAGGTAGCTAAAAATTAGCAGAACGAAATTACTAAATGTAATCTTAGACAAAATGTCGCACGTTCAAGTGTTTTCAAATTTTCAAATCGAAGATCCAACTGCTTGTTTCTGATAAATACAGATGATTGTTATCTGGCAATTCATATTGTTAAGAGACTTCAGAAACTTTCTTGTCCATTTCATATTAGAACAATATCCGGCACGGGGTTCACAAAAACGTTCTTTTACGTTGTTAAGGCTTCCCTATTACGGAAATCTTCTATAAAGAAGTGTGGAGGAATCAATATTCCATCAAAACTGAAACCTCTTATGCTTTTTTTCTTATGCCAAAAAACTGGCGTACACGATTTGAAGCACTGGTGCATTAAGGAAGTAAGCAGCCATAGAGCGAAGTACGCATACTATTTGTCAAGCCCTCTATGGTAGGAGCGAACATAAAATCTTCATCAAGACTATACATACCCAACTACATAGGGAATAAAACTATACTATACTTGCACTAGTCTATAAACAACTCAAATGTTACGTGTTGAGCATTATTGAATGACTAAAAACATCGTATGATTGATAAAATAACCCAAAATTTCATTCGTTCTAAACACCAAACAAAAGCAAACACTACCCCATTGCCGCCACTTAAAAACGTGCTCTTCCCTGCATACACAACATCTCCAGCATTTACCTTTGACTTACCTCGACTCAACAACAACTATACTTACATTACGAACAAAAACCTTTGCACCACTGGAACCACTAGTCGAACTTGCTGAATATCTTGATGCGCCTCCGCCATCCGATTGTCTCCTCTCAGATTGGCCACCATAGCCCAAAGAACTTAGTTGAGACCCAATGCCTGCTGTTCCATAGGAATTTGATGTGGCTGATAACCCATATCCACCTCCCGCACCAATTGAACTACCTGTTAAACCGGATGACATGCTACTGCTGTTCAAACCGGCACTGCCCAACAAATTTCCTAAACCACCAAACGTACTCAGTGATCCTATACCTGTCAAGTTTGACAAATTCAATCCTGATGATGGTGAAGAATTAGATTGTTGAACCGACTGAAGATTGGCGTAATTATTAGTTGAACCGAGCGCATTCATACCAGTTAATGCGCTTAAACCTGTAACACAATACAGACACACTCAGTTTAGAGACACACCGTGCAAATACAACACCAACTAGAATTAACATATGCATCAGTTTTAGGTGAAGCTATATCTAAGTAGCCAAACCATTCACCAAGAACAATACAGAATAGTTTTAACTATGACTACAAACATATCTCGCAACCTAAACATGTGCAGTCTTACAGAAAGATTAAAGTCAACTAAACATGTACTGGCAGACAGCCAACAAAGCAAATAAAACAAAAACACCACTTCATAAAGCCAACGAATAAAATATAAAGTCTTTTTCATGAACACATTGAAACCCTATTTTCTGGAACATAAAATGCTTTTTCATGCCTCTATCAACCAACCATAAACTTGCAGTAGCAACAGATAAGATATATCTTTAATAATAGCCGTATTTCGTCTGTCTGTTTATACGCAAGAAAAAAGTGTGTCACGGAAACACGAAATGCGATATAAAAAGCACGGGCGAATCCGTGGATCCGTGGATTTATCCACGCGCTACCGACTAGTATGTATAATACCTGATATTTCAGCTTTCAAAACTATGCTAGTGCATCATGGAAATTGTATAGAAGTCAGGTAGAAATTAACACTAACCTCCTAAGTTAAGTCCACTAGCAGCAAGAGCTGATAACGTAGTTAGCGATTGGAGTTGAATGAGGGTGCGCTGTGTAATATCACTTGATGAAATACCAAGTTGGGCTAATATTTGATGGAGTATTGAACTTCGATCCTTAAAAAAATATGAACACACTTTCAGCTTACCAAAATTAAAGTCAAAACTGAGCACTGGTAAAACATATATTTCTAAAACTTGTTAGAAAAAATAAATTGAAATACGATTGTTTACAAAAGGAGGGTAGACTAAGTTAATGTTTGCAGGTGCATTTTTAAAATAAAACATTTCCACTTTTGCTCATTAATATTTAAAAAACAAAAAATCTGGCAACTGCTAAAGCCTGTGCAATCAAAGTGACAGTCTTGAACTGTGCTTCAACATAAAATTATCACAAATTTCAAGTTAATATGCTGACCACCTACCAGTCTCACAACCATTGATCTCTTTCCTCTGCCAAGTTCCATTCCATTAAACATCGAAACTGCTGTCAGTGCTTCCATCGGCGTGTCAAATTGGAGAGAACCGAAACCTTTTGAGCGTCTATCCTCTCCTTCTGCTATATCACATCTCGTACAATTACCAGCTCTACGAAACATATCTTTTAACTTTTGCCACGTGATGTCATAGTCAAGCTATTAAAAACAGAAGATGTCCAAAACAAAGTTATTAGTTAATACTATGAAGCTGCAGGAGTTGTCACAGAAATTTAAGTTAGCAAAAACAGATTGTCCACTCAATATTAACTCCTTATTTTCCTGACATTCCGTCATTTCCCTAATTTGTTTAACTATTTGGGGCAGCTAGAATTAATAATAAAGTTGCCAGTTACCCCTAAGCACTAAAAACCTGAAATTGTTGATACATAATAAAGCATTCAACAACTGTCAATAGAGGTTATTTGTGGCCAACAATTGCTAACCTGGTTCTCTAGTGCTGTATTAGCCACAAACGTTTTGAAAGAGAACAATTTCAGGGTTGCTACTCTTTTTATAGAGTCAAGTTTGAGGTTTAAGGCCTTTTTTGAGAAAATGATAATACTTACATATATTGCTTAAGGACATTTTAAAGGTAACACCACAAGTGAAGAAAAATTATTTATGTACCCATGTAGCATTTCTATGCATTTTGAACAAAACAAAACAATATTTGACAAACCATATGATTTTGTAAAAGGAAAATGAGTAGATTTGAGAAGAAAGTTGTAATAAATCTACTTTCAGAGACAACACTGATTTTCTCTTCACCTACAAATTCTATACAAGAAAAAAGAATTTCAAATTCTTACGTTGCTAACAAATACTGACGAGTTGACTGGATCACCATTTTTGCCACTTAGCAAACTTGCAAGCTGAGCAGACTGTTGAGTAATCAAAGAACCTAACCCACCACCACCACCAAGTGCAGTTAGACTAGCTATTGCACTAAGCCCACCAAAATTTGAATACTGATTCGACATAGACTGTTGTTCCATATGTTGCTGGTATTCTTTCAGTTGTTTTGTCTTGTCTTTTTGAGTTTTTAATTGTTCTCTGTATGTAATATCATCCATGATATCCTAAAAATAAACAAAAACTAACAATATATACAGAAAATTTAAAAGTTCTTTCTTGGAGAATATGAATAGTGTAATTAAATTGCACAATTATAACAAGTCAGAATATTTCATTCCTAATTTCATACATACACATGTACCAAAACACTGATGGAATTTTATTTGCAAAATGTAATTGTAAAGCAGGTGCAGGGGGCTGTTGCAAACATGTCGCAGCAGCTCTCTACCAGCTTGTGGACTATAAGGAACTTGATTTAAAAAGTGTGCCAGATGTATGCATTACTTGCATGGCGTTTCTTTTAGAGTTATTGTAGCAGAGGGGAACACAACATGTGAAACCCCTTTGATCTGGCTGTTTTAAAGGAATTTCACTGCTTGTAACGCATTCTGTTGAAAATTCTGTGAACGAACTAACTGAGGATGCCTCTAAGTTAGTTGGAGATGTGTAGCTTTGAAAAAAGCTGTTGTCTGGCATTGGAGAAAGTAATAAACTTTCAGCACACTGCATATCTTCTCCTTGCGACTCAATTTTGTGTTTACGTTGAGACTACAATTACCACATTGCATTGCGTGATTTCGAAATTATGGGAACGGTGAATTAAAAGACAATGATTCTTCATATATTGGTAGTTATCTTAAGGATACTGTAAGGGTATAGACACATATTCAGCATATTCATTATTGCTCAAAAATTATGTTTTTTTCTTCAAAATTATTTATTGAATATAAAAGCAAATTAAATTGTCTATAGGATAATATAAATATGAAATTTAATTTTTTTTCCAGGTGGCCATAAATCCACATCTTTGTTTTTCACTAAAACGTCCAAAACTCCCCTCGTTTTAATTTTTTTCTGCGTCATATTTACCAATCACTTTAGCATTACCATAACAACAATACTTTGTCACATTTTTTCGAAAATACCCGTCGTTCGTTTTTTATTTAAAAATTTGTGAAAAAATGAATTTTTGCTCGCTCTTTTGTGTTTTAACCTGTCTTTTTCTTTAAATAATCAAAATATACCTAAAATGTGACAAATTCATTTGCAGCAGGTATCGATGAGCATGTGTGCAAAGTTTTGTTGAGTTTCTTCATCATGGAGGGGAGTTTCGGACATTTTAAGTCATGTATACATCGTGAACTAAAATTCCTTGTAAAAGAATTTTCCGCAACCTGACCTTTACTTACTTATAGCCTAATCAAAGATGTGCAGAAGGTGTTAAACGAACTACCGACAACTCATTAAATATTTATAATTTGGTAGAGAATATCAAACTCCACCTATTTTTGAAAATAAAATATATGTTTATAATTCATAGCCAAAGCCCAGTGACTGTGCTCCTAGGATTTTTTTTTACTGTATTATAAAATTGCGAACGTGAAATGTTTTTAATTTAAATATTTGCTGTGGTTTAAACATAAACAACAATGTTTAAGGGCCATGTTCTGCTATGTCTAAGAATTAAAAAATGGTTAGGTTTGGCTTTAAAAGTTTAAAATAGAAGCACCTTTGACTGGCACTGCAGCTGGCTACAAAGATTCCTAGTGTTATGGCTTGTGCTGACACAACTGCCAAAATTCGTTTTTTTTTACATCAGCAATTACGTTGGCAGTGTCAAATGATTAAGGTAATTTCAAAGAATGCAAGTAATTTTAGCTTGTAAAACAACCATGTATACATACTTCTCTCATCCTTAACTTGCGTCCTTGCATCTCAATACCATCCATTTCTTTGATTGCTTGTGAGGCATGGTCTTGGTTGGAATATTCCACAACACTATACATGGATATCATTCAACAGCATAACATACAAAACAAAAAAGAAATGCCATGGGCAGTTGATTTTTAATTTAAGATTAATTTTGGGTGTTAACACTTGTTCACTTACGCACATCCTTTTGACCGACCCTCACCATCAGTAAATATCTCCACATGTTCCACAGGAGCAACTAAAACAAAATAAATATAGAGAATGGATAAGACTCCATTAGTAACCACTTGGGTGGTTTGTTTCATCAGGATACCTACCCTTTTTCATTAAGTCTTTCAACTCCATCCATCTTGTATTAAAACTCAAATTACTAACATAGACACGGCATTCTTTTTTAGGGATAGAACGATCACCCCGATTTCGTCTGCGATCATCTCGTCTAGGCGACCTTCTTCTTATCGGTGAGCGAGATCTCCTTCTGGGGCTGCGACTTGAACTCCTTCTGGAACTTCTGTAGGGTGAAATTCCCCTATTAGGTACCTCACGCCTCTCTCCTTGTTCTCGACGGTAATCCTCAACACCACGCTTGTAAGAGTCACCTAACATAAAGGAGATAAGTTGAGAATGGATGGTTCTGGAGGTGGCTAAGATTATGCATGCATTTTAAGAAAAAAACAAAACATAGTTATGTGCATACTTAAATGACATGAAGCATGTGAAATTTTGCTAATTTTTCAAATCACAAAAGTTTATCTAGTAACTTAAGGCCATTTCGTAAGATTTAGGTAGACTTACAATTCATTGCACACCTAAATAAAATCCACATGTGCATCTTAAAAAATTAAATTTACCAGAGAAAAAAGTAAGAAATAAATTCCTTTACCCCTGCACACAACACATGGACTGCTATTTAGGCGTGGGAAACATACAAAGAGCAAGTTCCATCAAAGTTCATGGCCAGGAACTTAAACCCATGTACGAAAAATTGTGAGTGAAGTCATTAAAGGAAACCCAAGGTATAAAATGAGGTTGGACTTATATTATAGAGCTGAAAAAGTTGATTAACAAAATTTGTGCCATTGCTACAATTCTGCGTTCTAAATTAGTTTAAAGCGCCGCAGATTATTGGATAAAGTGTAATCCTACCATCGGTTGGTGTCTCAGGCTCCATTGTGTTTTCCGCCATATTGCTTTATCTTCGCTGCACACGACTAGGACAGGAGCACAGGGACGGACGGGAAAAGAAAGAGCACCGATCAGCCTAGTACCCAATCTGCAAATACCCGCAACGTCTTTGCTGGTCCCTGGCCCGCAGCAACCAGTGGACAAAAGGGCCAATTACCCCCCCTCAATAATTATTAATTTTTTTTGTTTATCTGCTCCATATTTTATAATACATAACTTCTTTGCATTGTTTCTTATAATTTAAGCCTCAAGTGGCGACAGTAAGACAATTTTGCTTTCTCCGGGGCTACTACTTTTTCCTAGCCACTCTACACAGGACAGAAACGGGAAAAATTCTGCAGTATGAATATGGAAAAATGCCGACAAGTTACAGTCCTTAATAAACGGTATGCAACTTAAAAACCTGATGGATCATCCCAGTGGTGTTATCCCTAATGTTTACTAAAATGACTATTTTTCATCTTTGAGTTGTGGCCAAATGTTTTTAAGATAAATTCCGCGGCATAAAGAACTCCCGCAATATTTCATAAACCGTAGAAGAAAAGTAACAAAGGATAAAAAGAAATGATTTTCATGAGACTGAGGCTCAAGTTGCCATTTTCAGGATTTATCGGTCACGGCATATAAGGACCTAGTAAAAGATGGACGACTCACAACTGATAGGTGGCGATCTAAAAGTCAACTCTCTTGTCTTTTATATCTAGCTTTCCTTTTCAAAAGTATTTCGAATATTGCATCCAATATTTCTTTAATATTGAATCTAATGAAAGTGTTAAAATTATTGTCATTGTAAAACGTTAAAGCTTGTCAGTGTCACAATCAACGAAATATTTCCATTATTTTAACACCTCTTTTATCTAACCTTTATTCGTGTAGCTAGCTAATTTATTGACAAAAATATGTTTCTTCTTATGTCTTGTTGTCTTTTTGCTGCTGGTTAGTCCTTTACCCACTGACTCCCTTACTCCTACTGTATCAAAAATAACTCATGAAAGCAAAAATGCTTACACAATCCATGCACTTTTTTGTCCGTTGTGGCGCCGTAGATTAGTGGTTATAGCTCTCGTACTCTGTGCGGGAGACCGGGGTTCGACTCCTCTTGACGGCGATTCAACATGGGCGAGTGAATGTTACCATAGCCACGGGTTAACCCAAGCCATGTGAGGGAAATTGGGAAGATGGCACACTGTGTGGGCCGTTGGATGTTGCCGGGAGTTGTCTAGTAGAGCGCGGGCCCTAATTGGGTCTGCGTGGCTCAAAATGAGCATTAAATACTCTAGGACTCTCCATCTAAGCCATGGCCCCTCCTGGAAATAATAGACAGGGTATATCCCTCGATATTTGTGAGGCTAGCCATGTAAAATATGCACATCTCTCTCTCTCTCTCTCTCTCTCCGTTATAGGGCATCATTATCACATCTTTAACAAACCTTTAAGCACCAAAAAAACTTTCTGATTGGTTGCTAGCTAAAAGCAGCTTTTTAAAAGTAATTTACAACTCTATACCAATTCTCCTGTGCCGTAAGGGGATTAGACCTTTTATACTCATGTTGTCATGCGCATAACGTTTAGACTTCATTTTTCAATTCCCTCCACATAATGTCTGCTATGGTACAAGTCAACATTGCTTTTTTCAAGGCCCTCAATCATCATAAAGCCTCATAATTCCTCGTGGTTAAGCTAATACCGAAGGGCTGCAATATTTTCTGTTTATAAATTTTTGCTCTATCGAAATAATAAAACAACAACCACAACCCTGCAGCTATTGTCTTGCGCTTTATAGACCATATGTGGCAGGAATAAAGTTGCAGCTTGTCAGTATTTTATCTCTATATAACCTTAATAAAAATGGAAGCAAAATAAAGGGAAAAAATTAAAATGTCCTCTACACGTGATAATGCACTTCAGTCATTATTGTAAGTCAACTGTGTATTACTTTCCCACAATCATACAGCAACATATTAACCCCCACTCCCACCCCCAAAACGTCCGAACGTTAAGCATGACAACATGAGTATGGATGACACCCCTTACTGTTTGTTCTAATATTGAACCCTTGTTTTAGTTGAGAATTGGGTTAAGAGAATTATAAAAATAAAATATAATGTATATAAGTTTGTGAAAAGTAGTAACATACATTATCTAAGCTTTACATTACATTGTACATAGTAATTACATTAAAAAAAGCAACATAGTTGGCTATTCAATGTGATTTCTTTGAAGGGTGTACATGTAATCAACTTTTAAGTAAATAAAAGACATATTTGATTTAATATTATTTATTTATTTAATTTTTGTAAGTGAAGTCTTACAAGTTCTGAGGCTAAAATATAATATTTCGTTGCAATTTTTATCACTTTAGCACATAAAAAAATAAGCAAATAACAGGTGAGGGTTGTTATTTGGAATAGTTAGTTAGTTAGTTTGTATTTTAAATTGTTGACCTTATTCTTTGGCAGTGTATAGATAAAATGCATCATAATTTCTATTTTTATTCTGCAGTTGATTTTCACATCTGGATTGATTTCAGCTGCAAAAGAGGAAACTCCAGCTCCATAATTATTTTAGAAATTAGCAAGAATAAAACTCAATTTTCAGTATTTTTTTTGTAGTCTACTATGTTATGATGTTATGCAACAAGAAGATGTTGATAGAAGTAGTCTTCTGAAGTTTTTAAGTAAAATCATAGTTTAGTTATAAAATTTTAAATTCTTTTTTTTAAGATGGCAATAAAATGAATTAAGATGGCGAGTAAAGAGGAGCTACTTGCAAGTTTGATAGAACAACAAAAAGTTTTAACAGAACAAACCGATGCAGTTGCCAACATTGAACACGATGGTAATAAAACCAGAGGCGATGGAAACAATGAGGGAGAGCAAGAGTACGTATACTGGGCAAGGAGAGGAGAGTTAGAAACCGCGGGTGAAGTGGAGGTGTGTAGCAGCACGGGATCAGAAAATCATGAAGGTATTACGTTGACCTGACTAAATTTTGTTCCATTAACTTGTGCAAACTCTTGGAATTTAATCCTACAGTTCCTGTATTCGTGTAAAGAAGTATTACCAAAAAAACACCTCAAGCTAGTAAATTAAGAAAGGATATATTTGGATTTTGTGGAAACGTTTCTCTATTTTCTCTCCCCCTTCCCCTCATGATGAGCAACAGACCAGTTCGAAGTGAGTAATTTAAAAAAGTGCACAAAAAACAAGTACAAGTAAACAACAGTTGAGCCTGTGAAAAGAAAAACTTGAGTAAAAAATCGAGCCACAGCCTAAATTTTGATTTTGGTAGCATGTATTTTTTAGTATTTCTCGCATTGTGTATTAATTTTTAGTAAACTAGGTTAAAGTAAGAGTACAGTAACGTTACCCAATTTCAAATGGTCTAAAATGTTTTAGCCAAATATTAACTGAAGCATTTAAAGTTGTACCCACCAATCCTACAGCAGCTTTGGTCTAATTATCAATGCAATAATTTACACGTGCATTAATTTTCACAGAATTTTCTTAACATATTCGTGAAAAAAATACACGGGAATTGGTTTTTAATTTACGATTCGTGAAACAACAAGCATTTTCAGTGCACATGTAGAATCAATCAAAAGCAAAGTTTATACAATGTATTATCTGTTGTTTTTAGGTGCTGAAATTCTGGTTGTTGACGAAACTTTACAGGGACACACTACTGAAGTGTCGACGAGTGAGGAGAACGGCATGGTGAATGGCGTCGACGAACCAGTTAGTAACACGTTAGAAATTGAAGATTGCTTCCCGAAGTATGAGGATCTGGAGCAACAAAGACGAATGGAGGAGAAGCGCGAGACTGCTCGTTTACAGGAGCAGATCATGAACGAGGAGTATCAAAAGGCTATCGGCTATTTACTCTGTTCAAGTAAATCGAAAAGTGGCAAGCAAAAGAAAAAACAGACAATGACGGCATATTTATTTTTCTGCCGTCGATATCGCTCGAAAATAGTCGCGCGAAATCCAAAGCTCTCCTTCGCGCAGATTAGCAAGCTGTTATCGCACATGTGGAGGAACGCTTCCGAACAGGAAAAGAACATGTACCGAGTGAAGTTAGAACAACATCGTACGAAAGTCAACGCGATCGTTGAGAAAAATATGATCGAGAAAATGAAAATGGTAAAACAACAGAAACTCGTGGAAGAATTAAGACGTCAAAACGAAGAGGAAGAAGGTGGCCATGGTTCTGTTGAAAATATTGAACTGGCTGAACAAGAAACTATAGTGGAAGATGGTGAGACTGAACAGGGAGGCAGGTTGCAAATTGTTGAATAAACCTTGCTCATTGTAAATAAACATGTTGCTATAAATAACTCGGACATGGACGACCACCTTGGTTCCAGTCTTTTCCTTTCAACACCCCGCTGGAGTTTTCAAACTATTTCTTAAATTTAATCTTGTTGGAGTCAAGACATTCCCTGAAGAATCCTTTCAATCGATCCGGATAACAGATTTCCTAACCAGATAAAATGGGTTAATTTTTACGAAGTTATAGGATATGTATTTATTAATTTATCTGCTTATTGCTGACCAATTTTCAATACATCTGTTGGCGTTACAGCCATGTTTCAACCATAGTGATTAGAATGTTTATTTTACCGAACCATGACATGAAGCATCATGGGAACGCCACCAATAATGCAAAGCTTTTATATTAACTTGACATGAGAAGTTGTATTTTGTACTGACGCTTTTTATCTCGCGTTCTTGTGTACATTATGTTGTTAACGAAAAGAAGATAGAACGTGTTTATTCTGTTTCTTCTTTACATATTCCGATGTTTTATAATTCATAGGTTTTGGTAAAGGTGATGAGGTTCTCATTAGAGGGAGGCGCTATGTCACGGGATTCGCTCTTTTGATAACACGCAATCTTTCGATAATACGCACTCTTTCGATACGCAAACTTTCGATAATACTCACTCTTTCGATAGATAACACGCACTCTTTCGATAATACGCACTCTTTCGATAACACGCACTCTTTCGATAGATAATACGCACTTTTCTATAACACGCGCTCTTTCGAGTAAAAACGAGAAGCTAATGCATGCTTATTTTTTGTGTACCGATTTTGGCGAAACCCGAAATTTGTCGTTAACTTTTGATTGACGGGAAGGGAAGGTGTCATCAAGGAAATTAGCTGATGTGGTGAAATTTGCAAATTAGTGACAAGACTTTTGAATACATCGATATTGAGGTCATATAAATTATTAATTTTTACAGGTTATCCTCCTACTCTCTTAAATCACTTTGATTTTCTTCCATACGCTCTTCGATAACATCACACTTGAAACCCAAAATTAAAAAAGGCACTGCGCCCTGTAAACAAACTATACGTTTCCAAGTATTTCAACTCTCGTGCCCAGTTGAGTATTTCGGTTTAACATCAGGAAGGTAGGTAGGCACCCCTGATGGCAGTTGACAGTGCGGAGGAACATCGAGGAAAATAGCTAAAATAGTAGCCGAAATGTTACTTTGTAATGCTTGGGATATATAAGACGGTCAGAATCTGAAAACTGGAATATGTGGCTACCGACTAGTTTTATTTTAAAAGTTGAAACTAAAAAACAAACATCAGATCAAAGGAAAATCTGTTATATATTATCCCCCAAATAGTATTTCTTTTGGTTCAACATTTTCATCTTCATTTTCACCTAGTTCATCATTCATACTGTCATTTGTGGTGTTAGTAATTGCAGTTTTATTTGTAACTGAGTAAAAAAAATTGCCTTCTGTCGAGTTCGTGATGTATTTACTTGAAATCAAGCTTTTGTATTCTTCTGCGATGTTCTGCTTTTGTTTTTCTTTCAATATTTTTATATAATCGTGCTCAGATAGCAGCAAGCGTTTACACAAAGGTTCCATTTCAACTTGGAGTTGATGACCCAACACATTGACAACTTCGAACGCATTTTTCACTGTAGTGTCTTCAGATGAATTTCGAAACTTCACTTTCTCCTTATATTTATCACTCGAGGAGATTGGTAACGAAGTGGTACTGGAGAAATCTGAAATAAATTGAATGATGTTAGGAGTAGAACATCAAATACAGAATTTTTTTTGATCATGTCATTTGTACATTTGGTAGTCGACGATTCGCGTGTAGCCTCGTTTGAGTTTTTTCTAGCCTCGTTTGAGTTTTGTGTAGCTTCATTTGAGTTTTGCGTAACCTCGTTTAAGTTTTTTGTAGCCTCGTTTGAGTTTTGTGTTTCTACAGCGGACACCATCGGGACCAAAAAAGTGTGCATTACAAAGAGGTTCTTGCAAAATTACTTTTGTCAGTGTATAGTGAAATCGAATTAGGTTACAAGGGTGGTTTTAAAAGATAAAAGTACCTAAAGACAGTATATATTAAGATATCCTTTTTTTATTTTGATAGAGAGAGAGGTGTCCGCTACATGGAGTTTTTGTTGTGAGTGTTCGACTGTAATTTTATCTGTTCTTAAGAAAAGTGGCCGCTGTACACGGTTTCCTTATATAATATGCTTTACAAGAATATCAGGCTGGAATTTCAGGTATAAGATAATACGTTTATTGTTTAAAACAATAGAGAATCAAGTAATGACCAGCCTGGTTAAAATTTTAGTGTTCTTATAAACAAGCGTGTAAAGGATGCCTACTTTAAGATATTTCAATTGAAACAAATTTCACCGCATTTGCATGTAGTATTTCATTTTCTAACATTGAAAAACAAACATGTGAGGGCTACTACACAATTTTTATCACTTCTGCAAATTTTTTTATATATATAAACAGTGTTCAAATACAGTACTAAAATTTACTTAACGAATATCAATGAAATGTCAATAGATGCTGAGATTATTAGATTAAATTAGATTATTAGATTAAATCAAGTTAAAAGGAAAGATAACACTTCTCATAGTGGCTTCTTAATCTAGCAATGCAGAGTTAGTACTGAATGTTTCTTATGATGTTATCTATCCCGTACTGATATTTGAAATTGTTTGGTTATAAAAAAAAATGTATCTACCAAAAACTGGAAGTAAATAGAAAATTTCTATTCTCAATTTATAGCTATCGCAACTGTTTCATCTGGAACAATGAAATACATGGCATATAAAAGAGCGTATGATTTACCTCCATTTTTCGCATCCACTGAATCGTCATTTGGTTGCAGACACTCCTCCTTTACGCTATTCACTAAATATTTCAATTCTTTTACATCTTTCCAAAACGATTCATCTTGATGGTTGATTCTCTCCCACAGTGTTTTATTGAAGTAGTTATACATATACGAATCAGCTTGATTCCATTTTAAAATTGCATCCTGGGAGAAGAATGTTTTACCTTGGTAATAAATAGCAAGAGAAAGCAACCTCGTCCCCAAGGCTCTTGTGCGTCTATGATTCGCCTATCATGTAGGCGTAGAAGAGCCTTGGGACGAGATTAGAAAGAAAGGTATATAATTTCCACTAACATTTCCTGTAGCAACTTAGTTTTCCACCGCGGCGGTTTAAACAAGCTCAAACCCAGTCCCCATTACAGTGACAGCGAATTTAGCATTGACAAGCAAATAGATGTATACCCTGTAACGCTCTTAGACAAAAAATGGGACACGTACAAGCGTAATACTATTTAAGGCCGTAGGTTCCAAGTTGAAATACAGTGGAAATCATTAAAAACGAAGTTTAAAAAGTTGAGAAAGATAAATGACTGGAATATAGTTACAACAACTCACGCCATCCATTTTAGTTATGTTGTTGCGCTGTTTTCGTACACGTTGTTTGATGTATACCAGGTCGCTGAGTTGCCAACATAAAAGCCGTTGTAGAAGAACGAGTGATTCATCAATGTATTCGTCGAGTAAAACAAAGTCGAGTTGTGCATCTAACTCGTCAATGATGAACTTGAGTTGTAGCTCTGTTTTGTAATCATCGTCTTCGTATCCAAGATCAAACAACTGACCTAATGAATTGATGCCGTTTAGTCTCTTTAATAATAGCCGTCGTCTGTCTGTTTGTCTGTCTGTTTGTCTGTCTGTTACGGAAACACGAAATGCGATATATAAATGACGGACGACTAGTTACGTGTATATTTAGACAATGACTTCGTTTCCAGGGCCTTGTTTTCTATTTTTTACTTTCTCGTGTTCGAATACATGTAGTTACAGGGCAAGCAAAATATTTGACACGCCTCAAAAATTAATCCCTTTTATTCAATAAAGATTTGGCTGGAAAAAGCAAAATACATAAAGAGGAAAAAGGCTGGTTGCAAAATAACGGCGTATCCGCACTTTGTCACAAGGCCTGGAAACAAGGTTGTCTACTGCGACACATCATTGCATGCTTATATTCGTCTCGTGCAATAATATTTAAGATCTCATAGTTGATATCCAAAATCACAAAATAAATGTTAGCTTCTTATACAACTTTCCTCGTTCTCAATGTATCTTAATACATGTATCTTGTATGTCTTAAAAGGATCTGGGATCAAAGTTGTAAAGAACCTAAATACTTACCATTTTTAAGCAAATGGAAGACTGGGTCGAACATGTTTGAGGTGTTCATGATCTGGCGTATGTACATTGCTGGATCTTGTACGAAATCGCTAAAATGACTTGTGTTGGTATTGATGTCGCGCATGAAGAACGATACATCCACATACTCGTAGATGGATTGAAAATGTGTCACAGGATTTCGGACAACGGCAATTTTGACTGCATTTTTCGCCACAGCAGAGTGGATATTGTGTTTACTGTTTCGTGCAACGTTTATCATGAAATTCGGTGCAGCTTTATTTAGTAAGTTTTTTGCAACGTAAGAATGATGAAACCGCAGTGGCCAATAATACTGAAATGTTGGTGCATTCGGTAAAGCAAAAAACAAATTGTTGTGATCGCCATAACGGTAGAAAATGTTACTTATAGTATGACTACCAGTTCGGTGTGAACGCAAAAACACAAGGTTTTTTACTCGATTTTCACTGTCACACTCGGTTACTCTAAAAAAATAATTGTACTTTTACATATTAAATTTTGGTGGGAGAGACATAAACATACTGCATTGTGAGAAGTAGACAAAAGCATCTGCGTAACATAGAAAAAGATTTCTACCAATTTAAAATAACCTAAGAAGTCCCAGGGACGAGGTTAGAACTTTTTCTTTACAGGCTCCGAAGTCCTTTTATAAAAACAAGGAAGCCTGGGACCAAAGTTGACTTGTCAACACGCTACTTTTTTAACGCTGGTAACGGTGTTAAAAATTCCCTTTAGAATCAGCAGAATTGAAAACAACCTAGTCCCGAGAGCACCTTGTCAACGTCCCGATGTCAGAAAAGATACAAGATGCCTGGGCACGTGGTTGAATCAGAAAAAGAGAAGGCTGGTATTTTCTTGTTTGTATACATGACGGTTTAACAAAGAGTAAAAAGCTGCCTCAACCTCGTCTCCAGGACTCTTTTATGCCTACGCTACCTCATTCACAAACCTCGGTTGTTTATTCAGGAAGAACTTATATGACTGTGGCACAGCATTCTCATCTATCGTTGGATCATGCTCTATACTGCTTTGAAAATTTTCACGTTGAGTTCTGTTCTTGTAGACGAAGAATCTCTTTCTTGAGACGTACGGAAGACTGGCTAGAATTTTGTTTAATGTGTCATAATTCAGAAGCACATCATCAAAATTTGCTGACTCATCACCATCTATTGGAGTGTTAGTTCTAAAACATGACATGATGAAAAGTTTTTTACCAATCTCAACTTAGATTTCTGGTAAAGGCAGATCTCCCACAAGGCGCCTTTTTCATTCTTTGACGTTAACAAGGCAACAGACTTGACTTAGTAATTTTAAAAATCTGATTAGCCCAACATTTTGGTGTTAAATATATGGAGGCAAAGTTTAATGCATTGCATTCCTGTATTCCTGTCAATTGCACCAAAAAAGTTTCTTCTTTTATCAACAAATATAATCACATTTTGCGGAATAATTCTTTAGAAATATTATTAAAAATGAAATTACAAATTCTCCTATTTATGGATAACAATTCCAAAATGTAAACTGAAAAATCTTTGCATCCTTTAGATTCTATTTTTGAGAAATTCTCAACACACAACAGTAACGGAAAAGCAAAAATCAGTAAAAATCTTAGTTGGCAAGAATAGGTAAACATGGTTGGTCGTAAAATAAAAAAAATAATGGTCGGTAAAAATATTAGTCATCAAACAAAAATTTTTTTAACTGATACTACAATTTACAGAGTTTATTTTCATGTTGCACAAATAAAACAAACGTATTTGAAAAATTTTAAAAGGACGAAGTGTAAAAACTTGATCAGTAACTCTACAATTTAAGAATTCAGACTTTCTTAACCAAATGACCAGAATAGAACACAGAATAAAATTGAATAACATTTTGCTCAATTTGAAAACTTTTCCAGCTCATCAAAATTAAAATTGTAAACGGAACATAAAACTACTGTTTCACCACATTACATACACGTCTTAATATAAAAAACTTTCTGAAGAAATAGTTGTTGAAATTCTAGTCATTTTTTTTAACAATTTTCTTAATTTTCACAGGGTCTGTAAGAGGGATATGCACTCAAATACATGGTTTTGTCACAACAAAGAGGCTTTCATGAACAATTTGTCGTTTTTTTATTCATCATCTGAAATTATGTCTGTTCCGTTGAAATGGTCAATTTTTATGTAGTCTTCTGATTTTACCAGGTGATAATACCATGAAATACTTGAAGAAATTCTAAGACACACCAACTACCACACAACACGCATACACTTGTACTGTACGATTTTAACAGATTGATTGATGGTCCCTAAAAATGCTGATAGTCCCTGAAAAGGCCGGTACCTGCTTAAGAAGAAATTTCCAAACCTATGTAAAAAGCTGACCGCTAAACCTATATTTGACTCCTATGCACAAATAAAAGCAATCAACAAAAATGATGTTGTCAGTTTACTAGAAAAGGTTTCTTAACAAGTTTCTTAATTTTGGCAGGGGCTATTATGAAAAGCATGTTTTTGACACAACAAGTGACTTTTTCATCAACATATACAAGAAAAGATGAAATATTGCTCTTTCGCCTTTTATTCAATATCTAAAAACTTGTCAGTTCCGTTGAAAACCTGAATTTTTAAGTAGTCTTTATCAGGATATCCAACTTGATATTCGTCCAATTTTCAGGTAATAATAATAATACCTGAATACCATGGGAGGCATGAGTGAGAAAAGTTTCTTTTTAAATTTTTTTACATTTTTACAACTAGTAAAAGTTTTAAAATATTTTAAAATGCAACTAGTCAGTTCTTATAAAGTGGTTTCTTACATAAAAAACATGTACTCTCTGAGGTTTCACAAAATGCAGTGGGATTTCATTCCTATTGAGAGTAGAGTGTTGATCTCATATAACTTTTCTTACGCTGCGTTAATCGCGCAGAAAAATGTCTTACCTTCGTTTTCCAAATCCGTTCTCTTCGTAAATAAATTCAAATCTTCGTTTTTTATCCGTCCAATTCTGATTGGTGGAGAGAAAGTAACTAAAACACGTCACAAGGAAAACGACGACTCCAAAAAGAAAGAGGCGGAAAGTTGGAAAGCCTCTTTTTGTTGTTTTGAACGCAAGACTTTGAGAGGCATACATACTCGCAGAAAATTCTTTCTCCTAAATGCGCACCATTTTGTTGTCCAAGATTGAAAGATCAAACTTTGCGTATGATACCAAAACATACCGCATTTGCTTAAAAATTCTAAAAGCTATTGCTTTAAACCACTAACGCGATAAACCAATAGGTTTTTCATGAGATTTTTTTCAAAAGTGCGGCAGAGAAGGCAAGCATTCTAAACGCTATTACTGTAAATCATCTGATAAATTAGACAATGATAGCCATTGAAAAATATATTTTTGTACTTTTCGGGGATGTAAACAGATCGAAGAATGAACAAAAAGAATATGTGTCTATCGTTTATTTAACCTGTCATATTATGTACAAAATATTAAAAAATACCTTACCAGCAAATGTTAAAGACGCAGGGGTTACATTTCAAAAATATCGTGAAAGTCACATCAAGTCACACCAAATAACAAGGCGGACGATTTCAGAAATAACAATAATTAATTAGACACAAAATTTCCCTTTTTATTTCAGAACTAAATTTGGGAAAACAGTTAAAAATAAAAGCGTACTACATGACGTTCATCATCATTATCATGGAGGTATAATATACACTTAACTCAATAGATGGCCTATGTTTTATGGAGCAAAAGTTTTATGAAAAAATTAAACAATCTCTCTCGCCAAAAGATAAAATGCTTATGAAAAACACGTAACAGGCACCATTAGCACCATTAGAACAACAAATACCACTAAATACCACTAAAGTTTCGTAAAAAATCTTCAGAGCATTCTTAAAAACCTATGCGCAACATTACGATGCAAAATTTTGATATTACACATAATCTGAGTTGACAAGAACGTTCTGTAGTAATTATCAACATTACTGCAGTAACTTTACATCAATGTTGAATTTGTAGCACAAACATAAACATCTTTGTTCTTGTTTTTGTTTTTGTCTGTTTAAATCCCACATCCAACTCACACGTTTCGTTACAATGTACACCTCTGATATTCACTGATTATCCATGTTTTAACCAACAAACAATTCACCAAGGTAGATTTTTCGATCACTTCCACACGACATCACTGAAAAATAGAGGGAAAACATATACAAACATGTGTAATTTGATTTTTATTTGACTTGTGGAATTAATAATCGAGACACGTTTCTACTTTAATTCAACACTTCAGCAAGCTAGTTTGACTCACTGCCAGTAAATGGTGCAAACCAAAATGGAAACAGAAATAATTTGTAGGGAAGTTCCCTGAGTTCCCTGCTTTTTTATTTCGATTTTTACTAAATTCTTAAAATCTGATCAGTTTAACAGCTCCTTGTATCTCCTTTATTTCAGGTTTGACCAGCATTCGGTGCTGAAAATTGTATGCTAATTGTAGCATATCCATTACAGAAAGATTTCAAAGCACTGTCATTAGATTGGCTCTTCGGGCAACTAAAGTTTTGATTTGTTGTGAACAGGATATGCGTTGAAAACAGATAAGGAGAGAAGTGACTTACAGATTGGTTCATCTGGGTGAAAATCAACATCATTGACAGAACCATTGTGTCCTGGTAACTTGTATAAAATCTTTCTTGTCACTGTATCCCACACATAGACAAATCTAATAAACAATAAGTATGTTAACATGTGCATAAATAAGTATATATGCGATGTATATATGCGATATATATAAACAGGCAACATATATCAGATATAAGGGGTATATGACATATACATAAGCAAACGTAAACAAACCTAATTGATATTAATTGAAGTGTGTTAAAATGTGCATAACCAGGTATATGTCCGAGATATACATAAGAATGCATATGAGAGATGTACATAACACACATGTGTGAGATAAATGATCAAAATAGCTAATTTCTTCTATGCCAATCAAAACTGAGAAATATTGAGTTGTGTAGCTAGATCACTCAACAATATACAGATTTAACACCTACCTGTCAGCTGATCCTGAAGCTACATATCGACCATCAGGTGACCATGCACACTTTAGCAAGTTCTAAACGTAGAAAATTAAGCCATATTAAGCACGTTCCTATCCATATAATTTATAATTAACTTTGTTTGTGACAGGCATAATGGATGTATTTGTTTTTTCTCAAAGTCTCCGAAGAAGGTATGTTATTTTTCCAAAATTAGGACCGCGGATTTGCTTTGTTTATGTCACCTGATAAAAACAAGTTTATTTGATTTGCTTAAATAATTTTAACGGACAACTTTTGAACAGGGTTCCCTTTGACACAAAAAACAAGCTATAAGAAGTCATTATAAGAGTTCGCACTACACGTAATAAAATAAAGTTGGAAGTAGAAGTCGATGACGGGAGAGTTTGAGGTGGGTTAAAATTGACACAAGATTGGAATTCAGAAAATTTGAGAACTTTGATACTTTTTAGACGGTCAGTTTTTACGTAACAAAATGTAAACAAAAACAAAGCAATTAAGGAAAAACATCTAAAATAATAAAAAAAAAGATGTAAAACAGTATAAAGAACATAACATTTAATTTTGGGGTTGTTTTCTCAGACATGGAAGAAGAAGGTTGCAAAGAAGTTGTGAGCAGTAAAGATGTAGATGCATATATGAGCCAGACACTTTAACTGGAATTAGAAATTCTTTGCAAAGGGTTGGGGCAGGGTAAAATTTTGACAAACGTCAAAGTATATAACATTTGCAATTATATTTCTCATATTGGGAAAGAAAAAACGTGAACGAATAAAATAAAATTCGATTTGACTTTTAGATGTAGTTTTCTTTTGGAAGTTAACCTAGATAATTATAGGCTTACTAAAACTCATAAAATTGACAAATGTTATTCGCATCCAAAACGAAGTTTAAGAAAATGCAAAATTACAAAACTCCAGAGATTGTACAGCTTTTTTTTCAACCTGCAAGACACTGGCAGCATGGAAGTATAATTGTACTGACCTTTTCAAAGTTGTGATGTGCTCCCATGAACAACTTCAAACAACGTTCAACTGGAGCGAAAGGACGGATATCCCAAATTCTTACTAAAAAATAAAATATTATATCGGGTGATACAGGTTAATTACTAATCGTGTCTCGTAAAAACAAAAATGTAGTATTGGCATGCATGCGAATTGATCGTCATAATTCTTCTTGTTGCAAATGCAACACTTTTTATTCGAGTTACATCCTTGATTGACAATTCACTAACTTCACTGATAAATTTAAATAAAATTTCAGGAATTAAGAACTGTGTAGCTTATTATATTTTCTTTACAGAGACTACTAAACAGGTTTTAAAACAGACAATTACAAATCCCGTAAAAGTTTGCAAATAAAATCTGTAAATATAAAAAATACAAATAAATATAATATGGAGCCTCCCAAATTTTCTTTATAGGCCACTGATTTCTTGTCCAGAATCCCTGAACTAGTAAGCAAATAAAAAAAACCCAGGATTAAAGCCTCTAAAATTGACTGGGATGTTGTTGACTCAACCAACGCCAGGATAATTTATATTGTCCAGTTAAGTTAAGTACCCTACCTCCTAAAGAGGCTTTGAAGGGAGGCTGCAAAATATTTAAACTAAAAACAAAATTTAGACAAAAGTCTCTACATATATGTATGGGCGTTTAAAAGCACCAACATATATTTCTGCATTAAAAGGTGTTAAAACCAGATCCTGGTGCTTGAACTAACAGTCATTGCTTGAACTAACAGTCATATGATTGCAACTAACCTGTGTTATCCATAGAATTTGAAAGTAAAAACGATCCATCTGGACTCAGTCGGAAGCCCGTCACTGAATCTGTGTGACCTGACATACTAAATAATACGTCATTCTTGCGCAAATCCCAAACCTACAAGGAAAGTCATATAAGATTTTTTGAGCTACCTACTTCTGGCTACAGAAGACGCAGCGTCAAAAAAATGAGTACTAATTTTGGCGCACCCTACTTTCATCGCGATTTCGCGCATACTAATTTAGGCGCACATACCATTTGCGCGTAATAATGGTATAAATTTTGGCGCATTAAAAAAGTGCTAAAATTTATACGCGTCAAATTTTATACCAATAAGGTATTCCATTGTGTCATAATAAGCACTGTTTTTAATCATTGTAAAATAACAAAACACAAAGGGTAATGCCTCTTCACGTACTGATGTCTCTGTTCTCCTGATAAGCATAAAAACCTTATAGAGCATAAACTGTTCCCATATTTATAAGGTGCTAGGAAGGAAATTTTTTTTTAAAAGAAGTTTCCTTATCCTCCTCTTCACTGTCTTTTCAGCCAACCTATTTAATTTGTGTATCTAACTTGTGCATCATTGATTCAAGGCTGCATTAATTTTGCAGAATAACAAAAACCTTCTAACTTAAATGTTACAAATATGGATGTAATTCTTACTTTGATCAGGTTATCAATACCAGCAGACATTATTTGAGATGTGTTGTCATTAAAACATACTGCTGTGACCTAGAAACCAGAAAAGCAAAGCAATTTTTTACATCTACTATTATGTATATAAGTAGCTAAAGCTTGTTGTGTTGGTGATGAAGTTCAATATTTTGTAAAATCACCATCGTAGCAGTGTTATATACCCTTTGGTAAATTATCTAAGAAAAACAACAAGCAAACAGCAGCTAATCATACACGTCAATGCGTTTCCGCACAGGTAAAAGGAATTTAAGCATGACGGATCAAATGTCAGGATGACAGTGGGATGTGTTGGGTGGTTGCAGTGCGCATACTTACTTGGTAGGTGTTTTGAAATGTCTGTACTGCAGTCTTCTTTCTTCTGTCCCACAACTAAAACAGATGATTATACAAAATAGTTATTGTCAAAGAGTATTTTGTAATAAAAATAGTCTTCAAGAAAGTAATTTAGTTTCACGTTTTCTGGGTACAAGACATATTTTTCCTAATACACCACCAGCAATGTATGTTATCATTAAAAAATGAGAAGCTACTGCCTGGCCACAGTTTTCTGAAAACAGTTTTCGTACATGAATGGGGCTGATAACATCATCAAAATTTCATTTAACCCTAATATCTCCATAAATTTTCATTGGAAGCAAGCATGTGACCATTTACACTATTTTGATCAGTGTTTCAACGTTTTATGCAATAAATACGGGTTGGTAATTGATGTCATCGTCAAATAGTATCTTCGTAACCTCCCTATTGAAGTGGATTTTTCCACAGGTTATTCAACTGTTGACAAGAGGACAGAAAATGTTTGTTAAAGTAATATGCACTATAGCTTTTGTAACGCAAGGGTATTGTGTCATCTTCTTATTTTAATAACAGGAAACAGAACCTATTTTCAAATTAAAAATAAAACGGATTGTTGGAAACTTTTAAAGACCTTTATACTTTGTGAAAGCAACAACACCGAACATCCTTCGGAAAACTAATTCTTACCAGTGGTGCATTATACAGGGTGTTGTTATTATTATACAGGGTCTTATTCATACCAACACATGGTGCCACTCTCAACAAAGCACTCACTTCTCCACACATCCTCCGTTAAAACGTTTTGGGATCACCTACCAGTTAATTCTTCTATATTATAAATTGTTTTAACAAATCTTACCTTTACTGTGCAGTCATCTGAGCCACTAACCACAAGTTCAGGACCTCGTCGAGCAGGACAACAAGAGTTTACGAATGATGAATGCCCTTTAAACTTTTTAACTTTTGCACCAGTATCATAATCCCATAATGCAATAGTTTTGTCTGAAGAACACGTAACCAATGTGCTAAATTAAAAAAAAGAACAAATTCAACAATGCTGTAAAAGGTCTGGTTTGTTGGTGGTTAGTTTAAAAAGAAAATTATTTTTAAAAGTGTTAACTGCAAAATTATCTTTCTGCCAAACTTTTGACGGAGTGTTGGAAGCAATTGCCGTATATTTTTTAAAATCATTTACGCATTTACCAATACATTGAACACATAGATAAGAAGTACAAGAGAACCAACTAACATCAGGCCTCATGTGAAATTGCACGCACCCACACATGCCATATTTTGTTTTGCTGTGCGATAAGTCCCACGCCAAACACATCCATAAAATACCTCAGGCAAGTGTTTATCGCACGTCATAAAAACTAAAAATTAGTTCTATAAATCAAGTATATTTCTAATATTTTCCAGCTGATAGATCCAAAATAACTTAATTCATTGATTAACAAATAAAATTACTTAGGACCTATCCATTAATACAAAACATTTTTCAACACGTGTACCACGTCTACCATATTAATTTTTGGACGAATTTCTAGGACTGTGTAATACAAAGACCACAAAGCTACTTTCAGTTCGCGTCACATTTGAAAAAGAAAAACTTTGCTTAAATTTTAATTTGATGTCTAAAGAATAAATCGAAAAAGAAAAAAAAATGGTTTTAAGATTACGCTATACTTTATATGAAGCATGCTAGCGATTAGCATAAAAAATGTATTGTTTTCAAATGAAAATTTTTTTTTTAAATTTACCCATGTGGGTAGTAAAATAAGATCTATAAGAAGTTATGCAAAAAGTTTTATTTATATTTTAATTATATCATGTTGATATTGCAATTTGTGTTAATTCTGTTGTCATCTTTCAGTAACTAATACAATAGTGAGACTGGTGAAGCCTTCAAGTTACCTCATCAAGGTAAGAATCATTTAACATGCAAAAAGATTAGAAACTGTGAAAAGATTAGAAACTTTCTTGCTGGTGTTTATTAACAACGCTTCACTGCAGGTAGTGAACAAAACTGAATTTTTTATTCTGAGAGTAAAACAGTTGACATGTGTTTGTAAAGATTATTTAAAATAAGATTAATATAAAACTTATTTTCATTTGCACATTATTTTGGCTATTGGAGACAAGAAAGTTAAGACTGAGAGAGTCGCTAGATCAGACACTCAGTTCTTGTGTTTGAGGTTCACAAGTTTAAAAGTCTCCCACTTGACAGAGAAGTAGAAAAAAATGCAGCCACACGCACCATAAATTTCTTGATGTGTGAACAAAGCACGCCAAAATATTCTGAAATTAGTGATGACGTGCAAACGACCGCACAGCATCATTTTTTTTCCTGGTGAGGCCTGAACTGTTGTTGTTTTGAAAAACTATAATCTTCATTCAAAAAATGTGTATATTAAAACATTCAGCACATGTGCCTATATACACAGCAGCTCTTCTTTTTATGGATTTGTGTGGATGCCTATTATTTCCTAAAAATTACAACAACTTACTCTCCATCAGGTGTATAGTGCATATCCAAGATGGCTCCTGCATGTCCTTTTAGTACAGCAAAGTTTTCGCAATCACCATAAACGTTCCACAAGTCTAAAAAATTTTTTTAGAATATATAGTTCCTGGAAGTTTAAATGCTCTATAATATGCTGTTAATAATATTGAGAGCATGCAGTGTCAAAATTTGGGTTTATTTTGATAATATATCTAATCATGACAAAGTATATTACCAGTATATATAATTCACAAAGATCTTTCAGTCACAGTTTTTATTTTTAGAAAAGTCTGAATGATGGTTATAAAGTTTACTCTTTTGCTAATACACCAGACATTTTCTATGCAGTACTTACATATTTGCCTGTCAAAACCTGCTGATGCAAGGGTTTTTCCAGATGGATGAAATCGACTGCAAAATATTTCTCCCTGAAATTAAAACATTTTAGCAGTCACTGTTGTTACTAACTTTCTCACTTTTTTAGAACAAGTTATAATTTACTGTAGAAACAGATAATGTTAAGAATATTTATAACTAAAAGGGCCTTCTCAACTTTTCTAAACTGTTTTAACAATTGATGTTGAAGATGTTAGTATTAGGTTACATATTTAAAATTTCCAAAAATTTTTAGATCTGTTTAAATTTATGGTTTTCTCGAATTATAGATTAGGCCTGTGGAAAACACTGTTTGAATTATGCTAACTAAACTTAAATTATGCTATAAAATTTTATTTCTTACCTCATGCCCTGTCAATAACATGATCGGTGCTTGAAGGGATGATGATCGTGACTAAAAACGAAAGACATTCCTCTATAAATTTGTATTCTTTTTCTCTGATCACCCGTCCCTCAGGGGCTGTTGACAAATGATTTTCGTCTTTTTTAATGGCACATGACCGATTAATACTTGAAACCCCTTCCCATTCAGTTATTACTAAAAAATATATATATTAAAAAATAATGAAAATGTAAGAACAGTAAAAAAATATGCTCAAGCTTTGCACACATTCAGCAAATTGGGGAGATGGCACAATGTGTGGGCTGTTGGATGTTGCCGGGAGTTGTCTAGTAGAGCGCGGGCTCTAATTGGGTCTGCGTAGCTCAAAATGAGCATTAAATACTCTGGGACTCTCCATCTAAGCCATGGCCCCTCCCTCAATATTTGTGAGGCTAGCCATGTAAAATATGCACATCTATCTATCTATCTAAAATTTGTGTGCTGTGTCAGGATGGCCTTTTTAGTCTACTGTTATTTTTGTAATCATTTATTGAATAGAAAACAAACCTATATTATTATAAAACGAAACATGACAGAGAATATATTTGTTTTGAAAATTTTCATTGTCACATGCTCTCCTACGCAGATCCTCTTTGTTAATTCGCCTAACCAAGTTCTCCTTAAGTCACATCTGCTTTTTGAGCCATTAACAACATCTGAGACAAATCAGAAAGTACTTCAACCATTATCATAAAATAGGCTTTAGAAATAATTCCAATGGGTCTTAAATTAACACATGACAGAATGAGACATAAATTATGCGACTAGGACGTTTCAGCCTATTCGTTTTTTACTCCACCTTGCACAATACTGGCCCTGTTTACCAGCAATTTTGCATATTTATTAAAGGGATGGTGTATAGTCTAACCCATAGTAGCAAATAGAGTTGACATCGCAGCCAGAGCTGTTTGTTACTATATGTGACGATTCCAGGGAATTTGATAACAAGCTATTTAGCGATAATTTTTCATATCGATCACTTATAGCGCCTGATCGCTAAGCAAAAAGTTTTATCGATAATTTAGATTAAAAATATAAAATTATCGATAAATATCGCTAAGGGATTTTCTTTTTTTATTTATCGCTATTTATCGCTATTTTGCTAGGGCTAAATTAGCATAAATTAAAATAATAATGACAGCGGTACTTGATAAATGCTAGCGATCTAAGGAAGCCGAGTTTTGATCCCTTGCTGCGAAAAGTTTCATGCGCACGGGGAAAAACACTGTGTCTATTTTTTTTTTATAATATAATTGCTCCCAACCCTTACTAACATTAGTAGAAATGGAAATAAAAATACTAAAAATTTCAGAATTAAACTATGTAGCGAATCAGGGACTTTGGGGATATTTGATCTGTATTATTTTCTTCTTTTTAGATAATTATCTTTTAGATAAGGAAAGCAATCAGAAGATTCAAAATTGACCAAGAAAGTTTAGCTAGTTACCTTGATTTTTAGTCAGGATAAATTTTATTTTTTATAGGATCATAATCTAGAGAATAAAGCAAGAGGATAGCCGTCGAACATGTGGATAGTTATGTGTTTTGTTTACTTCAACAGCGCGTTTTCATGTAGTTCAGGCTCTAGGAAACTGTATCACTTTTTCTTTCCAAAACAAAGTTTGTAACAAAATCAGTAAACCAAGGGATTTAATAGGGCGCGCGTTTCATGTACTCTTTGATACAAATAAATAAAATGTGTCACTTTCTGTCCCAGACAAATTTTGCAACAAGGCTGGGGAAGGGGTCATTGGCTATTTTTCTTTCATAATGCATAGAGTCATCCTTAAAAGGACGTCCAAATTTTTGGGGGAAGAGGGTCTTTGTATTTTTATTGATTTCGTTGTCTTTTGGGGGAAAATAGAGGATTATACAAACAAGTCATTTTGTTCTCAATTTACATGAGAAGCATTTTAAATGGAAATCTTAGTGTGTTTTTTATCCAGGGAATTTTTCTGCTTAACTTCAAGAATGGAAGACCACATCAAGAAGGACATGGGGAGGGGATGTTACCTATGAAGCCAATGGCAACACAGTTGTTTTTCTAATTTAAGAAATAATTTGGTAACACAAGGTAAAACTAAAATGAATACATACACATTTCCATTTCATATTATTTTAAAATGCAAAAACTACGGATGTAAATACTTTCCTCATGATATATTATAATTTATAGTTAACAACAGTTTAACATTTAAAAAAAAAATATATATATATATATAAACAAAGAAATTTTCTAAAATTTAAATTGTGCTACTTATTAATAATGTAAACCATATCAAAATTATTTCTGTACAGTGAAACAACTTTACATCTTAATGCTGCGATTATCAAACATGAGAATAAATAATGAAATTTTTAGACAAACATGAAAACCTTATTTACGGTTAATTTTGGGTGTTAGCATTAAATCAACTGAAATTGGTAAATAATCTTGTTCTCAGGTTATATTTTATCAATTTTAAGAAAATGTGAAAAAAAATTTGAAATTTCACTATCACGTGTGACCAAAAATAATAGGCTAAATTATTTTTTGGTTAAAATATATTACTATAAATATATAACTCAGGAGTGGACCATGGGAACCATCAAGATCTCTGAAGCACACAAAACTCTTCTCCAACTTGTAACACCATAATTCTAAATATAAAGGAATATGCAATGCAAATATTCGCCCAAAAATTGGGTATCAAAATATCAAATTTCTGACGACACCATCTCCCATAAATGAAATGTCCGATACAGGATTTCACTGGTACTCCAAAAAAAAAATAACAAAACGTTACGTAATTCAACAGTTGTGGGAAAAATTAGTTACGGAATGACCACACACTAGCTTTATTGTGTCAGTGTCTAAAAATGATATTTTTGGTACTGCAATTTTGTGTAATATAAAGAAATCTCCTGGCATGCAAGCAGTGAAAAAAATCTAACATAAAACAGGACTTTCCAGTAGTGTTTTGTATGTTGTGTGGTTTGTGTAAACAGGGCTTTAAGTGGCACAAACAAAAAACACCCCCTAATTTGGCTGTATCAATTTGCATTTAAGCAGATTTTCTTTTTTTATTTGCCGATATAATATAATTTTTCAGACTGAAAGTTTGGCAAATTAAACGATCACAAGTAAAATTATTCCAAAGCAACAGCTCAGGCTAGCTAGCTAGCTAGCTCCCTTGATCCAGACTTGTTTTAGTTTTAAGAAAGCTATAAATTCACTGGTGTGGGGACTTTTATACAAAAAGAAACTTGTTTCTTACTTGTCATGAAGTAGCTAGCTAATTCAATAGGGTTTTGTTCCTGCTTTTTGTTGAAAGTTTGGCAAATTATAAACGATCACAATTAAAATTATTCCAATGCAACTGTTAGAGGCTAGCTAGCTCCCGTAACTCAGACTTGTTTTAGTTTTAAAAAAGCTGTAAATTTATTGGCGTAGACTTTTATACAAAAATAAACTTGTTTCTTACTTGTTATAAAGTAGTAAGTTAATTTAAAAACGTTTTGTTCCAGCGCAGCCATTGCGTCCAAAAGAAGAATCTAAAATAAAAGGGGTCTGGACAGCGCCGCATGTTTACAGCGTACAATATTTTGCAGAACGAAAAAAATTAAAAGAGACTAACTAAATTATTTTTTTATTCTTTACAGCGATCAAACAAATTATATTTACGATTCTAAAAAGAATATTAATACACTTTATGAAAACATCAAACAAACCGTTTTTGCTGTTTTGCAAGTTATTTAATCAACAAACATTAAAAGAATGTTGTCTAGCTTGCTTTTCGCATAATAAGCTAAAAAATTTATGCGTCGGCCATATTGCACTATTATCGATAATCTGCTGACAAAGCAAATCAAATTAGCGATAATTATAGCTCAGCATTGTTTATCGCTAATGACCTGATCGCTAATCCATTTTATTTATCGATAATTCTGTTCTTTTTTTCATGAATTATCGCTAAATAGTGATCGATAATTATAGGTTGTTATCAAATTCCCTGGAATCGTCACATATATGCTAGGGGATAAAAGTTGTTTCAGAGAATGGAAACAAATTTCTTTTTTATCACTACCCGTTTTTTCCCCCAATTCCCTCATTATTTCCCAGAGGAAAGTAGTAAGTTTCCTGTCAGCACAACTTTTTAAAACCAAATTGTGTGCTGCATGTCAATAAACATGATATTTAACTGGAACCAATTTCGATAGTGTGATTATTAAAGAAAAACAAAAAACAACATCATATTTTATCAAAAATAGCTAATTTTTGGATGGGTGACTCTATTACATCTAATGGTTGTTGTTCATGTGCGTATTAAGTGTTTATTCCACATTTTTCGACAAAGTTTTGCATATTTTTGTAAAATAATTAATTCTTTTTAACACAATGAAAAATTTCTAATGATACACTCTATGATCATGCTTTCTGCCTAATGCACCATGTTATATAGTAAATAAGGATCTGTACCATATAATAATCTGTACAAGGAGGTTTAAAAAGAGAAGGAGATACATCTCAGCAGTTTCTATTGAAACCATCCGTTGCAGATTTGCAGGTTGCTGTATTGTTTTCAAATTCAGTTTTGTAAACAAAATTTTTTGAAATCTCGCGCGTTAATTATAAAAGTAACCGTTGCTCATTGTTATTTCTGCATAATTATAAATTATTTTTTCTAGCGGTAAAAACTTGTTTGCTTTGTATTTTGATCGTTTAAATCAGTTGTTAAACATTTCTGGTGGTACATGCAGAAAATAAGTAAAATCAGCTAAATATGAGGGAAATTATGGTAACATAAAGATAAAAAAAACAATATTAGAAAATAAAAACACAAAGAAATCAAAGTAAATCATTGCCCAACGAAAAACACATAATTAGAGATAGTAACGAATGATTAATATTTTCTTTTGTTCTATGAAAGAAACAATAGTCACCGAACACCGATTCTATACCGAAAATTCAATAACTTTGAAGAAAAAAATATGTACTAATATGCAACCCCTCCTGCAGTAATATTTTTTAAAAGTTTTATCAATCTTTTAACTGACGCTGTGCTAGGAGGGAACATACAGAAACATCTACAATATATAAAATTACACCATATCTCAGGGCAACAATTTACACAATATAAGCTCCAAATACCAGCTGAATCGTTTTGCAAGTGGGGATATTAAACTTTACCAGCATTAATTCTTATAGCTCAACAGAGCCATGTGTTTTATTTATGTTCGGTATAGCTTTTAATATGTTTTTTGAAAGTTCTGCTTTGTCGTTAAAACACTTGTCTCACACTCGGCATGTAAAAATACAGCAAAAGCGGCGCAACGGATGGGTTCAAAGGAGCACGTAAACAAAAGAAATTTGAATAGAATTTAAATGGACGTTGCTGAGATGTATCTCCTTCTCTCTTTAAACCTCCTTGATCTGTATAAGCAGTTAAATATACATAAGTTGTAGAATATAGACTGCTTACTTTCTTATTAGTTGATATTATTATTTTCCTTTGATTATTTTAGAAAACCACATTCTTTACTAACAATAGATAAGTATATATAAGGAAAGACATTTTGTTTAAAGCAGGGCAGATTTTGTGTATATAAAAATATAAGGCACTAGAAGATCAATAACTTCCGTAGTTCAACTTATTTCATGTTTAGAAGCTTCAGGTTATGAATCACATCACATTCTTACGAAGAGGGTGTCAGCTTAAAATATGAAAAAAGCTGTCGTTTCGAGTTTTTGACCTGTTTTGCTAAGAATATAACGCTGGGTTGCCAAGACCAAACTCACCATAAGAAAACCTTGTTTCATACTTCCAATGCCAGCCATACGTACAAATACATGACAATAATGTCCAGGATTCAGGATTTTTATTTAGGACCATTGTGTGGAAAAAGTGCCTGGTGAATTTTTTACTTTTTTGCCCCCTGGGTGGGTGAAAACGTTTATTTTTATTCGTGGAAATCACTAAAAAAAAACCAGGATGGCTGCAGAGCTCTGCTTTGGACCATACTACAAAGGTCATTTTTTCTTGGCTTTTATAATTAGAGCGATCCTAGATCTGGGTACGTCCCGGAATGCTGGCGCTAACAGATTAGCAGCTAAGTTCTCTTCTGACTGTTGGGCCAAAAATTAAATTATCTAGCTAGTTAAAAAGTATTACCACAGCTGCAAGAGACTTTTGTTGCTCATTTAAGACTTCTATCTCATTCTTTTGCTTTTTCACTGGAACTAACTGTCCTCCTCCAGTAGCCTCCAAAATATCACCACCAAAATCATATCTTCTTTTTGTGCCGCTTCCAAAGTCCGCCATCTTGTTTACTGATATTCCATGTGTGTTTTCCGGGTTTTTGTTTCGGATTAGATTTGTTCGTTGGACCTCCGATCCTCGTCCCCAGGGCATCCTATATGAGGCGACTTCATTTAAAGACCTCCAACCATCCACATAATCTTTGAGACAAACTAGAAATTCTATCAAAAAAAACAGAAATGGCCGTTGACGCAAATGTCCATTTTTCCAACTGAGACGGTTTAAACATGTAAAAAGCTATAATTAGCCTATAGCAGCACTGTAAGGCTTCGTTCTAGTGAACTTTTCGGTTTCACTAGTTGAATTCAGAATTTCCTTAAGTCGAAGCTAAAGCTGAAGTTCTGTGAGCCTTGAGGCAGTACGTCGAGTTTGAGAAGACTTGTGGTGCGAGTTTGTGAATTTTTTTTGTCAAAAATCGAAAAGTCTCAATATATTATGTGGGTGATTGTCTGAAAAATATTAAATTCAGTGATTTCGGCTAAAAAACCGTTTTAAATCGACTTTTTCCTCATAACTGTTAGAGGCAAACCCAGTACCTGTCTTTCTGTACCAAAATAAAAGAGTTGAAAATACTTCCAAACTCCAAATCCATGTTTTTAAAAGCACTTAAAGTTGAAAAAATAAAAAATAATTATTTGAGGAAACTAATCCGAATTTTTCGGATTTTTTACACCAGAAATTAGGAGAACGATGAATTTCGAAAATTTGTCAACATGAAGTGTTTGAAAGAACTTGCCTTCCCACCGAAATTGGCAAAATAAAAATTTTCAGACAACCATCCACATAATCTTTGAGACAAACTAGAAATTCTATCAAAAAAAACAGAAATGGCCGTTGACGCAAATGTCCATTGTTCCAACTGAGACGGTTTAAACATGTAAAAAGCTATAATGAGCCTATAGCAGCACTGTAAGGCTTCGTTCTAGTGAACTTTTCGGTTTCACTAGTTGAATTCAGAATTTCCTTAAGTCGAAGCTAAAGCTGAAGCTCCGTGAGCCTGGAGGCAGTACGTCGAGTTTGAGAAGACTTGTGGTGCGAGTTTGTGAATTTTTTTTTGTCAAAAATCGAAAAGTCTCAATATATTATGTGGGTGATTCGAAATTTTAGATAAAATTTGTACTAACGTTACCCATTAAATCAATGTTGACATCGCTTTCTCGTAAAACTTTCAACAATTCAACTACCATCAAGTTCAACGACGCACGCGCTGACATATCAGCAAAAGGTTTCTGGACAAAGGGGTTTCCAGCCCATTAACTAAGTGCCACTTGAGCCAGAGTATCTCAGCAGTTTACAAACAGAACGAGAATGAAAAAAACAAAACAACAACCACAACAACAAGAGAATAAACCAAGTCGACCATGGTACGTTCACGCCTCTCGTTTTTTTCATGCTTTAAAGGTACAGGTGGCGAGGTTTTTCAACCGCAGCTGATCTTCTGGCAGAAAAGAAGAGGCAACCCACTAAACTTTGTTGATTTCCGCCAGCGAAGGCGGAATCTTTAAAATCGCCTGAGGAGATAGAGAGATAGAGAGATAGAGAGATAGATAGAGACAGCGCAGCTAGGCTGGACGCCCGAAACTTATCCAGGCTAAAGATTTTTTTCTGAGAACGAGGCTAAAATGAGTTTTAAGCCAATAAGAATCCTAACAGTGCAACAGATTGTTTTATTATCCAATGAATAATACTTTATTTTAAAGTTTATATGCTATCGAAAGTTAAAGCTCGTGCAGTGTAGCATAATGAAGATCGTCTTATAATGCGCCATCTTTGATGTTACGTCATTTCTTTCTGTACAATTTTTCAAGCACGTAGACTAAAGCTATATTCAGCAGAACTAATTAATTAATTATTCATGAATTTTATTTTTTATTTATTGAGTCGTATTTTAACATTGCAGGTTAGTTACAATAATAATTGAGAATAATCAATGATTTGTTTACCCCATAATTCTCCGTTTTCAAGATCAACTTCAAGTTTTAAAATCTTTTAGGCTAATGGCGGAAATCTTCAAGCCCCTGGGCTTCTTGTTTTTATTGGGATCCAGCTTGATTTGTGTTTGAGGCACAAAAGCCAGAAAATCTGATGCTACGCCGACTTGATACAGATATGATCGTAATCGAGAGTCGGAGTGATTGGGAAAATTGAAAGGTCAGAAACAACACGTGTCACGTTCCATCACAAAATTTTGCCCTGAACTCGGATTTTTTGTCGCAAATACCTTATTCCTGGCAATTCACGAGGCACAAAATTAACGCTAATTTTTAACATTTGCGATAATTAAATGTCCCTTAATTAAGTGTAACGTTAATTTTCGGGATGTTACAAAAGGTTACTGGTATAGGCTTCCGGTTATTCGAACTTGCACTTATTCAAAATTTTCGGCTATTCCAAACGATTTTCATCCCCCCGTGGATTTTCTAACCCGATTTCGGCTAAATCTCTCTCAATTATTTAAACTTCAGTTTTTTTTCGAATCTTCAGTTTTTGAAGCGGTTTTTGAACCCCCGTACACCAAAATTCTCTCAGTTATTCGAAATCTTTGACAAAAATATGGATTTCACCCTCTAAAACAAACTTTTTAAAAAGCAAAAACAACTTTTTTTCTTAAAATTAATACATACAAAGTCATTTTCCAAAAGAAACAAGCTGTAACAGTCACCTGTATTTATTGCTTTTGCTGTCACTTTGACTGAGTAGCTATTCAGCGGATTTTACAAAGTAAAATATAGTTTTTTCGTATTTTTTCGGCAACTCGAAAACCAGATAACTTGAACTTTCGTTAATACGTTCTTATAAAAAAACCTCCGGTTAACTCGAACATTCGTTAACTCGACCCATTTTTTGTCCCCATTGAGGCTATTTTTTTCGCATAACTCGAACTTTTTACTCGAGTACAGGAAATCAAAGACTAGATAAATGTCAGATTTTTAATTCTTTTTTTTTAGTTTTTAATAACTCACGATGTAATATATATAGACAATAACAGTATAAAACTTTGATTTCCCAGCTGTTTAATCAAATAGTTCCAAAACCTACCAAGAGCAAAATTGTCACTTATTCGAAATTTCAGTTATTCGAAATAAATTTCTGTTCTCCGTGGAGCTTTGAATAATCGAGAGTCTTCTACTGTAGTTAAAACCTGTGATTAAAGTTTCAAAATATATTTTCCTAGCCATCGCAAAACAAATCTCTCTCACACACGTATATTTCGTTCTTTTGTTTGATTGACGCCAAAAAAAAGTTTAGTATCGTTCTAACACAGTCCACTCGCCTAAACTTTTGCTGATACGCCAAGCTACAGGGCAGCTGATATGGTAAACGTTTTGAAAAAAAACACGAGAAAATGATTGTCAATGAATCCATTTTCAAAATAAAGATAAATATATTTCCTGATTCGCGTTATTTTAATGCTTTTTGAAAGTCAGTTGAGCTTAATCGCGTTAATTAAATTATTTTTTATAAGTCATTATTAGCATTCGTGTTCATTTCGTGATCGTTAATTTTGTGCCTCGTTAATTTCAAAGTTCCCCTCTCTGAGACCAACACTGTAATTGCGGTCACTTTTTTTGCAGAGAAGGTTACCCTAACTTATTTTTTGCTTTGCTTAGGGAAACGAGGGCTGGAAATATTTGTGACCATGGATTCCCCATTTAATGCTGGGATTATTTGCGGGCCAATTCAGGGCAGGTATGAGACCAAACAAATTGGAAACAGGGTGGTGACGTCAGTCGTTTTTCATCGCGTAGAAAACTAGGGCCAACCTGGGACCAAATTGAGTAAGGTTCCCAAACCTGGATCCTCGAATCCGTTTCGGAATTGACGGGTTGATATCGTCATGAAAAAAACTTTAAACCCCAATTTCTCTGTAACCCTGCGTCAAAAATACACGATCCTATACATTTTCTTGATCAGCCTCTCAAAATCTTTACAATAAGGGCAACGGTATATAAATTTGTAAAGAAATTTTTCTTGTACCTTGATCTGATTTTATCTCTTGATAAGCCTCTTAGGTCCTATACAATACAGGCAACAAAATTTGTTTTATCGTCATTGCTGACGTCATCAAAATTTAAATGAAAGATCTTTTTCATTGTTCCCTGCTTAAGTGGATTTTTCCACGGTCTTAAACGACTAGTTATAGTATAATGCACCAGAAAATTGTAGGTGTTGGATAGGGATAAAGTCACATAAAGATATCTATGGTGGCCCACAACCTCGATCCCAGGACATGTTTGTCTCTTTTTGCATATCGGACGGCGAGACGAACATGGCCCTGGTGGAGGCTGGTCAAAAATCTTTGATTTTCGCAGATTTTTAATTAATGCACTCGCGTCTCGTTTATCCGGAATTTTTTACTTCCTAGTCCTTGGTAAGCGAGATTCAATTTAATTATCAGGGTCTGGATTTTATCGTGATCGTTAAAAATGGAACTTTTTAGTGAAGACTGCACTGTGAAGACTATGTAGTTGTGGAGGTGGCTCTAAAGTACATATTGTTGTTTTAAAGCAAGTATATGTTTTTGAATATTGCCTGAAAACAACGCAAATCATATATCTTGTCGCTTTGTTAAAGGCAGTTTTGCCTATGTATTTGGAAAATTAATTATTTTTCATTTACTTGCTGATCTCTTCCCAGTTAAAAATAAAAAGAATATTGTTTTGGCCATCACCTCTAAGCTTCCTTTGTAAATGATCAGGTAAAATAATTAATGTTAATCTGCTGCTGTATTAAACTTGGAACAGGGGGAGTTTGAAGCAGATGAGAGCTTGTTTGGAAGTAGTGATGCAGTGGGAAGGAAAACAACGGAAATGTTAAGATTTTATTTGACCATCCAGAATCCTCTCTATCTATCCCAATTAACTCCGTTAACTGGGATAGATAACGTTAAGTTGAAAACAGAGGTGATGCGTTCTGGAACTTCATAGAGAATTGCAGCTCATCCGCGTGTTCTCCCCGGAGAATGGTAGCTACAGAAATCAAGTCGTTAATAACACTTAGATAGATGAGCATATTTTACATGGACACGCCTGTTACATTGGACACATGCTCGACAAAACTTAGACTCTAAATAATGAACTTGATGCATCATACAAAATAGGTATATACAAATCGCATTTATATAATGGTAAAACTTCGATCTTATTTCCCCCAGGTTGCAGCTATTCGAAATTTACGTATTTCCAATCCTTCCAATATTGACGTATACAAACACGGTAAAGCTGCATCTCACAAGAACACAGTTGTCCAAAATGAAATAATTGGAACAATGTGTATCTAGAGCAGATTATCAAACAAAAACCGCCATCCACCGAAAACATCATGAAAACAATCATTTTTGTACGAAAGTGCTTAGATAGTGACGTTTGTCCAAACATGGTTGTTGTGAGACGCGTCCTCTCCAGCGTTACAAATCTGCTCCGCTTGTACGTTAGGTTACTTTGCAAATACAACAGTTATTTCCAGGAGTCACACAATGAATACATGGAATAATCTTGACTTTGGACAAACGTTTTTATATATGAAAGCAAAATTTTATAATGATGTTCCTATCAAGGTTATTTCACATTTTCAGTTTTATAGTTTCAATTTTCTGTGCTGTCCATTTAGTTCTTTTTAGTTTTTCTACAACTTTTTCAACTCTTGTCTTTGTGTCTAATTTTTGTTTTCATGCACGTATATGTTCTTATAAATACTTGTGTTTATAAGGGTTTAAATCCCCCCAGTGATACACCTTCAGACCCACATTGAAGTTGTCTCACTTCACCATGTGCTCAGGGACATCCCCCATGGCATTCCATGATGCATTGCAAAGTGGTATAAAAGAGCCATGTGCATAGCATCTTCCTTTTCAGTTCTTCAGCCTTTTCAGCAGTTGTACACAGCAATCACGTATCGTATGTTACAGTATCAAGCCTTTTGCATTTTATATTATCTATATCTTTATTAATTTATTTACCTTTGGTCATGTTTCTCCAACAACATTGGCTATGGTTCCTTCTGGCTACCTTAGTTACTCCTACAGTTACCCCTCAGCACTCTGACACTGAACAGACACCAGATCTAGCTGCTGCGGTCGTTGATGAGGAAACCAGAAGGAGATCCCGTTGCCCAGCCTGTCGTGAACCCCATGCAACCCATGATTTTGGTCACCCCTCTATCCACTGTTTGGGAAGACCAACTGAATTTCTGCAGTTGGGATCAAAGAAAAAGAAGAAGCCCACAGGTGACATAGTTTCTCAATCAGAGAACACTACTACCAGCCCCAATTCTGATAACAAAGCAGGTAACAACACACAGGTTGCACAGCTTCGTCAGCAATTGGCCTCTTTGGAAAGGGAGGAGCAGACTATCAGAGAATCGATCGCTGCCGAAGAAGTTACTCTTCGACGTGAGATAGCAACACGAGAAGCCCAACTTAGAAAACTTCGGGCATCGTCCACCGCACTGCCTCCTAATGATCATCGTTTCACATTCCAGAAAGTAACAACTGAAACTATAATGAAGAAAATAGCTTCACTTAATTCATCCAAATCGCCGGGATATGACGATATACCGGTACAATTTCTCAAAGATGGCGCCGAAGAAATAGCACCAACCATTGCTTGTCTAATAAACAACTGTTTAGCGTCATCTGTATTTCCAACAGCTGAAAAAATCGCAAAAATTACACCTATACATAAAGGTGAATCGAAACAGAAAATAGGTAACTATCGACCCATATCCGTTTTAACATGTTTTTCGAAGCTATTCGAACTTATAGTCCATGAACAAGTTTATTCTTATCTAGAGGCGAATCAATTTCTCAATTCATCTCAGTTTGGTTTCAGAAAAAACCGTTCTACTCAACATGCAGTGACCATACTTACCGACCATATTAGGCGTGGTATTGATAATAGTATACTGACAGGCGCTGCTTATATAGATCTGAGCAAAGCTTTTGACACCGTAGACCATGGTTGCATCATATCAAAATTAAAATGTTATGGAATAGCTGGTCGAGAGCTGTCGTGGTTCGAAAGCTACCTCTTCAATAGAAAACAATTTGTTGTATTGGACAACACTAAATCGCCAATGGAATCAGTTTTGTGTGGTGTTCCCCAAGGTTCCGTGCTGGGGCCACTACTATTTGTAATATTGATGAATGATATTAGTTCTGCTTTGAGTGACTGTAAAATATTAATGTATGCTGACGATACAGTGATATATACATCGCACGCAAACCTCGATACTGTTGTTGCTGAGCTCAATAAAGATCTTGATAACTTATCAAATTGGTTTTACATGAACAATCTTATCGTCAATTTTAAAAAAGGGAAAACTGAGTACATGATCTTTGGTACAGCACGGAAACTGAAGAACTTAGATCCGGTGAAAGTTGAAACAAAGGGAATCACTCTCAACCGCACAACCACATACAAATACCTTGGAGTAACCCTGGACCAATCACTCAATTATATCGATCACCTTGATGCAATGTACAAAAAAGCTTCTGCTAGATTAAGCCTTCTGACAAAAGTACGCCAATACATGAGTCCGTTCGTTGCTGAATCTGTTTTCAAAGCTACTGTTTCTCCAATTATGTTTTATTGCTCCAACTTGTTTGTCTACAAAGACCACCAAAGACTACAACACCTTCAGGATCGAGCGAATTGTATTGTCTATGGGTGTAAATCCTACCCCTGGAGATCCGTGAAAAACGAAATGAAATTACGTTGTGCAGTAGACGTTTTTAAATGTTTGAATGGGCTTAATCCTGAAAATTTTCGAGAATATTTTACACGATTACACCATTGTAAAATAACTAGGGGAAATAATTCTCTCATTATATTGCCTAAGGTCCGCACCGAATCTGGTCGGAGGTCATTTAAATATCAAGGGGCATATATTTATAATAACCTAAGCAAGAGTGTTCGAGACGAAACTTCGTTAGTTCGCTTCAAACACTGCTGCAAAGACATTTTTTAGTTTATATGTACCCTTGTCTCGAACCTTAACTTCTCTTCCCGCCACAGCTTTGCACGTGTCTCACCATTCTTCATTTTCTCGACCCTTAATATCTTTTGTTTAACAGGGCGCCTATTGATAGCAATGTATATATACGTTGAAAGGTTTTTACCCTGTATAAATATGTTTTAATAATAATAATAATAATAATACCAAGCCGCTGATTGTTAGTGCTCTTAGTGCCATCCCTAAGCCTGACACTTCTGAAATACGCCTCATCCACGATTGTTCAATGCCGCCTGGTAACGGTGTTAACTCATACATCGATATTGAGCGACAAAAATTTCAAACTTTGGACGAGGCTGCCCGCTTATTGAAGCCTGGTTACTTTATGGCCAAGGTTGACTTACGGCATGCTTATCGTTCTGTCCCGGTTCACCCTTCCAATTGGCCAGCACTTGGTTTAAAATGGAAGTTTAAAGGGGACAAAAATTTTACCTACCTTGTAGATACGCGCCTACCTTTTGGAGGTAAAAGTGCTCCTGGCATTTTTCATCGCTTGACCCAAGCAGTTCGTCGTATGATGGCTAGGCGGGGTTTTTCCTTGATGGTAGTCTATCTCGATGACTTCCTCGTCATTGGATCAACACAAGCAGAATGCCAACTAGCTTTCAAAACACTTTGTACTTTACTTGTGTCACTTGGTTTTGAACTTAGCCATTCAAAAATAGTGGCTCCATGCCAACGCCTGACATTTCTGGGAGTTGTCCTAGACACTGTGTCTCTAACTCTATCACTGCCTGCTCATAAACTATCTGTTTTAAAAGATGTTATTGCCTTATTTTTAACAGGAAAACGTGCTTCCAAGAAACAGCTGCAACAATTAGCACGTCGCCTCAATTGGGCCTGCAAAGTTGTGTACGGTGGTCGCACTTTTCTTCGCCGCGTCCTTGATCTTATGAACACTCTGCCTACCTCTGCTTCGAAGTGTCGGCTGACACTCGAATTCCACAGAGATATGGTGTGGTGGGATGAGTTCTTGGACACCTTTAATGGACAATGTGATTTTCATGACAAACGTCCAGTCACTGCATTACAAACTGATGCTTGTTCCTCAGCTGTAGGCGGATTCTATCTTGGTGATTGGTTCTACTCAAACTTGTTGGTAGATTCACCATCACTTAGTTGCCTTCACATCAATTTTAAGGAAGCATTGTGTGTTGTTCTCTCAGCTGCTCGCTGGGCTTCTGCTTGGGGCAATAAGACGGTCCATGTCTATTGTGATAATACGGCTGCTGTCAGCATGCTAAACAAGGGCACTACTCGAAACCCTCTTATGATGAAGTTTCTACGGCAACTTTTTTGGTTGTCTGCAACTTATAACTTTCGTCTAAAGGTGTTTCATGTGCCAGGTAAGGACAATGTTATGGCTGACCATGTGTCTCGGCTGCATGACGCAGGACACTTTTTAGCCTTTCTGTCCTGCCAGCAAAAAAAGTTTCAATTGACTGCCTTCCAATTACCGGCCTGGACCCACATGTCTGCGAAATCATACTACTTTTTAATCGGCCTATTTGCTACTGGATCTCACTGTTCAGGGGAGAGCATTTGCTGATTGGTTCTCCTTTTTATTTTTTATTTTTTTTTTTTTTACAATTCTAGATGCTCTTGGCATGGTGCAGGCCTTGTCGAATGATGTCATATATTTTCGTCAAGCTAATTATGCGGAGAGTACTAAGAAGAACTACCGTACATATCTTACTACTTATAAAAAATATTGTTACATGCTGTCTGTGCCTTTAGTCCCGGCCACTACTAGTTTTTTGTGCTTATATGCAGCCTATCTTGCCAAGTTTCTTCTGCCGCAGTCACTCCGTTTGTATATTTCGTTTGTTGGTTTATTACATAAGGAAATGGGGTTTCCTAATCCGCTTAATGAGAACTGGATACTGTCATCAGTCCTCAAGGGTATTAGACGAGTGTTGGGAGTCCTTCCTCGACCTCGTCTGCCTATTACACCAGATTTATTGGTTCAGATCCGTTCACGCCTTAATCTTAACTGCAGTTACCACGCCTCATTTTGGGCTATTTGTGTAGTTGCATTTTTTGGGTTATTTCGTAAGGTACATTTGTTGCCAGTTTCATGTAATACCTTTAATCCTGGGCGGCAGTTTACCAAGTCAGACTTCTCCTTTTCAAATTCAACTGTTTACATAGCCGTTCGCTGGAGCAAGACCATTCAACTAGGACTGCCTATTATTACTGTGCCTTTGTTGACTGCTCCCAAATCTATATTGTGTCCAGTAACCGCTATACAACATGCATTTTCATTTACGGCTGGGGCTCCTAAAACCACCCAAGCATTTTGCTGGTTAGGGGATTCAACTACCATACCTCATGTCTTCACATATAAGTCCTTTATGACTTGTATGTCTCGGATCCTCTCAGAAATCGGCATTCCTCCTGAGCAATATGGTACCCACTCGTTTCGTCGTGGGGATGCTACCTTTTCTCTGGAGGCTGGAGTGTCATTGGATGTTATATCCCTTTTGGGTGACTGGAAGTCATATTCCATGTTCTTATATCTCCATATGCCTTTATCTCAGCGAATATCTGCCCAGCGTGCTATGGCATCACACCTACCTCCTATTTCCTAACACTTCTTAATTCACTTTGGATTGGCACTTTTACTAGTCGCATTCAGATATGATTTTTCCTGCAGTGACACAGATTCTTGCTCCTAGTTCATTTATCCCTAACGAGGACTTTTTTAGCTCATAGTCATAAGCACCATTATAGAGCCTGGATATATTTATAGTGCCTTTATATTACGTATAGATTTTTATTATGCTTGTTTTAAGACTTATTGCTACACTTGTATGTATATAGCTAGTAAGGGTTTTGTATGTTTTTAATTGTGTTTTGTACATTTTACATATTTCTGAAGAACTAGTACTTTCTGCATTCCGGTGTTTTCGATGGGTGAGTTTAACACACTTAAAGAGAACACATTGATAGCAGTAATTTTTGTAAAATAACTGAATTGTATATACACAGTATCTCTTAGAATTTCAACTAATAATAATAATTGCTTTCTAGATTTTATTATTTTCCTTTTAAATATTTTGATTTTCCTTGTGTATGCCACGTTTGACAAACACATTTTGTCGTAACTGAATTTTATTCTGTATTCAGAAACTGGAGCAACTATAGAATACCCCCGTAAAAAAATTAAAACTGCGTAACTCAGCAACGCAGCTACTCAGCAATGTAGATACTCAGCTACGCAGCTACTCAGCAATACAGCAACGTAGATACTCAGCAACGCAGCTACTCAGAAAAATAGTTGAAAATGGTTTTAGATAGTTAAGAGGGATCTGAGCAAAAGTTTCGTTTTTAGAATTAAACCAGTTTAAAAAAACATCATATAACATTATATAAATGTTTTCTAATAACTAAAAATATTAAATGAATAAGGAAACTATTTAAAGAACGAAAAATTTGTCATTACGAATGTATACACTATGAGGCTAAACTATAGAATCATGAAAGCGACGTCGTTATTATCCAACTGTGTTTTAATAATCTAGAAATAGTGAGCTTTGCGTAGCTGCTGCTATATTTGTTAGTTTATTTTTTTTTATTATTGCGTTGCTGCGTTGCAGAGTTTTATAGTCTTAATTTTTTTACGGGGGGTATTCTATAGTTTAGCCTAGAAACTGAATTCTCGACAAATGTGATACAAGACTAACATATAACAGTTAGAAGAGGATCCAGTTCTGTCGTCTTTAACCCACCTTTCATTGGCAAGGCATTACCAAGGTGTTCTATTCACCGTATGAACTTTTGTACTAACTTTCTAATAAGTGGCGTTCGATAAGCGGTCGCACCAGTGTTTTTTACACTGCCCTAGTATAGCTTTATGTTTTTATTTTAAAACCCCTTACTTTCTTAGAAATAACACTAAGAGAATTTTTGCAACATGTAAAATCTGTGAAATTAGCATGGCAAATTCATGCAATCCTTCATCTGTATTTTCGTTTATGTATTTACGCTTACTTTGTATTCTAATAATAATAATAATATTATTCTAAATAAAAAATATTAAATATTATTCTGATGTTTAGTAGTAAAAACAATAAATAACTAGTAGCTATCTGTAGCTATAGCTACCTATCTTTTTACACTTGTTGTTTTAGTAGCTAGCTGACCAACAATGTCTTTGTCAGTTGCTAATATTAATCCGAGCATAAGCAGCATGTAGCTTACCACAAGTACATCTGGGTTAAGAGTTAACTAGCTAGTTAAACCTAAAAAAAGCCATAAAAATCTGCCAAAATGTGTTCTCCAAATATTTTTCTCTTGTGCAAAACATATATGCACAGTGTCGGCCATCTTTTTTATTTACAGTTAATTTTAAGCGTAGATATTTCACGGACCGAGTGACGTATTATCTTACGCATAATTAGATGAAAAGTCTCGACCAATCACGGCTCGGAATAAAACCAGCCTCCTCCTCCAGGGCCTTTTTCGTCAGACCTATCAATAAGCGCAGCGCCGATGAGAGACAAAAAGCCCTGGAAACGAGGTTGTGGTGGCCCATTGTTGGGCCATAAGGAATTTTTATTTTTGTTTTGTGTTATTTATTCTATTTTTATATTTTAATGTTAAATATCAGTTTTATTTGGAAATAGAACTGAAATAAGATGCATGAATACCCGGGTAAAAGGGCGGAATCGATATATTTCCAAAAATCGCGCAATATGATTGGTAAGAACTTACGTCATAGCGGGCAATATTCCACGGTATTGCCCGCTGCCATAGCAACCGTGTTTAAAGTTTAAATATGGTAGCATTAAATGTAAATAAACACGGAAAAAAATAGACAAACGCGAAACAGAAGTGAAACTTACTTTTATCTTTTAAAGAATTCTATGTTGTAGCTACAATAAAAACCTGTAATGTTTACACGATATTCGATTTAAATTCGATTTAGTTCGAATGTACGTTCCATATAGTAATAGTTTCTATAAATACATGGTTACTACATCCTGCTTATAATGTTATATTTTTTGTCGTAAAATGCAGTACCCGGATAATAATCCATATAATAACTGTTTATCTCGGGCAATACCTTCGAATATTGACCTCTGTCACGTATTGCCCTCGCAAACTCGGGCAATACTTTGACGTCGGTTAATATTCTCCGGTATTGCCGTCACAAACAGTTATTATAGCGTTAATATGATACCCAAAATAATATTGATGTGATAAAAACAAAACTTAAACGAATCGCCGTAACCCATTGTTGCCATTGCCATTCGGTTACCGCATATTTATAGCCATGACAAAACAGAAATGGCGCACAACAGAAAGAAACAAGCGAACAAACACAATTTCCAAACGTTTTTGGGACAATCGACTATGGTTAAATTCAATGATGATGAGATGAGCTTAGCTAATATTAAGAGAGCATGTGTAGAACACTTTGATGTTGCAGGCATGGAATGTGAGATTTTGGCTGATGGTGAACGGGGACCCACAGAGTTATCTCATCGAGAACTTTACCAGCTCACCAGGTCCATTCAATTCTAGTTGCACAGCATCTTGAACCTGTTCCACAGTCACTATTTTGTCAATATAATATACGCTAAAATATCTCAAACGTCTGTCAAGACTTTTTGCACTCCAAGCGTACTGTGGAAAATTCTTTCCCATAAAAACCAAAATTTCTTTTCTGGTGAGATTTTGCCCGACATGTAAACATAGCGCACTTTTTAAAGAATCATCATCTTTTCAGGTGTTGTTACGAATTCGCCTGGACGCCATGTTTGTTTGTGTTTACATTTTCTGGGCAAATTGTCCTGAAACCGAATGGCAAAGACGGGCCACAGACTCTTTTAAATCAAAATTTCTTTTTTGTTCTATATGAGTATTGTTTCAGTTGTATTAGTTCTTTTCAGTTATACTTTATGTTTGATTTATGTTTTATTTCGTTTTTAATTTCAATTAATTTAACTTTCAAACTGAATTGAAATTTTTTTTAAAAAATGAAAAGAATTCCCTATGGCAACGATGGGCCACCATAGATATCTCCATCCAAAGGTCAAATGACTTAGGGTCCTTTATGTACGGCTCTTTTAAAGATTCATATATAGCTTTTCTTGTTTCCGCTACAATTTTAAACTGTCGTTCTACAAACACGAGATATTGACTGTTTACTCTTGCCAACAGGCAAATACCTGCTTACGAAAATGTTTTTAATCGTTAAAATTTTTGGTTGCACAAATGAAAGTAGGTGCTGAAATCTTTTGGGAGAGATTCGTAGGTATCGGGGAAAAACATTGTTCGTGAAACAAAAGGTTGTTGAATGCTCCCAGATTTTGTCTATGCCTAAAAATTACTCGAAGCCAAAATCGTCGTTCTGACTTCTTTTTGGTATTATGTTTCCGTTGATGTAAGATACGTAATCGATGAAGCTTCAAAAGTTTGAGCAAGAACGATAAATCAAAATTTCTTTTTTGTGCCTCTTTCTTCTCTTGAACTGATTTTAGATTATAACAGTATTACTAATGATACAAAACAACTAGCTGCAATGATGATACTAATCTAATGGCAGCTGGTTGTGCAATAGGTAGAATTTGGAACCCTCGAAAGAGTTTCCAAGACAGCAAAATCTTCCTCTTCACATGGATTTTCATAAAAATATTGAACAAAAAAAGCAGAAAAACAACAATAGCGCCACAACGTAAAACAAAACAACAACAAAGTAATTTAAACTGAACTTGTAGTGTGCACATTCATGAGTTAAAGTTTAAATTTAAACTCACTTAAACCCGTAGTGCGAACAAAGTTTAACCCTGCTGCTGAGCCTAAAACAGAAGAAAAATATTGTATTGGATTTGCCAATCAGCTTTTAAACAAATTTTAAGAGCTCTTGTGAAATTACTAGTATACAAGTAGTTGGAAAATAAATAGCGTTGGCGTACTAAGATTATACTTGTAGATGACAGCGAACGTCAGGGAAATAATAGGGGGATAAATATTTGGTGAGTGAGAGTAAGCAGAGATGGTGTAGTGGTAGCGCATTCGACTTGTAATCATAAGGTTTCAGGTTCGAGTCCCCACTCCGGCGCACTTTAAATGCAGTGTTGTCAGCCCATATGGTGCTAACGCTAACTGGCTTGTGTGGCAGGCAAGAAAGTTAGAGCAATGCTATACGCATCTCTGGCGGTAATGTAACATAGTTACAGTCGGAGGGGAGGAAGAGCCAGCCGTTAGGATGGAATTCCCAAGGACGTAAAAAACTTCCCGTTACTTACTTACTAAATCTAGCGGATAACCGAAAAATAATTAATTTTGGAGGGAATTTAATTTGGCAGAGTTTTGTCAAAACTCCGCATGTGTTTTGCATGTTTTAAGTTGATTTAGAAAGTTGTCATAAACTAGTTTTTTATTTCCTTGTAAATAGAGCTAGCCTGCAGCGTGGTGTTTGGATAGTAAGGAATTAGACAATTCATGTCGTGTTGATGGAACTGGTCTAACGACCCTTGAAGTTAAAATTGTAGAGGTTACACCCTCTAAAGATCAAAACGCAGTGCAAGATCTCCCTTTTTGCAAGGATAGTCTGTAGATTCAAGGTAATTGAACCAAACAACCCTCTGTACATAATACAATACGTACAACTAAGGAATAGATATTTTTTATGTAGTTTTTGTGGATATTTCAGGTTATGATTTCCGCTGTGGACTTAAACAAAAAAGAAATCTCAACTCGATAAATTTTTAAAGCAAGGAGCACTTTTATGAATCGTACCAGTTAATAAAAAGTTTCTTCAATAACAACTCGACTACATACTACAAACAAATTCTAATGTTACATAATGGTGAATCAGTTATCAAAATAGTAAAACTAATTACAATTGTGTCCAGTTACATAGTGACTCAGTTATCAAAAGATTAAAAATAATTCCAATTGGGTCCAGTTACACATTGCAGTTATCAAAAGATTAAAAATAATTCCAATTGGGTCCAGTTACACATTGCAGTTATTAAAAGATTAAAAATAATTCCAATTGGGTCCAGTTACACATTGCAGTTATCAAAAGATTAAAAATAATTCCAATTGTGTCCAGTTCAAAAAGTGGCCAGTGATTGATGCAATATAAATCACATTCTACAAAACCGAATACTAAAAAGTCTATTTTTAAAAACTAGCTAATATTCTAATTAATATTTAATAACGTTCCCTTTTATATTCCTAAAACACCACATAACGAGTTTTTAGTACTAAAATTATAATTAGAAAACCTGGAGTACTGGGTCCTTTGCTTTTTTTGTATAAAAAGCATAAGCAATATGAAGTGGTCTCTTATTTGTTCTGTTAACTCTGCTGTTTGACAAAACACAACATTGTAGAACTTGGGTCCACTGGTAATGACTGGTTGAAGCAATATTGTTGCAAAGAGCACTCTTACATTCCTTATCTCCTTTTTTGGCGTCTCATGTCGCTGCGTTTCTTCTCGAATTTCAAAAGATTTGGCGTATTGAATTAACTGATTACAACATGAAAGTGAATGACGATATAAACATCAATTTGTTCCTTACAGATTAGTTGTTAACAGAATCATGTCTGTTATTTCTGTATCTATTTTGCTAGAAACATAAAACGGTATAAGCATATTGAAAGTATTAATTTTAAACTTAAGTGCGCAAGTCCACGGAGTTCACAGGTTCACTTAAACCAGCTCCATCAGTTTTATCAAAATACAAAATCACATTTTCCCTCTTTAACAGGGCACAAACGCAAAGGATTATTCTGCATGGTTTTCTTTATACAATTAAAAAAATTCTCCATATTTATTCCACTTGATATGTTGTCTGCAATTGCTGACGAAAATATTGTTGGAACTGAAAAAGCATTGTCATATAACTTTGTTTTACACCCAGGTGACTTTCCAGCATCAGTAGCTCCTTCTCCTAGATTAACGCTGTAAATTACCAACTCATTTTCTAGCAATTAGCTTTCATTTACATATTCTACTGATTCTTTTCCAGAAATATACACTCTACAAGCATCCACGGTAATGATGAGTTTAAGTCGCTTGTTTTCAATTTTTTCTCTAATGACATGGATCATATTTTCTAACGCGTAACTTTTATCATCCCCAAAATCGATGACTGTGTCGTTTAACGTCGTGTTGTAGTATCCATGTCCAGAAATGTGCAGAAACACGCAGACATTGCCTTCATATGTACCAATGTTTGTTTTTATTTCATCTATCATTTCAGAGAAATCTCCGAAAAGGGCATCATCTTTTAAATAAGATGCATCGAAACCACAATTCTTTAAGCGCTTGCTTATAACCGTTACGTCTGCTCTTGCGGAGGATAGACCTTTTTCCTTTTCTATTTTCCGTCTTTCTTCGGTTTTTTCGTACGCTATTTCAACCAGTTGATCGTTCTCATTAGTACCAGTAGGTGCGTGCGACATTTCAACTGTTTTGTCTATGATACATTGAATTCTTTTTTGAGCAGTTAGACCACTAAAAGCAAGGAGCACACCGAAACGTTTACAGACCGTGCTTGTTGACATGTTAGATACTTCCAATTTTTTCTCCAGAGAATAGGTAAGTAAAACCATATTAATATTTTCTAGGGTAACCTCATTCCCTTTATCTTTATTACGTAATGCGGAAACATGTTGTTTGAGGAGATCTTCTAACAAATTGTGTAATACTTCATCTTCTATATTTGTACATTTCAATTCCACCCTACTGATAATATCCTTGCGATCCTCATTACTTAGGTTTTCATCACCATCAAAATGAAACGGATGCTCCCCATTGGTTAAAATAAAAAATAATAGAATCAACAAACTGTACACATCATGTTTCGCGCTCACAAGTGCATTAGGCTCTCCAAGTATGTCAGGAGCTTGGTAGCTTACTGTTCCTGCATTAGATGTCCTATATGTTTTATCACACTGGATATTATTCCAAAATCAGAAATTTTTAATTGACCGACAAGTGAGTAAAGAACGTTGGAAGGTTTTATATCTCTGTGCACAATACCTTGGACGTGAAGGTATTCGACAGCTCGTAATATATCGAAAGACAACTTTAACTTTTCTGTCATATTTAAACCTGTCTTAGTTAAATGCTCTTTCAAGGTTTTTTTAAAAAGTTCCATCACTGAGGAATAAAATCTTTTGTCAGCCTTATCAAAGTCTTTTGTCATAAACAAAATGTTTTGATGGGTATTTGGCCAGGAAAGTGTTTGGATCACTTCACGAGACTTATTATCATTGCTGCATTCTTTTATGGCGACCCAGCCTAAGTTTATTTGATATCCTAAATATATTCTTGTGAAAATATTCTGCAATGATTCTTTAGGGGGCCATATGATAAAATCTTCCCTTTCCACAAACACTACAGAGTCACATATGGTAACGTTTTCTTCCGTCCTGTTAATATATGTGGCAAATTCCTCTGACATATCATAATATCTTGATGTGTTAGGAATCTTCTTCATCATTTCCTCTTTTCTTGGAATGGCTAAAAAATGTAATACTAAAGAATAAACTGGAATTAAAAAAATGACAAGATGAGAATCATTGTAGAACTAGTTTGCCAAGCTATTTATTTTAAGAAGAGTTTTTTTATAAATAAAAGTTTCCAACCTTGGGTTTCTTTGTATTTCCTTTTTTTGAAAATTCATGACTGCCTGTTGGATTGTCTCTAAATAAAGAAAGCAGCACTATATATAAGATTTCCAATGGTGGGATTTGAACCAGCAATTCTGAGAGTCTGATGTTCGATATGACTCATAAACTTCTGCTTGGCATTTATCAAACAGAAAACTCAATGCGTGGACAAAGCATATGTATGTTTGCATTTGTCTGTATATCTGTATAGCTAAGAAATGTGATCAACAAGAACTGGACTTTAAGGAGACTAGGAACTTCATTGGTAACCAATGCAAATCAACAACAGATGCCTCGCAAAAAATAACAGCTCTGTTTAAGGAAGAAGGACTGTCAATTACCATCGACACAAGTTCATAGGCTGACTTTCTGGATGTCTCTTTTGACATAACCAAAACATTAACAATGAACCATTGCATGTTAATATCATTACCTGAATTGGTCAATATGCAACATCTTTCAGCAACAACGCTAAACCGTTATACAAAACCTGTCACGCAACCAAATGCCGAAAAACTAACTAATTGTACAAACATGACAGAGGGTTTTTTGATAATTAATATGCATGTCAGCTGCCGTAGCTTTGTTTGATATACAAGTTAGATCAGCCGAGTGATTTTAAAATCCTCTTCAACCAAAACGTGGAAACCGAACGAAATATCAGTATACCATTAGTAGAAATATCGCAGAAATAATAAGGCAATCTAAAATAAATAAAATACGTATGCAGAATATTTCACAACGCTCACCCGTCAACCTTGTCTTCTTTCAGAGTAGCGATGTCATTCTTATTCTCCGAGATTTGTTTTTCCAGTTGAAGCAATTTAACTTGATCAGAGGATGTTTCTGCTAACACTTTTATTTTTTCGTTACTGTAACCTGTCCGAATTAAAGCACCTTTTATCTGATGCCAAATTTCTTTGTAAGTTGAATATGAAATTTTTGTACTATGAGCAAGAATATTTCTCGATCTCAGTATTCTTACAATGTCAGCCCCAATACTGTAATTATACGGTGCTAATCATCCTTGTGTCAATTTAAGACCGCGTTCGACAATTTTCGTGCACCTTGACAATACTTGCCCAAGAAGAGTGACGTCAAAATCAGATGAATTCGTTTCTCCACCTCGAGGAAACAACAAATCTAACTGGAGCTTTGGCAGTTTTTTTAATTTCTTTTTAAATCGTGACAACGCGGCATATAATTGACGACTGTCCGTTGGTAGGTTACCATGTTCTGGAGAATGCAGTAGAAACAATAACCTGTCACGACCACCTTCGTGTACAAGTCTTCTTAACTTTTCAAGATCTTATAACTTAACCAGATCATCTGATGAAAGAAGGGCCATTGTGAAGTAGCTTAAAGGAAGAACATATTTCTGTTCAAGCTAAAAACCTTCTCTAACTTAATTAATCCCATTTCTTGCTTCCTTAACAGCCATGATTTTTTCAAAAAATATTAAACAACACATAAAGACAAAATCGAAACAATACACTGTATTCAGTAATCTGAATCAGTATATACAATTTACTGATTCACATAGTCATAAATTTTTGATGTGGACAATTAATTATGTCAATCCAGACCTACGTTGTGAGTTTGTTTATTTATATATAGCTAATCGTATAATTTAAGGTTTCAACCCTATGGAAATTCTGCAAGACGTCCCTTTTTACAAGAATTCACTTTAAAAAATAGACTTACCATGAAACTGGAAATACAAGACAAAAAAGAAACAATTAGGCAATTCAAACTAATAAAGTATTTTTTAGTTATAACATATGCACAGATATGATTCATTATTCAAAAGCCGATAGTTAGAAAAGTTGGTAGAAGGACAGACAGGTAATTTTCATGACAAACAACGTGTAAGTCTTTAGCTAAAACTTAACAGCTGATAATACCTAAACTTATGTGTAAGTTTTTACGCTTTCCAGGATCAGTGCCGCAATTTAACAGACTCGTTTATGACTCTTGGAATGTGGTTTATTGCAAATTTAGCGGGATAGCTAGGAATTCTTAGGTTTAGACTTAAACATTGACTTAACATTAACCCCAAAAACCTATATCAATGTTTATTGAAAGGTGATTGCCTATGAAGGTCGAAGAAACAGAACATAGAATATGTAGTTATGTTTAAGATTGCTGTCGTAAAGATGTTAAAAGAACTGCTTCAATTCTTTCTGCGTATTTTCAGTGAGTATATTTCTTTGCCGTCAATATTCGTAGGGAGAAAAGATTATTCTCGTCGTAATATCCTTAAGCAAGCATGCATGTAGAAACACATCTATATAATAATACGCCAGTTCCGTGTGTCTGTAACAGGCAAAGTTGATATGCTTATTTTTCTTTGATGTGGCCGAAAAAAATATGTCTCCTTTGTCGAGAAAAGCCGGGAGTTTTGTTTGTTTACGTTCACGTAATCAAATAAAAAATTTAATTGGATGAACCAAATCACGTGATCAAAATAAAGCAATTTTATTTGCTGAAAATTCCAAGTTTCCCCTGACGATCGAAACAAACGTAAATTTTTTTTGCAAGTTCAGGAGACGAACGAACGAAGTAGGTTGCTTGCTATATATACAAATATCGGAAAAACCATTTATTTTGTGTGTTGTAACATGTCCTTTATTTTTGTTTAAGTAAATTTTAAGTAGAGAAGAAAGAAAAGGAAGTCTTAGAAGTTGGAAAAGCGAAGTTGAGGTGGATTTGCTGAGATCGTGTGGTAGACTACACTATTAGCTCGAAAAAGAAGTTTTAAAAAATCAGTTGTTAGTAAGTAACCTTACCTAGATCTACAGTCAGCTTAGCAAGTTTTCTTTAACTTTTATTTGTTAAGAATATTAGTGAGCTACTTAAATAGGACAGTGCTACAAAGTAAAAAAATTCAAATTTATCTTTGTAAAACCTAAGGATTATCATACTTTTTGCACTAAAAATCGTTATTTTACGTTTGCTACATCCCTTGGCTTAGGTTGCAGTGTTTTTTACAAACTTCAGCAGGTGGCCTGTCAAACGTTTTAATAACAAACTTCTTGCAGCCTTTATGTTTTTCATAAATTTTATAGAAATTATTCCAAAATTTTGTTGACCCTAGGCCCAATTTTATACCTTAAAAATGTTTTTTATAAAGGAAAAGTATGTAGCCATATTAAGATCGAAGATAGATAGAAGAAAAAGGAGACCAATTTTGACTTGCATTTATTTAATAAGCAAGGCAAAACCCTGATATACAAAATAAAATATTCTTGCCTAATGTTTGGTTTGGTTGCTTGCAGAGTTCGCTACATCTTTCTTTCTATTATGCCTTAATTTACTAAAGTTTATTCCATAGGAAAAGTTTCCCAATTTGCACTACTGTATATAGCTAATAAATAACTAGCTAGCTATGTTTAGTTTAGTAATGAAATTTTAGCTGACTTATTTCTTATTTATTTTTTAGAATTTGTGGTTCCTACTAGCTAGCTAGCTAGCTAAGTTGTGTATTTTTCTCTATAATGTCTAACCCATTAGAGAGCAGTAACACTAACAACCATGTACGTGGTTTTAGGCTTTTTAATAATGCTGGCAGGTTTGTGTTGCAACGTCCTGAAAATAGTCAAAGGCTAGTAGGTCTCATTATGGTCCAGCAGATGCCAGATACTCCTCAACACGTTGAACTGCCACATGAAGTTCAGGTAAATGTCATACCACGTGCATCAATTTTTGATGATGTGTCTTTAGCTAGGCGTAGACTTGCACAACGTGTCGCATCTGTGCGTATTGCTGAACGTAATGAGCAGTCTGCCAATAGACGTGCTCAGGATGCTGAACGACATGTTGTTGCACGTCAAGTGGAAAATGGTGAGCAGGCTGCCAACAGACGACGTCGAAATGCTCAGAGGCAAGCTGTTGTTTGACAGTGTTGAACAGGTAGTAAATAGACACCAGGCAGATATCCAAAGGCATGCTGCTGTTCGTGCTCGCCGAAATGCACCGTATTATAATATTGCACGTCAAAATGTATTGCCAAATTTATATTTTTTAGGTGCTATGGACAAAAAATGTGAGTATTGTCAAGCTTTAAAGTTTGAAAATGAAAATTGTTTTAAATGTTGTCACACTGGTAAAGTTGCATTAGATAATTTGTCTCCTTACCCTCAGCAGCTTAGGGAATTATTAACAAACTAGTAGATTAGGCCCGTGGAAAAATCCACTTAGGCAGAAAAACAATTGAAAAGTTCTATCATTTGAATTTTGATGACATCAGCAAATATTTCAGTATATTGAATATGCCTTTTACTAAAAAAAATAATCTGAAAATGCATAAAAAGAAAGTATATAAGTCATAATTTAACAAAAAGGTTCTTAAAATCAACACAAAATATCAAATGTCAAATCGAATGAAATCCTACCAACAAAACTTCAGACAAAATATGAAAAACAACGGCGTGCAAGGTGTATAATCTAGTTAGTAGAAAGTTACAACATTGACAGTCACAACCCAGACAGTTACGACAACAATAATAAACAATAATAATAATGTCAGAAATAACACATCTCAAATATATATACATCTTATTATGTGATTATGTTGAAAACCTTCAATATTTTAATCTGAAGTGTCGAAAAGAAAGGCTTGCAACAGTAAGCACAGATCTATGAAAATCAGTTCTTTACGCATTTTAAACATTGTCTTTTCACTAAATGCTTATAATACAACTTGAACAATATCAAAAAACCAAACTTAAACAAATACAAAACACCAAAAAACAAAAAGTTAAACTTTGAAAAATCATTTATTCGGTTGCATACCATCCTCTCCCGCAATGTAAAAATTAATCGGTTAACAAAACAATTTTTTTGTCTAATGATCCGTACTGACTTTACCAAACATTTTAAACTGAAATGTCGAAAAAGCAATGAGCAAGGAGTAAATTTCAAATCAACAAAAATCATTATTTTGAAAACATTGTGTATATATGGTCCTTCCTCACAAAAGTTTACAATAAATGTAGAAGACAAAGGTTTTTGAGGAGCAAATCCAAATGGCATGTTCTATATTGTCTTCACCCATAAAATCTTCCACAAAATTGATATGAAACCCATCAAACTCAGAAAAAGCAGTCATTTCAGTGCATACAAAAATACAACTTGGAAAGTGTAGAATATCAAATTATTATTTTTAGTATATATACTTGCATATGGTCCTCCCTCACAACAGTTAAACAGTTTCAGTATGAACATTCAGTAATTTTTTATCATCACCAAATAGTTATTCCCGTAATTATATTACTTACAGTTAGTTTAAAGTTTAAAAAAAGTTTATAACACAAAATATAAAAAAAATCAACTTACACAACAGCTCACAGTCTAAGTGTACAAAAATTTGTTCTTTCAGTATTTTGCATGTGGTCTTTTTCCCACAAAAGTTTACACAGCATTTAAAAAACAGCAGTTTGCAACACAAACAATATAAACGGCAACCATACTATTCTCTGCTGAGAAATTTTAACCACAAATGTAAAAAACCCAGGTAAATTTCCCCAAAAATGTCAACAACCTTTGTAAAAATATCAACCACCACCCTTGTAAAAATATATAACCTGGTAATTTACATGCGGGCTCACAAAAGTTTAACAGGATGTGAACAACAAAACAATAAAACTTACTCTAATTAACGCACACACTTTAGTTTTACAAAATCATTCCTCTTAAAGTAAAGTTTGCAGAAAACGTGAGAAAAATTACACTACCCTAAAAGTTCAATAAGTCTTTGAAAGATTTTGTGGCTTGTTACATCATAATTCGTGCTCAAATATTCTCCACAAAAGTGTAAAAAAAGAATGGTTGTAAGAAATACTTCTGATTCAACAAAAATCAGTATTTTTGATATTTTGCATCTTGTACTTATTAAATATTACCCAAAATTTTAAAAAACTGCGATTTGGAACGCATCAAATTTATAAATAGAGAGGGATCAGTCATTCCGGTATGTTGTACAGAGTCCTGCCCGGTAAGAATTTATACAAAATATAAAAAAAACCTTGCAATGTGCAAAATCTAATTCTCCTTCTGTATATGTCTTCTGTAATGTCAAAAAAAGTTTAAGTTATATAACGTCTGAAACAACAAAAATCAGTTCTATCAGTATATGTTATGCCATTGCCTGACAAAATGTTAACCTTAAAGTTTCATGATCCTAACACATAACATTTCAAAAAACACACAACAGTTTGTATATATTATATACACTATGTATATATATAAATGAAAAGTTACCCCAGCCTTTCATGTACATTTTTTACATTTAGGGTAAAAAATGTGAATCCTTCCGCTGCCTTTCCCAAAAAAATTAAAATAAAAAATAAATAATCAACAACCCATGTAAATACTGAAACAAAATCAAAAAATGTGAAGAAGCTACGTAAAGTTTCCCCATAATGTCAAAAACCTCTGTCAAATAAGAATTATATATATAAAAAAAAAGTTTCTTCGGTGTTGTACTCCCTCAAAAAAGTTGAACTTTTCTTAAATAAGACAAAATGTCATAAACAAAAACATTTTAGTCAGAACATCTAGAACAACAAAAATCACTACACTTAAGGCACATAAAAATCGTTTCGTCATATTACATGTAACCGATGTATATAAGTTTAGTTAAACAAAATGTGAAAAATACATTATTTGCATACACAAAATGTGAAAAATACATTATTTGCTTAAAAACAGTCCTTAAACTATTCTTAAATATTATGTAATACTTTTTAAAAAGTTGTTGTGGCTTGTTAATTTAAGCTTAAAATGTCAAGTGAAATAAGTTACAGTCACATTCTTAGCAAAGACCACTAAGAACATAAAACTGAAGCTAACATAAGCTAGCTACAGCAGCTAATAGCTGGTCAGTTGAATATAAACTGGAGACTTAGCTAGGTATAAAGAAAATGGCTACATATTTATAAATTCCGAGCTAGCTAGCTTAGGTTGTTGTTGGTATGGTTGGCTTTATGATGCTAGCTAACAAACATGTCTCGCATCAATAATATCATCAAAACTAAAAAAAACATAAACAAACCTTTGAATCCTTGCTATACTTCATTTACATACCATACTCTTTTTCAAATGTTTTTGTAGATTTATTTTGAAGGCAAGAGAAGACAAATGCTTAAAAAGGACAGCCATCTTTTTTGAAAACACAATTTCCGTTACTTTGTGCTAGAACTTCATTTAACAAACCACATAAAACTCGCGGCTTTTCACGACAAAGAAGACATATATTTTACGGCAACATCAAATATTTTTTTCGGCAACATCAAAGGAAAATGAAGAGATCCACTTTGCCTGTCACAGACAGACAGACACACTTAGCGTATTATTATAAGAGATACAGATACTGTTCAGGCAAAAAACCTTCAGGCAAATATACGTAAGTATAATAGTGCCGTTGCCTTTGCTTCTTTTGGAGCAAACCTTCGCCCCCCACCTGGCCGTGGACCACCATGCCTTCGTATCTGTGGTCAAATATGGCATCGTGTTGGGGGTCTTCACCCTCCTGAAGGACAAACCCCTGTTTTTAACCAACTTTATATTTATGAAGCAGGTAGGGCTCTCAACGAAAGAATGGCACGCCAAGAAAAAAATGGCTGTCGTGAAGACGTGATGCAAACTGTTTATGGACAGAGTAAGCCCGTTTGCTGCTGCCTATAGGTACATGGCTGAAGTTTAAGCTGAAGAATTAAATCAGGCAGCAGCACAAAACCGTGCTCCATCTGAAGTACGTATGTACATGAGAGTTGGCAATGACAGAAGGCGCTATAACTTGCCACATCATGATGAAGTTACGGCAGTATTTGTTGGCCAAGATGGAGCACCTCCTGGAAACAGGGATGTTGTTATCTATCCGCGTGGACGTGATTTACAGAATATTTCCACAATGTCTGCAAACTTGGAGCCAATGGTGTATCCTCTTTTTTTTCCAAGGGGTGAACCAGGTTGGCATAATAGGATACCTCATGTTGCTGTACGTGCAACCCGTACTCGCAACACTACTACAATGTTGCAGTATTATACTTACCGTTTAGCTGCTCGGGAATATTTCAGCCCGATTCATTATGGTAAGAAATTGTTTCAGCAGTATTGTGTTGATTCTTATGTTAAAGTTGAAGGTAATAATTTAAATTACATTCGAGCAAATCAAACCAACCTTCGTGTTGATAGTTATGAAGGCTTAGCTGACCAATTGAATGCACGAGCTGAAGAGAGAGGCCTTCAACCAGGTCGTATTGTTGTTCTTCCTTCAAGTTTTCAAGGAAGTCCACGTGCCATGGCTCAAAACTATCAAGATGCTATGGCCGTCATTGGTAAGTTTGGAAAACCTGATTTTTTTCTGACTTTTACGTGAAATCCGAAATGGCGTGAAATTACAGAAAATCTGTTTGCAGGCCAACGTGCACACGATCGGCCTGATTTAGTTTCTCGAGTTTTTAAATTGAAACTAAATGAACTCCTTAAAGATGTTACTGAAATGGGAGTTCTAGGTAAGACTATAGCACATGTGTATATTATAGAATTTCAAAAGAGAGGTTTGCCTCATTGTCATTTGCTAATTCATTTAGATCCCAATGACAAACTTAGGGATGCAGATGACATAGACAGTGTTATTTCAGCAGAAATTCCTAATCAGCAGGAACACCCCGAGCTGTTTGAAATTGTACGATCGTGTATGATTTATGGACCGTGTGGACATCTGAATCCTAATTCCAGATGTAGGGAAGATGGTGTTTGCACGAAAAGTTTTCCAAAGAACTTTTTAGCATCTACGGTAGCTGAAGTCAACGGATATCCATTATATAGACGTCGTGATAATGGTATACATATCAATGTCAATAATGTTGACGTAGATAATCGCTGGATTGTTCCATATAATCCATGGCTTTCCAAGAAATACAATGCTCATATAAACTTGGAGGCTTGCATGTCTGTTAAATCTGTTAAATACCTCTATAAATATATATATAAAGGTCATGATTGTGCCAACATTGAGATCAATGAACGTATTGATCATGATGAGGTGCAGACATTTTTAGATGCGCGGTATGTCAGTGCACCAGAACCAATATGGCGTCTTTTTGAATTTAACATGCACCAACAATCTCATGTTGTCCATAGATTGCCAGGGCACTTGCCAAATAACCATAATGTTTATTTTCAGCAAGGACAGGCTGAAGAGGCTCTGGACAGAGCTGCAGATCAGGTTACTAAATTAACAGCTTGGTTTGTGTTAAATGCAGAGAATCATGATGCTCGCCAATATATGTATCCAGATATTCCTCTTCATTTTGTTTTCAATAAGAACAAAGTTTGGAAACCAAGACAACGCGGTCATGGTAAAATTGTGTCCAGAATGTATAGTGTAAGTCAGATGAGCTTTTTTATTTACGTATGTTGCTATTGCATACACCTGGTGCAACTTCTTTTGAAGATTTACGAACTGTCAATGGCAAAGTTGCTGAATTATTTCGTGACGCCTGTTTATGGCGTGGACTCCTGCAAGATGATACCGAATTGAACAATACTTTGCAGGAAGCTGTTAAATTTCAGATGCCTCGACAATTGAGGCAACTGTTTGCGGTGATACTTACTCACTGCGAACCTTCTGATCCTTTTACTTTGTGGACAAGGTACAAGGATGCAATGTATGAAGATTTTATTCGCCAAATGAATGAGGAACAGGCTGAGTACAGGCTACTTCAAAATATTAATTCTGTACTTAGGCAATTTGGTAAATCTCTTACTGATTATAATCTTCCTCATTTAGATGAATTACCCCCAACTGAAAACATTGATGTAGCTATGGAGGCTGAAAGAGCTTCTCAACTAAGGGCTCAACTTACTGACGAACAAACTGCGCTGGCTAATGCAGTCATAGAAGCTGTTGTAAATGTTGCTAACAATGCAGCCCAAAACAACCGTCTGTGTTATTTAGAAGGTGCTGGTGGTAGTGGTAAAACCTTTACTTATAATTACCTTATTTCTGAACTTACAGGTAGAGGTTTCAAAGTTTGAACTGCTGCATTTACTGGCATAGCAGCAACACTTTTGAAAAAGGGTACCACCATTCATAGACTATTCCGGTTACCTGTTCCCATTGTAGAGAACAGTACATGCAGCGTAACCCCGATTTCTGCTTATGCTGCAGAATTACGACAAGAGTCTTTTTTTACTTGACGAAGCTTCCATGATTCCTAAGCATGCTTTTCATGCAATAGATCGTCTTCTACAAGATATTTGTAATAATGAACTTCCATTTGGAGGTAAAGTTGTTCTTTTATGTGGTGATTTTTCACAGTTATTGCCTGTTGTCAGAAAAGGAAAACCAACTGAAATTGTGGACATGTGTTTAAAAAGTTCTCTATTGTGGCACTTAGTTAAAGAATTTCGATTACTTCGAAACATGAGAACAAGGCCAGGAGAACAACAATTTGCTGCATGGCTTCTGCAACTTGGAAAAGGTGTTTTACCTGTTCGGGAGCAAGAACCTTTCCCAGGTGCAATTGAAGTACCATCCCAATGTGTGATACAAAATGAATGTATTGTTGATACTTTGTTTAGGGATCTTATTATGGAAATTATGGCATCTTCTGTGGTACTAACACCCACAAATGATGATTCACTTATCATTAATGATAAGGTGTTGGCGCTGTTGCGTGGTGAAGAAAAAGTTTATTTTAGTGCAGACGATGTTGTGTGTGATCATGAGGAGGAACGGAATCAATATCCGGTAGAATTTTTAAATAGTATCACACATTCAGGTATGCCTCCTCATTGCCTTAAATTGAAAACTGGTGCCATTGTTATGTTTTTAAGAAACATAAACATAAATAAAGGTTTATGTAATGGCACTCGCCTTATTGTAAGATATCTTCACCACAACTGTGTTGATGCAGAAGTTCTCACTGGAAATGCTATTGGAGACAGGGTACTTATTCCAAGGGTACAATTGGCACCTTCGGATACAGGTATGCCTTTTGTTTTACGTCGCAGACAACTTCCACTGAGGTTGTCTTATGGTATGACAATAAACAAAGCACAAGGTCAAACCTTTGAAAAGGTTGGTATATTGTTGCGCAGGCCATGTTTTTCTCATGGACAATTGTATGTTGCTTTTTCTAGAGCAAGAGCATTTGATGATGTTCGAGTAAGTGTTGTTCCCTCATCCAGGCAAGGGTTTTTTAATAGGGAATGTTATACTCAAAATGTGGTTTACCGTCAGGTTCTTACATAATTTATTGAACAATTGTGTTGTAGTATATAATGCAAATATAAAATAAACAAAATAGATAATTTGCTCTTTATATCTATCCGCCGTGTTGTGCGAAATGTACTGCCAACATGAGAGTAGCGTGCACTGTTGATGGGGGTGAATGTTCCTATTTGGTGCACCCATGTCTTATACATTTATAAGGCCCATCAGAATAATTAGGGTTCAGCAGTATCCTAAAGTCAGAGGGGGAGGTTTTTATCTGATAAGGAAAGTCTTGGAAAACAAAATAATATCTTTTGACTGTACTGAACAGGATAGTAATTTCGTATTCACATCCAAAAACAGTGAATTTGGGAGAAGCGCTACAACCCTTAAAAAAAGCTGATGATACTACTCTTTTGCGGATATTTATTTTGGCTTTTTCAAACTTATTGTATGCCAAAAATATGTTGTGAATCCTAAAAGTACAGTAATGATGCATTTTATTTAAATGTTGTGTTGCACATGCATCTCTTTTTCTTTTAGGTGAAGTGCAAAGTCCTATGGCTTACCTTCGCGTGGTGCACTTTGTTAAGTGATTAGCATATGAACGCATAAATTTAAAAATGATTTATCGTAAATTAAGGATTAAGTAAAGAAATTTGCAACATAAATTATTTCTTAAGTCCGCTTTCTCATACATTCTGCAACATCAATTATTGCGGTTTAAGGCTGTGCAAAATTTTGTGCAGTATTTTTAATTAAACTAGCTTTAAATCTTTATATATCAGAACAAACAAAAAACACTTAGGAACACTTAGAAAATTTTACGATATGAAATGATTGTGGCTTTACTGATTTTTTGCACCTTTTGAACATGAGGAAACATTAAAATCAGGTGTTCTAACAACTTTAAAAATAATATCAGCGTTTATTTCAGGGCGTTAAACGGTAGTAAAAACTCAATCTTGAAATTGAATTTTAAACTCAATCTTATAAAATAAAAAATATGAGGTAAAAAAATCCTTATTTGATTAAATTTTTAAAGTAAGAAGTCTGTAAAAAAGAAAAAAAAACATTCAGATACGAAAAAGGTTGAATGATGGATAAACAGAATAGGGTTAAGTCAAACTTTACTATCCGTCTGGGTTTAATTCAACTGGAATTCATGAATAGGGTTAAGTCAAGCTTTAACTATTCGTCTGGGTTTAATTCAACTGAAATTCATTAACAAAAAACCCGATTGAAGTTTTTAGGATGCTCTTTTTCGTTATGCGAATAAAAGGTTTTTGCCAGAAAAATTGAGCTTAAAAAGCATTTTTACTAATTCAACCAATACTATAACTCACACAAAAACTTTATGTAGAAAAATAGCTGCGTTACATATGCTAATCATGAACTAAAAGCCAAGGCACATTTTCAAATGAATTCACATTGCTCTTATTTTTACATTATTCTTCCTATTCGGCCACAAATGTTATTGTCACAACAGTTACCACTGAACCATTACTGTCGTAAAATATACATTTTATTCTTAACATTCTCTTTTAGTCTCTATAATAATATAATGGAAGTAGCGATGGAGGAAAATTTGTTGAAAACTGCAGAGAAAGATAAATCAGGTATTTGGCATAGCCTTATTTAACCAAACTTAATTTTGTTATCGCCCTTATTTTTATACACATCATTATTATTTAGAGCATAATAACAGCCAGCACAAACATTTCATATACTTACACACCCATGATCACACAAACACAAGGGAAGTATCCATTTTTTATTGTGATTAGTAATTAATTTTAGTAATAGTTTTTCCTTTTTTTTAAAAAGGTGGACAAGTTGAAAACAGACAGGGTATTCTTACTTTTTTACATCCTAATATTTTCTTCGTACAGCACGAGGAAAACATTGTGATTAATAGTTCTTATTGTTGTAAATTTTTGTTTTTTAGAGAGTAGTGGACGAGTTGCAGAAATGCAGGGTATTCTTATTTTTTACATTTTAATATTTTCTTATACTCCAGGCTAGCATAAGTGAAATAATGGGATTAATATTTTTTATTGTTCTTACATTTTTTAGAAGATGAAGTTGAAAGTGTATATTTTGTTGTCTTATTTTGTCACCTCCGCCTTCAATTTTTTTAATATTTTTTTCCTTCCAGAATATTATAACAGAAAGATTATTACTTTTAGATAACACAGAAAAACAAGTAAACAAAAAGAAAGAAGGTACGGATATGTTCATAATAAATAGTGTCTATTTTTATTATTTTTATAATATATCCCATTTTGTTTTATCTTTTTTTAGTTTTGACGTATACAGCTTACGTAGCTTATAGAAAGCAAAATCCTGGCCCCCTGTCCAATAAATCCTTTAAGTGGTGGAGAGCACATGGGGGTCAGGATTTACCCAATTTTTCGTGGAAAAACAAACACCAAAGACGAAAGCACAAACATCAACACACATACACTGTTCAAACTCAGTACAACAACTGCACCATTACAAACAACAAATGAGTGTAGTAAATTTTTAAATTATTAGATTTTATGTTCGTGTATGTGTTTAGTTTTTTTACTCTGAGGTATCTAATAATATCACAACGGCAATTAGTTATTCTATTTGGCATTATTATTTATATCTAAGCAATGTTTACAAACACTGGCTTTGTAAAAAATGTTTATTCAATTGTTTTGTTTTTATTTTTGTCCATTGTTTCACCCTGTACGATAATTATTGATCATTGTATACTCTACTTTTATCAATTTCATGCATGTGCTATTATTCAGTTTTTTTGTAATCGATACCTCAGAGGTTCGTTTTTTTGTTTGTCTGTTGAGTGGTTTATTTTAACGATAATTTATTTTTAATATTGTATATATAATAGTTATTTATAATAGTTATTTTGATAACAAAAAAATAATAATTCAACCAATGTTTTACGGTACATCTTTTTTTATAAGAACACTCAAAGAAGGCCTTTCAACTTTTCAACTTGTTCTTAAATTGATCGTAATTTTCCTCTGATTTCGTCATTTTTTGTGCAAGTGTAAAGGAGCATTTCGTACTTCGTGATATTGTCAAAGACTTAAATGTTCTTAACATGTTCTAACCTTTTGGGTCTCTGAAGCAATATGTTCAAACATTTTGTTCTTATAAAAAACTGTTAATGTTATCTATATTATGTATTCAAACATTAAAATACATTTAGTTCACTTCAACATTCACTGGTATTGGGGGCTCACAAGCTACTGGAATTGGTCATATTGCCCCAAACTTACCTTATTAACTCTCTTTAGTACAAAAGCACACTACGTACTTTTCTTTTTCTTTTTTAGGTTGAAGCGCAAAGCCCCATGACTTGCCTTCCCGTGGCGCGCTTCGTTAGGTGGATTATTTTCTTTTTAAGGAGATCATTCATGAACTAAAAGTCAGGGCATGCCATGTTAATGTGCATCACATATTTGTGGTATTGAAAAGACTCAAGAAGCATCAACTGCAGGTAACTTACTTACCAATATATTAATATTATACGGTCTGTATGTAACCATTAAATTATCTTTTTACAGGAAACAAAAATAAGAAAGTATTATCATCATAATTTAATATTTTTTAGGTTTATGGAGGTTTATGGAAAACAAAATCCCAAGTTTTCTTTTTCGTAACATTATCGTTTTCGTAAGTTATCCTTATTTTTACTGCTTTTTTGTCATTTTTCCACAGGCCTTTGCAACTATCAAAAACGCATTCAATTTTTATGTAGATGAACAGGACACTGCTGACGTCATCAAAATTCCTAAAATCTTCTAATTTTTCATTGTTCTTCTGCCTGAGTGGATTTTTCCACGGGCCTTATTGACTATTCTCTATTATAATAGCCGTATTCCGTCTGTCTGTTCAAAAGGGTTACCGATATCCCTTTGATCTTTCCGCGAGTTTTTAGAAACCAGGGGGTTGTTTAATCGGAAATCTTATTATTGATTAAAATAAATTCCAGAAATTAATTTATTTTTTTAATTTTTTTAAATAATTTAATTACTTTAATTGATTAACTTTAATTAAATAATAAGTTAAGTGATTAAAATAAATGCATTATTTTAATACGCTATTTTTAATAAATAATTACCCCAGTGACTTCAATCGCCGATTCAGCTCAGGAGCCACAGAAAACAAATAGGACAATTTTACTGATAGTTTTGCTGGCTTTGTTTTGACCGCTCGCACGTAGTATACCAATCAAAACGCCCGATTCTTTGAAAAACCAATCCAAGACTCTCCCGGGCTGGACATGCCAACGAAGAAACATGAGGACCAAACATGATGGCCATTTTAGTTTTTAAAGTGATGGTGGTCAGTGTTGTTTGTAGGTCTTTTTCACCTTTTTGTTTTCTATAAGCTTTTTATTTGTGTGATATTTGTTTTTTGTATGTTCTAAAATGTTAAGATAAATATATTGTCACGTTTTTTAGTCACGTACAGATCTTAAACGCACCATTTTTAGGATTTTTGGCTAGGAACGAAGATTTTGAAGGCTAGCTATAGGGCTTTACATATTACTATTCTGTATGGCATAAAAGCTTTTTATCCTAGCCGACATTTATTTATATGTTGAGGCTGTAGCCATTTAGCTAGCTCCTATCTTTGGCTAAAAAGTGAAAGTATAAAAATGCAGTTTGGCTACAACAACAATATTCTTAAGGAATAATTCTTATGCTAAATGCAGTTAGCTAGGTAGCTACATCTTTTATTATTTTCCTGAAAACTTTTTCTGCAAATAAAATGGCTGAGCGATTGTTTTAGCTGGACGGGTAACGACAGGCTGTTCCCTTTGTTTTTATTTGTTTAAACCGAAGTTGCAATAAAGTTTTTCTGAAAAAGGGTATTACGCCTATAGGCCTGTTCAACTTTGTTTAACTGTGCTAAGCGCTTAGCCCAGTGTTACAACAGACTGTTGTTTTTGGTAAAGGCTGTTACGCCTATGCGCATGTACAACGTGGTTTACCTGTACTAAGGGGTCAAACCAATGTGACAATTCATTTTTAAACTTTCTCGGTAATCACACCTGTACGGATGTGCAACAATGTTTACCTGGACTAACCGCTCAGCCCTGTTGTGTTTTTTTTAAACAGAGTCTGTGAGAAAGTTTTTTCCAAAGGCGTATTATTCCTATACGCCTGTGCAACACGGTTTAACTGTACTAAGCGCTTAGCCCAGTGTCACGATAAATTTTTTAACTTTCACAAAAACTTATTCCGCAAAATAAAATAATATTGACTGATTGTTTTTGCTATGATGGAGTAACAACGGTTTGTAAACTGTGTTTTTATTTCAGCTATCGTTGCGGGGATTTTTTGAAAAATATGTTACAGTCGCAAGACTATAATGTACACCTGTACTAAAGCACTCCACCTGATCGTGTGGCACAGTTTACGGCTCTTATTAAGCGCTCCACAGAGTGTTCAACGTCGGGTCACACCTTGACTTTGGCTTACCCCGGCTAGTCTCTTTAATAATAGCCGTCGTCTGTCTGTCTGTGTGTCCGCGAAAGCCGTGTCCCGTTACGGAAACACGAAATTTTGTAAATTACGCACCAATACCAAATGCGATATATTTTTACCGACTTTGTTTGACCGCCCGCACGTAGTATACCAATCATGACGCCTGATTCTTTAGAAAACAATCCAAGATTTTCGCGACCAGAATTATATTTTCGCGGTTGAATGAACGAAGGCCATTTTGATTCTTAAAAAAACAATCCAAGAATTTCGCGGCTGAATGAACGAAGGCCATTTTGATTTTAAAAATGGTCGTGTATGGTCAGGCTATGAGGTTTGTTTGACTTTTTTATCTTCTGAAAGCTTTACATTTTTGTAATATTTGTTTTCTGTTTGTTTTCAATGTTAGGATAAATATATTGTCACGTTTTTTAGCCTCATACAGATCTTAAACGCACCAGTTTTAGGATTTTTGGCTAGGAACGAAGATTTTGAAGGTTAGCTAGCTAGCTAGAGCCTCACTTTTTCTTATTCTGTTTGTTATTAGAGCTTTTTATCCTAGCCAACATTTATTTTTATGTTGCGGCTGTGGCTATTTAGCTAGCTCCTTAAAAAGTGCTGGCTCCTTAAAAAGTGAAAGTATAAAATGCAGTTTGGTTACAACAATATTCTTAAGCAATAATTCTTATGCTAAATGCAGTTAGCTAGGTAGCTACATCTTTTACACATTTTTCTGAAAACTTTTTCTGCAAATAAAATGGCTGAGCGATTGTTTTAGCTGGACGGGTAACGACAGGCTGTTCCCTGTGTTTTTATTTAAACCAAAGTTGCAATAAAGTTTTTTTTTGAAAAAGGCTGTTACGCCTATATGCGCATGTGCGATGATCTGTACTAAGGGGTTAGCCCACTGTGACAATTAATTTTAAACTTTCTTGGGAATAACGCCTGTACGAATGTGCAACACTGCTTACTTGGACTAACCACTCAGCCCTGTGTTAGCAATGGACTGTTTCTTGTGTTTTTATTTAAACAGAGTCTGCGATAAAGTTTTTTTCAAAAGGGTATTGTCCATCTACGCCTGTGCAACACGTTTTAACCGTACTAAGCGCTCAGCCAAGTGTCACGATAAATTTTTTAACTTTAATAAAAACTTCTTCCGCAAAATAAAATAATATTGACCCATTGTTTTTGCTATGACGGGGTATCAACGGTTTGTAAACTCTGTTTTTATTTCATCTATTGTTGCGGGAAAGTTATTTTTTGAAAAATATGTTACAGTCGCAAGACTATAATGTTGTAAGCACTTCACTTAATTTACAACATACTGTATACTTGTACTAAAGCGCCTCCACCTGATCGTGTGGCACAGTTTACGGCTCTTATTAAGTGCTCCACGGAGTGTTCAACGCCGGGTCACACCTTGACTTGTGGCTTACCCCGGCGTCGTCTATATTATAATGCCTGTATACGTCTGTCTGTCTGTCACGCAAAATAGTAGCTTAGCTGCGCGAGTAGCGAGTAGCGAGACGCACGCGATGCGGTATAAAAAGGACGGGCGAACCCGTGGATTTTTCCACGGGCTAACGACTAGTCTCTATAATAATAGCCGTATTATGTGTGTTCAAAATGGTTGCGCGCAGCTTTTTTCGGAAAAATACCGGAAAAACGCAGAGCCCGGAGTATTTCTTACATTTCGGCCCGGTGTCCTTATTAAATTTTTAAACCAATCAGAATCCACAAAAGTTAATATAAACCAATCACTGGGTCGCAAATTTTCCGCGGTAATTGTTAACATTTTTTACGGTCCGGTTCAAGAAAAAACACAAAATAGACAGACGAGCAAGAAGTTGAAAGCAAGTGAATGCCAGGAAAGTTTCTGAATTAAGAAAGTTTCTGATTTAGTTCTAAATTTTACTTTTTGTTCATTTCTACATGCGAGAAAACAATTTTCTTGTGTTCTTCGTAGATTTACTTCTGTTTCTTTTTTATTTAGCTGGCTAGCTAGCTAGGCTAATTATTTTGAGAACACTTTCGCTGCTCTACTCTAGCCACATCACTTAATTTCCTTTTTATTTATTCTGAAAATTGTTACTTAGAAAGTTACAAAGGAACTACACGTAGCTAATCATGAATGTTCCTCCTCCAAACAATTTTCTAATTGAACATGACTATGCACATCTCCCACCTGAAATTGCAAATGATAATGTTGATGTTCAGCATAATTATGCACATCGTCTTCCACGCCTACAAAATCATGTAGATGTTAGTGGTGCTCGAAGAAGGGACCATGTTGAAAGACAAAGGCAACATCATGTTCAGCAGGTAATGGAAAGGAGAGCCAATGAAACTGTTGAAGAGGCTGACCAACGTAGGCAAGACAATGCTTTGCGACAAAATGTAAGACGTGCAAATGAAAATTTTGTACAGGCAAATGCACGTCGTAGAGCAAACCTTTTGCGTCATCGAGCTAGGCCCCCACCATTTTTATATTTAGCTAGGATTAACAATGTTTTACCTCCTACACATTCTGCAGGTGAGTTTAATATAGTATGTCAGCATTGTGGAGCTATTAAATTTACTAATGAAAATCATTTTAAGTGTTGTCATAATGGCAAAGTGGCCCTGCCTGCCATATTACAATTTCCTGCTGAAATACGTGAATTGTTAAGCAACGACTCTGCCCAAGCTAAACAGTTTCGTAAGTATATCAGAGTATACAATAATGCATTTAGTTTTGCTTCTTTGTCAGCAAACATTCGACCATCGCCAGGTCGTGGACCCCCCTGTTTTAGAATATGTGGTCAATTATTTCACAGGTATGGTGCTTTATTACCTGCTCAGAATGAACTGCCTAATTTTAGCCAATTGTATATTGTAGAAGCTGCAGCTGCCTTAAACATGCGTATTGAGAATCCAACACATGCTCATTGTAATCACGAAACAATGCAGATAATTCAAGATGTTCTTAACAGGGATTCTCCATATGCTGCAGCTTATAGAAATATGGCTGAAATGGAACGTGAAGAAACAGCCAGAGCAGCTGCGGAAAACAGACAGCCTTCTGTTGTAAGTATGGTAATGCGCGAGGGTAATGATCGCAGAAGGTGTAATGCCCCCTTGCATCAGGAAGTTGCTGCCATCTTTGTTGGTAATGATGGTGCACCTCCTGCTGCAAGAGATATTGTTGTTTATCCACGTAATCAACCTTTGCGGCAAATCTCTTATACATCATGCAATATTGATCCTATGATGTATCCCATTTTATTTCCACGTGGTGAGCCGGGTTGGGACTCAAACATGGCCCATGTCAGGGAGCATGCAACTGGAGTTAGAAATAGACTTACCCAGTTGGAATATTATATTTACCGCATTGCTATTAGGCGAGAATTTTCTGCCCTTCATCTAGCAGGTAAATTGTTTCAGCAATTTTTAGTAGATGCATATGTTAAAATTGAAGGTCAACGGCTTGCATTTATTCGCCGAAATCAAAACCAGCTTCGAGCAGAGTCCTACCAAGGACTTCTGGATTACCTCCAAAATGCTGCAGGTCAACGTAACTTACAAGCAGGTAATGTTGTTGTCTTGCCTTCTACCTTTTCTGGCTCACCCCGTAACATGCATCAGTTGTACCTTGATGCAATGGCATTGGTTTCAAAGAAAGGTAAGCCAGATTTGTTCTTGACTTTTACTTGCAATCCAAAATGGCCAGAAATTGTTACTAATTTGTTACCTGGTCAATCTGCTTCTGATAGACCAGGTTTAGTTGCAAGGGTGTTTAAATTAAAATTACTTGCTTTGAAAAAAGATTTAAAAGACGGTGTATTAGGTGTTCTGTGTGCACATGTAGATGTTATTGAATTTCAGAAAAGAGGTTTACCGCATGTTCATATGCTTTTACATCTACACAATGAGTTTAAATTACGAAATGCTGATGATATTGACTCATTAATTTGTGCACAGATTCCAGATCAAAACCAAGATGCTGAATTGTATGATATAGTAAAGTCATGTATGATCCATGGCCCATGTGGCCTCCTTAATAATACATCTCCGTGCATGAAAGAGGGTGAGTGTACTAAGCATTTTCCTAAGCAGTTTAATGACAGAACTGTTATAAATGTAGACGGTTATCCCATGTACCTTCGCCCTGATAATGGAAGAACGGTAAGAATACGAAACTTAGATGTTGATAATAGGTGGGTTGTGCCTTATAACCCTTCCCTATGTAAAAAATATATGGCACATATAAACTTGGAAGCGTGTATGTCAATTAAAAGTGTTAAGTATTTGTATAAATATATTTATAAAGGTTATGATACTGCACACATAGAAATCAATGAGCGCATCGATCATGATGAAGTAACAACATTCTTAGATGCTAGATATGTATCTGCACCTGAAGCAACTTGGCGTCTCTGTGAATTTCCTATGCATAGTCAGAGTCATTCCATCATAAGACTTCCTGTTCACCTTCCAAATCACCAGCAAGTGTTTTTTAGGGAAGGCAACGAGGCTGTGGCTGCTGACAGGTCTGAAAACTCTAAGACCATGTTAACAGCCTGGTTTCAATTAAATCAGCAGGACCAGCATGCGCAACGATTTTTGTACACTGAAATACCTTACCACTTTGTTTTTCGGAATACACAACAGCAAAAACGGTGGGTAGTTAGGCAACGCGGTGCTGAAAAGATAGTAAGTAGAATGTATAATGCCAGCATCCGCGAAGGTGAAAGGTATTTTTGCGGGTTCTTTTGTTGCATGTCCCTGGTGCTACGTCTTTTGACAATTTAAGATATTTCGAAGAAAATCTTTATGCTTCTTTTAGGGATGCATGCTTAGCACGAGGATTGTTAGCTGATGACAATCTTTGGATTCGCACCATGAATGAGTTGGTGGAATATGCTTCTCCATCTAAATTGAGAAAAGCGTTTTCTTTTATATTGATTCACGGTGAACCGAATAACCCACATGAATTGTGGGAATCCTTTCGTGCTGCAATGATGGAGGATTACTTACGTCACCACCCTGAAGTACAGGCAGAACAAGTAGTGCTAGGTAAAATTAAAGCGGTTATTCAGCAATTTGGTAAGCGTCTTACTGATTTTGGTCTTCCTGCTTTACAGGAAGCTTTGCTTGATGATTTGCCACATGCTGAAGAAATGAGGCAGGAGGCTCTAAATATCAGGCCTTTGTTAAATGCCGAGCAACTTCATGTAGCTGATTCTATTATAAATGTCGTCACCAATAACATTAATGTTGCCAATATTTTCTTCCTAGATGGGCCAGGTGGCACAGGTAAAACTTTTACATATAATTACATCATTAAGGAAGTTATTGCGAGAAATCTGTGTGTTGCTACTTGTGCCTGGACAGGTATTGCTGCTACATTATTGCAGAATGGTAAGACTGTCCACTCTCTTTTCAAGTTACCAGTCCCTGTTTTAGACGGCTGTACATGTAATATCAAACCCAATAGTGAACATGCAGCATTTTTAAGAAGACAGGACATCATTATATTTGATGAAGCCAGCATGATACCTAAATATGCTTTGGAAGCTATTGACAGAATGTTTAGGGATATATGTAATAGTGAAATTCCATTTGCAGGTAAAGTTATTCTTTTGGGAGGAGATTTCCGTCAAGTACTCCCTGTCGTCAGAAGAGCCGGACCTGCGCAAATTGTAGAAGTTTGTTTAAAAAGCTCACAACTCTGGCCCTTGACTCGAATTTTCCACCTCCACACAAACATGAGAGCTGGGGAAGGGGAGCAAGTCTTTGCTGAATTTCTTTTAAACCTTGGTGGTGGTCATTTGCCACAAAAACCAGATGATCCAAATCAAGGTTGTATTGAAATTCCCCATGAATGTGTTCTGCAACCTAATGAAAATATTGTTACTTCTATCTTTAGTGAATTAGATGATGTGGAATTTTCACGTTGTGTCATCTTAACTCCAACAAACGAAGAAGCATTGGAAATAAATGAACAAATATTGAATCAGATTCCTGGCGATACCCGTACATACTACAGTATCGACTCTGTTGTTTCGGATGATCAAGAAGAAATTGATTTATATCCCATGGAGTTTATTAATTCATTAACTCCAAGTGGTATGCCACCACACCAATTAAATGTCAAAGTTGGATGTGTTGTAATGTTGTTAAGAAATCTGTCCCTTAAAGACGGTCTTTGTAATGGTACAAGGTTAATGGTTCGGAATCTGCGTGCAAATGTTATCGATTGTGAAATTCTTACCGGTATCCGTAGAGGTGATCGTGTGTTAATTCCGAGAGTGTCCCTCTGTCCAAATGATACAAATCTACCCTTTCAAATTAAACGCACCCAGTTTACTTTAAGATTGTCTTACGCATTGACTATAAATAAGAGTCAAGGCCAAACTTTTGAGAAAGTTGGTATATTTTTACGTAGACCTTGCTTTAGTCATGGCCAACTCTATGTTGCATTTTCACGTGCGCGGTCATTTGCTGCAGTAAAGGTTAAGGTTGTCAGTACTTATCAACAAGGTTATGTAGGGAATAGATGTTTCACAAAGAATATTGTTTTTCCACAAGTGTTGTAAATATTTTTACTGATACTATTTTTGACAGCAAGTTACTGTTTACCTCTTGAAAGGTATGTGGGCTGTCTTGCAACAAGTTATTGTGTACCTCTGGAAAGGTATGTTTGCCATGTTCAGTAAAATTGCTTAAAATTAATTCTCCTGTTCAAATTAATTGTCACTTAAAAAACAGTTCTACTCCCTACTTCACCATGTTGTTTTTTGTCATTACTGTGTTTCCAATGTTGTGAATGTGTTTAATTAGCTTAGTGTTTTATAGGGCGGGTGCATAATTCCGTGGCTTACCTTCTCGTGGTGCACCCTGTTACGTATTTTCAATGTTACTTTATTAGGACACTAAATTTGAAAAAAGGAAAATATCATAATGTTCCTATCTTTAAAAACTAAGATAATCGATGTTTCGAGGTAATTTCCTACAACTGTGTAGCACATCTTATTTTGTGTTTACTTATAATTGTATTTTTTACTTAAAAGTTTTTTGTTTATATTTTTATCAAGCCTTATGTTTTTATACACTTTGTTTTTTAATTAAAAAAAACCTTAAGAATTACACACAGTCTTAACATTATTTTTTTCTTTCTGAAATTTACGTTTTAAACTTAAAGGATAACCACAAAAATTAATGTTATTACCTCAAGTTTCATAGATTTCTGAAATTTATATATAGACATAATTACCCATAAATCTTATGTACTAAGGTGATCCTGTCTGTTGTGTGCGAATAAAGTAATGTTGAAAATGCAAACTAAAAGCCACGGTTAAAACATGTTTTCTACTTTTTTACTTCACTTAAAAAAAAACAATTTTGTGTACTTGCGACAAAGCAAAGTCAAAAACGGGGGTATAAAACCATGTCTTTGCTTTACTACTGCTGTATTGGAAAACATGCTCTCTACTCACCCTCTATTTTGTTCGTTTTAGTCAAACAATACAAAACAATGGCAGAATGTGTAAAAGAAAGTAATGTGGTGGAGGGAAAATGTGATACTCCAGGAGTCCAGGAGGGACATGTCAAAAAATCTACAGAAGAGGTTGTGGAGAAAGTGTTTGAAGATGGCACAGATGTAAGTAATCTATTGTAACCATATATCGAAGATTTTTAAATCTCCGAATGCAAGATTTAAATCTATCTTATAGTTTATTCTTACTGTCACACCATTTTATTTTTAGGAACTAACCTATGCTCAATACAAAGAGTATCGAACGATACATGAAGGGCCGGTTTCCAACCGGTCCTTCCAATTTTGGAAAAAAAATGGCGGGAAAGACCATGACAGTTTCAGGTGGAAACAAAAAAACTCAAAAAAACTCAAAAAAAAAGAAAAAAATAATAAAATAACAAAAAATTATATTCAAAGGTTTAAGGTAATGGAAGGGGCTAAGATGTATTTTAACTAATTAAAATACATTTAAAAATTTTTTGGGAAAATTGACATTAAGTTAACAAAAACACGAAATTTTTTCTTTATTTTGAAATACATACTTTTTTAAAATATGCTCCTTTCTTTACCTTATACTTTTTGAGATTTAAGTAATAAACCGTTTCTTCTACATTTTCTTATAATTTATATAGTTAATATAGTTAGTTTATATATAGTTAGTTAGTATTTTGTCTTAACTCCCTTAGATTTAGTAGACAATTTTGAGAGCATTTAAATAATACTACATAATAGTTTGCAATGCTCACTCTATAGCCAAAAAAACTCTTTAGTGCGTTGCCTGATTACGGATTTTATGTTTGCCTAAACCGTTCAGTTATTGTTTACAGTACACAAAAAAGATTTCATATTTTTTTGTCCCTACCACATGCACCGCTAACCATGAATACAATGCTTCGGTTCAAAGCTGGCTACAATGAGGTTAAAGATTATCCAATACTTTGTCCTTTGGATAACCTTTTGGCAAAACTGACACCCCTGTAGGAAGCAGTTAATACGAACACTAAAAAGTGTTCGGGGGACCAGCAAGCCTGAACCTGTTACATTTTTATATTACCATTGTGTTAATTATTTCCTTTTTTCTAGAATGCTTAAAAAAACTGAGTTAATAAATAAACTATTTTCGTGGAAAGTTCTTCATCTTGATCTACTTTAAGGTAAGGTTTCATTTATTTCCCTTATTTTTTCATCTTTTTGTCTCTCAGGCGTTATCGTTATCTTTACTGAACGCTGCATGTCTACCTCCACCTAAGCCACCAATAATTAATACTTATTACTGGTGGCTTACCCCGGCGTTTCGACGCCGGGTTTCCCGGCTAGTCTCTATTATAATAGCCGTATTCCGTCTGTCTGTTCAAAAGGGTTACCGATATTCCTTTGATCTTTCCGCGAGTTTTTAGAAACCAGGGGGTTGTTTAATCGGAAATCTTATTATTGATTAAAATAAATTCTAAAAATTAATTTATTTCTTTAATTAATTGAATTACTTTAATTTATTACCATAAGTAAGAAAAATAAATTTAGTGATAAAGATGAATGCATTATTTTAATACACCATTTTTAATAATAATTACCCCCGTGACCTCAATCGCCGTTTTTGCTCAGGAGCTACAGAAAACAAATTGGACAGTTTACTGATAGTTTTACTGACTTTGTTTTGACCGCTCGCACATAATACACCAATCAAAACGCTTGATTGTTTGAAAAACCAATCCAAGACTTCGCGGCCTGGGCATGCCAACGAAGAAACATGAGGACCGCAACATGATGGCCATTTTAATTTTTAAAGTAATGGTGGTCAGTGCTGTTTGTAAGTCTGTTTCACCTTTTTGTCTTCTATAAGCTTTTTATTTTCGTAATATTGGTTTTTTGCATGTTCTAAAATGTTAAGATAAATATATTGTCACGTTTTTTAGCCATGTACAAATCTTGAACGCACCATTTTTAAGTTTTTTGGCTTGGAACGAAGATTTTGAAGGCTAGCTAGCTAGAGCCTTACTTATTACTAATCTGTATGGTATAAGAGCTTTTTATCCTACCCAACATTTATTTTTATGTTGAGGCTGTAGCTATTTAGCTAGCTCCTATCTTTGGCTAAAGAGTGAGAGCATAAAGATAAAAATGCAGTTTGGCTACAACAATATTCTTAAGCGATAATTCTTATGCTAAATGCAGTTAGCTAGGTAGCTAGCATCTTTTATTATTTTCCTGAAACTTTTTCTGCAAATTAAATGGCTGAGCAATTGTTTTAGCTGGACGGGTAACGACAGGCTGTTCCCTGTTGATAATGAGGTGACAAAACAGCAAGCTGTAATGATAATACTTGTCTAAAGACAGGTGGTTATGGCTATGTAGAGGTTATACCCTCTAAAGATTCCGAAATAATCCAAAATCTTCCTCGTTGCAAGGATTTGGCAAATTATACGATGACCACTTTGACTTTTCATTTAAACCGAAGTTGCAATGAAGTTTCTTTGAAAAAGGGTACTTCTATACGCCTGTTCAACTCTGTTTAACAGTACTAAGCGGTTAGCCCAGTTTTAACCACATACTGTTTTTTGTAAAAGCTGTACTAATTTTTAAACTTTATCGAGTATCACGCCTGTACGGATGGGAAACACTGTTTACCTGAACTAACTGCTCAGCCCTGTGTTAGCAATGGACTTTTTCTTGTGTTTTAATTTAAACAGAGTCTGCGAGAATGTTTTTTCAAAAGGGTATTATCCCTATACGTCTGTGCAGCACCGTTTAACTCTACTAAGCGATCAGCTCGGTGTCACGATTAATTTTTTAACTTTTACAAAAACTTATTCCGCAAAATAAAATAATATTGTTTGATTGTTTTTGCTATAACGGAGTAACAACGCTTTGTAAACTCTGTTTTTATTTCAGCTATTGTTGCGTTAAAGTTATTTTTTGAAAATTATCTTACAGTCGCAACACCATAATGGTGTATGCGCTTTACTTGATTTACGACACACTGTATACCTGTACTAAAGCGTTCCACCTGATTGTGTGACACAGTTTACGGCTCTTATTAAGCGCTCCTCAGAGTATTCAACGCCGGATCACACCTTGACGTTTGGCTTACCCCGGCGTTTCGACGCCGGGTTTCCCGGCTAGTCTCTATAATAATAGCCGTCGTCTGTCTGTCTCTGCGCAACATGGCGGCGCAAGTAGCGAGACCCGCGGAAATTCCCCGCGGCCCTGCAGCTTTATTTCGGATCCCGGCAGACCCCATTTTTTTACCGGCCTCGCTTTGACTGCACACGCGTAATAGACCAATCACGGGGCTGGATTTTCACTAATGACCAATCCAAGTGCTTCGCGGCCTAAACATGCCGACAGAGGGAACATGCTACCCTTACGAAGGCCATTTTGGTTTGGAAGTGATGGTGTGAAGTTTGTAGATCTGCTTTCAATCCTTCTTTCTTCTGAGTACTTTCTGTCCTATAGGATTATTTAGTTTCTGTACGTTTTCACATCTAAAGGTGAATATTTTATCACGTTTTCTAGCCATGTATAAATCTTAAACAAACCGATATTAAGTTTTTGGCTAGGTAGCTATAAACGTAGATTTTGAGGCAGCTAGCTGTAGCTATCTTTATTCATTCCTATTCTTTTAAAGTTTTTATTCAGTTTGGTATATTGTTATTTATTTATGTTGAAGTTGGGTCTAGTAATACCTAGCTAGCTCCTTTTAGCTACCTCTGGCTAAAAAGTGAAAGTAGCCAAATGCAGTTTGGCTGCAACACAATTCTTAACAATTCTTATGCTAAATGCAGTTGGCAGCATCCAATTTTATTACTGTTTTAAAAACTTATGCTTCAAAATAAAATTGCTGAGTATTTTTCTTAACTGAAAATGATAACGACAGGCGGTTTCCTGAATTTTTTTTAACCAAAGTTGCGATAAAGTTTTTTGAAAAATGGTGTTACGCCTTTACTAATATGTCCCATGTTTTACCTGTACTAAGCGCTTAGTCCAGTGTTAAAACCGGGCTGTTTCCTGTGTTTCTGTTTAACTGAAGTTGCAATAACGTTTTTTACAGAAAAGAGTATTACACCTATATGGATGTGTCACATTTTTTACCTATACTAAGTGCTCAGCTTAACATTTTTTGAACTTTCACCGGGAACATTCCCTGAAATATAAAAAAGGTTGGCCAGCTGCTTTTGCTAAGACGGGGAAACAACGAATTGTAATCTGTTTTTATTTTAGCTTAAGTTGTTGTAAGTTATTTTTTGAATAATATATTACGCCGGAAACACCATAAAGTTGTGTGCACTTCACTTGATTTTCTACAATACTATATAGCTGTACTAAAGCGCTTTGCCTGAATGTGTGGCACAGTTGACGGTTCTTATTAATCACTCATCCGGGCGTTTAACGCCGGGTAACACAACTACTTGTGGCTTAACCCGGTGTTTCAACAGAGTGTATCCTGTGTTTTGCAAACCGAAGCTGCAATACAGTTTTTTTCAAAAGGGTATTATCGCTATACGCTTGTACAATACCGTTTTACTGTACTAAGCGCTCAGCCCGGTGTCACGATTAATTTTTTAACTTTCACAAAAACTTATTCCGCAAAATAAAATAATATTGACCGATTGTTTTTGCTTTGACAGGGTAACAACGGTTTGTAAACTTTATTTTTATTTCAGCTATCGTTGCGGGGAAGTTACTTTTTGAAAAATATGTTACAGTCGCAACACTATACTGGTGTATGCACTTCACATGATTTACGACATATTGTATACCTGTACTAAAGCGCTCCACCTGATCGTGTGACACAGTTTACGGCTCTAAGCGCTCCACAGAGTATTCAACACCGGGTCACACCTTGACTTGTGGCTTACCCCGGCGTTTCGACGCCGGGTTTCCCGGCTAGTCTCTTTAATAATAGCCGTATTCTGTCTGTTCAAAATGGTTGCGCGCAGCTTTTTCGGAAAATCCCGGCAAAATCCCGCAGAACCCGATTTTTACGGGACGAAGGAATATGAAATAGATATACGGCCATTTTGAAAGCTGTGGCGTTGAAGTGAAGTTGGTAAGTCTGTTTTGATCTTTTCAAAGGTGTTTATTTTTGTTTTTTATATGTTTTTACATGTTAAGGTAAATATATTGTTACGTTTTTAGCCACATACAAATCTTGAACTTACCAATTTTAAGAATTTGGCTACGAACGTATATATAGATTTCAAGTGAGCTAGCTAGCTATAGCCTTTTCATTCAGTTTGATCTTAGCCAGTATTATTTCTATTTGCGTTGTTTTTACCAATCTGATTTTACTAAGTTGCAACTGGGGGCTTTCTAGCTAGCTGTTAGCTACCTCTGGCTAAAAAGTGAAAGTAGCCAAATAAATACAGTTAGCTAGCTATAGCTACAACAAAAACTTCAAATCTTTCTTACGCCTAATGAAAATGCAATTTCGTAGCTACACCTTTTTTATTGTCATCAAAGCGTATTCCAAAAAATAAAATTGCTGAAGGATTTTTTAGCTGAATGGGGTACCGGCGGGCTGTTTCCTGTGTTGTTATTTAAACCGAAGTTGCAACAAAGTTTTTTAGGAAAAGGGTATTACGCCTATACGCCTGTTCAACTCTGTTCAACTGTACGAAGCACTTAGCCTGATGATAACTGTTAATGCCGTTTTAATTAGTTAATATTATGTCGGGTATATGTCTTGGGAACAACGCACGGTTGAACTGCTAATTGTTCCCAGCGCGTTTTTGCTTATAAGGGCGTTTTTTGTCTGTTTCTGCACAGAGAAATTAAAATTTAAACAAGCTGTGTGAAGCTTTTTGTGATGATAGAATCTGAATGTGGATTTAGTGGAGTTCAGTGGAACTCTTGTTTTACTTAGTGGAAGTGTCTTGTTTTACTTAGTGGAAGTGTACGCGGGTGAATGTTTAGTGTCTAATCGCGAACAAGCTAGTAAGTTATATTTTATTTGATTATTTATTTTATTCTAGTTTGTGTCCCTGCGTCTGTTTCTTGATCCTTTGCACCCACTAGTGAGGCACACTAGAGGGTCGGAGGATCGCAGTAGGATTTAAACGATTTTTTATGTCAATTTTAGTTTGTTTGGATACTATATTTTTTGTATCTTGTTTAGCAAAAATCTTCAACGTGTGTCGAAGTAAGCGTATCTTGATTGATTGCACCCGCCCCAACAAAGTAGCTTGATCCTTGCACACAATGAAAAAGTCGTCGAGCATGCCAGATGTGGCTGGTGACGTCACTGGACGCAGACGAAAAGTGACGTACAAGGGCGCTGAATACTTTGGAAGTATCTATCTTCGAAAACGTCAGAAGTTGAATTTGGACATCATGGCTACGATTTCAAACATCGAAGAGTCAATGAGAAGCTTCATAAATGTGACGAAAGTTCGAGAGTTGCTGTCAAGACTGGATTCCTTGATGAAGGAATTCATAGAAGTCAGCGAACAGTACAGACGCACTCTGACACCGGAAGAAACTGCTTTAGATGATCAAGTGGTGGATAGAGCAGAGGGTGAGGTCTATCTTCTGAAGACCAGAAGTATCAAGTGGTTGCGCGACGCTGAGCAGAAACTGGAGCGCGACGTCTCTCCTTCGCGTGCCTCAACCAGAAGCCGCTCAGAAAGCCAACTGTCAAGAAGAAGTCGTTCAAGTAGAGCGACAAGCAGCCAATTTTCAAGAAGATCGACACAAGAAAAGATGGCTGATGAAGCGGTGAAGTTTGCTGAGCTTCGAGTTGCAGAAAATTTTGCTGAAAGCAAGCATCTTTTGGCAAGAACACAGCTGCAAGAGAAAATTGCGAAGTCAGAAGCAAAAATGGCTGCGTACAAGACGTTCACCTCGAACCAACATGGTGACGTCAGCAATTACGACAAGTTTAAAGAAGAAACTTGCCGTTACAAAAATGCAACATTTGGGTCTAAGGACCTGAATAACCATCATCATGCTGGAGACGAAAACTATCAAGACTCAAATCCTAGCTTATCACGAGCCGTTGGCGATGTTTTCAATTCACTTGGAAGAAGCAATGTATCAGCCAATCAACCAGATGTTACAAACTTCCAGCAAGATGATGATGATGAACTACATTCAACATTTTCGAGGAAGCATGAATCAACGCGTGATCAAGATCTCGCGGCAGCATTGCGAGATTTGTTGCTGCAGCAAGGTGCCCCCGACGGTGATTTGGACATCTTCGATGGCAACGTTTTGAAGTTCAAGTACTTCATAACAACATTTGAAGAGATGGTTGAGAAGAGAATCAAAGATCCACGTGGACGACTCACAAGATTGATCAAGTACACACGTGGAGAGGCGAAGGAGCTGATCAAGGGATGCATTCAGAAGCCTCCCACCAGTGGATACATCCTTGCGAAGCAGCTTCTGGAGAAACGCTTCGGAGACCCGCACAGAATATTGGCTGCATATCGAAAAGAGCTGCGTTCGATGAGTCAACTGAAACCTGGGGATGCAACTGGGTTTCGAACGCTGTACACGTTCCTGCTGAAGTGCAACAGTTTAGTTGAAGGGCAATATTGGAATACGTTAGACGCCCCTGACAATCTTTGTGCGATTGTTAGCAAACTTCCAAACAGCAGCAGAGACAGGTGGAATAGTAAAACCCTGATGCTACGAATGCGGCATGGAAGAGAACCGACCCTCAGTGATCTTCTGGAATTTGTCGACCAAGAATGCACGTTGGCCAACGATCCGTTGTTCTCAAGAGATGCGTTGGAAGAACATCCAAACCAACGACAGAGAAATGGCAAAGAATCTGGAAAGACCAGACCAGTCAAAACCTTCTCATCCAATATCAGCAAATGCCCTGCGTGTGACAAGAATCACGATCTCGAGAAATGCAAGGACTACATGGAGAGATCTATTAGAGACAAATGCAGATGGCTTATGAGAAAAAGACTTTGTTTCGGATGTTATGGCGCTGGACACATCGTAAGAGCGTGTAAAAACAAACGTACATGCACCACATGCAAAGAGAAACACCCGACTGGTTTACACGAATATCATCAAAGCAAGATGGAGACCAAAAATGATGAACGTGAAGAGACTTCACCAGAACAGGGGAGCAACATCAAAAATTGCAGCATTGCTTCCTCAACTTCGTCAGAAAGATCCATCAGTATGTGCGTCGTTCCAGTAATCCTTCGACACAAAGATGCGATGGCCGACATCTTAACGTTTGCGCTGCTTGACAATTGTAGTCAAGGTACCTTCATCCACGAAGAACTCCTGTCTTGCTTGGGACTGAAGGGTACCGAGAGTGAGATAACAGTAAAGACACTCACTGGCGAACAGACGGAAAAATCTTCATTGTTAAATGGTCTCTTGGTGAAAGGCGCCAACAAAGATACCAATGATTGGATCAAATTGCCGAAAACTTATTCCAAAGGTTCCATCCCTGTAAGTAATGAAGAAATACCGACGCCAACAAAGATACGTCAGTGGACGTATTTAAATGACGTAGCGGACCAACTGTGCGAAGAACGTGACGTAAGGATTGGTTTGCTAATAGGAGCAAATTGTCCTCGTGCTTTGGAACCAGAGAAGGTAATCCCCAGTCAAAACGGAGGACCTTACGCCTTCAGATCCCAACTTGGCTGGTGTGTGGTTGGACCAATGGCTGAAGTTTCAAACGAGTCAGCGAGATTGTGTAACAGAATCAGCGTGACGTCACTCAACAAAGAGCCTACTGCTCATCAATTTTGCGTCATGCATCAATGGGAAGATCGAAGTATTGATGACATGCTGCAACGAACCTATACTTCACACAAAATTGCAGACACATCAATGGATGATGATCTTGAGGTGTCTCAGGAAGATCTACAATTCATGGAATTGATGCGTCACAAAGTCAAATTGAAGAATGGCCATTATGAAGTCCCTCTACCATTCGATGACAACAAGCTGATTTGAGTTGGTGGTAGACTGCAAAGATCAAAATTGGATTATTACGTCAAACACCCTGTTGTTATCCCAAAGGAGTCTAAAATTGCGGTGCTGATTGTTGAATGGTGTCATAAACGAGTATGTCATGGTGGAAGAGGGCTTACCATCAACGAAGTCAGAGACAACGGGTTTTGGATTCCTAATTTGAACTCGTTAACTCGACACGTGATTTGGAAATGTATAAAGTGTCGGACCCAAAGAGGAAAAGTTGGAGTACAACAAATGAGTCCTCTGCCAGAAGATCGTGTAAACGAGGCTGCTCCGTTTACTTATTGTGGAGTTGATCTGTTTGGCCCCATCTTGATAAAGGAAAGACGCTCAGAAGTCAAACGATATGGTGTCATATTCACGTGCTTGGCTTGCCGAGGAATTCACCTTGAATCGAATAATTCCTTGGAAACAGACTCCTTTATCCAAGCTCTGCGACGATTCATCGCACGTCGTGGAAATGTCAGAACCATCAGAAGTGACAACGGCACGAATTTTGTTGGTGCTGATAACGAATTCAAGCGTGCTTTTAATGAATTGGATCGTGAAAAAATTGATACATTTCTCAATGACAATGGTTGTGATGCAATTGAATGGCGAAGAAATCCACCTTATGCTAGTCATTTCGGTGGTGTCTGGGAACGGCATATTCGCACAGTGAGATCTATATTGGTAGATCTTTTGAAGACCCATGGCCACAGCATCAACGATGAAAATCTGCGCACGCTGCTATGCGAAATTGAGGCTGTTGTCAACTCGAGGCCATTGACGGTGACCACCTTGAGTGATCCAGAAAGTCTGATGCCGATTTCGCCAAGCAACCTTCTCACGACAAAAACAAGGGTTATTGCACCTCCACCTGGAGCATTTGATGCTGTTGACGTATACAGTAGACGTCGTTGGCGACGCATACAGCATATCACAAACGAATTTTGGAGTCGATGGCGAAAAGAACTTCTTGCAACGTTGCAAGAGAAATCCAAATGGTGGAAAAACCGAAGGAATTTTCGTGTTGGAGACATCGTACTGCTTGCTGATGGTACCTGACGCACCTCGAAACTCTTGGCCGATGGCGCGAATAACCGATGTATTTCCTGACAAGTTCCATCATGTTCGACAAGTCAAGTTACGTGTCAATGGAGAAGAAGTTGTCCGTGCGATAGCGAAGATTGTACTGCTTGTTGAGTCCGATTCCCCACCTGAGGAGCCGTGACAAGATTTCGACTGGAAATCTTGTGGGGAGCCAGATGTTAATGCCGTTTTAATTAGTTTATATTATGTCGGGTATATGTCTTGGGAACAACGCACGGTTGAACTGCTAATTGTTCCCAGCGCGTTTTTGCTTATAAGGGCGTTTTTTGTCTGTTTCTGCACAGAGAAATTAAAATTTAAACAAGCTGTGTGAAGCTTTTTGTGATGATAGAATCTGAATGTGGATTTAGTGGAATTCAGTGGAACTCTTGTTTTACTTAGTGGAAGTGTCTTGTTTTACTTAGTGGAAGTGTACGCGGGTGAATGTTTAGTGTCTAATTGCGAACAAGCTAGTAAGTTATATTTTATTTGATTATTTATTTTATTCTAGTTTGTGTCCCTGCGTCTGTTTCTTGATCCTTTGCACCCACTAGTGAGGCGGAGGATCGCAGTAGGATTTAAACGATTTTTTATGTCAATTTTAGTTTGTTTGGATACTATATTTTTAAAATCTTCAACGTGCGTCGAAGTAAGCGCGTATCTTGATTGATTGCACCCGCCCCAGCCCCAGCCTCAACAATAACAACAGACTGTTTTTTTTTGGAAAAGGGTATTACGTCTATATATATATGTGCAACCCCGTTTACCTGTACTAAGCGCTTAGCCCATTGTGAACGACATATATGCAACACAGTTTACCTGTATAGCGCTTATTCCTGTGTTAACAACAGAGTGCATCCTGTGTTTTTATGTAAACCGAAGTTGCGATACAGTTTTTTGAAATTTTATTACGCCTATTACTCATGTATGACACGATTTACCTGTTAAGTGCTCAGCCTGGTGTTAATGACGGGCTGTTTCCTGTGTTTTTATTTAATCCGTTGTGATAAAGTTTTTTTACCTGCAATAAACGTTCAACCGGTGTTAACAACAGGGTGTTTTGTGTGTTTTTTATTTAAATTGAAGTTGCGTTAATTTTTTTTTGGAAAAGGCTATTATGGCAACGCATGTGTGACACCATTTAGCTGTACTAAGTGCTCAGTCCGGTGTCATGATTAATTTGTTAATGTTTACTGAAACTTATTCCGCAAAATGAAATTTTTTTTTGTTATGACGGGGTAACAACAGGTTGTAAACTGTGTTTTTATTTTGGCTAAAATGGCATCAAAGTTATATATATAAATTTTAAAATATACATTACAACCGAAACACTATAATGTTGTGTGAGCTTTACTTGATTCACGACATATATATTCTGCATATCTGTACTAAAGCGCTCCAATTATGGAGTTTTTTTAGCTGGATGAGGTAACGACTGGATTTTTCCTGTGTTTTAACTTAAGGTTTTTTTGCAAAGGGTATTACAGTATGCGTTCTCGGCCCGCTGTCATGATTAAGTTTTGAACTTTCACGGAAACTTATTCAGCAAAATAAAATAATATTGCTTGATTGTTTTTGTTATGACGGAGTAACAACGGTTACGTACTAAAGCGCTCCACCTTACCGGGTCGCACAGTTTGCGGTTCTTATTAAGCGCTCCTCAAGGCGTTCCAACAACAGTTACTTGTAGCTTAACCCGGCGTTTCGACGCCGGGTCTCCCGGCTAGTCTCTTTAATAATAGCCGTATTCCGTCTGTCTGTCCGCGAAAGCCGTGTCCCGTTGCGGAAACACGAAATTTTTAAAATGCGATATATTATTGCAGACTTTTGTTTTGACCGCTCGCGCGTAGTATACCAATCACGACGCATGATTTTTTAAAAATCAATCCAAAATTTGCGCGACTAGAAAGAATCCAAGATCTTCGCGTCTGGTCGAACGAAGGCCATTTTGATTTTGATAATGGTCGTGTGTGGTCAGTGTGTGAGGTTTGTAGCTAGGCCTGTTTGACTTTTTTATCTTCTAAAAGCTTTATATTTTTGTACTTTTCAATGTTAAGATAAATATAATGTCACGTTTTTTAGCCAGGTACAGATCTTAAACGCACCAGTTTTAGGATGTTTGGCTAGGAACGAAGATTTGGAAGGTTGTTAGCTAGCTAGCTAGAGCCTCACTTATTGCTATTCTGTTTGGTATAAGAGCTTTTTATCCTAGCCAACATTTATTTTTATGTTGAGGCTGTGGCTATTTAGCTAGCTCCTTAAAAAGTGAAAGTATAAAAATGCAGTTTGGCTACAACAATATTCTTAAGCAATAATTCTTATGCTAAATGCAGTTAGTTAGGTAGCTACATCTGTTATTATTTTCCTGAAAACGTTTTCTGCAAATAAAATGGCTGAGCGATTGCTTTAGCTGGAGGGATAACAACAGGCTGTTCCCTGTGTTTTCATTTAAACCGAAGTTGCGATGAAGTTTTTTTGGAAAAGAGTATTACGCCTGTTCAACTCTGTTTAACTGTACAAAGCGGTTAGCACAGTGTTAACAACAGACTGTTTTTTGTAAAAGGTTGTTATGCCTATGCGCATGTGCAACACAGTTTACCTGTACTAAGGGGTTAGCCAGCTGGCAATTAATTTTTGAACTTTCTCGGGAACCACACCTATACGGATGTGCAACACTGTTTACCTGGATTAACCGCTCAACCCTGTTTTAGCAATGGAGGGGGGGGGGGGCGGATTATCCGCCCCCCCCCTGACGGGTTTTTTTAAATAACTCTTTAATGCTATGTTGCATAGCTACAATACTTACTGAGTTTATTTATTAGACACCTGCACGCAAAATTTTTAGGTCCCATACCTCTCAGAGGCTTTGATATTGGCTATTACTCGAAACTACCCCTAAAAATCTCTATGAAACCCTCATAATAGGGAAAAAATAATAACTCTTGTTAGGATTATGTTTAGAAATTGAAACTTACAACACAACTTTGTTTCATCAAGAAGAATCATTTTGCATGTTTTGGTCACGTGGTTAATCCGATTTCCCGTTTTTTCGGATTTTGCCCGAAAATCGGAAAAAACCGGATTTTCGGGCAATATTTGGCAATTTTTCATACGATCTATGTAAAAACCGGAATATATGTTAAATAACTTTTATTTAGCTTTCAGAAACTTCAAACAGAATGTAAAAATTCGCTCTAGAACTAAAGTAATTGAATTTCAAGCAGATAGTGGCATTTTGAACAAATTTCAAGCTTTTGATGACGTCACAGAAAATGTGCTGACGCAAGCAAAAATATATTGCTGCCATTCAATTTGGACAAGCCTATGAAAAGTTATTGAGGGGGGGGGGGCGGATTCCGCCCCCCCAGTCATAATATGTTCGAAAAACCCCGGACCGAATAAGGTTAAACAGAGTCAGCGAGAGGGTATTATCCCTATACGCCTGTACAACACTGTTTAACTGTACTAAGCCATCAACCCGGTGTCACGATCAATTTTTTAACTTTCACAAAATCTTATTCCGCAAAATAAAATAATATTGACTGATCGTTTTTGCTATAATGGAGTAACAACGGTTTGTAAACTCTGGAGAACTTCTGTATTCTCCCCTTTACAGGGATGATCGAAAAGCTAATGGATTTTATCTGTACTGAAACAAACACCTATGAATGAGGAAACATGAGGATTGGTGAAATTCACTCATGCTTGGCGGGCCCTTGAGTAAGCATCCCCTGTCTCCTGCTAGACACCAGCCGCATTCATTGACACCATCCGCCAAAACCAATAACTTTTGTTAAACGTTGGAAAAAGAAGAGTCGACAACTACAAATCGTATCGTTGTTGCTTTTACCTACTGACACAGAGCCCAGGGCTAAGAAAGGTAGACTTGGAACCCAGCCCTTAGAAAGGTTGTGACAAAAAATGAAAAACAGCAAACCTGGAAACAGAAAAGCTTTCTGACCATAGACATGAACACTTAAGAAAACGTATCATAATGCTTGGGCTGACCAAGAAACTGCCCCTTAGAAAGGTAGACTTGGAACCCAGCGGCGGTAATTCACTTCACCACCCAGTCAACTTTTATGCTTCGAAATCTGCCACGCTCCATTCTTTGAGTTATCAATCGTCTCGAGATTGCAATTGAAGACACATTCTAACCAATGAAGAACACACTCTTCAGTCACCAAAAGCAAAAAGCCTTTACGATCTATGGTCTTTCCCACCGTCAGTGGTCTTTCCCACAAGCTATCGTTGCGGGATAGTTATTTTCTTTAAATATGTTACAGTCGCAACACTATAATGGTGTTTGCGCACAGTCGCAACACCATAATGGTGTATGCGCTTCATTTGATTTGCGACATACTGCATACCTGTACTAAAGCGCTCCACCTAATCTTGTGGCACAGTTTACAGCTGTAATTAAGCGCTCCGCAGAGTGTTCAACGCTGGGTCACACCTTTACTTGTAGCTTAACGCGGTGGTTCGACGCCGGGTTTCCTGGCTAGTCTATATTTTAATACCCGTACACATCTGTTTGTCTGTCTGTCACGCAAAATGGTAGCTTAGCTGCGCATAGCTGCTTCCCTCTAACCACCCCTGAACAATGCTAAAACAATCTTAGTATTGTTTTTTTCGTAACCATTTCATCGTCCTACCAACCTTTTTATGCATCTTTTTAAAGTCACGTCCCTTTTTACCAAAGTTTCGCCACTGCAAAAAGTCCACATTTTTGACCTAGCCACCCCGACCATTAATCCAGACCATTAAACCGGAATATTAATCCGGAGTAATAAACCCGTCAACCCTTTTGCGCCGGACTTTAACTTCATTAGCCAATCAGAAACCTTACTCGTTTCACGTGTTTGCGCAACCTGGCGTTTAGTTTTAGGCCGGGGCTTTCACAAGTTCATCAGAATATCGCAACCACGAGGCTGGATTGGTTTTACATTGCTTTTACACACTTTATATTTTCCAAATCTTTTCTCATTTTCTTTGAACCCTTCACCTTAACGTTCCACGTTTATATTTCTCACGTTCTCTAGCCATGTATAAATCTTAAACAAACCAATTTTAAGATTTTAGCTAGGAACTTAGATTTTGAGGTATATATAGCATTCTGCTGAAGCTATACCTAGCCGTATTTATTCCCATTCTTTTAAAGTTTTTATTCACTTTGGTATATCAATATTTAATTTTATGTTAGGGTTGTGGCTATTAAGCTAGATAGCTAGCTCTTGACCTACCTCTGGCTTAAAAGTGAAAGTAGACAAATGCAGTTTTTAGCTAGCTACAACAAATTTCTTATTCAATAATTTTTATGATGTATATATATAATAAAAGGCAATTTAAAATGCCTCTTTTCTAATACATTAGTTGTCTCTGTACTGACAGTTGTAGAAAAATTATTATCAAGGTAATTTGAAATATGACGGTTTACCAGTTTTGTAGGAAAAAAGTTTTTTCTCAAAATTTCAGTCAGAGCCTTAATATTAATGTCAAAGCGTTTCCAACTGTTGTTAATTTTGACTACTCTAATACTGCCAAAAAAAATCAATCAACTTGTCAATAAGATGTGTAAAGAAATCAATGTGTGCCTCGTTTTTAAGTCGTGTAAAATTAAAGATTATTTTTCTTGCAAGGACAGAATTCCTGAATCTTTATGGACTTGTGTATAAATTTGTTTGTGCTAGTTGTAATGCTAGCTATGTGGGTGAAACCACCAGGCACATTTCTAGTAGAGTAAAAGAACATTTGAAAACTGATAAAAACTCACAAATATTTAAGCATATGCAGTCAAATCTTAAATGTAAATTACTATGTAACGAAAATTGTTTTTCTATTTTAGATTATGCAGACACTGACACTAATATTAATTTAGCATGTGTAAATTCATTTAATAAAAATTAAAAAATTGTACTTTTGGGAAATATTTAATTATCTTAAAACAAATTGTGTATATAAATTTTATTTAACTAACTTTTGTTAGTTTATCTAATATTATTTTGTCAATATTGATTAGCTTGTGTATAATTCATATAAAATTGTACTTTTGGAAAAAAATTGTGTATAAAGAGTGTATGTATCTAACTTTTGTATAATATTCTGAAGATGACTTTGGTAAAGTCGAAACATGTTAATAAAAATAAAAATTTTTTATGAAAATTCTTTGCAATCTTGTGTTTTTTTGCTATGACGGAGTTAACACCATGACTAAACTGTGTTAAAAGGGTATTAAGCATAACCGCATGTGCAACAAGGTTTACCTACTCAGTCCAGTGTGAACGACGGGCTGTTTCCTGTGTTCTGCTTAACCGCAGTTGCGATAAAGGTTTTTTTATAAAAAGGTATTGTACCTACATGAATGTGCGACATTGTTTAACTGTACTAAGCCTGCAGCCCAGAGTAACATTCATTTTTGAACTTTCACTGCGAACATTTTCTAAACAATAACAATGTTTGGTCAGGTGTTTTTACTATGACAGGGTAACGACGCGTTGTAGACTAAGCTAATTGTGCAGGAAAGGTTTTTTTTGAAACTTATTGTGCAAAATAAAATGATATTGACTAATTTGTTTGCTATGACGGAGTTAACACCATGAATAAACTGTGTTAAAAGGATATTAAGCATAAACGCATGTGCAACAAGGTGTACCTACTCAGTCCAGTGTGAACGACGGGCTGTTTCCTGTGTTTTGCTTAACCGAAGTTGCGATAAAGTTTTTTTTATAAAAAGGTATTGTACCTACATGAATGTGTGACATTGTTTAACTGTAATTAAAATATATTATACCTGAAATACTCTGTGCGGTTCACTAGGTTTATGACATACTGCATACCTATACTACAGTGCTCCGTTTATGACATACTGCATACCTATACTACAGTGCTCCACCTGAATTTTCTCTCTTAATTTAACTTTGTATGTGTATGAGAGCGTGCGATCGCAAAAATGTGAAGGACAAGTTTGCCGACGTGAAGCAGGCAAATGGCTTTCACGTCAGTAGTTTTTTGTCAACATGTAATAAATTGAATTAGCAAGGCTGAGCTAGGAATTTTACGTGTACATAACTTTTTCTTTTTTAGTACCTGCACCAAGACCAATAACCGTTGATGACTTAGACGATCTAAATGCAAAATATCAACAAATTTAGAAAACCAAAAAAATTTGTTCGGCAGGTTAAATAGCGTAGAGGCGAAGAAAAAGAAAAAAGTAACTGTCAACGCATATACCAAAGCAAGATTTCTTATTTTTGTGACCTGTAAGGCAGCTAACCTCATACAAAATCAAAAGACGTTGACCAGCATATGTAGCTAGCACTTTTAAATCTAATTTCTTTTAAGCGTAGTATTCTCATTGTTATATTTTATTTCTGTAGAATTTGAGGAATTCTGGATACTTAGAGGGATCTAACAGAGATCTAAATTGGAACTTAGGTAAACCAAGGTATAAAGTTTTCAATTTCATTCACCATTGTTACATGTCTGTTTTCGTTTTTTATTATTTGCAGCTTTTTTATATCTCGGTTTCTTCCTTCCTAAAGTTCTGAAAATCCTTTGTTTGATAAAACATCATCTTTGGTTGTTGTTTTGTTCTAAATCTTTTTATTTTACTTTTAAATTACTATATCTCTAGCCCATTTCGTGATGGAAACGAGCAGTTATCCAATTTTATTAAACAGCATATCAGGGGATACGATAAAGACTGATGACATAATAATAGGTGAGATTTGGAAAAGTACTTTGATACTGTGTATACAATTTACTGATATACTAATTTGGAAAAAAGTGTTGTCTATGAATTAAATAGGGAAACTATTTCTACTTTCCATTTACTATTTTAGCATTAATTGAACAATACTTCACATCAAAGAAGACAATGAGAAAGAAGGGGTCTCATCGAGAGAACGTTAAAGCAGTCGCTGCTTCTACACAGCGCAAGTTGAATGTAAGTTTTTCAAATTATAGTGTCTGTTGACATTGTTTACTGTGAAAAAGACACAAGACTGCCTGCTTTGATAAATGTTTACTTGGTCCTTCTTGAAGTTTATTTATGTTTATCATCTTTTGGCTTACTTTCAGAAAAGGAAATGTCGGACAAAGGTTCTTCAAGCAATGGACTTGCCTGAAGAAAAAAAGGCGAAAGTTTTGAAAGTCCTTCCGCCTCCGTGGAGATGCAAAAAGTTGAATTCAACTTTTAAAAAACTCGATGAAAGACATCAAGAAAATCAGAACAAAAGGAGCGAGAATCAGACCGTGCGTCGCGAGAAAGGACAACCATCAGAACGAAACCCGCCGGCAGATGCTCCTTCATTTGCCATTTCTTCTTTTGATGAATCACAATAATAAAATATTGAACATTCATGACATTATTCCTAAAAAGATTCTTTTGTACATATTTCAAGAAAACATTTTTGTTTATAAGTTTTTGTAAATAGACATACATTTTGTGATATTTGTTTCTTTCTTCCTTGCACCTTCTTTATACGTCAATCATCCCATCCTGCAAGCTTTAGGATATTCAGAATTTTTATCAGGTGGATGAGATTATACTTTAAACTGGTAGGTACTTTTAACTGCTAACTCAATAAATATTGAAAAAAAATTAAGAAAGGAAATTGAGCTCTTGCTGAAAAGTATTTGCAGGTTATAATAAAGGAAATGATCTTTTAGTTAAAAAGCGGAGCATAATTGTTTTAAAAAAAATATTAGAAAATCTGGTATTTTCCGTAAAGATTGTGTCAAATAGTAAAAAAGCAGAGTATAATTTTTTTTAAAAAAATTAGAAAATCTGGTATTTTCGTAAAGATTATGTCAAATAAACCCAGATCATCGGACAATTACTTCGCTTAAAAAATGTATAATCGTTTCCAGAGAGTTCGTATAATTGCGTGTTTTCCGCTATGATTATTTCATATAAAACAAAAAAAATATTAAATAAATAAAAATAATCCATCAGATTATTTAACATATGGAAATAATTGATTCGCGAAAATTACATATAATTGAATTTTTGATTATGTCTGAAATATTTAATTTATTCAGAATAATCGACTATAATTTTGCGTGATCTTATTACCGATTATACCTTTTTTCGTGCAGTGCAACTAGATGAATTAAAGCAAGTCTCTATCTCAAGAAGCATATGCTTACCACAGTCAGAAAAAATGACAGAGTTCTTTCTGCATTCATTCAGTGATGCTTCAGAGAAAGCCTATAGTGCTTTTATATATGCCACAACTAAGTATCAATCTGCCAAAATTGTGATGCGATTTGTAGCTGCTAAAACAAGAGTTGCTCCACTGGCATCAAAAAGTGTTCCCACGTGGAGCTTATGGGAGCTGTATTGGCGGTACGACTGGGTAAAAATGTTGCGGAGACATTTAAGTTAAATACCGAAGCGATTGAATACTGGCTGGATAGTAAGAGTGTACTTCACTGGATTCGTGGGAAAAGCAAACGCTATAAATCATTTGTGGGAAACCGTATAGCAGAAATACAGCAACACTCAAATCCAGCAAGGTGGCATTATATTCCCTCAAAAAGAAACCCAGCAGATTTAGTGGTGGGATGGGCCAGATTTTCTGCACAAAGAAATATCAGAGTGGCCAGAGACACAACCTGGCTAATGAACTTCGCACAAAGTATGCTACAAGTTACCATCAACGCTTGGTAGAAAGTAGTAGCATTGAAGGTATTGCGTTAGATTGCTGGCATGGGTGAGAAGATTTATCTTCAATTGCAGACAAGGGGCAGCAACAAAGCAAGCTGGGGAACTGTTGGCTACTGAAATAAAAGATGCTAAAGAAAAGATCATTCTTGATGCACAAATAAGTTCGTTCACTAAAGAATATAAGCTGATTGCAAGAAAAGAAAATGTAACATCAAGAAGTCCATTGTCCTGCTTGATGCCAAGTATTGATGAAGACGGATTACTCAGGGCTAATACAAGAATTAGAAATGCAGAATATCTACCGCTGGCTGTTGTTCGATATCCAATCATCCTACCAAGAAATCACATCGTCACCAAGCTAATATTTAAGCATCAACATGAAAGTGACAATCACCACACTGGAACCATTCATACATTGTCGAAGTTATCTGCAACTTATTGGGTGTTATCAGCAAGAGAAGTGACCAGCGAAGTTGAAAGAGCTTGTTATGACTGCAAACGTCGAAAAAAAAAACCATCTTTGCAAGTCATGGCACCATTACCCACCTTCAGATTGTCTACAACATTGCGTGCATTTGTCAACACAGGTGTTGATTATGCTGGACCTTACATCACCATACAAGGAAGAGGAAAGAGAAGAGCAAAAAAAGATATCTGTGCTTATTCACTTGCCACAACACAAAAGCTGTACACTTGGAAATGGCTTACAGCATGGATACAGACTCTTTCCTGAATGCTTTCTATAGAATGGCGAGTCGTCGTGGACTTCCAAAACGCATGGTATCTGATAATGGTGCAAATTTTGTGGGTGCAGACAAGGAGTTATCCGAGTTGGTTCAACTGCTGGATAAGAACAAAATAAAAATGTCAACTGCGAATAAAGGTGTTGAATGGGACTTCAATCCCCATTTTGGTGGAGTCTATGAAGTAATGATAAAAGCAGCAAAAAGAGCAATCTTAGCAACCCTGGGAAATGCGGACGTCACCGACGAAGAGTTGATGACAGCAATCATTGGTGCAGAAGGTTTAATCAATAGTCGATCGCTGACTTATCAAAGCGCACACCCTTCTGACAACACACCATTGACTCCAAATCACTTCTTACATGGACAAATTGGTGGAGACTTTGCGCCTCAATCTGCTGATGAAACAGAATTTAATGTACCAACTCGCTGGCGCAGAGTGCAAGAATTGGTCAGGCATTTTTGGCAAAGATGGATCAAGGAATGGCTACCATCAATTAGTTCAACACGGAAATGGGAATACCACAGCAGACCTGAAGGTTGGAGAAGTTGTCTTGATTATGTCTCCTAATCATCAACGAGGTTATTGGAAACTTGGGAGGATTCGAGAGGTATTTCCTGGTGTCGATGGACATGTATGATTGGAGAAAATGAATACTTGCGGTCAATCAATAACCTGGTGCAGCTGGAATGCGATGCGTGATTTGGGATTGTTGTGTTTCGATATCGATAAACTTATCAAGGAGAGGAAGAATGACAAGAACTGTATATAAAAATATATATTTAGAAAATTGTGTTTACCAAAAATATCTTAGGTTTAGACTTATAGCTTTTAGACACTCTAACTCTTTTAGACACCTAACCCTAACATAACACTAAAATATTTAGTGTTATGTTAGTGAGTTTGAACACGGTTATGTTAGTGAGTGTGAACAGGTATTTACATGTGATCTTTCTGTATATATTTTTTTTGTGTCAGTCTAGTAATTGTTTAAAAAGAGATAACAGCGTTCTTGAATTTTCACACTCAGTCATTCAGTTTTTTCTTCTCTTTGTATTGTAATCTCTCTAGTTTTTTCTTCTCTTTGTATTTGTGACATTATTTGTAAAACTCACCTTAGTTGTATTTTAGTTGTAGTTGTACGAAGTCTTTTATCGTGATAAATATACACTGCTCGTTACATGAAATAATTCTACGTCATTATTGCTATACATATATATTATACAGTCCTCTAAGAGATCGGCCCCAACATTGGTCCACCGAGCCGGATATCAAGAAAAATCAGAGTAAAATTTATAGTTGAAAAAACGTATTGTGCTTTGTTGTAATAATGGCTGATAAATTAAAAAAATTAAAAAAAAAAATTGTAGTGAGAGATGCTATTATTACTGGTGTTAAAAGTATGATACGAGACGTGAATTATATTTATGACAATTACAGTGAAGAAAATTTGGAGAGTATACTTCAGTCAATTAAAGCTCAATCAGAAAAATTAGATGCTATGAACGAGCAAATAATCCAGCTTTCTCCAGAAGATGAGATTGAAAAGGAAGTATTGGAAACGATGACGTTTGAACAATTTGTCAACCGGGAGGTAATTTTATTAACAAAGTTTATAAAGAAATGTTCAAAGAATGATAGTGTAAGTGTTTCGTCGTCTTCTTCCGAAACTGATCATTTCTCTACAATGAAATTACCAAAATTAGAAGTCAAATCCTTTAACGGTGACCCAACAACTTGGCAATCCTTTTATGACTCATTTTCTTGTGCTGTGCATGAAAACAAATCTTTGTCTAATGTTCAGAAAATGAATTATCTTATAAATTTTGTTCAAGGAAGCGCTGCTGAAACAATTAAGGGATTAGCTTTGAAAAACGATAATTACGAAATTGCTCTAAATATGTTAAAAGAAAGGTATGGAGATGATCAAGTGATAATTTCTGCGCACATGAATACTTTATTAAACATGACTTGAAAGCGGTTGAAGATTGGAGAAAATTATGGCCCACTTTTGATTCCAGTTGTTTTGTCAAAAATTCCCGATGAGATTAAATTAATAGTTAGCAGGAAATTCGGGAAGGACATATGGGATGCAGAATTAATCATGCAAACCATTGAGAGCGAGTTGCAGGCTCGTGGAAAATTAAGTCAGATTAAATCTAATGATAACGAAAATGAAGAGACGTTTATAATTAACTTTGGTAGTGGACACGCCTTTTCCGTTGGAGTAAAAGGAGTGCCAAAATGTGTAATTTGTGGTAATAACAACCATAAACCTCAAAAATGTTTAAAATTCGCAACTGTTGAACAGAGACAGGAAATTCTAAAACGTGATCGAAGATGTTTTTTGTGTATAAAAATCGGGCATGTTGCAAAAAATTGTGTAGCGAGATTCACGTGTTTTGCTTGTAAAAGAAAGCACCACGTGGCGATTTGTAGGGGAAAACCCCATAACAATACCGATGAGGAGAAACAAGAAGATCAAGAGTCATCTGCTAATGTCGCACCTGCTGAAAGCAGTACGCACTTAATTCATGATAAACAATATTTTATTACAAACAGCACGTGCCTTGATTACCTCAAACAAAGCAAAGGTTCAGCTAATTTGCGCTTATTATTCGACTCGGGATCGCAGTTGAGTTACATTTCACCCAGGGCTCAAAAACTTTTGAATTTGTCAACAGTTGATTCTAAACACATTTCAATAAAAACGTTTGGTGGAAACCAGTCTGTCAAAACATTAAACCAAGTGCGATTTTTTGTTCATGATATTTCAGGCAAAGAAAAAATAGATGTTTCTGCTTTTGTTAGCGATATTTGCAAGCCGTTAAGTGGTCAGGCAATCGAGTTTGCTGTACAAAATTATCCCTACCTGAAAAACCTTCGCTTGGCTGATGCTAATCCTAATAATTCCAGTCTATCCGTAGACATATAAATTGGAGCAGACCACTATTGGAAATTTTTCAGTAACGAAATTATTCGTGCTACCGATAATGTCGGCCCCGTAGCTATCAATTCGAAATTGGGTTTCATGTTAAGCGGCCCATGTTCTAAATCAGAAACAACTGAGTCTGCCACAAACGTCGTTATTAGTACGCACAGTATAAAAATTTGAAATGAAGTTATAACCGAGAAAATGAAACTGTCGGAAACAATGAACAAATTTTGGGATCTTGAAGCCTTGGGGATTAAACCTGAGGAACAATCTGTTTATGAAAAATTTACCGAAGATATTAAATGCGTTAATGGTCGCTACGAAGTTAAGCTTCCTTTTAAAGAACATCATGATATTTTACACGATAATTACAATCTAGCGAAAACCAGGTTAAAAGAACAATGGCATAAAGGGGGGCGCAAACCGGCCAACATTTTGACCAACATATTGGCCAACAATGTTGGCCGGTTTGCGTTAGGCGCCAACATGCTCAAGAAGAAAAAAAATGTCAAAAAATGTTGGCCAACATTTATTAAATATTTAATAAATGTTGGCCAACATTTCCGTCAAAATTTGCATGTTGGTAGCATGTTTGTCGGTTCGCGCTGGGTAACCAACATGTTGGCCAACATTTCGACCAACATTTTAGCTTTCGAATGTTTTGATTCGAATTTTTTAAAATTCGAACTCCAAATCGAATGTTCTTAATTGATTCGAATGTTTATATATATTTTACATTTAGCGGGCATGTCCTTATAGCACTCTATTCATTTCAAAATGGCTGACAACAAGGAAGTGAGTAGTACCAAAAAGTCTGCTGCTGCAGCTGCAAACAAAAAACGCACTTGGAATGATGATGAAGTCGAGACACTTATAGACATGTATGAGGCAAGACCATGCCTTTGGGACGTGGTTGATTCCACATATTCCAAGAAAGACGTAAAAGAACAAGCCTTAGCTGAGATTAAAGAAGAGATGGGAATTGAAATACCCTTAATAAAATCCAAGTGGAATAATGGTGAGCACTAATCTTTGAGCCGCTGAGATTGTTTGATGAGCTCCCATTACACCTGATTCTTTTGGTGTTATGTATGGTTCGATGAAAGCAAGAATCTCTTTAAACGATTCATAGATCATTCTCATCATTTCCCTGTAACTTTTTGTGTCTTCAGCCAGTAATTCCTGTACTAAGTTTGTATACAGCCCTTCGCTGTTTCTTCTTCGAACCCATTTTCTTGTAGGACCACGTCTTTTTTTGTCGTCGTCATCAAGGACGAGTGCCAAACAAGCAGCAGCTTCAGACTCTTACATCCTTCTTCATTGGAAGTCAAAAACAAATGAATGAACATTTCGTAATGTTGGCTACTTGTTTTTTTTAAGAATATACGCCAACGCAAACCGTACCAACATGTTGGCCGAAATGTTGGTCGAAAATGTTGGCCGGTTTGCGCCCCCCTTAAGTTCAAAAACAATCACAGTTTATTTGATGGATACAATAGCATTTTTCAAGAGCAATTATCTTTGTGCATAATTGAACGTGTTGCGTCCGAAAATAACACAGAGAAACCTTCACCTGTTCATTATTTGCCGCACCGTCCCATTGTAAGGGAAGACAAAGATACCACCAAGGTTCACGCCGTGTTCGACGCTAGTGCTAAAAAGACGGCGCTTCGCTAAATGAATGCCTATACACAGGTCCCTCCCTCTCTGACACCATCTCTATATGGAGTACTGCTACGATTTCGAGCTAAGAACATAGCCTTTGTGAGTGACATTGAAAAAGCATTTTTACAAATTTCAATTGAACCTAAAGATCGAGTTTTTTACGCTTTCTTTGGTTTCAGAATTACGATAACATGGACTGTAAAACTTTTAAAAATAACTCGTTAACAGGATTTCGTTTGTGTCGAGTTTTATTTGGAGCAACTTGTTCACCATTCCTCTTGACGGCCACATTAATTACTCACTTTGAGCAGTATAGAGATGTCGATCCGCTTGTTGTAGAGAAAGTTCTTAGCTCATTGCATGTAGATGATCTAATATCTGGTGAAGACAGACGACTCCGCTGTTGTTAGCCTTTTTTCAAACGTAAAACAAAAATTGAAAGAAGGTGGTTTCTTTGCTTCTAATTTCTATCGACGCAGAGCGTATCGTAAGTGGCTCGTCTACTGATACTAAGCATCACTTTATACCGGAAACGAAAGTTTTAGGAATCGTTTGGAACAAAATGGACGATCAAATCATTTTCAAGATATCGGATATTGTTAACAAGTCTATTGAGCCTGTTACTAAGCGCAATGTGATGTACTTACTTGCTAGTGTGTATGACCCACTTGGTTTGATCAATCCAATTGTAGTTACTATGAAGATGTTTTTCCAAAAGTTATGCATCGAAAAATTAGAGTGGGATGATATTCTGACAGATAAATACCTTAAAGAACGGCACGATTTATTAGAAAATTTGTCGACATCTTCAGATCTTGTGTTCGATCGACTTTATTGTTTTAAGGATTAGAGCGATCCCTTTCAATCAGTCCAGCTACATGGCTTTCCGATGCATCATGTGGAGCTTATGGCTGTTGCGTATATTTGCGATTCAGATACTTCTCTGGAAAAGTAAAAACGATTCTAGTGACATCAAAGTCTCGTGTCAAACCTTTATCTGATGTAAGTATACCGCGACTTGAACTTCTTGGTGCGTTGTTGTTAGCCAGACTTATGATGATGAAGTGACAAAACAGCTGGCTGTTGTGATATAGCTTGTCTAATGACGGCTGGTTAATTATTAGAGGTTGTAACCCTCTGAAGATTCTGCATAATAGCAAAACCCTCCCTTTTAACAAGGATTCTGTCAGAAAAAATACATTGACCATTAAACAGGACGCGTAAAACAGTGGTAAAGCACAAAATACTAATAAACATAAAAAGACAACAAACAAAACAATTAGGCAATTCAAACTGAATTAATAGGCACACGTAAAATAAATAAAACTTATTATGACGAAACTATCCTTAAACGGATAAATCTTAAAATAATTCCTAACGGAACAAATGTAAACTAAAGCAGGCAACGATCTGTGCGCCAGGACTTGTGAACCTGGCTGTAGCTTTACACGTGTTAAGGGCGCCCAACACTCAGCCTTACACAGATCATTGCTGCGGTGGGTCAACCTAATGACAGTGCCAGCCTGTCATGACTGGGGTGATGTGCGGGGGCGTCAAACCACGAAGACAAGATAAGAATATCAAACCCCCTTGCAAAGCTTCTAAAATGACTCAGGGCAGCAGGATCGTCAATTCTGAAGGCAAAGTGAGCAAACTCTGCCTCGTTAACTGTGAAAGAAGAACTCTCACATGTTGTGGTTATTAATGACTGTTTTTATTGGACAGACTCGTCCGTTGCATTTTCCTGGCTTACTAATTATAAGAGGGAATATAAAACCTTCGTTCAGAACCGAGTTTCTGAAATTAGAAACCTAAGTAATGTTGCTAATTGGAAATTAATTCCCTCAGGGGAAAACCCGGCTGACATAATTTCTCGTGGCATGTCGCCATGTGAGTTAAATTCTTGTGAGTTGTGGTCACACGGACCTAAGTTTCTAAATTTACCTGAAACCCGTTGGCCACTTCTTAAACCAGGTGATACTTTTATTGAAAGAGAAGAAGTTACAAAAAAACAGAAAGTTAGTAAAGACAACATGTGTTTGTTTAGTGTTGTCCATCATACGGAAATTAGTCCTGACGACGCTTCGTGTTTGTTGAGAAGCGTCGATAGTGTCGATGATCCTAGTTCGCGTCACCGCTTGGGTGATCAAGTTTATACATAATTTAAAGAAGAAAATAGAAGAAAGAAGAAACACAGATGTTAATAACGTGGAAATAAATAATGTTACAACTGATAGTGAGGCAGTGCCCGAAGATACGTTAAATAGTAAAGAATTAACTGAAGCAAAGAATTTGTGGATTCAGTCTTCGCAAAGGTTGATAAAAACACACAAGAATTTTAAACAATGGAGTGTTAATTTAAATACATTTACTGACGAAAATTCTCTTTTGCGATGTAGGGGTAGGCTTGGGAATGCACCTATTCCATATGAAGCTAAATATCCGTTGTTATTAACGACAGAATCTTATTTCACCACATTAGTAGTTCTTCATGCTCACAATGAGGTAGCCCATAATGGAACTCCAGAAACGTTGAACCGGGTTCGTCAAGAATACTGGTACTAAGAATACTAAGAAAAATTGTAAAATCGTGTTGGCTTTACAATTATTTTGAAGGTAAAACATTTCCTTATCCAAACCCACCTGACTTACCTGAGAGTAGACTAACAGATGATCGTGCTTTTAGTAATGTTCGTCTAGATTACGCAGATCCAGGATTTAACTGACATATTTAAATGTTGGATTGCATTAATAACATGTGCAAGTACTTGTGGAGTTTATTTAGATTTAGTCGCTGGTTCTTTCAGTACAGAGTGTATTGAAATTTTAAAACAATTAATTGCAAGATTTGGAGCCCCATCATTAATCATATCAGACAATGGGAAATCCTTTATTAGTAATGAAACGCAAGACTTTGCAGCGTGTAGGAATATCACATGGAAGTTTAACCTCGAAGCTTCACCATGGCACGGTAGATTTTTTGAACGCATAGTGATATCTACAAAAAGATGTCTAAAGGAATTATTATTGCATACTACTGTGACGTACAACGAGTTATTAACACTATTGAGAGAGATAGAAAGTGTTTTGAATAATCGTCCCTTAACATACGTATATGGTGAAATCACAGATTTACCTTTAACGCCTAATCACATGATATATGGGCGATTGCTGAATCCTGTGGCGAATAAAAATAACGATGAAGGAAACGAAGAGTTAACGAACGTTAACGCAAATGAGAAGTTTAGTTCCATTAGTAATTTACTGAAACATTTCTTACGTTATTTGTAAAACTCACCTTTGTATATATTAGTTCCACAACGAACCGTGGAGCGTTGTTTATATTTTTACGAAACACGTTTTTGTAAGTTAGTTGTATTTTAGTTGTAGTTGTACGAAGTCTTTTATCGAGATAATGATGATGAGGTGACAAAACAGCTAGCTGTAATGATATTTCTTGTCTAATGACAGCTGGTTCTACTATAGTTAGAGGTTGCAACCCTCTAAAGATTTTTCAAAAAAGCAAAATCCCCCTTTTTGCAAGGATTTCCTAAAAACATTGACCGTAAAGAGGCAGAAAAATACAACAGCGACAGAACACAACACAAAACAATAAATATTAAAGCAATTCAAAATGAATTGAATAGGTTCAAATGAGATAAATAAAACTTATCATAACGTGAATATCCATAAACGGATAAATTTAAAATTATTCTAAGGAACGTGTTTAAGTTCAAGCAAACAACTATCTGTGCGCCAGGACTTGTAACCCTGGCTGTAGCTTTCCACATGTGTTACGGAGCTCCAACACTCAGCCTTACACAGATACTTGTTGCTGTGGACCTGCCTAATGACAGTACCAGCCTGTCGTAACTGGGGTAATATGCGTGGGCGTAACACCACGAAGACCAGATAAGAAAATCTACCCCCTTGCAAAGCTTCTTCTAAAACGACTAAGGGCAGCAGGATTGTCAATCCTGAAAGCAAAGTAAGCAAACTCTGCCTCCCTACTGGACTGGGGTAATAAGTGGGATCGTCAAGCCCAAAGACAAGATATGATGTCAAGCCCCCTTGCTGTGCTTCTTACAGTGTCTCTATACAAAGAGAGGAGTGAGCAAACTCCGGTTTCACGGTGCACTGACCAACATAAATCAGCTGGGGTATATACACTGCTCGTTACATGAAATAATTCTACGTCATTATTGCTATACATATATATTATACAGTCCTGTAAGAGATCGGCCCCAACAGTATTGTAATCTCTCTTGGTGATAAAGTCATGCACCTTTACAGCCCAGAGGGATCACAATGCAAGTTATTAAAGACTATTAGTTTTTTTATTACTGTAATTTGAGTATATTAGGTCCCTTAGGAGATTAGTTTTACGATATTTATTTATTTTGTGCATGCCTTTAATTTTGTGTGGCATGATTCGATTGTATGGCATTTTTAACTTTAGAGATATTCAGAAAAGTATTAAAGATGCAATTTTTGTATAAAATATAGTTGAGTAAAATACATGGGGCTTCTATGTCAGAGCTCTACCCAAAATTGAAATTTATGTTTTGTTCCTTCAGAACACTATACACATCGTATATGCGAAATATCATAATTATTGCGAATGTAAAAAAGAAAGCAGTTTACACACTAATTATGTTTGTTTAAAATAAATATTTATTAAACAGGTGATGGTGCTCTCCTACATTAAACTCCAGCTCTATTCTCAACTGCATTCAAGGACTACCGACTTTTAACACCTTTAATACATTTGGGAAAACATGTGCTAGAAGAACATGTGGGTGAAGGAAAAAAGTAGTTAGTGGTTGACGTTGAGTAATGAAGAGGAAAAGGAAAACAGAAGACGGAAGTAAGTTTAAAACTCCTATTTTGTCTTATATTTTTATACATTTTCTCCACCATAGCTAGGAATTGTTTTTATCAATCTTTTGGGAAATATGATATCTAATCTATTCTTAAAAATATGGCTGAGGTAGCAACAACTAGTAATTTTTGAGGAAATGTAAGTGACGAGGAGACGTGAAGGGGAAGCAGCGAGGATGAAGTTCCGGTAATCGATAATTATTTTGTAAAAATTCCTGGAAACGAGGTTGCTATAACAGGGTAGATCAGGAAATTAAATTGGGAAATAGGTGTTTCTGACGTGGCATTTTTTTTTCTGTAGGAAACAGTGGTGATTAACGATGATAAGGACGAGGATGAAAAAACGATGAAGAAAAAAGCTAGTAGCGGAAAAGCAAAGTGGTGGGATATTGTAAAAGAGGCAAGAAGCTTATATGTTAAAAAAGATAATTTAAAAAAAGTAGAAGATCGAACTTGCAAAATATGCAGTCGAGTATTTTTAAAAAAAAACAAATTAAAACTAGACATGCCTGCAGTACACCCTTCACCCACAAAAAATCGCCACAAATTTGCTTGCACAATATGCGAGGAGCGCTTTGTGGCAAAATACAGAAGGGATGAGCACGTCAGGTACACCCACCTGAAAGAGAAAAAGCATGTGTGCCGGGTGGCAAAAAATACCATCGAACAGGGCTGCTTAAAAAACACTAAGCTAACGGCACAGAAGAAGAAGAGGGAGAATAAATTTTATTTGTAGCATATTGTGTAAATAATTTTATCTTCGTGTAAATAATTTTATCTTTGTTAAAATGCTTGTGTGTTACTTTTGTTCATACCCGTCAATTACAGTTAGCATTTGTTGTTTATAATAAAATCTAAAATTGTTTTCAGACGATCCAAGAATCGACATTGATATCTACAACAGACAAAGTCGAAAAAAATTCCGCAACACCAGACGATTTCTGGGACATTCATTTTCCTGCAACCCTTGAATTAATAAGAAAAGGGATTTCTTCTGGACGAAACTGTAGTTTTGCCAAAAGCCGTCTCTGCTCCAGTAGGTTGCTTTATTACCTTTTTAAACGCTGCCACAACCTTTAATATCAAAATAATGACCTTTTTTCTTAGGAAAAGAGCGTTTGAAATATATGAGCGCATCGCCGATTTTTCAATTCACGCACAACGATCAACTGCGATTTACTCGCAAAGTACCAGGATTCATCTGTGCAAAGCGATGTGCAGAAGACTGGATTTTAAAAGAGTGGACGAATAAGCAACAGACAACACATACAGACATAAAAAGGGTTATTGCAACTACCGAGCAATATGTGCAAAACGTGGAGACAAATTTGTTAAAAATAAAAGAGCAATAAACCTTTTTCGAGTTTCATAAATTATAATAATTATGACGTCATCCAAAATTTTATAATAGTTCTATGCTCTTCAAATCAGGATATTCAGATATAATATGAAATTATCATGAGAAAACTGAAGTTTTTAAAGCAATATAATATTCTGGTTGGATTTTATTTAGATTTTAAAAAAATAATTATTTTAAAAACGAGGCTATTCTTAGAAAGCTCGGCTATATAAAGGGTTTGACCGTAACTTTCATCTCGTAATTGAGGTACTTAACGAACAGAAATAATTAAGTAATTAGGTAATTTGTTCTACCTTTTCCTAAAGAACTTAGGGATAAGAATCATTTTTATTGTATCGACCTCTTTTAGTGAGTTTGACATAATAGAAAATTCGGGAAAGGTCTATTAGATTTATTAAGTACAATTGCTGAAAACTAAACGTCGTCTTTTTTCTGAAGGAAATCCGTGTCCACACTTCCCAAATACATTTTATTTAATGTGTCTTAGCCTTCATTTTTTTTTACAGAAAATGAATAAAACATTCGAAATCCTATCAAAAACGTACTTCAACAAGATATTTCTTAAAAGCAAAAAATCTAAATCTTGCAAAAATCAAAAAAATATCTAATTTAAAATACACTTTTTAAGCCATTGCCAGTCTTAATAGGGTTCAGAAGTATAATAAAGTCCTAAAAACGGGGGCGCTACAACGAAGGCCATTAAGAGCAAAAGAAAGGAAAGAGAAGCCAAGGAAAAAAAGGACATGAAAAATCGATACAACTAGCAAAGGACTAGCCTAAAAAGGGAAAATAGGAGATGATATATTAAAAATCTTCAAAATCTAAACCTATTTATAGTAAATTATTAAAATTGTTATCATCATATATAAATTTCAATTCATGACTATGACAAGGTGAACGACGACTTGGATTGGTAATGAGTAGTTCACACAAGTTGGAGCGATAATATTGATCTTGATTTAGACTTAACATTTGATGAAATTCAGTGATATCACACTTTTTTGAGATGACATGTTTTTGAAAGTTAATTTCTTTAGATGGATCGGGTGTCACTGTTTCATTCTAAAGACCATAAGATTAAATTTTAATGAATATATTTGATACAGTGATGCTCCCGAGCGTACGATCAAATAAATACCTATATACAACTCATGATCATCAGGTAACATCCACCCATAAAAGCGAATTGTAATATATAAAGATTCGTTGATGAATATCTTGTGATAGTGATTAATGTTTCCTGGATATGCAAAGACCAAACTATCTTTTTTACCTTATGACCATGGTAATACTGACCACAACCATGTCAAAAGGAGACAATTCTAACTTTGTCTAGACTACTGCCAAGGTTATAACTGCTGGCGCACAGAACGCTGCCTGCTGCACTCTTGCCTTTGTGAGGAAAACATGTATTTCTGGCATTCCAGTAAACTTTCCAAATACTTCCCTTTGGTCGATACGTAGCAGCAGTTACCATCTGTATCTTTCTGCCATCAAAGTGGGTGTTAGAGGTTACTCTTCCAGGTCTGTAACATGCTGTCTTAAAAGCCTCGGTATCGCAACGAAATCAGCCTTTTTATCAACCCGCAGCTTGGAGACGAGATTCACTTGCTATCACACTGCTTTGCTGTGAGGGAAATTCGATCTACGGTCCTCAGAACTGGAAGCCGCAGCCTGCTTAAGTTTGGTATAAGCGTTATTATCCTAGACATAATTATTGTTGTTTATGCATTATATATTACATTCGCCAATCTAATTTTTACTAAGACACAGCTTTGGTTATGTGGCTACGTGGTTAAAAATTACAAGTAGCAAAATACATACCCGCTGCAACGAAACTATTAGAAGTTAACAGGTTGCCAAATTTTGGACAATTGTTTCTGCTAAGCAGAAATTGAAAAGCGGTTTAATTTTAGAAAATTCACTAAGACAGGGTTACAATAGAATGTGTCGCGTGTTAAAAATTGCGCCGACAGAGCTACCTGACAGGGAAAATCATTGAAATCTCTTTACAAAAGAATAAAATTGTAATTTATATGAAACCCGTAGAGTTAATAAATACATTTCATTAGTTTTCCTCGTCTCCTCTCCAAGAACAATCCACCTTGGGAACTTCCGTCGGCACTAGGGTACTCTTGACGTATCCTATTCACAAGACAAGGGGTATGAAACGACGTACACGTCTTCCGAATCATTAAAACTGGGCTGGGTTTCCGAGCCACTCGCTCTAATGCGTTCATATAAAAAGTCAATAACCTTAATTTTATTGCTTTTAGTCGCCATTTTCATTGAAAAATTGTTTTGAAAAAAGTGTGAAGAATGTATCGAACGACAAAAATGCAATCTACATATGTATCCCACAAGAAATAAAATGACAAAGACATCTCAGTGTTACTTCAGGGGGTTTATGCTTTTTCTTGCGTTCAGTCACGAAAGTAGTATATGACCACAGACATCAAACGCATAATTACGCATATTTAAATTTTTTACCCAGTCTCTAACTGCGCAAACATTCAGAATGAACAAAGCTGTGCTTCGACATGGCCACATGAAATACAGTTTTGTGTATTTTTGTTTTTATCAAAGATTGATGGGAAAGGTAGCAGTTTTCTTTGTCAATGTACGAATATGAGTTAGTACAGTCATTATAATTTTCAAGCAGTCACTACCTTTAAGCAACATAAACTTTTCCGGCTAAAATCATGACGTCATCAACATTGACCTAACCCACTAAATAAGAAAGAATGAAAATTACAAAGTGCACGCACAATGGTAAACTCGACCAGTTAAGTCTTAAAATTTAAATTCTAGAGGTTTTGCTCCTCTAAAGAATATGCTCATATAAAAGAATACAATTCTTCCTTTTTCCAAGGAGATAATTGGCACAAAAATTTAACAAACAAACAGAGAGACTAGGACAGGACTTCTGTAAAGGGTACAAGGGTTTCGACTCATATTCCCGAACTAAGGTACCCAAAATGTCTAGCTGAGTCACCTCAAAAGAGGTCTGCGAACAGTCTTCAGCAGGAACTAGACATTTCTTTAAGCAAATATTCACTAGTTTTTCCTACTTAATTTGAGAAAGGATTACCAAGGATAATTATTTTCGTAGTTGCTGCCTAGCATTTTATAAACAAACAGGATAGCCGATTAAAGTTCAGAGCGCAACTTCATAATTTTGAGGTTTTGGATCACCTCTCTTTGACTTTTTAACACAAAATTTGTCAAAAAAATAATTTTAACAAGTTCTCTTAAATTCTCTTAAACTCTTAAATTAGCCTCCTGTTAAAGTACACAAATTTAAATTTTTTAGAAGCACACAAACGAGCCTTCGATCATAAAATAAAAATGGCTGACGACCAAAACAAACATAACGTTTTACTTTCCAAATTGTGTCGAGTATGTGGAGAACATACAGGAAAGGTCGAAAAAAACAAATTTCCAGCCTTAAAGTTTGCATCACGAATAGAAAAATGTTTTTACCAGGATGTCACTGTCAATATAGAAGATGTAAAGCCACCAAAATTTTGCCTTAGATGCTACTCTTTGAATACTACTTTGATGCTACTCAATTACATTTCAACGACTGAGTGAAAACCTGACAACCGAATGTAGTAAGTGCAAAAATAAATTCAGGGTGTCAGAAGAAATAAAAAAGGTTAAACACTTGTCTTGTTGTACTGGCCCGTAAAAAAAATGAGAAAATGCTTTCCGAAGTAATGAACATTGATACGAAAAGTGAAGTCACCTCAGATATTAATGATGCAGTTTTGCATGTGATTTGGACAAAAAATGGAGCAGTAACTCTTCCCAATCGTAGTATTTTATTCAAGACATGCGGCAGGGTGAGTAAAATAAAAATAGTCAATTTACTACTTTTTTTATTATAAGAAACTTGGTTATAAGAACATGAGGCTGTGCTGAAAAGCATTCTTAAAAAGTTAAGAAACAGCTGAACTCAAAGGTATATGTTTCTGACATAAAAAACTTGTATATTTTGCACTCAAGCAATAAAATAATTTTCTGTCAAAATTACTGTCAGATTGACGATTTTTTAGTCATGACTCCAACCCGAAAGTTAAATAAAAGCAGTACTGATGTATGCTCAAAGACCATCTTGAGGACAAGTTTATAAACAACAACTACAAACTACACTAGGCAACTCTGTGAATGCACTTGCAAAACAAACAGGCAAACTATTGCAGGGATTTGATGTGTAAAAAAGAAAAAACATAATCAAACAGACAAACATTCTCAATGCTGAAATTACAATAAAGGTAGACATGGAGATCCCTGGGTAAAAGCTGAAAACAATGGCAAGGTATGTGAGATTACACACTTATAAAATTAAGTACAAAAGTAGACAAAATTAAAAATTCCTACTGAATACAAAAACACTATATTTAAAAACAGAATAAGCACAACCGATCCTTGACACAGCGCCAAATTTTCTGGCTAATTAGTGTGTATAAATTGTACCATTACAGTATTTAAGTAATAACATTATATAATAGATGGCTGAAAACTTTCAATGTCAAGTCTGCAGCATTTAATCAGCAAAGAACAATTGCTAAAAAATGGTGCACCGAAGATTTAGTGGTTGAAGAGGTCCCATTTACTTTTCCGAACAAAGAAGTAAAGGGCTCATATGTAATTTAAGCAGATCCATGGGGGAACCTAAAGTCACTTTCTTATCAAATTTCAACCATCTTCACACTCTTAAGTAGTAAATAACATACAAACTACAACACAAACTACAATAAGTCTACACATATATAATATCTATATATATATCATTTATTACTCTCTATTTCCACAGTACGGATTTAATGGTTGATCATCCATTTTTTAAAAAGGAAATCCATATCAAGTTGGGTGGGGACCATGGTGGCAAATTATTTAAAAAGAATTACCAGCTATGCAACACAGCAAATAGCAAGGACAAAACTGTCGTCTTTTCCATGTTTGAAGCAAAGGATTACAGACTTACAATTTAGACCAATTTTAGTGTTAGCATTATCAAGATTTACTGCACAAACGGATAATCTGCAATTGATGGAGTGGAGGTATAAGTTTTCCTAAAAAAAGTTAATGAAAAAGGTTTACAATACAGCAAGCTGCACTGAAGTATCTTGTCTGCAGGAACGGTGGTTGTCAAAACTGGGGTTAGGCTCCCAGAAGAAGGTGCTGAATACACTTTCTTGCTTCTTACAAGCATGAGTACATGTCTGCTAAAAGTTTTAAAAAATGAGTATTTAATTATCAGGGGAAGAAAAGTACGAGTATTTATTAGTGGCGATTACGAATTTCTATGTTCTATATATACGGAATTACAGAAGCAAATGGTATGTAACTAATTTATCTTATTTCTTCTATATTTTCTGTGACTAATTTTTATCGAATAGAATATATTAATTTTAAATAAATGTGAAACCCAATCTTTGGAGAAGAAACAAGTTAAAAGAGTAAACCATAATGATCCGATTAAGCGCCCAGCATTTTTTAGGCGCCCCCTCCCCTCGCATAAGCACCCATGAAATTTCCTCAAAGTTCAATAACCGGCCAGCACTTATTAAGCGCCCCCCTCGAATAAGCTCCCACCTGATAATCGAAAACTGCTTTGGGCGCTTATTCAAAAATTTTACTAAAACTAAGATGATATCGACGTTGTATAAAAAGCAAAACTAAAAAACACTAGAAAGACTAAACTTCATTTTGTTACATCTTTTGTTCAGTTTTATTTTTCAGGAAAAAAAAACAAAATTAAAAAAAAACATAACTGCTTGTTTTGCCATATAACATCGCAAGAATTGAAAATTCCTCGACAGGAAAGATTGAGTATAGCACCGCGTACATTGGAATCATTATCTAATGATCTCCAGAGGTTTAATGAGGCCGGTGGCGATATTAAGAGGGCAAAGGAGTTTAACAATGTTATATGTGAGAGATTGTTCAATGTTTCTAATGATCAGGTACACTTTAGTTGATCAATTTACAAGACTGAAAACCTTTCCTATATATACATTATGTTACACTTTCTAATGTGCATTTTAATTTTTAGATAGCACTGACTGCTTTACATATTTCTCAATCTTGACATCAAATTAGCTGCCAGTACTGCTGTTTCGAAAAGCAACAACAAGATTTTAAGCTTTAACAACTCTATTGCCATTTGCAATAAGATCAAGGATAGTGAGAAAAATGCGAAAGATTGTGAAGAAAAAATTGGCCTTATTCAAGAAACAATTGCACTTAATATCCTGAAAAAACCCGAAACCAAGCAGCATATTCAAGACATTTATGAACCACGCATTAACTTTCTAAAAAAAAAGATGACAGAAAAAGTTAAAGCATTCAGCAATCTTTATAATGTGCATATCCTTCTGTGCAATAAGTTGTGTTATTAACTCTTGATGATTATTTTTCTGTAATTTTTTATATTAGATATCTGAAGCAGAAGGACTAAGAAAAGAACGCAAGCAAGTGGACCATGTGGTGAAAAACGTGACGATATATTGAAACAATTAAACGTTGAACGACAAGTCTACCATGGAAAAAGTTTTGTGGGCAACGGTGTCCATGAAGGTACTTTAAAAGAAGAAACTTTCGCAAGTCAAAGAAATCGGGAAATCAAGGGAAATAAATTTCGCGAAGGGCCTCTTAAAGTTTGTCAGCATTCACAAAATAAATTACAGAATACATAAAAATTTCGTGCGGCCTAACTTTCGCGGTTTGGACCAAAAATCATGAAACTTTCTTTTGCGAAAGTTTCTTTCTTTAAAGTAGAGATAACGTAGATATATATACCTATTAGATGTATATGTTCATTGGGAAAAAAACTTATGCCAATAAAAAAGGAATATGTTTAACATATATCAACTTATATTTTTTTAGGATAGCAACATAATACAGCTATGCAATTCCATCCCGAAGCTAGTGTATGACATGGGATATCAGGGAAATAAAATTCACATGGAAACTGTTGAAGTTTGCAGAAAGTATGCAGGCAACTGTTCTCCTGTTATGGAAAATGTCACAATTTGATAAACAGTAGAAACGATTTTGGCTCAGAGTTAATTTCTGAATTAGGTACAGTTAAAAATATTTTTAACAATAGGTGGCTAGTACTGTTAATTATTGATTTTTCATGACTGTCTGTCACATTTGTTACTGCATCAAAGACATGCTAAATTTTTTAAATTTATGTGTAGAGCAATCTATTGACAACCTGATGGTATTCCTGCGTACTTAAAACTACACATGCTAGAGGACCATGCTGTAGAATTTATGAGAAAGTGGGGTACTGGCTTTAGATTTTATGGTGCTAAGAGCATACACCCTACGTTCAACAAGCTAATGAGCACATACCGACACATGAAGCCAGTATGCAGAGGTGTTGAGGCCATGCTTTGAGAGCACCTCACACGGATTAACCCAGAGATTACGTCCTATAATATGAAATAGAAAACATGAGGAATAATGAAAGTCATGTTGTTGTGTAAAAATATACTGTTTATATATTAATAGTGATCTTAATAGTGTTTATATTAAGTTAGTGTTGTATAAAGGCAGTTTTCCATTATCATTATTAAAAAAATGGTACCATTTTTGACGTCTTGGAAAGGTCAAATTTAAAAGTCGATTCTTGTTACAAAAAAAGTGGCAGCTACAAACCTTAAATGCAGTCTGGTTCAACAATCCATCAGCTTTAAGAAAAGGTAATTTATGAATCAACCACGAGAAGGAAAAAATTACCCGTAAGTCAGCGCATGCGCACACTTTTTTTCGTACCGTGAATTAACGTGTGGGAGGAATAAATAAATAAATAAAGTCAGTGCTGGAAAAAATATTAACAGAAATTTTTTAGTTTTGTGGCAAAAAAATATTTACATAAAAGAGCAGAATGTACAATAGTTCATCTGATGTTTTTTAAAGCTTGTGACAATTTTCTCGCGGTTGACGATTGTCCACGTCATTCAAGTCTAGCAGAAAATCAAAAAATTATAGATGACGTGTTCTTCGATTTTGTCTACGAGGTCTCTCCCCAGATTGAGAACGTTATGTGATGTCATTTTTAGTTCCATCTTCAGTATATATCTGTGTATCAAAAAACTGTTTTTTTGATATTTAACACAGTGATACGGATTTAATGCAGCCAATGATTTCTGAAAGATGAAAGATTGTGAGTAGTACGAATTTATTTCATGAAGCTTTTTTGGGAGGAACAACAGAAATATATCAATTTCTCATGTGCAATTAGTGTTTGTTACCATCCTGTAATAATAAAATACAGTCTCTAGCTGCTAAATTATCATCTCCTTATTCGGATCTTTGATGTGACGGCAAAATTAGTTCTGGTATATTAATCGTCCCAAGTTTAAGAACATTAAGAGATTGCCGAAACTACATACGACTCAAAAATGATTTAACGATAAATTTATAAGGGAACTAGAAAAAAAAGTCGAATTATTTTCTTCTCCTGAACGTTATATTACAATTTTGTTTGATGAACTGAAGGTGCAGGAAGATCTTGTATGGATAAGCATGCTAGGGAGCTTATTGGTTTTGTAGATTAAGGAGATCTAAGTGTTAATTATGCTACATTGAGCGATGTAATTTTACTCTGAATGCCAAGGCCAATGTGTTCATTTTGTGACAATTGTACGAAGGACTTCACTGATCACTTTTTTAAAGAACTTACAAATTTTTTACTTCAATATAGTGTCACTTATGTATTGTCAGAGCGTTTCGACCGTCTCGAAAACTATTTTAGAAAACAGCGAGCAATTGGTCGTCCTTGTGATAATCCATCCGTGAGAGATGTCAATACAATGACAACACAGGTACAGCTAGCAAGTTCAATATAATTGATGACACTCCTTTGCCAAAGCGTAAAAAGTAATCATTGAAAATGTTGTAACATGTCCTTTTTGTGAGCAGATGTGTTATAAAAAAAGAAAAACCTCGAAGAAAAAAATTGCTGTTTCATTGTCAGTTTCATAGTCAAAAATAATTCTTTGCAAAAAGATGGTCCTTCAAAGTTTTTAATTTTTGAAAGTCAGTCAGAATTTTTGATATTTTTTTAAATATTTCAACTTCTTTAATGTCCGAAATCTTTTGTAGAATTTTTTTTGGATGAGCATTCCAACGATTGTGAATTCTGTACGCTTGTGTGTATACGTATACGTTTGTGTGAGATTGATCATGAAACTAACTGTTTATATATATATTTTTTTGTATTTATGCCTGTACGCCTCAATGGTTATGACACAAATGAGATATCTAGGTTCGAATCCTAGACAGGACTGAAACTTTTTTTACAATCAAACACAGTACTTCAAACAAGATTCATTTCTATATATAATCATTTTTTAAATGCGAGGAGTTTGCAAGATGATTATTTTCAGAAGTACTGGCAATCCATATACAAAATAAATTTTTATGCTTATGTCAGCAATCTTGCAAACAGTTAAAATAAAGTACTGCTTGTAAAACCAATTCTCTCCCAACAGCATGCTACAGATATTGAAGGGTAACCTCTAGCACCTACCTTGATGATAAGCATGTGGTGAAAGCAGGTATTACCTCGTGATGATGATGAGGTGACAAAAGAGCAAGCTTTAATGATAAAACTTGTCTAAATATAGTGGTCATAGCTAACTAAAGGCTTGACTCTCTAAAGATTCTACTGTGCAGGGACATTGCCAGCACATTGACTGACCTACATTTTCCATCCCAACACGTCGCTTTTTCCACAGTCCCTGCAATACACGGACGGGCGCAGAGATTGCGCATCTGCACAAATCTTCTCGTGGGTATGGCACACGGGCTTCGCACGATTTAACAGTATGCACTTTGTTTTGCAGAATTGGTGTTGAATCTCTATTTTGTTTCGCAGATTACATGCGAAAATAATGCCCATGTAAAGTCATGTGTCTACCATTTATGGAAACTTTTGGACGCATACTATTGGCTAAAAACTTTCACAGATAGGTTAAAAATTCGCTCCATATAAGGCTATATGAAAATACGCAAAAAAATCAAAAATGAAAACAACGTCAGCGAAGTTGTGAAGGTAAAGAAAGCATGTTTTTATCGAACGTGAAGTCGTATTTAGCTTCAGGAAATTTAAACAGCCTTTAAAAAGTTTCAAGTTCTTTAAGAACTACGCTGGATAGTTCACTGACAGATCCCGATTTCTCAGTTTTACTAGATAAAGGCGCTGTGAAATGACACAAAGAAGCTGAAAGTTTTATCCAAAATGATCATTTGCTCGCCATCAGCTATAACGACAATCTTATTTGTGCCCTCAGGTTAGTTTATAATTGCTATAATCCTTTGTCAATGCAGTTTTTAAACAATGCAGTGATTAAATTCATGGAATCACTTAACAATAATGGTGTAAATGTAAAGTAAATTTATTTTGTATTTTGTGGTTATGATAGCGTTATTTTTAATTCAGGTCAGTGCTTTTTCTGGCTGTTTCAGGTACGAATGATTTAATAGATGAGCTTAGAGCTTTAAGTTGCATAGAGCTTTTCCAAAATTCCCTATTCTACTCAAACCATCCAACTTTTGCATCTGTATGTCAATCTTCAGATTTGTTTTCCTGTGTAGAAAGCACATTAAAGTTGTAGACACAGGTCTTTTGGCAGCAGATCTTGTACAGAATGAAGATATTCTTATGTGCATCCTTTATCTGTATACTTGTCCCTACCAGTGTATTAAAAAGAAATATTTCAACTTTTTATTCCAACTATGGCCAGCTACGATTCAAGACGCTTTTCAATCAGAATATTTTTCCTCGTCTTCTTTCGAATAAAAATTTACAGCCTGTATCTATTTTATTTTTCAATAATGGCAAACATTCCGGGCAATTCAAACTCAATCATTTTTTTATAGTTTCACTCCTATAGCTTACAAAAGAGGTCTTGTTAAGACACTAGTTGACAGAATTTTTCGTATTAATAGCACTTGGTTAGGGTTTCATAATAATTTAGTAACTTTGAAAAATATATTGACAAAAAATGAATATCCAGTCAAACTGATTGATAATATCGTAAACAAATACATAACTAAGCAGGTCAAACAACCATCCGGAACTGTTCCTGATGATAAAACTGACAATGTTAAATGTGGTTTCTTTAAATTACCATTTATGGGGATCTTTTCCAAATACACACATGATATACCCACTTGCAAACTGGCATCCATGTTCTCTACTAAGGATAAAATAAGTAATGCTCTGAAATCCTTTGTTGTCTATACATTTGTATGTGCTAACTGTAATGTTAGTTATCTGGGTGAAACTTCAAGACACCTGGCAACAAGGATGAGGGAGCATTTAGGCAGTGATAAACAGTCACATATCTACAAACATTTATTGCCTGCAGATGAATGTAAAAGAGCATGTGATGAAAACTGTTTTTCCGTTCTAGATTGCATTTCATCTAAATATGTTTTGCGTGTGAAAGGAGCTTTACACATCAGATGGGGAAAGCAGTCCTTAACAACAAAAAGGAGCCTGGTTACTACCATTTGTGTGTAAACAGATAAGTATAATTTTTTTTATTAGGATATAATGTATTCAGGCCACATCTTAAGTCTTTTGTTATTCACAGTTTTTTGCTTAATTTATTTTAAATGAAAAAGGTTTACAATACAGCAAGCTGCACTGAAGTATCTTGTCTACAGGGACGGTGGATGTAAATCAAATTGGGATTAGGCTCCCAGAAGAAGGTGCTGAATACACTTTCTTGCTTATTACAAGCATGAGTACTGTCCAACTTGGACCTATAACTATTCTCTGAGAAAATATTTAAGAGAAAAAAAAATCCTTCAATCACAAACAATATGACACAAGACAGAGCTAACAACATAAACGGACTGGTTACAGAACAAACACAAATAGAAAAAATGTATATCACAAAAATATATAATATAAAAAAGAATTAAATAAAAACCCTCATGTGCGCCAGAACTTGTGACTCTGGCTGTAGCTTTCCAATGTGTTACAGGGCCCCAACACTCAGCCTTACACAGGAGGTTGTCATGACAGGACCAGGGTTGTCAAGCCTGAAGACCAAGTTAGTAAACTTGGGCACCTTACTATTTTGTTTACGTAGGCATTTTGTTTTACCCTTGGGATACTTAGTTATTTTTTATAAGTAATTTTTGTTTATTCTATATTGTAATTATTTGTAATTGTTGCTATAGTAACATTTTAATGCTATTTAGTGTAATAAAAGCTTATAAAACAGACTTGTACATATTTTAAATTAACTGAAGATGTCTTGACGTTCAAGACGAAACATGTTTTACAAACTAAAAAAGTTTTTTTTTTTGTTAATCATTGTCCCTTTAGTTTCTGTAAAATTGAGTAAAGCTACGTTAAAGCGTCCTGCTCAAAATTATCAAGCTAGTAGGTTGCCAAACTTTACGAAGACAGAAAGCAACAAAAAAAACACTGGAAACGTATGTGTGTTATCTCCAAATTGTTCCTCTCCACTAGCCCAAACGTTAGTTAATCAATGTGGTACTTCTAGCACTAATGAGGAGAAAGACTTCTTCCATTTGTATAAAGCAAACCTTTATCTTTAGAAACTTTTTCGTCAAAGGAAATGCTAAATTAAAAACTAATAAACTTGAAAACGTTTTATCTGCAAAACCTTTATTAGATTTTTTTCCTCCGAGTTTTATTGACAGTATTTAAAAAATATATGGGCACTTATTACAAGCAAGCTCAACATGATATAGTCACTTCGTTGATAACGTAACAAAACCAGATGAAGGATTGATTCACTTTTTGATATATTTGGATTGCTTAACTGCCGTGGCTAGCATATTCTAAACAAATGGATGCTGCGTTCTGCCTGCCTTGCAGAATAATACATCAAAAAATAAATTTAAATCTGCATTAGCTACAAATCTTATTAAATAGGGGAAGAACTACTGGAATGACAGTGTTTCGGTCTATAAAAAGCATGGAAAAAGTGCTCTCCATAAGGATACCTTTTCTATTTTGGCTTCTTAAGGACTAACCAGTCAGGTACAACCAAAAAAATTAATGAACCGGTATCTACTATGTATTCTAAAAAGGTAGAAGCCAACAGTCATTTTTAGCGGCCATTATTGATACAGGTATTCTTTGTGTCCTTTAGTGGCTATGCTCCTTATTCTGTTGGCAATTTTCTTGATTTTTTTAAATTATAGAATAAGAGGGGGTGATATACATTTGGGCAATCATTTATAAGCCTGTTCAAAAAATGCAATTTACACGCTTTTTTTTTAAAAGAAACCAGTTTTGGCTAAATCTCTCATTGGGTTGGAGATGCTTATGATACCATCTTAAATGAAAGTTTTAACAATTACAGTTGAAATTTTTTTCAAACCACGGGCTGCCTAATCACTGCAGATGGCAGCAATGACGACCTTACCTAGTTAAGCCAGAAGGCCTCCCTAACTACTTAGTGCTTCCTCCATCTTTGATTGAAGCAGGTATTTTTATTCCAATTGAAAACGTTGAGATGGTGTCTTGTGCAGAAGATAATGATAAACTAGGGAAAGAAGGGGAGAGAAGAAAATTTAAACGACATGAAAGTAGACGAGCTTACCAACGATGGAAACATTTTTGACCTATTTGTATAAAGTTCAAATGATTTTGTTTGTACATAAGTGATATATACTAGTCCTGTGTAGTATGAGTATTGCTTTCTGATAATTCATATCGCTTTTGGGAATGAAGGGTTGTTTCTTTCTTAATAATTCTAGTTTTGTCTGCTATTTGATCAATAAAAAAGTGCTAAGAGCTCACTGTAATATTTTCTGCAATAGTTTATGGTCTGGAGGAGCTTGAGAAACTGAACTAAGCTAAGTTTCTTATTATTTTTAAATTTTGAGCCTCAGGTTTCTTATAAGCGTGTTTCTTATAAAAAAAAGTGTGTACTTATCACCACAAACACAGAATGAAATTATTTCATGTTGTGGTGATTATATAACAGACAAAAAAACATCTGCAGTTAAACAAGCTAAATTTTTCTCAATAATTTGTGACGAAGCTTGTGACACATCTACCAAGGAACAAATATCAATAGTACTTCGTTTTGTAGACCAACATTGTAACTCGCGAGAGGACTTCATAAGGTTTATTTATTGTAGTGAAGGGCTCTCAGGTTTGTCTCTTTGATAGATCATTTTAAGAAGCTTGAATGAACTTTCTCTTGGTATACAGAAGTATCGAGGTCAATGTTATGATGGTGCTGGCAATGTAGCTGGTAAAATCAATGGTTGTCAGGTTGACATTTTAAAGCAAAACAGATTAGCCTTATACACACACTGTTCTTCTCATCGCCTAAGTATAGTTGTCTGTGCAAACTCAGCAGTAGAAAATTGGAACTACTATAAATCTCAACGAAATAAATGCACAAATAGAGTGGACATTGCAATAGAGAAGTACCGATCCCATCCTAGTATTATCAAAATTCGACAGAAACTTCCATTTACTAAAAGGTTCAATTTTGAAGAAATTACTTAAAACCAACTTTTTAAGGAAATACATAACGTGAACATTAAAAAAGCAATACCAAGTTCCGATATTCCTGGATGTTCACAAATCTTTGAATGATGCAATTAACATTGGAATATTTCCATCAGAGTTGAAATGTACTGTAACGGCCATTCATAAATGCGATTCTAAAACTGAAAAGAAAAACTATCGACCGATCAGCAAACTACCACATATTTCTAAGATTTTTGGATGTTTAATTTATAATCAAATAAATAATTTTATTTTTGATAAATTATCTCCGAAGCTATCTGATTTTCGTAAAGGTTATAGTACTCAGCCTGCTCTCCTCGATATGATTGATAAATGACAAAAGTTTTTAAACAAAGACCACTGTGTTGGAGCAATTCTTATGGACTTGTCAAAGCCATTTATTTGATTGTATGAATCATAAACTCTTAATTGCAAAGTTACGCGCCTATGGCTTTTCTATGCTCTCTCTTCAGTTTATTTGGTCCTACCTTAGTGATAGAAAACAAAGGGTTGAGATAAATGGGTCTTTTAGTTTCTGGGAAAAGATCTTATGAGGTGTTCCACAAGGTTCTATATTGCAGCCTCTACTTTTTAACATATACATGAATGATATACTATTTGATGATTTTACTGATATTTATACGGAAATATGCAATTTTGCTGACGACAACACACTTTATAGTTGTGACATCTATTAATAGGGTCATTAAACACCTTGAGATTAACTGAATGCCTTATAAGCGTATTGCCCCATATGTCTCTAAATATAAGAAAACTGTGTGAAATCGGCTATTGTCCTCTAATATGGGGCTTTTCAAGCCGACAAACTATAAAACGGCTTGGTAAAATCATTTCAAGGCCCAAAAGATAATTCAGTTTGATGTTTATATAGAAAATTATATTCCATAGTCCATAGATTTCATTGTGAGATACTGTTACGTGAAATCTACAGAACTGCCAATGGTCTCAACCCATCTTATACGAATACTGTCTTTAATTTCTAATTTATGTAGTGGCAGCTCTATCGTTCAAAATAGGTTTTTTACTACAATATTCGGCAGGCAGACTGTCTCTCAAATTGGTGCTCAATTGTGGAGCTCGCTTCCCATCTCTGTGAAATCTGCAGAAACATTAAAGGAATTCCCAAAAAAATTTCGGAGTTTATCATCTTTAAACTGCAAGTGCCGTCTCTGTGTCAGATTTATCAAAGGTCTTGGCTATTTAGAAGTAATTTAGCACAATGATATAGTCGATTTTAATTAGCAACTTTGCTATTTTATGTAGTACTTATTTTTTTCTTTTTCGTCTTTTATATTTTACCTTCTTGTACCTGATTTTATCGACTTTAAATAAACATTTATGTCCGGAACATGATGGATCAAATCAAACAGATAACATATTTTTTCAAATTTTCTGAAAGTAGGTTAAAAACTTTTCAAAAGAATGTTGCTTACTTTACTAATAATCCCAATTATCCCCATATTATTGATGTTTGTAAAACTAGATGGGTGGAACGTATTATTGGCATGGGAAGAAGGAAAATTACAAAGTGCAAGCACAATGATAAACTCGACTAGTTAAGTCTTCGATTTAAAGTCGAGAGGTTTTACTCCTCTAAACAATGTGCTCACAGAAGGACACAATTCTTCCTTTTTCAAAGGAGTTAATTGTCACATACGAACAAAACTTTGGTAAACAAACAAAGAGTAGGATAGGACTTCTGTAAAAGGTATAAGGTTCAATGAATTATTTGAAGGCATTTTAGCTACTTTTGATGAGATGGCCCTTAGCCCTAATAGGAAATTAATGCGATACTGTATCCAAAGCAGTCATTTATAGAAGAATAGGAGTAACTACATCGCAATGCAGATATAACTAGCCTTTTAAAACAGAAATTTTAATGAAAAAAGGAGGTTTCTCTCCAAAGAATAAGAAACCACTGGATAACTTCTGTATTCTCCCCTTTACAGGGATGATTGAAAAGCTGATGGGTTTCGGCTGTACTGAAACAAACAACTATGAATGTGGAAACACGAGGGTTGGTGAAATTCACTTATGCTTGGGATCTGGTGGGGGCCCTTGAGTAAGCATCCCCTGCCTCCTGCAAGACCCCAGCCGCATTCATGCATCGGAAAGATTTGACTTTGTTGTTACCATGGTCATTACTAGACAGGTATATGACATGACAATGGAAGTAACAAAACGATTACAGAGTAAGACTAATGACATGTTTAAAACTGTAATGTTCATTAATTCTTTAAAAGATAGGTTTGCTTACATTAGAGACGATATTGACACCTATCATGAAAAACGGTTTTGCTTGCAGAGGACTTAGCTAATGAAGTAAACATAACAGGTAGTGTTCCTCGAACTGCTAAAAGACAACTGCACAGGTCGAACTATACTTATTCTGATGTTTCAGATTACTTTAAAAAGGCCGTAACTATATCTCTTATTGACCATGTGATTTCTGAGCTTAACGATCGATTTGATCATACGTCACTGCATCTCCTACGCATATGAAAAAGAACACTCTTCTAAATTGCCATTAAAAAGTCAACTTGAGACATTTGTCAATTTTTATTTTAACGACTTTCCCAACCCGTATTATCGCACCTAGTTCGACTAAGGTTAATTTTTTCTGGCTACGCCCCAGCTTTGATACAAAATCTTCCATGTCACAAGGAATGGACAAAATATACATTGGCCTTTTAGACTAACATAAGGTACAAAAGTACGATGGCCCACAAGTGTCACGGCGCAAACAAGAAGCTCACGGCGCAAACAACAGTTGGTCTCTAGATAACAACTTATCCTTCAACCGATTTAAGACGAAAACTATGTTATTTTCTGGAACCAGATTGTCTAAAATTCACAACTTAGACAACATTGACCTGGATTCTTTAACAACTGAGGAATCAAACATTGAACGTGTTACATCATGGAAAACTCTTGGTGTAACCTTAAATCAACACATGGACTTTAAGGAACATATTGGATTGACAATAAGATCCTGTAATTGAATACTTGCTAATCTCAGAAGGTTGAAGAGATTTACATCATACATCCTACGTAAGCAACTTGCAGAATCTTTAGTACTAAGCAAATTAGACTATGGTAATGTTCTGTTGACAAATGTAGCAAATTACCAAGTAAAGATGCTTCAAAAAGTTCAAAACTGTGCTGCTTCTTTCGTCTTGAATAAATGGTGCAACACAGTTGACGTCATAGACTTGGGTTGGCTACCAGTGCAGCAACGAATCGAGCTATCATTATTGAAACTTACGCATAAGGGAATCTACGATAAATCCCTGCCTAGCTATCTCAATGTGGAACGAAAATCATCTCGATCGAGAAGAATAAACAATGGAGTTATCTTGGAAGGAGATGTCTGCGAAAATTCGTTCAAACAAGTTTCATCTTCGATATTCAACAGCCTGCCGAAGAATATACGAGAGGAAGCAATTTTTAATAAGTTTGTAATTAAAGTGAAGGAATATTTATTGGGACATGCTTTAGCCCGTTTGTCGTAGATTTATCCTGCTTTTATCCTCCCAGCCTTTTTTTGTTCCTTCTTATCATGTTTACTTGTTAATGCTTGAATTATTCTATTTTTAACCTGTTTTTAACTTATATATTTTATACTTTTAATATTCTGACGAATAGCGATGTAATGTCGATGTGCAGAAATGTATTCATTAAAAAAACAAACAAAAAAAACAACAAAAAAACAAGAAGCTCACGGCACAAGCAAAATGTTCACGGCGCAAACAAGAAGCCCACGGTGCAAAGCGAGAAGCTCCCACGGCGCAAACGTTTTGTCTCTGTTCACGGGGTTTTGGCCATGCTGCTTTTTAGATCAAAATGGCACCGTTTTTTTTCGCGAAATGCTATAACTTTAGTAAACAAACAAAATGTTTGTTTGATTTGAGTTTAGTCAAGCTTATTAATAATATAGATTATTCCATAGTAAATACATTGCTTGGCTTGGAAATTGTAAAAGGTTTGTTATGTAGCTAGCTAGCTAATACATGTGGAATTTCTTACTCTATGTACAATGTATGAGACATTTTGATCAGGCTCCTGACCTGTTTGGCTCACCAAGTAGCATATGTTTTTCAGGAAGCCCTCAGAATTGCATGGAAAATTTGTACTACGTTCTTGGCCAACTAGTTGGTGTTAGCATAATAACAACTGGCAGAGGGCCAGAGTGCTTGCATGAACTAATCGTAAAACAACTATATATTCAATCAAGAAATTCCTACCGAAGTCCCAGAATACTATTTTATTGACTTTGAGGAATATGTGAAACAAATTCATGAGGGGAAATTTGACATTCTGTACGATCTCAATATAACTCCTTCCAATCAATTGGAAACTGACAAGAGATTATTCTTGATCTCTTTTATCTTACTGAAACCATCATATGCCATACAACAGTTTCGAGATGGTTTGGCTAGCATTGATGATGAAATGGTCCACCCTGATTCATATGCCGTAATGCAACAATTCATTCAACCTACCAGTAAATCTATGCAGTTCGAAGAATTTCTTACATTGTTCAACTACAAGAGAGAATGCGAACCAGAATAAAATAGATGGAGAGCTATAGATGACACCATATGTGAATTTGAATTATTTCTTAATGACATATCATCCAGTGCAGTTTTCGATAAATTTGATGTAGCATTAAAATTGCGTGATGTGTTTTTTTTTATCAGGTTATGATACTATTCCTACACACGGTATGCCAAAAAAGATAGATGTTTATTTTACAGAAGAAAAGCAATTGCCAAAAGTTTCAACTTGTGGCTTAACTGTGACTATTGCTTTAACAAGTCCAGGTTTTGAAGTAGCTACTGCAATAAAAAATGCAATGAGTTTTGGTTGTGGATTTGGTGCAATTTGATTTTACATTGATTATTGCATTGCAATATATACTCTTTTGATATTTTGGGATTAGATTTTTAGTGGTTTCATTCTTTTAATTTACATATCATTGCAACTATAAAGATAGACTTCATGTTTAGTTCTTATTTTTGTTAAGCATACTTTTTTATTCTTGCTTATTCTTTTATTATATATATACGCTTACTATTACTATTGATTCTTGTGTTGTCTTTTAGTTTTTAGATAAATGCTAAATATAGGAGATCTCAAGGTTTCTTACAAATACTCAATCAATTTATCATATTTTCTCTGATTTAAACAAATGTATGATGATGAGGTGACAAAACAGTTGGCTGTAATGATAATACTTGTCTAATGACAAACGGTAGTAAAATGTAGAGGTCCAACCCTCTAAAGGTTTTGCATCTAAGCAAAATCTCCCTTATTACAAGGATTTTTATTAAATAAACCATTAACCATAGCAGGACAACATTAGGAGCACAATACAAACATTTATAAAAAGGATAGACACAGTAACAAAAAAGCAATTCAAACAAAATACAAAAAAGACACCAAAAATAAAAGAAACATTTTTTTATGACGAATTTGTTATTTATATTTTGTTTCAAAATTTTCTTCTTTTTGTTAATTGTTAAAGAAGTTGTACATTTTTCAAGAAAAAAGTTTATTCTTTTTCTCCTTTTAATATATCTCTAACAAAATAACTTAACAAAAGTATGAACAATTAGCTTTTTATACATTTCAAAAGCATCAGTCCAGTTTCTCGGAGTAGGTATCATCAATTCATCCTGTAAATATTTAAAGTATGCTTTGTATTCGCTACCTTCACTCTTTTGGACAATATTAATCTTTATGTCTTGAAATTCCCCAGTAGAGATTGAAAGAATAAGGTCTTTCTCTCCACCATACCTTTCAGGTATTTCGTATAACACATCTGGTCTACCTGCAATTGTATCAAATCTTGATTTCCTGATACGATGGGAATTCCAATGTTCTTTTACAAAGGTTAAATCTTCTTGTAAAATTTCATAAAAACAATACCAAAGACACTCTCTCTGTGTTTCCAATGTCATGTTAAGAAAACCTTGAGATTCCATATCTTTAAAAAAGTCTCTCCACCATCCACATGTAGTTTTAAATAAGTAGAACCACCAAGATTCGATGCGCTGATTTCTAGGTGAGGGCACATATCTGTAAGCATTGATATCATCTCTGAAATGGCATTGAATAGATGCAGCAAAACCATTTTCTGTTCCGAGATCTGTGATAAGCAGGATAGGACACCCTTTAAATTCTTCTAATCAGTGTACATTTTTGCTATATTAGCAGGAGAATTATTAGATCGTGTAACTTCGAGCCAGAGCACTTTACCACTAAACCCATCAATAGCTCCATGAATTGGGAAACCAAACGGTTTTAACTTATCATATTTATCCATGTACCAGGAATGATTAGGGCCCCTATTAGTGTATTTGCGTCTTTTAAAACGATGCTTCTTCCTTGCCTCGCAACCACTCGGATCTAGCTCTCGAAGTGTCTCCTCGACAAAGCTTCGTGGAACATTTACTCCTTCAAGTTTTAGTGAATGCCATATTGAACGATACCCACTTGAAGAACCAGGCCCGTTAATAAACAATTCGATTTTCTGTCTTGCTAGTGCTTTGTTAGATATGGAAGAATTTAATTTCGCGCGTCTTCCAAGCCCATAGTCATTCAACCTCCGTAATAGGGTGCTACGGCTTATTTCGAGGTCATGTTTTTTTTCGAGAACGATAAGAATGTTTTCTATTTCATATCCATGTCTAAAATAGTACTTTATCAAGGCTTCATCACTTTCAATTTCATCGTCAACTAAAGGAGACAAGAGAGATTAAGAGTAACAAAGCACGTAGTGCGATGACAAAACTTGTCTTTAGACGATGTCGGTGATTTGACAATAATATTTAAAAATGACCTGAATAGTCATTCCCCTTATTTCAAGGTGTATCCGATACACATGTTACGAATTTTTCCTCCTTGGACTACACAAATAAAGCCTATGACAAAAAAGCGAAAAAAAAAAAAAAAAAAAAAAAACGGCGATTAAACTAGGCAATTCAAAACGAATTAAATAAACATACATGGAATAAGTAAAACTTATCATAAAATTGACTATCCTGAAACGGATAAATTATTTAAAAATCCTAAACGAATGAAAGGGTAAATCATGCAGCCAACGATCTGTGTGCCAGTACTTGTGACCCTGGCAGTAGCCTTACACGTGTTACGGGGCCCCAACACTCAGCGTTACACAGATCATTGCTGTGTTTTCCAAAGGACCGGCCTGGAAGGTGACTGGGGTAATATGGGTGAGTGTCAAACCACCAAGACAACACAAGTTAGTGTTTGCCCCCTTGCAATGCTTCTTATGACAGACTTAGGTCAGCAGGATCGTCGAACCTGAAAGTTCAGTGAGCAAACTTGAACCTCCCTACTGGACTGGGGTAATAAGTGGGGTCGTCACACCCAAAGACAAGACAAAATATCTAACCCCCTTGCTGTTTGGTTACAATTTGTTACCTACGGATGTAAAAAAGGACGTAGACCTGGCAACTATTCAGAGATGATGGGTGAATTTTTTGGACCGATCTATCGTTGCATTGTAACCAGTCCTTAGATTTTTGGTCATATACGTTTGCCCAGTAATGTCCAGATTTTATGGTACCTGAATGGTTTATGGTCGCGACTAGAGAAAACTTGCTGTTGAAGATGTCATTATCCGAGCAAATCTGGACATTTAAAGGGTTTTCGCTTTCGGAAGAACAATTGACCGAACGGGTGTCTTTGACAAAAGTGTTTTGGGCAGCAGAAAATCTAAGGAGCTGCACAATCAGCACTGACCCGCAGTGACTGATAGATGTTTCTTTTGTGCTTTCCCGATGTGTATTACACTGTGGGCAAAGCCATTTATTTTCCCCTGATAGTGACTCGGGTTTAAGAAATTGGGCGAGTCCTTGTGAAATGGATAAAGAAGTGGGAAGAGTTAAAATGTTTGATGTATCCTCTCTTGAAAGGAACAAAAACAGGTATCACATGTTACGGTTGAAGTGGTGGTCACCCTAGACATATAGTCAGCGCGTGAGGAAGAGCCTTTTAACTCATCCAAAACTGTGTGGAGAATTTCAGGAACATCTTGCTGCGTGTTGTAGTTAAAAGCAGTGTCTCGTTCTGATATTTTCCTTTTTAAAGCCCAAAGAAAGTTTGATGGGTCGATGTCGGATGGAGAACGTTTCAGCATAGACATATTAAGTACGACAGCCTTTGAAATTGGAGAGAAGCAAGAAGACTCAGACGGCCATTGAGAGCACAACAACGGACACACACTCAGAGCTTGCAAGATCGCATTTGCATAGCAAGTGTTGCCTTTGTTAATAAAGCCTGGTCTTCTCGCAGATCCTTAATTTAAAGAATTTCGGTACGGTTTGGTGGAATGTGAAATTCGGTTGTCAATGTTGTTTGAGTGATGGTTATTGATTTTGCAAGGTCGTTTTTTGTCAATGCTTTTAGAATGTTCATGGTCGCTTTTACAGGGGGTGGTATCGTTGGACCATTCTGTAGTGTTCCTTGCTAACCAAATACAGAAAGAGGTTTCCATGCTTTTGCGGCTTAGATGTTTAGATGTTTAGCTGTGCGAGTGGTTAGTGAGTTTGGAAACCCGAGACGCTTTAAGGAGTAGGTGACAGTGTTCGCACAATACCCTCTAGCTCCTACTTCCATGGCGAAGAAATCGACAGACCAACCGTTTGTTTTCCTCGCATGGACATGTTAGTTCTATAAGTATTACTCTTTTATGGCAGTTGGAAAATATAATTACATCTGGTCTTAATGAGGTAATTGCAATATGACCAGGAAAAGAATATGAGTTGTTTAGGTCGGATTCGACTTTCCAATCGGCAGGTGCCTGGCCAGATTTTACAAAGATCTGTTTGGTGATGCGCTTTGGTGCGGTTGCTGGAATATCTGAAATGAAGGCATTTGACTCCACCAGAGTTTTTAACACAGTATCATGTCGGAAGGTAAACCTTCCTTGTGTCAAAGATATTTTACATGCGCCTAGAACATGGGATGTCGTGCAGACTACCTTACCGCATAAATGACAGTTAGCTTCTGTGGTAATGTGCCAGGGTTTCAAGTTAGATCATAGTCACAAGAAAAAAAGATAGTCTAGTTGCGTGGACCGTCGGCATTGTTTACAAGAACTATCCTCAATCAGCCTGGGACGGCCCGCTCATCCTGCACAGAAGTTCAAAATGGCGGCGCATGCAGGAGGAGACTACCTTGCAGGCGAAGATCTTGATGATTTATTTGAGTTACTTGAAGGCGGTTTTCTTGATGAAGATGTGGATTTTAATGTGGAATTAGATGCTGTGATAACGGAAGTGGAAGCTTACGAAGAAGTTGGGTATCCTTGTCAGGATTGTGATAAAATTTGTAAATCACAACGTGGCCTGACTAGACATCGCAATGTCAAACACACTACTGAAGTTACTCCTGAAATATCGACGAATGCTGGTCCTTCATTACCAAAACTTACTAAAGAAGAACAAATTTTGAAAAAGCTACACCCTTTGAAGTTGAAAGTACTTATCACGAAGAGTGCTGAGATATGCCTTGGTGATCAATGTTTACCCAAATCAACCAGGGAAGTGTTTCGTGATTTCAAAGTTTCTAATGATGATGCGGTCAAACTTTGGGAAAAACTGAAGCCAATCATTGGAAAGTATAACGGTGATGCAGAAGATTTTTATGCAAACTTTTATGGTCTATTGAAAGATAACTTGCTTCCATCAAAATTTGAGGACACTACTTTGAGCAATATTATTCTAACAGAACTTGCAAATCATGTTTTAATTCATCTTTCGGGTAATGATAAAGTTGTCGATTCTGTAACTGAAGCTGTAACACCTATCTCGGAGAATGAACAAAAAAGCCTGCAATATGTGGCTGGATTTATCGTTCACAAGCTTTATACAAAATTCCGTTTTTCGAAAAAGTCTCAACAAAGTGAATTCAACAAACAGGCTGTATCAATCCTACAAGCATGCAAAGTTGACTGTGATGATTCACAGACATTGATCAATATACGCGACCGTGGTGGCTTGTGGAGAGTGAACAAACAAATACAAGAACTTTTTCGAGAATGTGAAAAAATGTTTCGGTTGAAAACTTCAAATTTAAGCACAACACTAAATTGTCAAGACCTTGTTAAAAATATGCTCAAAAACTGTTCTGTACTTTCCAATTTCAAAAGTGTCTGTTATACCATTGATCCACAAGTCAGTAAAGAAGTCAGTATGAATCTTCTGGAACACATGCTTACTATGTTTACAAGAGTTCGCAGCTTTTCCTATGCTAGAGACATACGTGAAAAACATAAGGCTGCTAAAAAACTTGCAAAGAAAAGATCATTGAGAACTGAAATTAAAAAAGCCAGTAGCAGCAAAGACATGGGTCACTGATTCATCTAGTTCCGGGCATGAACTATAAAATCTGCCACAATGGCTATTTTTATAGCCACACATGTGATAAAAAAACATTACACATGGCTAAAAATCACAATAAAAATTCATTCCTTTTTTTTTTTTTTTCTGGTTGAACTTCAGACAAAAATCAGGATCCCTCACAGTACGATTTAGAGGTGCCGTGTGAGAAATCCTGTTACTTCATTTACGGTCAATTTAAGATATCAGGATTCCTCTGATTTTCCTGTAAATATATGCGTGAGTAATTCTGACGCGTTTTGAAAAAGTGACAACATTGCAATTTTTCCATAGCTAATAGCTTTCACAAAATAATAGATAGATGGGACATAGAAAAAATAAACATACATACTCATCCAATAACCATCTCCTAAAGTGATCCAATGATAGAACAAAGCATCTCCAGTCCCACAATATAAAGAGAACTAGATAAAATTGCCAATTAATAACATTTTTTCAAATGTGTGGCTATAAAAATAGCCGTTTTGTTGTGTGCTTCATTCAAAGTGTAGACTTTTTTCTTTTTGGTAATGGGGTGTCATCTATCATGTTGAATTTGCTACCACATCCTTGTACATTCCCAGCAATTGGTCTTACAGAAAATTGTGCTTTTATGGTATTATCATTATATCCAACGTCTCTCACCGATGGGTTGTCACGTCGCGATCCAATGGCACGCTGCCTACCAAAATAATTTTCCAGATCGTCTTGACAAAACCGTTCAGAAAGAATGTACGGTACACCATGTTGTAAAAGGAATTTCACTACTTTTTTGAGAGAGTTAACTGTAATCTTAAGCCCTTCATGTGTTTGCCAGGAAATAAACATATTTGATTTGGCATTTTTTGTAAAATTATCACCACGCTCTTCAATTGACTCTTTCCATAAGGTGAAATAGGAGAGAAAACCGTCCAACCATGCAAAGCGTTCATCATCAACTGACTGATAAGGTTTTAGAAATGGTTTTCTCTTCAACTCATGTTCGACAGTGTTTTTCACATTCAAGCAGTCAAAAAAACTATCCATCATTAGACAAAATTGTGCAGTACCAGCTGCTTCAGGTGGACCAAACTGATTGAGAACTTTGCCAACAGTTTCACTGAGAACTTGAGCTGCAAGACGAACTTTCATTACTGAAAATGGTGTTAGCTGTATATGATCATTTGTTAATTTATTGACCAACTTCAAACCACTCTCGAGATCATTGTGATAGAGTTGTGTGATATGACTCCAAAGAACATAAAATCCACTATTCCACATATAACGGGTAGCTCGACCAGAACCAGAATTAAACAGACAATTGCGTGATGTTTTGATGAGATGTGGAGCATCAGCAAAAAAATAGATAAATCGACCATCATTAGCATGAATATTCTTAGTACGATAAACTACATCACTGTCATGGACACCATCTAAATGCCTATGCATTCTGAAAAAGCGTCTATTTGGAGAAGCACCATCAGCTGTTGCAGCGATAACTTTCAAATTTATTTTTTCAAGGTAAAGAACAGCTTTCCAAAATATAGGCATGATTTGATAGGAAGTTATTCCAGTTGTAGCAAATGTTGCAATACTATATGAAAGAGGATTAACAACACTTTTGGCAAGAAACACGAGAACATGAGTAGCAATTTCTTTGACAGATTTGAGTGTGGCAAAATTTGTATGAATATCACCAAGGTCAACAAAACCAATGAGTTCACCAGTATACTTGTCCCAAACTAAATCCTCCTGTATTTTCATCTCATCAAACAGAATTATGGTATATCTCTCAATGTCTGAAAATGCAGCAGTTTTTTTTGCTAGATCATTGATGATTTCATGATTAAATCCTCTTGTTGGTCGTATGTAGTTTCTATAATCACGAAGTGTTCGCAGGCTAGGAAGAACCAACATACCACTGCCAGTTTTAGGGTCATATCTGAGATCTGAATAAGCAGAAGAAGACTTTGCAGCAAGATTAAGACAGAACTTTATGATCATTGGATGATATCTGACACTGGTTGGTGATGAAGATTGGAGATATTTTTGCTGCTCCTCCCAGAACAATTTCATAAAAGGTGGTACATTTTTTTTATCACATCCACTGAATAAGGTTACAAAATCAGAGCTCATTTCAGAAGTAACATTACCACCATGTGCTTGAATAGCAGCTTTCATTTCAGACAGTTGGCTTGCCAGTTGTTTACATTCCAAACGCTGACTCTGAAGGGTTAATTTGACACGGTCCGGTGATGTGAACTTGATTGGTGCTTTCAACTTTGCAGGTTCAAGCATCTTCCTTTCTTTACGGACAGTAGCTGATTTGAATGAAATGTTATGCGATGTACACTTTCCACAAGGATTAGGTTTGGGTGATAGAATTAACATACGACACATATTTGAACGAAAATACTGGTCTTGATGGAGATTTGACTGAAAGGACTTTTGTTGATAGTCTAGATAGTTGAATTTTTTAGGAATGACATGCTTTTGGAAGTTTGTCTCTCTACTATTATTGCAATCTGGAGCGGTGATACCAATACATAATTCATAACTATTGAGTTCTTTTATGAAATTGGAGAGTGTTGTATTAAGAAAGGATTTTTTGTATAAGATATGCAAATCATGGTCATCTGGTAACATCCATCCAAATATTCTTAAAGAAAATGAAAGGGATCGATCAATGAATATTTCAAATTTTGGGATGATGTGGTCTGGTGATAAACAAGTAACAACAACAAGTGAGTCTTGAGTGTCAATATGCCAACATCTACCCAACGAGAGCTTTGAAACACGTTGACTGAAGTCAACAAAAATTTCTATATATGGTGGTTGGAGAAGGTGGTGGTGAAAAATCTTGTAAAATTTGGAAATCTTCACGTTTTTGTATCGAAGTGTTCGATCGAGGTGGAGAGGCTGAGGTCGAAATATTGCCAGATTTTTGTGGAAGATTCAGATGTGGTAGTTCTCCTTCTTTCAAACTTTTTCGAGTTGGGTAAACCCATATTTGATCCTCCGAGAAATGACGTTCACAAATAAACAATTTGAACGTGGAAATGCGACGTCTCAGCTCGTCATCTACCTCCCTATATTTCGTGATGATATTGATGAGCTCCTTTCCCCATTTTTTGTTTACTTCATTATTTGGCAACGGAACTTTGAAAATACTGATGTCTTTATTTCTCCTCGATACAGAGCATCCATATATAGCACAATTTTCACCAGGCATAGTAAAATCTTGTACGAAAAACACCCAAAGTCGAAATAAAAACACCAAACTAAGTACACACAACACCCAAAAAATGCGCCATTTTGAACTTCTGTGCAGGATCGGAGGTTTAGGAGCCACTATAGTTCAGCCGTAAAAACATAGAACAATGGCCTATTGTTTGTTGCTAGACTATCTTTTTTTCTTGTGACTATGGTTAGATGGGGATGGTAAAACATCGAACGTAGAAGCTAGGCAGAAAGAAAGTAAATTTGGAGGCATGGCAAGGATGGAGCTCCACGAGAGGTCTTGCTTTACGTATTTCTCTCATCTTGTCCATTGACCCTGTACTTCTAGCTGGATTGCTTTAGACATGGATAATTCGTCGTCGATTTGTTTGGACGTGTCACTGACCAGCTTTCTATATGCATGGCACTGCTTCGTTGCGGGTATTGCAGGGTGTTTAATACTGCCAACTCCGCTTTTCCCAAATTGAGTGTGACCCTTGATTTTGTTAAAGTGGAGTTCTGCTTCAGCTGTTTAAGCTGCGTTTGCAGCTTTCCATGATCCTGAACTCAACACGGGTGCATTTTGGGACACCAAAGGATCTCGCGAATCGTGCAAAAGCAAATGGCCGCTAATTTTAGAGGCTTTTAAAATATTGGTCAGACTTTTTATTGGTAGCGGGCAAGGCGAATTTGATGAGTAAAAGCATATGTTCGATGTACAGTTTTGAAGTTTCAGCCACTTTCTGATATAAGTGGAAACCTTTTGTTCTAACTTACTAGCAGCGCTCATGGATACTTCATAAATTAGAAGGGACCATTGTATTCTTGGGATCAGCAGATGTTGTAATATCCACAGTTTTTGCGTGCCCTTGAAAAAAGATTTGTCTATGACACGAAGGCCGTCTAATAGTTTTGTGTGTAATTCGTCAATTGCTTTCCTATCAGAGATCGAGCCATCCATCAGGCGACCTAAAAATTTGACAGGCGTAGAATGAATTGATGGGATGTAGGGAGGAAACTCAGTTGGTTCTGGTTTAGTAACATAAAATGGTGTACAATTCATGGATCTCCCTTTAACTATGACGAGGCTATGGGATTTTTCCGCTCTGAATTCCATGCCTGCCCACTCGAGTGCCTTGGCACAGCGCGTAAGAAGTGACTGAGTTCCAGAAACAGTTGGCGACATCAGGCTAATATCATCCATGAAGGCTCTGATAAGAGGTAGTGAAATTTTGTTTGATGTAACAAAGCCTGAAACAGTTGTAACAAGTGTATATTTTATGATGACATTGATTCCTGCCAGAAAGAGGATAATTGAAAGCGTGCACCCCTGAAGAATGCCTTTGAGGTGTTGATGCCAACTACTTGGGGCTTTTTGTGAGAAGGACTTGCTATATATACCAGAATAGTAAGATTTGATAAGTGATATCCAGCACCGCGGTACTCCATATCGATGAAGAGCGAAGAAAATAAGGCGATGAGGAATAGAGGGATATGCGTTCGCAATGTCTAACCAAATAGTGGCAAGGTCTAGTTTGTTAGCACGGGCCTCTTTGAGAGCTGACCACACCATGGACATATGTTCCCAACAGGCCTGGGACCTTTTCCATGCAACCTTTTTGAATTGAATTATTAACGAATTTATTATTTACAATTATATGAGCTTCTAGACGTCTTGATACAAGACTGAAAAAAAGTTTCCCTTCTACATTTAAAAGGGCAATAGGACGGAAATCCTTTATATTTGATTCAGAAGAAGAGTTTGATTTAGGTATATAAACCTCTTTGGCGTAACACCATTGAATGGGGACAACACAATTTTTTATACAACATTTAAATATATTAAACAGGAAGGAGTTGGTTTGAGGACACTTTTTGCATACTTTGTATGATATTGCATTAAGACCTGGGGCTGAACCATTTTTACGAGTGTACAGGACCTTAAGAAAGTCATCATACTTTAAGGGAGATGATGGAAAGGATGTTGTTACTGAAGGGGCAGATGGAAGTCCTTCTAAATTTGCCAAAGGTATATCATATAATTTATCACATACCTGTGATGATTTGTATTGGTCAAGTGTTTCTTGGCTCACTTGTAATTTGGTCTTGCATTTAGGATCAAGCACTGATTTCCCAGCAGAGTATGGGTTTGTTCTAAAAGCTGCCTGGGCTTTTTTAAATTTCCATCTATTTTTGCGGGTTTTTTCAGCTCGACGTAGCTTTTTTAATTTGGATCTTACATCAGCTTTTAGGAGTGCCATGATTCCATATTTTCCTCGCATGGACATGTAAGTTCGATTAAGATGACATGCTTATAACAGAGGAAGAAAATAATTTTGGATGTCTAACTGGGTCACCTCGAAGAGGTCCGCGGATGGTCATCAGCAGAAACTAGACATCCCAATCTTCCTAAAACTTTAAACATTTTCTGTTCAACTTTGCTATTCTTTGTTTTTTAACTCAGGTAATAAATGGAGTCGTCACTCTCCAAAGACAAGACCAAGTATGATCAAACCCCCTTGCTAACTTAATTTTTATTTCATTTTTGTTTTTATTTTTTGCTGGGGTAATAAGTAGAGTCGTCACTCTCCAAAGACAAGACTAGGTGCAGTCAAGCCCACTTGGTGACTCATTATAGTTAAAATACTCTTACCTCAGGTCTGCTAAAAAGAAAAGATATGACTCGTGACTGTTAATAAGGCGGTCATCACAAAAAGTTACTGCTCTATTGTTGCAATGTATCCACCTGTGAACCTTTTGGTCGAAGGCTATGGTTGTGTAGTGACCATTATTTAAGTTGCCGCAATGGTTGATAATAGCCCTTAATTGAAAATGTTTACAACATTTCACTTCTCCATCTACGGTAAAAGGTATGGAGATGGTACCAGGGTAAGCAGTAATACGGGAGGTAATTTTTGACACAATTCCATTGCCACTGGCAAAACGTTTTAGCTGTAAAATGAGATGAGAACCGCACGACACTACCTCCTTTTTAACTAGAACAGATCGGGTCCTAAGAAGTGATGGCTATATGACCAAGAAAAACAAACCCTTCGCTTAAGTCAGGCAAAATGACCAGTCGCTAGCAAGGTGTTGAAGACCTGTTGCTTTTGATCTTTTCTCTGATAGGTACCTAGGAATGAATTTTTTTTAGATGGCTAAGAAACTCTACTTCAAGTAACAGAAAATATTTTGATTGCTGTTTAGAGTGGCATAATAGAGCAAAAAAAAGCAAAAAGTCTACACTAACTTCATGAGAGAAGACAGCCACAATGCAACTGATACATCATATGGTATGGGTTAAATGCCAGATATAGGAGATTGGCGTTGCTTCTAGGAATAGCTCTTCTTTGGAGATGTCGCCCGTAGGCAATTCCACAAGAACAAATAATATGATGCATATGAAGCAGATTTAGCAATAAAGAAATTCGGAGAAGCTGTGGACGAAATTGAGACTATGCCAGACAAACAAGAAGTAGAATAAAATGCTTGCAGTTATGATAGAATATAAGGACAAACGAAACAACAAGTTATGAGAATTGGATGAGGCTTTAGTTCACAAACTAAAAACTTATGGAAACTATAAACTGGTAATTACTAATTTTGAGGCTACTGATTATATTATAGTTCTCACAGAGGACAACGGCGAAAGCTCTGAAGACAAAACACAAAATGACATTGACCCGTCATCACACAAACATGGACCTGCCATCACACAATCTGGAAGACTTCTATTTTTTGTCAGTGGCCCCCAGTAGAAACAATCCACTAACTATACGTTTTTGTGATTTTCTGCGCTAGCCCCTTTAAATATTTCTGTACAGAAGTAAAATAGTTTCACCAGAACAAATGATCCAGATCTTCAAAAAAAGGATGTAATCAGGATTCAACAGCAGGAACATGCAAAAACATAGGAAAATTGGAACCAATACCACGTATGATAACACATGCCTGGGGTATTATTCAGATAGACATATTCGTGTAGCAAATCTGATTTGACTTTATTCAGTAAAACAATCTCACAGGATTACTAGAAATTAAAAAAAGTTTGCGAAGCATTATCGCAAGTTCCAAGCAAAATTTGTTCACTAAACAACCACAGATGCCGAGAATGTATACAACAATACAAGTCTGAAGCATAGGATGATATGTATTCAGTGTTAGAATACAATTTTGCTATACTAAAGATTAAATTCGGCGGCCGTATCACATTCAGGAAAACAAAAACCGTATCAATGAAATCTCAGCTTCTCTCTTTCTTTCTTGTTAATCATCTCATCCATCATTCGTTTTACATTTCTTTAATTTGTCATCAATTTTCTACCTGTTTTTGAAATAGTTTTACTTTTCACTTATCCTTTTCAATTCCAGTACGTTGCTAGACCAGTTGTCATATGTTTGCTGTAGATCTCCATCTTTTTCTGTAATCTCTGACACTCTTTCGTAACCACGTTTTGTCATTGCCCTTGTTGTTATATTTGATCTTATCTCAAAAAGCGTACCAGCGGCCCCGGTCTATATATAATTGTCCTCATATAGCATCGTTTCTGTTTAACATTTTACAAGCTTGTGTAAAGAAGTCGTTTATTCCTGTGCAATGGAGAGTTGCATCAGAAGTTTACATACCTAAAAACAACACACCTTGTCCATCCAACATAAAGGATTTTCGCCTGATAGCTCTTCTGAATGTTGAAGGAAAGCTCTCTTTTAGTTTGATTCCGGGTTGCTGGGAACACATGTCTCTTGTTTGGTCCACACTTAAGAATGGGAAGGTACGACATTCTTCACTTTCAGCCATATGCCTTGATATTGCTAATGCATATCCTTCAGTTCCGCACAAGCTGATTTTCATGGCTCTCCAACGCTATGGCGTACCAGAATCCTGGATAGGGCTCATTCAGCTATACTACGACAGCCTTTGGAGTAAGTCTTTTTCTGCTTCTGCTCCTTCCAGTTGGCCTCAACATTGTAGAGGAATTTTTATCGGCTGTGCACTTTCCATTATACTATTCCTTGCAGCTATAAATGTTATTATTGAATATGTGTCTGTTACCCCATGCCTTATTGGTACTGAAGGTAATAAAAATAAAATCCCAGACCAACCCCCAATAAAAGCTTTTATGGATGATATATTCGTAATATCCACATCAATTCCAACTACTCAAAATTTATTAAACAGATGTACAGCAGCTCTTGATTGGGTAGGCATGTCGTTTACACATTCCAAATCACGCAGCATTGTTATTGATAAGGCAAAAGTCATCCAAAGGCTAGTTATATCTGCATTGCGATGTAATTACTCCTCTTCCCACCATTCACAGTTGGCACACGTTAGTTTGGTGATAGAAAGTTATTATGCGCAAGCGCAAACATGGCGTAATTTTTTTCAATGAATTCAAGATGACGGCCATAAATCACGCGCCCTCCAGAAATCCATGAAAATCAACAATAGTGTTTTTGGTCTATTAACAAAATTATACCGCTGACTTAAAAAGAAGCCGAGGAAATATGTAGAAGCAGGCATGTGTGACAGCGGAAGGTACTCAACGAAAGGTACTCAACGGAAGGTACTCAACGGAAGGTAGCGAGGTACTCAAAATCTCTCTTTTTATCACCTATGACAGAAGAAGTAAAATAATTTAATTTCAGAAGATTTTCAAAGCGTGATGTTGGATGTTTTAGACTCACAAATGATTCATCTTTCCAGAAATACCATTCACATTAGCCTAACAATTGATCTGACAAAGGTTTTTAGCTGATAATTTTTGGAAAATTTTACAAGAAAAAAATGATATCGAAATACAATTAAAGGTAACGTATGTCGTTTGTTTTGCTATTGTACGTAAGTTCTGTTCATTCCTCAGTTTCTTTACGTTTTTTTTACTGCACTTTTGGCCTCATCTGCAGTGACCTAGGGTGAACACGGATAAAATGTTCATTCATCATGCTCTTGACCCTTGATGTCGCTGATGGCATTCGACAAAAAATGCTTTTTAGAGCATTAAATTCCGGATGAATTCCTTCTCCTCCTTGCTCACTGTATATGCCCAACACAGTAGGCCATTTTTGGAGAAATGGAATCACATGGTCTTCCAAAATATGTAATTTTGGGGTTATTGTCCCATTTGGCCAAGTTTGACGGTAGTAAATCATCAAATCAGATATGGCGTTTCCTAAAATGATATATAAAAAGGCGTATATACATTTCTTTTTCCAAAGTTTAACAAAAGTTATTGGTTTTGGCGGACGGTGTCAATGAATGTGGCTGGTGTCTTGCAGGAGACAGGGGATGCTTACTCAAGGGCCCGCACCAGATCCCAAGCATGAGTGAATTTCACCAATCCTCATGTTTCCACATTCATAGGTGTTTGTTTCAGTACAGTCGAAATCCATTAACTTTCCGATTATCCCTGTAAAGGGGAGAATGCAGAAGTTCTCCAGCGGCTTCGTATTCTTTGGAGAGAAACCTCCTATTTTATCATTAAACTTTCCGTCTTAAAAGACTAGTTTTATCTGCATTTCGATGTAGTTACTCCTATTCTCTTTTAGATATCTATATACAACTTACAGTATATAGCTAACTTACGCAGTTCTGTCAACTTTTTATCGTCAAACAATTCGCTTTTACTCATGAGGTTGTGACATTTTGAATATTTTAAAAACAACTCTTTAAATTGTTGACTGATGCTAATTGATTCAAAATGAACATTACTGCCTCGAAATCCAAGTTTTGTGATTAAAATTGGCAATGAGTTGCACAGTTTCACGATATTATCAACCTAAAGAGAGAAAAAAAATAAAAAATGTGGTAATAGTAAATATTTAAAGTGACTAGCCCCCCAAAATACAGAAACCTATAACTAGCAGATCATTATTTCGGCTGGGGAAACCTGAAAACAAAAGGACAATATTTTAATTTTGAACTTTTGCTTAAAGCTATGAAATTGATTTTAACCTTTAGCATTTTGTGGACATGATTACCAACAAAACTCTTTCCATGATAAGCTTGTCTTTGTGCATGAAGTTGACATAATGTCTCGTCAAGCTTTTGTACACATGGTCCATAGGTTTTTTTAAGCACTGGCGATTTCATCAACTTTGACAATTCTTCCTCCTAGTAAAACAAGACACGATTGGATTTGTTATCAAAATTTTAAAACCAATTTTTTTTTTCAATATTGCAAAAAAACTAGATACCTATTCTACCGCTTTATTCTGGAAATATTCTATCAGTGGTTCAAAAATCTCCCTAATTTCTTCTTCTTTTTCTGGATTTTCAAGCATGTTTTTCAAAATTGCATCATTAACTAACTTAACTTATTCGTAACAATCATCAATTTTGTATTGCAAGTTTTTTACTTGCGTATGTAATTCAGGGAAGATGGTAATATCACTGACACTTGGTGGTATTCCTTCCTCTGCGTTGGCAATTTTTAAATCCAACATTCTGCATCTTTCTTCAAGCATGTTGAAAAATTTCAAGTATGTCCCCAATGATATGTGTAATACAGGGGGGGCAACCTAAATAAAGAAAACTAAACTAAATTTACGTTGTGTAACAAAATATTTATAAAATATTTTGACTGGTAAGTCAACTTTGAAAAAAAGTAAAATTATAGTTATACCTGATCAATGGGGACATTAAATAATGGCTCACTAATAACATTATTAAAGAGTTTAGCTCTCTTTATGTTTCCTCCATCCAGCATGAAACTTTGAAAATCATTTTTCAAAGATTCCAAAGTACGGGTCCCAAAAATTTGTCGTTCCATTTTTGACACTTGCATTTGGGAATATGTAATGTCACAATACAAGCAACAATGACGACCTAAGTTAACAAAAAAGGTATCACGCCACATGAAATTATGCCACTAAAATTTTTCAAATACTAAAAGTGAAATTAACATTCTGAATATATGTTAAATGTCCAATTGTTTTCAAAAATTGAGAGTTACCATTTGCTCCTGTAAGCCCATACGCTGCACACAAGAATGCATAATCTCGGAAAGACAGATAGACACTGGGAAAGACTAGTTCTTTTTCTTTTTTTTGGTTTGTTTGTTTGTTTTTTGTGTGTGTGTACGTTTGTGTGTGTGTATGTTTGTGCTGTTTTGTCTCGCATGCATTTGTGTTACTTTAAACATCACTCCCTATTGACAGTTACCAGTTATAAGTGAAGTATTCAGCAATAGACAGGTAGTACTTAGACGCAAGGGGTCAATAGGTTGAGTTGTGGGATGGCATGAAAAACATGCCTGCTGAGCTCGCAATAAAGTTGGCAGCCCCAACCCAATTGTTATCTGTCGCACCCACCAAGCTTAGGCCGGCCCGTGGGATTTATTTTGGTCTACAAAAAATCCAAATCTTTTTAACCATGATTTTCCAAATGTTATTGACCCAGACCGTATTAGGACTACCCCTTCGGATATCGATTTTAATATAATTAGTCGCTCTTCACCACCGATCACCATTGAAATTGCGTCTTCAAATGAAACTTCCTTGGAAAATTGGAATTTAAAACCGTGTAAAGTTGTTTTGCAAGATGTTCTTGCTGCCGGTTCCACTGAAAAGTCTAAGCTGCTGAAAGCTAACCTGGATAAAACCCACAGTGTTCTTTCTCAGCAACCAGCAGATATTGAAAAGCTTAAGAAAATAGAGAGAAAACAACAAATTTCATGGCCAAAATCCGCTGACACAGGAGCTTGGAGCGCTCTCAACAATGCTGTTTTCCACAACCTGTTAGGATCTCACCCTCTGTCAGAGAGAATGGAAATTCTAGAATCCACAATTTACCATCATGCTTCCCTTCTCTTTGGATTTAAGGCTCAACCCACACATGCCCCATCTGGTTTAAACAGACGTGCCTTACAGTCCATCTCGTTGGTAAAAGAGAAAAATTCTCTTCTTCAACAACTGGAAAACGTGTCGGACTTAATGCAGAGGGAACATTTACAAACTTCGCTAGGCAATGTTAAATTAAAGTTAACAACATTACGCCGGGGAGAACGGAACAGAAAAAAGCGATGGAAGATCCGCAATGCAAACCGTGCATTTGGTAAGAATCCTTATCAGGCTGGTAAAGATCTGCTGGATCCCAAATGCTCTATTAGGCTTAATGTTCCTAAAGAATCCCTAGATGCCCACAAAGCTTCGGTGTTAATTGATCCCTTATATGAAATACCGCTTTCGACTCTTCCTGGTTTGCCTAATGCTCCCAACGTCACGTCTGCATTTGATTCCTCAAAGTTTAATTTCAAGGACTTTCAAACCATCCTTCATACTCGTCGGAATGCATCGTCACCCGGATTGAACCAAATACCTTACACTGTTTACAAGAATTGTCCTCAAATTGCGTCCTTTCTTTTCAACCTTTTCCAATCTTGTTTAAAGAATTCCTACATTCCTGTTCAGTGAAGGGTCGCTTCAGAAGTTTATATCCCTAAAAACAAGCCTCCATCTCCATCATCCATTAAGGACTTTCGGCCAATAGCTCTCCTCAATGTGGAAGGAAAACTTTTTTTCAGTCTTGTGTCAAAGCGCCTAGAAAACCACATCATTCAGAAAAACCACTTTATTAACAAATCCATTCAAAAAGGATGTATGGAAAAAGTCCCTGGTTGCTGGGAGCATATGTCTCTTGTCTGGGCTGCTCTGAGAAACGCCAAGTCTAGAAAAAATACACTATCTGCAATATGGCTTGATGTGGCGAATGCGTATCCCACTCTACCGCATAAACTCATTTTCATGGCCCTTCGTCGCTATGGTGTTTCAGAGTCTTGGATAAGGCTTATTAACGCCTACTATGGCAGCCTCTGGAGCAAGTCATTCTCTTTTACAGCCTCATCCAGCTGGCACCAACACTTTAGAGGTATTTTTATTGGATGTACATTATCAATCATACTATTTTTGGCAGCTATAAATGTAATCATTGAATATGTGTGCGCCGAAGAAGAGTTAAAAAGTTGTGTTCCGCCTGGCGATTCAGACCATCCTCCGGTTAAGGCCTTTATGGATGACATATTTTTAATGTCTTCAAGTGTCCCTCAAACTCAGAACTTGTTGGATCGTTGTGTAACAGCCCTTCATTGGGCTGGAATGGGCTTTAGACCTTCAAAATCACGAAGCATTGTTATAGCTAATGGAAAAGTTTTAGATCAGTCTCCTTTTTGTGTCCTGCAAGAACCAATCCCATCTATTCACGCAAACCCAGTTAAGTTTCTTGGCCGGACGATAAATTCAACATTGTCAGATTCAGCTGTTGTCCAACAGGTTATTGTTAACGCTGTAGAGCAAGTCAAACTCATAGATAATTCTTCCCATAGAGGCATTCACAAAGTGTGGTTTTTGCATCATCTTCTAATTCCCCGAATACGATAGCCTTTTTTAATTTACGAAGTTCCGATATCTCGTATTGTTTCACTAGAACAAAAGTTTTCTTTCTTCATAAGAAAGTGGCTGAGACTCCATCACTCTATTTCTAACATAAGTTTGTATTCCGCCTCATCGCCATGCCCGTTACCTTTAAAAAGTCTATCCTCTGTACTAAAATCTGCTAAGATCAGCGGTCATCTTCTCCTGCGAGATTCGGCTGATCCTCTAGTCTCAGACTCTCCTCCAGACTTAAAGGCTGGACACTGGAAGGTAGATCAGACAGTAAAATCAGCAGAGAGTCAACTCGAGTTCAAGAAAATACTTGGTTTCCACCAGTTTGGTAGAGCAGGCTTGGGACTGGTAAGCCATAAGAGTGTCCCACCAATTGGTACCCATTCTTACCGCAAACTTGTATCAGATGTTGTGCAGGACAATGAGGAAGACATCTATTATGCTCGAGCCGTTCAGCTTCATGTCCAAGGTAACTGGACTAAGTGGTGCTCGTTTATTAAATACGATCTTTCTTGGAAGAACCTACTGTCTCTGCCGCAAAGTTTATCTTCGTTTTGCATCAGCGCAACCTATGACACGCTTCCTTCTCCTACAAATCTTGTCAAGTGAGGAATTCAAAATGACAAAAGTTGCACCCTATGTAAAAAACCCTCTTGTAACGTGTCCCACATTTTAGGCGCTTGTAAATTAGCCCTTTCACAAGGTAGATTTACGTACCGCCACGATACTGTTCTACGTGTGTTAGTGACAGCCATTCAGAAGTTCTTATCCGATTATGAGCCAGCAAAACCATCTAGATGTCAAAAAATATCCTTTGTTCCAGCTGGTAAACGTCTTCCCACCAAAAAGCGTTCAAAAATTCAAGGAATCCTTCACCTGGCCTCTGATTGGAGATTATTGTCAGACTTAGATTCAACCTTAATAGTACCACCTTATCTTGCTGTAACTCAACTTCGTCCGGACATACTTTTAACTTCTGCCATGACCAAAACTGTAATTATCCTTGAATTAACTTGCCCATGCGAAGAGAACATGGAGACTTGGCATGGAGTTAAGGTTGATAAATACTCGTCACTTTGTTCCGTCATGAGATTAAACAATTGGTCTGTGCATTTCTTTGCTGTTGAAGTAGGAGCTAGGGGATTTTGTTCCGAAACAGTTAGAATCTGCCTCCGTCGCCTCGGCTTTTCTAACATGTCTGTGCGTTCCACTCTGAAATCTCTTACTGAGTCATCTATGCGATCGTCGTTTTACATCTGGCTATTTCGAGATTCTTTCAAGTCACAAGCAACTTCGACCACTAGCTTTAAGGACACGAATCCCCAGGGCGTAACAAAGAGCTCCACTACCTTGCCTGCACAAGAATCACTAGGCAGCAACAGCGGCTTGCTAAATTTGGGCAACACATGTTACATCAATTCCATCTTGCAATGTTTTTATGTGTTACCCGCAGTCGCCACAGCCATCTCTGCAAATGATTCCAATATGGCGATAGGTAAAAGTTTTGTAAGTATTCTACGCAAATTATCCTCCTCCAAGGTTCCAGTGAACACTTCTTCATTTCTAAATGCATTAAAAGGCCATGTTTCTAATGCAAGGGGCGCTGCTTTTAATCCGTTTTCTCAGCAAGATGCCCTAGAGATTCTTGAGTATCTCATACCAGAGTTGTCCCTAGCCTTTCCTTTCTTTGGTAGATTATTCAACACTCGTGTGAAAATCTGCACTACTTGCAGTGCTTGCAATAATATTAGCACCTCTGAGCAAGTAAGTCCATTTCTTCAACTGCCCTTGACATCGACTGTACAATCTTCAATAGATAACTTTTTGGAGAGGGAAGAATTTTCAGGTGTCAACTCGTACTTCTGTCACTACTGCAATAGTTACCAAACTGCAACAGTTGAAAAAGAGGTCGCAGAGTGCAGTTCAATTTTGGTTCTGCAATTAAAGCGCTTTGCCTATAACAAAGGTCTTGTGTCTAAGGTTTGTTCTCCTGTCACATCTTACCCGGGCACCGTTTCTATACCTATCACTGTAGACAGTGAAGTCTCTTGTCGCAAGCACTACAACTTAAGGGCTGTAATTAACCACTCTGGAAATTTGAACAATGGCCATTACACTACTGTTGCTTATAACCAAGTGCATGGTAAGTGGTTTCATTGCAACGACAGAGCAGTGGTCCCTTGCAAACAAAGCTTGCTTAATGGTGTACAACCTTACATCCTTTTCCTTGAAGAGCTTAGGTAAATTGCAGTCAGCACCACAACTTCCGGTTTATGTCAGCAAGGGGGTTTGACTATTCTTTTTATTTTTATTTTTTTTTTTTTGTAGTCTTGTCAGAGATGGATTTCCATTCTCAATTGTGCGAATGCCGTACAAAAGCAGTAACATACCATCAAGTATGTTTTATTCGTCAATTGGAGCTGAAATCCTCAGAATCGGCCGAGCTACTTCCAAAAAAAATGACTTCGTTAATTCCACCCAGAACCTATTACAAAGGATGTTTCAGCAAGGTGCCAAGTTGGATAAGGTTCATAAAGTGCTTAACAAAATGTATGGTCGTCATGACATACTTAAAAGATTTGCACTTAACTCTAGAGATTTCTTTAATCAGGTAGTGAAAGTCCACTGAATATATAAAAAGGTAATATTACACCCAGGTTTAAGTGAAAGAAAGAGAGGCTGAGTCACTGCTGATGACCCTTACAGGGACCTTAGTTAAGGTGAACCCGCTCAGCTTTTAAGTATATCAGCTAGTTCAGTGAAAGGGTTCGAAACCGCTGATATACTAGGTTGGATAGGATTGGGGGTGTTGATATAATTAAAGTGTTTTTAAAAAAATAAAAAATAAAAATAGTAAAATAGTAAAAATAAAAAATAAAAATATGTTCTCTTTTCTGAATTGTGTCGCTTGAAATGTATGTCGTTGTATTGATAGTTAAGATTGTGACGGTTGGTAGCGCTCCGTTAGTTCGTTGGAAGTGTAGTTTGGCACTCTACACTAGAGCATAAACTGTGGCAGAGTTGTGCTAGGTTCATGTCTATCAATACATTGCTGGATATTTCAACATGGTTATGTCATTTCGAACATTGTATTTTGGGATTAGTCTTTGCATTATCAGATATTTTTACTGTGGCGGTTGGTTGCGCTCCGCCAATGTTTGTTGGTGTAGTAGGTGGCGCTCTACACAAGTGCACAAAGTGTGGTAGGGTTTGTGTAATGTTATGGTTTGATATGCTTTGTGGTTTATGATACAATGCTCATTTTAGTAATCTTAGGATAAGTTATTTATCTCTTGTTCACATATTCCATAATTTTGATAGTTATGTTAACAAATTTTTTAACAGATGACTGTAACTGTCTTGATTATTACCCCAGACAAAATAAAAGCGAAAAACAAAAAAAAATTACGCCAGCAAGGGGGTTTGACTGTACCAGGTCCTATCTTTGGAGAGTGACGACTCCACTTATTACCGCAGTCACACAAGATTGTACAGAGTAGGACAGATAAAAAGTTATGGATGAAAGAAATGTCTAGTTCCTGCTGAAGACTGTTCGCAGACCTCTTTTGAGGTGACTCAGCTAGACATTTTGGGTACCTTGGTTCAGGAATATGAGTCGAAACCCTTGTACCCTTCACAGAAGTCCTGTCCTACTCTCTCTGTTTGTTTGTTTAATTTTTGTGCCAATTATCTCCTTGGAAAAAGGAAGAATTGTGTTCCTTTATATGAGCATATTCTTTAGAGGAGCAAAACCTCTAGAATTTAAATTTTAAGACTTAACTGGTCGAGTTTATCATTGTGCGTGCACTTTGTAATTTTCATTCATGTGTATTTGATGATTCCTGAATTAAATTAAAAGTAGGTCATTTTTTACAGAAATATTTTATTCACCAAGTACAGAAAATATATACTTACATCCATTTACTGGTTTGAAGTCTTTCTACCTGATTTTTAAAGGATTCTAATGCAACTTTTAAGTTCAACCTGTAGTCTTTTGCTTCAAAGTAGGAAAAAACAATTGTGTGGCGTTTGTTGTTTGGCTTTTCTACGTTACAAATTTGGTAGCTCATTTTGAACGAGCCACCACCATGGTCACCACCTATCTTCACATGAACCTCGTTTCCCAATCCAATATGGTGCTTAATTAAACTGCATCTTAAGGGAATGTACAAAATTTTAGTTAACAATTAGCATGTTTTGTGCCTAATGAATAGTATCAACAATGTCAATCTGTGTTATGAACAGTATCTTACTCATTAAGTTTATCCAACTGATTCAAAACATGAAAACTTAGGTCAATAATATAAATGTATGCCCAAGGTGCTCTTCTGATTTCATACTTTCCTTTGAATTCTTTAGATTCCATTGTAAATGGTGTCTCCTCAACCATGAATTCATCACCGGACCATGATTTCGCTAAATCTCGTTGCTTACCAATCGAGGCTGGCTTTACATTAAATGTTTTCAGCCACCTGTTTAAAGAATATCAAGGTAAATTTAATTAGATAATTTCATTAAATACTCTTTATCATGATCTTACATTTTTTTATAAACAATTTTCTATTTTTACCACTTATTCGGCCCAGCCTGTTTAGCAACCGTTTAAAATGGTATTGTTTAAAAAAGAGTGTACCTTGCCTTTGTTTTTAATTTCTCCCAAGGTACACCCATGTCCGCCTTCATTGCCACCATACTTTCTTCATCAATTATTACTGGTGGGATATTTCCCAACTTCAAAATCCGCAATCTTTCATCCTCATCAAATGATTTCACCAGTGCTGATGTTTGTCAAGTCAACGATTCTATATTTGATCCAGCTATTGTATCAATGCTTTTGCGAATAATGTTCCCTCTAATCTTTACTGTTCGGGTAGACGTTGTTTCAGCACACAGGCTAAAAAGGGAAAGTTATTTGCGAGACAAATTTTGGGAATTTTTGGAAAATTCTGAGAAATCTGTAATCCACCCAACATGTAAAATTGATGTAATTTTTAAGCATTGTAATATTTTTTGTAGTAGGAATGGAATTGTGCGATATAAATTTATTTTCTTATAGTTGAAGTTTCTACAAAAAAAGGTTTCAAAAAATAATGCTTGCAAAGCAAAAGAATTTAGGTTTTTGTTATGTATTTGCTTTAATTTATTTAGACCAATCACCCTTGGGCCACCCGATTTAAATTCCGCAACACCCGAAGTGCTACTGGCTAACTTATGCTTGATTACATGAAGTGCTGCGTCTTCCACTTCTCTTGGAATTTTTGAGACATCGTCCATCATAAAAATGTCATTGACCTTCATTGCTGGAGTGCTTGTTGCTTTTATTAATTCATTGCAATACGATGGAATTTTTTCAATATCCGCAACAGAGAAGTTTTTGCCACATTTATCTATGCACTCAATTTGGAGACATCGCAGCATAGCTGTAACATTTGTGCTTGGACTTAACGCTGAAAATTGACTACCACATGAAGGACATACTGTTTCGCTTATTCTTCTGCCTTCTATTTTCGGTAAAATGCAGTTTAAACAGAATGAATGCTGACATTCTTGGAGAATAACTGGAGAATGAAATATTTGCAAACAGATGTCACAAACACAAAGCCTTAAGTGTGGATTATGTATCTTGCTGATGTTATTTATATTTAATTTGTCATGTGGAAAAACATCCTTTGGTGTAATTGACTGTAGTGATGTAATAGCTTCTCTGTTCCAAATCAAATCATTGCTTTTTCTTCTGCCTCTGCCTATCCCTTTGTTGCTCTTTTTTGGTGGCCTGCCACCTTTTTTTATTTTTGGCACTAGCTGACAAACTGAACAATTGTCAGAATGTGGTTCCCAAGTTGATACTTGAAATGTGGTTGCCAATGTAGAATTTCTTGTTTGGCTATTTTTCATTTTGGCATAACAATTTAAGCAGATTTTTGCTGGGTGTACATCTGCTTTATCATTTTTAATGTCTATGTAAAAGGCAGATTTTACCATTTCAGAAATATTTTCAAGGTGGTACTGTTCTTTCTTTAATTTGCTTGAACATATTCGACACAGGTAGCTTACGTTTTCTCTGTGAAACATGTCAGCCATTATGAATATGCTAGCTACCCCAAACTTCCTTTTTCCTTTATATTTTTTGGAAACTAATTGTTAGGTTAATTTGATTTAATGTTTTGAGTTAGGAAAAGATCAATTTTTTCAGTAAAAGTTATCACAGTTTCCAAAAAACTTTTAAATAGGTCAAAATCTGTGTTCAAAGTTAGCGAAAATTCGTGGTGATCGACTAGGTTTTAAATTTACCGCCAAACTTTGCTAAACCAGTCCAATATTTTTGTTTTCCGTATACCTTGGTCACACTTCTTGCGATATAAGTTCTTAGGCAGGGTACTACAGTTTTCTAACTTCAGATTGAAGTGTTTTTTTCAGACAGGTGTAGCCACGCATCGAGGAAAAATATAACTTTCCACTTCTACGGGCTTCCAGACAGACGTGGGCAGCGAAGAAATTCAATCCATTCATTCTAATCCAATTAGGTTTTTAGACCGAACAATAAACTCATCCTTGTCTGATTCTCCTGCAATACAAGAATTTCTAAATGACGCCGAAGACAAAGTTATAGCTATAGACAAGTCATTTCATAAAGGGGTTCATAAAATTTGGTTTTTACACCATCTGTTAATTTCCAGAATCCGCTGGACGTTATTAATTTATGAAGTTTCTCTATCTACTATCACAAAACTAGAGCAAAGATTTTCTGTTTTTATTAGGAAATGGTTAAAACTACATCATTCAATTTCCAACATTTCCTTATATTCCTCGTCTTAACCAATCTTGTGAGATGGGGAATTGTGAAAGACAAAAGTTGCATTCTGTGCAAGAAACCATCCTCAAATGTCTCTCACATATTGGGTGCCTGTAGGACCTCCCTTATGCAAGGTAGATACACATACCGACATGACTCAGTGTTAATTGTTTTGGTAAAGGCATTAAAAGAGTTTTTGTCATCATATGAACCACTCAAGGTCTCCAAGTGCAACAAAATTAATTTTATTCCGGCCGGTCAATTACATCTAAGAATAGGAATACAAAGTGTCCAGGCCTTCTTCACCTTGCTTCCGATTGGAAAATACTGTCAGATTTAGATTCCGTTTTAGTTGTTCCACCATGTATTGCAATAACACAACTACGCCCAGACGTGTTATTAATATCAAGTTCTTCCAAAAACGTAATTATGTTAGAACTGACCTGTCCATGTGAAGAGAACACGGAATATTGGCACGAACGAAAACTTAACAAATATTCTTCACTTTGTTATGCTATGAAAAACAATGGATGGATCGTGCATTTCTTTGCCATTGAGGTGGGTGCAAGGGGTTTCTGTCCAGAATCAGTAAGAACCTGTCTTCGTCGCCTTGGTTTCCCTAACAAGCCTGAATGTTCCCCCTATTAAAATCCCTAACTTTTGTCTCCATGAGTGCTTCTTTTTACATATGGATGTCTCGAAATTCTACCACTTGGGTTGAGCCTGAAAAGGCCCCAGTCATTCCTGGAGTTTCTTCTGTTGCAAATAAGGAAAGTAAGAAACCAAAAACACCTGAGAAATCTTCCGCAGGGCACACAAAATCTTGTAAAATCCAAAAAACCGAAAAACTTGCTACAAGATCCTTTAAAGCAAGAGTCACATTGCCATCTAACACTGATATTAGGAATAGCGTTCTAAAAAACTTAGGAAACACTTGTTATGCAAACTCAATCTTGCAATGTTTTTATACCCTTCCAAAATTTAAAGAAACCATTTCTGTCAGCAAAACAACCGCAAAGTTAGGCGAAGCATTTGTAGGTGTTCTTCAAAGTTTGGCTGTTTCTAAAGTCCAGTTGACCCCTCCCATTTTTTGCGTGCTATGAAAACTCATATCTCAGCTGCGAAGGAAAGTTTCTTTGATATCTTTGCTCAGCACGACGTCCCTGAGGTTCTTGAATATCTCCTACCTGGTCTGTCATTAGATTTTCCATCTCGAGTTCAAGAAAATACTTGGTTTCCACCAGTTTGGTAGAGCAGGCTTGGGACTGGTAAGCCATAAGAGTGTCCCGCCAATTGGTACCCATTCTTACCGCAAACTTGTATCAGATGTTGTGCAAGACAATGTGGAAGACAATGTGGAAGACTTCTATTATGCTCGAGCCGTTCAGCTTCATGTCCAAGGTAACTGGACTAAGTGGTGCTCGTTTATTAAATACGATCTTTCTTGGAAGAACCTACGGTCTCTGCCGCAAAGTTTATCTTCGTTTTGTATCGGCGCAACCTATGACACGCTTCCTTCTCCTACAAATCTTGTCAAGTGGCGAATTCAAAAGGAGTTGCACCCTATGTAAAAAACCCTCTTGTAACGTGTCTCACATTTTAGGCACTTGTAAATTAGCCCTTTCACAAGGTAGATTCACGTACCCTCACAATACTGTTCTACGTGTGTTAGTGACAGCCATTCAGAAATTCTTATCCGATTATGAGCCAGCAAAACCATCTAGATGTCACAAAATATCCTTTGTTCCAGCTGGTAAACGTCTTCCCACCAAAAAACGTTCAAATATTCAAGGAATCCTTCACCTGGCCTCTGATTGGAGAGTATTGTCAGACTTAGATTCAACCTTAATAGTACCACCTTATCTCGCAGTAACTCAACTTCGTCCGGACATAATTTTAACTTCTGCCATGACCAAAACTGTAATTATCCTTGAATTAACTTGCCCATGCGAAGAGAACATGGAGACTTGGCATGGAGTTAAGGTTGATAAATACTCGTCACTTTGTTCCGTCATGAGGTCAAACAATTGGTCTGTGCATTTCTTTGCTGTTGAAGTAGGAGCTAGGTGGTTTTATTCCGAAGCAGTTAGAATCTGCCTCCGTCGCCTCGACTTTTCTTACATGTCTGTGCGTTCCACTCTGAAATCTCTTACTGAGTCATATATGCGATCGTCGTTTTACATCTGGCTATCTCGAGATTCTTTGTCTTGGATTCATCCTGCTAGGGATCCACAGCATACCGCTCAATTGACACCAACTGTTTCAAAGAAATCATCCAAGTCACAAAGTAAAGCAACTTCGACCACTAGCTTTAAGGACACGAATCCCCAGGGCGTAACAAAGAGCTCCACTACCTTGCCTGCACAAGAATCACTAAGCAGCAACAGCGACTTGCTAAATCTGGGCAACACATGTTACATCAATTGAATCCAGTTGTTCCTTGTGTGGAAAGCTGTTATGCACCACAGCACATGTCTTAGGTTCTTGCAAGGTTGCCCTTACTCAAGGCCGATTTACTTTCCGACATGATTCTGTTCTTTGTGAGCTTCTTCTAAGCCTCAAAGAATTTTTGTCAGAACTTAAACCATCTCCGAAAAGTAAATTGTTTAAGATACCATTTGTTAAAGCAGGTACATACACCTCTGGGAAAAGATCAAAACCAACAGGTCTATTCCATCACGCCAGTGACTGGGTGATACTGTCTGACTTAAACAATAGCTTTGTGTTCCCTGGTCATATAGCTGTTACATCACTAAGACCAGACATTGTCATGTATTCCAACTGTTCCAAAATTGCCATTCTCATTGAACTTACCTGTCCTTGTGAGGAGAATATGGAGTCCTGGCACTGTACCAAACTTTCTAAATACTCCTCTTTAGTCGAAGTGATACGTAGTAACGGTTGGTCTCCACATCTTTACGCTGTTGAAGTAGGTGCTAGAGGTTACTGTTCTAGGTCCGTTACATGTTGTTTAAAGACTCGGTTTTTCCAACAAATCTGCATTTATAACTGCACGCAAACTTGGTGACATATGCATGAAAACATCATTTTGCATCTGGTTTGCTAGAGATTCTCTGCAATGGTCCCAAGAATGCAGTCCAACAACATCCGCAACCTCAAACGATCGTATGTTCCAAGTGTCTTCTTTGGCATCAAACTCTTTTGTCGATAACGGTCCATATTCAGCCACATCATTACCAAAACCCGCAGTTGACCTAAAGACCAAATCCAAGCAGAAAGCTAACAACGCCCACGCCGGTTTGATAAACAAAGGTAACACATGCTATGCAAACTCCATCCTTCAAGTGTTAACTGTCCTTCCAAGACTTTGGTCTCAACTGCCATCAGAGTCCTCTTTGTTATCGCCACTAGTGAAGTCAATAGTCCTAAATATGTCCCTTTTACATCGCTCCCGTTCACCTATCGATCCTTCCAATTTCCTGCGGGCTTTGCAGAACAGAATGCATACTCTAAATAAAAATGAATTTCATTACAACATTCAGCAAGACGTCCCTGAGACGCTCCACGTAGTCATTGACGAACTAATTGGATCTTCTTCCTTGGTTAGCAATCTTCTCTCTGTTAGTCTAACAACAACAACATCTTGCAACACTTGTTTGTGTTCCTCTTCTAAAGAACAAAAGGAGACAATTCTTACTTTACCAACATGCAAGTCAATAGGGGACTCTTTCAAGGCAATTTCGCAGTCGCAACAGCTTGTAGGCGACGACAGGTGGTTTTGCCCCCAGTGTTCATCACACCAGGAGAGCACAACTGAAACACAAATTTCCAGTTGTGGCGATATCCTTGTTGTTCAGTTACTTAGGTATGCCTCAGTTAATGGTTCCTCTTTCAAGGATACAAGATCGGTGAACTGTGTGCCTACGAAACACCACGAGCTAATCGTGCTTTCTCACCCTACTGATGAAATTTCCTTTAGCAACAAGTACAGATTAGTCGCCACAATTAACCATTCAGGTACCTTAAAAGCAGGACATTACTGGGCATTTATTAAAGATCAACGAAACACTTGGCTTAAGTGCAACGACCGCTGCGTTTCAGAAGTCAATTCGTCTCACTTGAACAATTCATCCTGTTACATACTATTTTTTACCAGAACTTAACTTTTCCCATGCCATAAAAACAAATTGGGGGAGGGAATAAATTTCCCTAGCGGTTCTAATTTACCCCAGCTAACCTTGGCCGGTTAGTTTACCGTGAAATAGGAGTTTGCTCACTCCCTTCTCTCTCTTGAGATCCTGTAAGAAGCATAGCAAGGGGGCTAGACTTTTTGTCTTGTCTTTGGGTTTGACGGTCCCACTTGTTACCCCAGTCCAGTAGGGAGGCATAGTTTGCTCACTTTGCCTTCAGGATTGACGATCCTGCTGCCCTGAGTCATTTTAGAAGCTTTGCAAGGGGGTTTGATATTCTTATCTTGTCTTCGTGGTTTGACGCCCACGCACATCACCCCAGTCATGACAGGCTGGCACTGTCATTAGGTTGACCCACCGCAGCAATGATCTGTGTAAGGCTGAGTGTTGGGCGACCTTAACACGTGTAAAGCTACAGCCAGGTTCACAAGTCCTGGCGCACAGATCGTTGCCTGCTTTAGTTTACATTTGTTCCGTTAGGAATTATTTTAAGATTTATCCGTTTAAGGATAGTTTCGTCATAATAAGTTTTATTTATTTTACGTGTGCCTATTAATTCAGTTTGAATTGCCTAATTGTTTTGTTTGTTGTCTTTTTATGTTTATTAGTATTTTGTGCTTTACCACTGTTTTACGCGTCCTGTTTAATGGTCAATGTATTTTTTCTGACAGAATCCTTGTTAAAAGGGAGGGTTTTGCTATTATGCAGAATCTTCGGAGGGTTACAACCTCTAATAATTAACCAGCCGTCATTAGACACGCTATATCACAACAGCCAGCTGTTTTGTCACTTCATCATCAAAACCATCTTGCAATGTTTTTATGTGTTACCCGCAGTCGCCACAGCCATCTCTGCAAATGATTCTAATATGACGATACGTAGAAGTTTTGTAAGTATTCTACGCAAATTATCCTTCTCCAAGGTTCCAGTGAACCCTTCTCCATTTCTAAATGCATTAAAAGGCCATGTTTCTAATGCAAGGGGCGCTGCTTTTGATCCGTTCACTCAGCAAGATGCCCTAGAGATTCTTGAGTATCTCCTACCAGAGTTGTCTTTAGCCTCTCCTTTCTTTGGTAGATTATTCAACACTCGTGTGAAAATCTGTACTACTTGCAACACTTGCAATAATATTAGCACCTCTGAGCAAGTAAGTCCATTTCTTCAACTGCCCTTGCTAACTTTTTGGAGAGCGAAGAATTTTCAGGCGTTAACTCGTACTTCTGTCACTACTGTAATAGTTACCAAACTGCAACAGTTGAAAAAGAGGTCGCAGAGTGCAGTTCACTTTTGATTCTGCAATTAATTGGACAATGACCATTACACTACTGATGCTTATAACCAAGTGCATGGTAAGTGGTTTCATTGCAACGACAGAGCGGTGGTCCCTTGCAAAAAAAAGCTTGCTAAATGGTGTACAACCTTACATCCTTTTCCTTGAAGAGCTTAGGTAAATTGCAGTCAGCACCACAACTTCCGGTTTATGTCAGCAAGGGGGTTTGACTATTCTTATTTTTTTATTTTTTTGTAGTCTTGTCTTTGGAGAGTGACGACTCCACTTATTACCCCAGTCAAAATAAAAGCGAAAAACAAAATAAAAATTACGCCAGCAAGGGGGTTTGACTGTACCAGGTGGTTTGATCACACATGGGCGTTTGATCACACATGATCTTGTCTTTGGAGAGTAACAACACCACTTATTACCTGAGTTAAAAACAAAGGATAGCAAAGTTGAACAGAAAACGGTTAAAGTTTACTTTAGGAACATAGGGATGTCTAGTTTCTGCCACCTCTTCGAGGTGACCCAGCTAGACATCCAGGGTACTTAGGTTCAGAAATATGGGTCGAAACCTACCTGCCCTTGGTTAAGGTTCTGTCCGTCTTTTCAAATGTGTTGTGTCGTTTTTGTTTTTATTAATTCCTTGAGAAAGGGAGAATTATGCTTTTAGAGGCATTTTCTCTAGAGGAGTACAACCTCTAGCTTGTTTCCAAAGACCTAAGGGGTTGAATTCATCATTGCGGTGGCTAGCCACCTCCTTGTAAATTATTTTCTTCTCTATACGGAGCCTCAGCCAAACCATTGGCTTTCGGATAATGTGGGCTACGTGTTGTATGTTTGAATTCCCACTCAGTAGAAAATTGCTTGTAATCTCTTGAAGAATATTGTGGGCCATTATCTGAAACAATTTCTTCTGGAACACCGTTTCGGGCAAAGCATTCTTTTGTTGCATTAATTACGCATTTAGAGGACGGACTGCTGAGTAAATATACCTCTGGCCATCTTTAAAGGCAGGTTCTTGGAAGGTGAGCGATACAGTTGACATAGCTGAGGGTGAATTAAAGTACAAGACCATAAGGGGTCCTGTACAGCGTCAGTCTTGGCATTTGTAAAGTGGAAGTAATACCACCAAAAACCACTCACAAGTACAGAAAGTTAATCGCAAAAACATCGGCTGAGATTGACGAGGAAAGCTATCTATCTAAGGCACTGCAACTTCAGGTGCAGGGCCAATGGACAAGATGGGAGAACTACGTAAAGTTTGATCTTTCATGGAAGAACATCCTAGCAACTCCTCCTAATCTCTTATCTTTCTGCCTGCAATCCACTTACGATGTTCTGCCATCACCAAGTAACCTGAGGAGGTGGAAAATAAATACAGAACCATCTTGTTTCCTATGTCACAAAGAAATTTGCACTTCTGCTCACATTCTTGGTGCTTGTAAAACTGCTCTTTCCCTGGGAAGATATACCTTTAGACACGATTCTGTACTTACCCATTTGGTAGAAACTTTGAAAAAGTTCATTTTTGAGCTTCCTTCTGAACCTCCTAAAAATTGTCAAAAAATAACCTTTCTGAGAGCCGGGTCAAAGGCACATACAAAATCTAAAGTGTCAGGTATACTGCACCTGACCAAAGATTGGAAGATCGTTGCTGACACACACTCGAACTATGTTTTCCTAGCCATATTGCCATTTCTGAGCTTAAACCGGACCTTGTGTTATATTCAAATAACCTTAAGCGCGTTATTATTGTAGAACTCACTTGCCCATGTGAGGAAAACATGAATGCTTGGCACTCCACCAAAGTTGCCAAATATTCCTGTTTAATGAATGTGATTATGGTTAATGGCTGGCAAGTTGATTTCTTCGCAGTGGAAGTAGGAGCAAGAGGATATTGTGCAAGAACCACCACTGCCTGTTTAAAAAGAATGGGTTTCACCAACAAACTTGCTTATTCCACTGCAAATGATCTCGGGAAAATCAGTATGAGGTCTTCTTTTTGTATCTGGCTGGCACGTGAATCCAATGTTTGGTCAACTGACTCCTTAATGCAATTACCCAAATCCAAGCAGGCTTTGCCCATTGTGGAGACCAAGGTTGTTTCATCTCGCCGAAAGGGGCCATCTAAAAAGGTTAGCCAAAATAAAAATGACACTCAACCAATTAGTGTCTATAAAAACATCGGTTTTTTAAACAAAGGCAACACTTGTTACGCCAACGCCATTTTGCAAGTATTAAGTATCATTCCAACACTCTGGTGCCAGAGTGGGTCAGAATCGTTTCATTTTTCACCTATTGCGAGGTCTATTTCGCTTAACATGGCGAAGCTGAAGCAATCATTGTCACCTGTTGACCCTTCGAATTTTCTCTGGGCCCTTGAACGTCAAATGCACTCTGATGGGAAAGTGGACTTCCAATTTAATACTCAGCAAGATGTAGCAGAGATTTTGTTTGTGGTTTTGGACGCCCTTAAGGGATTTTCCCAGATTGCTGCAGATAAAATCTCAACTGAAATCTCAATGTCCGTAAGCTGTAACACCTGCCTGTGCACCTCGGTAAATGTCGAAATGCAGGACATTTTAACACTGACATCTAAAATCCAATCTTGTGTCAGCAAATTTTTAGAACCGGAAATTCTAACCGATGGAAACAAGTGATTTTGTCCGCAATGCTTTGCACATAGAGAGAGTACTAGAGAAACGCAAATCAGCAGGAGTAGTGAAATCTTATTCCTGCATCTTAAAAGGTTTTTACCAACAAATACAAACTAGTGGCAACTATAAATCATTCAGGCACACTAGCAGCAGGTCATTATTGGGCATTTATTAAAGATTAAATTTGTTTCTTTCTATGTTGTATAGCAATTTGTAACTGTCAGTAGGTGTTTGTGATGTAATGTTTATAGAGGGTCTTTAGTTCAATTACCTTGATTCTGCAGACTATCCTTGTAAAAAGGGAGATCTTGCACTGAATATAGATCTCTAGAGGGTGTAACCTCTACAATTCAAAAACAAAAGAGTCAGTAGACTAGTTCCATCATTACAGCTTGCTGTTTTGTTATCTCACAATCAACTTATGTTAAGGATCCTGCCACAAATTCTTGGTACCACTGCAACGATAGAGCGGTTTGCAAATGCTCTCCACCTATTCTCAACAACAATTCATGTTATATTCTTTGTTACGTTCACTGTTGATCCGCTTTTTCTTTCTTTCTTTTACATTTATCATTACGTTTATAAAACCTGTACTTCCAGGGTCATGGGGGAGGAAAATGTAAATCCGAGCGGTTTTGTATTACCCCAGCTAGTTCATTCGAACCAGTTTGCCGTCAATACCCAGAGGGTAAAGAGTTCAGCTCACTCTTCTCTGGTAACTTAAAAGAAGCTTAGCAAGGGGGTTTGCTTTCAGCTTGTCTTTGGGTGTAACGACCCCACTTTTTACCCCAGTTCAGTAAGGTGCCCAAGTTTACTAACTTGGTCTTCAGGCTTGACAACCCTGCTGTCCTTAGTCAAAATATGTACAGGCTGGTCCTGTCATGACAACCTCCTGTGTAAGGCTGAGTGTTGGGGCCCTGTAACACATGTGGAAAGATACAGCCACAGTCACAAGTTCTGGCGCACAGGAGGGTTTTATTTAATTCTTTTTACATCGTTGGCATGACTTCTGCATACCTCAACCGTTATATGTTTGTATTCATTCTTAACAGCTAATAAAACTCCACCTCCTTCTGAATTTCTGTCATTTCTAATTAAAAAGTACCCATTTATCTTAACCATTTCTTTTCCGGCTAACATTGTTTAGGTCTAGTATACCGGCTTTTCATCCTCTATCATTTCCTTTTTAAGCATCAATTTTAGATTTTGGGCCCCTTATGTTCGAATAATATAATTTAAGCTTTGTAAGTTTTTTTATGGTATTGTTCCCTCTTCTTGTTTTTTTGTATTCTCTACTTCCTATTGTATTCGAATTGGGTAGTTGGGTTGAAACATTTGTTGTTGTACTGGTATGTATTGTCCTGTGTATTCTGCATTTCATTTGTTTTCTGTTGGTGTAGTTGGTGTAGTTGGTATTTGTATTGGTTGATAGCTGATCATCTTTTTATTTCTTTTAACAATCTCTTCTCTAAAAAATGAATTCTTCTGTCCATTAAATTCGCCATGTTTTCAACTGTTTTTTATGGCTGTTCATACCTGTCAATTTTTGTTTACTTCATTTTCCATGTAGTTTTCATTGTTACCTTCGTAACTGCTAGCTTGTTTGTCAGTATTTATGTGCATATATCTGCATCGATTTCCATATCTGCATTGTTTCCCTTGTAAGTCTAAACGACAAACCCTCGTTAAGTCATGTGAGTATTTGCAGTTTAGTCCGCTTCCACAGCTACCGTTTCTCATATGAAATTTGCATAATATAACATGCATGTACCTACAGTTACTGCCATATTGACCAGATTCATCGTAACTCTTTTTTCTTTGATAATCTTTTCTCCTTTCTACACCATTGCTCCCCTCTAGTTTTTTATTTATGTCACCAGCTTGTCCGTGTCTCACACTTGCTACACTGAGAATTTTAGCTGTGTCAATTCGACAATAAGAAGAGAGTCATTCGCCAGTGCCTATATCAGCACGCCTGCGAGAGTCTTTTTTATTCTTCTGAATAGTCATTTGTGAAACTTGCGCGCGAGACGTTTTAATTCTTCTGAAGAGTCATTTGTAAAACTTGCGTGCGAGTCGCCTGTGAGAGTCTTTTTGATTCTTCTGAATAGTCATTTGTGAAACTTGTGCGTGAGACATTTTGATTCTTCTGAGTCATTTGTAAAACTTGCGTGCGAGTCATTAATCGTTGATTCCCGTGGAGAGTCAATAAACTAGACTCCTTTGAAGAGTCAAAATGACTCTTCATTCAACATAAGAATAAGTAAGCATTAAAGTTGATCAACATTTATATTTCACATTTTTTAATTTTTTTTACAGTTTTTATATTTTAACATATGTTGTAAAAATTCGTTTAAAATATATACGAAAATGTATTAAATATTTTTTTTTTTTTTTAAGTTAAGCAACCAATAAGCAACTTAGTGTTAGGATGGTAAATTTTTAAGCAACTTTTAGTGCTTCGTACGTACCTAGCAACTATAAAAAGTTAAAAAAGGTTTTTATTTAAAAATAAAATTTTTATTAAACTAAAGTTACCCTGTTAGTGTTAATAAAAGAAAAATTATAAATCATAAGCAACTTTTAGTACTGAAATTATCAAAAAAATAGCAACTTTGAGTGCTGGGCCAAACCTTACTTGCTTAACTTTAGTTGCTTATTGAAAAGTGTAAATAAATTATGTCATTTAAAATATATTATAAAAATATTCTACATAAATTTGTGTTCTGTCTCTTAAATTTTTATTTTCGTTTTTATATTTATAAATAAAGTCGTTTAAAATGTATTATAAAAATGTTCTACATAAATTTGTTTTCTCTTTTTCAATTAACAAAAAAAAAACATTATCAAGCAATATTATTCTTTCTTTTTAATACATGAAGTAGGGATTAACTTCCAAAATTTGTTCAAAACTAATAAACATCAATGTTGAATCTAAGTTTGTTTCTTTTAAAATACCTTCTTTTAGCAAAATCTTTTTTCAAAAAATATAATTAATTACACTTGAGCCTATTGATTAATGATATCACTTTGCTGTTCACTTTTGCAGTATCAGGCAAATTCAGGACATCTTTTTGAAAAAATATCAATGTGCCAGTCAGGTTCTTAGGATAACATAAGTTAAAAAGATAAAACGATGGCAGATAAACTTGAAAGGCAGAAATGAATTTCGAACACTCTGCTACAATGCATCCATCTACGACAACCTAGAACTGTTTCTCCAAAGCCTCAACGATTGTAATCACCTCACTGGCACACATTATTTGAGGTTCTCTCTTAGCGTCAAAATTGGAGAACAATGATTTAGCATCCTCCCTCAGTAGTGCCGGTACAAGGATGATTGCCAACGATGCTAAACAAGCTAAAAGCAGATGAGTAACATATACATAAATAAATAACGTATGAAGTAAAAAAACTTTTGCTGGTCTAAAAACCCACAAATTCTTTTGGATAAACATTCGCGACACTACAAGTTGAAAAGACCTTTACCTTTATCAGTTTCCTCAGTGATTGTATCAATTGCTGATATTAACGAATCAACCCGGAATGTCTTTGGTGGTGATAACTTTAAAATTGTTTCAACCTTTGTTTCCGATAAATATTCAGACCACATAACTGGTAGATCGAGGTAAGTAAGACGGTTGAATTCATCCATTAGCTAAAGTATAGAAGAATAATGAATTTTGTTATTCTGATATAAAAGCATTATCTATATACAAGTAGAATACTATGGATCATATCTACCAGCTAAGATCTACTGTTTTGATTACTTTCAAACAAATAGCATCATCATAATGAAGTTTACCTGTACAGGATCAACCAGAATTGGATATTCGTCAAATATATTAGTAACACTTTTTGTCGTATCAAGTATTTCAGCTCGACGCAATGGAACAAGGTTTTGTCCAAAGCTGTTTTGATGGCTGTTTGTTTTCTGTTGTATGGATGAACATTTGCTTGTTGCATTCTCCATCTGGGTTAGTGGGGTTAATATTACTGACACCCCAAACGTTGGTTACTACATATTGTAAAGATTGACCGTGTGTGGACTTCTGTCGTTTTTGAGCAAATAGCTCCTTTGCAGCCTTACACTCAGGAATTTCTATGCATTTCCTTTTCCTGGTGTTTTTGAAGAAGTTTATTATTATTATTCTCAGGATAAACTAAATAAAAAAATGCATAACAATGGTTAAAACTAGGCAATTAATAGTAACGTTTTTTTTGTGAAAAGAAAAAAAAATTAAGATATGATATGAAATACCTTAGAATCTCGTTACGTAGGAAATTGCAGCTTCATATGTGGCTAAATTAGAATTAAATATCTTTGGTCAAAATACTTCTTTTGGGGTATCTGCATATTAAAAACTTTTGCGTGTTAGCCAAAAAAAGTTGTGATAGCTTCTGATATTTTTTCATATATTTTTCTTGTAAATTTTAAAAGTGGTCTTTTAAACGGACTATGACTTTCTAAATAAATTTTCGTTTCATAGTCTAATACAAAATTGTCATGATTATGTTGTAAAGATTTGATAAATTTTATTTTTTGAGAATATCTGTATACTTTAAAATATGAGCCATTTTATGAGCTATAAATGATATTGCAGTCTGGGGTACATTATACTTCTCTCTCACATTATACTTCTCTCTCATTTCAGGTAAACTGTTGGCAACAATTTCATCAAAATTTAGGTATTGGTATGGATTCTCGATAAATGCATGATCTTCAGCACTACTAATATACCATCAACATCTAAATCAACAGTCTCATGATACTGCTCGTCATAACTGCTTTATTTGAGCTGTCATTATTTAATATATTTTGTGTAACATTAATATCTTTAACATTATTAACAAATTGCACAAATTTAGAATGAAATTCCATGTGACATTGTTTTATATGTCTTCTAAAACTTTTTTCATTTTTGAACTTGCAAACGCATCCTAAAATTCCACATTTCACAGAAAAGTTTGAATCTATTGAGTGGAAGTTCCATAAATGCTTGCATAGTCATAAGAAAAAAAGAAAGTCTGGAGGCCGGCGATGGCCCATTGTTTAGCCGTTAGCTAATTATTTAGCTGGCGCCCAGACCTCCGAAAGTACACAAGAACTTCAAAATGGCTGGTTATTAGTGGGCTACTCCCATCGTTTGAAGTTCTTGTGTAATATTTTGAGTATATTTGCAACATGCCTGGCGCAAATTGCTCAATTTATGGTTGTTCTGTTTCTCGAAGAAATAAAGAGTTTAGTATATTCAAGATTCCATCTCCTAACAATGATTTTAACAAGAAATGGAGAAGTGAACTTTTGAACATAATTACGAAAGATCGTGCTGTTGATGACTTGCTAAAAAAGAGAATTGATGCTAGCCAAGTTTATATATGTGAAAGACACTTTAGAGAAGACCAGTTTTGGATATGTAAGTAGCGAGTTTCCTTATCTGTAATCATTATTGTTAGCTTTCAAATGTATCTTCTGGACTGACAAGAAGCTGCCTTCCTGTCTTTCTAGCTCTAGCTAGCTAGAACTGAAACAAAGGCTACATGTCTAAAAAACTCAAGGATATTTTTTTTGTAATTCTATATGTTATCTGGCATGATGCTTCTTCCCTACAGCTTGAGGTTGAATTAACTTGTATATATAAATAATTGCTAATTTATTCTTTTCCAAATAGATCCAACACGAAAATCATTAAAGGAAGGTGCAATACCAACTATCCATCTTCCCAAAAAAAGTATTAAAACACGAAAGCCTGCAGCACGCTTAACCTTAGCCATTGAGAAACGTGAAAAATGTTTAGTGCTTCAGCAATTGTCACCTTTACCACCGCCACGTATGTATAAAAGTTTTGCAGATTTCCAACAACGCATTCAAAAACTACAATTTGATGAATGGAACATCAGCACATCAAACACCCTCGCTGTAATCACTTTACCTTCTCCTGATCACATTCTACCAAAATATGAAATCTTTGTTGACCAGTCGTTGTCATTTAGTCTATGCGTTTTTGGTTGGATGTTACCGGATAACCATAAACTGTATATTACAACAGATCATTTTTAAATGTCACACTTTCTAATTTTGTTTGTGATGTTATGAAGTTTAATTTTTGTATTGGTATTCAAGCTCCTGATCTTGATGTGAAACTTAGTTGTCAAAGCCATGTTATTCCAAGAAAATTTGATTTGCTTACCTGTTGTTAGCCAAGACGAATATTTTCGTTCTTCTATATGTGTGAACTTCTGTTAAGTAATGATGCACAGAAAATATTCATTTCTTGTAATAAACATAATGTGAAGTGCTTGTATGAACGTAACCGGAAAAAGGCAAAGCTGAATTTCAGTAAATTATGCAACTCTAAAAATTTTTAAGAATTTGCTACCCATGTCCTTGTATTTTTGGTAAAAAGTGTTGTCAATCCTCTTTCATACAGCATAGCCATCTTTGCCACTACAGGTGCAACATCTTTTCAGATATTTCCACTATTTTGGAAAGCTGTTAATATTTTGAAAAATATTGATTTAAGGTTATTGCTGCAACTGCTGATGGTGCTTCACCAAACCGCAAATTTTTCAAAATGCACAAAGCTTTGGATGGAAACCCCGGAAAGGATGTTGTTTATCGAACTGAAAACCTTTACAGTCAAGATAAACCGTATATCTACTTTTTTGCCGATGTCCCCCATCTTATCAAAACTGCTCGTAATTGCCTCTCCAACTCAGGTGCTGGTCGTGGTACCAGGTATATGTGGAATAATGTTTTTTTTATTTTATGGAGTCATATATCGCAACTGTATTATGAGGATTTGGACAGTGGTTTAAAAATGCTAACTCGTCTTACATCTGATCACATTAACCTAACACCGTATTCTGTTATGAGAGTTCGTCATTCAGCACAAGTCTAAGTGAAACAGTTGGTTCGATTCTAAACGAATTTAGACCACCAGAAGCTGCTGGTACTGCCCAGTTTTGTAACATGATGGATAAGTTTTTTGATTGCTTGAATGTCAGAAACACTGTTAAACATACATTGAAGCAAAAACCTTTTTTAAAGCCGATAGATGATGAGAGATTTGAGTGGTTGGATAATTTTCTATCATATTTTACACAGTGGAAAGAATCCATAGATCAACGTGCGGGAAACTTTTCTAACCAGGCTAAAAGTAACATGTTTGTTTCATGGCAGACACGAAGGATTGCAAATAACAGTCCATTCCTTCAAAGAAGTTTCTAAGTTTCTTCTTCAGCATGGTTTTCCATATATTCTTTCTGAAAGGTTTTGTCAATACGATCTAGAAAATTACTTTGGCAGACAGCGTGCTATTGGTCATCGACGAGATAATCCATCTGTGATTTTCTGTTCGCCCATTTGCTGGTAATGTTCGATGTGCTGTTGGTAAATATAATGTTATTGATGATACTCCACTACCCAAAAGAAAGAAATGAAATCAGTAAGAACTTTTGTCCCATTAGGGAATTTCTAATAAAACAGCTACTTTTATAGCTACGGCCCTGGTAGTCCAACGGTAGGACACCCACATTGTGGTAGATCTAGGTTCGAATCCTAGTCAGGGCTTGTATTATGAGAATGCATAAAATATATTTTTTATTGTCCTTTGGACATAACAAACATATCTAAATAAGCATACCGAACACTTAGATTAGATTTGATGACACATGACAAGATTTACTAATTTTACCAAATTTTTCTTCATGACATGACTTCTTTAAGTACCAATATTAAAACACAAAATTTAAAAAAATATATTTCTAAAACACATTTTAGTTATCATCGTCTCAGCTGGGAGTTGAATCCAGATCACCAGATTGGTATCTTACCATTAGACGACCGAGACTGTGGCTATAAAAATAACCGTTTTAATTTGGCAAAAGACATTACTGCGTTGGTTTTGAACTGCAAGTGGAACTGGCCCTTCTCATTTCTGTCCTGAGAGAACATTTTTTTGATGCCTTTTTCGCTATTTTGTGTTTTTCCCTAACATCTATTGCATACGAAAAGGTACGAACCTTGACAAACAAACTTACCATATAGTCTAGTCAAATTAGCCTGAAATATAGGTCAACCTAGAATAAATTGTTATATTAACATATTTGGTATCATTAGAAGCGCAATTTTATGTAGATTAAGATGAGAGTATGCCTCAATTCTGAATCAGGGGGCACTAAAAAGTATAAAGCAAAATGCAATAGTGGGTATTTGAATGAAATTAAACTGAAATTCTTCGATGGAAACCTTGACAATTTATTACTAGTTGAAAAAAATTAACTACAAGTCGTCGAAAATATCTTAAATGTTTCTTTCGTAGTCGTTTTCATCTTCTGTATTGTCTTTTTCGAGCCTTGGGTCTTTATTGATGCAGCTATCTCCTCTGCAATTCCCGCAGGCAGCGACACAGTGCAGTCCGTTCTTTCTGCACGAACAATTTGTGGAGCACGGTTTTTTTGTCTCGAGTTTGCAATTACACAGGCTCTTTAGAGTATACAGGGAAGTATTCGTCATTTCGAGTAATCCAACCCTAGTCCTCTGGATCCAAACTAGCCTCGTGTAGGTTTTTCCAATCGTTTACCTGAACATAATGTGAGAATAATAATTTATATGAAAAATAAACGATAATCACTGACAGTCTGATGTGATTCCTCTGCTTAATCCTCCGCGACTTTTTACAGCTCTCATCAAGACCTGTTCGATTATCAGATCAGACCACAAGCCAGCCCAATATCGATCACTTCTCCTGATAGTGTGATAGCCCTTCTCGTTGAAGCAGTGGTATAACCATGGAAGCTTTTGGGGAAGATCATTCATGCTTTGCAAATATAGCCGCGCACTTTTTGCATAATTAACTCGTCCCGAGGCTGCAAACAAATTCAGCATCTTTTTTACTGTTATCAAATGAAAACACCAATCACCAGTGCGTTCCGCAAATATAAAATCTTTCACAAGACTTACATGATACATGTATTGTTTCCACAATTTGGCTGTTCTGCTTGATTTAGAAAGCTTGTCAATATATTCTTTCAATTTGCTAGAGAGTTTGTCAATAGAATTAATAGAGTCAGTGTTTAATGATTCAAAACCGTTTTGAGTGACCATATTGTACACATCTTTAAGCTGACACAACTCTTCTTCTTCCATTTCACTTTCTTCGTGGATCAACTTCTTTAACAGTATTTCATGCAAAACTGCGTCAATGATCATATGACATCTTACAGCTCTGGCATACGCTTTACCGTCCAACATATGGGTAACTGTGTTCTCCGTTCTAAATTGTCTCCATAGCCTCACGTAATCCAGAACCTTTCATGACAGTGCAAATGCCACCAGGAAAGGACATTAACATGTGAAAACCTCCCAATCTCAACACTATTTTCATTTTCTTTGCTTCGACAATCTCAAAAGCTTTGATGTACAATGGCTGATCAAAAGTCACACATGCTGTAGGTATCTTTAAGGTTTTAGCTTGATTTTCGATAAACGACAGCGTAAAAAATATGCACGACTCGTCGGATGAATTAGGGTTAATGATGGGTAAAAAGCTAAAATTTGCTTTGCCTGGATGATTTCCTGATATATTTCCTTGCATAAAACCAGACCATTGAGGTTGTTCTTTCTTAAAGAAGTATCCCATTTGCCATATGAGGTCTGAATTTCTTGATCCGTCGATGCTATCTGGTAGATCCTTAAGTTTCGTCGACAGTTGCTAGGGCTTGTCTTGCCTCATTGATGTATTGAAGCAGTGGGATTCCTTTGCTTTCAGTAATATCGCCAACTTTCAATAGCTTCTTTATTCTTGGTAACCTTATGCTTAACGAAGCTGATTTAATTGACGAACTGATGATTCCCATTCCATGGAAAGTGTTTTTGCCATCGATTGTGCACACATTATGATCAACGTTATCGGCTATCCATTGGGTGAAATCTGGTTCTTGCCGGGTTGTTGCTTCTACCGAATCATCATGTATTAAAACTGATTGTTTGAACTTCTGTAACTCAGAATAGGAAACAGCTAAACCAAGTTTGGATACTTCATCTATCAGCCAACAGGAACCAAACATATTATCAAGTTCTACTGAAAGCCCAAAAGGTATCGGTAGCATCCCCGACCTTGGTCTTGCACACATCATTAAACAATGACCCAATGATGCCCTTTTGAGTCTGTCTTTTAAGATTACTTCTTGAAATTTTCTTAAAGTTGTAGGCTGCACGTTCTCACAAATATTGATGTCAGCTATTTCCTCCTCTGTTGGATAGTACTCTTTGTCAATCTGCGTTGATCGTATATCCGCAAGAATCAGTTTTGCAGCTGTTTTTATTATTCTTTCGGAATCTTTTTCAGCATCTTTTTCTCTTGCTTCATACCATGCATTGTTAATGATAAGACTTGCCGTATCTTTCAAACACACAACGTCAGAATTCCCATTTAATTCAGCAAAAAAGATGTGATCTTTATATTTATATCTTTCAGCTTCGTCTTCAGCCACTTGGTGGTGTAGACAGTTTCTGAATCTACCATTCCGATCATTATGCTGCGTAATTCAGTGACAGTGTATAGCTCAGCTTCATACTCCATCCAGTCACAAAGCTGGTCGAAATGACATCTTTTTTCTTCTTCTTCTGGTCTTCCTACTTTCACATTTTTCATGTTTTCTTTTCCATATTTTCTAAGAGTCCATGGTTTTGCCAAGTTGTAAAATAATGATAAACATGACTTGTGGCAACGTGCATCTGTAGCAACAAGATCATGGCAACCTCTAACACGTACTTCCACCTCTTCTGCTTCTTTTCCTCTTTTCTGACATTTCAGCAACACTTCGTCTTTAAACCTTAACTGGGTCACTTCGTGACAATCATTTTTCTCAGTTTTTTTTGTATTTTTGTAGCAGGCTTCACCACAAAATAAACAACGGCTTTTCCAATCAAATGCAGATCGCGATATTTTACGTTTCTTTTCTAGTATAGCTTCTTTCAATGGTGATAAGGGCTGCTTCCTGCTTTCTTTATAAGCTAAACGTTCACAGCTTCTATGTACTTTAATGTTGGGTTCTTTTAGCGAGAGCTGTTCTTCGATTCGTTTTACAAGATCAATGTCCCTTGTGCGTTTCTTTGCATAGTTTAGTAGTGTGTCAACTCCTTTTCTGCCATACTGCAAGGTTTTTTTTTGAGAGGATTCAGATCCCTTGCATATTACACACGTCTCATGGAACCTGTTTGTTGCTTGAGAGGTAAGAGAAAAATATATTTTCAAATTGAAAGGGATTCTTTGCTATAAGGTAACCCTAACATTATCCTCAGAGAACACTATAAACTATAAATATGCTTTTTCTAAAAAATCAGTAAAGACAGTAATTAGATCCAATAAAAACTATGGACCTTACTTAATGTTACTCTTTCTAACAAAAAACGTTTTTGATAAGTATGTAATGACCTACCTTCCTGGCTCATTATCCATTACTTTTAATCACGATTGGTCCATACAGCCAGAAAATCATATATAAAATGTTATTTACTTTTCTTTATTTTTTATCCTGAAAGAAAATTCGAATTTTAGCAATGCAATAGCTTCAAATAAACTAGAAACAAACTCAAATAGATGTTCTTAGCTAATAAAATGCTTAAAATCCTTGAAAATACCCCCTCTTGCGTTTTGATTTACAACTGTTAGTGCTCCCTGATTCAGAATTGAGGCATACTCTCATCTTAATCTACATAAAATTGCGCTTCTAATGATACCAAATATGTAAATATAACAATTTATTCTAGGTTGATTTCTATTTTGACTAGACTTAATATGTTCCAACAAATTGAGCTGAGTTTCTTTCTTCACTTTTGGATTAACACTATACCCAATACTGGTAAAATTGGAAACAACTAATGAATTGGTGATCATAGCATGTACTACGTCCTTGCAGTTAATAACAGATGTCACATTGATTGTGTGTTCAAGAAAGATTTGCTCATATTGGTAAAAAACATCTTGGATTTTCTTACTTGCCATCCAAAGTCCACCTCTGTTCCGAGCATTAACCAGTGTCTGGGTGCTATATTTTTCTACTTTACAAGCTTGTAGTAGTGATACATACTGCTTATAAACTTCAGAACTATGCCACTTCTTCGAAAAGCGAAACTTTGAATGCAGTTTGTGCAATATATAACCAACCAGATATTGCAAACTCTTTTTTTCCTTATCAGGTAAAGATGCACTTTTAGTTAAGGTTTTAACATCACCAACTTTTGAACCAGAAAACATCATTAGCTAACTTCAGCAAGGGAGATCTTGCATTGAATATAGATCTCTAGAGGGTGTAACCTCTACAATTCAAAAACAAAAGAGTCAGTAGACTAGTTCCATCATTACAGCTTGCTGTTTTGTTCTCTCACAATCAATTACTAACAGTTTTATCTTTAAACTTATCCAACAACAAATTTTCAACAAGCAAGAAATAATATTTTGCATAAAATTTCTCAGCATCACCATTAAATTCATCGATAACAGACCTTAGGTAAGAGCTAAGAAAAATTCTCTGGTGAGAATTTATTTCTTAGCTCTTCTGGAAAACAGCAGTCTGAGACAAGTTTTTCAGCACATTTTTTCACAATCATCTTCAGTTCAAGTGGATGCAGTTTTTTTAAAGAAATTTCATCTACAGAAGAAACCACTTGTTTGTTTGTTTGTTTGTTTGTAAATTTATTTATAGTCGGTACATTATATACAAGTTTCGTGAAAAGAAAAATTATATACATAGCTCTATAAAGTAGTGCTAATCAAAACCGACTGAAATTAAAGTGCAAATAGAAATAATATTAAATAATATTAATTGAATGAGACAAAATATTTTTAAATTTTTATATATACAAAAAAGAGTAAAATTTAACTAAAAGCGTGTTTGGGACAATTCACATACCTCACAAAAACATTTACTTCCATTCCAACTTTTGATCGCATTTTTAAAAGTACTAAGAGACTCTGAGGATTTCAAGTGATTGGGTAATTTATTCCATATTTTTGGCCCCAGGGAAGAGAGACTTTTTGTTCCAAAACTAACGGTATCTATATATGGGACTGTTAAATTATTAACATTTTGTGATCTCACTGGTCTACCACTCCTATGAAATTTAAAGATATCTTTAATGTATGTCGGATTGAGTTCGTGCAAAGTCTTATATATTTCTGTACATAATGTAATTGCTTTTTTGTTGCTGTGTTATCCTTTTTATAAATGTTTGTATTGTGCTCCTAATGTTGTCCTGCTATGGTTAATGGTTTATTTAATAAAAATCCTTGTAATAAGGTAGATTTTGCTTAGATGCAAAACCTTTAGAGGGTTGGACCTCTACATTTTACTACCGTTTGTCTTTAGACAAGTATTATCATTACAGCCAACTGTTTTGTCACCTCATCATCATTTAAGTCCATAGACGCTCATTTGGTATTTTCCTGCTTTCAAAATGAGTTCGTCGTAAGTACTATCATTATCATTTAATAAGAAACGCAAAGCTCTCTTCTGAATTTGTTCAATTCTCAACAAAGATTTATATGAAGAGAAATTCTATACTAAAGGGCAATAATTAAAGTTAGAGTATATAAAACTTTGTACCAGCGCTAATTTGGCTTTGTGAGATAAAAACGTGCTAAGTCTAAACAGTGCATTCAATTGTGCTGATGATTTTTTGATAAGTTTAGAAATGTGAGAGTCGAAATTCAAGCCATTATCAATGGTCACTCCTAGTAATTTAACTTCGCTTTCTGTTTTAATTAACTTGTCACCAATTTTTACCACTAAATCACAATTGTTACATTTATCTCTGGTGACAATGATTGATTGAAATTTTTTTGAATTCGCCATCATTTTGTTATTTTTCAACCACACTAGTGCTATATTAGATTCACATTCTAAAAGTTTAATTAAGTTTGAAATTGAGTTTGAGAAAGCAGAAAGGGAATTGTCATCAGCATAATTGTGTACACTGGCTTTTTTAATAAAATAAATAAAGTCATTAATAAAAATGTTAAATAAAATAGGTCCTAAAATTGATCCTTGGGGTACTCCAGACAGAATTAATTGGAAAAGACTATGCTGATTATTTATGCGGGTAGATTGCTCTCTGTCAGAAAGGTACGATAAAATTAGAAGTAGGGCATCCTGGCTAAAGCCATAGGCATTTAATTTAGCAATAAGTAAATCATGAGGCACGCAATCAAAAGCTTTAGATAGATCCATAAAAACTGCACCAACTACGTAATGTTTATCTAATTTTTGTTTCCATTCTTCCAATAATCTTATAAGTATATGTTGTGTGCCATATGATTCCCTATAGGCTGATAAAAATTCTGAAAGTTTTCTATCAATATAATCAACAATTTGAGATTTAATTATTCTCTCATAAAATTTTGAAAATATATTTAAAATGCTGACTGGTCTATAGTTGTTTACACATAATTTATCTTTCCCACCTTTATCAATAGGGGATACAGTAGCGCGTTTGGCTCTCCTCGGAAAAACAGAGAGACAAATACTGTTATTAATGGCATTTGTTAAGGGTTTTATCAAATAAGGTTTTGCTAACTTCACCATTTTAGCCGTTATCTTGTCCTCTCCAGATGCCACACCTACTTTTAAATCTCCGAAAAGTTTAGAGACTTCATTTTCCGAGACTTCCTTAAAGTTAAACAACATTTCATTATTTTGATCAATTAGTGAATTTTTAATTTCAAGAATACTAGGGTGATTTTTATATGTTTCCAGAATCTTTGAGATAACTTCATTTCTATTTTCAGATTGATAATTTCGTAGCGACACTGGTTTAACTCCACTATATTTTTCAACTATGTGTATGTACTCTTCATTGAAAATTTCCGCTAATTCATTTTCATCCGTTACTATAATATCATCGTGAACAATCATAATTTCATTAGAGCTCTTACCTGATTTGTTAGTAAGGAAAAGTTGAACAGTGCTCCAAAATTTCTTATTTTGAATAATGCCACCCTCCATAACACTATTAAAATGCTCTTTAATCGCCTGTCGTCTCATACTAACACACTTATTTCTTTGTTTTTTATATTTTGCCCTATTTTCATCTGTTCGATTTTTGTTAAAATTGTTTTTAAGACGAGATCTTGTGTAAATTGCTTTTCGTAATTTTTTATTCATAAACGGGGCTTCGTTACCCACTAAGTCTGTTGAGGGTCGTGCCTACTGTTGATGTGCCTAGAAAGGCCACGCCTGGACTTGCATCTCTTTTCACAATGTTCACATTGAAATCCTTCAACTATTTCTTCATCCAATGTTACCTCAGAAACAAGTTTATTAATTTCTTCATTAAAATCTTAATCTGCATCAAGAAAACCACCTTCTAGCAAGTAATACAAATCATCAAGTTCTTCTCCTGCAATAAAACTCTCTGAAAGGGTAGCCATTTTGATGAAGTTGTGTACTTTCAGCGAGTCGTTGAACTTTTCTCAGCCTTGCGCGCGCAAGATAATATTGAAGCAAATAAACGGCCCACTCGGCTCCAGACTATCTTTTTTTCTTATGAATATGATGCTTTATAAGCCAGCTATACCTAACAGTATTATATCCATATTTAAATTGACAATAAAACTTCTTTACTAAAAATATATATCCAAAAACCTTCTTTCTTGAAAAAGTTTAGCGTGGCTAGCACCTACCAAGAACTTTAGTTTCTTTTGTTTATTCTGCGCGCTTTATTTTAATTGGTTTAAACGAGTTAGTTTACTTATTTATTTACTTATTTTTAATTAGAGATTGAATCTGGTGGGTATATACATGATACCTTGCTATTTTTTTTGTTCACAGCTACGGGCTATTCAAGTTTCCACGTGTTTTTAATCTTATATTTAATATAATCATGGTATTTTGCCGTTTTTGTAAGCAAATGATCAAGAATTGCTATATGAAGGATTATTTATATACAGGAACACAAAGATGCTGTTTCTAAAATTGTGACCAAGGTAAACAAACATTTCGTGGAAATTATGAACTAAAACAACACGTCTTGACATCTCATGAGAATTTTAGATACAGTTGTAAACAGTGTGACAAGAAATATCGCAGTAAAAGCGGCTGGGGTATGCACTTAAAAGTGGAACATTCTCCTCTTAATAGTATAAATCCTGTAACTAACTCAGTTAAACTTCTTCAAGATAACTCATTGCAAACTGGAATGTCCCTGTATACTTGCGATATATGCGAGAGAACATTTAAATGGAAGCATAATTTGTTACGACACAAAAATACGGATAAGTGTTGCAGAAATGAAAATAATGCTAATAAATTATTTTTATGTAAATTTTGTGTTCCGTTAAAGAAGTTTAAACAACTTAAATACCTGAAAAAGCATGTAAAGTCTTTTCATCAAACTACGTCACCGGTAAAAGATGTGAGAAAAATGAATAACTGCTATCCGTGTCAGAAGTGCAAAAAATTTTGGAAACACGTGCTGTAAGGCTATACCATTTAAAGAAAGATCATATTTCATAAAGCCCTTTAAACTCACACAGTAAAAACGCAAATATGCAGTAAACTGTTCTATTAGCAAGAATACTAAAAACAGAAAACAAAAACAACTAAATTTATACAACGATAAATGAGTGAGCATACTACTATATAAAGACGAAGTAGCTAATATAAGGTGGGCAGGAACCCCAAGCTCTGTCAAAACTTTCTTAATACAGGCCATAAAAGATCGATAGGTAAAAATACTAGTAGCGAATGAGGCAGAGTCGTGCCATCATAATGCTTGAAAGTTAGCTGGTACATCAGGCGTAAGAGAAAACACGTGAGTGACAGCAGCAACTGGGCACAAAGGTGATGATGGAATAGCCACCAGCGGAACAGTAATAGTACGCTGTCCAACTGGATGGTTTTACTCCAGCGAACTAGTATCAACGACTGTAAATGGGACAAAACAAAATCAGACCTAGTAAAGTTGAAGCGAGCATTGAAGGCAGCTGACGATGCAGGTAGTAGGCGAGACTTGCGAAATAGGCCAAAATAGGATACAAGGCAAATAAGCCCAAAAGGAGGCATGCTTACTGGAATTGAGATTTAAACGAGACCGGATACCAAGAAGCAAATTTATGGTAATAGGAAGACGGCGCTGTGGTGGAACACCAAGCATCCGCTTTATACCAGTCAGAACAGAGCAGAGGACCCAGTTATCAGAGAGTGGATTATGGAACCCCATCTCCCGGTGCAAAAGTCCAACAAAATTGAGGTACACACAAACTGATTGTGGAAGGAGAAAACGGGCAAGGTAGGCAGCGTACATACACACACTTGATGTATTAGCAGGAACAATTGGGAGGTGCATGAGTTTACAAAATTTATAATATGCAGAGCGATGTGTGCGATAGCTCGTTTTAGTGGTAGCAGAGTAGGTGGCTTCACAAAAAAACAAAACATGAGAGAGCAGGCCATGTTTGCAAGAGGCGAGATCTAGAACAAAAATAAAAAACGTCCTAACCGATAACAAAAAAACTTAGCTAACAGATAATAGTAACAGGACTCAGACATGTGTAAAAAGGCAGAGATATTTGCAGAACATATCCCTTGCAGATCAATTTGTTGCATGAAAGCAAGGATATGTGACACATCGTCTAACCGGGAAATGTCGGCTGTAACATTTTCCACCCCGGTATATGGTAAACTTTTAAGCGAAAGTTGAAAGAGCAAAAAGCCAAAACAGGTGCCGAAGGTACTTCATAATATCAATGTTGGATGTGGTACCCTTAACTTGCTACAGACTCGCTTTTTACTATCACCATGTTCCAGTTTTGTACTAGAACTACAATCACATGTGACACATGTTTCCAATCGCACTCTACTGATGAAATGTCTCTATTTCTTGAATTGCAACCAAGACGCACAATTCAAGAGTCATTGAACCTCTTCTTACAACCCGAGGTTTTGACAGGGAATGATAAGTGGTTTTGCCCTCTGTGTAATTCCCATCAAACAGCAACACGAGAGACGGAAATTGTGAACAGTGGTTCACACCTTATAGTTCAGTTAAAACGTTTCATCATGTCAAATGGTCATATCTCAAAACAAGTGTCGCCAGTTTCTTGTTTCCCAGACTTCTTATCTCTTTCTGTTACCATCGACCCTGAGGTAAGAAGCCGTAAGCACTTTAAGATCAGAGCGCTTATAAACCATTCTGGTTCTCTTAATAATGGGCACTATACAGCCATTGTTCAAGACCAAAAGACAGACCAGTGGCTTCACTGCAATGGCAGAGCTGTGACACAATGTGAAGTTCGGAAGGAACTTAACAACAAACTGTCCTACGTCTTTTTCTTCCAGGCAGTTTAAAATAATAAAAAATAAAAATAGAAAATTTAAAAAAATAAAAAAATAAAAAATATATAAAAACGTCGCCTAGCAAGGGGGTTTGACTTGCTTAGTTCCCTTTTTACAGGTTCCTACAAGTCTTGTCTTTGTGTGTGACGACCCCACTTATTACCCCAGTCAACCCTTGTTTTATATGCCAATAGATTGCACGGATTAAAGAACATTTGATGACAGAAGAGGATTCCAGGGCCTCCTGATGATCACTTAGTGGACCTCGGATTAGAGGTGCCCCGCCTGGAATCCTGACACCCCTTGGTTGAGGCTTTGGGGCGAAACCGTTTGGTGTCAAGGTTGGTATTGTGCAATCTTTGCTCTGTGTGTGTGTGTGTTCCTACGTCAACCGGATTACGGGGACAAATGTGTTACCCATGACGAACAAAGTGGGGACAAGTCAAGTTGTGGGGACAGAATTTTGTGGCCCACTACTCAAACTTGGTGAAAATCATAATTTTCACTTATCATGACGAGAAAAATAGAATGCGAAGTGCTTGTTTTTTGTTCCCATAACTTGTGTTAACTGTGATTGTGTGAAATGGTGTATTATATACGCAAAACTTAGTGGGGGCAAATTAAACACGACCAAATTTTTTGTGAGGACGAACTTTGTAATGGCAATTTTCGCTGTAATGAGGAGTTTGGGTTGTCAGTTAACTCGAAATTCTGATGTTATTTTAACAAATTCGCGAAGAAGACTTACGAGAACTTAATTTCGCGAATACCCTATTCCCCTGCATATAAGCCCACCCTGCATAAAAGCCCATGGGCTTATACCCGGGTACAGGCCCACTGGGCTTATAAGCGAGAGACATTTTCAAGAATGACATTTTTCATTAAGAAGGATACTTTTCATTAAACGATCTTTTCTCTTCTAACAATATCTTTTATAATACAATCTGCTTTTCCAAGATATTCATCTGGTCCTTTCAGTAATTAATTGCATTGGAAATCCAAACTTATAATCTTATTTTCTCTTCGACCACATACTGAAGCCGTCATTTTTCCTCCTGAGTTTAATGCACCAGTAGCGCATTAAAGAAAAACAATAATTAAAACATACCATTTTTTTATCCACACTTGCTGATTTTGGGTCAAAAATTTATAAGCCCATGGGCTTATATACCAGAGCGTTTTTCAGGCAGCGAAATTCAAAATCTTAAAAAATTCTCTTATAAGCCCATGGGCTTATATGCGGGGGAATAGGGTATGGACAAATTCGAGAAAATATTTTCCGCGAAAATTTCTTCCCTTCAGGTAATTAAACTTCAAAATGGGATCCAGAACTAGCAAATACACTGATTTTTCGAGGAATGAGAGTATTTCATAGAAGAAATCCTACAAATAAACATAAAATAAATAGAAAAGTAGTGTCTATTTCATTTTGTGGATATTTCTCTTGTGATTACGTACGAAGTCTTTTATATTCTGCCATTTTCGGTGGCTCAAAACCGGGTAATCTTTTTGCAGCTTGGTGCACTCTGATTTCCCGGGCAACTGTTTCTCACTTTTAACAAACTTATCCAACTTTCGTAGGACAATATCCATTACTATTTTTTTGTGTTTTGTATAATTTTTGTAAATAACCATTGGCGAACAAATTATGGGATAGGGGGTATGGTGATAATAAGGAGAGTATAAATATATGAGAATAATTTTTATTTTTGCGAATTTGGCCCATTCTCCCAAATCTACTTACAAAAAACGTTTTTGGAACCTAATCAAAAACCTATATCCCGCAAAACGTTTGATAAACTGGTCTTCGTCAAAAATTAGTACCGCAAAATGGTATTTTTTAGACATGGTAAATGGAGAACTTCCAATCAACATTACCTTGAAACTTTAGACGATTTTAGGTTATGGATGATAAATACAGGTCGGAGAAACACGTTTTCGTCACAAATTTAGCCTATCGTAATTTCCGAGCCTACTCATAGAACCTCCGCTTTCGCTACGGTCTATTAACAAATCTTCGAATCTGCGTATGGCCGGTTATAAATTACGGATCTGGAGACTAGTGTTCACTCGGTAACAAGTCCACCACTCATTTTCGGAATAAGAAGGGACATGTTTTCCTCTAGCTAAAATAACACTTGTATTATTAAAAGAAATATTTTTACTTTACCAAGATCCAATTTAGGCATTTTCATATATTTTAACACACAAAATAGGTTTTGTAGTAAATTTGATTTTTATACGGATATTATTCTTCACAGAAATTGGTTGCTAAGTGGGGGTGGTTTTATGAACGAAGTTGATCAAAATTCGCAAAAATTAGTACCTATAGTTTTTGATCATTGATTAGTTTAGATGTATTACCTTGCAATTCAATATCTGACAATTTTTTGCCAACCAACCCTTTATTTCCTTCGTCCATGGCCAACAGAAGTCGTGAAACTTTTGTAAGTTCGATTGTTGAGTCCCTCAACCTGTAATACTCCCTATGTACAGACAGATCATGACCCAGATGATCGGCCAACCAACGCAAGTTTGTCTCATCGAGATCTGCAATCTGCGATACTGTAGCACAATATTTTCGTAATGGTGTAGACTGTATACGTTCAGGGAATTCTAATCCATCGACATCATTGATCACTTTACGCATGCAATCATTACCACGCAAGTGTCCTTTTGAACCTCGTGTCGGGGCAGCGAATATGTAAATGTTTTCATCGATGACACCAATCTTCTGTCTGAGGTCAGTAAGTGCGGTCAATGCTTTCTCTTCATCTGCATCGAAAAGTACAGGTACCTGCCTCCCTCGTTTTCCTCGTACATGAACAACATTCAGACTAAAATGTAAATTGAGAACAGGAATGACACAAGCACATTTGCCAAAGATTCCCCAAACCTCATACACAAAAACAGACCGCAAAGGTCTGGGTCAAAAAATTTCCTTTACTGTCGTTGAAACATGCAAAATGATGAAAAATGAGATTTTCGTTGTGATAAATAGTAGGAGGGAAAATTTCGAAAATAACACTTTATATAAGTTAAGCAAAAGTCAATATGGTTATCATTCATTATCATCTATTACATTATTTGTAGTTAATGCTAGATAAATCCATGCGGAATTAATTTTTGTGGGTCCGTATTTGGCTCCTTTTCGCAAAACAGTTCAAAGTTGAGTTGAGTCACTAGAATACTGCTGAGACAGCACTTTCTTACACATTAGGAAACATTTAAAAGTGCGATATATATCGAAGCAATGTTAAACCATAACATTTTTTGAAAGTTCTATAAATATCTATCAATCGTAATAACTTGTTTTGTCAAATATAAACACAAAAGTGATGACGACAGCACAAAATTTGCCGTTTTCCTGCATTCTGGGGACCGTATCTCCATTTCTATGTATTCAAATTTGATATGTTGTAGAGAATATAAAGTTATCTGTGAATCCGTTGGAAATTTTGTATCAATCTTTTTTCGTTCACAAAATATTCGACATTGCAATACTCCAAAATCTAGCTTTTTTCTATATGACGTCATTCAAGTTAAAAACATGAAAAATTGATGACATCATTACATTTGTCTGTAATTATTTATTGACTCATTGAAACATTGCCAATCTGCGCGCACAAAAAATGCCATGAAGAGGGAAAAGGTAAACTAAGAAAAAGAATTAGAATCATGAAAAACAAAATGGATATTGATGATGCAAACTTCTGCTGACATACTTTTGTGACATCATCAAATTTTTTTTTATATGATAATATTGAAATCTTAGAATCCAAATATATCGAGAATGAAAAAAGATTTTACAAAATTCTTATGGTTTTCGTAAACAATTGTATAGCCTTTAAAAACATAACAAAAAATAGTTTGACGTGCTGCATTCCCCTTAACAAATAATACTATCAACTTTCGATCAACTAATCAAGCTCCATAGTTTAGTTTATTTTAGTTCATTTTCAGATTCAATTTTTGATGTGTCAACCTGGAGAACTGTTCAAGAGCTTGAGATCAAATAGCAAGCCTTTTTCATAATATTTTTTTCCAGCTAGTTCATATGTAAGCAACGTGTTTTGGCAATCGGGGACCCCTGGAAGATACAATATGCATAGTGAAGTCAAATATCCGCAAAGCAACGAAGAGACTGAATAATAAGGATACCTCGTTGAATATGTTTTATCGTGCAAATGGAGAAAAACTTGAAATAAGATAGAAACATAAATCTGAAAACTTATTATTTTTTAAAGCGAACTTCATTTTCAAAAACTTTCAGCGACTAGTTCTATTTTCTCATGTTATGTACATTGCATTGTTTTAAATTTTTCTTTGCCCATAACGTTCGAAAACTTCATTGTAATAAGCAAGTTTTTCTGGGCACTGCTACTGATTGTTTTTTTTTTGTTTTTTTTTACATACAACGTATGACACACAACAACTAAAAAGAAAAATAGTTGAACAATGGATCTACTATCGAATCCCAGCTAGGAATAGGTAGAATATCCATAATTATTAAGTCAGACGCTATCACCTCAAGCGCATAATGTTCTCTATTATTTGGAGCAGGCTCTGGTTAGCCTACTCACAGAACCTCCACTCTTGCTACGACCTATTAACAAACCTCGATTTGCACTATCCCGGAATTCTGGAATAGTTTCCAGACATCTTTCTTTGTGTAATTTTGTGTGCCTGATACATAAATCGACAGTCTTCGAACGAAGTATTTTTGAAAAAAGAGTTATGAAACATTACATGACTCATTTAGTGTATGATAAAAAAATGTATAAAGTGAATATTGTTAAAGCAAAGAAAAGAAAAACATTGATTTCAGTTAGCAGGAAACATGAACCTCCGACTCAAGCAAATGGGTGGTTGTCGTATTATCGAGTAAACAATAGTCCCCAGATCCGAATTTCATGAACGCATTCAATGCAGCTTTCAAGGCTTGTTAATAGATCATAGCTAGAGCGGAGGTTCTATGAGTAGACTAGCTCTGGTTGAAGTTAAGCATATGCAATCTCCTAAACATTTTTCACAGTCCACATAGCTTTTGTGTGTAGCAGGTACAGCCTACCCTTTTTGATGATTTCAGCAGCTTAAAACAGTAGATAAGGCGCCCAGGCCAAGAGATCGGTGAAAAATGTCATGATGATGACCATGCTGTTTGATGAAACAAACATTTTGTAAACAAAGAAAATTGCGAAATGAAATAACGCTAAAAACTCAAGCTGAAGTTTCAAAGAAACTTTTTGCTCACAACGTTCTCAATTACTTTTCATTTTACTCAGAATTTCTGGCCCTCTATATAGTTTATGACCACCATTTCTTCTTGAGAGGATTCCCATTACAAAACAGCTGACTCGTTTTTCGATTGGCCTTTTTATCATCATTTAATTTATCACCTTCAAAAGTTCATTTTTTCCTGAATCGTGATATGTTGAACCTGCAAAATAGCACTCGATTTGATGTTATCCATCGCAACATGAATATGGACGTGACCACTAACGATTTGTTGTGGAGATAGTTCTATTTAATCGATCCAAATTGAAAACAAATCCAAAAAATGACGCTGGCAAAAAGTTGGATTTGAAATAGAATTCAACGTGAAAAATAATACCTGTTCATGAGCTGTTTCTCCAATGTTGTCAACGTGCTTTTAATGTCTTCCATTTCTGCCGACTTCCATTTGTCTCTAGTTTTGAATCTTGAAAGGAGGAGTTGGTAGACTTCGTTCCCTCTTCTTCGATTAAATATTGTTAATCTGGCACCCAGTACTTCAGCCAGTGATCTCCAATTATGTAAAGACTGGTTTTCAAGTAGACACAAAGTACGTACTTTTATCTGATCTTTCATGAATTTCCGGATCTTCATGAGATCATCTGTAACCGGAAGCAGTTGCACTTTATTGAATTTGTTATCGCCCAGTGTCTTCACACTTATTGATGATATCTTTGAGCTCCACTCTAGCTTGTACAACTTTGCAAATTTGATGGCATTTTCTTCTAGAAGGTTGTCTTTTTGTTTGATACCGATTCCCCTTAATAAACTGGCACATTTTTCAATTGTATAACCAATCTTTAATGGGACAGATGGCGTACTGAAAGAAGCAACAGGTTCACCTTCAGCAGTAATCATTTTGAAACCTCCCAGTTCCTTAGTTGTTGCAACTACTTCATCAAAAAACTCCGGAGTGATAAAATTTTTGAGTTGATACTTCTCTTTTCCAGTTTTTTCTCTCAGTTTGATGATTAATCGAGCAAGTAGACGCAAGCGTTGCCTTATACTGTTCACTTTCCTCATTCCAGATGTTGATAACTGGAACGAAGCATAGGCCAAAATGACTTCATCTTGTCTGACAACCACATTGATGTCATCATACACCATATCATCTAAAACCAATACTTTCAGTTCCTGATCCGAATTGTCAGAACATTTGTTGGGATGCAACAATAGTTCTGATTTCTTCACCGAAGATCTAACATTTTTACTATGGGAACAGGTCTTCACATGTCGCCAAAGTTCAGCTTTGGTTACAAATGCTAAGCAGAACTCACATGGGACATAATCTGATATATTTACTGATTCTTTTTCAGATGGCCTTCTTGCAACTACAAGGGTTCCACCAGTCCTCAAAACTGCAACATTATGGTAAAAATTCCCTTGAGTCCTTAGCAAGTCAAGCATTTTTTTGCGTTGTTTTCCATCACCACACCGTAACACATCTTTGACTCTGGCTTCATTTTTATGCTTAGTTTGAATATGTCTGGCCATCTTTGTGTCTGCAGCCCCACAGAAATAACAGTAGTGCTTCTTGTCATATATTCGTTTGCCATCAATAGTTTTCAATGTTCTTGGGATCACAATGTCTATGAAAAATTGAAATATGTAAGTCTACTTAAGGGTTCAGACAACTTAGTCCAGGGATGTAAGGCAGTTGTTATTTAGTGCCACAATTTTGTATCGCTTTGATTTATTATGATTCTACAATCCCCTGAATTTAAAATCATATGAATATGACAAAGTGAACTCCGAGTGTAAATCTAGAGGCAAGTTTATATGCAGTACTTCTGCAAATTATCACCACAATTATTTTCAAAGTTCACTGTACTGATTGAACTGCTACACAATCCTGAGATAGACAGAGGAGTATGTTTGAGAAGAATTTTCCTTTGTAACTATAAGTATCTCATGTTGCAAAAGTTAATAAAAAATGTTAATATTGTTGCGCTTGCTTGCCGCATCTATCTGATCTACGACAAGATGCATACATACAGTGGGAATACTACAAATAATCACGACGATGATTAGCTGGTACTGTTATTTTTTTCTTCCCTTACGTTTTGTTTCTCTGCAATTATTTACAGACGTATTTCAGCACTGAACGAACTGACACTGTTGTGAGTGAAAAGATTATGCTATCATATATCTGAAACTCTTCTTTACTAGGGCGGTGTCAAAAACACTGGTGCGACCGCTCATGTGGATCATTTATTAACTCACTTCGATTCGAATTCTTCATACATTTTTACCATAAAAATGAATGTAACAACTAAAAGTATTCGCATTATCACTCAAAAAGTCAAGCTGATTGAATTTGCTCGCATTTACATCATCCGAAGAAATTCGCATGATCACATAAAATATATGTTTTTACGAAATGATCATCCAGAGAATTGAAATGTGCCAATATCTTAAATGTTTATTTTATTTCGCAGATTTTGATGCAAAAATAAATCCCCGCAAAATTTGTGATAGGTTTGTACCCGTAGAAATAGATCAACGCAAATATTTTGCTATTTCCAAGAATTCTCTGGGAAATTTTTTTTCAGGTTCTACCTTTTTGTCAACTATCGTTCGGCATCATAGTACAAACAAAATGTTGAAGATAGAAATACTTTTTGAGAAACTGGCAATGGAAGCATATACCTAAATCCCTTCGATGTAATACTAAAATATTAGTAATAAAATTCATGGGGAGTATGAAATAAAGCAACTTTATTCAAAAGTCCAAAAATTTGATAATGAGTTTGTATTTGAAGCCTGATTTAAGTTACAGAACATAAAGATTTTTGAAATAATATGATTAGGTAACAAGAATGTAATTTTTAATAACATGAAAGCAGTAAAAATTATCCTTTTTTATATTTTTTATATACAGCAAATACATGAGAGTACATCACCGAATGTTACTTCAAAGTATATTGAACAGAATGGTATAACTGACAATTTAGTTCACCATACTTTTGACCGATCCATTGAATCTATGCATTTTTCGTATTCATGCAAATAGTGAATCAAGAAATAACATAAATCATAAAAAAGCTCAATCCAATACCTTTTTATGGTTATCCCCAAACATTTCCCTTCTAGTTTGCTTAAAATGTTTGGTTTTATTTCCATTTCAAAGTGAATTCTGCTCACCCAAAATAAAACAAAACAACATTGCATTTGTTTTACATTATTTGTAATATGATACATTGCAAGTGCTTTTTTTCACCATAGACAGAAAAAACCAACATAATTCCCTCATTCAATTAATATCAATTAATTTATTTGGGTGAATGGCATAAAATGCACAAACAAAGTTCTGAGATGAGCAAAAAATTATAAAAAAATTGATACGATCACAGGAATTCAGGCACATACCATAAGAGGTTTAATTTTTGCGAAGATTAATTTTTGCGAATTTCACCCTGTTTTGCAAAAAAAAGTCCTCACAAAATCTTTAATAAAAACATTGGAACAACAGTGCATATTGTGAAAGTCATAATATTTTTAAAAATATTTAAGTGATAGGCACCACTCTTGTATTCAGGCTATGTTTACTTATTATTTTATTGTTTCATTTTTCAAATAGCTGATAATTCGCAAAAATACCATTCAAAAAATGCTTCAAATTTGTTTCATCACGAAATATTACGGAACAGTCAATTCGTGAAAATAAGTTTTGGAGAACTTTTTTGACCTCACGAAAATAATCCACTTAAGGTACATAACGAAATATATGAATGGAAAATACCCTCCATGCCCCCAAACCACAGACAGATGTCCACACTTATCCACTCGGTTCCCGAAATTTTTTTTGGTCTCATTCTGGTTGTAGTTTTCTAAAAGAACAATGAAGGAATGACAAACGTGCATGGACAAACAAATATAATCGGAATTGTGTGATCAGATCAATTGACCGTAGAATGTACTAAAACAGTATTTTGAATATCCCTTCACAAATATATATAAAAGAAAACATTTTCTATATTATATTTTCGTTTCTCACCTGTTTCTTCAGTGACATTATCTTCTTCATAATCAAATGGAGCTGCTTCTTGGGTTTTTAAATGATCTATTTTTGAAACTTTGCGTTTCGAAGTGCTTTGCAGTTGGAACTTCTTTTTTAAAGCTTTAGGAGTCTTAAGTACTTTTGTATTCTTCACTTCTTCAAAGAATTCATCAGTAGAGACGTCAGAAACATCAGAAGATCCAGATTCCGATTTATAATCAGTATCATTGTCATCATCACAGTCTTCACCACTGGAATCCACATGGCACTGAAAAAAACACTCAGTTTGCAAAAGCATTAAGATGAAAAAAAAAAAAACAAAAAAAAAACGCTCAACCAAGTTGTGATGGATGATCAGCTATTTTTATTCTGGAGTGAAACATTACATTACTATCCAGTTCCCAACAATTTATATAAATGCAAAGTAAATAAATAATGTTAACTCACATTTGGGGATTGTTCTGGAATTTCTTCGTCAGTGTCAGAAAATTCCGGAAAATCACCAGCAACACCGGAGTCATTGCGAACAGTCTTGAATGAAAAGAAATGATAGTTGGTTTTTGATAGTTTGGCGAAAATTTGCTCTCAAAAAGACATTCATTCTTGTCTTGTATTTTTCTCCTGTTAAGCTGATAAAGTGAGAACAAAAAACAATACCTTCATTCCTTACGTTTTCATTTCAGAATAATAATTCAAGAAACAATTCCCTCAAAAGTTTCATGAAAAATAATTCCTCTGTTAGGAAAGTTTCTACCACCATTGAATTATCCGATATCTTTGTTAGTGACAACAAAACGAAAATTTAGGCCCCAAAATGATTTACCTTATCTATTTCATCATTAGATATTGATAGTTGAGATGCTTCACAAACGCCTGTCAATAATTCAACGAACTTATCTTCTCCTTTAGTTTTTTCTTCATCTTCAGCCACCTAAAAATTGTATATTATAATGAATGTTCAATTTTTTTTAAAAATCGAAAAAAATGTTGCAATTAAAAATTGCTAACATATCTTCATTGGTTGACAAATCCAATCCGGTTAAAAAAACTAATTTTTGGTGGCTTTCGCACACCATGATCATGTACAAGGTCTATCATATAATAGTTTAATTCACAAAAAAATTACCTTATTCGTTTCAACATTAGGTATTGGTAGTTGAGATTTTTCACAAATGCCTGTCGATAATTCAACGAACTCTTCTTCTCCTTTAGCTTTATCTCCTCCTTCACATTCATCTTCAGCCACCTAAACATTGTATATAATCAGTTGACAAATCCAATTTATCTAAAAAAAACTAACTTTCGGTGGCTTCTGCACACCATGATCACGTACAAGATTTATCATATAATAGTTTAATCCACAATAATTTACCTTATTCATTTCAACATCAGGTATTGGTAATTGAGATTTTTCACAAATGCCTGTCGATAATTCAACAAACTCTTCTTCTCCTTTAGCTTTATCTTCTCCTTTAGATTCATCTTCATCTTCAACCACCTAAAAATTGTATATAATCAGTTGACAAATCCAATTTATCTAAAAAATAATAATTTTCGATGGCTTCCGCACACCATGATCACGTATAAGTTTCATCATATAATAGTTTAATCCAAGAACAATTTACCTTATTCGTTTCAACATTAGGTATTGGTAGTTGAGATTTTTCACAAATGCCTGTCGATAATTCAACGAACTCTTCTTCTCCTTTAGCTTTATCTCCTCCTTCACATTCATCTCCATCTTCAACCACCTAAAAATTGTATATAATCAGTTGACAAATCCAATTTATCTAAAAAAAACTAATTTTCAGTGGCTTCCGCACACCATGATCACGTACAAGGTTTATCATATAATAGTTTAATCCAAAAACAATTTACCTTATTCGTTTCAACATTAGGTATTGGTAGTTGAGATTTTTCACAAATGCCTGTTGATAATTCAACGAACTCTTCTTCTCCTTTAGCTTTATCTCCTCTTCACATTCATCTCCATCTTCAACCACCTAAAAATTGTATATAATCAGTTGACAAATCCAATTATCTAAAAAAAAAACTAAATTTTCAGTGGGCTTCCGACACAATGGACCACGTACCAGGTTTTATCATAATAGTTTAAATCCAAAAACAATTTACCTTATCCTCGTTTCAACCATTAGGTATTGGTACGTTGAGATTTTTCAACAAATGCCTGTCGATGATTCAAACGAACTCTCTCTTCTTCCTTTAGCTTTATCTCCTCCTTCCACTTCATCTTCATACTCAGCCCACCTAAAATTGTCATATACATCGAGTTGCCAAATCCATTTATCTGAAGTTTATCACATAATAATTTAATCCAAAAACAATTTACCTTATTCGTTTCAACATTAGGTATTGGTAGTTGAGATTTTTCACAAATGCCTGTCGATAATTCAACAAATTCTTCTTCTCCTTTAGCTTTATCTCCTCCTTCACATTCATCTTCATCTTCAGCCACCTAAAAATTGTATATAATCAGTTGCCAAATCCAATTTATCTGAAAAAAACTAATTTTCGGTGGCTTCCGCACACTATGATCACGTACCAGGTTTATCATATAATAGTTTAATCCAAAAACAATTTACCTTATTCGTTTCAACATTAGGTATTGGTAGTTGAGATTTTTCACAAATGCCTGTCGATAATTCAACGAATTCTTCTTCTCCTTTAGCTTCATCTCCTCCTTCACATTCATCTTCATCTTCAGCCACCTAAAAATTGTATATAATCAGTTGACAAATCCAATTCATTTGAAAAAACTAATTTTCGGTGGCTTCCTCACACCATGATCACGTACAGTACCGCCATCAGGAAGCCTAAACATCGTGATTGTGTATCGTCCGTCACACTCACGATCCACGATACAATCGTGGTTGTTGTGATAGAGAAAATCCCCACGATACGTCGTCAATTCCCATGGCTGATTAAATATGAAACAGACGTCATACAAACTTGTTCCCAGAGCTTCTTAGGGTTTTTTTTTGTTGTGCACACGGAAAAACCTAAGAAGCGCTGGAACGAGTTTGAGGTGCCATGGTTTTTATCAGTCAGTTCAATTTTTTTGGACTCTCGAAGATGGAATCATAGGATTGTTTTTTTTTTGCTAAAATATTTATTGTGGTATCAGTCTACCATACTGTGAATTGTTTTATTCTCCCCAGCAATTTTTATCGGCTATTTTGAAAAGATTATTTCTTTCATGTTTTGAGTTTGTTATTTGTAATTAATTATGTCTCAAGAGCTCTCTTTCTCGATAAGGCCATATCAATGACAAAAGGCTATGAAATAGTCCTGGGAACAAGCGAGATAATTATTATTATTATTTATTTTTTCTTTTGAGTTAGCGATAGTTTGAAAATATATTTGTGAAGATTTCAAAGTTACTCAAGCAGTGAAACCGATTCTTATAATACGATACTCAAAATATTCCTAATGGCGCCTTGTCTCAATGCTTTTATAAAATAAAGGATTGTTAACCTTGCAACCACCGGAGTGAAATTTACTAAAATTTCGGAAATTTCAAAAAGTTTTTGAGGGGTGTAAAATAAACTCTTGCTTGAGAAATAAAATTATACTTCATAAGGGTGTCGTCTTGAGCATCGGCGATTATTCCTTTGGAGGTGTACTATTACATTGCTCAAATTCTCAGCGAATACTTTTTAGAGATATTACCAATTCACCGCAATTTTGCCATTGCTTGGTAACTAAAACTAAGATACTAAAAGGATGAAAATATTCATGGAATTTTGACCTAAGGATAAAATGTATTATGGAGTTATGGAGAATAAAATAAAACAGATTTCCCGAAAAATTGGGCAAATTCTATCTTCTTATTTTTTTGTATATTGTTGCGCGTAAAACAAATTTCGTCCTTCAAGTCCTGAGATAGCTCAGGGGCAGGGTTGATTAACGAAAAGGACTGAGCGAAGAGCAGTAAAATGGTAGCTTGACATGATTCGCCTGATACCAATTACAGTATAAATAAAAGTTGATGGAGATCTTTTATAAGTGCTTTATATAATATAAGTAATTAACTTCCATCGTGATCGTGATGATTAGACGATCGGCGCTCCCACAATTTGAACGAGGTTTCTAAAATAAATGATCGTGGATTCCCACGATGAACATCAATCAAAACAATCACGTTAGCATCGTGGATCGTGAGTGTGACGGACAATACACGATCCACGATGTTAGGCTTCCTGATGGCGGTACTGTACAAGGTTTATCATATAATAGTTTAATCCAAAAACAATTTACCTTATTCGTTTCAACATTAGGTATTGGTAGTTGAGATTTTTCACAAATGCCTGTCGATAATTCAACAAACTCTTCTTCTCCTTTAGCTTTATCTCCTCCTTCAAATTCATCTTCAGCCACCTAAGAATTGTATAAATCAATATTCAATTTTTTTTACAAATCCCAAAAAAATATATCAACTTCAATTTTAACTGAGTTATTAGACCAGATGTCTGTCTGGAATAAATAAATTGCAATTATTTAAATATGACAAAATTTTGTCAGTGATTAGTTCTAACAGTGATTGTGTGTAAGTAGCAGACTGGTCCGTATTTTACGAAAAAGGCTAAATCTCAGCTTGTACAGGTGGTATATACCTCAGTATAACCTCATTTCAAAAAAAGTTATAACAATTTCAATGTTTCCTATGAACATTTCTGGATAGTTTCATCCAATGTCCATTATACCATTATCTGGCAAGTGTCAGACAACAATTGTTTTGCAAATAAAAGTACTAAAGTAGCAAGTCATAATCAGAAGTATGAAAAAAGGTTGGTTAAGTGAATTAATTATTCTCAGGTAAAAAAAGTCGTATTTGCACTGACTTTTTTGTAAGAAGTTGCAAATTTTTTGGCAGACTATTTTCAAGACTTATATTTTACAACTTAAGATGTCAGCTGTAATAAACAGTAAAACTGTATGTATTGACATTAGAAAATTTTCTAGAATGCAACAGGGGATCTAATTCTGACATAGCATGCATTTCATAGCCAAAAATGTCATAATAAGGGTGATAAAATACTTTTGATTGCATGTTCCTTCATCACATTTGAATTCCTTATTAAAAAAACATGGCGCTGGAGAAAACATATCTCACATGTCACATCCACTTATATTTTTCAAAAACTTTAGCTGTGTACGGGAAATCAAAGCTGGCCTTCATCATCTTTTAGTTAGCTTCAATTTAGATACAAACATTCTGTGAAACAAGTTTGCTTCCCTAAACAATAAAGTAAAATGATTTGTGGAGACGAACTCACATCGGCAATAGTGATCACTTGGTTATGATTTATTTGATATTCACATGCAAAATCAACATCAACATCTCCATTATCAACCTATAAAAATAGGATAATTTGTTGAACGAGTGTAATTACTAGCTCGTTTGGTGTGGTGCGAAGTAACTTAATTATGCACCAACTGGAGTAATTTATGACTAAGAACAAAACAAAAAGGGCCAGAGAAGAGTTACAACCCTATATTACTTCCAATGAATTTGACATAATACACATTTGAGAACAATTTATATTTCTGAAAAAATAGTCAAAAAAGGGACTGAGACCTAGTATCAATATCTCAGGAACCACTTAGTGTTTTGGGCTAAAATTTAGTAAAGGGACTCCTTGCATGAAAATAAGCTTGTGTACCAAAAATCATGGAATTCTGAGAGGGTGGGTTACATTTCCAAAAAAATTTGGTTGATTTTGATCATGGAATGACCCACAGACCACTGAGGCACAAAAAACAGGTCCTGTGTGCACAGACTTGTCGGAAGCAATTTTATTATTTTATCGTGCTCTTTACTTTAGGTCAAACCATTAAAAAACTGGAGTAGCTAAATTCTTGTCATAGTAGATAAAAGGGATGTAAAAACAGGCTAAGATTTTACAGACCACTCTTACTCTGATGGTCATTATGAATACGACAGTACAACCAAATGTGAGTTTCTATGGCTTCATGTGATCATTTCCCGACAGTGTGGACTACAGTACAAACTCGCACTGTTCAATTCGTAATGGTAGTTTAAAAAGTCAACAATGGTATGGTAAATAAAATAACAACAACTGTCAGTTTTTATGGTTTTCTCCTGATATGTAGAGAAAAGTTCTCTCTGAACATTGCCTGAACTATGTGAATTTCAATTCTGGAGCACCGTAAACATTGAAACACACAAAGAAGAAGTTTCATTGCTATTAGAAACAACAACAACAACAACGAAAGCAAAGTTATGGATTCGACACGAAAAGTTATATCTTTATTCCATGTTCTTTTTTCTTCATGAACACCCTAAGTGCAGAAGCATTTGACCAAGTAATAAACTGGATACTGACTGTGCATCCGTACAGAGTAAATACCAAACCCTCCATCAAATGCACTATTAGCATTCAGGCTTGGTATTTCCCTGTACCGATGGACAAACAGTCAGTATCCCGTTATTATTCCTTTCCTAAGGTATACATATACGTATATACATTTCTTATTACAAGTTTGCGCAACATACATGGCAATTAGAAAAAAGTAAAGTTCTTACTTCAGATAACAAGGAGCGAGGCTTGATCAGATCAGGCTAAAATGCAAAATGCAGACAAACTATATAACATGACATAGTTTGAATCTTGGACAGTGGAAATAATTCATTCCAAATCCATTTTGATAATAAGGACAATAGTAAATTTTTCAATATCACATGTTATTACACAAGGGCATCCTTCATTCTGTATAACGTTTTAAAAAGTTTGTAATTAATTCAATGTACCAGATTTACCCGCCTATCGATATTTCTGAGTATCAAAATGAAAATGCAAGTAATACGTACATCCTTTCTCCACCATAACCCTGGCGCACCATAATCATATACGATTTCATCTCCGGAGGAAATGGACTTTATGGCAAAAAGGCATAGCCTTGGTTGACCTTTTATTGTCAAACACTTCATTTTTGCATTTGGCTTCGGACTGTCATTAACAAATCTACCAATTCTACTACTTTGAGTTGCATCAAAGCTAAAAAATAACCAAAATCAGCATAGGTGATCAGTTCAAACATGATCTGACATCTTGATTTCCAGAAAATTGGTATGTTTGAGGTTACCTTGAATAATATAGGCTTTGTTCTTATAGCTAATACTTGAGAGGTAGTGAGATTTTTAACCGGATTAAAAATCATTTTATGGGAATTTGAGAGCTTGGTCTGTGAGTATTAAAAATAGTGCCATTTATTATTCTGTTATTTTTGAGATTTATGAAAAACAGCTAAGAATGTTATTTCATTTTATTAATGATAAACAGATCAGATGTTCATGTAAAATAAGTTCGAGAATATTCTAGTTAGGTATTCGGAAGAAGAAAAAAGTAAATTCAGTAAATTGTGTAACCTCACTAGAAACACCTTAGACTTTGAATAAAATTAAAATGTCAACTATATAGAAAGATTTCTTGCATGTAACAAATGCATTTCACAACTTTTTTCTCCATTTACTCAATGCCCTGATTCTATACAAGTTGACCAAAATTCACTTTATATGGATATTCAAAGAGACATTTGAGTAAAGATTCAGTCACCACTGTATAAAATGTAATGGACACAGTACCAAAGGATCCATATGCAAAGCTTTTATAACTTTGATAATTTGGTAACCTTAGATTTACCAGATAGGATTATCAAGGATATCTTGTAAACTAGGTAACCTCAAAAAACTGAATATCTGAGTCCTCCAAGATACGCTGATTGGTTTGAAAATACAACTCAAAGTTTCTGCAAATTCTTGTATAATTGAATAAACTATTATTATTTACTAGTTGTGTCTGTTTCGATTTACAGCACTGTTTTAATTTCTTTCTGTGAAATATCCTTGACTTACCTACTTTGTTCAAGATTTTTCACATAAAAAATAAAGTTAATTTTAAAATAAGTTGGAGTTGGCAACTAACTTTAGTGTAATGATTAAACTAAGAAACTTTTTATTTTGCTTGTTTATTTGCCAGATGTAGTTTTTTGTAAATATATATTATTGTTGCACTTCATTATGGTACTATTCTGTGGACATATTTTTTGTAATGAAATGTTACCAAAGCAATGGCACATCAGAGTGAGAAGACTCAAAAATATTAAGGTGGAAAATTTGCACCAATAATAGTACCTCGTATGTCCTGTACACCCAAGCACCAAATAAAAAATGGGTCATTGAGGCACTCAGATTGTGCCAAAGAAAGGAACCTTTTAATACATGTTTCTTTTTACAGGACGAACACAAATAAAGTAGAATCAGATTCATACCAAATTTCACAATAAAAAACATTTGCTTCCAACTTACCAGTGATCACCATAAAAAAACAAGAAACTACCGGAGCACCCATTCTGTGAGTACTCCTCCTCGCGTTGATCACCTTCCTTTCGTCGAAGATATTCTCCAGCGTACTCCAATATAAATTCTCCGTGGTTAATATCTCTCTTTGTAAATACTCCATAGCCTAAAACACAAAGTCGATAAAGCTGTTGGTTGAAAATTTCTCTCTAAAATCCTTCTTACAGACTAGTGTTTATCTAATACTTTCAACGGTGCAATTTAAGCCAATCATGACACAAAGTTATTATTAAGATCCAGAAATAAATTAAACTTGTGTCTCTTATAGTACCCCAATGGTAGCCCTATCAAATTTCGTAATTTGGTGAGGCTAATGATCTCACAGAATAGATATATATTTGAACAACATGCAATCTTGTAATAATGATACTCAAAAGGCAGTAACAAAGTCGATGACGAGAGAAACATCTCTTAAAACATGGCCAAACTGAAACATCCTCCATAACATTAAAAAAAAATTGTGGACCTTATATGCAAGTTTAATAAAACTGTTCACCAGACCACCAGACTTTTTTAAAAGTTCCCGTCGTTGATCTGAATAAAGGCCCCCTCTTTTAAACAAATGCCTCTGTTTTAACCACCCCACACCCCTCTTGAATAAAACACCATAGAGAACAACAGAAATTATATAGACACCACAGGTGTTTCTTAAAAAGCATTGTTGTGTGTGGTGTTTCATACAATATGCATTTCTTTCCTCAAAAATAGTAATTTTTTTATTTTCTAATGGTATTATAAGTTTATTTTTACAAGCCTGAATAAACGAAAAATCTCTCTAGATCAATTTTTCTTACATAATATTTAACAAACATTTATTTCATAGAAGAATATTAGAACAATACGTAAAAACGTGAAAGTTTATACCCGCAAAAAGTTCAAATAACTGTCAATTGCAAAAAAAGTTCCAACAAAATGTTTTGAAAGCTATCATCCGCAAAAGTTTTTTTCTGGCAAATCAAAATTCTGTGAGCCGCACAGTTTTTTTTTTTTTTAACGTATCAAGGTAAATGAGATTATGGTATCTGTTGTTTATTTGTACTACCTTGTTGTTGTCTCCAAATTTTCAGTGTAAAAATGCTTTTACAAGTTTCATTACATCTCCACTTATTTGCAATGAAAATTTGAAAATAAAACTACTTGGAAATATCAAGAAATACTTCCTTGTTGTCGGTCATTATTAGACCTGATTTGTCTACCCGGTGGAGGTTTTTATACAAAGAAGAAACACATGAACAACTCTCAGATTCAATCTCATCCCAAGATCCATCATCATGCTTACATGTTTTGATAATACAAATTCATATTCACATATTCGATAAGAATGTATAATCAATTCCGGAGGCCTACATGGTGGTGTTAGTGGTCATGTAATGAAAAGAGCCTGGTTCACATTTACGAGAAATGTTTTGGCACTGAGTGTAAAGCAGGAATGTCAAAATTTGGATATTCTTACATACTTCACATCTTATTTCAATTCTTGATTTAACCTAAAATATATGTAAGAAATGCACATTTTTTATATTCCATTTGCTATAAATCATCAAATTGACCCAATAAAAAATCCTAAGAAACACCACTGGGGATGAGTTTTGACTCATATAATAATAATCTGCGCTCTTGCTACACGGTCAAGTGTGAAAAATCTTGGAATCTGCATATGACGAAAGGTTCATGAAACATGAATGTGGATGTAGTGTTTTTACACTTGCTAACATAATGTCGAGCGAAGGTTCTATGAATAAGCTAGAGATGTAGCTTATTCATTGAAGCTGAGCCCTTGTTACACTGTTTGTTAACAAACTTTGGAATATGGTCATAAAAACAATGACCACCCTATTGTTGAAATCGAAGCAGTATATGCCTCCCCTAGCTAATATGAACCAATATTTCTATTTGAAATTAAATGAGATCCACTGTGGTGGATCCCAGACCACGAAATTTGGGGGTAACGATCGGTCCGTTACCCCGTCGTTTCCCTAGCATTCAAATAAGGTGAACAATTTTTCGTTACACAAGAATGGAAAAACCCGCACCCGTAAATATTCGTCATCAATATGGTGAAACAACAACAGAGAATTCTAATTCAATGCAACAGCTGCGTGACTTTAATTTTAAATCTTTAGTGTTCACATCTCACAAAAGAATACCTTATTCATTGTGACAGACTGCTGAAGATGGTCAGACTCATGAAGATAAATTTACAACTTTTCTTTAAAATTTTTATATAGAAAGTGAAACTAATAAACACAACAATCATGCGTACTTTTTACGAGATTGAAAAAAAAATACATTCTTTGCTGAAAAATTGTTGATACATATTTTTCATTTTTACCACAGCAGGAGATTTTTGCCTGTTTTGAATTCGTAATTGTAACGGAAAAAGATGTTGCGTTTACATTAATTCCCTTCCATAATGTTGAATTCAATTAAATTATCTCAATTTTTTTCGATTGGAATGAGAGGTTATGTTGCAAGACATGATATTCGATAGTATTATTTATTAAAAAAATGAGATAATTCTAACGCAGCAAATTGTTAATATTCAATTTGTTTACAAAATTAACTTGTAGTAGCATCATTAACATGTGCTTTTTTTGTAAAGATGAGTCAAAAAAGTATACTCAAAGAAAGGTTTTCTCACATTAGTACAGACAGAAACAAATAATATACTCAAATAGTATTTTTTTTTTGTATACGAACATCATACGAGAAAGGAGTCTTGGGTGAAGATGTATTTTTTAAACTTCACGTTTGTAACTTTGTTTTTATTTGATCTTTTCAAGTTTGATAGTGGATATTTGAGTGATTTAAATGAAAAGAAGCTTCATCCAATAGTTTGTTTTTCATTTTCAAATGTAACTTAAGTTGCCGACCTACTTCAATGTGAGATCGGCAATTTTTTGCCGTCCCAGTGCAGACCTAGTCTAATACGAGGACGGCAATTATTGCTGACCCACTTTTCAATGAATTCAGAGGGCTGTCATCCTTTTGTTGAGTTTATATCCTTCTTTATAAAAATATCAGTCATCGTTACCCTTAATTACAATTGTTACCCCGTCGTTACCCTACCGAAGAAATAAGGGTAACGAAAAATCGTTCACCGTTACCCTTATAATAAGATGAAGGAAGTTCCATTACCCTTGAATAACGAAATTTCGTGGCCTGGATCCTCATATAGTTTTCTTGTGTTGTTGTTCTTATCTTCGAATTACAAATGTGTGATCAAACCAGATGGTTTTCTTGTTTTTTATATTGTCCTGTGAAGGTTTGCAAAAATATTAAATCAATTTGAGACCTTAAATATTTCCGTGCATTTTTTCAACAATATTCCCATAAGTAATATTTTTCTATCTATAACATTGTCCCATCTATTTGGAGCATCAATAATAAACAGACACCACATGTGTCTATTCAAAGCATTACAGCATGTGGTGTTTCCTCAAAAACATGGTATACCGTTGGATATCCATCTTTCTTTTTTATTCTCAAATGTTTCCGCAAAAAATTATTTTTTTAGTATTTTCTTCACAGAAATATTTTCTTTTTAAAACTGTACCATACGTAGGAGATCTGAATAAACATCCGCCTTTTTTAAACATGCCTACCCCTTCTTAGATAAAAACCTCTGTTAAAAAAATAAATAAATAGACACCATAGGTGTTTATCCAAAAGCATTACGGCATGTGGTGTTTCATACATTCATGCATTTTCTGTAGTTTCCTCAAAAAAAAGTTATTTTGAAAAAGTTTCCCTGAGAAACAAAAACATATTTTTTTAACCAGTTTGTTGCCACCCCATAAAGGGCGGCAGCATAGTTCACCCTGCGTATTATGGCGATGATATATTATGAGCGAAGAAAAATTTCGACTTTTTCAATATTGTTATTGTTAGTCTTGATATGCCAAAATAAAAATAGTAACACTTCACCATATCAATAAAGGACATCGTTTCACGTGCGGAATGATTGGAATTTTGAGTTACGTTACGAACATGTTGCATAAAATAAAAGCTTTTAAATGGCTGAATTAACTAATTCAAGCTACTTCATAGCGTTTTATTTAAAGGGGAAGTAAACACAAAATTTTCATTTATGAGATTTTTCCATATATGAACAGCATAAGCCTCGAAATGATGGAAAAATAAAAAGTTACAGCTCAATTATCTTTCCATGCCACTGAAATCGCAGTGTTTAATTTCAAAAATATGCCGTTTTTAAAATGTCGCATATTTTGTAAAAAGACTGGGTCAGAACAACAATGATGACGCGTCCTAGTTCAAAAAGAATTCGCGCAAGGTGGCGAGAAGTGAATTTATGAAATGAAAGCTCATTCAAAGAGCTTTTTTGAGTTCATCAGATGCAATTTGAATTCAAAATTTCCATAAGAATATATCTGTTTATCTTGGGAGCGTCGCTCTTTCAGGATAGGATCAATACAGGTAGAAATAATGACTACAAATCAAGTTCTACACGACATTGAAAAAACAGTGGAGCGAATAATGAATGTAATTACGACTATGTACACACACAACCATTCTTTTTTGAGCTGGATATTTTGAACGAAGATCAAGAACGATATTGGGTGAAAGTAACGCTAAAAAAATTACAAAAGTCTTGTGTTATTGGAAATAACGATGGATCGTTTATGTGGATCACTGCGAACCTAATCAAAAATTTTCTTTGTGACCAGAACCATGGTGCAAATTCATTTGTAGACGCAAGTCTTGTGGTGATTTCTTGATAATCTTTCCATTTAACTTCTCGAGTTTTTTTACAAAGTTTTTGATAAACAAACCTGTCTTATTTTGTTGTTGATGTGTTGTTCTTTTATCATTCAGTTTCGAAAAAAAAACTGTGTGCAAAAAGCGTAAACAAAGTAGTGATCTCCTTCACGGTTATTTTATATTGCTATAGATCATATATAATTGTTCCATTAAAGTACAAGCGATGAAGGGCACGTGTTGGAATTATTTTTCAGAACAATAAAGTTCCATAAATAGTTTTCAGGGGGTAGTATTATTTGGAAATTGAAGTTATTGTAAAAACCATTGGTAGGTAAAAGATTTTCAAAGATGATGAAAAAGCCACTCTAACAAAACACTCTCTTAACTTTTTTTGAACAAAACTGATTACTCTCTTCCGAAAAAGTATACCATTGGAGTACTTTCTATACCCCCGTCTTTAATTTACGCACCACTGCACATACATTCAAGAACTGAAAATTTTTGTTGATGTGAAAAACTTTGAGCAAGAAGGAAGACATATTTTTAAAAGATTTTATTTTCGCGGTTTGAAAGTAATTTTTCAACAGGATTATTATGGAGAAATTAATGAAATATTACGAAAAACAAATTTTGGTAGCCTCGAGCAGTTGCAAGGAATAAGATGCGAAGCCTGCTGGCGATAAAGAAAATAATAAATTGCTTGAAGTTCTTTATCGAACGAAGACATTTTGAAACAAAATAGCTAGCTATCCGGCAGTACTATAAGTCTCGATTTTCATTTTCACCAATCATAGATCTTTGACATAATCACTGTCTATGTTACCATACTCATGCAACCTTCCTCGTATCTGCAAAAACTGTATTGTGCCACCTATATTTGCTGAAAGTATTTCACAAGGATTGTTTATCTTTCCTAGCCTACTCAAAGACTCAGAGAAATGTTTTACGGGTGGGCTAATCTTTCCTTGATCAACTAATACAAGCAAAAGCTGCATAGCTATGCATAGTAAAGCCAATTGATAACCAAACAAATGCGTGATTGCTCTTTTTCTACCGTGTGTTGTGCGATTCTTCCTGCGATTTCTCTCGCTACAAGTTTTTTTGAACTAGGACGCGTCATAAATTGAACTCGACCCAGACTTCTGAAAAATTCAAAGGGGTCAGAATACCGTCGTGAATTTTCGTAACGTAAACATCGAATTTTCAATGGAAGGACTTATTCTTGCAGTGTGAGGTTTTTTGATATGAAGTTCTGAAGTTGATATCAACATATATTGAAAAATCATTTTTGTGTTTACTTCCCCTTTAACCTTTCACATGTAGTAAACATAGAAACTGGTGCCAAAAACACTTGCATTGAGTATATTTTTTCTCAAACTGGTTTCTGTTTGAGAATAACTATGAACAGCAAATGAGCGCAGGACCTTAGTTTTTTAATGCGCAAATTCAGATCAAACATAAGTATCACAACCTTGTCCCCAGGCCTTTTTTCCTTCTTGACTAGTTTCAACCGGTAGAAGCGTTGAAAAGGCAATAAGTAGCATTGATGAAAAGCTTTTTATGTCATTCCTCCGCCAAGGTTTTCTCATGCTTAAAAGTAGATGTGATTATTGCAGTTGGGATGGATAAGATGGGAGTTGATTTGCGGATCTGGAAAAGTCATTTCCCCTTGGTCTTTTTTTCGTGTTCAGTTCACATATGTCTGGACTATGATATGCTGAAACTTCATGTTGGCGGCAGAATTAGTTTGAAACTATAGCTAGTAGTGGAGATGAATGAATGTCCTCCTCTTTTAAACACTTGAATAAACAGCCCTGAGACAACAAAAAAATTAAATGGGACCATACCTTATGTGTATTATTTAATGCGGAATAAATTTTTGCAGGATCAATATTTGCAAATTTGGCCCCTCTCCGTAAACTTGAGTACCGCAAAAATAAATCCCGCAAAATATCTGTAAACTGGCATTCGCAAAATAAAGTATCGCAAAGTGGTATTTTTTTAAACCCGCTGAATAGAGGTTTTTTTCGCCACTCAACATTAATATAATTATAGATGATTTGTGAGATTTAGAATTATTAACATTATACTGTTCAAAAAACAAATGTTACCCTTTGATGTTATGTTGTAATGTTATAACCATTTGCAAAATAAAATCCTGGAATTTCCTGTTGAGAGCCCAATTCTCATGTGTTGATAGCCTAATTCTCTCAATGTTCAATCACAAAAATTTTTATCGCAAAAATTTATTCCGCATCAATTTATATGCTTAAAGTAGATATTTATTTAAAAGCATAATTGTATTCATACGTTTTTATGCATCTTATGTTGTTTCCTGGAAAACTGTATTTTAAATTTTCGCAGAGAAGGAATAGGAAATTTTTCGTTTTACATTTTAATCTGACTGTATATCCAAATTTTGACATTCCTGCTTTTTTATTGTGATATTTTTAGGAAATGTTGGTCCTTGGATTCTATTGGCTCTTTTCAGTTTCATAGCAACATGATTGATTTGAGAGGTCAGGGTTAAGAAATTGGATAAATTGCCATCAACAGCAGTATTTTTTTTTACTCAATTATGACTTCTTATAGCTTAATAACTTCTCTCAAGTTGGTGGTATATAACAGAGAGCCTGTTGTAATTCAATTAAGTTTTATTTTTCAAGTTATATTTATATTTCTCGAACTAAGTTGCTACATTGCTCAGTTCGCTTTGTTTTTCGATCTTCAAGTTTAAAGATCGTATTCCCAAGTTGCTACACTCTGGCCTCATTCACCAATTTAAGTGTGGTAGCTGCAACCTATTACAGTTAAACCACATGTCACTTCAAGGTCAGAATCTGAATCTGTGAGCACTTAGGAATTCTAGTGAATTTTTGAACTTTTACAACGATAAAACTTGTAATGTGATTATGGTGTGAGGAAGCCACTGAGAAGTAGTAAAATAAATTTTATTTCTCAATGAAACAGTTTAACTTCTGTACTTGCATCAGCTATACATGTATGTGAATAATATCATGGGAATTCTCATTAGTAACTGTAATAATTTTTTATCATTATTTATTTAATGCTTTCAAGATTTCAACACTGTTATTGAACTGAAAATGCCACCTACACCCAAAATATATTTTCAAAATAATCATTGCTGTTTTTTACTTTGATATGTTGTAATTTGATCAGCATTCAAGCCTGTAAAAGTTTCAATTTTGTGTTTAGATATTTGGTTAATTGCTTAGGAGACAGAAGTGTAAATGACAACATAACTATGACATCATAATTGATAAATGTACATTCGGGTCGGGTTGAAAAGTTGTCGACCTGCCCTTCCATGGTGCTGGATGAAGTCATGCCTGTATCTTACACCTGAAACAAAAGTTATTTGGATAAAATTGCAGAGTGAAAAATGATTGTCCATTAAATGGTGCCTGTCTAAAACCGCAAGTTGTATATCGTGCAGATATTGTTAATTTGAATAGCAACGAAAGTAAATTATACATTGGTTTAGCAGAAACAACTTTCAAGGAACATTATAGTAACCATAAAAAATTAAATACAAAAAAGTATAAAAACAGTACTGAACTTGCTAAATATGTGCTGTCGTTAAAAAGTCAAAAACATTCCATACACTGAAGTATTGCGAATAAAGTTTACGATCAAGCAAATAAGTGCAATCCGTGTCCTTCCGAAAAGCACTTGATAATTGAATCCATAATTGTATTCATAACATTTTTTTTATCACTATCATTATCAAAACAACATTGTTAAACCATTGGATGCATGAATATGACCAGCTTCATGGCAGCATCGCCGATATCTGAAAAACATACAACGCCGAAGACAAGGTTGAGATGGAGGTAATGAAATACAGTTCGAAAAACAAATTTTACCCTTTGACCTTTGTTCAGCACACACTCGAAACCTCCAATTCGCCGAAAAAATATATATTTTTTTATATGTTATAAACATTCTCAAAATTATATTCCGCAATTTTTTGCTGAGAGCCCAATTCGCAAAAATAAATCCCTTAAAACTCATTTTTTTTATAGAACGTTCAATCGCAAAAACTAATATCTCAAAAATTTATCCCGTATTAATTTATACGCTTAAGGTATTCTCATCATGTGTTGAAAGTACAAAATGACTGCCATATAAATGTGGAAAGTGAAAGTTTGAGATAAATTTTGGAAAACATATGTCCGTCGTGTCGATTCCGCACCGTTTTTTTTTTTCGCGCAAAGCCTGAATAATCTCCACTTATTATTATTTACACTCGTTCAATATTCAACCAATCACATGTTGTGTTGTATCAAAAATTATTTACCAGTGCTGAACAACCAGTGAATTTACAGCTTATCCCCATCAGAAAACAAAATGGCTGCCAAATAAACGTGTTTGTAGCTGAAAGTGAAAGTTAGAGAAATGATGCCTGATTTTGGTTGCCACACATTGACGTTTCTGCTGTGGGTGGGTATAAAATAGAAAAGTCATATATTAACTTTTCTCGTAGTAACTTGTGTATAGACGTCTCCCCTTAGTTGACCAGTACCGGTCGAGCAAGAGACGTATTTACATATTCGACCAGTTCCAGTTGAATATCCACGTTGAAGAATGGACTAATGGCCACATTTTAATGAAAGTTGTTGTGTTTTAAAGGCACGTAACCACCTTCCTGAAAAAAAATATGTGTATTTTTTTTTTATTTATTTCAAAGATCAGACTGATTTATGACTTTCCTGAAAATTTGAGATTCTGAAACCCAATGGAACTGGAAGGAAATAATGGTACTTAAATATCTTGGACTTATTGTTATTTTTTATTGTGCCATAACCACTCACTCCCGTCATTATTGGAATGCGGGCCATTGAATATATTTTCGAGTGAGTTGGAGGAGAAAGGATGGCCTTTTACCAACAAATAAAAACTGCAGTGAAGTTTGAGAAAATGTAAATACTTATGCAATGCAATGTTTTCAATTATATTCGATCGTAAAAACCAAATCAAAACAACTTATGTGTCACAACTTATTCATAAAAATTTCACTAAAAGGAAGCATACACAGAATGAGTACCTTTTGCTCATTTCAATCTTTTAACCTCTACTTCTGCATGCAGGCTGTCTGCCCTCTGTCAATTTTTTACTTAATTGTATAAAAAAGTCATCAAATTCAACAAAAGGTTTAGACAGGGGAGAGCGTGGCATCGTAACAGTCACAGAAGAATAGAGATAATTGATTTGAGAATGTAAAGAGGGAAATTCCTGAAAGTTGAACTATTGTTGCGTAACCCAAATCTGAATGACGGATTATGCGATCTCTATAAAAATAGGTTTATAAAACAAGAGGAAGCTTGTGGTTTGTTTGCTATTTAAATTGAACATTTTAACATGTATATATTAGTGATCAGTTTTCAATTCAATTTTCAGGATATCATTTTCTCATCTATATCTTTCAGTTTTTACAATAAAATTGGGTACCTCAAAAAAAGTTGCTTACAAGGTGGTTACGCCTCTTTAAGATAAATAATGTAGTAAAAATGGGTAGTGCTATGTACTAATAATATAAATTTCGAATTTACAAAAATCGAAAATTTAATATTATCTGTGGAAAAATCTTCGCCATAATGTATGGAAGTAAAAATAAAATAAATAAATATTGTTTTCACTTCCATAATATTATCTGGTCTTGGAAGATCTTATAAGAATTTTCAAGAACTAACAAGTTATATATTGTGGTAAGATATTACACGATTATAGAAGATCTTCATTGGATTCTTGAAAAGATAATCGCAAGATCTTACATGATCTTGTACTATCTTGTCAAGATCTTGGAAGATCTTGACAAGAATAAATCCAATCGATCTTGTTAAGATTCTTAGTAGGATCTTACTAAGAATCTCAGTAAGATATGTTATCAGGGGTAGCTCTCAGAAGCAAGAACCTTGACGTTTGAGGTCTATAGCTAGAGAAAAATTTTAATATAGCTAGAAAAACATTTTAATATAGCCAGCTTTAGACGTATTTCATTGTGACGCGGCCATTTATATCTCCAGACCCACAAATGCAAATCGAAAGGCAGAGAAAGGTAGGCGATAAGGTGCAGACTGGCTCATTTTTAAATTCATTTCAGGACAGAAGACTCAAAACTTTTACGAAGTTTAGGTCTATAGAAGATTTGGGAAATACAGTATATCAGTAAAACAGCGCTACCATACCTAGATTATGAGTTTTTAATCATTATTTCACTCTCTACAGCTGAGAAGTCTGCATTTTATTGACTGTCGATTTTTCTACGAATTCTACCTCTAGCACTTTTTATCCGAAATCACCCCGGAAACACCGGACAACCTGGAAGAAAAACCGAGGGAGCAAGAGGCTGTCCACCCTTGTCCTTTAGTCCAATGCTCGAAAATCCCCCAAAAAATAAACATTGAAATACGTCTACCTATAGAGATAGCACAAGACAACTTGAGTATATGGACGTCTCTCACCCTTCTGCTGCACTTTATCCTTGCGATAAGGTTTCACGAAACTGTATTTGACAAAATAATGCTGATAGCTTAATTTATAGGAGACAAACTGTGCATTATTTCAGTCCCTTACCCCTCCTGTATGCAAACTCCACCAAAATGACCAATTTAGGGATTTCAGCTCCCTGCTGAATTCAACGATGACTATAATCGGTCATCAGTCTGTGTATGTCAGTTGTGTCTGCATCACTCTGCATCCCGCTTGCTTGGTTGGTTTCGCCTTTTCATTGTCATTTGCTTTGACCTTCTGCCTCACCGTAGTACATAGTCAGTAGTGTAGTGTTATCGTTTAATAGCTATGTGCAGGACGTTACAAAAAGAACTTCGGGAGGGCCCTTTGCAAGTCTGGTAGTTAACCAGCCTTTACATAGCGACTTCACGCGACCCAATATAATGCCTGGCGCGGAGAAAAATAAAAGCATTGATAGTTATAGTTACCTATAACATCGCTGATCCTCTGCTTCTTCAGCCAAGTTGGATCAACATCGGCGTTACAAAACCGTGAAGCAGCTTCATGTGGGGTTTCATTTCTTCTCCTCGTGGTGCGGCGGGGCATTCTCGATACGATACTGCATCCGTCACGCCTGAAGTGAGAAAAGGAAAGAAGTTGACGTGTGCTGTGAGCATCTTTTGAGCCTTTTTCGAGTTGGATTGTGGGGACTACTTCTTTGTGCACTCCAATTGTTATTTGATCACGTGGCAAAGCTTGTCGACAAAGAGAAACAAAAAAGGTCCTGGAATAGAGAGTGGTTTGTATAGTGATAACATCCATATTTGTAATGGATGAAAGTGCGCGGGAAAAAGTTTAGCGCGCGAATTATAATATAGAGAAATTATAACTCTTCTGTGGTGATCCACAAGTTCTGATAGGACAGAAATTATCATCTACACACACATTGTGGGACATATGCCAATTCTCTCTGTTTATAGATATTATATCATATATGGGGCTGTAAACACTGCGACACACAAGTTCCGAGGACAGAACTGATCATTTACACACACATTGTGGGGCATGTCAATTCTCTGCTCTGTTTATAGATATTATATCATATAAGGGGCTATGAACACTGCGACACACAAGTTCTGAGGACAAAACTTATCACTTTCGCATACATTGTGGGACATGTCAATTCTCTCTGTTTATAGATGTTTATATCATATACTTATGGCGCTGTGAACACTGCGACACACAAGTTCTGAGGACAAAACTTATCATTTACACACACATTGTGGGACATGTCAATTCTCTCTGTTGTGTTTATAGATATTATATCATATAAGGGGCTATGAACACTGCGACACACAAGTTCTGAGGACAAAACTTATCACTTTCGCATACATTGTGGGACATGTCAATTCTCTCTGTTTATAGATGTTTATATCATATACTTATGGCGCTGTGAACACTGCGACACACAAGTTCTGAGGACAAAACTTATCATTTACACACACATTGTGGGACATGTCAATTCTCTCTGTTGTGTTTATAGATATTATATCATATAAGGGGCTATGAACACTGCGACACACAAGTTCTGAGGACAAAACCTATCACTTTCGCATACATTGTGGGACATGTCAATTCTCTCTGTTTATAGATAATAGTCAAGATAGTTATAGTTATTTGCTAAGAAAATGAATCATCATCTATCAGAATAATTGTAAATCATTTGAACAAGTACCAAAAGAAATGAAAGATGACAAAATGGAAGCATTGTATTACATAAACGTTAATGCAGACTGTAACACTATACAAATTCTGCACTTCATAAAAACAAGCGGGAACGCCACTAACCGCTTTACTCAATTCTGCAATAACACGACCAATCCAAGAATGCAATGTACACAATTGACAATAGCAAAAAGTGACACTAAACGCATTGAGGAGCTTATATCCATACATTGAGCCTGCAACTCTCCATGCACTTGTGGAGAGCACTACCAACTACATTTCAAGCAACCAACGGAGCGCTACCAACCGTTACAATCAAGTCTCATCAATACTACAACATTCTATACAAGCGACAAAATGAAAGAGAAAAAATTTATGGGCAATATATTATAATTTGTCCTTCACACAATAAATCCTTATTGCAACAAATCGCACAACAAATGCTTATCCACTTAGTACATCAGTTGTTTCGAACCCTATCACTGAACTGACTAATTTACTGGAAACTTAGCGGGTTCACCTTAACCAAGGCCCCATAAAGTGTCATCAGCAGCGACTTAATTACTCCTTCAAAAACAACGTTCGTTCTAGAAATGAAAAGAAATAAAAAATATAGACTAAGCAAAAAAAATGGGAACGTCAATTCCAAAAGATAAGGTATAAATCAAACCCCCCTGGTAGCTTCTTACAAAAACTTAGGTGCAGGGACTGATAACCCCGAGGATGGAGTGTGCATACTTCCCACCTTGCTGTAAAACATGTATCAATAATTAACATGCATTTGTGATAGTATTGATTGTTCTTGGAATTATAGCCAAATTTATGAAGTATATCGTGTCGACAATAAATCTTGTTGAGTGTTCTGTGAACTCTGTCAATCTTAGCTCCTTGTTTATACATTCTTTCCAACAGATCAGTAGATGAATTAACGAAATCAGCACCAATTCGAAGGATTTCGGCACCAATAGAAGAATAAAATATATTTGATGGCATATTACTGCTTATGTGTTGCATTCGGACTATTGAAAATGGGAATCCATCTCTCTTACCAAGGAGACTCAGAGAAAACTGTCTATCATTTAGCTTTGTATAAAGATCTGAAAACGATGCATATATTCCTCCATGCTTTAAAGTTTTTTTCAAAGAGATTTCCATCGATATCATTTAAATCATCAATAAAACGGGGGTGTACCTATCACTAGTTGAAATAAAGTGTTACCTAATGTGAAGAAACAGTTGTCCATCAAGTACCTCAGACCATTCTTTATTTCATCTTTATCAAATCGTACATCATATCTACTTGGGTTAGACACCCATTTCGCATCAGCATACTTACTGAAAACTGTATACCTTTTCAATCATCCTTGAAAGCAAAAATCAATCAGTTCATTTAGCACAGAAATCAACTTATCATGAGGAATCTTCGTATACAATGTCTAAAAATCAAAAGTAGACATACATGCTCCTCTATACGTCGAGCTTAGCTCCGTATTATTCCTCACATGTTCTGAGGACAAAACCTATCATTTACACACATATTGTGGGACATGTCAATTCTCTCTGTTTGCAGATGTTATATCATATATGGGACTGTAAACACTGTGACACACAAGTTCTGAGGACAAAACCTATCACTTGCACACACATTGTGGGACATGTCAATTCTCTCAGTTTGCAGATGTTATATCATATATGGGACTGTAAACACTGTGACACACAAGTTCTGAGGACAAAACCTATCACTTGCACACACACATTGTGGGACATGTCAATTCTCTCTATTTATAGATGTTTATATCATATATGGGGCTGTAAACACTGTGACACACAAGTTCCGAGGACAAAACTTATCACTTGCACACACATTGTGGGACATGTCAATTCTCTCTGTTTGCATATGTTATATAATATATGAGACTGTAAACACTGTGACACACAAGTTCCGAGGACAAAACTTATCACTTGCACACACATTGTGGGACATGTCAATTCTCTCTGTTTGCATATGTTATATAATATATGAGACTGTAAACACTGTGACACACAAGTTCTGAGGACAAAACCTATCACTTGCACACACATTATGGGGCATGTCAATTCCCTCTGTTTATAGATGAAACATCATATATGGGGCTGTAAACACTGTGATACACATGTTCTGAGGATAAAACTTATCATTCCTTTGGAAAATGTTAACAATTCTTCCGAACCAGGTATGTAATATACTTAGAATTGAAATTCAGTAGCACAAATTCTGAGAATACAAAAGTTTATTTATTCATTATGTAGGTTGAATATAAGTCCGAACTAGACATATCCAGGCAGGGTCTTGATCATCTTGGCGATTCATGACACGCGTGAATGTAAACAGTTATTCACATAATGTCGCAAGCAACAGACTTGTTATGCATCAATGATCGAGATACTGACTTCACTACTATATGGGATTGGATAAATAAATACTCTCGCTGTATTATAATGATTTTATTCCGTGACATTCTAAATAGACTCGAAAGTTATCCCTCGATATAACATGTTTTGCAAAAATCCTAGAAGTATCTTCAAGCTAGCGGTGTTTGTATTGCTATCAAGTTATAGTATTCTTACAAAATACCTTATGTCGATCAATTTTCGCGGATTCCACATTTGTTGTAATTTCGCTTGGATTTGATTTTGCGTATGATATTTCTGTGGCATTTTTCGTGTGGACTAATTTTCATTGGTAGCGATTTTTCAACCTTGAGTTTCTTACGGCCAATAAAACCGCGAGTAGTTCCAGCCGTGGTATCGTGATATCTTTGTCTGGGGCAAGTCTGTCCTTGGTGAAAATAAGATTTGTTGTGTTCAATCCACCACATGTAAAGTATATTGCAGTGGCATATGCGTGCTTTGAGGCGTCACGAAAGCAGATCAATGATAGTTCTTTAGTCTCAGTGTATTCAATCCATCTGTTTATCATGATCTTTGGTAACAGTACGCGCTGTTTGAATACTCCATGTCATTTCTTTGCAATTTCATGTGGCAATTCTGTGTTCCAAAGAAATTTATTTTTCCAAAAGTTTTGCCAACGGATGTTGTGTGAAAAATAAATTTCCAAAATAAAAACATTATCGATTTTTTCTTCTACAAAATTTCCATTCGTGCCAACGGCCGTTAAACGGCCATTTTCAAGTCATAGTTACAAATAAATTGAAAACTTTTACGTATAAATTCGTGATATATAGCCTACTTATAGAACCTCCGCTCTCGCTACCGTCCCTTTTTTGAATGACTCGCTTCCTGCAAGGCTGAAGCCACCACTAGGCAGAAAGCTACAAGGAAGAATATAGAGTTACAAAGAAAGAGAAAGATGACAGTTAACATTACACTTAAAAGTCCAAAGATCATACTCACAGGGAAAGCAACTACGTGGAAGAGAGTTCCAGTGCCAAGCAGTACGAGGTAAAAAGCTAGATGAGTGAAAATTCTTATGACAAGTAGGAAGCTGAATAGTCAAATGATGCAAATTGGAGGAAAGTCGAGTGTTACGAAAGAAAGACTTGAGTGATGTAAGTCAGCAAAGCATTGTCCATAGAAGTACTTATAGAAGATCGACAAGGAAGCAAAATTCCTACGATGTGGGAGAGGATGAAGATTAACACAGAGACCGGGAACAACTGAGTTAATCAAACGTTTCTCAATTCGATCAAGTAGATGGAGACGAAAGAAAGTGACGAAATCGAAAGAGAGACCCAACCTTCATAGCCGCATATTTAGCGATGGATTTAATATACGAATTCCAAGTGAAGTTCTTTCAAAATTTGAGATCTAAAAGCCGAATATGTGATGATTCTGCAGGTTCAGTGGACTGTGTATGTTGACCCTCATTTTTTACTTGATCCAATCTTCTCTCCATTTCCTTGGGTGTTTCTCGTAATCTACTGCGTAGAGTTCGAAAAAGATGTGAAACGTTAGAAACGATTTCTAGGGAATAAAATGCGTAAAAGTTGGTATTTTTCTTCATTTAATTTTCAAAAAAATTCTAATTTTTTTCGCTTGTGGCGCTTATCTTATATCGTGTGTTGTTCTCCGTTGTTTTTATTTCACTTATAAATATACCCGGTATGATCTAGCCTACTCATAGACCCGGACTTACTGCGTTTCTCTGGGTCTATTTCGTCTTTATAATTTTTCCGTACAAGAATACCAGATGATGGTATTTTGGGCATGCGCATTAGAAGACGCATGGCTTAGACGCCCTGTGCTGTATCATTTTGTTGTCATTCCCAGTCTTTATTAGAAGCGCGGATCAGACTTGGTAGAACATGAGAACGCAGAGAAATGGTTTACGGGTAGGCTAGTATGATCAAGCGTTCAGTGTTATTGATAATGAATGAAAGTTTATACCTTGTTTATATGGAAGTTTGAAAATCGATGTAATCTCCCAGTATCTACTACTCCCACGGACTGCCTGCCTACCCAGCACAAGGAGAAAGTTGCTAAACGCGGAAATGATTACGGCCAACCTTGATAATAATAAAATATATTGATAATAATCATGATAATATCGCATTTGGTTTTATAGGTGGAACAACATAGAATCGCACGTTCGATTATAAAAGTTAGACCCTTAGAAAGCGAAGCGCGTTATTTCTCTCTACTTATAGTAGCCAAACTCGTCCCCAGCGCTTCTTAGGCTTTTGCCGGCCCGATGAAAAACTTAAGAAAGAAGCGCTAGCGATGAATTTGTGTAATTGCTAAAGCAGAAATACAGAGCGAGTGGTTTGAAGCGCTCCTTATATTTGCAGCTTCAACTTATATCACGGAAACATAAAATGATAACAATTTTGCTTGCGCCAGAAATTTTCGAGAATGCAGCATATCGCAAAAACACAAAATATGGAGAGAGCATGGAGTGTCTTGAGAAACGTTTATTCATATAGCTACCAAATTTACATCATATGTACCCACAGAAAAATAAAACAAAAAACGTGCCTAGTGATAAAACAAATTTAACGCACGGAAGAAAAAATTGACCTGACAGAAAGAGAAGCATTTCAAGTGTAGTATATTTATATTTTAAAGAACTATATTTATAAAAGGTAATAAAAGCAAGGTCAATAAATAGTAGGTATATAAAGCTATTTGATAAATGAATAACAGAGTGGGAGCTTCAATTTTTATCGAGCACTGTTCCATAAAACTGATAAAGTGAATAAGAGTATTTGTAAAAGTAGACGCGTACTTGATGAACAGGAAAATATTGATATTGATTGTGATTCTGTTACTGCCGAGCTTTAACTTCTGTCAAACACACTATTTCACAAGTGAGAAAGCAAAAAAGAAAGAAAAAAATAAATAAAAAAGTAAAACTGCTATATAGGTGAATAGTTATATCAACAAGACAAAGATAATTTCTATATATTTATCAGGTACAATCATCGCCCGAAGTGCCACCAACGCGCCATGAATAAAATAAACAGAACATCACCGATCCAAACCACAACGATTCTGAAAGATGTCGGATGCAACAGCAGTCATCCAATGAAAAAAATACAAACAAAACAATGCCAGCGGTGCCTACAGAAAAAAATATATTTTGAATTAGCAAATAATTGACATATGCTGGGGGATGATATTAGCCTTTGCGATGTACTCCTTATAAACCGTAACTACGTGTCAAAAAGCACTGCATCAAAGCTTCACTCAATCTCCTTTTTCATCGATGGTTTACATACTATGCCGTTTAAAATTAAAGATAAAATTTAATTTTCTGAAAATTGTAAAAGTTAAAAAATCCTACCTCCTAGATTAAATCTCTCCTTTTCTCCAATTTTCTTTTGGGACACATCGGTAATATTCATCCCTCTCCTTGTTATACATCACTTCCTCAAGGCAAGTAGTAGAGCAACAAGACGGTTCCTCTCCATCAGGAACAGTGGATGTCATCCCACTATGATGATGAAAAAGAGCGAACATAAACAGAATTCATCTTCCCCAGTTGATGAATACACGTGTACTGATTTTTTGTTGAACAACCAGTCTTTTATAACGGCTTTTGAATAGTTTCAACTGCTTTGTTATAAAGACAATGGAATAAAAAAACACGAAGATGCACAAGGCAAGCTGTAACTTTTCAACTCCAAACAGGTTATAACTGGTGAAAAGGTCATACATAGCGGAACCACCCAACATGGTACCTGATTTTTAACTTTCGTTTCTTTTCTCTCTACCACTGAAAAAACCTGGCTACGACAAAAGGTTGGGTACTCAATTGGGTACCCCAATTGGAGGTACCTATTTGGATACCCTTGACGATCATACAGACTAGACTTTTATTTGATTATTTATTTTTACTGTCAAATTTTATTTAAATACAATGAATCAACATACATAGTGGTTCGACGGGAAAATTGTCTACTCAGCACGAATTGTGTTGCCGATCCCCCTAATCAATTTCACCTTGATAAAAATAGTGTGCATATATGTTGATTCATTATCTTCATCTGGTTCTCATCGACGGGCATATCGGAAAAGTGGGACGCGGGATGCGGGATGTTGACCGGGACACGGGACGCGGGATGCGGGCAGGATTCGGGATGCGGGATGCGGGATGCGGGATGCATAATTTTTTTCGATATAAGATACTGACCGCGCCGTTGTTATTTTTAATTTCTCACGCGAGCGGCGCGAAGATCATATGTTTTTAGCGTAAGGTAACTAGCTAAAAATGTTCAAACAAAAAAGTAAAGAAAACACTTTCGAAACTGTGAATAATCATATTTTGTCTGGCTATTTATGCCTGACTTTTTTTTATAAAAGGTAATAATATTATAAGCTTATAAGCTGCAATCATAGTCAACGTATCTAACATATTTTGCAGCCTTGTTCCCAACACCCTTATTTGAGGGAGTGAAAAGTTCAGAAAGAGAAGAAAAAAGTCACAATTATTGCCCTATGTGGAAAAGTAATTAAATAACAGGACGCCTGGAATTACAACCTCCTTGATACATGAATTCATTTGATGATGCACGCTGATTGCTGAGATAAAAAACTGTGGAAAAATGAGAACAACAAAAACAAAACAAAAAGTTTAAAAAATAAACTTTCCCAATAAAAAATTTTTTTTGTAGGGAAGATAACTGTTTAGAGAATTAATGCAGTAATTCTGTAACGTTGTACAATGATTGATGCCTGAAGAAAATTTTCTTTGTCATATTATTTTACTTTTCACCTTGTCAAATATGAAATTTCAAAGCCATAGAGGTTTCCCGGTTTTTGTATTATTTTTCTGGTGATTTCGCTACCGGACACTTTTCAAAAAATGAAAATGGTTGATGCAAGTCACTGACTCTCCTTTTGAAACTTACCAACTTCTCGTCTTTGTAACTCAACCACCAGCAGTTACCTACACTCATTCTCGGCTTTTTTCTCTGATCAGATTTGTTACCACGTGGGTCATAGCTACAAGACCAACCTCGTTTCTATTGTTAGCTGTTTTGTCGACAAAAACACGGGCCACGAAGCTACAAAAGGCTTATGACTTTGATATGTAGGCGAAAAGAAAAAAAATTTGAAGGGTCATAAAGTTTTATGTCATTATTAGTCGTCAGACTTCTTTTTGAACAAGTTTACAAATGTACAAATGTTTTAATAAAGTATAAATACACATATTATACAACCTCGAACCCAGGGCTGTATGACTTCTCGCTTCGAAAGCTCTTTGCCGATACTTTCTTCAGGTTTCCGTCCCAATGAAAAAGAACCTAAGAAGCGCTGGGGACGAGTTTGACATATTATAAAGATATCCTAGTTTGGCAGAGACAGGTCCCTTACCCAACGGATTTCATAATGGCACTGTATAAACCAAAACCCCCTTTTTTCATTTGAATGTATGAGTTGTTTTGTAAGATCCATGAAGAAGTTCGTGTTATTGTAGTCCTTTTAGTGACGAGAGTATATGATGAAATTAGCTACTTGATATTTATAAGTCGCGATTTGGAATAGATTTAACAGTTCAACTTGTTTTCACTCAGGAATCAACTACATTGATGGTTGATTGATTTGCAAGCACCAAATCATCGAAGTTTTGTTCGTTGTTATTGAATGTTGATGACCTTGAGCCACGGATGCACATTAAAGTGGATCTTAGCAGTGAGAAGCAAATCTTCGTGCGAATAACATTAGATGCAATCGTGAACGGGATTGACCTTTATTCAGTAATCATTTCGGTTAACCGTCGATAAAATGCTTTGCATTCCTCACTCATTGCACCATTCGTCGAGAAAACAAGTGGCGTGAAAGAACCATTCTCTATTTGTAGCACACGTTCATTGTATTTTATTTTCTTCTCATTTTCGTTTAACTGGGAACATCTTTGAAGGTCCAGACTTCTATACCGCTGAGCATATTGGTCGAAAACCCTTATATCCAAAAATACTCGTTGGCCAGCGATCCAGAAACTTCGAGCGCTGACGTCCAGTCTCGCTTCATTTGAAATATTCGTTGACTTCGTGTCGAATTGTTTGCCAGTAATTTCAAGTAGCATCGGCTCTTTCCTAACATTTTTGCAAACTTCTGCAAGTAGAGTAGCAGTGACGTCACGAATCCACCCTTTTTACATAAGAGTGCGTGACCCACGTCGAAAGTAGCTCCACATATGCATTTGGAGGATATTCGTTCCAAGTTCCAATTATATCGAATCTTGATTGCGTCCCACAATTGCTGCTTGTTGAGGTTATACCCCCATTCTTTTAATGGAAGTGTTGTTAACCAGTTTGGAACTGCCGTTCTTCTGTTAGCGTCGTTAACTCTTCTTGCTTCTTCGTTCATTTCTGAGTAAACAAAGTCGAGCTCAGATAGTTTGATGCGTCTATTCTCAGAATGAATTTCAGCAACAGTCTTGCTAAGTCCTTCGTTTCTGTCAAGAATTTGATTGATCAACGTTGTTGTCACTCGTCTTGAGTTGCTATATTCCAAAGGTACATCTTTTGCAAAGATTCTCATTCCCAATCCTCCAAGTCTGACTGGTAAAGCAAGCAAACGTCGTTCGTTGTCGTTAACGATATGTCCACCAGTTATTGCTGGGATAAATTTATGCCTGATGACTTCTTCGAGCGGTGACAAGTACTCTTCAATTCCGGAGATAGTTCGAAGAAAGTAGGTAAATTTGTGTTGATATCCAGCCACAAAGCTGGTGTAAGTTGCTTGTGGTTGGCTTACTGCGACGTCTAATAAAAGGCTTAATTCTGTGCCCCAGTTTTCAACCATCTCTCTCACCTACGCTTCTTTATATTGCACACTTCTAACCACTGCACCAAGATGACGTTTCCCGTCTGAAGTGATTTGAACATCTGTACATTTGCCAAATATTTCATTCGCTTCCTCCATTTTTTCATTTTTCACACTCAGCCAAGATTTTCATGGTTGTGGGTAGTATCCGAAATATGGAGCAAGTTTAATCAAATGATCCCACCACTCTCGTGAAGCTTTAACTTCTCCAGATGATGTTAAGTCATCTGCGAATGATACCATTTTGTTGTGTGAATTATTCATCGTTACCGCCATCATATCGAGTAGTGGGGTTATGGCGAGTGCATAAATGGCCATTCCAAGCGGATCTCCTTGAGTTGTACCCTCTTGCGACCGTATTTCAACACCTCCAATTACAAAAAGGCGAGCAGACATTATATAGCAGTTATGGACAAATGTCGCAATCATCGGACACAAGATGTAAATGTTGTGTAGTAACACCTTTCTGTTTACTCTATTGAAAGCATTCGCTGCATCAACAAGAAGAACAGCATCTGATTGATTATTGTCAAACATATCTTTCATCGCATGTATAGCTGCTTCACTTCCACCTTTTCGTCCACACATTTGAGCTTTAGTTGATGCTGCCACAACATCCTTCTTAGTGACACTCATCACTACTTTTCCTGCAATTCGTCGTAAAACTTCACCTACTCCAATAGGACTTAATCCAGGGTTCTTGTTCAATGGTACCAATCTTGAAGCAAGCAGGGCTTCTAATGAATTATCGTTAATGACTTGAACGCACATCTTCTTCACAACCTTTGCAGAAGTCACTCGAAGATCTTTTCCACTTTCTCCATCAACTTTGGAAGTAAGGATTTTCTTCCAACCATCAGCGTCCAAGCCCGAAGGCCCTGAGCCACCTTTTGTCATTTGCGCAGCTTTCAATATCATGGTTTCATCTATGACGTCGTAAATGATCGGTTCAACCGTTAAAGCTGGTCCTTGCAATGCAGCGACTTCGTTAACATGCTCTGCTTGAGGATGTTTGACGTGTAAAAGATCCAATGTATGATCGTTCAGCGGGAGTACCCCATTTGACATGTTATTCGTTATGATCTTGATGGCACTGTTTACATTCCCCTTCTCGATCAGTTCCTTAAACTTCTTGGAAATCGTGTCTATAGATCTTCGCCCATTGTTTTTAGGAATTCTAGATTGAATGGCATCTGCTTCATTCTGGAGGCTGATGAAGTCTCCCTTATTCCACTTCACCATCCGTCTTTCCAAAGCTTTCACTTGATCCTGGCTCTTCGACGTTTTTGAAGGTTTTTGTAGCAGTAACGCTGGCATTATGTGTATTGCTTTCATTACACAATCTTTCAAGGGGCTATTTTCTAACCATGCATTCATAAGTGTTGTAGTTTCGCGAATGAAAGATTTTCCAGCAGCTCCATTTGGTAGCAAGAATAAATTGCGTCTCCAATATACAATTTTCTCATACCACTCATCGATTTGATGTACCCCGTTAGGTGGCGGGCGACCAACTTCATCTGCTTCTTCTACTTCTGTCTCAGCAGCATTGTTCGTACAAAATCGTGATTTACATCTTTTTCCACACCTCTCACAATGAAAAGATGCAACGTCTTCTATTTCGTTTGATCTTGCGTAACTTCCTTCAGCGGCGCCGTTTTCACCCATAGTTGATTCTGTTGTATCGAAATTTTGAGAACTTTGATGCTGACGACGAACACAACGTTTAATTGCTATTTCTCGCACGTTGATTTATAATCCGTTTATCAATTTCTCGCAATCTTCATTTGCGTCAAAATAACCGTTGCAAAAAGCGTCGAAATAGACACTCCCATATGGTTGAGCCAGTTCCGCAAAAAACCAAAAAAAAATTCGAAAATTCCGCTCAAATTTTGGGACCGATTTCGTTTGTCAAACGTCCCAGCTTGTTTTTCTACGAATTAACCCATGAAACATTACTGAGCGAGACAAAGTTGCATTTCGACTTGATGTCTCATAATCGTGCATAATGGGCTGACGCATTAATCTTTACCAAATTAGAGACAATTGTACGAAATTTGATATTTTGACGTGAGATACCATTGCATTGCAACATAAATAATTTAGGTCAAATATCATGGTAACCAATAGGGAAAATTGACGTCAAAAACACATGTCCCTGTACATTATTTTGATCAGAATTTCAAGGACTATCCAATGGGAATAATAATTGTCGTTAATTCCCAAATGAATTTCCACTCTGATTTTTGCTGACGTCATCAGAATTTCTAAAGTCGCAATGCTGCCTGCCTATCGTCTGCCTATTTCATGCTGTTAACAGAGAGTTTTTCGAATATTACGAGATTTTGCAATATGCGCAGTAGGTGTCGATAGGTGAGAAAATATTTTCCTTGTTCAATAAGTTATGGTCTTTTTAAAAACACTTTACACACTGCTACAGTTTACTGACACCCATAGCTAGCAAAAAAGTTGTGCCAACATAACACTTGAATATTATTTCAGGTAAGGAGAAAGACGCCTGAAAAATAGAAACGATTTATAAATAAAATATGCAATGGCGATAAAAAAAAGTTCTTGCGTGTAAAAGAAATAATGATGGTTCCATATGTTTCATAACAATAGTCACAATAAATGGGTCACAATGTTACTAATATGGCTAAAAAAGTATATTATGTTGAAGCTTCCGTCTCAGATTTCACATCACCTAAAATCTACAAAGTTATGACACACAATAAAAGCACACAAAGTAAAATAAAAAGTTTGTTGCTGTAGTGCCTGAGTTTTTCATAACTTCTATTGAATTAACCATCACCACATAATCATGGCTTCCAAAAACATCATGTGACAGGACCTCCACTTTAATTCGTCTCCATCCACAAGCCATATACGAGCGTTCAGATTGTAACGCTGGAAACTCGATGTACTCACCATTACATTGAACGGTAACATTTTTCACCGTTTTTGTAAGTTGAAAAAACAGCGTTGAGTGATGACTTTCAAAATGACACTCTGGATTGTCGCATTTCAAGAAACACCCTTGAAATTCACAACGCTGATTACATGCGACAGATTGACATGCTGCTGTATTTTGAATTTTGAATATGTCGGATTTGGGAGTCATTACGATAACTTGGGTACGCTTGTTGGCTGACTCACATGAAAGTTTACAATTTTATCCAAGACAGGTTTGATAGCATCTCTAAAAATGAAAATCAATTGAAACATTGCATAAGTTAACCAAATAAATTCCCTGGGACTTTCCAGTCTCACAAGGAGATCTGGAAAGAATCAATGACCCTGGTTACGAGGTTTAATATTTTTATTATCTCATATCTAAATGAAAGAAAAACTTTTCGAATGTTTATTCAGCCAGGCTGCACACAAAAGTAACGACAACAATGCAGCATTCTTCAATGGTGGGATTTTCTGATGATGAACGCCTCGTAGTTTCATGATTTGAATAATCATACAAAAAATCTGACGAAATGAACATACGAAGTTGTTAATATTCTGAAAACGAAAATTCTCACCTTTGTATTGCGACAGTTTACGAAACAGGTTCGATTTTGGTAATATAAACCGCAATATTGTGCACATACATCGTTGTTGTTCATGCAATCAACAAAACATTTTTCACTTCGGCATTTTTGTGAGCAATACTTCTCATCTTTCGATTCCACATTTTCCGACTTTGTCATCCACTACAAATGTTTGAAGTGATGGCCTCAGTGACAAAATGAACGGCAACATTAGAATCAAGCAAGTCGTAATCTGAAAGACATAAATGAACAAGTATATAATACCAAAGCGAAGAAAAATTTCCCTCAAACGCGGAATTTGATTTATTATTGTATGTGAGAAAAGCAGGAGCAAACTCGTCCCGAGCACTGAGTGCTTTACTGAGTAGGACAAAACAAAACGAAAAAAAAAAAAGGAAAAAGAAACAAAAAACAATGACAATAGTACACGAAGTAGACTGTGACCACATTGACTATTTATCTTGAAAACTTTCCAATCTGGCTGGTCTTTTCCTTTTCGGCAATTTCGGTGGTGAAGCAAGCTTCCAAAATCCCCAAAAAGGAGAAGATGCTCTGGAAACGAGATTGAGAAATTTCTGTTACATATACATGACAACCTCGAACACAGGCCTCTTTTTCTCGCTATGATAGGATAAGCATAAAAATTGGACAAAAGCTATTATAATAATATAAAAAATAAAAGCACCCACCGGTTTAAGTTGCCTGTGATGAAAAAGCGTAAAAATTGAAAAAAGTTAAGCCAGCTAATGCTTAAACGATTACCATCAGCGTTCACTGGAAAAAAATGAATGATCTTTGCCAGATTAGTAATGAATGAAATCGACTTACTTCATCCATGTTCGTTATAATTTAACTACGTCTATCTACCATAACATATCGTATCGAAATTTATTATTCAATGAAGTTTTTTGTTATCGAACATCGTGCAGAAATACATACTTGCAGTAAAATATTCATGCCTAGAATAACCACTTCGCGTCATTATATGAAGAAAAAGAAAGTTCACGAAAAATTTGTAATGTTCGAATGACACAACATATAGCATGTGATATCGGAATAGCTCGATGTTGAAATAAATGATTTTAACGGAACCCTCAAGAAGTAATGGGATGGAAATCTGAGAAAAGCCTGACTAGTTTTTAGACAGATCCAGGTATATCCGGCTCCTTGTTTTTCGAAACTCAGACTGCGCATTTTGACGTTTTCATACACGTGCAGAAAAACACGCAACGAAAAACTAAAGGATTTCCCCCTTAATTTTCACTAATTCTGTATTCACCGTTTTCCATAGAAATTTCCCGTCTAAAAACACTTCAAAATCTTTTTCAGGTATCCAATTTTCGGTAATGACAACCCAAACTTGTCCCCAGTGCTTCTGAACGTATTATTGAACTTATTGGGTTCGAGGTTGATGACAATTCAAAAACAAAACAATGAAATGCGGTAGATTTACGAAGACGTCGGCTGTAAAAAGAAATAGGATTAAACAACGAAAATTTTATCGTATAAAAGAGTAACATTGCCAGAACACGTTAATAAATGAGGGCTCTAGCATTTCTTTCACACCAACCATAGCCATGGTATGTATTAACTAAAAAAATAGCATTTCTGAATTGAATGGGCCCACAATCTAACTTCTAGCAGTATATAGTAAAAACGAAAGTTGACGATTTTGAATATACGTTTTCATTCATTATAAATAATGGGGACTATGAACGAGGTTGCAAGTTTCTATTTTGAATCAGTTTCATTAGTGACGTCACCGCTGTTTATTTTTTCGTCCGTCATTGCATTTGTTGTTCAATAATTATGGAACGAGGCGGAGAACAATTCTTATTGTTTTATGTATCACGTGGAGAAATATTTCGCACATTGTCATGGGTGTTGATTTCTATTACTGCTTTTACTTATTGTATTGTTTTGTTAGTTGAAAATATAATAGAGTGAATGAAAAATAAAAGTTGTAAATTATTAACTTTTTGTTGTTCCATATTTAGACGTCGTAAATATATTTCATACAAGCCGAAGAAGATGAGCATGTTTTTCGTTTGATATTTTTGTGGATCATTTTTGCGATGAAAATTTGTGAGTGAAAAGCGAAACACAAGGTGAGGATGTTTATTTCAAAATACATAGTAATTTCAACGTTCTTATTGCCTTGGTTTCAGATAATCAAGGCTAGTCTCCACGATAAATGTTTTATTTTCTTTTAATTTCGTCGTTCAAACATTTTACGTCTGTGCCTGACATTTCTCCAGCAACAAATGAAAAAATTGAAGTCACTGCCCCGAGCATCTTTCAAACATGGACACATACTTTTCTTTGAGCAGATTTTTGTTCTGAGAGGTTTTTATGAGTATTTTTCCCTCAGTAACAAAGTTTACTTTCACAAAAGAGGTTCTGAAGGTCAAACTGCACTCGATTGAGTTGTACCTGATCGCTCCTACGTAGGTCGTCTCGAGCACGCGGTTGACAAACCAGGGATCGCGGCGAGAATTTTTTAATGGGGGGGGGGGGGGGCCTGAATTCGAAACCAGTCGCGCACAAACGAAAGAGTTTTGCTGGTATCTAAAAAAAACATTTCTCTGCAAAATATTGGGGGGGGCCAAGGCCCCCCCCCCGTCGACGCGATCCCTGCAAACCACAACAAACCAAATGAAATTCCAAATCAGTGTTTTGTATTGAATACATGTATCCGTATTTTGTGATTGTACAGAGCAATATCCTAACCCATATATAAGGAAATAGTCATTTTTGTAATTCAATTTCTCTTTCAGTGTTTTAATCACCTACAACATTGAATGATGAATATTCGAATTGCTGTAACTATCGTTCCAAACATCGCATCATTGATATTCACTATATTCGCTACTATTGTGTGTGTCACACAACAACACTGGAAGAAAGGAGATGTATTGTTATTCAACACGTTCCTAATAGATTTCTTGTTTTCATGCTGCGGTATTTTCCTCATGATTCAAACAAAGGAACAACACATTTTTGCTGTTCTATACGCTTTTTTGTTCTTATTACTTATTACAATAAATAGATATGTTGTTATTAGTTTCCCATTTGATTATAAAATCATGCTGAGCCGAGCACGTTTACTGGCATTGGTTGTAACAATCTGGCTTGCCATTTGTACATTTGTCATCCTATCTTGTTTATTCACTATACCACATACAAACAAAGACGATTTTCTCACGTTTTTCGATTTGTTTTTACCGCGTGTGCCAACTGGTGTGATTATTAGTATACTCGCCGTACACGGTGTGTTATTGTTTGTTGTGTATGTATTCGAGTATTCGTTATGGAGGACAGCGAAAGGTCATCAAAACAGACACCGTTCTATCGCACATGCCATCAAAGTCAAGGAACAACAGTTAGGTAACGTACCACCTAGGAAACACAGTATAACACAACAGTTTCAGAGACGTTTCAGCCTGCAAACGAATCAAGGTATGGCTGTGAAAAGAACACCCATAGTATTTTTAGGTATACACCTATTATCGATCATTCCGTACTTCGTGATAAGCGTGCTTTTCATCGTGAAACACGATCGCGCTTTCACTGAAAACTATTTCAGTTGGTTCGCTTTGATATCGCAAATTGTTATTTCGTTTCGACCAATTATCAACGTCCTTAACCATTTATCGAAAGACAACATACGAAGATTCAAGACTTACATCACGAGGAAGATTTTTGGAACTAAAAACGAACACAACTCTTTAACGACGTTTCGGCCGTACGACGGCCATTTTCAAGTATAGCTATTTACAATTGACAAATTCAACACTATATACAAAATATCGTACGATATATCATCGTACGATCAAATATTCCGTAGGGGCAAGTCAATTATCTGAAAATAGAAATAATGGCATTGATGCAATATTTCTATTAAGAATTGGCTTATCCCTACGGATTAACAAGCTTTCCTTCAATTCCAAATCAAAATTATTAGATGCGGAGGAGATAATAGAAAAATTATCTAAAGATGGTCTATTTTTACAGAAAACAACATGCTCCAAAACCGCACTAAGGTTAATAGATTTGACGGATTTTCCAGTCAAGGCAGAAACGGCCATGTGTTCGCAGGCTCTAACTTTCAAATGTCGCATAGTTTTCCCATAATAGATGGCATTGCAGCCATCACACTGATATTTATATACGACTTTTGAACGCAGAGCCTTTGAAACACGGTCCTTAAACCGGAAAAAATTGCCAATTCTACAACCCGATTTGAAAATAACCCTAAGCTTACAGCACGGAAGATGCTTATCAAATGTTTTAACTAAGTGAGTTCGCAGTTTCAACGATATATTACCCAAATATGGCAAAATAATAAGAACTTCTAACTTAGGCACGGTACTGAAAACTTTCTTATCTTGAAACATTCTGTCGAGAAAAGACTTAATGCATTGATCAATCAAACTAGACGGGTAGCCATTTCTTAACAGAATGTTTCTAAGATCTTGCATTTCTAAGTGAAACCTAGAAAAATCAGAAACAATCTTAAATATCCGAAAAACCAATGTCATTATCAAACCCGTTTTATATTCTTCCGGCAAAAAGCTGTTGTAATTCGTGTAAACACCACTAAATGTAGGCTTCCTATAGATAGATGTAACAAACTTCGATTCATTGCGAGAAACAGATACGTCAAGAAACGGAAGAGTTTTATCGGCCTCGCACTCAGACGTGAAAGATATGTTGATGTGTTGCCTATTAAGATAGTCCTTAAATAGAGGCAAATGGCTAGGAGATGAGAACAACACAAAAACATCATCAACATATCTTCTATAATACACTGGCTTAAAGGATGATGGACAATTATCCAACCAAGTCTTGTGGTGCGAAAGAAAAGCATTAGCAAGGCTGGGGCCAAGAGGTGATCCCATAGCTACCCCATCGACTTGCTTGAATAGTTGACCGTCAAAGGTGAAATAAGAATTTTCTGTGGCCAGAGAGAGGAGTTTACGAAAATCACTTTTGCAAAAATTACTGACTGGGTCAGTCTCTGAAAATAAAGAATCAGTACAAATATCTATAGTTTCTTGCAAAGGAATATTTGTAAATAAAGAATCAACATCTAGGCTAGCCATAAACAAACTACTGTCCTGTTTACTAATTTCTTCAGCAAAGGAAAAAGAGCTGAAAACAGTATACTCATTAACTGTTAAGGGTGCCAAAAGTGGTACAAGAAACTTAGCCAAATTGTAGGTGGGTGTATCGATAGCCGATAAAATGGGCCTAAAAGGGGAACTTCCGTTAACAATAGATTTGTGAATTTTACATAAACCATATAATATTCCTAGCTTTGACCCAGTTGGTTTAAGTTTTTCATATAATCTTCTTTCCAAGGAACCGTTGTCAAGCAAAGTTTTCAAAACTGCTGTAACTTTTTTCTCTTGATTGATGATAAAATTCAGCTCCTTCTCTTTATCACATTTAACTTTTGCAAACTTCGCTGTGTCATTCAAAATATCACTAATCTTGTTTACGTATATATCTTTATCGACAAGAACAACTGAATTTCCTTTGTCAGATTTTTGAATAACTAAATCCAAATTATTTGCGAGGAAGATTATGGGTGATCAATCATGCGATATGTATACTGAATATTACATTGAAAATCAAAAAGAAGTCGAGTCACTGAAATTACGTAGGGGGTCCGGTCATTCTGTTGTTACAGAAGTTAGTGTTGTGTAGCTGAAAAATTCCCTGTGGGGAAAAGAATTTCGAGCATGATTCTAGGGTGTCGTCTAAAACTACACACGACTACATACAAGTCACACACGAACATATACGAGTCATATACGAGTATAGAGTTTTTGGAGGCGGATTTTGCAATGAAAAAAGTGTGAAACATTTATGTGTGACAAATTTGATCTAGTGAAAACAAACAAAGAAACTGACTTTCAAATTTCAGTGACCGAGTTAATTTCAATACAACATGTACTTTGATTTGAGATACGAAATTCAATTTTTTTTGCCTTCAGTATTTTTAAACCCCATAGACAGGGATGCCAACTACACTTACTAGGTAAGTTAGAAAGGTAGTCGTATGTGATCCGTATATTCTCCTATGTTGTTATATGTCATATGTCGTTTTAGACGAGACCTGATTCTAGTCTATTTATTCTGAAATCATAGTCAGAATTCTCTTTCACATGGTGAAACTTTCACCACTGTGTAATTGTGCTTCTTTTATTGACCTGGCCCATCTCTATCATTAAGTAGCTTGTGCAGCCATAACTGGGGCGTGCGTTAAGAACAAGTATCCACTATTTTTCATATGCAATGTTTTTGCAGGCGTGAACTTGGTAAAATCAAAAAAAAAGTTTTCTGAGTAGTGAAATCACGCTAAAAGTCTATGGCGAAGCGACTTGCTTCTTTGCCATGATTATTGTCTATGTTCCCTACGAAAAACAAACTTACTTCTTACGATAAAACATTCAATGAACTGATATTGAATTTGCTTAAGAACAACTGTTCCCACGAGCAAATGTTTGAAACCTCGATGTAACCAAACGTAATACAGCTTAAATATCATGGTCAAGCGACGTTACAGCATCACCTTATAATTATTATAACGTTGCTGCAACAGAAGTTGATCATGGTGTTCGTTATTTTTATATTTCTGTTTTTGTTCCTGTTTGCGCTTCGTAGCCTAGGTGTGAACCAGGTCCTGCTAGTAAGGGACCAACTCGAGCATAGAGCGAACGAATCCAACATTTGATGTAACACCATCAAACAAATACTGGGCGATGTTAAGATCAAATGTTGTATATCATTTGCCAAAAAAACAGGAAAAAACCCATGCACCACTACGATTTCCAAGAGCGGTCTAATGTAGACACCAGATTCCACACAATGTGCTTCGCCATAATGTAGACACGACACCGCTCGTGATGAACATTGACAATGTTATTTTCCCCCCGGTACCATCTAAACTGTAACGAGGGGGAAAAATTCGAATGTGGTATTCCGAGATGACGCGAGCTCCATCTCGTAAAGGCCGTTTTCCACTTCGCCGAATTCGTTCGCGCGAACAAAATTCGCCATTACGCCAGTGTTTTTATTGGTTTCTCATTGTTTTTTGCTTTAGCGAACAAAAAAAAAAAAAGTTGAAACACTTTTTACTTTTTTTTTTCACCGAAGCGAAAACCAATCAGATCCTGATAAAACCAATGACGTAATGGCGCATTTTTTTATTCGCAGGAACGAATTCGCCTAGGTGGAAAACGACCTTAATACTGCCATCTCCTACAGTAACGTTTATTTATACACTCTTATTTTTATTTTTGTTACGTCATTGTTTTGTTTCCTTACGGTATCACACATGGACATCTAGATTAAATCGTAGGGTTTAACATTGTTTTGTTATTTTTACATTGATATCGTAAGATAGATTTATTATTAACTAGGGTATATGTCCACACCAAGGCATCTGAAAAAAGTCTTCTCAACTTAACAAGTTAGGCGTCCTCTTGGAACAACAAATAAATCAACTTCTTGTGTTTTTTTTTTTTTTTTCACGTTATGATTTTCGAGTTGAAAATGCCCAGCGGACACATGGTGGTCACACGAGGTGTGTTCAATGTTGTAACAACGTCCTGAAGTTGAAAGTACGTCGTTTGACCATTACAATGTGTCCTCTCGGTATTTATCTCGGTATCTTTCGTACATGGCAAAAAGTGAACGGAGTTTCACAAAAACTGAACGAAGTTTTATGTATTTATTGTAAATATATTTTATTGAGATGCACATTTTATGAAAGATATATTATGCCACTAAATATGTATTTATTCGTTCCGTGGAAAAACGACAATTTTGAAATGTTGCGACAGTTGTTAAATTGTGGATGTAATGCAGGGCGGACGACACGGTTTTTAAAGTGAGGGGGCACAAAAAAGGTGCCCACCATGGTTGGGCGCCAGGAGAAAATTTTACGTTTTAGACCTCTGAAATGGCCTCTAATTGTTTCATTTTGGTTAGTTTTCCATTGAAAATCTATTAAACAAAAGTGACAAGAAGAATTTCTCTTCCTTTTTATTCTGTTCAGTCAAAAAGTGGGGGCGGGGGGGGGGGTGCCCCCCCCGGCCCCCCAAGTGTCATCGGCCCTGTAATGTGTTCGCCCCTGAAAGTAACTAGGGGAACTGAATGAATTATTTGACACAGTCGTTGACTACTGAGTATGGTAGCCCATGAGGGACATCCAATGTCAACATTTATTTAGGGACTTTTTTTACTGTCGAAGCGTCACTTAGCGTTCATAAATCGCGAATCGCCACTTGGTAACTGTCGATGATGACACTTATCCGCCACTTAGCACTCATAAGTCGTGATTCGCCATTCACATAACCGTCGATTGATCACTTAGTGGTCATCCAGCACGAATTCAAGCTCTGGTCTCAACACCTCTTACCGCGAGTTTGGCACGAATCGCCACTTCTCTAGGTCAGCTTGGAAACTAACTCTCTTTCACGTAAAATCTCGGTCTTTAACAACAGTTACATTGTTTTCTTTCTATTTCGATCCCAGCACCTTTTCTGAAGAAAGAAGAATACCAGTAGCACTAGTAACAAGCAAACCTTTTGAAACATATGATTACATTTGTAACGTTTTAGAACTGTTTTTTAAAAATATATTGTTCGAGGACCGTTGGTCCATGTACGAGACACACGAAATTAAACAAAGAAAGAAAGGTATGGTAACTAGCTCAGATTTTTGGATAGCTCATAGGGGAAAATCAAGGTTTGTTAATATAGAACATAGCGAGAGCGGGGGTTCTATGAGTATCCTAGTGAAGGTTTGCACGTTCTCACACAAATTCATGTGACGAATAACCTCGTTCCTTTACCTCTGCAACACTTAACTTGTCTTTCGCATGCGATGTTTTCTAAATCCTGAAAGAAGCAGTAGAATCAAACAATTTGCCGATATCTCTTCGACAGCCACGATTTATGAGAGTAGGGTGGATTATGTGGTGTGGCAACATTTGAGATAAAGAAGACACCAGGACACCAACCTCATTCCCAGCTTTTTTCAGCAGGACTCATTACAAAATTCTGCATTCAGTCAATATCACCTACAATGCTGGATTTAATAATAAGCGCCTCACGGCCATTTATTCGTGGAAATACGTTAACAAGCTCGTCCCCAGACTTTTTTTTTTCATATGAGGGTGGAGAAATTTCAGAGTGCTGCTACGATATCAGAAAGCAATGAAGTAGCCCCAGGAATAAGGTTGGATTAATCAACATTTCATAACAGTCGACAGAGTGTTATTCAACAACCTTATCTCGATCTCAGCAACTTTTGCTTAGTTTTTCCGGAGTACCGTTGATCGAGTTTAGCAACTTTCACGAAAAACACACGGGTTTATCCAAGCAGTTAAACAACGTTTAGTGATTACTTTAAAAGAACAGACTGTCGCGGGAAGAAACTTTCACGGTTCGAACCAACCGCGAATTTTTTTACATTTTGCGCAAACAAACTTTCGCGGTTGACATATTTTTGGAAGTTTCGCGGGAATAAACTTTCGAGATTAACGAATTTCGAAGAAATTTACAGGAGGAAAAAGGGCTCTACATTCTTTATTGCTCAGTGCGGTATTTACATCGTAAAACAATTATTTATGTAAAAAATGTCAAACACTCAGTCCCTATGTTTTGTACTAAAGCAAACTCGATCCCAGCCCCTTTTTTGATAAAGATTGAACCTTTTTTATCAAGGGCGCTCCAACAAACTAGGCATGAAGTGCAGGGATCGGGTTTGGTTATGATGCATTTTGAGAAATAATTGATATCCAACATATAGGGACAAGTTCATTTTTATTGATACCCGTCTGTTCGGACAAATTTGATTTGAATGATACCCACTTTATGGGGACAAACTTGATTTGAATGACACCCACTTTATGGGGACAAATGTGATTTGAATGGCACCCACTTTATGGGGACAAACTTGATTTGAATGACACCCACTTTATGGGGACAAACTTGATTTGAATGACACCCACTTTATGGGGACAAACTTGGTTTGAATGGCACCCACTTTATGGGGACAAACTTGATTTGAATGACACCCACTTTGTGGGGACAAACTCGATTTGAATGTCACCCACTTTATGGGGACAAACTTGATTTGAATGACACCCACTTTGTGGGGACAAACTTGATTTGAATGACACCCACTTTGTGGGGACAAACGTGATTTGAATGGCACCCACTTTATGGGGACAAACTTGATTTGAATGACACCCACTTTGTGGGACAAACTTGATTTGAATGGCACCTACTTTATGGGGACAAACTTGATTTGAATGACACCCACTTTGTGGGGACAAACTTGATTTGAATGACACCCACTTTGTGGGGACAAACTTGATTTGAATGACACCCACTTTATGGGGACAAACTTGATTTGAATGATACTCGCCTTATGGGGTCAATTTTATTTTAAGTGATGCCTATTTTGTGGTGACAAACACCTTCGGTGAAGTTCCGTGAATGAACTTTACCATCCAAATGTCGTAGAAAAATCATAATGATTCGATAAAATATCTATAAGGTTTAAATTTCATAAGAAACTAGGTTGTTTTCAATTCAAATTACGATCTCCACTGGACAAACGTTGATTTCAACTATTTTCTGCCCGATAGTTAGATGACCTAGGTCACTCTCATATGATCACAATTTTTTGTCAAAGTTCAATGATTTCACAACATCGAAGTTATTTGGACATGCTCAACAAAAATTAACAAATTAGCGCAAAAATAAAGGATATTTGTTTTAAAAAAGACGTTATGGGGTCAATTTTGTGTCACTTCGCAAGATCAATGTTGTGGGGACAAATTAACAATATCTTGGTAAAGTATGGTTTTGATGGGCGCAATAGGTGCACTGTGATTATTTTATCATCATACCGAAGACAGTGAAGACAGTTTTTAATTCTTTTTTACACTGCAAAAATTTGACACAATTTTTTAGCCACTTTTTCCCCACAACATATGTGTACAACTGATGGGTGCCCACAACTCGGTTCATGTAGGTATGTGTGTGCGTGTGTGTGTGTGTGTTTTTTCTTTTTTTTCACTGATATTGTGTATCCTGCGAAAAGGAAGTTTAACTGTCTTTTTGGCAGTAACTTTGGAGGAACAAAACCTCTATGATTTAACCCTAAAACTTAACAGGTTGAGTATTTCATTGTGCTTTGCTGCAATGTTCAAAATTTTCTCTCTCTGCTTGAAGCTGGTTTTTATTTCTACGAATAAATGCAAGCCGTTGGCCTTCAACTTTAACATATGCGTTTACCAAAAGTTGTTGAAACAATTTATCTGCTAAATAAAGGGCAGAAAATCCGCACTTAATGCGGTAAATATAATAATTTAATAGTAGTTGCATGCTCCCTGACAACGGCCATGTTTTGATCCCTACCAACATAAGGAACTTTTTTTAAAAAATTTGTGTTTTAATGTTGGTACCTAAAGAAGTCATGCCATGTAAAATTAGTAAATTTTGTCATGTTTCATCAAATGTAATTTAAGTGTTCGTTATGCTGAATTTAGATATGTTTGTTATGTCAAAAGTCTCATTTTAGTGAATTGGCAAATTCAATATTCTAGGACAATAAAAAATATATTTCATGCATTTTCATAATACAAGCCCTGACTAGGATTCGAACCTAGATCTACCACAATGTGAGTGTCCTACCGTTGGACTACCAGAGCTGTAGCTATAAAAATAGCTGTTTTATTAGAAATTTTCTAATGGGACAAAAGTTCTTACTGATTTGATTGTAGACAAGTGGTTGAAATGCGATGACAGGGCAGTAGTTAAGGTTAAGCCGTCTGATATATAACTCAACAGTGTATGTGTTGTTCTTTCTCAAGCTGTGAAAACGCAAGTTTTGCAAAAGGGGGAGGATTTCTTTTCCTAGCGGTTTTATTACCCCGGCTATTATTTTCACCGGCAGCCTACCGTAATTCAGGAGTTTGCTCACTCCCCACTCTCTTACAGAGTAATTAAAAGAAGCTAAGCAAGGGGGTTTGACAATCTGTCTTGTCTTTGGGTGTGACGGCCCCACTTTTAACCCCAGTCCATTAGGGAGGCCAAGTTTGCTCACCTTGTCTGCAGGGTTAACGATCCTGATGTACCCACAGTTATTGTTATAAGAAGCTTTGCAAGGGGGGTTGAAATTTCTTTTTCAGGTCTCCGTGGATTACGCCCACGCATTTTACCCCAGTAACTTCAGGCTGGTCCTGACATAGGGCTGGTCCTGACATAGGGCTGGTCCTGACATAGGGCTGGTCCCAAGCGTCAATCACCTGTGTAAGGCTGAGTGTTGGGATCCCGTAACACATGTGGAAAGCTACTGCCAGGTTCACAAGTCCTGGCGCATGGGTGGTTGTCTGCTCTTATTTATATTTTTATATTTAAATATTTATTTCTATGTTGTATAGCACTTTCTAACTGTCAGTAGGTGTTTGTGATGTAATGTATATAGAGGGTCTTTAGTTCAATTACCTTGATTATGCAGACTATCCTTGTAAAAAGGGAGATCTTGCACTGAATATAGATCTCTGGAGGGTTCCATCATTACAGCTCGCTGTTTTGTTATCTCACAATCAATCTTTCTTTTGGGTAGTGGAGTATCATCAATAACATTATATTTGCCAACAGCACCTTGAACGTTACCAGCAATTGGGCAAACAGAAAATTGAGGTTTTATGGTGTTGTCATTGTAGCCGACATCTTTCACAGATGGATTATCTCGTCGTTGACCAATGGCACGCTGTCTACCAAAGTAATTTTCCAGATCGTCTTGACAAAACCTTTCAGAAAGAATATATGGAACACCATGCTGAAGAAGAAACTTAGAAACTTCTTTGAAGGAATGGACTGTTATTTGCAATCCTTCATGTGTCTGCCATCATCATCATCATCATCATTCTCGGCTTAACGTCCGTTTTCCATGCTAGCATGGGTTGGACGGGGTATATTAATGACCCTCTTCCAATCTGATCTAGACTGTGTTAGATCTAAACTCAACTTCCTCTGTATCAAGTCTGTCCTTATAACCTCCTGCCAAGTCTTTTTCGGTCTGCCTCTGGGCTTTGCCCCAGGAACTATCAAGTCTCTACACTTTCTTACCCAATTATCCTCCTCCATTCTTTCCAAGTGCCCCAGCCAATTCAATCTTCTTATCTGGATAACATCTTTAATTCTACGGAGACTTAGCCTGCTTCTTAGCTCATCTGAACTCTTTCTGTCTCTCAGACTGGCGTTACACATCCACCTAACCATTCTCATATCATTCCTTTCTAAACGGTCAAGATCTTCCTGCTTCACTGCCCATGTCTCACTACCGTACAACATAACACTTCTTACACAGGCCTCATACAACCTACCTTTTACCTCAATTGACAGGACTCTGCTAGTCAACAAAGAAAGTAACTCTCTGAACTTTTTCCAAGCAGAACCTATCCTGCAAGTAACACTTCTTCCAACACCCCCTTCACTGCCCAACATATCACCTAAGTAACAGAAGTTCTCAACTATCTCTAACGAGCCACTGTTGTACATCATTAAAGCTGGAAATACTTCATTCTCTATAATCTCACCTTTGCAACGCTTGCATACAAACTGAATGTCAGCTCTTAACCTTCCACTAATACTACTGCACTTCTTATGTACCCAATGCTTGCAAGTCTGACAAAAAATTGAGTTACTACCAACCCCTTTCCTGCAAACTCCACAAGGCCACTTTCCAACTACAAGGTCACACTTGGCTGCAATGCTACTAATCATGACTTTAGACTTTGCTGTGTTTACCTTTAGCCCTTTCTCTTCTAGTCCTTTCTTCCACTTCTCAAACTTTTCAACTAATTCTTCCATCGACTCTGCTATGAGAACCAAATCATCTGCATACAATAACTCCCATGGACAACCTGTTCTGAACTCCATCGACAGCGCTTCTAAGACTAGAACAAACAACAAAGGACTAAGTACAGAACCCTGATGTACACCAACATTTACACTAAATTCATCACTAAGTGAATCGTTAATCCTGACACGACTTCTAGCATTGCTGTACATCGACTGTACCATCGTAACTAGCCACTCATCCACAACTAGTTTTCTCATAGCCCACCAAATAACTTTACGTGGCACTCTATCAAAAGCTTTCTCTAAATCTACAAAGGCAAAATAGAGATTCTTTCTCTTTCCTAAATACTTTTCCTGAAGCTGTCTGAGTAAAAATATTGCATCTGTAGTGCCACGCCCTGGAACAAAACCAAATTGCATCTTATCTATATCAATCCTTTCTCTAAGTAACTTATCAATCACTCTTTCAATAACTTTCATTACTTGATCAACCAACTTCAAATGAAACAAACATGTTACCTTTAGCATGGTTAGAAACATTTCCTGCACGTTGATCTATGGATTCTTTCCAGTGTGTAAAATATAGATAAAAAAATAGAAAATTATCCAACCAATCAAATCTCTCATCATCTATCGACTGATATGGCTTTAAAAAAGGTTTTTGCTTCAATGTATGTGAAAAGTAAATTGTTTAAGATACCATTTGTTAAAGCAGGTACATACACCTCTGGGAAAAGATCAAAACCAACAGGTCTATTCCATCACGCCAGTGACTGGGTGATACTGTCTGACTTAAACAATAGCTTTGTGTTCCCTGGTCATATAGCTGTTACATCACCAAGACCAGACATTGTAATGTATTCCAACTGTTTCAAAACTGCCATTTTCATTACCTGTCCTTGTGAGGAGAATATGGAGTCCTGGCACTGTACCAAACTTTCTAAATACTCCTCTTTAGTCGAAGTGATACGTAGTAACGGTTGGTCTCTACATCTTTACGCTGTTGACGTAGGTGCTAGAGGTTACTGTTCTAGGTCCGTTACATGTTGTTTAAAGACTCTCGGTTTTTCCAACAATTTGCTTGAGATTCTCTACAATGGTCCCAATAATGCAGTCCAACAACATCCACAAACTCAAACGATCGTATGTTCCAAGTGTCTTCTTTGGCATCAAACTCTTTTGTCGATAACGGTCTGTATCCAGCCACATCATTGCCAAAACCCGCAGTTAACCTAAAGACCAAATCCAAGCAGAAAGCTAACAACGCCCACGCCGGTTTGATAAACAAAGGTAACACATGCTATGCAAACTCCATCCTTCAAGTGTTAACTGTCCTTCCAAGACTTTGGTCTCAACTGCCATCAGAGTCCTCTTTGTTATCGCCACTAGTGAAGTCAATAGTCCTAAATATGTCCCTTTTACATCGCTCCCGTTCACCTATCAATCCTTCCAATTTCCTGCGGGCTTTGCAAAACAGAATGCATACTCTAAACAAAAAAGAATTTCATTACAACAATCAGCAAGACGTCCCTGAGCACTCCACGTAGTCATTGACGAACTAATTGGATCTTCTTCCTTGGTTAGCAATCTTCTCTCTGTTAGTCTAACAACAACAACATCTTGTAACACTTGTTTGTGTTCCTCTTCTAAAGAACAAAACAAATTCTTACTTTACCAACATGCAAGTCAAAAGAGTCCCCTCTTTAAAGGCAATTTCGCAGTCGCAACAGCTTGTAGGCGACGACAGGTGGTTTTGCCCCCAGTGTTCATCACACCAGGAGAGCACAACTGAAACACAAATTTCCAGTTGTGGCGATATCCTTGTTGTTCAGTTACTTAGGTATGCCTCAGTTAATGGTTCCTCTTTCAAAGATACAAGATCGGTGAACTGTCTGCCTACGAAACACCACAAGCTAATCGTGCTTTCTCACCCTACTGATGAAATTTCCTTTAGCAACAAGTACAGATTAGTCGCCACCATTAACCATTCAGGTACCTTAAAAGCAGGACATTACTGGGCGTTTATTAAAGATCAACGAAACATTTGGCTTAAGTGCAACGACCGCTGCGTTTCAGAAGTCAATTCATCTCAATTGAACAATTCATCCTGTTACATACTATTTTTTACCAGGATTTAACTTTTTCCATGCCATAAAAACAAATTGGGGGAGGGAATAAATTTCCCTAGCGGTTCTAATTTACCCCAGCTAATCCTTGGCCGGTTAGTTTACCGTGATATAGGAGTTTGCTCACTCCCTTCTCTCTCTTGAGATCCTGTAAGAAGCATAGCAAGGGGGCTAGACTTTTTGTCTTGTCTTTGGGTTTGACGGTCCCACTTGTTACCCCAGTCCAGTAGGAGGCAGAGTTTGCTCACGTTGCCTTCAGGATTGACGATCCTGCTTCCCTGAGTCATTTTAGAAGCTTTACAAGGGGGTTTGATATTCTTATCTTGTCTTCGTGGTTTGACGCCCACGCACATCACCCCAGTCATGACAGGCTGTCACTGCCATTAGGTTGACCCACTGCAGCAATGATCTGTGTAAGGCTGAGTGTTGGGCGCCCTTAACACGTGTAAAGCTACAGCCAGGTTCACAAGTCCTGGCACACAGATCGTTGCCTGCTTTAGTTTACATTTGTTCCGTTAGGAATTATTCTAAGATTTATCCGTTTAAGGATAGTTTCGTCATAATAAGTCAAGGGCCCGCACCAGATCCCAAGCATGAGTGAATTTCACCAATCCTCGTGTTTCCGCATTCATAGGTGTTTATTTCAGTACAGTCGAAATCCATTAACTTTCCGATTATCCCTGTAAAGGGGAGAATGCAGAAGTTCTCCAGCAGCTTCTTATTCTTTGGAGAGAAACCTCCTTTTTTAATTAAACTTTCCGTCTTAAAAGACTAGTTTTATCTGCATTGCGATGTAGTTACTCCTATTCTCTTTATTTATTTTACGTGTGCCTATTAATTCAGTCTGAATTGCCTAATTGTTTTGTTTGTTGTCTTTTTATGTTTTTTTATTAGTGTTTTGTGCTTTACAACTGTTTTACGCGTCCTGTTTAATGGTCAATGTATTTTTTCTGAGAGAATCCTTGTTAAAAGGGAGGGTTTTGATATTATGCAGAATCTTCGGAGGGTTACAACCTCTATAATAATTAACCAGCAGTCATTAGACAAGCTATATCACAACAGCCATCTGTTTTGTCACTTCATCATCAATCAACAGTGTTTCTGACATTCAAGCAATCAAAAAACGTATCCATCATGGTACAAAACTGGGCAGTACCAGCAGCGTCTGGTGGTCCAAATTCATTTAGAATCGAACCAACTGTTTCACTTAAGACCTGTGCTGCAAGACGAACTCTCATAACAGAATACGGTGTTAGGTTAATGTGATCGGATGTAAGACGAGTTAGCATTTTTAAACCACTGTCCAAATCCTCATAATACAGTTGTGATATATGACTCCACAGAATAAAAAAACCATTATTCCACATATATCTGGTACCACGACCAGCACCTGAGTTGGAGAGGCAATTACGAGCAGTTTTGATAAGATGAGGGACATCAGCAAAAAAATAGATATACCGTTTATCTTGACTGTAAAGGTTTTCAGTTCGATAAACAACATCCTTTCCTGGGTTTCCATCCAAAGCTTTGTGCATTTTGAAAAATTTGCGGTTTGGTGAAGTACCATCAACAGTTGCAGCAATAACCTTTAAATCAATATTTTCCAGAAAGAGGATTAACAACACTTTTTACGAAAAATACGAGGACATGGGTAGCCAATTCTATAACATTATTTAGAGTTGCATAATTTACTGAAATGTCACCCAAATCTACAAAACCAATCAACTCGCCACTGTGCTTATGTCATACAAGATCTTCTTGCACCTTCATTTCATCGAAGAGAACTATGAAAATCGAGTTTATCATTGTGCGTGCACTTTGTAACTTTCATTCACTTCATTGTTAAATTCACGTTTTGGACGAATGTAATTTTTGTAGTCTCTTAATATTCGTAAACTTGGAAGTATTAAAATGCCAGCACCGGTTTTGCTGTTGTACCGAAGATCTGAATACGAAGATGATGATTTAGCAGCAAGAGCCAAACAAAATTTTATAATCATTGGATGATACCGAACACTGCTTCCACTTGATTCTTTTAGGTATTTCTGCTGCTCTTCCCAAAATAATTTCATAAACGGGGGGATTTTGCTTTGGTCAGTTTGAAAATATGGATTTGAAATCATTGGAAAGTTCAGGATCACATTTTTGCTGTCTGAAGTTGTTAATGTTTTCATATTAATAATTTCTTGTTCCAACTGCTTACATCTTAAACGCTGACCTTGTATGGTAAGTTTTGTACGTTCAGGCGAAGTAAATTTTATCGGAGCGGTCAGCTTTGCAGGCTCGTTTTGCCTTTTCCCGGTTATGTTCATACAAGCACTTTACATTATGTTTATTACAAGAAATGCATATTTTCTGTCCATCATTACTTAACAGGAGTTCACACATAGAAGAACGAAAACATTCATCTTGGCTAACAACAAGTTTAAATTCCTTTTTTTGAAATTGATGGTAATCAAATTTTCTTGGAATAACATGGTTTTGACATCAAGATCAGGAGCTTGAATACCAATACAAAAATTAAACTGCATAACAAACAAACAAAATTAGAAAGTGTGACATTTAAAAATGATCTGTTGTAATCAATATACAGTTTATGGTTATCCGGTAACATCCAACCAAAAGCGCGTAGACTAAATGACAACGACTGGTCAACAAAGATTTCATATTTTGGTAGAATGTGATCAGGAGAAGGTAAAGTAATTACAGCGAGGGTGTTTGATGTGCCGATATTCCATTCATCAAGTTGAAGTTTTTGAATGCGTTGTTGGAAATCTGCAAAACTTTTATACATACGTGGTGGTGGTAAAGGTGACAATTGCTGAAACACTAAACATTCTTCACGTTTCTTAATGGCTAAGGTTAAGCGTGCTGCAGGCTTTGGTGTTTTAATACACTTTGAGGGGAGATTGATGGTTGGTGTTGCACCTTCCTTCAATGATTTTCGTGTTGGATCTATTTGGAAAAGAATAAATTAGCAATTAATTATAAATAAAATTTAGTTCAACCTCAAGCCGTAGGGAAGAAGCATGCCAGATATCATATAAAATTTTTAAAAAAATATGCTTGAGTTTTTTAGACATTATTTTTTAGACAGTTAGCTGGCGAAATAAGTTAGAAAGACAGAAAGGCAGCTTCTTGTCAGTCCAGAGGACACATTTGAAACCTAATAATAATGATTACAAATAAGGATACTCGCTACTTACATATCCAGAACTGGTTTTCCCTGAAGTGTCTTACACATATATAAACTTGGCTAGCATCAATTCTCTTCTTTAGCAAGGCATCAACAACATGATCTTTCCTAATTATGTTCAAAAGTTCACTTCTCCATTTCTTGTTAAAATCATTGTTAGGAGATGGAATCCTGAATATACTAAACTCTTTATTCCTTCGAGAAACAGAACAACCATAAATCGAGCAATTTGCGCCAGGCATGTTGCAAATATACTCAAAATATCACACAAGAACTTCAAACGATGGGAGTAACCCACTAATAATCAGCCATCTTGAAGTTCTTGTGTACTTTCGGAGGTCTGGGCGCCAGCTAAATAATTAGCTAAAGGCTAAACAATGGGCCATCGCCGGCCTCCAGACTATCTTTTTTTCTTATGACTATGATTTAAATCAACAACCAGTGTGGAAAAAGAAAAATTCATCATACTTTATGAATATCTTGATCTAGGTGAAAACTGTGGAAATGTTAAGTTATACGAAAAGAGTAAACCTGACGTAGAAGATAAAATTCCCGATGATATGTCTTCACCGTCTTTTTTAACTACAGAATCTACACCTGGACCAAGAGCTATTGAACAGCTGTTCCTGTAATTAACATGGCTATGCTAGATATATTATCACATGATGAATTTTTATATATTTTAAATTGGGATGTGTGCCGATTTGGCCATCAACACAAGATCTACAAGAGACAATGCCACAATGTTTTAAAGACACTTATCCCACCACAAAGTTATTATTGATGGTACTGAACCTTTTTGTCAGAGACCATCTAGTTTGACAATCCAAAGTAATTTTTTTTCCATTACAAACATCATGTAAATATGATGTACAATGATTTGGTTGGAATCGTTCCATCCGGAGAACTAACATTTATAAGTGAATTATTTGATGGTTCGATATCTGATGTTGAAATTGTTGAGCGTTCTAGTATTTTGCAAAAAGAACTTTGGGAAGATGGAGTTTCTGTCATGGCTGATCGTGGCTTTACTATAAAAAATTGCTTGAACCAAACGATTGCAGCTGTGCGTATACATGTAGAAAGAGCTATTCTACGTATAAAAAAGTTTCAACAAATTAGAAATGAAATTCCACTTCTGTTACATGGTTCTGTCAATCAAATTTGGACAGTTATTTGTTTACTGTGTAATTTTATGAATACACTTATAAAACAAGATTAATGCCTATTGCAATGCTTTTATCTTATTTTTGTACAGTGTGTAATGTTAATGTGTATATGTGCTAATATGTACTACTAGCCGAAGTCCCGTGGAAAAATCCACTGAATCTCTCATCGAGTTCATATGATGGGTGCCAAATAAAAACATAGAACACAGTAATTTGAATTTTTAAAAGTCACAATTTGCATTATTCTATATCTATAACCGCTGAAACAAAACGTCCAAAAAAATAAGCATGTGCAGCAATAATAATAAAAAAATAATAAAAGAGAAAAAAGCCCTGGGATTGAGGTTGCTCACAATCAGCATTATTTTATACCCGCTGAAACAAAACGTTTAAAAATATAAACTGGTCATGCAACAAAATAAAAATAAAATGAAATAAAAATTCAAAAGGTCTAACACAATCGAAGGTGTCTAACAACGGTTATGTAAAAAGCTAAATCTGCTAAAACTATATACTTGCTTTGCCATGCCAGTAGTACACCAGGGAAATAGTATACCAGACATTAGGAAAAATCGTTAAGTCACACAAAAAAGGTTATTGCAAAATTTCCACAATGTACAGTTTGTAATGCATCATACCAAATCAGCTATTTAGTCTATTGCATACAGCAACCCTTCCAATGCGCAAACGTGCCGTGCATGATAACAATGCAGCGTTTTCGAATTTAAGAATCGAATAATATTTCAAACGATGGTAACATTTGATTTAACTTTGTTTACATTAAGGTTTATTATAACGACATCAACCACTTCGTAGCGTTAAAAACAGTAACAACGGAAAAATTCCTTTTTACATTTTATATAAATTCTTCTCTACGATATACACGCTGTTTTTTATAAGAATAGTCTTTGTTTTTTCGTTTCAGCCTTCATGTTCTTAACTTTCTTGACAAATCCTATCCTCATTATTTCTAATATTTCCTTAGCATGACCATGTGTTATGCGCAAGTTTGTAATTTTTGCGCCACTTTGTAATACCTGCGCTACTTTGTAATTATTTTGCGCCACTTTGTAATTTCTGCGCCACTTTGTAACTATTTTGCGCAACTTTGTAATTTTTAATGGTGGTGATGGTGGTGATGGTGGTGATGGTGGCGATGGCGATGGCGATGGCGATGGCGATGGCGATGATGATGATGAACGAGGAGGAGGATAAAGGGGGATGATTGTGAGGATGATGGAGAGAGAAGGAGGAGGAGGGAGGAGAGGGATGACAATAATGAAAAAAATAAATGAAGTTGCGTATATAAACAATTAAATCAGCGTCAGTTTTGCCAAAAATCTTTTCTCTTTTTTAAAATATAATACAAATAATACAATATAAAGACTGAATGAAATGAATGAAACAAATGAATCCGCTTTTAAACACTAAAAAGCGGCAACAAAAGAAAGATTTAAAAAATAAAAGAGTGTCATTCTTTAAAGCGCAATTGAATTTTCTCAATTAAATACCAACCATAAGCAAGTAAACTTAAATTTAGTCAAGCTGTGTGCCATTGTGGATGATTTAAAATGGTTTTTAACTTAATCGAATTCCCTGAAAATGAACCAGCGGTCTTTATCACCCTCTGCATATTCACTCGAATGCTTTTGTTAGCTTTAGATTTCGGTAAAATCTCTTGGTATGGTATATACACCCTTGGAAGAATTGCACGAAATTTACTTGAGTCGCAAATTATCTTCCAGAAGTTGCAAACACTTCTTAAGGACTGGAAGACTGAAACGATATGATTAGGCCAATCGTGTTTACAACTTGTTAATGTTGTCTTTAGAATTTTTTCCACAATTTCAGCTGGCAAATCGGAAAAGCTAACGAGCTAAAGTATAAAAGTGTTAATCAATTTAACAAATTTCTACGTATCTATTAAAAACTAATTCTAATCTAATGATAAAAAAATATATAATTATAAAAACCTCTTTAAGGAGCAAGGGATAGACTGGGACTTCCAATGGAGTGTTTTATTTTCGACGGGACCTTTTTTGTTCTTTTTGGACGTTCTAAAAAAAAAACCTTAACTAATTAAGAAAGGAAATACCACAGTGTACAAGAAAACATCAAACGTCATAATTTTACCTGACGTTAAAATCTCTGTTTTCTCTTCTGATTCGATTATGTCCACTATTTTAATTTTTTCTTCCGAGCTACCCCTTTTTTCAATCCTTGCCGTACCTGAATTAGTAAGCAAAACATAGTGCTCTCCATAACCTTCAGCAAAGTGACCAAGAACGATTGTACCGAGAGAATTAAAACTAGCTGGTGAAATGTTTATTCTCCCTTGAGCTCCAAGAGTTGTAAATGTCAGAAGCCGCTCTTAGTGTTAGTTGATCACCATAAGTACTATCTCTCGACATTTGACTTAAATAGTCGCTAAACGGCATTCCCATGAACAATTCCAATGGCCATTCATCACGGTCATTTTCGTTATTTTCCAGGTAGTTTATAATATCGGCTTTAAGAGTTTGTGCTGATCTGTAGATACCAAAGCGATTTAGTGCCTGCGATATTGCATGGAATTGACAATTTCCATCACCAGGGGGGTTCAAACAATACGGTGTAACCTTGTTCCGAAAATGAATCAAAACGATCATTTCTCGTTAAGGGAATTAAAAGACTCTTTTGATATTGCCTCTTGCTGTTTCCATTATCACAGTCGTTTTCTTTGGCCTTTTTTTTAAATCTGCAATATTCTCCACAGAAAACCACTTGCTTGTTACTGCATTAGTAACCGGATTCGTGAACTGTACGTATTTTCGTTTTTGCCTACTTGTTTCACTTCCCCAAGAATCACATATCTTTGTTTGGATGCTATTTTTCCTTTCTGTTTCTCTCCGTATCTGATAAATACTTCTTCTCCCTTGCTGTATTGCGAACACTTATTTCTTCTTCTGCTGTACTCCACTACTCTGTCACAAATCTTTTTATTAACAACTTTTACCTTTTGCCTTTGTTCATCTATACATTGTTGACGTTCTTGTACACGTTTTTGGGATGGTCTCGTCACTGGTTCTACAAGGGTATCGATTTCCCTATTAACGGGTACACCACATTTAACTAATTCGTTTGACTTTCTTCCGTAGTACACCTCAAAGGCTAACCTCCAACCGAACTCCTTTCGCTTATCATTATTAAGACATTTTGCGTATTCTTGTAGATTCTTCACCCAATTCACTCCCTTTCGTCCTTGCTTCACTAGCTCATAATTTATCTTTTTCCTAAGTGTTCTATGTGACCTTTCGACTTTTCCTTGCGATTGAAGGTGGTAGGCGCTACTCTTAGTCATCCTTGTTCTTTTGTTTTCACTAAACCTCTTAACTGCTCCATAAAATTCCTTGCCTCTATCACTTTGTAAAGTATCCGGAGTTCCATGCATATCGTAGATTTTCTTCAATTCGATTGCAACTTTACTCGAGTGCTTTGAAGTTAGTGGTGCCAGCCAGTGATAAGAACTCGTGTGGAGCAACAAAACACGTGGGTGGTGGCGTGAGGTAATTTGAACAGGTTTTTTTTGGTAAAGACAATATGGGAAATTTATAACAAAATCAAAAAAGATTAAACGTAAGTCGCTCGAACTACTCGAGGAGGAGTCTTTACTACTGGAGGAGGAGTCTTTTGCCCCTCTTTTCCCACTTCGACTGCTCTTCTTGCTGGAGTCCATTTCTGAAAGGGTAAAAACGTGCACAGAGCCAGCAATCTGGCTACTTCGTCGTGGGGGGTAGAGAATGCAATGAAGGGCAGTGTGAGAAGGTATGGAGAAATGTTTTTAAAAAAACGAATATCAATAGCCTGATTTTATAAAAATGGAATGTGAATTAAATAATTCGAGGTGAAAAATCAGCATTCATTAATTGATCAGTGCAAATATCTAATTACATAAATAACACCCTGTTATAATTATGTGACTGCGGAACCACGCCCTGAGATGCCCGGCGGAAAACAAGGGCGAGACTGTAGATAAGGAGTGAAATTTCGAGAGAAAAAGCCCTGGGGAAGAGGTTGATCTTTAATGGGATAAAACTTCGCGGATGAACTTTTCTGCGAAATTTAAATATTTCGCGGATAAATTATCCATAAATATTTCGCGGGGATTTAATTTCGCGTTTTATGAAGTTTTACTTTAGTAGCATTTTTTCTCATTGGAAAAGCCCTGTTTGTTGTTTTCCATTGAAATGACGCTATCTTTTTAGATCGTACAGCAAATTAAAACTTTGGTGACGCTAAATTTCGCAGATGGTCCTTTCTTCTTGAATTTTTGAAAGGATAAAATTTCGCGTAATTTGCCGAATAAGGCCAAAATCTCAATGAAATTTAATTACCGCGAAATTTGATCTCATTAAAGTATTATTAAACCTGCCTCTAGGTCCCAGGATTTTTTTGTCTCGCGCGAAGAACCAGCTTTATATCCATGCGTATGGGAGAGACGGAAATCTTTGACTAGGAATATTATTGTATTGTGTCTGAAATAAATCCATTGCGAGGCATCCCATTTCATGATAGCTTTCCAGAGTTCTTTAGTGACATGAGTATTATTATCTTATCTTAAGGGCATAAGTTTTAGCGGACATTAAATTGTTGCGGTTTTGGTCCCAAATCGCTGAAATAAGATCCGTAAAGTACAGTCTGGAATGGCTGGCAGTCGCAAAAATAAATTCACCACTAAATTAATCCCGAAAAATATTAATTTTAAAATAAGCCAATCAAATTTTCCTCAATAAAGCCAGAACAAAAACACCCTCCAACGTTCTGACTTTGAGCAGGTATTTTATGATTTTTCTACAAGTTACTCAACACTTAGCCTTTTTATGGAAAAAGAATATTAGTAATCGCAAGGCAAGGCTAGATTATTTTTTTGAATGCATAAAGTAGAATCGATTATCCGTGAAGATAAACGCTCTAATATATTAATCTTACAGGTGAATTCTAATTCTAATTCCAAACGCCTTATCCGCATACAGACACTGGCGTCTATCCATGATTCTAGGGTATTTATGGCAACTGTCATTATCTACATCAAAATCAGGTGAAGGGATCAAAACACGTGTTGTGCGGATTTTAGCTTTCATAGATTTAACAAAAGAAAACGCAATTACAATTGTTCATAGCTTTCCGCAAGAATAAAATTTAAACATGAAAATAAAACAGTGAGAACAGACTCCTTGCCGATTCCTTTCTCTTGCATTTCCTTGGGCTTAATGTTTAGCTATCACACAGAGCTGGACTACTTGTTTTTGTATTATTGATTAATCATATCTTTAACTCTAAAAAAGTAAAAGCAATCGTTTTTAAACTTATTTTGATAAATTATTCAACAAACGAGAAAAAGAGAATATACGCATATACGCATATACGGGGGTGAGATATAAACAACAGAAGCAAATAATAAAGATTTGAGGGATTCCAAACTGAAAACATTGGGTTCATATAGGCTTTTGAAAAAGCTGTTTTTGTTCCCAAGTTCTCTGGGCTGACAGGGCTATAACTTCTGATTGAAACATCGTAGTTTGCGGAAATTTTATATAATTCATTCACTAGCTTTTTGTCTTGGCTTTATAATGTTTTATTAAGAAAATGGGTGTCATTACAAATTTTTTTATAACCTATACAAAATACAGACCTGTATTTTGCAGACTACATAAACTTTAAACTAAGCTATATTAAGAACGAAAACAGCTTTTTCAAAATTTTCATTGTTTTCAAAGCCATTTCATTAAAAGTGTTTTCCAAAATCAACTTTTTGACAAAAATGTGGTATTTTAAAGGAATAAATTGTTGGGAGAAAAAATTTTGTGATTCGAAATTTTGTGATTTTTTATATTTCGCGAATTGGTGAAGTATATGGTATACTTACAGGAAACATTGCTTTGTGTAAGGTATGGTTATCCATATATGACAACATTGTGTAGGTATATCCATATAACAAAATCTTTTAATTTGAAACAGCACTTTCAATTTGACAATTTCAACAGTTTCAATTTGAAAACCAGCAACATTTATTTCAAAGTGGATTTCAGTTTTTCCAATTATTTGAGATACGTGAGTTAAAAGTCTATTGCCATTTCGAAGTGAATGTTATTATTATTTCAATTGTCTATTAGATTTGTATATCGTTGGAGATTTTCTACAAAGATTTTCTAATAACATTCAAATACATATACTAAAAAGTAATTTAATATAAGGAGCATCCACAAAGTATATACGCAAAAAAAACCCTCCCCCCATAGTACCAGAAAATAATAGAAGTGATGTCATTCAAACAATAGATGTACGCATTTATCAGATCCCCTCCCCACTTAGATGCGTACGTACTAAATGGATGGTCCCATAGTGCAACTCCCTCTCAATAACCCAAATACTCCTTCAGAGTTCTAGTTATCGAGAGTTTTATAAACAAAAAATACATAATTATTGTAAAAACAATTAGAAGGCTTATTACTTACTTTAAATTAGAAAGAGAATAAACATTACAATGAACTATACAGTATCACAAAATAAAATCAACATTAGCATTATTTTTATCAATGCCATGCATATCTCTACACAGCTAAAGTAAGTAGCCTCTCATTGTAGGTGGTGGTAAAACAAAAAAGTGCTTTGAAATCAATGTCTCAAAAAGTGTTGAGCAGACACTCACTCTTATTTCCACAATCACATCATATTATTTATTTATTTCGAATCCTTACTTGACTACTTCAGGGCTTATTAAAATAACAGGACGTCATCACTGTGGAGAAAAGACTTTTCAGAGCATTTCACTTTTCAGAGCATTTCCAAAAAGGCGAGCATCTTGTGGACTGAAAATGCTCTGAAAAGCCTCTTCTTTGCAGTGACGACCGCCCGTTATTTTCAGCCCTATGTAATTGTCAGTGCAAAACCTAAACTCAAAACCACCATCCCACAACACCCTCCCCCAGAATCTTGTAAATCTATTTATTTCTAAGACAAATTGTAATGGCCTCATGGTCAGTAAAGAACAAACTTTTTACACTCACATAAGCAAGAAACTGTTCTAATAACGATTTTTTTATGATCTAGTATCGACCCCCCTAAATGCGTTGGTTCTGAAACAACCTGTTCATAACCATTAAGCGTTTGTTCTAGCAGTGCATTTGGTTTTAGATTAAAATCACCAACAACAATATCAATGTTCATAGACACAGAAAGGTGAGTTTCTAAAAATTGTCCAACTGGCATATCTTTTTTTTTGTACAATAACAATATTTTAATTTTCAATGGAAGATTATGGCTATTTAAAACTTCTAAAACAGAAAAACCATTAATTTTGAAATGATCTAGTAATTCAATTTTGTTTTTGTAATACATTGCTAAGCTAGAAAATCTGTGTTCATTATCATTATTACACGTCAATTTAAAACCATCAATCATGATATCTGTTAAATTTTCAGTATTTGTCAGTTGCGTTTCAGTGCAGAGAATAATATCACTAGATGAAAGTGTTTTATCACAAGATAAATCTTTGCAATGCTTACGCAATGATCTTACATTACAAACAACTAAAGACAATATGCAATGTTCGAATTCCTTCGCCACCAAATCTGTTGTAAAACTTAAACTTTGATTTTCTCTTAAATACTGATATTATCTTTTAGCTTTGTCGTCAACATTGATGGCACTGGACTTGAACACCCCTATTAAGTGGAGCCCTTGCAAAGACGTTACACGGCTGAGAGCTACATAAATCTGTCCATTATTGAATGATCTCTGTTTCAGCAAATTAAAACTAATGACAACCTCTTGTAAACTTAGGCCTTGAACTTTGTGTACAGTACAAGCCCATGATAACATTAAAGGAAATCGGGTACGTTTAATGACCGGAGAGGAAAGTTTTTTCTCGTTTGTTCTTATTTCGGTAGTCACTCGATCAATTGGTACTGCATTTAATTGTTGTGTAAGTCTGTCTGAACGTATTTTACTTGTTCCAACATTTAGATTGTCAAATTCAACATAAATGGTTTTAATTGAATCATTTTGCTTGATCAACTTGATCAATGGCATCTATTGTTATCAAAGCGCTGTTTAAACTATTTAACAATCTTGCATTATGAACTCTAGCCGGCTCATTTTCTGCATAAATATGCAATGCATTTATTGGGTAGTGTTTACTATTTTCATCAATGAATCGTGAACGGATGAGATGTTCATACTGTGAAGATAGAGTTCCTAGCCTAACATTATTTAGTAGGTCAATTAGAAAAGTATCACCCGGTTGTCTCATAACTTCAGTCAATTCACACATCTGAAAATTTCGCCATAGTGGATAAATGTTATACAATTCATCGCTGAATTCTGCATAAATTCGTTTTTGCATTACGGGGGAAATTGATGGAAATCGCCCACTAAAGTTATTGTTAAGCCAGCAAATGGTTTTGAAAAATCAGAAACACATCCAAATATTTCTATTAACCTTTGATGCACATACAACAGTAACTTATTGGATACCATAGATATTTCATCAATAATGATACCTTTAACATCTGATAGCTCTTTCCTTAATTTACATCTCTTTTTATCTGGAAGCTTGTGAAGGGTTAATCCACGAGACTCTACTGAAATTCCTAAAGCTGAATGTATTGTGGTTCCATTGATATTCACTGCTGCAACACCTGTCGGTGCAAGCAAAAGCAAATTTGGTTTTTCAATGCATGAAGACCTATAACATAAAGTTTTTGAAACTGATGCACTTATAGTTTTGATCAAATGGGATTTGCCTGTTCCTGCACCACCTGTAACAAATAAATGCAAAGGAGGATTTTCTGTAACTTCTTCAGCTGATAAATTTTTAACATGCCTTCGGGCCCATCTATTAATTACTTCAAAAAGAAAACGTTGTTTTTCGTTTAAACTACGTATTAATTCATTAATACTATCATCTGACATTAAATTAATCTGTGTTGATGTGTGCCCTGCATTCGAAGAAGCTGCAGCATTTAAACCTTGAATTGTTCACCTTGATATTCATTATCCCTAACTACATTTTCCTCAACATTGTCATTCTCTTGTTGCAAATTGATCAGTTCGAGGTGAAAAATCAGCATTCATTAAAACATTATTTACCATATCACCCCATGGTTCAAATCTAGTCTTGTTCTCATTAACAATGCTCAGAACCTCAGGATCATTAAGTTTAACAACATAAGAATTTTGGAAGACATCAGAGGAACAGACTTAGGTAAACGCAATAAGGGATCACAAATTTCATCATCATCTAAAAGAACCTCTGGTTGATAATCATTTACTATGTCAAGCGTTTTACTTGTGTCCAGCACATAATACGCAAGAAATTCAGCAAAACATAAATTGTCAATCATATAATATTGACCACGCTTAAATGTAACATTGGGTCGATCCATGTATCGATCTAAACTATTGCGCTTAAAAACATCTGTACTATCTGGAGGCAATTCTTCTAATTCTTATCTAGATTTACAAACTCTATATCTTTTATCAGGCAAATTTGTATTAGCAAACACAATTCCTGGGAAACATTTACGTAACCATAACTCTGGCAATACCTGATAAACAGCTTCCTGTAATGAACATTGGCGGTGTGATAAAAATGCTAAGGCTAATTTTCTCATACGATCTGGCAAGTTTAAATTTTCAAACTCTTCAGCTGCCTTTTTCATTGCAAGAGATGACTCATTTTCCGATTTAGAGAAATAAGAACACATATATGACACTGCTTTATAATAATTGAACACAGGATGCAAGTCCAAATTGGCTTTCCAAGCTAAAAGTCCTGCTACAAAGTAATTATTTACAAAACATGAATGTGGTCGATGATAGTATATTTCAAAGTTTTGATTTGGAGATATTGCTAAAACTCTATAATAGTCAACTTCTGATATGTGAAGTTCCAATAAAATCTCTGGTATGGACTTGCAGCTGTCACTCAAGTAGTTAGGCTTACGAGTGTCAAGTTTTCATCGATAAATAATTTGACTTTCTTTAATACTTTAGTTCTTTCTGATAATAAACTCAATTTTTCAGAATCAGACATATTCTCTGGTAATGGACTGGCTATAACTGTTCGATCAGTAAAGAAACGTCCATAATTAAAACGACATGGAATGTTCTTGTATTTGCGACAAGAATTTGAATGAGAGTGGATTTGATATTGAGAGACAAGGTTGTGTAATTCAGGCTCAATTAATGGATCAGGGAGGTCTGCGCGTATTGTATTATCAACAAAAGATGTGTAACTGTCTGTGGTTTCGGTTGTAAGAGTTGGTGAATCTAACAACCAAAGAAAAGCATGGATGTGGGGTGAACCTCTAAACTGAAATTCGGCCAATAGGACTACTCTTATGAAGCAAAATTTCTCTAAAGAAGTTCTCTACTCTGTATTGAAAGTGCCTTGCAGTTAAAACTGGGTTTTGATTAAGAATACTACAACGTCTAAAATAATCCAATTCGTTACTGCTAACATCAATGTTATTTAATTTTCCTATTATCACTACCAGTTCATCCCATCTCAAATCTGCACATGACAGAGTAAGGAAGTATGATGGCAATTCTAACTGTTTAACCATTGCTAAAACATCGTAAAGAGAATGTTTCCAATAAGCAGGTGTTCCTTTAATAAGAGTTCATAAATTGGTAACCTTGACCTTCACAAATAAAAGAACGAACTGTTTCATGAAAATTAATTTGCAACTGCCTAGCCGTTATTGTGCCATTTACCTTTTTCGTTGCAATATTTATTTGATTAAACAAATTTGACTGTTGCATTACATAATGAGCAAAAAATATATAATCAGCATTTAAAGAAAAGCACTGGGAGAAATTTAACAAACGCTGGTTGAAATATTTTGTCGCTGTCAAGTACACTGGTCTAGCAACCTTATACCCAAATTTTCCAGTGGGAAATAAAAAGGGAAATGCAAGCTCCTCACAGTATTGGTCAGAAAAAAAAAATTGTGGTTGTTTATTCTTACCAGGAGCAATATCTAAAACCTCATCATCTGGATTTTGGAAATTTGGTATAACACACATTTCATCACTACTTGCACAATTCATACTTACGGGGTTTTCAGCTTCTAAATTGTCATCATCAATGTCAACTGTTACTGAAAATTCATTTGTGTCAACCATAGCATCTGTATCACATAAACTTAAAAATTCCTGGGTTATATTATCCATTCTTATCAGCACATCTGAGTAAAAGGAATTGAAATTTTTCAAATATTGTAGGGCTTCGTTTAAAAGCTCAGGACGTACACTTTGAAACGATAAGCCAATTTTCTCTTCAGTTTAACAAACAATACACCACTACTATCTATGCCCTGAGGAAGACAGTTATTAACGGCTTCTACTTGAATAGGAACATTGCAAATAGCACCTTTTATCTTTTGTTGTTGACCTTTAGGCATAACAGCTATTTTTTTTTAATAATATTCTTTTTGAAATCAGAATTTGCTCAAGTCTGTTTAAACATTGAATTTCATTAGGAAGATCAACAATATTTAACTTATGCCAAACAGCCTGCGGGGGTATCTCAGCTTTTTTTAAATACTTATCGCAAGTTATGCAAATGTAAGCATGAGAATCGAGGCATAGAACATCTGTAAACACATAGTATAAACTTACTTCATAATTGTTTTTGCTAAATAATTTTACAGTTTTCTTTTAAAGGCTCCTATTACAAACTATGCAGACATAGTAGGGGCCATTCTGAATAGCTTTCTGGAAATTTAAAATGCAATCATTTATTGGTTTAGCACTTTTTTGTTTGCGCTTAGCATCAGCATTGTTATATGTATTTGCTTTCTCCTTATTGGAAACAGTTGCTTTTCGTTTTCTAGATTGCTCCCTGTTGTGTTCTGTTGCTTGCTGTTTTTTAGCTTTTTGCTTATTCTCCTCAGTTGCATGCTGCTTTTTAGCTTTTTTCTTGTTGGTATCAGTTGCATGTCTTATTTTACATTTTTCCTTGTTGGCTTCCGTTGCCATGCGTAAACGACTCTTTTCTCTATTGACTTTGTTAGAATATAGTCGAGAAAGACTTACTTCTTCATTTGTATCAATACTTATGTATTGTAATTCATATGGCTCATCAACTGTCGTTAGATCAATGTAGGTTGTATGAGGGTATATTTCTAAATCTCTCTTTCTTTGGAATTTCATTAAAGAAGAAAAACCATCAGGTGTTGGCTGACCGCAGTTATTTCTGCTATGAGAATCAAACAAGTAGACAGGGAGTATTGCAACACAAATAAATTTCACGAAAAAAGGTAACCAAATTTGACAAAAAGCGCGGAATAGAATAGCTACTTAAAAGACCATATTCTTTATCTAAATAAGTAATTGTAACATTAGATCCAAATATAGGCACACTGTTTGGTAGATCAGGTACCGTAAGGTATGTGTTTTTATTGAGAGATTTGTATAGTTTATCTGCTTCCGTAATGATAAAATCAATATCATTAACATTCCAATTACCTTGGGACTTTACTCTAGTTGAAAAAGTAACTGCATACAAGCTACAACATGCACACTGTTTTCCAGCACTTTCGCCAAACATAGAATGGGATTGATTAAACGATCCATGAGTAATTTTCAGGAGAGACATCTTACATTTCAATCCAGTTCACACCACATGTACCTCTAGCACAATAGCAGTTTTTTTTATATATAATATAACATATATATTAATTATAATAATGGTACTTTTATGGTGCAACAAAGCTGCACTAGCTTTTATGGTGCGACAAAGCTGCACTAGCTTTTTATGGTGCAACAAAGCTGCACTAGCTTTTATGGTGCCACAAAGCTGCACTAAACTAAAGAAAAGAACAACAAGCACTGAGTAAATTACCGCTGATTATTCGACGATATATTGTGAGGGAAAATTTTAAAACAAAAAAATCTGTAATTTGACTCGGTCAATCTGACTTCGTCGTGTAGTTCTTTGAGAAATCATGGTCTATTCGATGAAAATAAATTCTGTAAAATAGACTCATTCAAATATAGCTCAGCGTCTGTCCATGGTTTCCGCACAGCAAATTTCGTGAGTCACTTACACCGTGTTCTAAACTCCCAAAACTGCGAAGAGCGTAGTCGCAGAAGCTTGGATTTGAAACACGGATCTCCACTTCGCTACAACCGTGAATAACAATTCCAATGCATTTTTAAACATATCTTCCCAAAAATATATGAATTAGCTAAAATAGTAATTTTCTCCTGTGTGGTCTATGGTGGCCGAGAACTGCCACACGAAAAAACTCTGTTCAATCGCTTTTTTAATTCATTTATTTATAAATTTATTTAATTGCTGCGTTTTGTTTTTTATTAACTTTTATTTTACTTTCAATTTAATTTATTTTTAATTTGCTTTTTCTATTTTAATTTATTTTACTTTTAAAAATATTCAACTTTATTATACTTTTATTTTATTTGTACTTTCAATTTAATTTACTTTTAATTTTCTTTTTCTATTTAAATTTATTTCACTTTGCATAAAAAATCAGCTTTATTTTGTTTTTATTTTATTTTATTTTTAATTTAATTTTAATTTAAACTTGTTTTGCATTTACTTTTAAGTTTTTTATTCAAAAAAATAAATTGAATTTAAAAAATTAAATTTTAAATCTGGCTTGGCCGAGAGCTGCCACAGTATACCATAATGCAATTCGTACACCTGGTTTCTATATTGTCATAAGCTCGTGTGTTGTTAGACACGGACGAAATTTTGTGCTTAGGCCCTTCCCTTACTCAGACGCTATTTCAAGAGTGGCGTGGTTTGGATTAAGGGTCTGTACAAAAGAATAGTCTAAATAACGTATCGGTTAATGTATTTTACATATAACAACACACAATACAAACATTTCACCACCGTAGTTTTTCTATAACGTATTTGTAAGCTTCGCTAAATTCCTTCGCTTCAAGATGGAGAGGATCTTTCAAATACGTTTGCAGTGATGTTCTTTCTTCAATGGTCAGGAAATCATTTTCCACGACATCAAGACCTAAATTGCATCATGACTTCTTCAATTTAAGCAATGTCAAATTCTACAGTTTTTACGTTTGGTGAACAGGACATCGCATCTTACAAAAATAATGTTTAAAGATGTTAGGTGATCGAATGTTTTGGTTCTCGGACCTCTTTCTCCAACCATGCGGAAAAAATTTAAAACATGCTTTTTTAAAATTTTCAATCGTAACTTCTTCATAGTCGTAGCAGACGAATTCATGCGGATCCATCCTTAAATACTTTTGCGCCTTCCCTTGCACGTCACTCGTTAGTCTTTGCACTACATTTTCTTGACTATACAAAATTTCTTGAATTTTATTGCAAAACTTGTCCTTTCCAGCTGACGTGGTTGGTTTTGTTCTCTTTGCAGCAACGGCTCTTCGGAAAGCTTTAAAATCAGTCATTCTGAATAAAAGAAGCGTAAAAATTGTCATAATATAGTAGAAACCGGTGCTATCCAAATTATGTTTTGCCGTGAAGAGAAGAATTTGTAACTCATGAATACTAACCGATTTGGGAAGCTTTTATTATAATGGTAACATAAAAACGTAAACAAATAAAAAGCATTTTCATAGCACACAAAAAATATATATCACCTAAAAGCACATTTTTGTTTCAGTTCACATAAACAATGATTCGAATTTGTTTTGTGAACTTACAAAAGTTTAAAATCGAACGATCTTAAATTGAAAGTATTAAAATCGAAAAAGCGTTTTTTTTCTTCCTTGCTGGCTTGGAAATAGCAACTTAAATATAGCTTTGTTTTTTTTGTTCACAAAGGAATATTTATTTCTAGATAAGATACAGTCAGGTAATAAAACGGATACTGACCGGTTTTGATGTTAAACTGTAAAATACAATGCCCTTGGTCAAGTGCACAGACCTCGCAAGCTCGGTCTGTACTTTTTGTAGGGTAAAACCCACTTATTTATTTCTATTCATTTATTTATTATTGATTGATTTATTGTATATATAAAAAAACAAAAGAAATATTTTACACGCATTACTTAAGTGTAATTATCTAAACTTTCAAAAGTGTATTTATTCAAGTTTTTTCTTTTCTTTGCATTCAGTTGTTGTTCAAGTCACGTAAGACATATGAGAGAATTCAAAGTTTCTCTCGACTAATTTTCAAGGCGTCAAATAAAAGCTTCACTTCAAATACCTATTAAGTTTGGTTCATGCATACTCTCAAATTAGGCATGTGGCCATCCGGTACGTTTATTTTATTTATTAATGTATTTGCATTTTGTATAATCTTTGTAAGTTTTTCAATATTTTATTTAGGTTGAACATATATTCACGTTACAAACGTTAGTCATTCTTATTTCAACCAATTACCTAACATTCAAACGGACGATAGACGTCTCAATGGGCCCAATTTCACCACACAAGTCAACTTGGGAATTGAAAAATATTGGTGATATCGTCATGTTGTGTGGTGAAATTGGGCCCATTGAGACGTCTATCGTTCGTTTGACCAAGTATCGACATCTCTCGCATGCTGATCGAATGCTCTTCACCAGATTTCTTCCTTCAATAATGTAAGCTTTCTTGAGAACGTATCTCCATGTTGTTTCAACACCACTATGTGAGGCATTTATGTTATTCCAATGAATGTCGTTAACGATGTTATAGGATATAGGCGAGTGCTTGTCCAGAATAGGCACACAAAATGAAGTTGGTTGAAGATCAAGCATCGTCTTTGTTGCCTTGCCGAAGATAGTGACTGTATCAGTTGGAAAAATTCGTCCAGTATATAATAAGATTCCATTCTTTTCTGTTGAGATATTAATATACTTTCAGATGTATTGAACTTCTTGACTTCTTGACTTCCTTTTTTGAAAAAGTATTCTTCAGCTTCCAACAACGATTTTTCTGAAATGACCAATGCTTTAGGTTTATTTACATAATGTGAACGGGTTTTAATCAATTTTGTGAATGTAAAAAATTTTAAATTTCTGATGAATTTAATTACGATGGCAAGTATTCGAACGACCACACTGAATTTTCGTTTATTAGGATCAATAATATAGAGCGAAAATGAATACCTCTCATGAACTTGCTCTAACGTTGAAAAAGCCAAGTGAGCTGTTGTTTCGTAATCACGAGGTACTTCGTTCTTGATTTGCTGTTGGTCAAATTGATTGAGTGATATTACCTGATAACACAGGGAAATCTGATGCAGGTTTCCTCATCCATGGGTACCCATTAAACCATACAGAATCCGGTTGGATAATTTCGAGTGAAGAGTTGCGTCTGGTGCCAATGTCGGCAATCATATCTGACGATTTGATATATTTCCAACTTTGAGATGACGTGAATCTTTGGATTTCTATTACGTGGTTCATGACCCATTGTTTCAAGGGACGCTTCTCATTGCAAATCCAGTGAAGTGTGATTTGACTGTCAGTGAATTTGTGACTTTGGCATGAGAATCCATCTGTGGTTGGAAATCGAACGTAGATGGTGGAACAAATGAGTTGTTGACTGGCATCTGCTAAGTCAAGTGAGTTAATGATTAATGATGTTGCATTTACAGGGACGATGGCTCTTTTGTAGGTGATGTTTTTGATGTCCAAGATCATTTCAAAGTGTGATATCCATAAGTTGCGTATATTGTCAGGTATTGCATCATCCCATGATAGTATACGTTTTACGAGGTCGTGAAGATCGATCTTGAGTGTGGCAGTGATTGGCGTGAGAAGACCTGCCATGTCGAATATCTCTGCTGTTTTTGATGTGCAGATTCTTCTGGTTAACTTGTTTGGGACTTCTTTGATGATTTCAACTTTCTTCCCGCGATATTTTTGTCAAAGTCCAGTTCTTTGATATCAAGAGACAGAAGGTCCTCCTTAGGATGCCATTTAGCTCCAGCGACTGAAATGGTGACTCCAGATGACAGGGCTTCAATTGGATACTGACCAGACAATGTAACGCCCTTAGTGTAAATCCACCATACGTGAAAATCTGTTCGATTTCGTTGGAGATCTTCAATACTTCGTCTAATTGGTCTCCTCCAGATAGGCAATCATCGACATAAACATCTTCATTGACGATGCGTTTCACTTCTGGGAATTGATGTTGATAGATTTTAACAGTTTCACGAAGTCCTCGGGATTTGTATTTCACAATACAACATCAAAACTGGTCAGTATCCGTATATTAATACACGGTTTTCCATATAAAAAGAAAGGGAAAACTAAGAACAATTTAAGAACATTTTGAGACTTCACATTGAAAAGGTTAAGAACATTTGAAGGCTTTCTTCAAGTTAAGTGTTCTTGTAAAAAAAAAGTGCAATTCATTGTTCTCGTTCTAAATGTTTGACAAATGAAATCCTTACATGTTCTAATGAAAAAGAGGGAATCTGAACCTTAATTCACCAAGCAACCTGGTGCTTACCCAAACTACGCATTTCATACATTGTCATAAAATAGATTTACCTGGGATTGTTTCTTCTTTTTGTAACGTCTTGCTTCTCCAGTTAATTTTAAATTGGCTTCCCCGTGCGCACGTGTTGTAAACTTTACTACTGGGCTGGTTTCTATACCCTTTCAAAATGTTTTCACTTGCGCACGTGTTAATGTAGTCGAAATGCATTGTAGTATACTATGGCAGCTCTCGGCCAAGCGACAAATCGATTTTAAAAATTTAAAATAAGTTTTTAAAAAAAGGAAGAAAAAGGTAAAAGTAAAATAATTGAAATAAATGTTGCAATCTCGAGACGATTGATAACTCCTTCCAAAGAATGGAGTGTGGCGGATTTCGAAGCAGAAAAGTTGACTGGGTGGTGAAGTGAATTACTTGTTTAAGCTCGAGACGATATGTAATGGTTTTCTGGGTTGCCGCCGCTGGGTTCCAAGTCTACCTTTCTAAGGGGCGGTTTCTTGGTTAGCCCAAGCATTACGATACGATTTCTCCAGTGTCCATGTCTAAGGTCACAAAGCTTTTCTGTTTCCAGGTTTGCTGATTTTTATTCTTTGTCACAACCTCTCTAAGGGCTGGGTTCCAAGTCTACCTCTCTTAGCCCTGGGCTCTGTGTCAGTAGGTAGAAACAACAACGACACGATTTGCAGCTGTCGAGTTTTCTTTTTCCAAAGTTTAACAAAAGTTATTGGTTTTGGCGGACGGTGTCAATGAATGTGGCTGGTGTCTTGCAGGAGGCAGGGGATGCTTACTCAAGGGCCCGCACCAGATCCCAAGCATGAGTGAATTTCACCAATCCTCATGTTTCCACATTCATAGGTGTTTGTTTCAGTACAGTCAAAATCCATTAGCTTTCCGATTATCCCTGTAAAGGGGAGAATGCAGAAGTTCTCCAGCGGTTTCTTATTCTTTGGAGAGAAACCTCTTTTTTTTCATTAAACTTTCCGTCTTTAAAGACTAGTTTTATCTGCATTTCGATGTAGTTACTCCTATTCTCCCTGAAATAAAAAAGATAAAAAAATAAAAAATGAATTAAAAGTAAAATGAATTAATGAATTTAATAAAAAAAAAATTAACAAAAAAAATAATTGAAAGTAAATTGAATTGAAATTAAAAGAATCAAAGAAAAAAATGAATTAAAAGTAAAATGAATTGAAATAAAAAAATAAATAAATGAATTAAAAAAGCGATTGAACAGAGTTTTTTCGTGTGGCAGTTCTCGGCCACCATAGTGGTCCTTCTTTTCTTGCCTGGAAAGACAGGGGCATATTTACAAAACTTTGTAAACATTTGCAACTTATCTATACACATAGCATATTTTCTCATATAAGCGCATCCGTCTAATTTGTGCCACGTCTTAAATATGAAATTTGTAATAAGCGTTGGAAACATATATGAGCATATTCTTTAGAGGAGCAAAACCTCTAGACTTTAACTTTTAAGACTTAACTGGTCGAGTTTATCATTGTGCGTGCACTTTGTAACTTTCATACTTCTTTCTAAACCAAGTTTTTCTGTATGAAGTGCTAGGAAACATAACCAACCTTTAATGTATTATCACAAATAATCTTTGCTGATGTTTTTAAAAAGCCAGAGGAAGAGCGTCCGTGGTCAATAACACAATTTACAGCGAAAGAATCAATGTGCGTTCTGTCCTATCTGTCCATCCATGACCAAGCGCGGGTGCATTCAAATTTACCGCAGCACATTTCACTGGATGTGAAATGCAAGTCTTAAAGAATTATCTTTGGATTTCTTGAACTGTGAAAAATGCAGCCGATAGCGGCAGCGAGTCAGCGGAGATTTAATACATTAAGGTCACATATTTTCGCGTGACAAAAAAAACGCGAAAATTTTAACTTTCACGGGAATACATTTTCGCGTATGGGGGATTTTGAAAAGGTTACGCGGAATAAATTTTCGCGTTTTAATGAGAATATTTAGTTTCGCGATGTCATAAAAACAATTTTTTATGACTTTTTCTTCTTAAACAATTAAAATTGCTCGCTAATAAACTGACATCGACACATTACCGTCGTTCTCCACTTATTCAAGGCGGGCTAAAAATTACATGTCATGATCATAACAATGAGTTTTTTGCGTGAAAAAACCCCCCGCGGAAATTCTACCTTCCGTGTGGTGCGGGCGATTTTGATTTTTTTTCTCGCGAAATTGGCCAAACAACGTGAGATTTGTTACCGCGAAAATATGTGACCTTTAGTATTTGTTTCCGACAGTGATTTTCTTGTGTATAATTTGCGGATTGATTTGTGTAAATATTAAGAGCGGTTACGCAGATTTCACCACGAACTTCGTAAAAGGGTTGTTTTGATGGATATAACTTGAGTTCCATTATACAATTCAAAATGGTGTACTGGGTAGCGATTACGTTAAAGTATCCTGAAAGTAAAATAGCTTGGCGATGAACAATCGATCTTTTACCTCTTTATATATCCTTAACGAGTGGGCGAGGCAATCTCTATCAGCAAGAAACATAATAAATAAAGAACATGGTACTTAGCCTGAAGCTGTACATACAAAACTGAACTTTGAATATGAGATTGAATTAACTGTGCATTGTGGTTTATTTAAAAAACACAACACAACATGTGCTTTTTGTATAAAGGAAGATGAACAAATAATATATACATGAGTAAACAAAATAAAAGCTTTCTGAAATTCCGAAAAAACTATAAACAAACATGTTTTTTTCTACTGGTATAAATGATTGGCACAAAAAAAGCAAATTGCTGGCAGGTTTTATGATCTTAATCCTTCGATGGTTTTATCATAATAAAGAATTCAAAAGTTTTGAACAACAGAACAAGTAAAAAACAGAAGAGTATATAACATAAAATAACGAAACATTGTTCAGACTGTTGAGTCAAACGAAATCACATCTTGAATATTCACTTTAACAGATATTTCTAACATATCCAAAAAGGTATCTTCAATTGTTTCATCATTTTCTGGAATGTTATTGTCAAATAAATCATTTATCACATTGGAAAAGATAGTCAACTCGTGCTGTTTGACCTCATTTTCAAGAATGACATTGACACTAATTACATTTTTACATGAGGCAATTCTCATCTTAGAATTGCAGGTGTTGCACTTTACAGATTTCTCTCCTGGCAGCGGAAACACTTTCTTCTTGCAGGATTGCTTGACACAAATTTTGAAGTGATTAATGTTACACGAGATGAACTTCCCTATTAGAGTACGAATTTGATCTTCCCCCAATGATGCAGGCTTGTTTCTCCAATCAATAGTTGGAATGTCTGTTCTTTGAATGGTTACTGAAGAATCAGATGTCGATTGCAATTTTATACCTTTAAATTCCACGACCACAACTTTTAAATTTTGATAACAAACATTTTCCTCTATTTCATTGATCAAATCACCCCATATAGATATTGTTATAATTCCCGTCTTATCAGCAAAAAAACCATCTCTCACACATTACTTTGTTTGGACCTACCTGAACCTCTACTGCTTCTTTAGACCATGACACGAAGCCGACAACTTTAATTGAACCAGAATGTTCCAAGTTAATTTTATTTACCTTTGTGACAGAAGTATTTTCTGTATAAATGAAATCCATTTGGTTAGCTTCTTCCAATCGAGATCCAGAATTTTTTACCACAGACATTTTGGTGAGTTTTACAGGAGATTTCTGTTCAAGCCTCTGCAGGAATGTTGCCCTTTTTGCAGACTGGCTTTCCATTATGCGAATTTTTTGCGTTTTACGGGGATTGGTTTGGATTTCGATATCAAAATACTAATTTCGTTTAGCTGAAAGTTTTGTAGGAGTTACAGCGGAAACATATCCAGTGATATCTAGATAAAAAAAATAAAAAATAAAGTTATATAATGTTAATTCGTAATATTGAAAATATCAAGTTTATGTGACAATATCAAATTAAAATACCTACCTTTTTCCGATGCCATGCTTGCACATTGATGTGAAAGCGAAGAAGGAGAGAACCTCGTGCTTGCAAATAAAAAATCTTCTTTCGCAACCAATATCGTTACCAGACTTTTTTGAAAATTACATTAAACTGGGACGGTTTTAAGCATCCCTATGCTTAAAACCGTCCCAGTTAGCATTAGGGTTGCTAGCGTATGGCGCGCCGTTTAGGATTTTATAATGGGGAGGTGCACGTGAAGTTAAAAAAATTGTAAATAAAAGACCAATATTTGAGTAAGCTAACAACAGGTAATATCCCCCAAAATATTTCAGAATGATTTTATAATATCTTGGCCGTGATCATTAAACGTTTTCACAACAAAAATTTGATTTCCATATCTTATTACTTTAAAGGAAGAAACTTTCGCGAGACGAAAATTTATGGAATAAACTTTCGCGGATGACCCTTTTTGCGATTTTATTAGAAGATTTACGGTATATGAAATATTACTTTCATCAAATTCCATACTTGTTTTAATTTGCATTTATTATATTTTCTATTCGTGAAACAATCTATTCGTGAAACAATACTTAATTTTTTTAATTAGCTAAGTCACGTGATGAGAAAAGCCTTACCGTTATAAAGTAAGTATTTTCAAGGAAAGTATTATTTTCAGTAGTAAAAGTATTATTTTAAATATGGATAAAGTATTATTTGAGAAAGTATTAAAGTCCAGAACGGCGTTATATACACAACGACACACCTGAACGTTTTCTTCTTGAGGTATGAAACCTCAAACTCCAGGCGGTAAATGCCGCCTCCTCAAGTTTGAATGTCTTACTTTTAAGATCGCAAACCGCGAAAGTTTATTCTCGCGAAAAATGAAATTATCGAATCCGCGAAAGTTTATTACCGCGAAACTTATAGGGCAGGCTAACTGCGAAAGTTAATTCCAAAAACTTCGCGGTGTTTTTCATAACGCGAAAGTTTCTTCCCTTAAAGTACCTTCATCGATGGCATTTGTTAAACAAGTCCGTTCCGAGTTGTATTCAAATCGGCAAATCGGGATTTACGGGCGAAAAAGTTTGGAAGGACACACTTAACAAGATACCTCTTTTTGCGTAAGCTTAACTTCTAACCCCGACCAAAATTTGACCGGTGAATTTCGTTGCCTATTCAATATAATTTTTGTCTAGCGGCAAATAAGAAACGGGGGAACAAACAACAAGTAAGTAATAGTCTTCGAGGGATGCGTGCGTGGGAAGCTTATTTTAACACTGAAATCAAAAGGGGGTAAGGAATAAAAATAAAGAATCGTTTCAAATGCAGCACCAATGTTCCTGCTATTTTTCCCTTCGGCTGAATATGTGACTGAGTCTATTCTATAAGCAAGTCTCCTTGGAAGATCATATCGTTATTTATGGTATTGGCGTTTCATCTATACTGACTATATTTTTGATAGTTGAGTTTTAGGTTGACAGTTCCTGATTGTGTTAATAGTAATGGATGCAATAGTAGTTTCTGCTTGTGTTAATAGTATTACATCAACTCCAATCAATAAGCATCGAACATGTTAGAAGTAATGGATGCAATAGTAGTTTCTGCTTGTGTTAGTAGTAATGGATGCAATAGTAGTTTCTGCTTGTGTTAGTAGTATTAAATCAACTCCAATCAGAACATGTTAGAAGTAATGGATGCAATAGTGATTATAACGTTTGCTTTCCAGTATTTTGCAGTAAAGATCAAATTTTCTAATGAAAGTTTAGCGAGAGTCATTTTGATAATCTTCATCAGCATGAACTATGATGACATTGTCCCTGTAAATTTCGAAGTAAATCTTTAACAATGATCATAAGCAGTCGTCATTATTTTCATCACTCATTCATTCATTGTCTTTTTTTCTTGATTGTCTTGTTTTTTCTTTTTAAACAATATTTAACATAATACTAAAAAAAAATAAAAAAAAATTAAGCAATAACAAGATTTAATCGAATTGCATCATGGTCTGAGAAAAAACATTCTTGACATAAGCATGGAAAACACTTCTATTTATAAAATCTTCATGAATATATACATGATCAAGTAGGCCACCACTCAAATGAGTTGGTTTGTCAACAACTAATCTAAAATGTGTCATTAGTGTCCGAAGATTATCATACATAGGATCAAAAGCATCAATAATAAAGTCCCCAAGAACAACATCAATTTCCTTATTCTGAAAGATACCTGTCAAATTATCGTAAAAATATTGCAAAACATTACCTGGTTGGCGATAAAGTAACATCAAAGTAAAATAATTTGGTGAAAAGTTATGTTTCGAAGAAGAAACAATAGAAACTCAAGGAGATTTAACATGCTCTGTCAACGTCATTTCATCTTTATAACAAATTGCTAAGCTTTTGAACTTATGAAATGCACAATTATTATACTCAAGAATAAATTCATTCAGTTTATCTTCAATACTTGAAGTATCATCCTCTGGTAATAATTGAGTTTCAGTCAGACATATAATGTCACTGTTGCAAAGATGTTTATCTGCAGCAATATCTACAGCATGCTTATTGAGTGACCTTGTGTTAAGCAATGTTACTGTTACACTGTTAGGAAGTATATCTAAATCCATCAAAGGTTTAAAGGCATTTTCATCTCTTAATCTCTTATACTCAGCATCTGCTTTTTTATTAATTCTAATTGCTTTGTCTGAAAATTTACCAATTAAAAACAGTCCATTAATATTAGTAACCCGACTTAATGCTACTTACATCTGACCAACGTTAAATTGTCGTTGTCGTAAAAGTTCGAAGCTAATAACTGTACTTGGTAAACTGAGACCTTGCACTTTATGACATGTACAAGCCCAAGAAAGCATCAAAGGAAATTGTGTTCGTCTAATACAAGGAGAATTGGATATCCTTTTTTTGTGTTAAATGTTGATTCTGATCTTTCAATCACTATCCAGTTATTTTGCCTTGTAATTAAATTTGTCTGTTTTGATTTTAACCCGGCAGTATTATCATCAGGGCTAACATAAATAGCAACAACATTACTGTTTCTAAATTTAATGAAAGAAATTGTCCCAACTTGTCCATTGATGAGCTTATCACTGATGTCAATATTCTTGGTTATCATAACTCGCCCACCAACTTTTATATCTAATTTATAAGTAAGCCCACCAGTTTCACTCAGTTTGGCTGTTTTAACCCATGTCAAATCAACATTTGAAATTTCGGCTTCTCTTGGAAATTCATTGATAGCTAAAATTTGAGTTAATGGTGTGTCTAAATGCTCAAGCATTTGCTGATTGTGTTGATTTACAGGTGCATTTTCAGCAAAGATATGAATAGTTTGAACAGGGTAGTCTGCACTATCTTTAGTCAAAAAACGAGGTTTTAAAAGATTCATATTTTCCTCATCTAATTCACCCGCTCTTACTTGATTCAGTAAATCTATGAATTCAATATCCCCGCGTTGTCGCATAACTTCACTCAGTTCTCAATACAGAATTTACGCCACAATTCTAAACCTAGAATACCTTGAACGTAAGAACAGTCATGTATGTACACAGGCCTTCCAAGTACTGGTGGTAGCTGATAGAGATCTCCAGATAGGATAATTGACTTTCCTCCAAATTGCATGTCGCAGCTAAATATTTCTCGCAGTCGTAAATCTATTTCTTGGAATAACTTACTTGGAACCATAGAAATTTCATCAATCGTAATCAATTCTGCAAAAGCTAGCTTTAAGCGCAATTTAGTTCTTGCCTTGTCATTTAAAGGAAAGAGTTTGCCTCTTGTTGGAATAGTCAACCCTGAATGAATTGTTGTCCCATTTACATTTGTGGCAGCTACACCTGTTGGCGCCAAAACTAATATCCTACTTTTACTGGGTTCATTACCCCTGTAAATTAACTGTTTACTTAAAGCATTGTACATTGTTGTAAGAAGATGTGATTTACCAACACCACGCCACTATTCAAAAATAAATAGAATGGTTTAATTTCAGTAGGTGCTTTACAAGACAAATTCTTTAAATATTTTCTAGCCCAATTATGAACAAATTCAAAAATTTCTCTCTGACGGCAATTTAGACTTCTAGCATTTATATCATCCATCATCTGTCAATAAGGTACTAACAATTGAAATGACTGGGTTGGAAGATCCAGGTTGCATTTCATCATTCTCTCCTTCATCTTCATCATCTACTAATTGATCTAGAACCTCTGCATTTTCTTGTTGACTATATACATCTTGGGCAGTGGCATTAGTGTTCATAAGTTGCTCAAAGGCTTGATCAACTAGTTCTGAAAAGGGTTCAATCAATGCTTTATTATGTTTATTGTATCAATAGTGCCAGGTTCTTGAAGTTTTTCTACATAAGTTTGAGAATTTTCTGATGTTAACTCATCTTCAGAGCGAAACGGGTAATACAAAAAAAACAAATGGTGAGCATAATCCTCAGGGCGCTTAATTTTGTAGGGTTCATAATATCTCAATACTAGAGGTACTTTTCGGCATCTCAGTTTTTCCTTAGAATCCATCAGGGAAATTAGTTTAGGGTACTCAACTGATTCATGATTAACTTCAACTAATTTGTCCTCTAATTCATCTGGCTGACAATCATTATCCGCATTCCTGTACTTTAATGTGTAATATCTCAAAAACTCAGCAAAGCAAAGCCCATCTAGTACTCTATATTGACCCTTGGCAAAATTAATGTTTGGTCGGGCGCAATATCGATCTATCATATTGCGTTTAAAAATCTCAGTACTATCTTCAGGTAGTTCTTTTAGTTCCTTTTCACTCAAACACATTCCATATCTTTTTGCTGGTATGTTACTGTTAGCAAATAATACACCAGGAAAGACCTTGCGTAGCCAGAGTTCAGGCGTGACAAGATACACAGCCTCTTGCACTGATACTTCACGTTTGGTTACATACGCCTTAGATTTAACTTTCATTTTCTCCAAAGCATCTAGGTTGTTTTCATACGCCTCTTGAGCTGCTTGATTCATAGCCTGAGAACATTCATCTTCAGATTTAGATAAATAAGCACACATGTAGGTAATTGCTTTATAATAATTGAAAACAGGTTGTATGTCTAAATTAGCTTCCCATGCTAATAAACCATCATGAAAATAATTATTTACAAAGCAAGAGTTTGGGTTGCGTTTCAAATGAATCTGAAAATCGTCATCATCTGATATAGACAGGGCTTTATAATAATCCTTCCTTTCAATATTAAGAAAACCAAGAATTTCATCAGTAGACTTAATTGCTTCATAATTTTCTGCACTTTCGTTGAAAAAGTTTTTCTTTGTTGGCTTCAATTCTGTATTAATATATGTCTTAACTTTTTCAAGTATTTCTTTGCGCCAAACTAACAAAGAGTTTTTGTCTGCTGGAGAAAGATCCCTTGATAAAGGTTCTGATATAATTTTATGCTCACAAAAAAACTTTCCAAAATGAAACCTGCAACTATTATTTCTGTACTTACTGCAAGATTTTAAATGTCGGTGTATTTGATATGTTTTAATAAGTTCACAAATTTCATTTTGACTTGTGTCAGGTAAAACTGCAGTTATCTTTTCATCGACATGCCTTATATAAAGTTCCTTATTATCGCTTGTTAAAACTGGTGAATTTTTTGTCCATAGAAAAGAGTGAATATGAGGACCTCTTACCTGAAACTCAACACGAATAGCATAGTATTGTGTTTACCGAGAGGACCATCAAGGAAAATCTCTTTGAAAAAGTTTTCTACACGGTATTGGAAATGTCTCGCAACTAATACTGAATTACTATTCAGTAAATTGCACCGTTCATGATAAGTCATTGCATCTAGTTGTTCCTCAGTTATGTCTTGTCCCTTTAATTTACATATTATTATTATTAAATCATTCCAACGCAAGTCTGCACATGATAAGGTCAGGAAAAAATTGGGGGGACCCAACTGCTTTACCATTGCTAGTACCTCTTGAAGAAATCTTTTCCAGTATGCAGGAGTACCTTTAACAGTACTTATGAAACTGAAGGCTTTATCATTGGCTATGTATTGTTTTACAGTTTCCTTAAAGTTTTGGCTTAACATTCCTGCCCATAATTGGTCTGATGATACTTTTTTCATTGCTATATTGATCTGAGATGTCAAGCGAATTTGCTGCATGATTGAATTTGCAAAAAATATATAGTCTGGATCCGATGCAAAAAGCTGGGTATAATTCAGAAGTCGTTGATTAAAATATTTAACTGGACTAAGTAGTACATCTCTCTTTATTTTATATCCAAATTTTCCAGTTGGAAATAAGTATGGGTGAGCTACTTCTTCACAATGCTCATCATTCAAAATAGGTACTGGATTTTTTCCTTCACCAGGAGCAAGTGGTAAAATTTCATTATCAATTTCATTTGAGCTAGGTATTTGAGACATCAACATTGTTTCATCTACACTGAATCGAAATGCATCTAGGGGGTTTTCAGTTGTTTCTAGTTGATCACTTTCACTTTTATCACAGAAAGCATCATTTTCTATAATGACAGGAATTGCTTCATTTAGAGAATTCATTATGTGTTCTTCTATAGTTAATGGGTCACCACAAATTTGAAAATCTATTGAATCTTATCAATATTGTCATTTTCAGTCCCACCTGTATTTAGATTAATTAGTTCATTAGGATATTTGGAGTATTAATTTCTACATCCTGATACAAATGATTTTTAGTTTTAAGTATTCTAAAAGCCTTGCAACAAATTCTGGTCTTACACCTTCAAAATAAACATGGCCTCTATATTCAAGTTTACGCTTAAGTTTAACAAGAATTATTCCATTACTATCAGGATTTCTAGGCAAAACATCAGACACATCAACTGTTTCAATAGGGATATTACATAATGCTCCTTTTAACTTTGGTGCTTGACCTTTTGGCATAATTGTTTTGGAATATATGGAGTTTGTTTGGCACTGACTGACAAGGAACTTTCTTTTTAATGAGCGTTTTATCACATGTATTGCAAATGTAATAAAAACCATCAAAGGATTGAACAATATTACAATGTTTTTCAATAGCAAATTTGTATTTTTTAATTAGAAATTTCTTAACAGAATGAAAATATAGACATCTATTACAACAAACACAAACAAAGTATGGGCCTTGCTTTATCTTTTTTTTAAAAGTGTGTACTCTTTCAACCTGAGTTAGTAAATCCTTTTTTTTTGTATGCACAAGTTTCCCATTTTTGTTTAAATCACCTTTATATTCATTGTATTTCTCTTTCCGTTTTTTTCTTACACCACCTTCATTTTCATTGTATTTTTCTTTCCGTTTTTTGTTTAAATCACCTTTATTTTCATTCTATTTTTCTTTCCGTTTTTTGTTTAAATCACCTTTATTTTCATTGTACTTTTCTTTCCGTTTTTTGTTTAAATCACTTTTATTTTCATTGTATTTCTCTTTCCGTTTTTTGCTTAAATCACCCTTCTTTTCATTGTATTTGTGTTTTCGTTTTTTTCTCACATCACCTTCATTTTCATTGTATTTTTCTTTCCGTTTTTCGTTTAAATTACCTTTTGTTTTCATTGTATTTTTGTCTTCGTTTCTTGTTTATTTCACTGTCGCTATCATTGTATTTGTCCCGACGTATTGTATTACGAGCATTGTTTTGAGCTTCAATTCTATTATGCCGCATATAATTTGAGAAAGAAGAGATCAAAGATGAACGGAAATTCTCAGTTGTTGTTATTTCAATGAATTGAATTTGAAAATATGTTCTTTCCTTGCTTCTATATTCAAGATAGAAAACCTGTATATACTTTTCCAATTCATACAAATTATCAAATCGCAACAGCACAGAAGTTCCATTGGGCGAAGTAAGACCACGAAGGTCTCTACTGTGCGAATCAAAAACGTATATATGTATATATGTATTAATTTTTTTTGATATACTACGGTAAATGGCAATGGTAAAACCTTCAATAAACATTAAACATTCAATAGCACATGTTTCGTGACTTGCAAAATAATTTAATTATCTCAGAGAAGGAAAGTCTTGTACTAAAGTTGCTTCACAATCAAGCAATTCTCTAAATATAACATTAGAAGTAAAGCCATTAAATTCAATACTGGTAGGCAAATCCTCCGCAGAAAGATAATCATTGGTGTTTAGCGACTTATATATTTGGTCCCCTTCTGTAAGAATTCTATCAAGATCATGGCTGTTCCACCTTAAAATTGAGCGAATGTTTGACCGAAATATAGAAAATAAGGAAATACACGCACATTGACGACCAGCTGTACTACCAAATCTACCATCATCTTGATGAAATGTACCTTTAACTGGGCTAATAGTTTGATAGACAGGCATTCTATCAGTTGTTTTTATTTGTTTTATAGGCCAAATTAACTTAGCTAGCTAGGTAGCTAGCTAGAAGATAATCCCAAAAGAAAAATCCAAAAATATCTAACAATTATCAAACAGTATCTATCAATTTGCATCTAACAATTAAATCTATCAAGTAGTATCTGTCACGAAGGAGCTGAAAGAGAAAACAGAACAAACGATTACCTAAACAAGAAATGCTTCTTCCTCTTCTTGCATGCGGGCTTCACAGAAAGATTAAACATGGCGGAGATAATTTAGAAGTACGAAAACAATAAATCGATTTCCGCGCTACGGCTCTTACGACGACACAACTACGACGACAAAAAGCCTATACCAATACTCAGCGCTGCTAAAGCCGCTGACTAATAACTATAGTTATTACAAGATAACTCTATTGATGTGCAAACACTGGCGTCCTTTTTTAACATCTTTTAGGTTAACTAACAATAACTTCCAGTTTTATATAGATAACTCTATTAATGTGAGAAAAGGATTCCATAAACATCTAGGGGTTGCATGACATCCGTAACATGTGGGGGGAATTTCATTATAATTATATCGTCTTCCAATGCTTTTTTAATGACATATATGCTGGTATGAGTAAGGTGCCCATCAAACACTAGTAACAATGGTCGTTCTTTTACATCTTCAGTGAATTTGGCGAACCACGTTGAAAACACTTCCGTGTCCATCCAACCGTTTTTAGACTTGGCGTAAAATGTATTGGGTAGAGCCTTGTCCCCGTACCATGTGCTTTGCATATTTTTTCCAGTGAATATAATAAGAGGGTTAAGTACCACTCCAGCTGCATTACAAACACTGAGTACAGTGATGTTCTCTCTCCCAGCGCCATACCGTAATTTAAGGGCACGCTGTCCCTTCACGGAGATAACTTTCCCTAGTGATGTTTTCTCTCCCAGCGCCATACCGTAATTTAAGGGCACGCTGTCCCTTCACGGAGATAACTTTCCCTTTTGATGGATCAGTTGGGAAAGAACTTTCGTCACAGTTCCAGATCCGTTGTGCATCCAGATTAAGGTCAGCGCCGTACCCAGAGTTATTTGGGGGATACCGTTCACGCGCTAGAAAATGTTCTTAAATTAGAGTCGCTGACGGGAAAATTTTGATAAATGAGCATTCCAGATCGACGGAAAATGCATTTCCCAGTGTATGTGCGAAGTCTTCTTGCACGAATAAACATGGTTCTATGGTGCTCGAAATTATTTCCTGGTGAGAATAACCACACGAATTCATCCAGGCTCAACCACCCGACTCAAAAAAATGACGCATTTTTTTTATTTTTTTTTTGACTTGTTTATTCCAACAATATATCACTTCACAGATTGTTAAAGATCTATTTGTCTTTCTGCACCGTCACGGTACTTCTAAACAAAACATTTGTTAACAATAGAATAGAAAGCAACGTAAAGCAACACCTGTTTTTTATTCTGATATTTAAATGATCGATGGACGCAAACGTGTGAATAAAAACCACTTGCGCACAAATATTCCCGACATAGATGTAGAAACGATATTTTTCTTTCTATTTGATTGGTCGGGAACGAGGCATGACGTAGTGAACAAGGGAATTCGTGAGTGCAAAAAAGCAATCTTGATTTATTTAAAAAAAAAAAAATCTGTTCACTAAAGGTTAGTTTAGGCGGATTAGTTTGGGCGCCCATACCGTTCTAACGGTATCGAAATACGTCTGAGTACGGTGCTGAGGGTATTTCTCGAGAATCTAAAAATATCATTTTACTATACATCATGCATGGTCAAATGTTAAACGCTGTTTCCTATAACAGCGTACCGTCAATGACGCATATATTACCTGTTCAAATTGATCGTAGAAATCAAAAATTATAACTGGATTGGATGTGTTTGCTTTACGGGCAGTACTAATCTTCTCAGCCTTCTTGTGACTCAGTCCGTTTCTTTTCATAAAGCTTTTTATCCACACCAATCCAGGCCTACACCAATGCACTTAGCTAGCCGGGCCTCCGTTTCTGCATCGCAAACACATTTCCGACCAGCCTTTCCTAACTCGACTCCTTCCTTGCGTTTTCTCAAACGAAATCGCAGCGTGGATTCGTTGATACCATGACGTTTTGCTATGCCTCTGACTGATGCATTCGGCGTAGAATCGAACTCTTGAAGCGCTTCTTGGAGGTGCTCTTCTGTCCATGCGTCCACAATTTTCTTCGCAACTTTTCTGCTACCCTGCTTTTTTCTTCGATCACTCTTTGATTCACGTTTTTTTGTTTTCATTGTTAAGCCGTCTAGACAAACTATAAACACGATAAATCACAGTATATATTCCTAAAAATACTCACTGTGGTCTCTCATCCAAGAATATGGTAAAAACAAGCGTTTAGAAATTAAAAACAAACATAGCAAAACACAATTCTACCTTCTCCCACTACGAATTTATCTGCAAGAGTTTGTTACTAGAATCTTTTCCTGTTACCAATTGACGCCAAAGACCTTCACAAAATGCCATATAAGGAATGTTTACCCCTTCCTGGCAATTATAACAAGACATAAAGTTCTTAACTAAAGACGTTACACAAGATTTGTAGTAGTCTCTCTAACTTTGTTTTGTGCGTAATGATAATATTATGCCCAATGATTTCTTGATTTAATCATTGCGCATCGTTTTTTTTGCCCCGGGCGTGATTTTTACATCAACAGGTCTCCGAGAATCAATGGACTAGGTTCAGGTCTGTAATTTAACACAGTTTTTTACCAGTGGACCGTGCTAACAAAAATGGTAGAGGAAAGTTAGTGAAAAGTTGATATTGGACTTTTTTGGAGTGGTGTTCGAAACATCAAGATTTCTCTAGAAGAGTCGTCGTATGGAATAATTTAATTGGTTAATATAGCGGAGGAATCATTTCAGTTAGTTTTTTCATTCTTTAATTTTATTTTAAACCTTGTTTTAGTTGCGAAATTAACAAACTTAAAAATGCGTAATGAATATAAATGCGTAACGATTACCTCATCTGACTAATGTTAAGTTTTTTATTTTTGTCCAAGGCTGCCATCTCAACTGTGTGGAGGTCTTCTTTACATTTCTTGTATGATGAAACAAGTTTAAATTCTAATGACGCTTTGACATCTTTTAATTTTTCTAATACAAATTTACATTGTTTTATTTTGTATTGAACACGTAGTTGGTCATATGTGTAAACTTCTTTCAATTCACCAAGTGCATCAAACAATGCTCGACCAGTTTTGTAAGTAATAATCAGTTTATCAAGCTTTTCTGCTAAAGGGACATTTACTTTAAATGTGGGAATGCTTTTTAGTGATATTATGTTGTCAACAGGAACTTGGTCACTTTCAGAAGCATCAGTTGTCAAACTTGTGTTTTTAGTAAAAGAAACCTCTTCAGATTTGGTTGGTGTGTGATTTTGGTTGTTGCTGTAACGTATAGGTGTACTCGACTTGACTGGTTTTAATATATCAAACTCTACAATGCTTTTTTCTAGTTGTTGACTTAATGCTAAATCTTCTTCATAGTTATTGAAATGTTTCAATGTGTATAAATTTATGACTTCTGTTACACAATCCTTTTCGATTTTGATCTTTTCTGCTGGTATGAGATGTTTTTGCTTTCAACATATTATTTCCCAACAGTTTTTAACATAGTCTATTTCTGTTTTTATGGTGTGTGAACGAAAGTGATGAACCCCCTCAGCACAATCATGAAACTCTACACCGTCGTTAGTTTCATGCCATATATCCTTAATTAAGATAAAATCTGCAATCTGTTAAAGATGAGATTGATACACATTTGGATGGGATTCGATCCAATCAAAAGAGAAGTTGGTTAAACTCAAAATTTCGATTTTCAAACAATTTTTTGATATGATTATCATTTCTTTGATATGATGGCTGCTGCTCATTTAATTTAATTTTAACCTGCAGGCGGATCAAGGCATTAAGTATAACATTATTGGGTTCATGATTGGATGTGCTGGATGACGAGGTTTTCAAAAAATTAAATGTGCGCTCTTCTTGCTCTGTATAGCTGGATCTGCCTGAAATGATGCGGTACTGTTGTGCAGCATGCATAGTAATGGCATGATAGTACTTTCCAAACATTTTTCTTTTGGTAAGAATATTCACACCTTTGTCAAACAGTTCATTTAGTAACATTGCATGAGAAAATGTAACATTGTGTAAGCGTAATATGGAGCGATTTGTTCTTGATATGTCATGACTGTAAAGGATCTGTTGTATTTCAGCAGATGTTGTTAAAATTTCATATTGGACTTTAGGTATCTTCCGTTTCACCACACTGCATATCTTCAAAAGAGATGAACGGTAATTATTTCCCCGTTTGCAATATTTTCCTTCGAAAGCACTTCTCAATGCTTGGTTAAAAATTATTTTTTCATCCTTTGATAAATGAGATGGTAGCTCCACGTACAGATTTTTTATGTGTCCTGTAATATCATGCAGTGGTTCACATGGAAGTATGTCATATTTATAAAGATAATGTTCCTCCAATGGAGAATATGGGTTGTTGACATCATACAACAGTGCTGGGACTCTTTGCATACCTGCCATTTCTACTTCTAATAGCTTTGTTAGATTTTCTTTGTTGTCGCTGACCCTAAACAACATACAATAGTCTTTACTGGTATAATAGAAGCAAGTAAATAAACTGTAATATACATGTTTCACTTTCATTCGAAAATATTAACGACACTACAGTTATTCAATATAAATTTTGAATAATCGTTCAATGTTCTGCATCAATTATCAACATTTATATACCTGTATTTCACTTCTCTCACTTGCAATTCCTGTTTTATGTCATGTTTGTCTAGGTTGTCATAGAGTTTTGTTGTGCCACTTTTAGTTGCATTCTGACTTCTAATGGTCTTTAATATGTCATCCACTCTTTTTTTTAATGAAAGGTTGGTTATATACACGTGTAATGTCACTAGTGTTACATGCCTTTATTTGCACAGGCCCAGCAGAAGTAGTCTCCTCCTTTTTGTTGACCTGCTTCGAATTCAGCTGCTGGACCATCACCTAGGACAGATAATTTTTGTAGTTTAAATAAATCAGGCCTATCAATAAGAAAAAAGCTCCCGCGCGACAAAACGCGCGCGCTGAGAGGGGGAAATTCTGTTCGCGCGAGCGATCTTACAGTTCCAAAATTAAGACAAAAAGAGAAAAGAAACATTAATTTCTGAAGTCGGGGGACGATTTAACCAGTGAACCCCTGAACACTGGAGACTCGAAAGCCTTTATCTTGACTTCATTCGTTACGAAAATTGTATCATGTATATATGTTAATCTCTTTTTATCTACTTGTGGTGCTTAATTAATATAACAAAATTCTATTTTTTTTTTAGGTTCGTATATATATTTGAAGATAACTATTTATAGAAAGTGTTTCATTATAGTTTTACAAATAGAGATCGTCCTCGCTGTCCCAGCTCTCGTCACTTGAACAACTATCATTATCTGAGCGATCATCATCAGTTATATTATCGATACGGTTTGGTTCTGACGTATTCAACTTGAGCCGCCTGCGTTTTGCCATGTAGAGCACTCTCGCTCTTTCGATGATTTCTTCCCGCTCCTGAGGTGACCACAGATTATCGTTGCCAGAAATGATCAAAGTATCCTCCAATGTATCGTGAGCCATTGTTCAGCTTGTTTATATTGAATGCTTCCTTAACTGCGAGTTCTATGCACAGTGAATCATCAACATCCATGGCCGCCCCTGATCCTTCATCTGCGTCAAAACACCCTTGTATTTACCAAAGTTAACACTGGCTCCGTCCGCCGTACAACTGACAACCTTTTTAGTGAAGCTCTCTTGGTCCATCAAAAGCGCACTATTGTCGTCACGGAAAATACTTTCAATACCGGCAACAATCGAACAAGCATCACCCCCACCGAACCTAGCCACTTCCAGCAAACTCGCAACCACGTAAACTGGAACACCACTCCTCTCAGTTCTCACTAAAACAAGTTCTTTTTCCCTTCCAGTTTTTCTGGCTTGGCTACCATCTGATAGAATCGACATAAAATAACCACTTGCAAGTACAACTGCACATTTTTCCCTGACAGCCTCAGCTATGCAATGAACAAACTCACGTCCAGAACGACCGTCTTCTTTCCTCTCTATGAGTCGCACACCATTCTCCTTGCAGCATTTAACCTGAAAAGTCAGATAGATAAAACAATAATGGTCGTACTCAAACAATACTCGAACATGGTTTCTACCTATTTCGAAAACTTTAAACATATTTATAAGGGCAACTTACCAAAACACCAAAGTGTTTGTGTGGCATTGTCGGTTCCATCGCCATGTGATACGCACATTTGATAAGCTTCGTATATGCCTCAGCCGCGGATTTTGCGTTTGCTGATTCAATAGTCGTTTGGATCTATGAAATATGAAGTGAACGTAATTGTGTTAGAGTGAAAGTAAATAAAACTTGAAAAACCCTATTTTGTAGAAACAAACCTTGTCAACGCTAGCTCCCGTCTTAACACATGTGATTGATGGTAATCGATCTTCCTTTGGTTTACTTTTCTCACACGATAGTGCGAGAGAATGACCTTCGCCGGAAATATGTCGCGTAACAGAGTGTTTTGTTACGAAACTTGTCCCATCAATATATGTCAGGACAGCTTCCTTCACTGGTCCCTTGCAATTCGGATGCTGAAGAATAGCAGGCTTGTTTTTCGCACAAAGTTTGCACCAAACGAAGTTAACAAATCTATTTCCGTTTTCTTCTAAAGTTTTATGTCCGATAATATCATCAATACCCCATTTCATGAAAGTAGATAATTGGATTTTGTTCCCTTTGATACTTTTTTTTGACGAAGACATGTCGCGATAATGATTTCAGATAAATATAGCAATCGAGTTTTCAAAACATACGACCTGCTATTTTAGAATAACGTTTCGAACGCTCTCACCCAGAGATGTTCCCATAACAAAACTATTTTTGAATGAATGGAGAAACAGGGAGATGGAGTGTTATGTAAAACAAAAGAAATACATTACTCATTTTCTTGTTTATTACAAGAACAGGTTCCACATAAATACGCGTGGTGTGATCAACAAAACAAATTACAAGTCTTGTTACACAACTATAGAAAAAAAACGACATTTGATAACTGAAAGTACGAAAACAAAAGAAATATATTGCATTCACAAACAAAAGAGAATCATTTAGCAAATATTTCTTGGGTTTAAGGCAATAAATAACAAATTAAGTTTGATAAATTTTCTCCCTGATCTTTGTCAGAGCATCTTCAGATCATAACTAAAAACGTCTTTCAACATGCATGTAAATCATAATTGTTACGTTACAAAAACATCGTTTGACCATGTGACTATAAACATCATCCACTTCTAACTTTTTCATGTCGATGTATCTTCGTACGATTCCGATTTTAGCATGTCGGGGTCTGGTAACAAAGTAGATTCACAAAACGGAATATCTAAAGGTCATTACTGGAACGATATGTTTTCGCTTCGCACCTAACGTGAATGGTTGGTCAGTTTATGATTAGTAAAATGAACTACTCTATCTAAAATAGAAAATACAATCTCAGGAATTTAGGATATTATCGCTCAGCTACATAACATGGAATCAATCTAGGCGAGTGAAAAATCACTCCACAGAGGCCTCATATTTCAGAATTAGGCGCGTGTTTGCGTGCGCGGGAGCGATCGCGCGCCTCTTATTGATAGGCCTGTAAATATATGTGGATATGCCCTATTCGTACTAATTTCTGTCGTATTAATTTGATTCTGAGATGCATCTGCTCTTAAACTTCATTATTGTGCGAAATTTTTAGTAACATAAATTACCCTCAAAAATATAACACAGTTCACATAAGTTTTTAATTGATATTTAGTAACAATGTATTTCATTTGTGATATTCGCGAAATTTGAGAGTAGCTCTTATAAATATTTCAATACTTACCTTTGAAAAACCGCATGTTGTCATACATTGCTATGCCATTCACATTGTTTATTGGATCTGCAAGTAGTTTGATGTCCTCCATCCTTGTATTACTATATGCTAGCTGTACATCTGTTGTTGGACTTTGTTTCGTGCCAAAATATACAGTTCTAGTTTTTCAATCTCATTTTGAACTTATCTTCTCACCTAAATTAAGACCGGATGTTTTTCGGGGTTTGCTAATTTCGTTGACAATATGTAGTTCTTGTCAATAATTTTTGAATAAAATTACTTTACTAACCATGCAGTGCGTAGTATTCTTCATCACTGGAATGTATGGCTTTGTCATATAAATAATTTGTCATCATCAGGTGACTGTGATTCGAAATTGTTGATGCATCATGCCAAAATATCAGATTTTGTTGTCTTCGAAGTGATTTTAAGTACCGCACCTTGTCTGAGATAGGTAGCTTCTCACAATTGGACATTTCGTCTAGTCTTTCCAGCTCCATGATAAGAATATCCTCTGTCATGTTTTCATAGTAACTATCAAGGAATACACGGAGGTATTTTTCATGTTTTTTGATAAGTGATGTTCTCAACATTTGCAACGATACTTTTCATCCTGCAAAAAAGGGGAATGAAACATATACTATTTTAGAATCTGTGTTAACTAAATGTGTGATAGAGTTGGCAATATTGGCCAGAGTTTTAGGAAATATATTTTCAATTACCGGCAACCATAAATTGTTCGGTTATCACTATATAGAATTCACTCATTTTGTGTTTTCATAACTGTAGATTATCACAATAGAAAAAACACGTATTTGTAACATTTCGACATTTCGTCTTTTTCACATCTAACTGCATGTACAGATACATTGATATATTATTCTTATCAAACTTACAAGACGTAACCATAGTGATAAAATTGTCGCCCACCATAGTAAACAAACAGAATATCTGCTTGTGAGTTGAGGCTGTGCTGTGAACGGTGTCAGTGAACAAATGACAAATACATCACAGTTATTAGCTTGTAAAAGGAGAATTTGAAACATAGCTTGATACATCTTTTATACAGAAACACTGTTTTGCGACAGGGCAAACAGCGGTGACTAAGTTTTTGTGTATTATATCAGTTGTTAGGTAGCTATGAGTTTGCTGAAAAGCTGCAGGTACAGCCACGGATCAGGGATTTTTTTCAGGTAGTCGCTGTGTTCTCAAAAACCAAGTGCAGTCCATGCAGGAAAAAAACGTTTGGGAATCCGCAGACTTGATCTGCGGACTTCTACTTTTTGACATCCTTATATCATACTTCCACAGACCCTTTTTTCAGTCAGCTGGCTAGAAATGTACATAGTGTGTTTTGTATAAAATAGCAATGTCAAAATTTTACCTCCCAACGTTGCAAAAGTTTTTTACCCAATGTCAGTCTTCTCAGGAAAACATTCGTTTCTTCATCCGCTTTTATATCTTCATTATTGGGCTGATAACCTTTTTTTAAGAACATTTTTTTTCTCCCATGCGTGCAGTTGTTTTTTGAATTGTTCATGTGCCTTCAATATTTTCATCTGAAGTTTTAGCAACAGTGAAAAGCATTGTTTTCGTGAATATTCATTTGCAGTGTTTTTAAATTTGATGTGATGCATGTCGAACTGTGTCAATATTGGCCTTTCACCTATTATTATTATTATTATTATTATTATTGAAATTATTTACCCAGGATAGCCTCTTCAGTTCCTATTGGTACTGCTTTCAACGAGGGTCCTGCGAAGGGGTTCTAGTGCATTTAAAGCTCCCATTTGAGCTTTGAAAGTCGTGCAGGCACAGCAATCGCTCAAGTAGACAACCGCCTTAGATATCAATCCTATTCTCATGCTGAGCGCTAAGCAGAAAGGATAGATTCACACTTTTATAGTCTCTGGCATGACTCGGCCGGGGTTTGAACCCAAGACCTTCCGCACTGGAAGCGAACGCTCTACCATAAGGCTACCAGTCGGTCATTTTATGGATCAAAATACCGATATTTGATTTAATGGTTTTTTCTCGGACGTGCTGGGTAATAGTTGTAATGATCCAGGCTCTGTGAGTTCTCCCAACACATTATTGTTCTGTTCTATGCTGTCTTCATTTAAAACAATCAATTCTTCATTCTCTTCTTCGTCTTCCTCCTATAAGTATAACAGTCCCATTATCATACAAACTTCAACAATGAAAGGTTTAAAAACTGTAGTTCAATAAGGAAATTTCGCAAATTAGATTCACCCTATGTTGGAGCATGAAATTGTTTAGAGGCGGCATTTCAAAAACAGATCAACTTCGGTGTTTGTTTTAGAATATTTATTCGAATTGGCTTCATCATTTTTTTTCTGCTCCTACAAAAAGAAAGAATCTTATAGCATATATACTTTTAACAAAATTGCAAAACTTATTTGTGGCAAGAAATTTTTTCACAATTGCGTTGCTGCTTTCAAAATTTTATACGTATAAAACTAAATATGTTTAAGGTAGTTACAAATGTGTTGCAACACTGTATATAAATTAAAACAACTTACCGACTCCATCTGTATGGTCTTTGGTAGACCCCAATCAAAGTTCGTTATTGAAAATTAAACTTCGTCTCTCTCAATTTTATTTCTTTGTTCTTCCTGTGAAAAAATATGATTATATCACATTTCCTCAATCTTTTTCAAGGTAATTTTTTAATGCAAAAGTTTTCAGATCCTTTCATCACTCCTTTTTAGTGCAGTTTGCTGAATTTCAACTGAGTTTGGAAGTAGCAGGCCAGTAGTTCTCAAACATATTTTCTATAGTTCAGTTACTTCAGAAACAATATGTGGTGTGCTGTATTTAGTAAAGTCTTTCAATGTTGGTACTTGCGGCCTGAAATCAGGTTCTGATGTTCCATCAAAGAATGTAATATCATTTGTTATTCTGTTGTGTGTCCACCACACATCCTTGCCACATACCAAATAATCTAAAATTCTTTGCATATGAGCTTTAAAGTCTTTTTGTGGTATTTCGTCCAGATTGAACGTTGTGTTTACTTTGTCAGTCACTGAGAATAGATTAGTGGAAAAATGAGGCTGGTAAAATAAACGGAACATAGTGTAGTTTTCTTAGAAATTTCCACAAAGTATATATAGGCAAGAATGTTCTTATTTTGTGATGATACCTTGAAGGAAAAAATCTCGCAAAATGTTTTCTACACTAGCTAAAATACTGCAAAAATGTTTAAATCTTTTCCTGCAAAATTGTTTTCCTTCAAAGTATAATCAATGTAAAAATAGGCACATACGGATGCATGATGATAACTTTGAAATGTTTAGCTCCAGACTGAAACGTGATGACCCATTCTTTTCATTAAAGATTTGTTCAATTTGATGTCTGATGATGCTGTTATCCCGAATGAATTCATTTTTCCGTGATGAAGTTGCTCTGCTTATTTGATTCATCTTCTGTATGGAGTTTGCTTGGAAGCATATATTCTGGCCATTTGCGGAAGGTGAGTAGTTAGGAAGTAAAAGTAGATACCAAATTATTTACGATGAGTTACAACTTTCTGATAATTCATCGAATTGATGCAAAGATACGCGTGTTTGAAAGTTATATTGTGTAATCTCAATATTGATATTGATGTTCTCTCATCAGCTTTTGCATAGCAAAACTGAGATATCACCACCAACGTGTGCAATATTTCTTCAGTATCTTCTGTGCAGTGATCTTTCAAATTCTTGTATACCATTAGAAGAGAATATCTGTAATCAGCGCCTTGAAAAAATCATGTTAATTACTTTTTGTTTCTTAATGTCAAATTTTTTGAAAAATGCTTATTATACATGTTACCTTATTGATACGAAATGCAAAAAGTTTGCGGACATTTTGAGTATCAACATACCTCTTATATTATCTTTATTTCCAAAACATGTTTCCAATGTTAGTTTAAGTATTTCTTTTTCTTCATTGTTTAGAAAAGATGGAAGCACTTCTTGAATATTTGATATATAACCTGAAAAATTAATAGGTTATATAAACAAAATATAGTGTATCAATATAGTATAACATGTAGACACAAAAGTGTCATGATATTCACTGATCTCCTTTTCACAAACATGCTGACCTAAACAGAAAAAGCATATGTAAAATAAATATACCTTTAATGTCGTGCAGCCCTTCAAATAAAAATACTTCATAATTATCCAAATTCAAATCTGCCATTGTTCTATCTTTGTACCCATATGACAATCCTGGAGTCCTGATAAGTCCTTTCATATGCGTATTAAGTAACTTCAAATTTGTTTTTTAATTCTTTCAATGGAGTGTATCTGTCAATGCCTCTCAAATTAACTTCCAATGCATTATCTGTAGAGTTCAAATTTTGAAATGGTCTAATTGCCTCTTTCCTTCTTCCAAATTGTTCTTTCTCTACCACCTACAATAACATGTAAAAGATGGAGGTGAAATAATAGTTTAGTAATTCAATGCACCACTATATATATATCAATTTTTCTTTGCGTGGTAAGAAGATTAATGAAAATATGAAAAAACCTTTTGTCGTCTCTCCTTCAAACTCAGTATTTTAGTTGCCAAAGTTGTCCCCAAATCATGCAAGTGTGTTGCTGGACAACCACACATACATGGATATATTTCACCTTGTTTATTTCCAGGCTCACTCTAGTTCTGGATGATCACCTAGCAAAACATCATGGATGTGTTACACTTCGTTTGATTATACATTTTTGTGAATCAGTTGAAATCACTCAGACTCATAATTGACTCATAATTGGCAAACCAAAACAACAAGATATTTACCACTCCTGACGCCCTCGAGCATTTCTTTCCTTATCTCCTCATAACTTCGAGGCATTGGAATTGATAATCCATCTCCACCCAAAAAAAGTCAGGAAATTTTTTGATACGTTGATTGAAGGAATTTTCAGTAGAATGTTTATCAAATTGAATAAAAAATCCACCAAAGTTACACACATATATATGCAAGCATAGTAGAAAAACAAGAAACTGAAACTATAGACCAATTGTATTATCGGTTATAGATCAGTTGATGACTTATACATTTTTTTAGACTTTCTTCTACCTGGAAATTTGGGATATCTTTTACGTAATCTTGGTGTGGCTGATATCATATTTGTAAATTTGGGAAGATCAACACCATTGCTTTGCAAAACCTTCTTCACTACAACGTTCCCAGTTGTTCCTTTTATACCATACTTTCTAGCCAGTTCTGATAGATTTAACTAAAATGATGTAAAAGTTGATTTATTTAGTTCCTTGTAAATGCGAAATGTGTCGTTAAATAAGATACCCTTGAATAAGGAGAATGTACACACCTTGGCACCTTTAGCTATGGATTCAACTTCGTGTATCAGTCTTTCATGATCAAATTCATTTTGCCTACATACTTGGATGACTGGTCGAGTGTTGTTGATTTTTTTTTCCTCAAAAGTGAAGAATTGTATTTTATTTATTTATTTATTTATTTAGAAAATAAAGTGACTTAGTGGATTGTTTTTCACCTCGATTAAATTAACGGTCCTCACGATTTCTATTCAATGAAAGTTTGTCCAAGCTTGAATCAATCCACCCAAGGATATATGCTAGATATGTATGTGACTGTATTATTATTACATACCTTGCTGGGAAGTTTTGTGTTCCATCTACAAGTATGACCTCTGCTTGTCATGACAGGATCCGGACATCCTGTCATGACAAGCAGAGGTCTTTTTGAAGCATGTTTTCAGTTGGAAAATGGTTAATACGTCACTGTCGGCCATTTTTTGATTTTTTTTCTGCAACACCTTTTTCTTCTGGAGCAATATTACTTCACATCGACTCAGCACAGGCAACAATATGTGTCTGGGTCGTTTGTAGTGCGGAAAGCTAAAGTGTTATTCTGGGGTCATGGTATAAGTCACTTGAGAAGAAGTATAACATCATCTTTGTGCTGCAAATATACAACTTTACGTTAAAACTCGTGTTAAAGGTAATCTTTCTCTTTGTTCTGAGGTTAATAACAACGGCACACGTCTTAGGTGCTTGTAAGGTTGCCCTTTCACAAGGCAGGTTCACTTTTAGGCACGACGCAGTCCTTCAGGAGCTTTTGTCAAACCTAAAAGAGTTCGGTCTAACATCGCACCATCTTTTGGAGAAACCTCGTACATCAGACAAAAGATCCAAACCAACAGGTCTTTTACACCTTGCCGACCACTGGGTAATCTTGTCTGATTTGAGTGACGGGTTTGTTTTCCCAGGGCATATAACTATTACAGCTCTAAGACCAGATATGGTAATATATTCCAACTGCTCCAAGATCGTCATTCTTATTGAACTGACCTGTCCATGCGAGCAGAATATGTAATCATGGCATTCCACAAAACTGTCGAAGTACTCCCCCTTGGTTGAAGTAATCCGCAATAATGGGTGGTCCCCTCATATTTTTACCATTGAGGTTGGTGCGAGAGGTTACTCTCCCAGATCTGTTACGTGTTGTTTAAAAAATCTTGGTTTTGCCACTAAATTTGCATTCTTGACTGCACGCAAGCTGGGTGACTTAAGCATGAAAGCCTCCTTCTGCCTTTGGATTGCCGGAGATTCACGGCATTGGTCCCAGGATCTATTGCGCAGCAGTCCATCACCAAGTTCAATGCAGAAGAGTTGCCCACCACATGCATTACAGTCGCCACGGAAGCAACCAAACAGTAGCCCATCTCCGACCACCACTTCTCAGCCTAAACCATCAGTAAATGAAGGAAAAGTAAGAAAGGTTCAGATCGGCATAATAAATAAAGCTAATTCGTGTTATGCAAATTCTATCCTCCAAGTATTAACAGTCTTTTCGAGACTCTGGTCTCAATTGCCCTCTGAATCCACCTTTTTATCACCATTAGTCACGTCCATTTCTTTAAATATGTCGCTCATTAAGCGTTCCAACTCACCAATAGACCCCTCAATTTTCAATGTTTTCAACAATTGATAAAAAGGATTTTTACTTTCATTCTCAGCAGGATGTCCCAGAAATTCTACAAGTAGTTATTGACGAGCTGATTGGGTCATCCCCTGTGGTTGACAATCTTCTATCTATAACACTGACTACAAAAACGTCGTGTAACTTCTGCTTTTTTGCGTCTTCAAGAGAACAGCAGGAAACCATACTAACTTTACCTATGTTCAAGTCAATACACTTTTACAACCCCAGTAGCTTCTAGGTGGTGACAATTAAAAGTTCCATCCCACCCAACCGATGACGTATCGTTCAATAACAATACTATGCAACCATCAAACATTGTGGTACATTGAAAGCCGGACATTACTGGGCCTTTATCGAAAACCAGCAAAACACCTGGCTTAATGGTGACAACCTCTCTATTTCCGAGGAGTGTTCTTCCCACCTTAACAATTCCTCAGCTTACATACTTTGTTTTGCTAGAAGTTAGCTTGTTCCTAGCCACGATTTAAATGGGGGTGAATCTTTCCCTAGCGGGTTCTATTTACCCCAGCTGAACCTTGTTTGGTCAGCTTTACCGTAATCTTGGAGTTTGCTCACTCCACTCTCGTTCTTGGGAACCTATAAGAAGCATAGCAAGGGGGCTTGACAATTTGTCTTGTCTTTGGGGCTGACGATCCCACTTGTTACCCCAGTTCAGTAGAGAGGCATAGTTTCCTTGCTTTGTCTACAGGATTGACGATCCTGCTGCCCTGAATCATTGTTTAGGTAGCCTTATGGGGTTTTAATATACTCTGCCTGTCCTTTTGATCTACTATCCTGGGACACCACCCCTGTTAGGAAAGGCTGGTAATCTCCTGAATCTAAGTCGTAAAATACCATTCATGAAACCATTGCTCGGACATTCTGCATTTGAGCCAATCTTCCTTCCCAAGATAGCTGTCTTTACATGTGGCACAAGTGTAGTCAGGGTTAAACGAAAGGAGCAAAATCGGATTGTCACAGACTTCTGGGTCACCCTCTTTTCGATAACATTCCTCGTGAAACGGTAAACTGTCGGAAGTTATTTTAAAGAATTGCAAACCCCATCAACATTGGATACTCTTTTTACTCGATGGGCTTCTAGAGTCGAAGTTAACTTAGCTGCAGAATTAACATCAGCTGGCTTTTTAAGAATATCATTGTTTAAGCCAAAGTTTTGTTCGTATGTGACAATTATCTCCTTGGAAAAAAGGAAGAATTGTGTCTTTTTGGAAGCACATTCTTTAGAGGAGCAAAACCTCTAGACTTTAAATCTAAGACTTAACTGGTCCAGTTTATCATTGTGCTTGCACTTTGTAATTTTCCTTCTTTCTCATTAATTATTCTCATGATGCATGTGTGAGCAGCTATTCGTGAGTGGTCACTTGCCTCTGATGCGACGGTGATATTTTTATTTAAAAGCTCATCGTTAGCAGCGCAGAGGTAACGACCAGCTGTAAATATAGAAAAGCATTTGTTTAGAGGAGCAAAACCTCTAGACTTTAAATCTAAGACTTAACTGGTCCAGTTTATCATTGTGCTTGCACTTTGTAATTTTCCTTCTTTCTCATTAATTATTCTCATGATGCATGTGTGAGCAGCTATTCGTGAGTGGTCACTTGCCTCTGATGCGACGGTGATATTTTTATTTAAAAGCTCATCGTTAGCAGCGCAGAGGTAACGACCAGCTGTAAATATAGAAAAGCATTTGTGACCAAAATGGGCGCTTTGAATCTCTTGCTGCTCTTTGTAGACATAGTTTTCACTGTAATCAACATTAATCAAAAGTTTGCTGCTCTTTAAATCTCGTTTTAATGAATTGCAATACTCATTTTGACACCTTTTGACGTAGATATGTTTTTTTAGCGTCGACACCTGCGTGTTAATTAACACTACAAAATTTAGATTGACTGTTATTTTTCTTGACTTTTCTCTACCTTTGACTATTGAGACATGGAAAATACAGACGTGTTTTTTTCATTTGTGGTACCGAAATGAATCGGTAACGAGTAAACTTTTCCGTACAACTACGGTTAGATAAATCGTAGGAGTAAAATTCTACGAGATCATGCGGTTTCGTTGGTACATTCTCTTTTACGTTAGACATGGCTTTCGCAATGTAAACCGCATTCTCACATATTTCGCACAAACATCCAGATTGCGGAATAGTCTTGTTGTATACAAACTCAGGGTACCAAACAAACAAACCCATAAACCCATTTTTGTTAAGGTTCAACAACATATAACAGATCGGCGCGAACTAACTTTCTCCATTTACCTTCTCAAGGTATTTTTGTTGGTTTTTCCCAGGTGTTATATAAGTAATATCTGCTCCGATGAAAAATTGTTCAAACCACTTTCGTTCGTCATCATCGAGCTCGTTTTTTGGTTGTCCGTTTTTTTCAGCGCTATCCTCAAAAGGTGTTTGCAAAGGACTTGGCGATTTCAACCTTTTTTTTTTGGTGATCTAAGAAGGGCTCTTATAGCTTTTGTAAGGCTTCTCGATTTCGCACTTTTTGACAATTTCTGCACGATAGTTGCGGAGTTTGTAATTAAAATGACTCCGTTGTAGACAATTGTGAAGATCCTGTGGTTTAAGATTGGGAAGAAAGTCTTGATGATGATGATTGTGACTAAAGAAATTCCATGTGTTCCCTTTTTCTTTTCCGGTATGATGCCTTGGCGGGTCTCTGTTTTTGTAGCCGTTCTGCATTTTTAATTCATTCGTTCACTTTCATTCTAAGGCGTCGTGTTTTTCGTTTCGCTCTTTCCGCTGCATTCAACGGCATTTTCTAAAATATTAGAAAAGGAATGCTCGCTTATATATTTCTCCTTAGAAAAGGGGATAAGCTTAATGCGGGTGGGGCAATCCACGGGTCTTAAAAATCGGTAAGGAAAACCATGGGATTGTACGCGGATGGACAAAAAGAAAAGAAAAGAAAATTTTTTAGGAAAAAAACAAATAAAATATCCTTACCAGACAATCTGTCAATCAACTTTGCGCCAAAACAACTTGTTAGATCACTGGTTTCAAAGAAGTGAACCAAAACAATCGAATCAAAAGAACATTCGAAATCTACAATTCGATGCCCCTGCATTGCCGCATTATAAAACAGAACCAAAACATGCGTCTATTCTAGCTTCTCGGGAAAAGTTGCTAATTAAAGTCAATGAAGAAGGCAATTAATTTAGTTAATTTGACTTCTTTGCTTTGCAACTTACATTTTCGGCATATGTTGAGTGTATTCCTCTAAAGGTTCATTTTCTTGTGTGTCCGTTCGTCACACTCTTGCGAAGCTATCAAGGTACGTCTCGGTAGAAAAATATGCTACACCATAATTTTAAAATTGAATTTTTTTGTAAAATATACCGATTAACCTTATCAAAAAATTAGTTTGAAATAAAAATTCAAAACATATTTCGTAACAACCCGGAGCTGCTTAAACTCTATGTTATTGAACTCTCAGATCATATCTCAACAAAGTCCATACAGTACGCACATAATATAACAATCTATCGACATTGCAAAATCAAATATATTAAGCAGTGCATACAAAAAATGAAAAATGATCTTAACGAATTACTCTCACGGTCTCAAATTAACAATATTTTTAACAGTGAGAAATTCAAATTTATAATCTTTGTTCCTTAACGTCTATCGAAACAACTTGAGTAAATCTCCCGAATTTTTGTAATGGCGCAGGGTTCCATAGCCGGACTTTATAATATTGCTAACTTGTTCATTCCATGTTAGATTGTCGTCGAATAGAATTCCAAGAAGTTTCACCTTCTCTTTTTCTCTATAGAGTTTCCAGAACAACGAATGTGAGAAAATCCTTGGCAGAAGCTCTAATTTTATTGAAATTGAACTATGACAGCGTAGTATTCGCTCAGATACCACATTATCTGCTGCAACGATTACAAAAGATACAGAATATAACTGCTGGGTACGTACTCTTCAGATCTCCTACTCTTGTAGATATAACCAAACTGAAATGGCTCCCTGTAAGCGAATCGATTGACTGGAATACGGTGAAACTTGTTCAAAAATCCAAAATCGACCCAGAATATCCAGTCTACTTAAAGGTTGAATTTCACGATCCTATAAGAAATTTTCTATCATCTTCTCGAGAACCAACTGTTAGCATTGGGAAAAGTAAAACGCTTCAAGATCAAGCAAGAATATTTGATGCACTTCCTGAAAACATTCGGAAAACACAAAGCTACAAGCTTTTCTCTAAAGATTCTAAAAAGTTTTAAAACTTTGTTTCCTTCTTTCTGTACAGGACACCTTGTTTTCTCTTGATTTCGGTATAGCTTAAAAATCATAAAAATTTCATATGTATTATATATTAATAAATTTTCATTTGTATATTTAATTTATAGGGAGAAGAACCATATTTTTGTATGGAACCCAATGCGATGCTAAATAAATAAATAATTCTTCGTCGTACATACCTTTTTTACCACAATTAGTCAGTTTATGTCACAAAATAAATACGGAAATAAATCCATTACCCTAGCGGTTTTATCTCCCCCAGTTGGTCAGATACAAGAGTTTGTTCACCCTGTTCTCTATATCAAAAAAGCGAAAAGAGCAAAGCAAGGGGCTTGATATTTTCTCTTTAAGCTTGACGGTCCCACTTATACCTATTACCCCAATCCAGAAGGGAGGCAGATTCTGCTCACTTTGTCTTTAGGATTGACGATCCCACTTCCCTCAGTCATTGTAAAAGCCTTGCAAGGGGGTGGGGAGATTTTTGTCTTTGTGCTGCTACACCCACGCATATTACACCAGTTACGGCAGGCTGGTACTGTCACTCCGCAGCAACAATTATTTGTGAGGCTACAGCTAGGGTCACATGTCCTGGCGGACAGATAGATTTTGCTTTTATTTTAATTTACTTCCGTTAAATAAATAATTCTAAAATTTATCCCCTTTAGGATATTCGAATGGTAAGTTAAACTTGTTTTGTGTGCCTATTAAATTCAGGTTGAATTGTTTAATAATGTTGTTCTCTAATGTTGTACACGCGATAAACTGCGATGAAGGGATTGTTTGGTGGAGAATGAGCTTGGGGACGATTGGGTTGATGATGATGGCGATAAATCATCAGCTGTGGGGCTCGCTGCTGTATTGGTGGTTTCCATAATGCTGGCAGGAGGGTTTTCGGTCACCTTCTGTTTTCGGTAGCGTTCACTTACTTTGTAATTTTCGTATGCATGTGGTGTCTTTTTAAGATTAGCCCTCCAAACCTTCTTCCTTAGACCTTCGGCCTTCTTATTTTCTTCGGAACTGTGTTTGGCCCGGTACAGTTCACATTTTTCCGCATTTGTGAGGCCACTATAATCTCCTTTTTTCGGGCGACCTAAAATACGATTAAATTAAAATTTAAATAAGGCTAAGAGAATTTTTCAATGTTTGGGCATCCAAACAATTTTTAACACAAAATCATCAATACCAATAGAATTTTACGAATTGTATTTAAAATCTTTTTAGTGTCGGACGGCGAAAATAAGCTTCTCATTATGCTTCAATTTTTGAATGCTCTTTAAATAACTTTGTGAGATCCAAACGCGATCTAAGCTAAGGTATTTCAATCTTAATTTTAATAAAGAATAAAGCATGGAACGTAATCAATAAGAAAGTTGTTCCATTTCCTGCAGGAGACGTAGACATATTCTCAGTAGGCGCCATTTTGGTTTGTCAATTAGTCAAAACAAAGTCGTGATACAAAAGCACAAGCATTCGAACATTGGATTCGAATACACATACTGTTAAAATTGCAATGCAATGACAAGAAATAATAAAAAAAATAATAGAAAAAAAAGCTTTAATCTGTTAAAAATTAGATAGATAACAATTATATTTTTGTGTTTTCCTTCTCAAGAACAATTTATTCGATAGTTAAGTATATTTTTACATGGAGTATTTTATCTTGTGATCTTTAAAAAATAATTGAAATTGAAGATTAAAATAAACAGAATAAAACACATTTCTTCTCAACAAAAACCTATTACATTTAGTTTTTTGGTCTACTATTAAAAAATTAGGTTGCTTTGAGTTAGGTGTATTATTCTTTTAACAAGTGAAATAGTTTTTTTAATAGGACTTTTAGTCTACTCAAAACACTAAATTACACTAATGCCGTAGACATTTTACTTACAAAATATGGGAAAATGAGCCTGGCATTGGCTGAGATGCCTTTTTTTCCTATAGAATAGGTCTAGTAGAAAGTGAAACACCATTTTTTGGTGTTTTTTCGAATTTTTTATTTTTAAGGGAAATGACCAATTTTCAAACAGCCCCGGAGTGTGACATGCTTAATATACGAAGTATGCTATACGGAATGTGACAGGCTTAGTATACGGAGTGTGACATGCGGAGTATGTGGAGTGTGACATGTTTGATAGAAACAGAATTCGATATATTGTTAATGAGTTAAAGTATACAATGGCTGGTATAAAAGTACGCAATTTTAAAGTTGCATAATAAAAATTCATTGATTGTATGGTTAGTTTTATTGCATATAGAAACATACAAAACAAAGTTCTAAGGCTTAGAATGAATATATTGGAAGCCATAAAATTAAACTTCATACAAAACGCAAATAGTAAACTACATCATATGCTAAAACAACAGGAATATATATTATAATTTTAAGTTAAATTTTCTTTCCGTAAAATGTTTTGGCAGTAAAGCAACGTTTTCGGCTTAATCGGAATCAAATCAAATGAATTAACTTTACAGTAACGTATTGCACCATATCGATACTTTCTTTCCCGCATGATATATCATCAGGAAATTTTCTCTTCAAAAACGCAGAAATGAAATTAACGGGAATTTCATTTTCCATAATCTTTTGCAATTGTGCTGCGAACTCCGGAAAGTTTTTTTCTAACTTAGCTATGTGGCTGGCAACCCGATATGCACCACCAGACTTCTGATTTAAGAATGGGTTAAAAGCTGGATTTGTTGCCTCTTTCATCACCTTATTTAAATAGCCGCTGTGGATGCGTTGTTTAGAACTTTATCCCATTGATTTTGCAGTTCTGAGTCACTCTCTGCTTCATCATAGACTGTAGGCTATCTGGAACATAAGATAAATATGTTACGGTAAAAAGTTTGGAGTATTGTTTTTTCTACCTAACATTAAATCAAAACTTTAAAATAGAACAGTTGGAACTCTTCAGTACAGATATTTTAGACAAGGAGCGTAAAATTTATATTGAAATAAATCAGCTTACTGTTGTAACTTTCAATGCACATGGAACAAAACCAATTTCCGCGAGGCTTATTCTCCAATTTTGAGCATCTAAAATGGTGCCAGATTAAACATCTATCGCAGATTATCCCGCGTTCGTTGTTTATGGTGTTGCTGGGTCTGTTACAAAACTCCTTTTTATGTTGGACGGACATTTCGATACTTTACATCCTTATTAAAAACGAATGCATTATTTCTGAGAGCAGTGGGTTATTTTTCAGTTTTGTCTCCTTTTCTTGTTTAAGCCCAGATTTCGGATTTAGATTTTTTTTTGACACTGAAAACTATTTTATGTCGGACGGACGCGATAGAAATGAGAAATTTCAACTTTTTTGGACAACTTTATATTTCTATCTCAAAATCGAGATTAAAGACCTGATTTTTTGTATACATCAAATCTTATATTAAAGGCTATGAGTTGAAACGTTGATAACAGTTTTCACAAGTTTCTTTTGTAAAATTATCATGTTAGTAGTATCTATGGTGGACTATGTCGGACGGACATTTTGCGACTGGAATTCTGATTTAAAAAAAATGCGATAAAATATGTTTTACATGATGTCTAATGGTGCGCCTCGATCTATTATGAAACTTAAACGCTTTCATAATAAGCATTGCTCCTTTAAATCAAAATTGAAAACTATGTCAGTCCGACATAAAAACTTGTGTCTGAAGGTAGTTATTCTATTTCAAGTTGCAGTTTACTAGAGATTGATACTTCAACAAAAAATGCTACAAATTGAAGAGATAAGAGATTAATGTTGTAGATATTGGTGTGTGTAGATATAATTGAGTGGAAAAGAAAACATCACCAGTTTCATCAATGAAATTTATTGACGACGTTCCGGCCGTATACGGCCATTATCAAGTCATTTACAGATATTCGTAAAAGATTATTTTAACATTACGATCGTACGATACAATTATCGTACGACATATTAATCAGCGAATAGGAATAGCGGAACAGATGCAATATTTCTATTCAAAGCGGGTTTATCCCTATGGATTAATAAACTCTCCTTCAGTTCTAGATCGTAATTATTCCTAGCGGTGGAGAGTATCGAGAAATTCTCAAAACAAGGCCTAGACTGACAGTATAAAACATGTTCGGAAAAATAAGGACTTTTGGTCGTTTTTCCGGTTAAAGCTGAGATCCCCATGTGTTCACTGGCTCTTACCTTCAAGTGTCGTAATGTCTTGCCAATATAGATAGCGTTGCAGCTATCGCACTTAAATTTATATATCGCCAATTCTCGAACCTGAAGAAAAAATGACTTTACGCATTTTACCTCAGTAACTTCAGGCTGGTCCTGACATAGGGCTGGTCCCAAGCGTCAATCACCTGTGTAAGGCTGAGTGTTGGGATCCCGTAACACATGTGGAAAGCTACGGCCAGGTTCACAAGTCCTGGCGCATGGGTGGTTGTCTGCTCGTATTTATAGTTTTATATTTATATTTATATTTATTTGTTTCTTTCTATGTTGTATAGCAATTTGTAACTGTCAGTAGGTGTTTGTGATGTAATGTTTATAGAGGGTCTTTAGTTCAATTACCTTGATTCTGCAGACTATCCTTGTAAAAAGGGAGATCTTGCACTGAATATAGATCTCTAGAGGGTGTAACCTCTACAATTCAAAAACAAAAGAGTCAGTAGACTTGTTCCATCATTACAGCTTGCTGTTTTGTTATCTCACAATCATTGTGCGAATTCTTTAGGCGTTCTAATCACCTCTCGACCGGCCATTACAGCACGATACACAACATTCTTAACGCACTCCCCAATTCCATCCATTGGGCCCTTACCATGGTGCCTCTCATTATAATATCTTGTAACTTTAAAACGTGTAGGAATCCCATCCCTCTATGTAAGGGCAAACACATATTTTGATCTAAACTGGGCGCTGCAACCATCGCTCCACACATGCAAATCAAGAGACGCAAATGACTTTAGATGATTGTGCTTTTCCATCATGTGATATACATGAATGTGCAGCAATCCTCGAATGGTCCTTTGCTTCAGAAACAATGACAATACTTTCATTTAATAATAAAGCGTTATGGCGAATATATACAGCTGCGGTAAAAGTGCTAAACGTCGAGTGGCCAAAATATGCGGACTGGCATTCATCTTGCTGTGTATTTTCGTAGCTTTCTGCATAGTCGACGTGGACGAGCATAGCATTAGCTGGCATTTCGTTTTTTAATTGATTATATAAATTGTAGTGTTCGTTTTTCACGTAAACATGAAGTTTAAGTTCTCTGATCTTGTCTAAATGTATTTGTTTCACATCGTCGACTCTTGTGCAGATGCACACTTTGTTTACTTTGCCTTCAATCGATAACCATTGATAGTATTTAATTTCGTCACATTCATCCTCTTTATCACTGTTATCGTTGGATGAACTTTTTTCAGATTCGGATGAAGTTGTAGATGACGAATCTTTAAAGTCAGAATCTTCTATGGTAAGTGCCGGGCAATTTAGACATATACTTTTCATACAATCTGCATTGCTGACATCGCACGAGTATTCACCAACCAACTCTTTCACGTTGACAGGAAGTTTTGCGTCGATATTCTTTAACTTCCGGTTTACAGCGCTAGATATTAGAGTAATGTTCTCACAAATTTCACAGGTACATGATTCGTGAGGTGTTTGACTAGAATATTTGTACTGTTTATGTTTCTTTAGAAAATCATACAATTGTCGAAACGTCAGTTCTCTTTCAAAGGAATTAGGAAATGTTTGACATTCTTCCATTGGGACCTTGCCATTGATTATTCCGAACAGTTCTCGAATGGTCCACTGTAGGTAACGCTTTTGCATGTATTTCCTTTCCCCATCGACCTTCCCGATGTAAACATGATCTTTGCGCCCCGGTGTTTGACGTGAAATATCAGGACGATCCAGAAAGGAAAAAAGTCATTCTTCTTCCGTGTTTGAAAGTGTTTGCTTAGTTCTTCCACCTTTACTTTTGAATTGAATTTTGAAGTGCTTGTAAGCAATTAGCTTAACAATCTCGCTCCTTTTACGCGGACTTTGGGGAAGACTTTTCTCGGCTTGTGCCAAAGAGCTATACTTGGTGCTGCGGTGCTTGAATGCTGAGGAAGAAGTAAAAGAAGAAGGCGAGCTGGACGAAGGCGATTCAGATGCTGTTGGCTGCTGCGCTTCTTGAGTAACATCATCCTCCATAGCTCGTAGATCTAAGGAATAATGAATAATTTTGGTTGCATGAATTTTTTAGAATACCCAAATCACACTCTGAATTAAGAAAGGTATACGTGCATGAAATATTATGAAATATTACCAGTTTGAGCAGCGTTTCTCTTTTGTTGCATTCGTGCATTTTTGGCAGCAGCTTCTCTTTTTAATCGTAAACGATTTTCAGCTGGATTGAGCTTAACCCTTTCTCTTGCAACCCTCTTCCTAAGCGCTTGTTTACTTTTGTTGGCCTTCCCATTATATTTTTAAACGAATAAAACAACTAAAAATCCCAACGGTACGACCTGTGAACCTTTTTATTTCCCAAATATAAACATTCGAAGACTCAGAATTCGAATCGAACTTCAATGTTCGATCAAAACGCCTAAATTTAGCAACAACTAGATCTACACTATTAATATCCACACTATTAATATATTTGATCTAGAAGTCGAATTGTATGATTGACGAGCAGTCAAAAGCAAAATTAAAACTTTAAAAATTCAATACAGGTCCCCATAAATTTTTATGTCGGACGGACAATTTTTTTTTAACCATGATAACTAAATGGCTTCCTATATCTCAGACTTGAATAGGGAAACTTGTAATGATGAATTTTAATTTCCCGTTTTTATTTGACACTATAAAAAAATAAGTTTCGTTTTATTATGTTGGGCGGACATATTGAGCGGAAGGTAATATCAAGGCACTCACGTTTTGACTTGAAGTAAGGGTATCTAAAGATGAGAAACCCTCTATGATTTATAATGTAATTTATAATAAATAAATCTTTTTACTGTAAGATATTTTCAATTATAGAAACAAAAGCAACTGTCTGTCCGACATAAAAACTTTTTCAACTACCTGTTGACCTTATCTGTTTTCTTGATAAAAATAATTTCTATGCAAACTGATGTAACAAAATTGGAATGTCCAAGGGTTCGGCAAAATGGGGAAAAAAAGTTTTTTTCCGTATCTCCAAAAACTTTTGTTTTTGGAAATATGCGCCACCTTTTGTAACAGCCCCTGCTGCAAGCACTACATCGCCATTGTGGATATTTCTTCTTTTTTTCTATCAGCTGACTCAATTTGTCAACAAATTTCTGTCCAACATACCGTTTTAAGTTGTCTAAATTCATCAACTCGTCGCAAACTAAGTGTGGCATTTTTTTGACAAGTGTCGGGAGTAACTTGATATCTGTTTCGATATTTCCGCTAATAATATCATAGGCGCAGGTGTCACCAACAAACCAGGATAATATAGTGCGTGTTTTTTCGTACTCGTCCATCATTTGATACGACTTTATGACTTTTAAAAAAAATATTGTGCTTGATTTTTTTCGTTGACATACTATTAAGTAAATTAATAGCTATAGTATAATTTTTTACCTTGTGGCAAGGGCAATAATTTTTCACATTCCTCTAAATTTTTGTTTTTGGTTGCTTCTTTTGTTACCACCTCTGGAAATGCAAACAGTTTAGTTTTACCTTTTGTGATTAAAGTTATTCAGTGGTTAAAATTTTGTCAAAAGTAGATACGCGTTTTTCTTTTTATAAGAACCTAGTTTATAAAAACGTTAAGGTTGAGATTTTGCTGAAAGAACCTATTAAAAACGTACTCAGCCTGAATTTCTTTATAAGAACAAAATCATGTGAGTTTTTATTTGCTTTTTACTAATATACATGTTTTAAAAATAAGAGACAAAAACTTTATTAGAGACAGATGTTTTATATACATAACTTGTCACAGAAAGCTTATACAATACCTCCTGATTCCGTACTATCTTCAAGCGTTGCCTGGTATAAAACCTCATCTGGGCAATCAAAATTGAAGCATCAGTTAAAACTAATAGAGATTAATAAATTAAAAAGAAAGGAATATCCTGATTAGAAAAAGCTCTACCTTCAATAACTGGAAAGTCGATTTCATTTTCTGTGTCATTAGTTGCATTTTAGTTACAACTGTTTCCTTCATTGACACCATATAATAACCGTATTAACTAAATAAAGAATGAATTGTTTTAGTATTCAACATTTAACATCTTTATTTGTACTTGAAACTGATATACTAATGACTTACCTTAACGATAATAAGCTCTTCCAAACTTTGCTCTACAAGGAAAGGACTTTTAGCACCGTCATATAGAAAAACCATTCCCCGTTTAATTTTATTTTCGCCGTGTAATGCGAGACATTCCACAATGATACACCAACTAATTGAAGGCTAAAGGAAACATAAAAGTAAAGTGATAGGCACATATGATTATTTTTATAACTGTTACACGGCACATGTTATTCAACATGGTGAATACAAAAGGCTTAAAATAACTATGCAACAACATTTCAGAGAATACCCAAGTACAAGATAATCAAGTCTTTAAAATATTCCCTTCTTAACCAATCCAGGTTTAGTAAGCCAAGAGTTCTGTTATAATTTAAGTAGGAAAAAATCAATTTATAAAAATGAATAAACATACTTCATGCATGCGTTCTCTATCTTTACCGTTTTAGGTATGGAGTCCATGTCAATCCTTCTGTCAAATTGTGCAACCTGAACATTAACAGGAACAATTAAATGTGTTTGGTTAAACTTCTTTTGTCCATGCGTTCTGTTACTATTGCAATAAGGCAACCATGTCCTAAAAATAAAATTTGCCAAGTAAACAGACACTGTGGAACCGTCTCAGAAACAAGGCCAACAAGATAGCCTTGTTACATCTTTTTATAAGACAATTTTAAATCACTTTAGAAAGATAGTTAGCATGTGCATTAGCAACTTACTTTTTCTCCTTATCAACCTGTAACAAGAAAAAAATAAAAAGTTCTAACGTACACACCTTTTTCATAAAAAAACATAAACCCAGCCTAAATATTAATAAAAAACGATCGATAATAGGGTTCGGAGAAAGGTATAAAACAACTTTAAACAAGTTACACGCTTTTTTTATGAGAGCAATTTTATAAGAAAACGAGCCTCATATTATGCCAAAAAATAAGAACAAAATAAGAACAGCTTCAGGCTTAAATAAGAACAGACAGCCTCCAGGTTATATTTTACTGTTCCTTATAAAAAAGCGTTTATTTACAGAAAAATAATGGGAAGAACAGGGACATTGTTCGTCAAAATTTCAAATATGATTGAACAAATTACTAACCTGGAGTCTTTGCATGAAACCAGAGGAGATAATTGGGTTTAGCGAAGGTTTTTTTAGTTTGGACTGTCTGTAGGCAACATGTTGTACAGCTTTTGATAAAGGCTACCACGATTTCTCTTGATATATTCCCATAATATTGACATAACTACAGACAACAATAAAATAAAAGCGATGGTAAAAAGACAAAATAAATCTACAAAAGCTAAAATGAAAATGTTGCAGACAAGCTTCACTACAGTCTATGCTACATAGCAAATACTTCGTATATTATTTTCCATACTATTAATCTCTCAGTACTTTCTCTATTTTTTTTAGAGACACACAGTGAATAAATAATTTTTATCACCTTTCCATATGCTTTTTGACAAAGTTAGATCTACTAAGTTGGAAGAAAAGTCCTTGAGAAAACTAATTTTGGACACGTGCACTAAAACTGCGTTCATGGCAAATAAATTTTTCGATCAAACTGACGGTGTTAGCATGGGTTCTTCCTTAGGCCCAGTCTTGGCCAATATAATCATGACAGAGATGGAAGAAACTATTGTGAGAAAACTAGTATTAGATGAAACAATGAAATTCTATTGTAGATATGTGGATGACACGATACTTGTTATCAAACCTGAAGATATACAACGTGTACATTATTCAACAACTTTAGCAAGAATTTAGTCTTCCCTGTTGACCTTTTCACTGGTGTCATTTCACATCTTCTTGACCTAGTGGGTTTACATTTTATCGAAAAGACACAAATACTGGAATTTACACCAACTTAACCAGTTTTGTTCCATGGCATTTTCGAAAGGCCTGGAAAACTGGTCTAGTAAATCGCGGTATCAAGATCTGCTGTCCGAACAAGTTATCAAATGAGATAGCAACGATCAAACAGTTCACGTCCTGGAACGGTTTTTCAAAACATGTTTTTAATTCAACCATACATAGATTGTTGAATAAGCCACACAACTCGCCTGAAACTGTGACTGAAAAAGAAAAGGTTACCATCTGGTTTAGGTCGCCATACTGTGGTGATATTGGTGTTTCTTTGATACAGTCGTGTATTCGCAAAATCCGTCGAAACTTGGTGAAAGAGAAGTTTATTGAATTCAAGATTATGTACCATACTACAAAACTAGCCTTTTTCACCAACACAAAAGATGCTACACCTCTACTTTGCAATTTGAGCGTAGTATATCAGTTCTCCTGGATGCGCCAGTAAATATATTGGAAAAACCGAAACTAGAACATGCTTGGAGTGATTAAAACAGTGCAATACATAAACATATTAACGCTTGCAGTGGAACGAAACATGTAATTGATATCAATAATTCATTTGATAACGTAGTATTGAAAGAAATGTTTCCGAAACAATGCAATGCAAGTACGTTTCAATGTTTCCACATTCCATCTCAGAATTGAATCCTTTTTGTATGAATTTCCATATGTTACGAACAAATAGTCAGTGGCGATGGTGTTTGCTCTTGCAATGTAGGACAACACCGCGCTTAGAACACATAGATTTTCATCCGCAGGGTAGGAAAATATTGTAATTGGCTTAATAATGCGAACATGGCGGGACTGGTTTAGTGTTTAATTACAGCGGTCATCTGTGTAAGGCTGAGCGTTGGGTATCCATAACACATGTGGAAAGCTACGGCCAGGGTCGCAAGTTCTGGCGCACAGATAGCTGTTTGCATTACTTACATGCTACATATATACGTTTAATATTTATCCGTTTTAGTATCCTCATGTTATGATAAGTTTTTTTTGTTTTTGTTTTAAATGTGCCTAGTTGATTCAGTTTGAATTGTTTCCTTGTTGTGTTTTTGTCTTCATCTGTTATTCTTGTCATTGTTTGCTGGTCTTGTTATATGTCATTGCTTTGTACTGTGCCACTCCTGTTGTTGTGGTTGTTGTGCTACGGTCCACGGCTTACCTAATAACTATCCATGTGAACATTTTGCTAAATCTTAAGAGGGTTGAACCTGTACGCAACTACTACCGTTTGTCATTAGACAAGTATTATCATTACAGCTAGCTGTTTTGTCAACTTATCATCGATCAACACTTTGTCTGGATTCCACGTAACGTCGTACCTTGGGGTTGGCGGTTCATGTCTAAAGACAACTTTCATAAACCGACGTACCAAAGGGTGGTATGAAAGACGGTGGACACTTCCGATATTGTTGAGCCCTTCATACTTCACGTCTTTTCGATTCAAAGTGTTCAGGTGTACAGCAAAATAATTCTTTCCATTAGGGAAAAATTTGGATTTAAAGAAATCTAATAATGTTTCTGCATTTGTATTTTTGTTTTTTGTGTATACCTCCGTTTATGTCTCTAACGTCACAAAATTTCTTCTTTGTCAAGTTATATTGTTTCCATTCAAAGGGAATGGTTTTGGAGGCACAGGATATCTTTTCACTACCAGATGATTTTAAGGACAAGTGTTCATTCTAAGTCAGAAAGTTTTTCTGTTTTCTAGCTTGGCTGCCTTTCATTCTTTGTCACAATCTCTCTGGGGCGGGATTCCAAGTGTACCTCTCCTGGCCCTGGGATCTGTGTCGGTAGGTAAAAGCAACAACGATACGATTTGTAGCATGAGTGAATCTCACCAATCCTCGTGTTTCCACATCCATACGTGTTTGTTTCAGAACAGCTTAATTCCATTAGCTTTACGATCATCTCTGCAAATGGGAGAATCCAGAAGTTCTATAGCGGTTTTTTATTCTTTTTGGAGAAACCTCCATTTTCTTCCATTAAACGTTCCGTCTTAAATAGATCTGAATTTCGATGTAGTTACTCCTATTCTCCTCTAATTCTGATTTTTTATTAGTGTTTTGATTATAGCTAGAGAGTAGGCAATTTTTAATAGAAACTCTGCAGATCTCATTTTTGACAAATCAACATGTTATTCAAGTCCATTTATTTGTCTAAGCAATGATATTTGAATTCATCAACAGCATTTTATATACAACTTAAAGGATTTTCAACTGATTTTATACATGGTATGTTTGCTGACGATACAAATCTTTTTTACTCCCACACTAACTTGCGCACATAAACGAATGGTTTAAAGCACTCAATATAAGTATTACTAAGTATGTATCGTATTAAAGAGAAGCTACTTTGCGCATCATTAACACACTGTCTGGTAGTAAGTGGGATTCGCTCCCCGCTCCGCAGAACTGGGAGCCGGAGACGAACCCACTACACTACGTGCGGCAATATATTCGCCTGTCATGATCGGAGGGCCGATCGGCGTGAAACACTCCCTTTTGGGAATGAACAAACGGATGTGCAATGTTAAAAAATCACCTATACTAAATATGTGCTTTTGTATATCCGCTACAAATATGACGATGTTAATAATAATAATGATTTATTTTCCTCTTCCATTATGGCTATTTGTCTTTCATAATAATACAAGGTTAAAAACATATACAATTATTTATAATTAATAAATATCAGAGTAAAGAGAAAGGTAAAAAAATAATAAATAAATAAATAAATAAAAAAAATATACTTGTTAAAGAAAACATCTCGCTAGACACATCGTTAAAGACGCTAACACTCAAACTACATTAGGGTAAAGAAAATATACATAAAGAGAAAGGAGACAATAAAATTTCTTAGCGAAATATTAGATGAATCATTAACTTAGAATAAACATATACAAACCCTTGAAATTATAATCTCTATATACTTAAGAATATTATATAAGGCCAAACGTTACTCAAAGAAAATATGCGATGATATATAGCGATGAAGGTCTCAGTATGCAGATTTTAGCAGCGAACATTAGAAACCTGAAAATGGCAGCATACTGTGAATAAACACGAGACAGAACAGTGAGAAGCAAATCAATTATAGAGATTTATTTAATTAGCAATAACACGAAAAACTTAAATGCATCGCATTATCAACGTTATATTTCTTTACATATGGAATATATTTACGCTAAACGAAGTTTAATAGTTAAACTTATACCTTCAAAGTTTAAAAACATTTTGGTAGGTAGCTAAACCAGCTAGCCTGCCTCGTGTTTTTCTCGTCTGTCTTTGCCATTGTCTTGTTTTTATGGCAAGGGATTGTTGTTGTCGTGAGTAACGCGCATTGTTTAAAAAAGTAAGTTGTGGAAATTTCCGGGAAAAAACAGTTGAGTCATTTTTTGCCTTGTCCTTATTTAATCGCATATCATCTTTAAATTTCCAATACACAACTACTTGTAACATCTTGGACAAGTAATAATGTAAATAAATTTAAATAACACGCAAAACGTGCCTGTCGCCTGATTTATGGATTTGACAGATATGCACCAACACAACACCTTTTTTTAAAAATTGGGGCTTCGAATATTTATCGATTAAAATACATCAGTCTTACTTTTTATGTATAGATGATACAAAACGTAACTTCAAAATTCGTTACTAACCAAGCTAGTTTAACACAACATAATATACTAGGTTTTTCGAAAAGTAATTATCAACTACCAAAGATTTTTTTTAATTCATCCACGATTTCGATTAGACATAAGGAACCTGTGAAATAACATTTTTTTATCGGATTAAATTAAAGCAAACGCAATTCCAACTATTTTTAAGAAAAATGTAAATAAAACGTTTTTTGTGATTATTTTTAGATGCACACAATATAGTTAGAATATTTCTTTATATATTTAATATTATTTCACCTCTCTTTTTTTATCCTCCGGCCATTTTGGTATATATTTAAAAAAGTACCCTGTAACATTTATATGACAGCGAAATATATCTACCTAATCTAATTCACCTAATTCAGATTCAAATCCCGCCAAAATTATTCTAAGGTTCTTGCCTGGTTGATAATCAGGACGGCGATGCGAACATCGTACGAGATTGGTGGGGATATATTTTAGACGAGATTTGTTGTATTTTGCCAATTATTTATGCGTTGCTTTTAGGGGCAAAAATGGATGTTTCCCCAAAAAACAAAACCACTTGTACTAATATGCCAAGTTTACGTTTTTGATAAGAGCAACGTGGATGAACACGTTTTTTCCTTGAAAATCAGCGAAACATATGGCTTCTATGCCAAATCATAAATTAGTTATTTTTACGTTAAAATATCGGTACATTAGACAAACGTGAATGTTTTTTAATATATTTGTAAAGTCATTATACAACCTAAATAACTTGGTTCCGTCTTTACATAAGAAATCAGAAGCCCGCTCATGGCCATTACTCAAACAAATTTTTTGCAGTTCGTGATTAAGGCTGTAAATTAAATTTAATTTAAAGTGGGTTAGGTGTTGTTGTTTTTTTAATTCTGTATTAGAACTTAATTTTGAATTTAAAATTATTTTTAATTTGAAATTGAAATATTTTTTCTTATTTTTTTATTTTGAATGCAACCATAAGGCTTGTCTCTTCTCTTTGACCAATTATTTCACTTTAACACCACAATAAAATATTCTGACTGTATGGGTTATTATCTGCATTATTTCATGGTGTTAAATCTATTTTATTGGGCTATTTAAATTATCTATAAAAGATACTCAAGGTGAAAATATCATTGTTTCAGTTTGCGGTTTATTCTATGTCTCATCGCTGTTTCGTTTATTGAAATAACAAGGCTCTTTTGTTTACGTAAGGGAAGAAATATGGCAAGATTATTTTGGTGAGTGATTTTATTAAATTATCTTTGTCGTATTTTTGTAGTAATTCATGTTTTTCCCCGCTTTTATTCAGCGTAACTACTGGACATTTCTTTCAAGCTAACTGTGTCTGTCTCTATCAGGCAAAGTCGATTCTATTTTCGGCACCTATAAGAAGCCTATAAAATTTCCTTCTGTCTCATAAAACATAAATCGAAGATGGGATGAAATTTTATATATAATTTTGAGGAGAGGAAACCACTGTTTATGATTCCCTTAATTATATTTTACGCAAAAAATGCTTTTAGCGATCTATGTTGGTCTATTTCGTTTATTAGATTTTTTTTTCCAACTTATTATTGGATTTGAAAGAAGCTATCAAAATGCACCAAATTTCTTATGCAAAAGTCACGGGTATTAATTTCATTGTTCCTTTGTTGTTGTTAACATTTATAATTTATTCCAGCTTTAATAAATTTAATTTTCCGTGAATTTTTCCGTGGGACTAAAAACTAGTCCTCTATAAAATGAAGAGGCTTTTTTTATCACAAGTAAAAAAACAGTCGGTCTTTAATGATGTTCAGTCTAATCGGGAAATTTTCAGCCAGAGAAATATTCGCGTTTTTCGCGAATTTTCGCTATTAAATCCTTTTTAGGGTTTTGGAACTCTGAAATTCTTTGAATACTTGTTAAATTATGAAAAGTTGCCTAATTTCAAATCCTAAAACGATATGCTTTAGAAGATATCACAAATAATATTACAAAAAGATCGACTAGGTTCAATGCAGTATTAGAGTTTTATATTTTGCGCAAAAAAAATTAAACGCAAACGGGTGGTCTAGTCTAAACTGATAATATCTGGTTCTTCAATAATTTCGTTACCTGTAATATCAGGCTAATGACCCCGAATAACACAACTGTTGTTGGTGGGTTTGACAGCAAGGACATAAACGCATTCTCCTCTTTGTTTCGTTTCCCGATATCTTTTAAACTAGTGAAATCCACAAATCGCAGAATCAAATTGCCTGGGAAGTGGCATTTTAAGTCCATTCATTTTTTTGAATGAAACAACAAATGAATAACAGAACTTTTCTCTCGCGTAGTTTTGCACTAAGTTTTTCATTCACGCAATGATCGCCAATCATTCGGCATTAACTCGCCAAGGCGTAGCTGGCTACAAACGATAAAGTCGATTTATTTTCTTTGTCTTGTCCTTTTTTTTTGCAATTGATTTTTATTCCCTATAATTTTTGTAGAAAATTTTCTACGAGCATAGGCTAGCGAGAAGCGAGCTGTCTTTTTTGAGTCGTTTTCATTATCTTTGCAGTTAGCATACGAAAAGTCGCCACTTTCCGGTCAAATATTCGATGAATGTGACTTAAAATTTACTCAGTATATATAACGCTTTTTTCTTCCCATCAAAAATATATTGCTGTAAAGGGTGATTTTTAGGTTTTTAAAAATTTTATTGCAATTGATCTGCAAACATTAGTTCCGTTTTTGTTAAACATTTGATATATGAATATTTATGATGGTGGTTGATTAAAATCTATAGTATATAATATTATTATACAAAACAAAAAATAATATAAAACAAATCTTAGCACCGCCTTTTTGCGCTATACCTGCACCTTTGTAAGAGTTTGATGATACAAGCAGACACCAAGTAGAAAATTTGTTTATCGTTTATTCGTTCGTTCGTTCGTTTGTTTGTTTTCCCAATAATAATGCAAAGACAACCAGGCCAGAAATTTCCAGGCAATAGAAAAATGAAAACATGTTTGCGCGACTTTATAAGGCTATTCCCGTGACTAATATTTGATTGAAATAAAAAACATTGGAAATTAATTGGAATGGTAAATTCCACACAAAAATGCTCTTTTTTCATTTTTTCATTCACAAGTCAAAAGTAAAAATAAAAGTGGGATGTCAGTAGACGACAACTCTTTTTATTAACAGCGCACATCAATCATAATTTTAAAAATATTACCACTTGTCTGTTCAGCTATTGTCATTGAATAATATACAAATTATAATGTCATGAACAAATAAGAAAATGACTGAAAGAAAGGGTTATCTTATATAAACAACGCATTACTTGCAAACGAGTACACGAGACAAAGCATTAAAAAGGTTAAAAGGAAAATCAGGAGCACAACTGATAAGAACAATGACGTGGAGGACGCAGAAGGTAAACCAGTAACTACAGTGTGTATGCCATATATACCAGAGACAAGTAACATACTTCATCATAAAATAAGGCCAGTGTTTCAGTCTAAAAACACGCTACGTAGTATACTGTCGCATCAGAAAGACAAAATATGTCTAGAGAGTCAATGTAATATTGTCTACGAAATCCCGTGTAAGGATTGTGATGCTGTTTATGTCGGTGAAACGAAACGAATACTCAAACAACCTGTGCAAGAGCACAAAAGAGCCGTACGCAACGCTGATACAGACAAAGATGAGATTGCGGACCATAGCTGGAAGAATGATCATATTATTGACTGGGAAAAAAAGATCATAGACCGAGAGTCCGGTTGGACAGCAAGAAAAGTAAGAGAAACCATAAATATTATGGACAGAAATACTTATATCAACAGTATTTCCTATCAACTTCCAGAAATATGGTTACTCGCACTTCGGAAAGCGAATATTTAGAAAAAAGTGCAAAATATTCCGAGATAAAAAGACCATTTCATTTCAGTCTCCTTAATTCCAGTAATTATTCTTTACCAAGTTTTTGCAGTAGTAGGTATGTCGCGGTACGTCATCTTTTACTCTGAGTGGAAAAAAGATATTCCCTGGTGATTGCAAACGAGAGTTGAAATATTTCTTCTCCCTCTCGAACAGACAAAAACGTTTATTGTGCCTTTTGTAATAAAAAGTGTGAAACAGCTTTAAATAAGTTTTGTGTTGTCGTTAAACAAACATATTGAGAAAAAGATTAGAAATAACCAAGGTGCATGCTCAGAACGTTCTTATCATGACACACAGTCCCATTCCGTTTTAGTTTCACAGCAATCTTGGCTGCTATTGCATTCTTTTCCGTGCAAGGAAGGACAATGGATCAGCAAGATTGGAAAACAGGGAAAAATGGAAACCTTCTTCGATCTCTGGATGAAACAAAAATAATGCCAGTCATGCATCGTAAGTTTCCTCTTTTTGTGTTTCTATGTTGGGTCAAAACGAAATCCTTAAGTAAAGAAAGTAAAGACGTTTTTGCGTTATTGTATTATCACTTAAATTACGTACTAAGGGTAAAGTAGAAGGTTAGAGACAATTCAAAAGTGATTTTGAGCAATAAGTCTATTGAAGATAAATTGGACGGCAATTGAATAGAGTATGCTGTTGCTAAATACCCCCTCACCATAATAGTTGCTGTGGAGAGAAAGCCAATTCCTTTATTGGGGAAAAATATAGAAAGTAATCGATACCTTAATCAATGAATTAGAAAAAACATATTTCTCGATACATCTCTATAATAATAACCGTATTCTGTCTGTTTGCGCGCGAGAAATAAGTCGTGCTACGGAGACACTAAATACGATATATAAAAGACGAGCGACCCTGTGGATTTTTCCAGGGGCGACTGACTAGTCTCTATATTCTGTATCTTCAAAATCGTTAGGACTCATTTTTATTTCAAATCCCCCGGAAACTTCAGATTTAAAAAGCTCATACTTATGTAAAAATACGTTCACATTAAAATTTATTACATCCATGTATGCACTGAGGATGGTTTTAACCGAAAAGTTTCTGCTCTTTTAAAACTTGTTTTTATATTTTACTTTTTAGCCTCATTTGTTGTTATTTATAGAATTTTCTTCGTAAAGTTTTTCGCAGCTCTAAACAATGGCAACATATTCGTTAAAGTTTAGTTTTCGCGTCATACGTGAGCCATGGTGATAACGACTACAAATCTAAGTTTTATTTATAAAAACGACATTAAAGAAAAGGCGTTGATGTTACAGTCCTATTAAGTAAGATTTCAGAGACATGAAAATGACTTGACGGTCACAAGCAAAATCAGAACATGTTCAATCTCCGAATAAAAGATCTATAAAAAATTAAAGATTCTCAATTAACTTAAATAAATTTGTTACCATTGTTTAAACGAAATAGCCAATAAAAAAGGTAATATGTAACAGCTACATGTCTAATTGTTCTTTGCATTACTTTGTAGAGGATATTGCACACGTGCATCACGAAAAAGCTGAGAAGAAGGAAGCAAAGCGTCCCTTATTAGCAGGTATATATATTATATGGTTGCTTTTGAAGTACTTTTGGGTGTTTGAGGCAAGACACTGTCATTAACGAAATTTAGATTTTTACTCACCAAGTAATAACCGGACGATCTTAATAAGGCTGCCCAGGGGTGGTCGTTAAAGTTTCGTTATACTATTACTCAATTCTATACCCAATTTAGATTGTAATATAGCGTTCTCAAAATATTACAAAACAGCTGCAACATGATATCGAAAATTCCTTAAACCTAATTTTTTTTTTTGCTGAAATATTAAAGATCTCGATTAAAATACTCTGCACTTTAAAAAGTTATAATTGATAAAGGGTTATGGAGGTGGTTTGTGGGACACAGGACCGTCAAATGTTTTAATATTGGATTTCGAAAACTAAAAATTAAAAAACTAGACTAAAAAAATCATCTTTTTAAAACTGTTTACAGTACTAAGAAGTGCTTCATTATTTAGTTGCATTTTTAAAAAATAATTTCTCACAGTAAGAATTACAAAACGATTGATTACTTGCAATTAATTTGTAGAAGAACATACGTTCGAGCATCAAGAACCAGTGGCCAAAATGGAGGCAAAGAGAACTATATATCCAGGTAACTAATCCGTGTCTTTATTTACCTTTTATTTATATACTTTTAAATTTTTGACTTTTCTTTGACATCGACTTTTATTTAAATGAGACATTGTTGTTTTTACATTTTCTGTAATTAATTGTTTAAAGGATGGAATTCGGTTCGATTTAGCTATTACCTAACTATTACCTACCCTTGGTATAAGCAACTGTACCAAAATCTGCAAAATTGCTAAGCAACTTTAATATAAGTATAAGCAACAATTTAGGTTTGTGTCTAGGTTTTAAAAACAAATTATACCAAATAAATAATAACAGGCGCTCAAAGGTTCCGTTTTTTCCTCAGAAAATTGTTTACCCTCATTTATGGAGCTCTTTGTTTCCTTTTTCTGCTTTTAACAATTATTTAGTTTGGGTATTATGCAAGAATTTAACATGAAATAAAACAATTTCAATAGTTTAGCAGGATTTAAAAAGCTGTTTGATGTTCTTTTAAGCAACAGTTAAGCAACTTTTCCATCAATTTAAAGACATTTCTCAACAACTCGAGTACCAAGTCAAAATTCTAGCTGCTTATAGAAAAAGTGTGTGTAACTTTAAATGTTATACAGAACCTAATGTTGGATGAGAGATGGTACAATCTAGCAGACATAAAATGTAGAAAAAGCCAGAGCAAGGTACGGAAGCGACTAGCTTCAACAGCATAGAAACATAGTCACAAGTCTGGATGAAAAATACACACGGGCATCATGCAGGCTTTTAGTTTAAAAAGCATAAAATATCAGTATTTAAATCATCTCAATATAGGCTACATATCTCTAAACAAGTCATAACTTTCAGGACGCTTTGGGCAGAGTGTGTTAAAATGCGTTGCATAAAATCTGAGAAACATATCGGTTGAAGGATTGTATTGCGTTTGTAGGTACCAAATGGTGTGGGAAAGGTAACACAGCTCAAGATTATAATGACTTAGGACTTCTTCGAGTTGTTGACAAATGTTGTCGAACACATGATCATTGTCCAAGGTAAGTAAATTTAAATTGCATAGCCGCTTGTATTGCTCATTACTCAAGTGGTATTTTTTCTATATAATAATTATAATTTGTAAATATACTAGTAACATGAAAGAGGACAAAGAAAGAAAGGGCTTATTAAGTAGGTACACACTAGTGAAGAAACAATCAGGCAAAATATTCATAAAAAGCAAAATCACTTAGTATATCCCAACATGATGTTTAGTATTTCTTTCCATTAGGGTTTTCTTGACTGCAGTTACTTGGCGTTCAGTATCTGGGCACATGCATTAGAATTTTTTTTAGGCGCGACGCCTGTATTTTAACTATGGAAGTTAAGACTAGTCAACTTCGAAGTGTTTAAAAGCGGAATTATTTCTTAACAACTAAAAAAGCACACAAAATTCTGCCATCTTTAATGTAATTAAAATTGAGCATATTACGCGCCGACGTTTAAACTCTGGAACTTGCAGCCATGAACGCCTTAATGGAAAGCATTCCTCAGCAATGAAAAGTAAGAGGTCGTGGTGTCAGGGGTGAGGATTCGAGCCTACCCTTGATGTGGCTTACTCTGTCTACGCATCTACCAATCTCCAAAGTCAAAACATTATCACTTTCACAAACGATGTTTCTTGGATTTGTGGTACCTGTATATATGATTTTAAAATAATTTACGATTTGCAAGAAATAAACGAGATTATATCTAGAAAAGTTAAACTATAAAACGCAAGTAGCTATGTAAAAGAGAAAAGATACAGAAAAGAGCAAAGTGATAACAAAATTATTGCCGCTTCTAAATCAGAAAACCTTTTTAGCAGCAAGCTTCATATATATACATCACTTTTGTTCTTTAGGTTTCTTTTGTCCGGAGTCTCCGGGTATGGTGTTGTCAACAACGGGATGTATACTGTTAGCGACTGTCAATGTGACTTTGCATTTAAAAAGTGTCTACGTGAGGTAAGAATTAGTTGGGTCTTGTTTTCGCTCAGGAGGTTAATGACGTTAGAAGTTAGACGTGTATTGTCGTTCAGGTTTCGGTGTTAAGTATCGAAATGGTTTGATATTTTACTTACATTGCCGTAACGGAAGTGAATTATAGGCTTTATTAAGGACTAGTATTTTTAATCCTAACCTTTTATATCTTTATATATGTTGGCCCTTTTGTTAGCGCTGTTAAGCCATTATTGTGAGCAAGGGTTTACGGTGCATTTAATAGTAAAAAAGCAATGATAAAGGGTTAACACGTGGCTTCCTTGCTCTGTTTTTTAGGTATCTTTCTTTCGAGGAAGAGCATCTGCTGCTGCCATCAGCCATACGTACTTTAATATCTTAGATATGAAATGCCTAAAGTTTGATCAAAACGACCAAGCAGAAATTGTATCACAATAAACTAGTGTTTGCACTATATATTATACTTCTATGTAAATTACTGGTAAATAGTCTATATAAAAATATGTATACCTGTACGCACATTGATTGTGAAAATAAGCGAATTACCCTTTATTATTTTTCTTAATGTCTGTCTCTCCCTCATTTAGACCGCTGGCATGGTTTTTTAATCTACTAGTCCTAAGTGCTAAATAATATAAACCAATTAACGCACACTAACTTAAAATTTTATATCTAATCGATATAAGAATTACATTAAAAATAGAGTTCACCCTACCTCAAAGTGCCAAATAATTTAAACCAATCAAAGCACACTAACTTATAATTTTATATGCACCCAATAATAAGAATTACATTAAAAATAGAGTTCACCCTACCTCAAAGTGCCAAATAACACGAACCAATCAAAGCACACCAAATTATAATTTTATATGCACCCAATAATAAGAATTACATTAAAAATAGAGTTCACCCTACCTCAAAGTGTCAAATAATATAAACCAATCAAAGCACACTAACTTATAATTTTATATGCACCCAATAATAAGAATTACATTGAAAATAGAGTTCACCCTACCTCAAAGTGCCAAATAACATGAACCAATCAAAGCACACCAAATTATAATTTTATATGCACCCAATAATAAGAATTACATTAAAAATAGAGTTCACCCTACCTCAATGTGCCAAATAACATGAACCAATCAAAGCACACCAAATTATAATTTTATATGCACCCAATAATAAGTATTACATTAAAAAAAGAGTTCATCCTACCTCAAAGTGCCAAATAATATAAATCAATCAAATCACACCAAATTATAATTTTATATGCACCCAATAATAAGAATTACATTAAAAATAGAGTTCACCCTACCTCAAAGTGTCAAATAATATAAACCAATCAAAGCACACCAAATTATAATTTTATATGCACCCAATAATAAGAATTACATTAAAAATAGAGTTCACCCTACCTCAAAGTGTCAAATAATATAAATCAATCAAAGCACACTAAGTTATAATTTTATATGCACCCAATAATAAGAATTACATTAAAAATAGAGTTCATCCTACCTCAAAGTACCAAATAATTTAAACCAATCAAAGCCCACTAAGTTATAATTTTATATGCACCCAATAATAAGAATTACATTAAAATTAGAGTTCATCCTACCTCAAAGTGTCAAATAATATAAACCAATCAAAGCACACCAAATTATAATTTTATATCTAATCGATATAAGTATTACATTAAAATTAGAGTTCGCCCTACCTCAAAGTGCCAAATAATTTAAACCAATCAAAGCACACTAACTTATAATTTTATATGCACCCAATAATAAGAATTACATTAAAAATAGAGTTCATCCTACCTCAAAGTGCCAAATAATATAAACCAATCAAAGCACACTAACTTATAATTTTATATGCACCCAATAATAAGAATTACATTAAAATTAGAGTTCACCCTACCTCAAAGTGTCAAATAATATAAACCAATCAAAGCACACTAACTTATAATTTTATATGCACCCAATAATAAGAATTACATTAAAAATAGAGTTCATCCTACCTCAAGGTGCCAAATAATTTAAACCAATCAAAGCACACTAACTTATAATTTTATATGCACCCAATAATAAGAATTACATTGAAAATAGAGTTCATACTACCTCAAAGTGCTAAATAACATGAACCAATCAAAGCACACTAACTTATAATTTTATATGCACCCAATAATAAGAATTACATTAAAAATAGAGTTCATCCTACCTCAAAGTGCCAAATAATTTAAACCAATCAAAGCACACTAACTTATAATTTTATATGCACCCAATAATAAGAATTACATTAAAAATAGAGTTCACCCTACCTTAAAGTGTCAAATAATATAAACCAATCAAAGCACACCAAATTATAATTTTATATGCACCCAATAATAAGAATTACATTAAAAATAGAGTTCATCCTACCTCAAAGTGCCAAATAACATGAACCAATCAAAGCACACTAAGTTATAATTTTATATGCACCCAATAATAAGAATTACATTAAAAATAGAGTTCATCCTACCTCAAAGTGCCAAATAACATGAACCAATCAAAGCACACTAAGTTATAATTTTATATGCACCCAATAATAAGAATTACATTAAAAATAGAGTTCACCCTACCTTAAAGTGTCAAATAATATAAACCAATCAAAGCACACCAAATTATAATTTTATATGCACCCAATAATAAGAATTACATTAAAAATAGAGTTCATCCTACCTCAAAGTGCCAAATAACATGAACCAATCAAAGCACACTAAGTTATAATTTTATATGCACCCAATAATAAGAATTACATTAAAAATAGAGTTCATCCTACCTCAAAGTGCCAAATAACATGAACCAATCAAAGCACACTAAGTTATAATTTTATATGCACCCAATAATAAGAATTACATTAAAAATAGAGTTCACCCTACCTCAAAGTGCCAAATAATATAAACCAATCAAAGCACACCAAATTATAATTTTATATGCACCCAATAATAAGAATTACATTAAAAATAGAGTTCATCCTACCTCAAAGTGCCAAATAACATGAACCAATCAAAGCACACTAAGTTATAATTTTATATGCACCCAATAATAAGAATTACATTAAAAATAGAGTTCATCCTACCTCAAAGTGCCAAATAACATGAACCAATCAAAGCACACTAAGTTATAATTTTATATGCACCCAATAATAAGAATTACATTAAAAATAGAGTTCACCCTACCTCAAAGTGCCAAATAATATAAACCAATCAAAGCACACCAAATTATAATTTTATATGCACCCAATAATAAGAATTACATTAAAAATAGAGTTCATCCTACCTCAAAGTGCCAAATAACATGAACCAATCAAAGCACACTAAGTTATAATTTTATATGCACCCAATAATAAGAATTACATTAAAAATAGAGTTCATCCTACCTCAAAGTGCCAAATAACATGAACCAATCAAAGCACACTAAGTTATAATTTTATATGCACCCAATAATAAGAATTACATTAAAAATAGAGTTCACCCTACCTCAAAGTGCCAAATAATATAAACCAATCAAAGCACACCAAATTATAATTTTATATGCACCCAATAATAAGAATTACATTAAAAATAGAGTTCATCCTACCTCAAAGTGCCAAATAACATGAACCAATCAAAGCACACTAACTTATAATTTTATATGCACCCAATAATAAGAATTACATTAAAAATAGAGTTCATCCTACCTCAAAGTGCCAAATAACATGAACCAATCAAAGCACACTAAGTTATAATTTTATATGCACCCAATAATAAGAATTACATTAAAAATAGAGTTCACCCTACCTCAAAGTACCAAATAATATGAACCAATCAAAGCACATTAACTTATAATTTTATATGCACCCAATAATAAGAATTACATTAAAAATAGAGTTCACCCTACCTCAAAGTGCAAAATAACATGAACCAATCAAAGCACACTAACTTATAATTTTATATGCACCCAATAATAAGAATTACATTAAAAATAGAGTTCATCCTACCTCAAAGTACCAAATAACATGAACCAATCAAAGCACATTAAATTATAATTTTATATGCACCCAATAATAAGAATTACATTAAAAATAGAGTTCATCCTACCTCAAAGTGCCAAATAACATGAACCAATCAAAGCACACTAAGTTATAATTTGATATGCACCCAATAATAAGAATTACATTAAAAATAGAGTTCACCCTACCTCAAAGTGTCAAATAATATAAACCAATCAAAGCACACTAACTTATAATTTTATATGCACCCAATAATAAGAATTACATTAAAAATAGAGTTCATCCTACCTCAAAGTGTCAAATAACATGAACCAATCAAAGCACATTAAATTATAATTTTATATGCACCCAATAATAAGAATTACATTAAAAATAGAGTTCATCCTACCTCAAAGTGTCAAATAATATAAACCAATCAAAGCACATTAAATTATAATTTTATATGCACCCAATAATAAGAATTACATTAAAAATAGAGTTCATCCTACCTCAAAGTGCCAAATAACATGAACCAATCAAAGCACACTAACTTATAATTTTATATGCACCCAATAATAAGAATTACATTAAAAATAGAGTTCACCCTACCTCAAAGTGTCAAATAATATAAACCAATCAAAGCACATTAAATTATAATTTTATATGCACCCAATAATAAGAATTACATTAAAAATAGAGTTCATCCTACCTCAAAGTGCTAAATAACATGAACCAATCAAAGCACATTAAATTATAATTTTATATGCACCCAATAATAAGAATTACATTAAAATTAGAGTTCATCCTACCTCAAAGTACCAAATAATTTAAACCAATCAAAGCACATTAAATTATAATTTTATATGCACCCAATAATAAGAATTACATTAAAATTAGAGTTCATCCTACCTCAAAGTACCAAATAATATAAACCAATCAAAGCACACTAAATTATAATTTTATATGCACCCAATAATAAGAATTACATTAAAAATAGAGTTCATCCTACCTCAAAGTACCAAATAATTTAAACCAATTAAAGCACACTAACTTATAATTTTATATGCACCCAATAATAAGAATTACATTAAAAATAGAGTTCACCCTACCTCAAAGTGCCAAATAGCATGAACCAATCAAAGCACACTAAGTTATAATTTTATATGCACCCAATAATAAGAATTACATTAAAAATAGAGTTCACCCTACCTCAAAGTGCCAAATAATATGAACCAATCAAAGCACACTAACTTATAATTTTATATGCACCCAATAATAAGAATTACATTAAAAATAGAGTTCATCCTACCTCAAAGTGCCAAATAATATAAACCAATCAAAGCACACCAAATTATAATTTTATATGCACCCAATAATAAGAATTACATTAAAAATAGAGTTCATCCTACCTCAAAGTGTCAAATAATATAAATCAATCAAAGCACACTAAATTATAATTTTATATGCACCCAATAATAAGAATTACATTAAAAATAGAGTTCATCCTACCTCAAAGTGTCAAATAATATAAATCAATCAAAGCACACTAAATTATAATTTTATATGCACCCAATAATAAGAATTACATTAAAAATAGAGTTCACCCTACCTCAAAGTGTCAAATAATATAAACCAATCAAAGCACACTAACTTATAATTTTATATGCACCCAATAATAAGAATTACATTAAAAATAGAGTTCATCCTACCTCAAAGTGTCAAATAACATGAACCAATCAAAGCACATTAAATTATAATTTTATATGCACCCAATAATAAGAATTACATTAAAAATAGAGTTCATCCTACCTCAAAGTGTCAAATAATATAAACCAATCAAAGCACATTAAATTATAATTTTATATGCACCCAATAATAAGAATTACATTAAAAATAGAGTTCATCCTACCTCAAAGTGCCAAATAACATGAACCAATCAAAGCACACTAACTTATAATTTTATATGCACCCAATAATAAGAATTACATTAAAAATAGAGTTCACCCTACCTCAAAGTGTCAAATAATATAAACCAATCAAAGCACATTAAATTATAATTTTATATGCACCCAATAATAAGAATTACATTAAAAATAGAGTTCATCCTACCTCAAAGTGCTAAATAACATGAACCAATCAAAGCACATTAAATTATAATTTTATATGCACCCAATAATAAGAATTACATTAAAATTAGAGTTCATCCTACCTCAAAGTACCAAATAATTTAAACCAATCAAAGCACATTAAATTATAATTTTATATGCACCCAATAATAAGAATTACATTAAAATTAGAGTTCATCCTACCTCAAAGTACCAAATAATATAAACCAATCAAAGCACACTTAATTATAATTTTATATGCACCCAATAATAAGAATTACATTAAAAATAGAGTTCATCCTACCTCAAAGTACCAAATAATTTAAACCAATTAAAGCACACTAACTTATAATTTTATATGCACCCAATAATAAGAATTACATTAAAAATAGAGTTCACCCTACCTCAAAGTGCCAAATAGCATGAACCAATCAAAGCACACTAAGTTATAATTTTATATGCACCCAATAATAAGAATTACATTAAAAATAGAGTTCACCCTACCTCAAAGTGCCAAATAATATGAACCAATCAAAGCACACTAACTTATAATTTTATATGCACCCAATAATAAGAATTACATTAAAAATAGAGTTCATCCTACCTCAAAGTGCCAAATAATATAAACCAATCAAAGCACACCAAATTATAATTTTATATGCACCCAATAATAAGAATTACATTAAAAATAGAGTTCATCCTACCTCAAAGTGTCAAATAATATAAATCAATCAAAGCACACTAAATTATAATTTTATATGCACCCAATAATAAGAATTACATTAAAAATAGAGTTCACCCTACCTCAAAGTGCCAAATAACATGAACCAATCAAAGCACACTAACTTATAATTTTATATGCACCCAATAATAAGAATTACATTAAAAATAGAGTTCACCCTACCTCAAAGTGCAAAATAACATGAACCAATCAAAGCACACTAAGTTATAATTTTATATGCACCCAATAATAAGAATTACATTAAAAATAGAGTTCATCCTACCTCAAAGTGCCAAATAATATAAACCAATCAAAGCACACCAAATTATAATTTTATATGCACCCAATAATAAGAATTACATTAAAAATAGAGTTCACCCTACCTCAAAGTGCCAAATAATTTAAACCAATCAAAGCACACTAACTTATAATTTTATATGCACCCAATAATAAGAATTACATTAAAAATAGAGTTCATCCTACCTCAATGTGCCAAATAACATGAACCAATCAAAGCACACCAAATTATAATTTTATATGCACCCAATAATAAGAATTACATTAAAAATAGAGTTCACCCTACCTCAAAGTGCCAAATAACATGAACCAATCAAAGCACACTAACTTATAATTTTATATGCACCCAATAATAAGAATTACATTAAAAATAGAGTTCATCCTACCTCAAAGTGCCAAATAATATAAACCAATCAAAGCACACCAAATTATAATTTTATATGCACCCAATAATAAGAATTACATTAAAAATAGAGTTCATCCTACCTCAAAGTGCCAAATAACATGAACCAATCAAAGCACACTAAGTTATAATTTTATATGCACCCAATAATAAGAATTACATTAAAAATAGAGTTCATCCTACCTCAAAGTGCCAAATAACATGAACCAATCAAAGCACACTAAGTTATAATTTTATATGCACCCAATAATAAGAATTACATTAAAAATAGAGTTCACCCTACCTCAAAGTGCCAAATAATATAAACCAATCAAAGCACACCAAATTATAATTTTATATGCACCCAATAATAAGAATTACATTAAAAATAGAGTTCATCCTACCTCAAAGTGCCAAATAACATGAACCAATCAAAGCACACTAAGTTATAATTTTATATGCACCCAATAATAAGAATTACATTAAAAATAGAGTTCATCCTACCTCAAAGTGCCAAATAACATGAACCAATCAAAGCACACTAAGTTATAATTTTATATGCACCCAATAATAAGAATTACATTAAAAATAGAGTTCACCCTACCTCAAAGTGCCAAATAATATAAACCAATCAAAGCACACCAAATTATAATTTTATATGCACCCAATAATAAGAATTACATTAAAAATAGAGTTCATCCTACCTCAAAGTGCCAAATAACATGATCCAATCAAAGCACACTAACTTATAATTTTATATGCACCCAATAATAAGAATTACATTAAAAATAGAGTTCATCCTACCTCAAAGTGCCAAATAACATGAACCAATCAAAGCACACTAAGTTATAATTTTATATGCACCCAATAATAAGAATTACATTAAAAATAGAGTTCATCCTACCTCAAAGTGTCAAATAATATAAACCAATCAAAGCACACCAAATTATAATTTTATATGCACCCAATAATAAGAATTACATTAAAAATAGAGTTCACCCTACCTCAAAGTGCCAAATAACATGAACCAATCAAAGCACACTAAGTTATAATTTTATATGCACCCAATAATAAGAATTACATTAAAAATAGAGTTCACCCTACCTCAAAGTGCTAAATAACATGAACCAATCAAAGCACATTAAATTATAATTTTATATGCACCCAATAATAAGAATTACATTAAAAATAGAGTTCATCCTACCTCAAAGTGCTAAATAACATGAACCAATCAAAGCACACCAAATTATAATTTTATATGCACCCAATAATAAGAATTACATTAAAAATAGAGTTCATCCTACCTCAAAGTGCCAAATAACATGAACCAATCAAAGCACACTTAACTTATAATTTTATATGCACCCAATAATAAGAATTACATTAAAATTAGAGTTCATCCTACCTCAAAGTGCTAAATAACATGAACCAATCAAAGCACACCAAATTATAATTTTATATGCACCCAATAATAAGAATTAAATTAAAAATAGAGTTCATCCTACCTCAAAGTGCCAAATAACATGAACCAATCAAAGCACACTTAACTTATAATTTTATATGCACCCAATAATAAGAATTACATTGAAAATAGAGTTCATCCTACCTCAAAGTGTCAAATAACATGAACCAATCAAAGCACACTAAGTTATAATTTTATATGCACCCAATAATAAGAATTACATTAAAAATAGAGTTCATCCTACCTCAAAGTGCTAAATAACATGAACCAATCAAAGCACACTAACTTATAATTTTATATGCACCCAATAATAAGAATTACATTAAAAATAGAGTTCATCCTACCTCAAAGTGCTAAATAACATGAACCAATCAAAGCACACTAACTTATAATTTTATATGCACCCAATAATAAGAATTACATTAAAAATAGAGTTCATCCTACCTCAAAGTGCTAAATAACATGAACCAATCAAAGCACACTAACTTATAATTTTATATGCACCCAATAATAAGAATTACATTAAAAATAGAGTTCATCCTACCTCAAAGTGCCAAATAACATGAACCAATCAAAGCACATTAAATTATAATTTTATATGCACCCAATAATAAGAATTACATTAAAAATAGAGTTCATCCTACCTCAAAGTGCCAAATAACATGAACCAATCAAAGCACACTAACTTATAATTTTATATGCACCCAATAATAAGAATTACATTAAAAATAGAGTTCATCCTACCTCAAAGTACCAAATAATATGAACCAATCAAAGCACATTAAATTATAATTTTATATGTACTCATAATAAGAATTACATTAAAATTGTTTGTTGAAGATTTATACATGGCTAGAATTCGTGATGAAATATTCATCTTAACATGTAAAACACACAGAAAATAAACAATGCTACAGGTACAAAGTACTCAGAAGTAGACCCACAAACCTCACATCATCACTTCCAATTCACAATGGCTTCAGTAAGCTTAGCCCGATCGTAGCATGTTTGACCTACTACGCGTAAACGGTCAAAACAAAGCTGAAAAAGAACAGGGGGTGCGGGATCCAAAAGAAAGCCGCAGGGTCGTGGGAATTTTTTGTGTGTCTCGGTACTTGCGGTTTCATGTTGCGCAGAGACAGACGCCTATTATTATAGAGACCAGTCGTTAACCCGTGAAATAACCCACGGGGTCATCCGTCTTTAAATTACACGCTATTTCGTGTGCCCGTTGCACGACACTTTTCTTGCGGACAGACAGACACAATACGGCTATTACTAAAGACATTAATAAGTTGCAGTTCTTTCCTCGATTAACAGAAATCTCATTTACTTTATTAATTTTATTATTTTGTATTAGAAGTTTTTGGTTATGTTTGTCGTTTTTTAACGAATGGTTAGCGAGCTCAAAATGTTTAGCTAGCACAGGAGTAGCTTAATTGAAGGAATTAATCAAAGTGACATTATGCGACTAAAAAAAGTAGTCCAAATAGAAACCATTCTTGACCATCAATTAATCGGTAATCAAGGATCGTACGATATTTGTGTCCACTTAATGCCTTTCTAATTACATTAGACATTTTGCTCTCCTTCGCTGCACATCAAACGTAACAACTAACTTTATTTGAATTTCCAAACGATGCAGGTTGCTTTTAGAAGTTGGTTTAGATATGCTCTGATCAATTTAACTTTTTTTTCATCAGTTTGCTAAGTAAACTGATGAAAAAAAATAAATTGCGTTCTAGATAAAATTATACGACGAAGAGTCATTATAGAGCCGTTGTTTTGTTTACCTCTGAGGATTTGACAATTCTTTAAGTCATTTACAAATACCGACTGACCTATTTGTTATCAAGCAAACGCGAGGTTTGTAAGAAAAACGAGACGTTGAAGATGTCTTGTTAAATCCAAAAATTGGGATGCAAGAAATACGAGAACTATATTTCATCGACAAGGTGAACAAATTACGTCCGCGAGTGACACCAATTAACACTAGCGAGGAGAAAAGTGTGCAAAATTCGGTGAGAGAATGTTATAATTACTGGAGAAGGAAGGTAGGCAACAAGACGCAGAGTGAAAATAATCGAAACAAGAAACTAGAAGGTAACAACATATGTCGAACGGAGAAGTGCAGTGTTCATTGCGAAAACAAATATATTGATGAAAATCAGAATCTTAATCAAGAAGCCGCAAATGATGAGCTTGAAGAAGCCAACATTAACGGAGAGGACGGAAGCAGTATAAAGTCCTTCATGGAATTCTTGAAAGAAAAAGTAGAATTTTATATTGATTTCCTTCCAGACTTCCCGCAGGTGAAGCAAAGAATTGTGGCAGTAATGCGATGTAGGTGCCCATGCTGGAGGTGACTGTCATCAATAGTGATTTGACATGTAAATTTTTCACGCGTGCTAAATCTGCGGTGACTAAAATTATGGCAAATTCTGTTCAAAGAAGGAGAATTATAAATTCATGCCACAAATAATGAAAGATAATTTCACGAAGTGTAGAGAAAACATCGCTTTTGTCGGTTATTATTATTTTTAAATGCACGGATCGTAAATTTAATTTTGCTCAATGTTTATGAACAAATAAATTCTGTTTAAATACAGTTGAACTCATGTAATTCGACTCTTCAGGGGGTCTCACGATTTGGTCGAATTACATGAGTTGTCGAATTATAGGATTTCAACCTTTTTTTCGGCCAAATTTTGAGAAAAATAAAATATGGATGCTGTGCGCGGCGTAAAATATTGTGCATTGGCTATAAGAAAGGGTACAAGTTTTTTGTTTTAGTTTTGTAAGAATCACGACATCTTTTCAACAATAATGAACTTTTCATACAATTATTTGTTTTGAAAAAAGTCAGTAATGGAAGATTTGTATCATCAGCTGCGCCAGTACTCGAAACAAAAATTTGAAACGTAAACAAACATTCGAATTTCATGATTCGATTTTAGAAAATTTCCAAAGTCGAATTACATGATGAAAAACACGACCAGGGGACCGAAGAATCTGGTCGATTTATATGATTTGTCGAATTATGGGAGGTCGAATTAAAGGAGTTTTGTTGTAAGGGTTTCATAGTAAATTCTGAAGGGACTGAGGAATTTGGTCGAATTACATGATTTGTCGATTTATGGGAGGTAGATTTACATGAGTTCAACTGTAGTAACATTTAATTCGATCTACTACAATGTGTCTTTTTCTTAGATTTGACAGTATGCAAAAAAACTAAAATAAAGTTCTTTCCTTTTAAAAAACAACAACAAAACATTAGAAGCACACTTTAGAAACAATATATTTGCGAATAAAAAAGCGATGTTGAAAAATGCATATATTTTAATATAATAAAAAAATTACTTTTATAGAAATTTAGCGGATTTTGCGGTGTAAAGGTTCTTTCGCGAATTTTAATTTCCGCGAAATTTCTTATCTTTTATCTGACCGCGAAATTTTTATTTTTATTCTCGTGTATGATATTATTTAGTAGTTGAGAATTATTAAAATTTGGTTTGTCTTCAAATAAATATTTCTAATAACTAACAAGTTAATCCGTTTAATCCTGACTATTCACTATATTTCTCTATAATAATAGCCTTATGGTGTCTCTTTCTCTCAAAATGGTACACTAGTAGCGTAAGCACACGAAATACGAAAAAGGGTTACGATGTAGACCAAACGCGAAGCCCAATTTTTGAAAATAATCGATCCAAATTTTACGCAGCCTCAACATGCCAACGTGGGAAACGTACTACGATCGGGCTACTCTCACGACGTCCACTTTTTCTCTTCTAAATACTTTGTATCTATAGGAATATTTATCTTCTGTATGTTTTCACATGTTAAGATGAATATATCATCACGTTTTTTAGCCACTTACACATCTTAAACACAATAAGATTTTGGGCACAAATGGAGATTTAAAGAAGCATGCTAAAAAGCCAGCTACCTTGCCTTATTATTCAGTTTTGTATAAGAGCTTTTTATCCTAGCCAGCATGATTTAGTTGCTGTTATTTTCCCCAATCTGATTTTTACTAAACTGCAACTGTAAGCTGTGGCTATAACTAACTGTTAGCTACCTGTGGCTAAAAAGTGAAAGTACCCATATAGGTTTTATACTAAATGCAGTTTGCCGTCTACACCTTTTACTGTACTATAAATTTGGCAAGAGTCGAAACTTTATTGATTGAATAACAACAGGCTACTTTTACGCAAAGTATTCCGCAGAAAACCCCGTTCGCCTTATAATCCGTTCCTTTGATGAGTACAACCTAAAGTTTTAGCGATTGCAGCATGCTTGCTGGACAATCTAGTGTGGCGGTAGCCATTTTGAATTAGATTTGTAGCTCTTTTTTTACCTTTATGAGACCTTTATAAGAGAGTGTCTGGATATCTACTGAAAGTAGCCCAAACGCATTTTGGCTGCAACAAAAATCTTAATAATTCTAATTCTAAATGCAGTTAGGCAGCTACAACTTTTACTTCAATATAAACTTTGCCAAAAGTTTATTACTTCAATGAGACAACAGCGATTTTCTTTTTAATTAACAATTAATTTTATAACCATAGGCTAATTTCACGAAAACGTATTTCCAAAATAGAATTGCTGAGTGATTGTAATAGCCGGACGTGGTAATTACAAGCTCTTGTGAAAGTTATTTTGAAAAAGGGTATTATGCCTATACGGATGTGCGAAGTGATTTAACTGTACTATGCGCTCAGTCCGGTGTCACGATTAACTTTTAAACTTTTACAGAAACTCATTCCGCAAAATAATAAACAAATGTTGGCGACTGTTTTTTCGATGTTGGGGTAACAACTGGCAAAACCAGTTGTGCTTCTACCTTAACTAAAGTCGCGGAAAAATTACTTCTGGAAAATTATCACACCCGAAACACCTGAATGTGTGGTACAGTTTACGGATCTTATTAGGCACTGTACCGGATATAAGGCCAGGTAACACAGGTACTTGTTGCTTAACCTGGCGTTTCGACGTGGGTCTCCCGACTAGTTTTTTCCCTAATAGCCGTAATCTGTCTGTTTGTGTGCCAGAAAAATGTTGTGCTACGGAAACACCAAAATAAGGACCTTTTTATATCATACGGAGGAGATTTAGTTTTATTTTCCAGCGTTTAGTATATTTGGTGAGCTGCCATTTTATCAATAAAATAACCAATCAACAAGCCTTACAATAATATCCGCGTGTTTCTACTGTTAAATTATTTTTGCCCGCGTTTTTTATCACATAGGCACTTTAACTTTTTTACCCATCGGCGAATGACTTAAAAAGCAGTCTGAAATTTAACAAGAAAATCGAAATAATTAAATCGTTTAGAAAGAAGTGTTCTGGACTTTTCGCTTTATTTTTGGAAGTGAGTGTGGTCAGTCTTAGGCTTGCAGGGGTCTGTTTAACCTTTTTTTCTTCTGAGAGCTTTTTATTTTGTAATATATGTTTTCTGTATGTTTTCGCATGTTAAGATAGATATATTGTCACGTCACACCAATTTTAAGATTTGAACAACGAACGAAGATCTTGAGAGAGCATCTTAAAGTAAGATAACTAGCCAACATTATTTATCTTTGTGTTATCTTCTCCAATTCATTATTTACTTTCACTATTTACTCAGGTTGTGTTGTTAATGGACCACTTTGGCTTAAAAATAAAAGTAGCCAAATAAGGTTGGTTGGAAAAAAATCTCTATAATAATAGAGAGCTTCTGTCTGTCCGTCTGTGACTTTTGCAAAGTGGATTGTATTCTTCACAATTTTCTTTGATAAAGTCTATAAAACATCACCTATAAATTTGTTTTGTAATTTACCAAACTTTTGTTAAAATAATATTGACGTCAAAGGAAAGTATATTAAGATTAGATAAGCCATTACAATGCACTTAAATTTTTGAGGCCAAATAACTTGGCTCATTTTTCACCGCGTGGGTAACTAGGGACAACCTGGGACTAAGTTGGGTAAGATTTCCAAGCCTGGGTCCTCGAATCCGATTCTGAATGAACGGGTTGATGACGTGATCAAAGATATTTCCATAACCGTTTGCCAAAGATACATGATCCTATACATTTTCTTGATCATCGTTTCAAGATGTATACGATGAAGGTAACAGGTATTTTATGTTTTGGCGGGTCCTTGCTGACGTCAGCAAAATTTTTAAAAGTATGTATCTTCTTAACTTTTCCTAAAATGTACATGTTCATATACATTACTTTGATTCGAGTTTCAAACTCTTTTCAATAGATGCTACGCGGGTTAACAAAATTCTCAAACAAATATTTCATATATATAAACTTGACAGTGCTGACGTCATCAAAATTTTAATGACACCTCTTTATTGTAATTTTTCCTCTGCATAAGTGGATTTTTCCACGGGCGTTGTCGACTAGTATTCAAATAATCTTTTCTAGCGGCACTTCTACTCTAATATAAACTTTGTCAAAAGTCCAAAGTTTATTGATGAGAACAGTCTTGATTAACCTTTGATACTTGGGGTTTATTTTTTACCCGTAATTAATTTTGTATTAGTGTGTTTTTAATTAAACTGACAATAAATTTTGCAAATTTATTCTGCAAAATAAAATTGCTGAGTGGATGTTTAAGCTCTGTGGGCTGTTTTTATTTAAACCGAAGATGCCATAAGTCAGTGTTTTCTTTAGACTGTCCCAAAATGTAATTTTATGCATACCTTACGTTAGGAGCTCTGTAGGAATAATTTAGAACCCAACGACAGAGAGAATTATGTAAAGCTGTACATGGAAGATGAAACATTCCAGATTCTCATTCCCGAGCTTTAACTGTAGTTTAGCACATTGTATGACATCCTAAAGTTAGGAGCTTCGGAAGAGGGATTATTCCATCTGAAAAAATGATGAAACATTCCAACACCCATTACTCAAGATCTATGGTAGTTACGTCTTTGAAAATTTGTACCGGAGTAGCGAAGTACTACGTCTTTTAGTTCGATCCAAAATAAAACTATCAAGAGCACCGTAGGAAGAGATATTCCAAGTGCAAATAAAAATAAGTCTCTCTGTAAATCAACCATAGAGCTTGTTATTCTTTATTTCTGCTCTCCAAACTTTATGTATTACCCTTGTAATACATTGTATTGCTGTAAGAAAAGGGTTACAGTGATTCTTGAAGCCTTTGCGGAATAGAATATTCCACAAAAATTTCGCGCTGTTTGTTACATTAATAATACAAGCATCAACGAGTGATTTGAGGTTCATTTCCATTTATCATTGTTTTAAAGTAAAGTAAATGTTAAACGTAGACACCCATACATAAATCTAGCAGATAATGCATATATAAGAGCATTTACGGAAGAAATATTCCAATAATCAAAGAATATAACAATATATGAACCTAACCATTATTCATAGGAGGGACACTATAATTACAACTATTATATTAATCTTTAAACCGTTATTATCGAACCTGCCTTTTAGCTAAACACTTTCAGAGCACTTAATGATGGAATATTCCATAAACAAGAATGCTGTGAAAAATTTTGAAGAAAATGTTTCCAGAAAATTGTACATGCAATAACTCAAGTAAATTTCAGAAGTTTTAAGTTATTTTAAATGATTTGCAAACAAAATGCCATATCCATTTCATTGTTTTTAAGTCCTAAAGTATGATATAAACAAAGGAGCCTTCTAAGAAGAATTATTTCATAAGAGTGTATTCTTTTCATCATCTTCTTTTTTTGATAGACTTTACTTAAATGTTCAGTATTTTGAGAGTTTGATTCAAAAAGCTAACTCTTACATGTAGATATTATTTCAGTGCTGAATGTTTTATCCCGGTACGCTCTTGAATTTAAATGCCAGATTTATCTCTGAGATAAATAAGTCAAACTTTTTCGTTAAATCAGGAAATACTCAAGTAAACTCTGAATTTTTCTTTGAGAATCAATGACTCTTTAAACCAAATTGTTGTCTGTTTTTTGCTTACATGATTGGATTTTTTCATTCCTGTTTTGCTCTTACAAGACTTACATTTTTCATATTAGTAGCTGCTTAGCTCTTTTGTTAACGATGTTTTACAAGCTGTATGACTGAGTATGACTGTGCTTATCTTACATTCATATTCTGTAAATGATTGTTACATCATCATAAGTCATATTTTGGAATAATTCTTCATTTGATGCTCCAAATCAATTTCTCTATTCATTCTTATCAAACTAGTAGTTATTATGATCTCATACAAGTCGAAAATTCATTTCAAAAAGGAGTAAACCAAGTAATCAAGCTAGAAATATTTTGAGCTTTGACCCAAACTTCTACAGGAATCTTTCATCCTAAGGTGCTCCTGGAATTGAATTTCGGAAATTAAGGTATTCAAGATTATCATTAGCACACAAACTTGTCCAAAACGAGCATCTGAGGATTTCCAGGGACAAATGCACAAAAACAGTCATTTTTTTTAATACTGCTTCCTTAAGAGCTCCTAACATTGTGGTCACATATTCTAAAGGCAGAATGACAAGATGTCCCAAAATTTCTAGGGTGAGTGTCAAATTTTGACAAAGTTATATCAAAATATTTGTTTTTTGAAAATCTCGAAATTACATTTTGGGACAGTCTAAAAAAAACACTGACATAAACTTTTTTTTAAAAGGTATCACGCCTGTTGGGTGCACTGAAGTAAGCTTATTCCGCAAAAGAAAAAAAAAATGTCGGCCTGCCATGACAACCCGTGTTTTTATTTCAGCTAAATTTGCAGGAAAGTTCTTTCCTCCAAAATACATTACATCCGAAACACTATCACAAAGTGTACTCTTCTTTAGATTTGCGAAATAGTGCATACCTTTACTACATCGCTCCATATGGGTATGCTTCACAGTTCACCTGCCTTTAAGCGCTCAACATGTGGTTCCACGTTTGATTACTTGTGGCGTAACCCGGCCTGTCGTCGCCGGATCTCCCGGCTAGTCTTTTTTTATAATGATAGCCGTATTCTGACTGTTTGTGCGCGAAAAAAAATATTTTGTTACTGACTCACGAAATGCGATATATATAATTTGTTTTGTCATTTGCGTGTTTTTAAAATTTCTTATACAAAAGTCGTGGGTAGCTGTTATTGTTCCCTCGATGCAGTTTCTTTGTGATAAATACGTGTGCGAATAAAGTTACGGACAATTAACATTACGTTGTCTATTTTGTTAAAAAAGGTTTGAGTAATCGCGCCTTTTTAAAGAAATTAACGAGTACATTTTTTTAATGAGAAGAAGCGAAATGGGATTTTAAAAAGATCTTGTAAGTGAATTTTTTGTTTGTTGACTATTTATTCCCGCCTTTTGATTGAAATGAACAAATCGAATTATAATAAAAAGAAAACTGTTTTATGTTTACTAAAAATATAATTCGGAATTTATTTCATAAATTTTGTTTCTTCTTTAACCATTTACATTTTTTTTAACAAGTCCTTAACAGCGTAAGAAAATGCCAAATTTAGCTTTTCAAACGCTGTTTACATCATGACCCGCTTTCTTAACCCAATTGGGCGATAAAAATGTGCTAATTATTGTTATATATGGTAACATGTATCAAGTTAAGAAAAGGTTCTCTTTTTAAATTCATCCAAAACTGTTACAAAAACTTTTACTTTGACAAAAATAGTTCGTTTTGTTGTTTGTTTACAGGGGTGGATCCAGTGTGAGTCAGCGCCGTCACGCGACTGACTCACACACTTTTTCTAGAGGATTAAAAAAAAATAGGGTACCGTGGTCCTTTGACTCTGCGACCGTTAAATTTTACTTTACGGACATTTTTCTTCTGTGACTTAGTTGATGGGTACGGCAAAAAGCGAGTGACTTGCGATCGATTTTCATGCAAGTTAATTGGCTTGTTAGCTGAAATAACGTATCCTGATTGGTTTACAAAAAACTGATGGCTTTACCCCATATTAACGGTATTCGAAGTGTGGCACGGCATGTATTTCCCAATAATTATTGAATCTTTTTGTAACTGATACCGTGTGATCTGTTTTTCGGAACAATCGAAGGCAATTAGGAGACTTTTTTCGACCAAACGAAAACAATCAATGTCTTTTCGGATCAAATGAAAGCAATCAAGGGCTTTTCGGACCAAATGAAAGCATGTAAGACTTTAATAAGTAACCAGGCATATTTTTTCTCTTTTTGATATAAGGTATGGTGACTCACGACATGTGTGCTGCAATGAGGTGCAATATTTTTTTTAAGTTTGCAAGAAATATACGTAAAGTTATTACAATAAATCAAGTCTTTATGTCAAAAATGTATTTACAGTTGTTTAGATAGATAATAAAACAATATGTAGCTAGCTAGCAAGAAATTTTAATGCAGAGGGTTATTTTTCACAGTCGTTGTTTTTTTTACTTTTAATATTAGTACAAGTATGTTAACTTAAAATAATTTTACAAAATAATTCCAAACCAATTATTCAAAGTAGCAATTTTTATGTGGGTGGTATAAAAAAGCATACTTTTCGCTTATGGTGAAAGTCCTATAATTTGTGACAAAAATTAAAATAATGACTTAAAACTTGGCATAGTTTTAGACCAGTTTGATGAAATGAAACCCAATCTATACTGACCTATCATCATAGTATTTGAATTTAGGCATTTTTTTTACAGCATATCTGTTTTAACAAAGGTACAAGTACAAAAACATTAAGCAATTTTCATGATTGAAATAAGTTGGATAGAAAATTAATAAAACTGGTTTAAGCCCATATTTTTTATCCAGTCCAAAGAAATTGTGCAGCACCAAAATGTTTACCTTAAATTATGATAGTAAAAAGGCTTAATCATGATGACGACTACGGTTTAAGTGATAAACTTTTTGTTTGTCTTTTATTTATCAAGTTATCAATTGACTAATGTTTGAGGAAACACAGTGTGCAGAATAAGCAGTGACCAACCAAAAGGATGCATATATGTTTTTGTTTTGTAGGACTACATCCGGCATCTTGTATAATACAGCAGTTAGTTTTGGCTTTTTACTTATTTTCTGGGATAATTGTTTTTAGCTCTAAAGTCACTGGAAATTTGTTCGTACAGCTATTTGTCCCTGCTGCATGCATGTTGGTGACAATATACGGGTTGCCATGTTGCCACATTTACCATCATTAGAGCTTTTCCTTCACCCTGCGATATATAGTAAGCATCATGTTTTAGTTTCTTGCTATAAAAAATATCACGCTAAGTTTTTTAATTTTGTTGTTATTCCATCTTACATATGACAATGCCTCTTTTTACAATTAAACTGGTGTAAAACCAATAGAATTTGTGTGAAATAAAGCTTTTTTTACTTGTACTTACCAGGCTTGCTTTAGTTTGTTTTGGTAGACTAGTTGCAGTACCGCGGTCAGTATTCTGACTATTACCATCTTATCTATTTTAATTTCCCAGTGGTAAGAAAAAAATGCTGTGTCTCCGGACTATGTGTACAGTTACATCAAAAACCAAATTTTATATTTTCCTGACTGTGATGCAAAGTGCAAAGTTGAACCTGTATTTACATCATGATATGCTAAAAATACTTATGCTCAGGCTTGTATTCTGTTTTGTCTGCAAAGTGTTGATGAAGAATGTGATAAGGCTTTTAAAGCCAACCATTTCTGTAATTTTGGATGAAATAAGCAAAAAAAGTAAAAGCAAAACACCTTTACTTCATTTTTTGAATAAGCTTTCTGCGCATAAATGTCTTTTTCTTTTCTTTTTTATCAATTTATTTTCTTTAATCCCCTGCTTTTCTTCGTTTTCTTCATCAATGTTGCCTTCACAGCTTCCTTTCTCGCTTTCTCCATTAGAAGTTTTGATGCTTGGATGTGTTGTATTCTGTACTGCATTGATGGCATCTTTTCGCGCACGTTCTGATATACTCCGATGCTGAAATATTTGGCGTGAAATCTCGTACTAATGCTGCGAATTCAAGATCATCTTCATCTTCTACCTTCTATTTTATCCTCTCTTTTGACAATTCCAATTTAAAATGTTGCATTGGTGACATCTTTCTATGATTCTTGTACCCATTGAATAGCTTGAAGACAGTCCAAGCTCTTGACAATCTCTGAAGCAGATTTCTTTTCATTCACCCATGCAAGTAACTACTTGACCAATCTTTTACGGTACGTCACTTTTAAGTTTTGTATTATTCTAGCATCTAACGGTTGATGCCTCGAGGTTGTATTTTTCGGTAAGAAAAACAAGCTTGGTTTAAGAGAATCGATCAATGAAAGATTCCACGTGACACGTTGCGTTGTCGAAAAGAAGGATTACCTTTCTAATTTCATTGGACATCATCCATGATTCGAGTAAGAGTTTGCATCAAATAGTCGTGATGAGTCTTCAACCTCTCAAGACAACGTGGTACTTTACTTTTCCAGATTGCAACAGGTTGGTCAATCTATTGTCCAGCTGCGTTTACGAAAAAGGCGACGGTTAATTGTTGTTTGGACTTTTCTCCTCCTCTGACTTTTTTATCCCAGGTTGTTCATTGAGCACGGTAACTGGTAAACGTGTGAACAATACCCGTTATGTATGAACTGATTGGGCCCGAGAAAGCTGTTGATTTGAGGGGAACATTAAGAAAATCTTAGATGTTGTAAATAAGAAAGTAAAAAAAATTTATGAAATGTATGAAATGCTTTACATAAGTCCTCTTTGTGCCAAAGTTTTAAAAATCTTTATTTGGTGCAAGAAAAAAGGTTCCGCTGTAGTAATGTCCGCTTTATACAGATTTTTTTAAGAGAATTTTGCTCTAAATCATTCCGTTGCAAGAATTCGTGCCCGCCTTAAACAGATGTTCCTTTTGCACCACGTCCGCTTTGGACAGATTTTTTTTACAAGAAAGGCAGAACACTACTTCGAATTCTTTTTTATTAATTTCTCTAATCTTTAAAATTCGATTGAGGATCGGGCGCAACGTCAGCCAAAACATTCTAATAAACTATTTCAAGTATTTGTTGCTTCATCGTAAGATATTATCTATATAATAATACGCTTGTGTGAGTGACCATGTGAGTCCACGACATGCAAAGTACGGGTCACTTTCTTACGACGTGGCGTTAAGCTAAAATTTACCAAGTTAAAAAAAACGCAAATCAGGGGGTTACTATTTTTAAATATTTAATTCTCTTTTCTTATTACTTTAAAAAATAAAACACTTTTTCTTTATTTTATTAATACTATTCTTTTATTTTAAAACGTTTTGATTTGTTTTGTGTTTTTTGTTTTAAAAGCCTCACGGGTTGGTTAAAGATAAAATAATTAAATTTTACCCCCGGTTTACTACGTGCGCGCCCGTATCTCACGGAAACAAAGTTTATCAACTGAAAAAAGAAAACCGAAGCGAAGAAGGTTGTCTCTTTTTTAAAGTAATCCTGAAAAAAGTTATTTCAAACAATGTTTACTCATCATAAGGTTAGCATAAACCTCATTTTTGTGTTCTGGGACCGAGGTTGCTTCCTTTTATAAAAAATCTATCGAATTCGAATATGAATGTAATTCAAATCTAAAATGTAAAAGAAGAAACTGTTCTTGTCGAACGAAGTTGGTGTTGTTAGTTAGAAATACTTTTATTTAAAAAATAAAAAATGTACGATGATATAACATTACAAAGAGAATTGATTGAAAATGTATCAAATAATTGTAATCCAATTTATGAAGCGAAGTTTAGTAGTCGAAGTAAAAAACTGATTGAACTTTCATCCAGAGAACGCTAGCAAGCTACCTACTGAGAAAGCGGAAGAAAAGCAGGTGTGTTGTTTAGATTATTTAGGAGAGAAATGAATTTGGGTGTATAACGATATTTTAGCCGTTTCTTTCAGAGCTAAATTTTTCCTTAAATATTAAGTTTGTTGTTGTGTCTTGCGCCGGAAAATATTTTCTTTAAGCCCTTATTTTGCAAGATATACTCTGAAAAATGGGTGAGAAGTTTAGAATATCCTAGGAATATGTCTAAGCTTGATAGTTTGTTTTAAATATGAACATTTGTATGACGCACAAAATTGATTAGAATTTTACTTTTTTTATTGTATATCAAACGAACTGAACTTTTTTGTGTCCAAGCAATAGGCCGTTACATGTAGTAGAAATTGCCATTAGCTAGCTATAATAACTTATAGCATGCTTTATTTTATTAAGGCATTATATATTTTCAGGCCATAGTCATGCTAAGAACATATTAAGAATAATGAGGATAGCATTTGTCAAAAAGTTAAGAACATCAGGCTGAAACTAAAACACACTATTCACAGCGTGTATATCCTATTTTTCCGTTGTTACTGTTTTTAACACTACAGACTGTGTAATTCAGTGTTGATGTCGTTTTAAAAACCTAAACCTAAAACCTAAACTTAAATCAATGTTTACATCTGTTACGTTGCCGTTTGAAATATATTCGATTCTTAAATTCGAAAACGCTGCATTGTTATCTTCTTTGATTTTATGCGTGATTTTCTTGATTATAAGTTTGGGTCTGTTCTTTTAATATTTTGGATTGAAATATTTCGGCAGATATACAATATACCAAATGATTCAAGTTTTTATATTTCTCTTTTATGTGTTTTTAACTATTAATTTCTTATATTTTGAGTATAACTTTGGACTGAATAGCTGATTTTGTATGACTTAACATAAAAATGTTGGATTTTTTTTTATTGTTTGGTATCCCTTTTTTCCCTGGTGTACTTCTGGAATGGCAAAGCAAGTACATAGTTTTAGCGTATTTCGCTTTTTACGTAACGGTTGTTAGACACCTTTGATATTTTTGGACATTTTCCGTTTTTATTTTATATATTTTTTTTTTGTTGCACATGCTTTTATTTTTAGACATTTTGTTTCAGCGGTTATAAACATAGAATAATGCAGATTGTGAGCAACCTCGATTCCAGGGCTTTTTTCTCTTTTTGCCATCCCGTTATAAAAGAGACAAAGAGCCCGGGGTCGAGGATGAAATGTTTGTTTGAAAATTCAAATTACTGTGTTGTATGTTTTTGTTTGGTATCCCTTACATCGGTTTAATGAGAGATTCAATGGATTCTTCCACGGGAATTCAGATAACTGTTAATTTCTTATATTTTGTGTAAAACTTTGAAAGGGTTGCTGTATGCAATAGACTGAATATCTGATTTTGGTATGACGTGTTACAAACTGTACATTGTGGAAATTTTGTAATAACTTTTTTTGTATAACTTGGCAAAATATGATGGATTTTTTAAATGTCTCATATACTTTTTTCCCTGGTGTACTTCCGGCATGGCAAAGCAAGTATAAATTTTAGCAGATTTCGCTTTTTAGGTAACGGTTGTTAGACGCCTTTGATTTTGTTGGACATTTTGCATTTTTGTTTTTTTTGTTTTGTTGTACCTGCTTATATTTTCAACGTTTTGGTTTCAACGGGTATAAATATAAAGTAATGCAGACTGTGAGCAACCTCGATCCCAGGGCTTTTTCTCTCTTTTTTTCCGTCCCGTTATAAAAAGAGACAAAGAGCCGAGGTTGGGTTGTAAGTTTTAAAAATTCAAATTACCATATGCTGTATGTTTTTGTTTGGTATCCCTTACATGCATTTCATGGAGACATTCAGTGGATTCTTTCACGGGAATTCGGCTAGTCTATATAATAATACGCCAGTTCCGTGTCTCTGTAACAGGCAAAGTGGATGTGTTAATTTGTCGCCGTAAAAATCTTTGATGTTACCGAAAAAAACATGTCTATTTTGTTAGCGGGTTTACTTTGTTTACGTCACGTGATGAAAACGGCTCAATTTGACTTGCTGAAATAAATTTAACGGCTAACTTTCCAAAAATGGTGTCCCTCGACACCGAAAAAAACACTTGAAAAAAGTGCAAAAAGTGATTCAGAGAAAGAAAACTCTAAGTAAAGAAGTAGAAGTAGAAAAATAAAGCTGAAAGCCACAAGAAGTTACTTCGGAAGTGAAGAGTGGATCTACGAAGTAGTAAAGTAAAGTTAGAAGTACAAATTGAATGCTAGAGTTTCATGTGAATTGGAATTGAGAAAAAGTAAGAACTTTTATATTTTCAGACGTTCCGTTTTTATATGTAGCACACTTAAAATTGTCAAAAAGAATCGCATTCTCAAAAAAAATCCATTGGAGCTTCAAATTCTTTAAGTTTTATATTTTACCGCGTTTTTTATAAAAAAGCTAGCATTTGTTTACTTTTTTTTGCATAATTAATGTGTCCCCTCTGGTGCGTAACTAATGTATTTGTCCTAAAATTCAAAATGCTGCATAAAGCTGTTAGCTGGCTACCAAACAAATGTGCCAGCGAAATAGAAAGTTTTGGTTTGTTGAACTAACTGCAAATGTCATAATTTTTACATTGCTATTGTTTTCCTTTATATGTGTTTTACTAAGCATAAATAGCTAGCTATAGACGTAGCTATGTCTCCCTAGCTTAAGTATATTTAACTGGGTGTCTTTAGGTACTGTTTTGTTAGGTAGCTAGCTAGCTAATGTTAGCTTCGATGCTCCATCCCATAGCTAGCTCTAATCTATGAGTTTTGTTGTTATTCCTCTTTTTTTAGGTATTTATAGCTACCTTAGTAGTCAAACTTCTCTTATTTTTTGAACACGAATTATGATGTAACAAGCTAGCTACAAAATCTTTCTTGAACTTTTAGGATATATACTGTGACACATTTTTATGCCCATAGAGAATATTTTTTTCACATTTCCTGTAAACTTTACAAGGGGACCACAATATGACAAGTGGAACGAATTTTATAGAATTTAAAGTGTGTGTGTTAAGTTATTTTTTATTGTTTTGTTTCCTCATCCTGTTAAACTTTTGTCAGCCTACATGTAAAATGCCAGGTTTTTTTACAGGGGTTTTTGACATTTGATTGGAAATTTATATACATGGGTTTATGACTTTGGGTTAAAAAAATTTATGAGAGGATGGTATGGTTGTCAGTTCATATTGTTTGTGTTGCAAAATGCTGTTTTTTGAAATTTTGTGGAAACTTTTGTGGAAATAGACCACATGCAATATATATACCGAAAGAACAAATCTTTGTAGAATCAGACTTCACTGTAAGCTGTTGTAAAGCTGATGTCTTTATTGGTAAAAATAACAGCCATAGTTTACTAATTAAGAAAAAAATAAAACGAGTTTGAAAGTTAAAAAGTATATATTTACTGTACTAAGCGCTCAGTCCAGTGTTAACAACGGCTGTTTCCTGTGTTTCTGTTTAACCTAAGTTGCAATAACGTTTTTTTCGCGAAAAGGCTATTATATATATATTATAGGCTATATTGGATATGTCACATTGTTTACCTAGACTAAGCGCGCTGCCTGGAGTAACATTCATTTTTGAACTTTCACCGACATATTTATACCTGTACTAGAGTGCTCCACCTGAATGTGTGGAACAGTTTACGGTTCTTATTAATTGCGACACAGGGTTTTTAAATGCTGGGTAACACTTTTACTTTGGTTTACCCCGGCGTGCGACGCCGGGTCCCCCGGCTAGTAACAAATGAAATTATTATATTTTAACAGGGAATATTTTTACCTATTATTTAATTATATATTGATTTCGTTATTGCGATTATTTGTCTAGGATAGCTTCTTCAGTTCCCTATACGCAAGCACTGCAATCGCCCAATTGGATATCAGTTCATTTTATATTGAACGCTAAGCAGGAATGATCGACTCACACTCTGTCCACGACTTTTCTCACTTGAAGCGAATGATCTGCCATAAGGCTACCTGCCGGTTAACACCACCCTAAAACGTTATTAATGCACCATAAGGCAAAAACAATTTCTTTAGTTCTAACTTGCTTTGTCTTTGTTTTGTTTTCTTATTGAAGACGCCAGACCTGCTCAGAATCTGAAAATGTATTTGAATAATCATGAAATTGATGAAAGCAACAATATTTTCTTAATTAAAGGGAAACTATAGATGAAATATTTGCAGTCGAATAATCGAGATAAGTCACGCAAAACAAGACAATCTAATGTTTGTTCAAAAATTCTTACATCCTACAAATATCGTAAATAAAATATCAAAAGATGGATGCGACAAAGTAGCCACCGAATCTAAAAAATACTTGTAACTTTACTTAGATACGCACCGGCTACTATGTTTGGTCAGGTGCATTTTTTTTAAAGTTCAGCTCAAAAAAATGCCTATTAGCCTTAATAATAACTGTAGAACACACAGTTTCTATAATGAACAGCGATAGCCTGACTAAAGTGATTTTACTAGCCGTTTCAGATCTTCTTTTGTTGCTGCATGCGCAGCTGGTTAGGTTTAAATATTACGCGCCATGCATTCCGAAGATAAAGTAGTTGGCTTCTAGGTAAATCTCATACTTGTTCTCGCGCATTTTTTTTTTTACCTCTGCGCATTAAAAACTTTGAATTGTTTTCTGTTGAAGTGGCAGAAATAGAAAATTAAAAAGTTTGTTTACATTTTTTCGATTTAATGTGTTGAGCACATTTCTCGAATAGGTTTTCAAGCGAGTTTATGCTCTCCACCACTACTTACGACCATTGTAGTTTGGCCCCTAACCTTAAGATTTTTACAGTTGTTCCTCAGTTCTGTAGCCGGCTGGCTTTCTTGTTTCGCGTTAGGCAAAAACGTGTGACATCATGCTATAAAAGTTTTAGTGTGTTTTTTAATTAATAAGATTAGCTTTATGACTATTTAAAAAAAACAAAATACTTTTTAATAAACTTTGTACTAACTTTTAAATTGTGGTTTTACTAAGATTTTGTTTAGCTAATAATAAAAGTTTGATAATGGGAACATTACTAATTGTGCCAAAGTTTTGTGGGCCTTATTAAATAACAAAAGATTAAGGCTAACGAAAACTTTGTTCCACAAAGGTATTTGCGCATAAAATTCGATTTATTAAGGAATGCTCACGTATACTTCAGTGAAGATCATCTTCCGTGTGATGAAGGTAAGGATACAATACCGATAAAAACTCCAAATTTCAAAAAGCTAAGCTTGTTTTGCGAATGCATGTACCTAAACAAACATAGATATCCAATATGCTGATCATCATTTATTGTCTGTGCACTATCTTTTTCGTTATGAAAGTAATTTAATGTCTACTAATGGAAGCTAGGTGAAAAAACTTACTGAGCCTGGTACAATGCATGTAGTCCCGCATCAAAATAACATAAACAATATAATAAAATAAACTAACCCTAACCGTAACCCTAAAGGAAATTTAGGCGGCGTTTACATGCATAATCAATCTCATACCGATACAAGTTAGATTTCGTACCGGCATCAAATTTCCATGTAAACACGATTAACTTAAAATGAAACTATTGCGCATTTCTACAAAGCTGTTGCGCACGTTTATAAATAGTTGTGGTACATGTGCAATTCAAATAAAACGTGGTGTTTCAATCCACTCTGGTCCAAAATACTTATTTCCATTGTATTATCGGATTAATTTTGTTTCCAGTCTAGGCTAAATTTTGAAAGAAACAATAACAATCATTGATCAACAAGTTTGGCAATCGCAGCGGTCGTTCATCTTGCTTCTATCAATATCACTATATCTTTAAAGTTAAAAGGTTAAAATAACAAATACCAACAAATACCAACAAATAGCAAAAACCAATGTTTTTATTGCGTCCCTTTATAAGCAATAGAAAAAAATAATTAATATCGTCTAAGTATGAGGTCTACTATTTGCAAATTATGTTTGTCAAAAAGTAAGGTTTGTCAGAAATAACCTTCTCCTGCTTTTCACGCTTTTCATGTCTCCTTTTTCATTGCATATTAATTTGATTGTACGTTCTTAAATAAATGTTTCTGTTCGCCCTAATAATTCAGATCAAGCTTTCCTAGCAGGAGGTTAACGAAATGTTGTTTAATCCTTCCTATCTAAGTAAAATAAAGTACTTTCTGTCGACTTTAGCAATTCTAGGACATCCACACAAGCTGCGTAAAATGTGAGCTCAAAATGCGATTTTTGTACACCATTCAGAAATCTGGTAGAATTTAATCAAATATTTGGTGCTATCTGGAAAAAATTTGTATGTGTGATTTTTAAGCAATGCTGCGTGTTTGTTTAGTTTAAAAAAAATGCAAAAATGCAAAGTTCCTGCAAACTAGAAGAGGAGCGGAATATGCAACAACATTTCGATGTTGTTTGTCCTTTGTGAGGACCAAGAAAATAAGTACATCAAGAAGGGCACAAATTTTTTCAAATATTTTGAAAATCACATTTTTCGGCCTTAAGAAAACATGTATCATCAAAACGAACGATTGTTTTGAAAAACAATTTTAGGGAGCATCAGGCGTTTTGTCAAAATGGAAATTCTCTAGGCAAAATATCACATTTATTTCTCTTCTTAACGTATTTTGTGTAATATTCATGGACTTCCCAAGAATCAATAAAGAAGCGGTTTTAGGTAGGCATTTTGATAATAAAACCAATTTGAAGCTTCGCTCAGTTATTTTAGCAACAACAAGGGAAGTTTTTATCAAAAAATTTACAAGTCGGATAAGTTACGCTGCATTGTGGAAATTTGATGCTAATGCGAGTTTAAATATTTCTATGTGATATTGCGCTCTAAGGCTCGAGAAATCAAGTTATACGTACAAAAAAGTTATGTAATTCTGCTTGATGCTCTGAAATAAAGCATTCGCATGATTACCCTCGACTTTGCCATGAAATTAAGTTTTGTGAATGCTTTCTGAATAATATAACACTGGACTGCGAAAGTAGTGTTTTTAGTACCTGCGATTTTGAACGCCACATATGTAAAAAATTGATGTTAATGCGACTCTAAATGTTTTGTGTGACATTGCGCCCTAAAGAAAAGTAACGAGAAAAAACAACATAAACATAACAAGAACACTCTACATCCTTGTTTTTTCTTACTGAAGAAGACATCAAACTATTTTGTGATATCTACAAGATAAATTATAGAATTACTTGGAAGGCCTGGTCTTCATACTACGACATTTAAGGCGCATACTATTAGGTCTGCCTCTCCATCCAAAGCGAAAACAAACGGTTTATCTGCAGAGAATATACCTTCCACGGGTAATTGGAGCAGACTTCAACCTTTAATCTTCAATCTTTAAATGTCTGCGTTGAAAAAGAAAACTGTCTAAACAGCGCTAGATGGCGAATTGAGTTTTAGTGAAGAGAGCAACAGAGATTTTATGAAATGTAATCAGAGAAGCACATAAGGGCACAAAAGGATAAACTCGAAGTTTTGTCTAGCACGATACCTTTCTCCTTGCCCTTTATACCTTCTTTATAGTGTAAAATCATTAAAAATTTTTGCAACTTCCAGAAGAGGGAACTGAAATTATACATTCTTTCTTGTTTAAAAGTTTGAGTTGTTTAGTCATCCAAGCGGATTGTGGAAAAAGTTGTACTCTGAATGTTGTGTACCAAAAATATTGCATGTTCTTGTCGGTGGCTCAAAAGACAAGTTAATTACACAGCAACAGAAATTCAGTAGTTGGTTTATTGTCATGGCTAGCAATTCAAGTTGTGAGTCAGTTTTGCTTAGAAAGCTCACGATAAACGACCTTAAGTTATTAAGTCATCTGGCACTTCCAAAATCTCTTCCTACCTGAAAAAACAAACGAAGAAACATGTTGTTTGGATTGATAAGGAACCGAATGCCAAGTATGAGGACAAAACTGAAGACAACTTAATTGCGTTAAATTTATGGAAAACAATATCCTGATATAGGTTAAATAATATATAGATTACAAGAAATGAACCCCCGTCTTCATATCATTTTTTTTTACTTTAGTAAATGTTAGCGTAACTTCACATTTTGTGGAGATAATGCACGAGTCGTAAGGGAAAGATCGAAGTAGCGCAAATTTTGTAGCCGGTTAATTTTGCCTGATTTTTTTTTATAAATGTCGAGATGCGCGAACCTGATACGGGGATACCTCGGTCCTCAAAAAGGCGCCGTAGGCAAGTAGATTCATACCGGGACAATTGTTTTCACTGACCCATAACACGCTGTAAAATCCAGGGCCTATGCAACGCTTTTGAAAGTGAGGGGGGGCACATTTAAATGTCGCTGCAAAGTATAAGTCTACTAGAAACTCATGGTTGGCTCAGAGGGACGAAAGACATTTTGCGAATTTTAAGTGTCTGGATTGCTTTAAGACTACCTTAATTATAATTAATTATAAATTAATAAAGTGAGCGCTTAATAAAGCGCTCAAAAAAGTGGGTTTTACAATTAAGTCTTAAGGAAAATAAACAAATTTACCAAAAACATTTTTCTAGTTGCTTTTGAGGCTCCTTCTTTACCAATATGTACCAAGGAAGTTTTGTCAGTCAGTTCCTTATAATACGCTAGTACAGTCAATGAATTGAAGAGATTTTTAACATGGTAGATCAAAGCCAAGTTTTCAGTCTACTTGCTAATGAAAACGATTGTTAGGGGTAGTTCTTGTAGCTGCACCAACAAGGACTCGCTTCATTAATTTATTAACGTTTTGCATCAGGCTTCGCTCTGCTTTGTTCAACCTGGTTATCTTTTTCTTTACTACTTTAAAATAAGAAACAATTTTATTAGCAAAAACTTTGCGAAGGATTGAAAATTTCTGCTGGCAAGGCTGATATATCGATGTCACTACTGTACTTATCGAGTATGTCCATTTCAGAGTCTCGTAAGGGTCAAAGTTGATAGATTTTATAAAGCAACTGCTTTGATGTGGAGAAAAATTGGTACGTTGGTTGCTGGAAACGATTTTTAATTGTCATGACAAAGGTGACAATAGATGGTCAGCTGCAGTTTCAGGGAGGACTGCTTCTATGTGTTTGCGATGTTACCGCGTCGATTACAGTTTGGCTGCTTTTTTCTTAACTGATTTAAAGAAAGGTGGAAGTCTTTACTTGTTTTCATCCCCTGCAATGTTTGAACAGTTCTCATCCCTTGCAACACTTTGACCATTAACAGTGGATTGCACGATAAAAATCGTATTCCTGTTCCTCTTTTTTTAACTATTCTTTCTTATTCAGAGCAGCGGTGATCGCAACAGCCACCATCAGCAGTAGGATGTTTCGAGACCTTCAAATAAAATATGGAACTGTGTGGTTCACTAAACTTGTTCAGAAGTTACTATTTGAATCATCAATTTTACATCACGGAATTTGTAAAATTTTCTACATCGATTTTACTATCATAAATTTAGGTTGAATATTCCAGCACTATGCTTTAAACCGTAATATCTTTTTTCTTGACTGGATAAAGTTTTCACGATAAGATAGTGTAAAACAATTACCTTCATACGAAAAATGTTCACAAAGTGCCAAAAAAATGTGCAAATTTCTTCTTCGCGATTGTTAATATGCACAGCATTTTCTTGTTTAAACCCTGTCTGACTTATTCAATAATAAAATTGCTTTTAATATTCTCACAACCTCACCTAAGCATTATAGATATTTCCACATATTTTGCAACAGTTATCAACAAAAGTGACACGCGATACATCGCATTTTGTGTAAATACAAATAGAGATGGACTTATGCACGTGTGGAAATCAACAGCTCAGAACTAAAGAACTGTAACCAGGTAAAGAGGTTTTTCTAAATCATGACCTAAAAATCTACACAAGCAAATAAATTCAAAGTATAAGTTTACGGCGTTCGTATTTCCAACAACATGTAACGTATACATGTATCTTTCTCATATGTGTTTACCCAAATAACCTAAGATTTGAAGTCCTAAGTCTGCTGTAGGTTCCAAATGCATGTCTTTAACATAGACACAGTCAATATAATCGCTTGTGGCGACGAAATTCGAAATTAGCCATCTTGTTTTATTGTTTTATGTCCATGATTGTAAATTGAGTAGTGGTAGAGCAAACTAAAAAATAAATGGTTGCCGAGGTTATATTCGATTAAACCTTCGATGATTGTAACTTTTCCCAACTTTTTCCACCGAAATTATTTTTCAGGGGGGGGGGGGGGGGGGGCTATTGTCTAAGAAAGATTTCTTAAGGATTTGAGTTTCATGATGGATGGTAAAAAAAAATTAAATGATGTCATTTAGTCTAAATTTAAGCATTATGTATTTCTGAACTTACAAAAAAAGCTGAAACGGTGGAGCAAGAAAAGACTTTTACGTAAAAATAATTGATAAACGCATAGACAGCATATGACTTTGGAATTGTTAATAAAGATATATGAAGAAAAAATATTTTGTCCGTTTTTTCCCTGATTGCCTGTGAACAGGATGAGTAAACATGGCACCAGATGTGACGTCATACCAAACTTTTTCACTGCCCGGACTGCTCTTTGTAAAATTTATAATAAGTCATGAAAAAATGTGTGTTATTAAGTTGAGTTAATACAACGATAATGTAACAATAACACTGACTAGGATGGAATGTTTGGTGCATTGGTCACTAATTTATATCAGCAGTTATCTTCGGCTAACAGACGGAAAATTGGGTATTGTAACATAGACTAGGTAATAGCCCGTGGATACCACTACGGTTCTTCCGTCCTCTATACATCACAGTAATGCCCTTTCAGACGATAAATTATTTGTTACTGAATTTGGTAACAGAAAAACATTGTAATAATTTAATTTACGTTCGAATACACTACGAGTTATTTAATAAATTATTCCTCATCTATTGAGTTTGTTTCGTCAAAGCTTCCTTCCTTCATTCTCACTCATTCTATTCAACATTATAATTCTGTACAAGTTGCTAAATTTAGATTCACATGTACTAAACTATTGCTAAATAAAATCAAAACCTTTTGATTTTATTCGAAGCTAAACTAAACTATTTTTTGGCTTCTGGTAATAATTTTCGGTGTAATACACTCTTAACTATTCTGTCAAGTATTCTAGTTTAAGTACTCTTGATGTACAGTAGACTCTCGATATAACGAACCCCCGATATAACAAACACCTCGATTTAACGAACCAAAGTTCGTTCCCCTTGGATTCTGCGTTAAGAAACTCTTATAAATTCCCTCTATATAACGAACCCTCGATATAACGAACTTTTTTCCATTCCTCTTGGGGGTTCGTAATATCGAACCCCCTAATGTATACATTGTGTTGAGCAATGTATACATTATACATTAATTGTTTCTGCGCAGGGTAGTGAGTTACCTGCACATTGTACTTATTTCGTTATAAGACATTTGTTTAACGCGCCGATAGCTATTGTTATTAAAATCAGATGACCTGATTTGTCTATTCATTTTCTTTTGTTTTATGCCTTAACATATCAAATTCTAGCCTCCTGCCGTGATGATAACAAGTGTTGACCAATTTTAATTGGACTCAAATGATAACTTGAAAATAACTTCAATTTAAAATAGGGTTCCGTTCCGTAAAATTATTCTGAGACATGGTCATTTGCTCAACTTTTTACAGGCAGTACGGTTACATCGAGGCTTTTTCCAGAAACTCATGTACGAGGTTATAGCTATATTAGTACTTCATATAATTGTAGAAAATAAAAATACTTTTTTGATTTTTGGTGTCTGCACAGGGGTTAAAAGAATTTCAGGTCAAGCCACAAAGGTCCCATTTAATTGATGTTAAGAGCTTAGCTTGCTTTTATTATTATTTTAAGTTTTCCACACGAATATATTTCATTGTAATGAGAAAATAAATTTTCCTTGTTTATTAATATAAAAAAAATACTTTACGACTCCCTTTAGAAAACTATATATGACATTTAAAAATGTCTTAGGAGACAATAAATCACTTAAATATACATCATTTCTCTTATCAAAACTTAGCAATCTAAATATCCACAAATGAGATTAACCATCTCGATGTGAAAACAAACTTAAATTACAATTAACTCAGCCAGAGATGAGGTAAACATTGGCAATCACTTATTAGCAAAGAATTTACTTAATATGTTACCTGTTTTCGGAGTAACGCAAACACTTCCACCATTGACAACGTCCAAAAAGAAGTCAAATATCCCGCTGCACGTGTTTCGTTTTTTGGAGCACAGATTGTCAAGAGCCAGCAAATGTTACCACATGTTGATGTAAGTAGGGGCAAATAACTTCTCTTCACTTTTTGTGTAGTTATAGTATAGATTAGTATAGTTATTGATTCATTTTTCGTTGTATATTAAAAAAACACCAATATTGGTCACTTTGGGTTCACTCTTTTCCTCTGTTGCATGTGGTACAACGTTGTTGAGGCACCGGCATGCCAGTAAACGACGCAACATTGAAGTATCCTACTTGCTTATGTTTGGCGGCAAAACAACTGCAAAAGGAAAAAAGGAAACACGATCATCAATAAAGTTGTTTTGCCGATGCGGTTTAATATTTTATATTAACGTTTGCTTCCTTTCCTTTACAATGTATTTCAAACTATCTTCGAGTTTTGGTCGCCGCTGTTATTATTTAGTTTATTCAATTTTTGTGCATGATTGTTCAATTGTGTCTGCAATTGCACCAATGCGTTTTGTAAAAAGATAATTGGACTTATTTCATACAAACAGTTATTCGTATGCGGAATCATTCTGTTTTTTCTTTTGCTGCTTTTTTTTTTTTTTTTTTTTTTTTTTGAGGTTTCCAAGCAAAAATTACTGCGACAAAATTATAAACATTTCATTAACATAATTCGACTGGAATAACTTCACGTTTCTTTACATAAAAACATAGGGTTTGAAGGCAAACTGACAAATTTGTGTTTACCAGGACGTAATTTCCAAAAACACTCACATCTACACAAAAAAATCGCGTGTATTATTTTTTAGAAAATTCTTGGATGATAAAACAAATGTACAGATTAGTGTCATAGATGGACTCGGGAACAAACTTCCTTGTATTATTGGATCTAGCGTCATTAAATTAATTTAATTTCACACGGCGCCATTTTGCATAATGAAGTCTCTAAGAATGGCACGCATTACGTAATCTGATTATAAACTTTTAGAAGCTGCGACATTTCGAACTTCATTGTTCGGAAACAAACGGTTCTTAATCTTCTGTTAAAAGGATGTGTGAGGAGAACAAGCTAGTCAACTTTATATCGAACTGATAAAAGTTCAAGGGTTACTCAGGCGAGTTGGATTGCTATAAAAGCGAGTCTTCCTCCTCGCGCAATATAGGGAATTTATAACCTTGCGTTGGTTGTTTAAAATTTAAATGTAACAAAAGAGTGGAACATCTCACCTAATCTTACTGATTTGCTTTTATTTCACGTTTTATAAAAATTGTTGTTGTTGTTGTTGTCGTTGTTGTTTTGCTGTGTGGTAGGCTGTTGTTACGTTACCATGACAGAGGCAAGCAAGCTGTTAAGCACGAATAAATAAGCATTTACGTCTGTCTTATCTTGCTTTTTGACTCAACTTAATGAGATTACAACACTACAGAAAAAGTCGACTTTATGTGAAGATAGCGATGTACTGGCTATAATGCATAGATAACGGAGCACAAACGAATACCATAACCGGATTAGTAAAGAAGGTTTAAGGATACTAAAAAAAAAGATTTATGAAAACAAAAGCATATGCAATGTAACTTCCGCAAAAAGGTTTGTCTGCTTCAGAGCTGTGTCCTCTTGGGAGAAGTTCGATTCTTAATGTTCGCATGGTCTATACTTGCAGATGTAACTGTTGGAAGATGAAGGGATGTGGATTTAAACTTTTTGATTCACTGTTTTCCCAGGGTTCATACTTGAATGCAAAAGTAATTCTTGAAAGATATAGGGATAAGGATTCGAAATCCTTTGATTCATCGTTTTCCCAGGGTTTATATTTGAATATAAAAGTAATTGTTGAAAGATGAAGGGGGTTTGTATTTGAAATCCTTTGATTCCTTGTTTTCCCAGGGTTTATACTTGAATACAAAAGTAATTCTTGAAAGATGAAGGGGATATGGATTTGAAATTTTTTGATTCATTATTTTTCCAGGGTTTATACTTGAATGCCAATGTAATTATTGATAGATGAAGGTGATATGGATTTGGAATCCTTTGATTATTGCTTTCCTACGAAAGGGATATAAATTAGGAATTAGGAAAAAGAGGGCTGTTGATTGGGTAAGCATGAAAAATACTGCTATTGTTATGAAAACTTAGGGAAAGAAGTATCCAATGAAAAAAAAGGTTCGCCTTATGAACGTAAATTTTTTTTGAAATGTCCATGCAGGTGAAGGAACGTGTCCACTTCATGGAGCGTGCGCTTTGAGAGTTTCTTAATAATCCATACGACACAAATCAAACTGACTGATTTACAGAAGTGTCCGCTTTAATCTTACACGCTGTTTTTATAAACAACATCTTATAAGCAACATAAGTTCAGAATTTTTTAATAAATACAGGAACTTGAACAACGTTAAGCCTCGGACAAAATTTCACGTTGTTCCATTTTCAAAATATTTTACAAAAGGTGGTTGTTTGGGCTATTTCTTGCAATGGGAAAACGGCATCACTTGGCCAGTACTCTGTAGGTGGAAGGCCGCAACAGTTTTAGTTTGGCAGTAACAGTAAGTAACTTGGAAAATACGCTAGCCGCACTTTCGACAAAGTCCTCATTATGGAAGAATCCGCGGAAAAGTGCGAGAAGTCGAGAAATCCGGAGTGCTGACGTTAGAAGAAATCAGTACTCTTTTGGATTTTAGATCTAACCATATAGCCTGAGTTCCGAAGTCATAAGTTCGCTGTGAAAAAGTAAACTACGACTAGTTTGGAGTGCGTGTTACTTACATACGGCTTTCTCAATTACTTGTGGTTACGAGTTTTGGAACTCCGCCGTCCTTTGCAATAATTTATTTCCGGGATTGAAGTAATCAGATTATAAGCAGGTGGTATTTTAGACAATTTTCAAGCTTCTGATGACGTAACAGAAAGTACTGACACAAGCAAAAAAATCATTGCTACTATTTTGTTTCGTTCTAAGCATACTATTACTGTGCGAAGTTTGATTCCATTTGGAGAAGTCTATCAAAAGGTATGGAGGGGCGAGCGGATCCCCCCCCTCGGTCATATGTTCGAAAAACTCCGGACCGAAAAGGGTTATGTGTTTTCACGGTCTACATAGAAAAGTGACCGAAAACATAAACAAAATTTTTTAAAAATAGACAAAAGTGACGAATTTTTCTTTAGGTGACAGATATTTTATTTTTGACGAATAATTTTGGCCGACATTTTATTTTTCCGATAATGTACCTGCATTCGATGTACAACCTTCTTTTATAATACGGTCCAACACTTTACAGCGATGAAGAAGTTATGCATGAGAGAGAAAGCCAACCCCGTTCTAAGGCCGTTTTGCTTTCCTGCTATGCAATGACGGCCAAGAGACCCTGGGGACGAGAATGTGAGAAAGCATGGAAGGATTGCATAACGTAATCCTAGTTTAAAATGACGTTTTTATTGTACAAAATTTATAATATGAATTAAATATAAAAAATTATATCTTCTAATTAAGGTCTTCTCTGGGAATTGAAAGTTATGCGGTATATAATTATGTGATTACCGATAATCAAATGCGTGCCGATTTCAATTGTGACGGAACATATTAAAAATATTGGCGTTTTTCTTTCGTTATTGTGTCGTTACTTTACCCGTGTTGAACATTTCTGTCAACTTTGAAAGAATTATCAAAATAAGATCTTGTCATAAACGCGGTGTTTTTTTTTGACAACATATTGTCAATAAAAGGCGCGAAAAAATATCACAAGACAGTAAGTTAGCCGTTATGAAAGTTAGAAATGGCAGTTATGAGGTTGAAATGAACACACGAAAGATGTTCCAGCAAAAAGTCAGACCACGGGAGAACAGGACATACAAAACACAGGTTTATCAATTCTTGAATGTCAGCCTTGGTCAAGTCAGTGTTTTATACCAACTAGCTATGTAAGTTTTATTCCTAATTTTACTTTCTTTGAAGGAATATGATGTTCGCTATAAACGGTTTAAAGTTGGTTTTTATGCTTAGTGTTTTTTCTTTTCTTTCTTTATTTATCCATTTACTTGCGTATTCTTTCTTTCTTTCTTTTATTCTTTCTTGTATTCATTCATTCATTGTTAACTTAGATATATATCTTAAGGGTCTTAAAGGGGCCTTAACACGAGAAATGATTTTTTGAATTTTACAGAGAAAAAAGATGTTTAACAAGATTTTTGGAATTTTTTTTTAAAAATCTTCCTTAGTTCTTGAGATATTTAAGATTAAAAAATTTTAAATACAGGAACTTGTGATGTGATAATAATGGTCTTGAAAAAAATGCTTACATTATATTTCTACCTGTCGCTAAAGATAAAAACTTAAACTCCCAAAGTTTGCTGACGTCAAGATATCATCAGTAGTTTCAATTTTGTGTATCTTTGCAAAATATTTAAAAAATAAATTTATTCTCATCAACTAATTGCATCATCAATGATGATGTTATAAGGTCAGATGGAAATCTTTGAAGCTAAATATACGCAAGGATATTTTCTAAAAAATTACAAAAGACTTTGATCAATAACTTTTAATCCTCTATAAGATATATTCAAAATAATTTCTTCCTTCTGCCATCCTCAGTTATTCAAATCGCTTTTAATTAATTTTAATATGTTTTAATTATTTTGAGAGACATTTTAAATTATATCTCTAGCCTGAAATTTTGCAGTTTAAGTAAAATACTTGAACTCCGGGTTTTTTCGAACATACTATGACCGGGGGGGGGGGCGGATTCCGCCTCCCCTCAATAACTTTTCATAGGGTTGTTCAAATTGAATCAAACTTGGCACACTTATAGTACGTCATAAAAGGAACACAATGGCGGCAATAAATTTTTGCTTGCGTCAGCACTCTTTCTGTGACGTCATCGGAAGCTTGAAATTTGTTAAAAATGCCACTATCTGCTTAAAATTTAATTACTTTTGTTCTACAGCGAATTTTTACATTCTGTTTGAAGTTTCTGACAGCTAAATAAAATTTACTTAATATATCTTCGGGTTTTTACATGGATCGCATAAAAAATTGCCCGAAAATCCGGATTTTTCCGATTAAAATCGGGAAATCGGATTAGTCACGTATTTAAATTATGCAAAATGATTCTTCTTGATGACACAAAGTTGTGTTGAAAGTTTCAAGTTCTAAGGATAATCCTAACAAGAGTTATTATATTTTCCCCATTATAAGGATTTCATAGGGGTAGTTTCGAGTAATGGCCAATATCAAAGCCTCTGAAAGGTATGGGACCTAAAAATTTAGCATGCAGGTGTCTAATATATAAATATTGAAACTCTGTAAGTATCATAGCCATATAACAAAGCAATAAGGAGTTATTAGAAACCCCCCCCCCCCCCCCGGACCGAATAGGGTTAAAGCTTACCGCCCACGAAAAAACACAAGTTGGATTCATATGAAAGAGCTTGAAGAGTTGTCTATGAATCTTTTTATTTTTTTTAAAAGTCTCGATCGATTTAACTTCTAAATTTTGATAATTATGCTAATTAATGCATGACATCAGGTTTAGAAAAAATGAGGTGCTGTTTTAAGAGTTTATCAACGTATGCAGTGATATAAATATGTTTTCACCTATCCAATTTGATATTTTGAACATATTTACATGAATACTAATACTTAGTTACCCTGATAATCACTCATACCAGTAATTGTTTCTCAGCATCTAATCGATGATGTCACAATTTCGCATAATTAGCTAAACTATCTTAAGACTTATATTTCGGGAAGCGATAAAAAAAATTCAGAAAAAATAAAAAGATTTATAGACAAATGATCTTAAGTCATTGTTGCAATGAAAGCAAAGAATTTCTATTTATTTTTATTTTATTTTCACCTAAGAACAAATCATATAAGAACATTAGCTTCCATTGGTTAAAAATTTGAAAGAGTTTAGAACATATTCATAGTTGTACAGAACACTGTCAGAATATATTCAGATTTTATCAAGCCAAAAATTAAGAACACTCCAAAACTTTTTCTAACTTGAGTACACTTCATCTTCTTTGATGACATACAAGCAAAGCATAAATTTTAGATTCATGCGTTTTCAATACCTTTGTGAGGTCACTTTTAACATTTTAAAAGTCCCATCAACAAAGTTTGATAAAATAATTAATATTCTTATCTTGTCTCATATAATCTTCGTGTAAAAGTTTTTATCGTTCGCAAGTTTTTTGAAAAAACATCTTCAATTTTTAAGACTGAATGTGTTATGGATATGAGCATTAAACATCATAGCCCATGAGCTCAACCCCGAAATTTTAAGTTTTCGGCTCACCTCTTAGGAATAAGCCAAACTTGATTTTTTGTTATCCTTAGGGTCTCTGTTTATTGAAAAGGTATGATAACCTGGGTAATTCGGTAGCTTTTGTATAAAATTCAGGGGGTAAAGGGTCGCCCTTAAAATTCACAATACGAAATTTATTAGGAAAACTAAAATTATTACATTACTTAAATAACAATAACTCATATAATACTGAATGAATAATGATAAAACTTTGCAAACTTGTTCATGATATACTAAAACATAAAAAAATATAAAAATATTTTTTTAGGGGTGAAAATATTATTTTCAGGGGGTAAAAACGGCAAAAAATAACAACAAACATAAAATTCACCTATTTTTTTTGGCTTTTTTGGTGTTTACTCACTCTATCATAATGAAATCAATTTTCTAGTGAAGTCTTGGACAATAAAATCTTAAAGCATTTAAAAACTGTAGATAAAAAGCTAACTTCAGTTCTCCAGGGGGTAAAAGTAATCAAAATGTTCTTATTTTTATACTAAAAGTCAATCACTATTTGGAAATAAAAGAATATAAAAAATCCTAATTAGTCTTCATCGTCGTCATCATAGTCTTCATCGTCGTCATCATAATCATCATAACCAGTATCGTGACATATATATTTTTCGCAATCTTGCTTTACATAAGCATCTGTACATGGCAAACCATTATCAACACAGGGATAAGAAGAATCTTCAATACATTTCCCTGGGCACGTGCAGAACAACAATTCAAGTACTTCGTCTGGAGCTGGTTTCACGTTATTCCATTTGATGCAAATTGAGTTGTCTTCATCTACTTTCCAACCATTTCCGATTGGTGTTGGTATTTCCGGCTTTGGTATCAAACAGTTTCTCCAAATGTGCGTTTGGTATGTAGCTCTTGAAGAATGAAGTTGCAGGCTGTCAAAGCAAGGTGGGATGGACTTGGCCTCTAGTTTTTGAGGAGTAAAGCTTGTATCGAAGTAGGTTTGTACTTTCTCCTTTATGGCCATAGATGTCACAAATAAACTTTTCCAAAATTTCAAGCTGTGCGTCGGATGTGTGTGGGCTATTTCCAATGACAGCAAATTCTTCCACGTATTTTTGGTTCTTTAACATGATCTTTAATGGTTTCAGTTTCCCTTTGCCACTGAATGCACTGACCGTATCACACCCAGTGAATGCATGCAAGCTTAAAAGTGACTTTGAAAATAGTTCTATGTCATGTAGATCGTAGCGTTGCATCATCGATCGTTTCACCTTTTCAACAGAAATGATTCGCACATTGTTTCCAGTACCAGTTCGAATATACAAATTGGCAGAGATTTGGATGGATGCGTTGATGGCAATCAAAAGGAATTCAGTGTCAGGTGTATGAATTAGAACATTTTGTGCTGTTGATTGACATATATGTTGCGCATGTAACAACATCCTGGTGTCTGCCTCCTCTTGACTGCACTCAAGATCTTCAACGAATACATTTGTACCATCATGCATACACACTTCTCGTCGTACGCAACAAACAGCTTCATGTCTCCAAGAAAAGAACTTTTGCTTTGCCATCGTCTCACGAGAAATCTTATTAACTCCGTCTTATTATTTCCATTTGAAAGAAAAGCACTCCACTGCTTGATTTTACAAAAACCAAGAATAGTTTTAAACTGCAATACGCCAGTTGATCGATGTCCTCTTTCAGCATTTTTTATTGAGTTTTCCCGGTAAACATCAAACACAATATCAACACGCTTTGCACCTGGACTACATGATACTGCATACTTTAAGAGATCGTCTGCAAACTCATTATATGTGAGCCCAGCAGACTTGAACTTTCGAACCAAGGCCATTCCATCAAAAATGGGAGAAAAAGGTGTTGGAATTTGGTCAACAGCGGTATTACCTTTCTCTAACTCGTGCATAAGCTTCGATTTGCTGGTTTTCATTAGTTCCCCATTGCTTGTTGCGAGTGTCCAAGGAAGAGGACCAAGTGATCCCATGTTTTGAAGCTTTTGTAATTGGAGAGAAATCTGATGGTGTTTCGTTACAATATCATCTATTTTCAACGACGTTGGATAAATTAACAGATCTTTCCCAACATTAACAAACTTATAACAGTCAGTCTGACTTTCGATCTTTCGTCTCAGATTTTTCCTTCCTGATACGCTATCCACCATTGTTTGCAGACGTTTGAACAAAACGACTTGTGGGTTATCAAACAGATCACCCAGGAATTTCCAGATTTCGCTATATTCTGAATCGATCTCTTCTTCTTTGCTTTGCAATGGCGTTGCATTAACTGGTTTGGTATATGCTCTGTAACATGAAGCATGATAGCAAGCTTCCTTTGAAATCAATTCGTCAGATGCTATTGCCATTACAGCTGTGTCATTTCTTTCAATGGCCAAATTTCGTTTTTTGTTGTCTGCTCTAATCTGCATACAGCTACTTAGTTTTTCACGAGTACGAGAGGCTTTAATATACTTCACTGTATTGCAAAAAATACATTTTCGAGGTAAGATAGATGAACCCTCATTTGAATCACAAGACGCTTGACGTTTCGATTTTCTCATCGGCGTATCCACCTGTAAACACAATACACACAAATAAATACCCGACACACTGATATATACGAATGTACCACAAAATTACAATATCTAATTAAAAACAAAACAAGAAAGTTTCAGTATGGAAATCTGAAATAAGAATGATAACCCACCCCCAACAAGAAAAAAATTCTTTGAATTTACCAAGTTTGTTTTCTTCTTTTTGATATTATTCAAAAGTTTTTTCATTGTGAATGTGCTCCTGCATTTCCGGTGATACTTTATATCTGGTACAACACCATCAGGTAAAGATGAGGCTACTTTCAAAACACCTTCGTGCTGACGAGTAGTTGCAGCCTCCAGTAACACTTTCCAGGAGTCGAGTGATAGCAAACTAACCAAATCACTATTGTCATCTGTACAGTGTATAATACAATTTTCAGTAAATTTAGACTTTGTTTTCAAATTTGATGGACCAGGAACCCAATCTTCATCATTTAAATTGGTCATTTTGTATACATTATCTAATCTAAAACTGAACAACAGCACGGTTAATAAAACAATCCAAGCTCCCTGAGTAGATTTGATCTCTAAAATTCATAAAACTATATAAACTAAATACAAAAAATACACAAGAAAACGCTCTTTACTTCAAACACACTCACTCTTCGTAGAATTTCTTTGTTTTAATGTGGGAAAAAATTCAATACAATGACTTCAATTCAATGCAATGTCTTCCTCACATTAACTGTACTCTATTATATCTAACGTACACCTTCTCCCTTTCATGAAATTCATTATTTTGTCAATAAATGATAAAATGAATACAGTAATTACGCATTTTTAAAAATTTGACTATTTTTATGTGTTTTTACCCCCTGGAGGACTAAAATTAGATTTATGTTTGTATTTTGAAGCTTACTAGAGAGTTCTGTTTAAGGATCTGCTAGAAGTCTGAATCCGCTGATAATTATTAGGATAAGCGCTTTAGATTTTGAGGAAAAAAAGCCAAAAAAAGGTAAATTGTTTTTATATTTTTTGATTTTTTTTTTGTTGCTTACCCCCTGAAAAAATAAATTCCGAAATATTTTAAGCTTACATTATTCTATATAATATCATGAACATGTTGGCCAACTTTTATCATCATTGATTCAGTATTAGGTGAGCTATTGCCTTTTAACTTTAAGGTGTAATTTCCATTTGCACATGATAAGGGTTTAAGGGTCATTTTTCATGAACCCCCTGAATTTTTACAAAAGCTACCGAATTACCCAGGTTATCATACCTTTTCGGTATGTAGAGACCCTAAGGATAACAAAAAACCATGTTTGGCTTATTCCTAAGAGTTGAGCCGAAAAAATGGTCCAGCTCATGGGCTATCAGGATAATTCCGACTTTTCGTCTGATGGCAGCTTCGAGTAATTTTTCCGTGAATTATTGCACGAGCTAGCAAGTATTCTAACAATGGCATTAAAAACAACGAAAGAAATAAATGACGTTAAACTTTCTTAAAAGTATTGTAAGCTTAGTTTTAGTAATATTTTTCGACAAGTTGGCGAATTTTTCATGTTTGGCCTGAGTGTTTGCCTAACCGTTGCGGACGCTTTTGTCGAAAATAGGATTTTTAACTCGCGCTAATTACGGAAACTTTGAACAAAACAATCGAAAATATATTCGGTGAAAGCAAGGAGGTTTTTAAACCTCCTTGGTGAAAGGCAACCTTAGCCGAAGCTTTGATTTCCCGCCCTTGTTTAATTAAACATCAAATAACTATTTTGATTGGTTCAAGAGAAACCTTTCCTGCTAGACAAACAAAAAAGATAAAAAAAAAATTTTTTATCTTTGTTAAGCGGATAAATTTGTCACAAACAATCAGAATCGTGAATGAAAAACAAACGCCCCCACCTGCATGTCCTCTGTCCAAAGTTCTCTTCATAGAGTGCAAATTATTCGGTCCAAAGCGACATATTTCGGGGAACCCGGGATAACATCAAAGGGGGGGGGGAGAAATGTTACACGTTTTATTTTCGGTTTAAAGTAATATTTTGAAAATTCTTTTTATTCTTATTCAAAAGTAAAGTGGGGAGCTTTTTATACTCAATTTGAAATTAGTTTGTAATCTTTATTTCTTTTATCGCGGTGGGGAAAGGTGTACCGTCCTCGGTACAAAGTACAAAAGTACAAAAAGTTCTAAAAAGTGCTCAAAAAGAGCAGATTTTGTGAGAGGTTTATATCGTATTACATTTTCGAATTTTTAAATTAAATTATCTAATTTATCTAAATTTAGCACGTCTTGACACTTCAGCTAACAGGAGGCTTAAAATACGATTCTGACACAGCAAAAACATCCCAAGGAAAGCTATAAATAACAGCCTCTTCATATAATTTCGCATTCAACCGTTTGTGTTTTATAACATTTTAAAAGAAAGTTAAAATGCGACTGTTTAAATCATTTTTTATTCAACAAGAGATCGGTGAAATTCCATTTAAGATTGGAGAGAAAAATTTAATTTGGTTAGGAGCTTAGCGTTTAATTTAAAAAAGGGGTATATAGAAGTTTTTAGTCTCAAAGTCAAGAAAATTAAAAACGCTTTTTGCATTAACCGTTACATAGCTAGCTACTGTTCACCTAACAATAAATATTTTAAGACGTTTTTTTATCAGCCACACAAAATAACGTTTCTGTGTAGGCTTAAATGTTGTTAAGTTGTTGCTTGTTGAATACAACTGACTAGTGGCCTTGTGGTAGAGCGTTCGCCTCCAGTGCGGAAGGTCTTGGGTTCAAACCCCGACCGAGTCATGCCAGAGACTATAAAAGTGTGAATCGATCCTTTCTGCTTAACGTTCAGCATGAGAATAGGATTGATATCTTAGGCGGTTCTCTAGTTGAGCGGTTGTTGTGCTTGCACGCCTTCCGTAGCTCAAATGGGAGCTTTAAATGCACTAGGACCCCCTTCGCAGGACCCTCATTGATAACAGTTCCTATAGAAACTGAAGAGGCTATCCTGGGTAAAAAATAGTAATAATAATAATAATATCTACTTGCGAAGAGCAAAGTCACCTGCTTACTTGATCAGTTCAGCTTCTGTTTTCCGCTAACGTGACTTTTAAACCAGAAAAGCGGCGGAAACTATTGCCTTTTAGACGTGTTGTTTAGCCTTGTTTTTTGCTTATTTACTTCCTTCAGTATGCTTGTTGCTTACTGAAGGAAGTTTCTTCGCTTTATGAAGAATTTCTGCGTCATGTAACTTACAAAATAAAAGGTGTGTATTGATGAACACCTCAACGAAAGCCGGTAAAAAGTGGCAAAATTTTGGCTCGGTGACTAGTATTTTTCACTGAATATTTCACTAAATATTTTAACCTAATTTTTTTACCGGCCAACTATTTTTTGCGAACTAAATCGCCCATTTTCATTTTTCTCTCGCATTAAGTACCAAAATGTCTCTAATGTTAGAGGATACAAAATGTTGGATATTAGAGAAAACGGGAAACTAAAGCCTTTTACTACAATTGGTACACCGAATGTCTTCTTAATAATTAAAAGAACATATCTAGACGCATTTCATGAATATATCCATAATTTACACCCGAAAATACAATTTACAATTGAACACGATAAGAACGGTACGCTTCCTTTCTTAGACACTCTAGTGTCCCGCAACTGTGGTAACTTATCAGTATCAGCATATCGCAAACCAACTCATTCTGATCAATATCTCAACTACACGTCTAATCACCATATGTTCGGCAAAATGTCCTCATTACTTGACAGAGCACTCAATATAGTCAGTGGAGAAAATAGTGAAATGAAAGAGTTATCTCCTTATTTGCAAATGGTTACCCGAGACAAACCATTAAAACGTTTAAAAGGAAAATCAGGAACAGAACCGATAAGAACGGTGACGGAAAGGATGCAGAAAATGAACCAGTAGCTACAGTGTGTATGCCATACATACCAGGGACAAGTAACATACTTCGTCATGTATTGAAAGATCATAAAATAAAGCCAGTGTTTCAATCTAAAAACACGCTACGTAGCATACCGTCGCATCTGAATAACAAAATATGTTTAGAGAGTCAATGTAATATTGTCTACGAAATCCCGTGTAAGGATTGTGATGTTGTTTATGTCGGTGAAACGGAACGAATGCTCAAACAACGTGTGCAAGAGCACAAAAGAGCCATACGCAACGCAGATACAGACAAAAATGAGATTGCGGACCATAGCTGAAAGAATGATGATATTATTGACTGGGACAATAAAAATATCGTAGACCGAGAGTCCGATTGAACTGCAAGAAAAGTGAAAGAAACCATAAATAGTATAGACGGAAGAGTTTTACCTGATTTACTGCTTTCATAATGGTCCGTAAAAAAGTTAATTACTTTAATTGCTGTGATCTGATTGGTTGATTTCCATCCTCTAATTATCTCCTCCACTATTAAATAGCCAAAGAAGGTTACGATCATTGCCCGTCGATGACAGCTATAGCTGTCAAAACGTAGCCTAGAAAAAACTCGCTTGTTCATGACATCATAATATCTATATTATTCAATAACAATGACTGGACAGGTCAGTGGTAATATTTTAAAAGTTAAACTGAATATATTACTATTTTCGTCTTGTTTTTAACATTTTGTCTGTATAGTCTAACACCGTAAAAAAAAATTACACAAGCAGACTAAGAATAGAAAATAGCACGGATTCGTCCAGGTAAAAAAAATTATTGTTTGAAAAATGTTTAGCAACTAGTTCTACTGTCCGCCGTTTTTAAATTTGACGCAGCTTGAGGAATTTTTTAACCAATTTTTGTCTCGCATAATCCCTTGTAACAGGAAAGAAACGGATTTCTTTTCCAAGATATTTTACGCCAAAGTTATGAGACTGTTGTAATGGATTATTTTTATTATTCAAATTGTATTACGATTGAATTGTTAGCACTTTTTTAGGTCATACTGACAGGACAATTCGCCCTAGATAATTTCTTCCTCGGATAATTGTCCCATGCTTATCCTCCTGGATAATTTGGCTCCAGGCAATTCCCACCTAGATAACTACCACCTAACACAATTCTCCCTTGTATATTTGCCCTTGGATAATTACCCCCGGACAATTGTCCCTACCCTCCCCCTGCTAATTTCGACAGAATAATTGTCCCGCTCATCAGTTTATTTCTACCTAGGATAACTGTCCTTTAATAATAATTGACCCTGGATAACTTCCATTGAGGACATTTCGTCTTCAATAATTACCCCCGCCTGACTTACACAACTTCCGTCTGAACACTTTGCTCTGTATAATTCCATCCACTGCGACTATTTCTTTCAACTAACTGACACCAGATTATCTTATTTGTCTGCCTTTGATTGCAGTTTTGACAAAGTCTTATTCTCGCACATTTTCCAGAAGATAAACTTCTAAAAAAAAATTGTTTACCTAAAACGGAAGAGAAATATAAAAGAAAAATTGAAACAAAAGAATGCTTTTGTGTGACGAAACTTAAGGCCTTTTCTTTAATTTTGTTAAAAAATGTGAATACGAAGTTTGCTTATAAAACGAACAGTGAAGGTTATAAATTTCTCTCGACTTTTAAAAAACATCTACATAATTATAGGCATAATTAAACAATTTGTCAATAAATAACTAGACATCGGCTAAAAATACATTCTCATACAACTATGGAGCAAGTATTCAGTGCTAAGTAGTGGAGTGGGTGCAAGTATCCGGGAGGGGGTGGGGGGTGGAGGAGTGGTGAAATTATCCGGGTTGGGGTTGGGGGGTTGGGATTACTCAAGGGGGAATTGTCATTAAATCCTTTTTTAAGCCTTGCTGTGTTTATAGCTAGATTTTTTATTAAAAGAATGTATACATTTTAACAAGTAAAGTTTGCCTAATGATAGTATGTTGTTAGTGCCACAGGGAGTAAGTTTGGGGTTGCTGGCGTGTGTTGTTCTAGTGTATGGAGTTCCATGGCTCTATCTCCCGCACCCCCGTCTTCTCTGTGTAAGACTGATGTGTGGAATTGTTACATTGGCTCTCTTCCTCCATCCTCTATTCCGCCCTCCAAACGATTCCCACAATTGATGATGAATGGCAAATAGAAAATATATTAATTTTATAACTTCGTGTTTTGTTTTTAAACTTTTTGCTTCATGAAGTTTTCAAATATGTGAATACAGACATTAAATTACTTAAAAATTAGAAAAGAATTTTTTTTCTTTAGTGTAAATTTTCTCGCCCTGAAGTTATGTTTTTGTGTCTTGTGAGAAATGATCGTGCGAAATAAAAGTTGAAGTCTCAAAAGAGGAGGAGGCTTAGTCGCAAGATGATGATAAAAAATCGAATTACTGCCAGGCAGGTTTAGTAGATCAAACGTGAAATATACCATATTTGCGTCAAGAAATTCTCATATGCATGTTATTTTTTTGAAAAGTTGATATGGCATATGTTATTTTGTATTTTTAGTACGTTTAAGTGGCAAAGGCTTTACGCCAAATTGAACAGTGTGGAATGCTTGAATTTTGATATTAATACTTGACACAAGGTCGACAAAAGTGAGAGCAGGAGGTGTAGAGGCTAAAAACTTTGGCTACTCCGTAATAATAACTTAAAAGCTAAAAAGACTCGAGAGAAGAACATATATTGATCCTCTTAACAACTAGCCTAGTTAACTAAGCTTTCTTTGAGGTTAATAAAATGCGTTTCTTTCATACGAAAACTTAAACGTAAACGAATGTGTTAGAGCAAACCCCTAATTTGAATCCACCAATAAACACAAAATAATTTCCCAGAGCAAACCCTCAATTACAATCAGCCAATGAGCATGAAGCCAGAGTGGCCACATCTTCCCTTTTTAATGATATGGGAATTAATCTTGTTTGTTCAGGTTAGTGGGGCCATTCTCCTTCCTGATGATGATCACGTGAACAACGAACAATAGAAGTATCCAAGCAAAAAGAGGAATCAATAATCTGACGGCAAAAAATTCATTTGCAAGCCAGCGTAATTTTTCCACCTCAACTATTCTGATTTCACTGTGGTGAAAAAAAATGATGTTGGCTAATCCTGGCTACTTAACAACAGATTCACCATGATACCCTCATAAAAACCCGTTTACATTACATAAAGGATAATTTATCAAAAGTAATTGTTAACAGGCAGTTTGTATAAATCATTTTTCATGTTTTTAGATACATGTCCATGCGAAACTTATAATTAAAACTTGAAAGAAAAAAAAACGCGAAAGTTCAATTTATAAATATTTCAAAAGTTATTTATTAATGAAAACGATTTTATAGACAATTTTCTTTTTTTGCGATATATAATCTTTGATCTTGAATAGTTTATAGATTAAATGATCTAAATAAGAAAATCTTTAATACGTTGGAAGAACGCTGATAAGGGCCAACCTACCGTGGGATGAAACATTAGGAGGACATAGTGTAGAGTTTGCTGGACCACAATAGTCCTAAGTTAAAAAGGAAAAAATAATTCTTCAAAATTTCTTTTGTAAATAAAGTAACTAACGCTGAGGGGTTTTATTTTTAAAAAAATCGCTGTCTTATATTGCAAGAAATTCAAAGCGAAATTTATGTTTTGCATCAGCTTTGTGGAAAAGAAATTCTTGAAGTTTTTTAGCACCCCTCTCCACCTCCTGCAGAGTAATACATTGCGCTGGCATGTAAACCCGTGAAGAGTAAGAACCCTGCATTGAGTTGTTTCACCTGCTCTCTTACAACTTTCAAGGTTCTTCAAATGTTATTTTTTGTCATAGTTTGAATCAAATCTATTTTTTTGTGTAATTTCTCATATCTCCTCAATATTTCTTCAGTTTTAAGTCAGGAGTTCTCTCTTTGTCTAAGTCAGAGTATAAATAATCCTTTACGTTGTTAAGTAATACTTTAAAAACACAGCTTAGGCTCAAAATTGATATGTTTTGAAAATATTAAGCGTGAACAAAGTGTATAGTGCTCTAATAAAAAGTGTGTACTGGAATTGCGGATATATACTGGACCTATTTTTAAAACAAAAACAATGGATTAAACTCGCACCAGTTAGAGTCGACCGTCATATTAAACACAACCTTTCCTTCGTTGATATGGCTGTCTTTGTTCCATAAAAGCCATACCAAAGATAACAAATAACACCTGGGATGAAGAACACAGCTGCTAATGAAATATATTCCATATAGAGCTAGCAACATGAAATATATACTACATGAATGTTTTACAACGTTGGCCACAGAAGAAAATAATTTTTAAAAAGCATCTGAGTTTTGTTTATTTATGTTTTACTGAAGCTCAAACAAGTAAAAACAAGAAGGCAGTGGTTTTATTCGGAAGTTTTATCATTAGAAACAAGTTTTATAACCATTGTTTTAATTATAATTTTGGTTGAAAGGATTAGAAAGAGCTAGTTAGCTGTTATTTGTTAAAAGTTTACAGTGTCGCACGTTTATTTATAGGAAGATTGAACTATAACGAAAAGTATTTGGACATTTTTACTTTTCCCACGTTTGTTCATAAATACAACAAGCCAAATAGTCACGTGATTTGTATCTCTTCGTAACTCCCTCGAATGTTCTATAAAATTGAATCGGGGAGAGATATTTGGAGTAAGTTGACAGCCTGAAATATTAATTCAAATAAGCTAGCTAAATTTTCCACAATTTATGCTTAACTGAAAAAGCTGCTACTCCTAGGCTCCTGGAAAGTGCGGAAGATCGAGGAACTAGACCTGCTGACGTCAGCAAATAATTCCACCCTCCTTTCCTTTAAATTATATCAGGAGTTGTAAATTTATAAATATAAATATGCCCGGTTTGAGCGAAGAACGTGCTGCGTCGAGAAAAAAATTTTAATAAAATTACTTCTTTTCGATATCACAAACAATACTCCATTTTATCCAACTAGTTGCTGATAATTTCGCTTATCCTGATAAGTGGCTTTTTTATCACCCTATTGTGATGAAATATTAACGGATTACGTTTTAGCTTTAGTTGTTGATAAATAAAAACTGGCTTGAAACACTTCGTAACAGACCAAGACTCACAACACATGATATGGATTTATTGGATATTAATCTTCGCCTGTCTTATTCTGAGACCTTCGCGCTCGGCGTTGAGTATAAGGTTTTCAGTACATAGTTTTAATGACTGCTATATATAATATTTGTCCAGATTTTATTTCTGATATGTTTTTTACATTCAAACAAATCAGATATATGAAAGTAAAGGTTAGTTTCCACTAATTTCAGTATGTCGTGCAACAATTGTTGTGCAACCTGTCTTTATTTCACTTTGTTGTACAACTGCTGCTCAACACATATTATGGTAATGGAAATTGACCCTTAAGGTTTCCATTGGTCAATAATTCGAAAAAGTTAAAACCATTTTAGGTTTCTATCTAGGAGCGACAAATTCTTAGGAACATGTTAGGATTTAGAGTGACATTAGGTGACATAGGTACATGCAAAGTCTTCTACAGTTCGGTGTTTCATAAAAGAAAACTTAAACTTTGGAAGAGTAAATGCTATCTCATTAGTTAAATCTTGGAGAAAAGACTTTTTTCCTTATAGTTGAACAAAGACATTGTTTTCAAATAAGAAATTGGCAAGGAACGTAGTGCATGTTTGTGACAGTAAATACGAGTTTTTTTGGGTTTTTTGACAAGGAATTTCGTTCTTCCCTTTAGCCTTAGTTTGTTATACTTTTTCAAGACGTAGAAATACGCTAATGTTTGGTTCTATGGAACGATTAATCATTTGGACAACGTATTAGTGTTTAAGACTAGCTATAGTGACAAAACTTGTAATTGTTACAAGTATTTATTGGTGTTTGTCACATTCGTTGATGTCAGGCTAAAATCGTGAATTAAGATACAATTATTATAAAATGTCAGTCTTCACCAAAACAATTTATCTGTGGAGTTCCTATAGCGAAAATCATTTTAAGAAATACAGTGAACTTGAACAGTTTTCTTCAACCTGAACAGGGCTTCATAATAGTAAAATAAAAGGGTCTTTAAATAAAATCCATCTGCAGAACAAACAGGACATATGTTTGTGTTTTTTTTATAATTAGTTTGAAAATGAAACGAAACAGAGAGTAACGATAACTGAAAAACTATTTTATCAATTTTATTCATTTAATATTATTCTTTTACCGTTATTCTTTTGCCGTTATTCATTTTTAATCTTTAGGTAGTATCAATTTAATTTTGCAAAACGGTTTCGATAACACATGTCGGAGTTGGGCGTTGGTTTATAGTGGCTGGATAATGTGTATCGTAACATATAACTTGCAAAGTTAATATAGCGCAGGATAAATGTTTGTCACTGAGTCACTGCTCAGAAAAAAATAAAGTTTGTCACTATGAATATTTCATAAACAGTATTTATAGCACAAGCATCGATATAAGAATTCCAATACATAATTTTACCTTTTTTCAGAAATAAATGTTTAAGAAATACATATATTGACTCAATAGCGAATATAAACCGTATTCTGCACTAAAAGTAAATATATTTTATTGAGTTTGGCAGAGAATGCATTGAACTAGCTCTAAAGCTCGGTTTCCACTTCACGATAATTTTATGTATATAAATAATACACACTAGAGCGCGCTGTGGGGACCAAGCTTAAAAATTATGGTTGTTGATTATTCTATGTTTTGCTTCTTTGTAGTTGCTTTTGTAGATGGTGATGTTTTTGTATATGGTGATGCTTGTGTACTGTCATACTCACACCTAGGGAGAGACCTTGGGTCGTCAAAAAATCCATTCACCCCTGCTTTCTTGTTTTTTTCTAAGAAGTGTTAGCTTTGATTTCCACTATAAGAGTTTTACTCATTTAGCAACAATACGTGGGCAGGCTATAGAACAATATAACAGTTATACACTGATTCGCTTGTATCAATGATGGTATTTTTGTAGCAAAGTGTAACTAAAGCTTTAATTAAACAGAAGTAAAAAAATTGTGACCAGTCAATACAGTAACACCAAATGCAGGCGTCGCAGAATTTACTTTATCATCAGCCAATGACGTTGCTGGATGAAGGATATGAGAAAAAGACAATCGAAAAAGAAATGTCAAAGTTTGATTTTGAACAAGTGTTTGCTGGTAACAGAAGTCGAACGTTAAAAGTGAAAATGTTTCGATTTCTAGAATCAGGCAAATACCAGTTACAAAGTAGCTATTATGAATGGATAATGTAAGTTTCAAAGTAGCTATGAGTTATGGGTAAATCAGGGTTACTAATTCACATAGTTATATGTTAGCTGCTGCAATTTTTAAAAACAACATTGTAGCATATGACGTCACTGTTGTGGTCTTTGCGAAGATGAAATCTTCTTTTTGGTTCGTTCCTCGATAACATAATTAGTTACATTTTTTGACGACAAGTTAAATTGATTAGTCTCTTCAACTTGTCGAAATGGACACCACTTGATGCGTCGGGGAGGTCGACAACTTAGAACCCATCAAGTCTCGCTCATTTTCAAATGCGTAGCGAATTTTTATCTGTGCTTATTTTAAAAGGGACAGATTATTAAAACTTTCAAATTTGAAGAACGTTTTAAGAGACAAAAACAAAAGAAGATCTATTTCTCATAGCCGGTTATTCTCATTACAGTAATCTTACGACTTTCCATTACATTTGCCATAACGAGAAACAGAACCACCTAAAGTACATCAACAGTAGCTTAGTGGACATTGTGGCTGTATTGACTTATTTGTTTATTTCAGAGTCGTGCTAATCGTGGCGAGTTTGGCACTGGGTATTGCTGACTCAGTTAAAGAATTTCAAAATGGTTGGATTCAATCTGCTCGGATCACATTGGTAAGAATATTTTTTCCCTGAGCCCTCTTTTTTAGCTAATCAAATCTATATCCGTGATAAAATTAGCAGTTACTAATTATCTGTTAAGATTTCTAGTTTTTTACTTGATTTTATTTTATAGAACTTTACATAATTATTCAATTTATTCGATTTTCTAGTAGAAAGTATTAAGAGACTGTTTATGGCGTTGACATGACGAAGCATTGTTCCCATCGGACTGCCTATTACTTATGCGTCTTACTAAACAATTCTGATCTAGGGAGATCATCTTTTCCCTTGTCTGTTAAATGACTTTAATTCACATTCTATCGAAACTAGTTTAACCATTTTTGATTTATCAAGTGTCATTGCATTCTATTTACCATGCAAAACTTATTTGATCAAGAAGATAAGGACAATATTTTTTACCATTTGCGTTTCTTTTTTATCAGGAAATTCTCCTCCTTGTGGTCTTTTTTACTGAATACTTACTACGTGTGTGGTCATCTGGTGCTCATGGAACGTACGGAGCTGCAGGAGGGTTGAAGAAATATCTTTTAACACCACATATGGTCATTGGTAGGAATATTTTTACGTTTGTTTTATGTTGCACGTGATTGTACTTCCATATGGAGTTCTCGTTTAGTAAATGTTTATATTTTCTTTAAGTTCTATCGTTGTACTATATTTGGAAAATAAAGTTAGCGTGGAAGGACAATGAAACTGGCTAAATATTGTCGTTCATTGTCTTTCTAATGTCATAGTGTAGGGTGCATGCGTAATTTCTTTTTTTTTGAGACCTTTTTTGTTTACTTATGTCGCTTAGGCGAACAACGGAGCCCTATAATCGCGATTGCAATAAATAGTGGTGTACCTCTGTAGCCTTCGTAAACTTGTCATAATTTAGTTGACCTTATGTAATGTTTGTTTCTTTGCAGACGCTCTTGTCATAACATCTTCTCTTGGTTTGGTTATCTCATCTAAATTACCTCTCAGACCTGAACATGAAAGGTAGGTACGTTTTTTTATTCAACGTATATATGTGATTATTTATCATGGCGCGTCCGTGTGTCCATTCTTAACAGAGAATGTTTCAGCGCGATCGGACTCCGATCATGACAGGTGGATATAATCGGTGTAAATCATATTAAAGAAAAACTGGCAGTAAGCGGGATTCGATATGATCTACACCGATTGTATTCGCTTGTCATGATCGGAGGTCCGATCGGGGTAAACATTCTCTGTTAAGAACGAACAAACAAATGTGCAATGTTAAATAATCACCTATATATACACCTCGTCCGGATAAACTATCATCACTGAGATATTGCCGCACGAAGTGTAGTGGGTTCGTCTACGGCTCCCAGTTCTTGGGACCACGTACAAATCTCGCTCACTGCCAGGCAGTATGCTAGTGATGCGTAAGGTAGTTCTTCTCCAATATGAGCATTTGACGTTTTGGTAGCCTTAAATTTGAGAGGACGTTCTAGGAACAATTCCCATTGGATATCGTATAGTTCTGCAAATTCTAGTATTCTTGTCACACTAGGTTGCTGTACCTACTGCAGTTGTTACGCATTTTACGTATAGACCGCCAACGTGGTGCATTCCGCGCATTTTGGAAGGTTTTTAAAAGACATCGAAAGGTTATCTAGTTTAGTTTAATTTCTTTACTTACTTCTTGTTCACTGTATATATGTTTGTTATTTAATTTTTCTGTGTCTGCTAAATAAAGATACAAATAGAAAGCTTCATATGATAACCAACTTTAGATAACAAATGTGGCAATAAAATACTGCCCTCTTACAGTAAGCTTAACAAAAAAACGCAGCTACACATGGAATAACTATAGTATTCTCTATTAAAATCTTTCAAAATGAAATAATCTTCAGCAGTTGTGAACCATATCTACCACTTCTAATCATAACCTGATTGCGGCAGCTGAAATCATTTTTAAATTTTGAATAGTAAGCAGAATAACAAATCAACATTAATTTTTCTTTTTTCCTGTTTCGTTTAGCATTACTTCTGCTAATGTAAGCAAACATGCAGCTACCATATAATACCTAAAGACTGTCATAAGTTAGTGACGTAAATTAGTGCAATGAATCATGCAATTTTGCGAGTCAAAATTATTGGCATGCCTATCAATTCATAAAATAGCTAAGTTTGGTAATTATTTTCACCTCGAAAACAGACAAAGCTAAAGTATTCCAAAAAAAAGATTTTGCGCAGCTTGATAAACATTTCTCTCTCTACTATTTCAGGAGTTATTGACATGTTGGTACATGGGTTTCCTCATGGTCACCTTCGTTAGTTTCTTTGTGTACGCTTTAGAAGGACAAAATTCGAAAAATGAATACACTATCGATAATCTTTTTAATGGTGTATACTGGGGCGTGGTAAGTTCATTCATTCACTCATTAATTTATCCATTCATCATTAATCAATTGCGCTATTTAATTACAGAATTACGTTATTTGTACATAATTTCGTGCATTCTCGCAAAAAACCGCTAATGCGCGAATTTTACTAGAGAAATTATGCGAAAAAGTTTTGAGAAAAAATTATTGTTCGCTAAAAATATCTTTTTTAAGACCTAAAATTGCGCAAACCCGATTTTTTACTATGTTTTTTCTGTAACCCGAACTTCACTTGTTATATCTATTTACTGGAATTTTAAATTGCGCGGAAATCATTACACCGAAAATACTTTGTTGTTGAACTTATTTACCCAGGATAACCTCTTCAGTTCCTATTGGTACTGCTATCAACGAGGGTCCTGCGAAGGGGGTCCTAGTGCATTTAAAGCTGCCATTTGAGCTACGAAAGTCGTGCAAACACAGCAATCGCTCAACTAGACAACCGCCTAAGATATCAATCCTATTCTCATGCTGAGCGCTAAGCAGAAGGGATAGATTCACACTCTTATAGTCTCTGGCATGACTCGGCCGGAGTTTGAACCCAAGACCTCCCGCACTGGAAGCGAACGCTCTACCACAAGGCTACCAGTCGGTACCACAAGGCTACCAGTCGGTTTCATGTTACTATTGCGCAAAAGCCCATACGCGCCATATATAACTGCTCTAAATTTAGTACGTATAAGAAAAAGTTTAAAAGTTAAGAGTGACGTGTCTTGCAGAAAATAAAGAAATTCGGATGCTAGATTTTTGTGGACCTGCTGTTATCTGTTTGTGCGATATGATTTTGTAAAATAAAAGTTTCTGAAGACATGCTTTGCAATCACAATAAGATATCTCACCGTGGATTCAAAATCAACATATACTACCTTAAATGACATTGTCTCTTTTCTGAAATTTTAAATTGTGTCATTTCAAACCTTTTTACAAAACGCGCAGCTGACATTCAACGATTTTAGTGAAGTAACACACTTTTTCTTAAACTGATATTGTTTTAAACTATCTGAGTTCATCACTAACATATTGTAGTGTAGTGTGTTCGTCTGCGGCTCCCAGTTCTAAGGGACTGCGGATCGAATCCTGTTCGCTGCCAGGCAGTATGTTAGTGATGAGCAAAGTAGTTCTTCTTCAATATGCTATTGTTAGTTGATGTTTTCGATCTTAGATCTCCTTGACAACAATTGGCTATGGTGATATAAATCCTGATACAACTTCTGCCAAGATCTTAATTTGTTGTTTTGCAATATTTGGTACATGTTTTCTTGCTATGCCGGCTGTAAGTAGCTTTTAAATGTGTGGTGTCGTTGAAAATTGTGTTTCTATAGGAAAGGACATAAAAAACTGCTCTTGCAACAAGCAACTAACGCCTTACTAGCTGTTAATAAACAGAAAGCTGTTAACCCGAGCGAAAGGATTAGTTTTTAATGTGGATGGCTGAGTAGGCCCACCGGTTGCAGATGCCTTTGAAATTTTTTTAATAGCTTTAGAATTAATTTTCGCGAGTAATTTTTTAAAAATGCTCGAAGACTGATTTTCGCGAGGTTGGGAAATCCAATATTTTGCGAATTTCGCGAAAATGAAGTTGATAACATTTTGTTTCTCAATTTGTACCGTTTTTTAAGGGGTGTATGTTAAAGACATAAAATAAAGATTGCTGAAGTTGAACTTCTCATATATATTATATATAGTTCTAGGTAAATCAGAAGAAAAAAAACAGTGTAGATGGTTTTTAGAAAAGGGAAAAAAATCCAAATTTCGCGAAAAGCGAATTTTCAAATTATTTTCGCGGAAAATCTATGGGTGAATTTCAAAACGTTGGTTAACAATAATACGATCTTGCAACATAGGGAATCATTGGTTCGGGTTTCGCATTGCAAGTGGCTGAACAACAAAAAGAAAAACATGTAAACAGAAGAAGACGCCCGGCAGCCGTCCTCATACAGGTGCGTTGAGTAATACCTCTATACCTTGCACGTTTTTCTTCGTATCCACTTTTGATGTTAGAAAGTAAATAAAAACAAAATCTTACAGCAAGTATTTCTATAACTTTGTTTGATCTCTTTTTTAGAGTAAAGTATAATAGGGCATATTGCGTTTATGTGACAACAAAACAGTTCTCTCTGTTATATAGTTGAAAGTTTAGAGATGTAGGCCATGGGAGTTGTGGAGAAATGAAGCGATATCGCTACCCTCAACCCTAAACTTTTCAGTATAATTATAGTTACCTCCCGGTAACTCGGACACCGGATAAATCGAACTTTCTTTATATCGAACCATTTTCTTGGGTCCTTTGAACTTAATAATAAGCCTGTCGATTTACAAGGAACTTGTATGCCTTTTTCCGGTAACTGTTGCTCCACCTTTTGAGAATCGCTTTAACTCGAACTATACTCTTATTTTAGACTAAATTAGACTAAACGTTTAACTTGAACATTCGTTAAGTCAAACTATTTTTCTCGGTCCCTTGGAGGTTCGAGTTAACGGGAGTTGGCAATTTTTTTATCAATTTCTTTAAAAATCGAAAACAACTTTTGGTCAAGTAAATTTTCACCTCAATGCTTTCCAAAAAATTACGAACATGATAGACAGTGGCAATGCGTTTTTCTGATTTTTTTTGCTAACCGTCGCCGTCATTTTATTGACCATTTTGTAATCAACGGCAAAATATAACTTAAAATAAAAGCTGCAACCAAAAATAACAACCACTCTTCGCAGCTTCAGTTTCAACACTACCGAAGGCGCTAGAAATTTGTGTACACTAACTTTCCCCCAGACCCTTTTTCCCGCACGGTACCGGGAGATGTCGGATTGGTGTATTAAATCCATAACAAATTTAAAAAAACGTGTGATTAGCCAAATACAACCTCCTGCAAATTTTCTCCGCTTGGCATGTCAACGCAATTCTATAAGATGCATTGAGAAAGTTCTTCTATTTTTTCAGTCTTTCTGGAGGAAGTATGCAGCGGACAATAATTTTAAAGCAACATGGTTACCTCATATTAAAGGAAGAGAAGAAAAGTTCCAAAGAAGACAAACCACGAAAGCTCCAAAAGCAGATATGTTTGGGATGCCATTTACACCGATATTTCCAAGCATGGCGCGATATGGGAGTGTTATACAAGACAGAAAAGGTTGGTAATAAAAAAGCTATATATAGTACATAAGTTACTGTTTATATTTTTTTGTGTATTTAAGTTTTGCAGTAGATAAGAAAATATATAGGCTTTAATTACGGAAAAACACGTTATCTGAAAGTGTCATAAAACTTAAAAGTGACTTCTTAGTATTTACACAATGTAAATTTTGTCACTTTGGTCACTGTGACATTTGTCACTTGTATGGACCTCACTGCATTTGCTCCATACGTTATACCCTCGCTCTGAATCTAGGTTGGCTTAAAAATATATAAGTCATCAGTAAAACAAAAAAAAGAAGAAGTATTTAGCAGTCCAATATTGTCCAACTCTTTATAAAAATTTTAACTTAACCCTTCAATCTATTCTGTAACCTCTTCCCAGTATTTCTCTGTAGTTTTGTTCCGACAAAAAAGGTATTGGGGATAAGTTTGCTAAAAGAGTTGTAATCTATCTTACTTTTCCACATGAAACCCCTTTGGTGTTGTTGTTTTTGAATTTCAATTTATCTCTGCTAGCATCTGACTAGTTCTTTGGAATTTAATTTGAATATCTCTATCAGCACCTGAATAGTTCTTTGGAATTTAATTTGAATATCTCTATCAGCACCTGTATAGCTCTTTGGAATTCAATTTGAATATCTCTATCAGCACCTGTATAGCTCTTTGGAATTCAATTTGAATATCTCTATCAGCACCTGTATAGCTCTTTGGAATTCAATTTGAATATCTCTATCAGCACCTGTATAGCTCTTTGGAATTCAATTTGAATATCTCTATCAGCACCTGTATAGCTCTTTGGAATTCAATTTGAATATCTCTATCAGCACCTGTATAGCTCTTTGGAATTCAATTTGAATATCTCTATCAGCACCTGTATAGCTCTTTGGAATTCAATTTGAATATCTCTATCAGCATCTGACTAGTTCTTTGGAATTCAATTTGAATATCTCTATTAGCATATGAATAGCTCTTTGGAATTCAATTTGAATATCTCTATCAGCATCTGTATAGCTCTTTGGAATTCAATTTGAATATCTCTATCAGCACCTATATAGCTCTTTGGAATTCAAATTGAATATCTCTATCAGCATCTGACTAGTTCTTTGGAATTCAATTTGAATATCTCTATTAGCACCTGTATAGCTCTTTGGAATTCAATTTGAATATCTCTATCAGCACCTGTATAGCTCTTTGGAATTTAATTTGAATATCTCTATCAGCATCTGTATAGCTCTTTGGAATTCAATTTGAATATCTCTATCAGCACCTGTATAGCTCTTTGGAATTCAATTTGAATATCTCTATCAGCACCTGTATAGCTCTTTGGAATTCAATTTGAATATCTCTATCAGCACCTGTATAGCTCTTTGGAATTTAATTTGAATATCTCTATCAGCATCTGTATAGCTCTTTGGAATTCAATTTGAATATCTCTATCAGCACCTGTATAGCTCTTTGGAATTCAATTTGAATGTCTCTATCAGCACCTGTATAGCTCTTTGGAATTCAATTTGAATATCTCTATCAGCATCTGAATAGCTCTTTGGAATTTAATTTGAATATCTCTATCAGCACCTGAATAGTTCTTTGGAATTTAATTCAGATATCTCTATTACCATCTGACTAGCTTTTTGGAATTCAATTTAGATATCTTTATTAGCATTTGAATAGCTTTTTGGAATTCAATTTGAATATCTCTATCAGCATCTGTATAGCTCTTTGGAATTCAATTTGAATATCTCTATCAGCATCTGAATAGCTCTTTGGAATTTAATTTGAATATCTCTATCAGCACCTGAATAGTTCTTTGGAATTTAATTCAGATATCTCTATTACCATCTGACTAGCTTTTTGGAATTCAATTTAGATATCTTTATTAGCATTTGAATAGCTTTTTGGAATTCAATTTGAATATCTCTATTAGCATCTGACTAGCTTCTTGGAATTCCATCCGACTTTCTTAGCATGTCTTCTGAAAACAATGTGTTAATCTTTCCACAGTAACGTTTGTATCTGTCTACGTTTAGAAGTCGATGTAAGTGAAGATGGCACCCCAACAACGAATGGTAAAAACGCGCTCTGGTTTCCAAGAAAATCGTAAGTTAACTAAAAGCTTTGTTTACGTAGAGTCTTCACTTCCAGCTTTTTTGTAACCGCAAAGTTGATAATAATATGTATGTTAAGATTTTAAGCATATCATAAATGCAAAGTGAGGCTCAAATGGTATAAGTAAGCACATCTAGGCTGGACTTAACATACACTATGGCATATATTTATAAAATAAAAAATGTACAAGATATACATTTTTCAAAGTCAAAATACAATACATATAACAAAGCGAAAAACACGATTTTTTTAAAAGAATACACTCTATAAGAATATTCAAGATCAGGGAAGACAAAAAGTTCAAAATATTCTAACAATATGCTCATCTTGAAATTTTGCTTGAATGATTTTGATCCTTTTTTATTCTTTGTGAACTTATATAAACTGGTATCCTATTATTGATGTAAAACGTCTTTTCCCAAGTTTCATTTGAAGCATTTTTCCCAACAAAATATAGTTGTCTGTCTGTCAGTTGAATTAGGCTGCTCTAAACAACGGCACCTTTGGGTAATTTTTACATCAGTTTGCATTCCCAGATTTTACAATTAACTGTGCTAAGAATATACTAAGAATATATCAGGATGGTTTTTGCCGAGAAGTTAACAATATTTATGTTGAAACGAAAAAACACTAAAAAAAAGCGTGTAGATAACGGTTTTTTGTAGAAATTCGAATGAAAACTTTCTGAGGTGTATAAGTCTGCCCTCTTCAAAGAATGCCAAAACTGCAAGCATATTCACGTCTTTCTGTCGTATCTCTATAATGGAAGGTGTGAATTTCACAACAGGTATCTTCATAAAAAAACATATTAGAAATGTTAGAAAACAATATGATGCTGCACCAATAATATAATCGAAGATGTCGATATTCATAGTAATGTGTAGTGAAAAATAAGTTGCAAAAAATATGCAAGAGAAAAGAAAAAATTGAAAAATTTATTAAAAAACACATCCCCCTCTTTTAAACGCCCTTCCTCCCTCCCTCCCTCTCCTAACGCCCAGGGAGTTTATTCAAGGCATAATAGTAACACTAGAGCAGGTCTGGGGATTTTGAATAGGTTTGTCGAGGTGAATATCCAATTTGTTTTCGTTTGACGAGTATAATTGTTAATTTCCTTTTTTTTGAGAAATCTATTTAATACAATATCTTACCGAAAAGAGAAATACAGGCTTTATTACATGTGACTTTTTAATGCTGTATAGTGCTTTTTAACCTTTCTTTTAGGTTAACGAACGCTGAGAAGAAAGCCTTGAGGTTTATTCGTCTGTTAAAGTGCATTTCATCAGCCAAAAAATTTCGTGTAAGTAAATTGTTGGCTTCATGCCTGTTGTGTAGCTTTGTCACACCTATAGACCACTTTCCGCGTGGTGTAGTTGTTTTGATTTCATTTTGAAAACAATGGGCATGCGCGCACTTTTGTGTAGGTAAAAAAGGAGGACTCACATAGGGTAAAATGGATATTAATGAAGATTAAAGATTTATTGTGGTAGCATAAGATCTAAAGGAACGGGAATTAAATTTTAACTATATTCTTCTAATTCTTCTTAAAAATTTTACTAACGTTAAGCGAATATTTCTTTTTTGGATGGATTTCTTTGATTACTGTGGTCTGCTTTTTATATTTTTTACATACAGAAATGCTTGGCAAGTCATCTATAGGGTAAATTTTTAACACCCTGGGCACAAAGTTGCTTTATCATATTTATGATGGTAAACATGCTCAGGATCTGCAATGTTGTCCCCACCTTTTTTGATAGCTTGATGTCAATATCTTAGTTAAGAACTAATTTTTGTTGTAGCAAGCTCGCCGACCATACGATGAGCGTGATGTACTAGATCAGTTCGCTTCGTCGCAGATTGAAATGTTCGCCAAACTTCGTGATGTAAAAGACAAGTGAGTTAACTACTACTAAATTGAAAAGACAAACCTCACTTCCAAGACTTTTTAGTTTAAGATTGTGAAGAAAAATGAAAGAAAAGTTGTGTGGGCAAACTTTTATGAAATATTAAAAATACTTTTGTTTGTCTTGTCACTCATAATCAAAAGTTAAAACATACGCTGTTGAAAAAATTGGGCGCTGTCTAAAAAAAGATCTTTACCCTCTATTCCCTCTTTAATTACGAAAAGGAGCCCTGGAAACGAGGGTTACAGTTATACATTAACGTGTTTTTACTACAGTTTTTTTTGTTACTTCTTCAGTTAGTTTTCACATCGAAAGTCTGGCAGTACAACACAACCTCGTCCCCAGGGATTCTTAGGGTTTTTTACAATTGGGACCTAAAAAGCCCTGGAGACGAGACTGGTCACACTGTTAATTTTAAAGATCTGGATTTTTTATGCCTCACTTTCCCGAATTATTACATTAATCGTTTCTTTTACTTTTTAGGTTTGAAGCTTGCACCGAGCAAACAGGTACATCGAGATTAAACGAGTCAATTTTATTCGCTTTCAACGTTTGTGCGTATATGGGTTTTTTTGTTTGTGTGAGATAAAACATGTGTCGGCAGACGGCAAAACTGTTGCGATGGCACTGTCGTTTAAGAGTGGAAAGGTCGTGTCATATAACAGCCTCGTGCGAATTTTGTTTTACTTTTCGTTTATAGGGCACGGTGCAAGCCATCGTTACACATTTGTGTTTTGATTTTGTTTTTAGCTATGCAAACTGCAGAAAACGGGAAGAAAGTAAAGCATCTTGAAAGAGAGGTAATACATCACTTTTCTTGTTTTGTTCCCAAATTTATCGGAAACTTCTCTCTGCTGCCGCTGAATTGTTAATGTTGTGTAAAGATAAGCTTATAGCTACAAGGTTAGACAAGGTTGGAAATGTTTAGACAAGGTTAGGCAAAATGACATTCTATGACCCTTCTATCATTTATAAACGACATTTCTCACTTGTCATTCTCAGCCATTGAAGTTAAACCAACTTATGTATTTTCAGATAAACACTTTAAACAGTAAAGTTGCCGAAACGAACGACTTGCTACGACTTTTACTTCTCCAGCACGGAGTAAATTCAACAAAAGACGAAACTTTAGAAGAACCTAACAACGATGGTGCTCATTGAACATATAACATGAATCTATGCGTATGTGGAGTTGACTCTTGCAGTGCCATGTTATGTGGTTGAAGATAAAACCCAATCCGAGTAGCGCAACTTTGATCAAACTTGGTACCCAGCTCTCTTTAACTGCAGGTGTTTCCAGAAAAAAGTTCCCGCGATCACAAACGCAAAAAGTTGATTAAACAGAAGTGATAGACAGCGTTGAAAAAATGTGAAGAAGAAAAATAAAATTGACTGAGAAAAAAAGACTAAGCACGAATTTGTAATTGTAAAGCTCAATTTATACATCCTGGATAACTTAGGCTACTTTTGCTCGATATGTATCCGATCTCCGCTAAGTGGAGCATAACTTGTGGAGATGTAAGATTTTACTAGTGTTTAGAAAGTATTGTAAAAAATGGCAGCCTTGCCCCAGGCTGATCTTGTCGCCACTATAGGGTGGAGCTTAAGTTACAGAAAAAAATATTAAGAAAACACAATTGGCTCAGATCATATTTGACTTGTAAATAGTAACAAAGATGAAAATGAAGTTTCGAATGCATTTCGTGTAGAAAAGTTCCGAAAATTGTATATTTGCATGCGCTCTCTCTTCCCGGCTATGCTCTGTAGCGGTTGTAAACAGATGCGAATGAAAAATAGCGTATTCACAAACAGAAGAAACTTTCTCATCGAGATTGTGACTACCTATCATTTGTGTCCAAGGAACAAGATTGCCAGGATATATTTCATAAGCCCGCTTTTTAAGCCGTAGTACGTCTCAGTCCGGCACACTGTTTCACTAAAGAAGCAGTTTTACGTTATGCTTCAGCCCGGTATTTAGTGTTACACTGTCGACCTAGGCGCGGCACAGCTAGATAATGGTTAATGTTGTGCCTGCTGAACTCGGTAAAACGCAATGTTATCACACAGGGACTGTTCTCGCTCTTCATACGTTTCTTTGATAACTTTAAGATCCAGAATTGTGCCAGTAAAACTCAACCTCGTCCCCAGGACCTCTTTTCGCTTTTTTGATATCGGGGACGGCGCGAAGAAGAAGGCCCTGGACCCGGCCGCTTTCTACACCCAGAAATCTTGGGTGTAGACTGCAGCGTCAGCACTTTTGCTAAATGTCGCTAGTTCTTTATATGGATATGTGACAACCATATATGGAGTAAAACTAAGAAATTAAAATTATTTCAAAAAGTGAACGGCGAGTTAAACTGTTAAAAGGGTTCCGTTTTTCAAAATGGACAAGACTTTGCAATTTTGCAACAAACTTTTTTTATTAATAATATAAATAACATTATCTTAGCCACAGCAAGTTAAATGTTTCGAGCATCTTTTAAATGGATATGATGTTATTGGCGTTTGACCTACTGGATTTGGGAAATCCCTGTTGTTTCATTTGTTGGCAGACTTTTTGCCGAGAAAGAGTGTCCAAAATATAGTATTGGTGGTGTGCCCTCTTAATTCTATCATAAAGGATCAGTTGAAAGTTTTACAAGTGAGAGGTATTGGTGCTGGGGTGCTTCATTTGGAGCAAACAGTTGTGCCAGAAAAATTGTTTTCATGTGATAAGAATGGTGAGCCTGAATTACCAATTTCAATTAAAAATGGCGAATTAAAACTAGTATTTGCCCACCAAGAATCTCTGCTTAGTGTCAGAGGATGAGAATTGCTGAAAAGTTCTGTTTACCAAGAAAATGTTGTCAGTTGTGTTATAGATGAAGCACATTGTGTAAGCACGTGGTGAGTAAAAACACGCGGTGAATCATTTTTATTTTTTTTCGAAAAAAAAGACTTTCAGGGCTGGCGAACACTTTTCTGCTAGAAACGAATTTTAAAATGTTTGTTATGCGACAATGTAAGACTTTATTTTGGATGTTGCCTCCACTTCACAAATCAATTCGCCGACCTTGACTTTGTCAATGGCGAACTCAAGCTTCCAGTGTACTGTATTTTTTCTAGCTAGCTAACTAGCTATTATATATATATGAACAAATATTTTTTCTCTCTCTACTTAAAACTACATATATACACACTATATATTATAAATAAAACTATGCTGTTCTAGTAAATTTGTAAATTTAAAACTTTGTATATTGCTACATAAAATAACATATTATTCTAGTCGTTAGCCCGTGGAAAAATCCACGGGTTCGCCTGTCGCAACTAAGCTACCATTTTGCGTGACAGACAGACAAACAGACGGACAGACGTATACGGGCATTATAACATAGATATATGTGTATCTTTAAAAAATATAAACTTTTAATGTGCTTTATTTGATTTAAAGGGGTGAGGATTTCCGAAAAAAATTTGGCGAGTTATCTACGTTAAAGGCACTTTTCCCAGATGCCGTTACATTAGCTCTAACCGCTACTGCTGCACCCGACACTGTAGAATATTTGATTAAATCGCTCGCCCTTATTACGTATAAAGTCATTGCTGTATCGTCAAATCGATAAAATGTGTATTCAAACATACAAAGACAGACGCCTAAACACTAACTTGGGTTTAAAAGGATTGAAAAATAAAACGTGCAAAGAGAATACTATCCCATGACAATAATTTACATGCATTTAAGATATTGTGGATATGGGTACAAATTATTTGAAATCGTTATGTTGGTGACAATATTTGTCCTAAAGCAAGATTGTTTGCACAATTCCATGCTTCTTGCACTACACAAATGAAAAAGGATATATTGAAAGAATCATTTGTGCAAGAATCTGGAAGAGGAGGAAGAAATTGTGTAGCTTGTGATTCACTTTTGTATTTCAACATTTCTGATTTGGCATCTGGTATGGATTGCTCTCTCAATGACATTTTGCTGATATATATTAAAAGGTTCATATGAAAGTTTGTCACTGTCTTTATTATACAGATTTAATATTTATTGTTGATGTGTTGTTGTGAATATCCTGTGTTGCTGTATTGTTGTTTGTTTTTTCTTCAGATTTATTGTCAGAAACAGACATTTATAACCTTTTTCTTGGTTGATTTAAACATTGTGTAGTGTCCAATAACACCTTTTTTTTGTCCTGGTCTTTCCTAGGTGAAAAAGTTTCAGCCGCTTAATGTCGCAGCTTGGCATGACCTTCGAAATTCCCACATTTTATTTATAAACGTGTGACAGTTTCTACATATTGTGTTAAAAAATCCTCTTGTGTAATATCAAGTCCACATGTTCTAATAATTTTTTGTTTTAATTTTGTTTTTCTTTTGCTTCATTTGAAAATATATTCACCATATGCTTTTTTTGGAAGGCTTTGACACATACCCTGCAATGACATTCATTGTATTCTTTTCGTACATATAACTTCTTGTGTGTAGTTTTTTGTAATTTTTTTCGTCATTTTTAAGAAAAATGTAAGCTATAGGCAAGAAGTATTTGTTTATATACTTTACCTTGTTATTTTCTTTGTTCATTCTGTATTAAATTTTTGGGATTACCAATTTGAAAATAAGCATTCACTTACACCTTGCAGAGTACACAAAACCTACCATTTCTCGTTAAATTACTCTTAATTATTATTTTATAGATCTACTATCACCTACTGAAGGAATTGAAGGTATCTGGATAGAAATTCTTATTCCTAACACAAAATCAATTTTATTATGTTCAGTATATAAACCCCCTGATAACTCAAAGTACATCGACATAAACTTCGACGCAAAACTTAATGACATGATAACAACCGTTACGGATGAAGGTAAAGAATGCTTAATTACCGGTGATCTAAATTGTAACTATTTGAAACCAAACGACCATGTCGATATAAAAGATATTTTTGCTACTAATGGTTTTAAACAAATGATAAAAGAAGCAACGAGAACTACAAGTATTAGTAAAACGTTAATCGATATCTTTTTGACAACAGATTCAACAAAAATATCAAAATCTTTTGTTGATGCCAACTCCATCAGTGACCACGACCTTGTGGGAATTGTTCGTAAAATGCATGTAAAGAAATACGCTTCTCGTAAATTGTTTACTCGTGATTATTCAAAATATAACAAGGATCATTTTAAGGATGAACTTAGAAATGTGCCGTGGAAAAATTGCTTTGTTGAAGATAATATGAATTCATCATGGAACTTGTTCAAACATTATTTGACAATTGTTATCAACAAACATGCACCATTAGTTGAAAGGAAAATTCGAGGTATGCAGAATCCTTGGATGTCGAGAGATATTAAAACGAAAATGAACACTCGTGATTATTATCTCCGTTGTGCAAAACGTACAAATAGTGAAAATGACTGGTCAAGTTACAGAAGAGTGCGAAATCTCGTGTCGTATCTCATTCGACAAGCAAAAGCAAATCACATCCGCTCACTTTTTCGGGAGAACGGTACCAGCCCGAAAGACTTCTGGAAGCAAATCAAAAAGTCGTATCCTGTAAAAAACAATGAAAGTGCATCTAGATCATTTAAAATTGGAAATGAAACTATCACAGATAAGAAGCTAATAGCTGATGGATTCTGCCACTTTTTTGCAACAGTAGGATCTACACTTGTAAATTCCATTCCATCTATCACGAATTTAACATGGTTGCCATTTAATGGATCCTTTTATCTAACTAACGTCAATCCACAACATTTATCATTCAAATTCCAACATGTTGAAATTTCAGAGACGATCAAAGTGTTGAAAGAAATTAATTCATCAAAAGCTTCCGGTATTGACGATCTCCCAGCTTTACTTATAAAGGATGCAGCTGAGGAACTAGCAGCACCGCTATCATTTTTGATTAATCACAGTTTCAAATCTGGCATTTTTCCAACGATCGAAAAGACTGCCAAAGTAACACCTATATACAAGTCAGAAGCAAAACATTTGTTCTCAAATTATCGTCCAATATCCGTCCTCAACGTGATATCGAAAGTAGTTGAAAAAATTGCCTTTGATCAACTATCACAGTACTTTGAATCGAACGGCCTCTTCAGTCCTTATCAATATGGCTTCCGTAAGAAAAGATCCACACAGCATGCTGTTACCAACCTAGTCAACCATATACGTAATAACATGGACAAAGGAAACAAGACTGGAGTACTTTATATGGACTTTTCTAAAGCATTTGACACCGTGAACCATTCATGTTTACTTCACAAATTACCATACTACGGTATAACAGAGAATGAGCTATCATGGATAAGTGACTATTTATTCAATAGATCCCAATTAGTAAATTTTGAAGGTACCAGTTCTAGAACGGAGAGTATCACTCATGGTGTTCCACAGGGATCCATTCTTGGCCCTCTTTTGTTCATCATTCTTCTGAATGATTTGCATTTTCGATTAAAGAACTGCTCTATTTTGAAATACGCTGATGACACAGTGTTGTACTACTCTCATAAAAACGAACGTCACATTGTATCCGTTATTAACAAAGAAGCTGATGTTGTACAATCCTGGATTAGAGATAATTGTCTTATTCTCAACATGAAAAAAGGAAAAACCGAATTTGTTATGTATAGAAATAGATTGTCAAATGTGGATGATTGTAATGTTGAAATTTTATCTACTACCATCAACCAGTCTGATACTTACGAATATCTTGGTATAACGTTAGATTCTCATCTGAACCTGAACGAACACTACAGCAAGGTGTATAAGAAGATTTGCTCTCGTATATACTTATTGAAGAAATTACGACATCAGATTTCTCCTGTGGTAGCTAATTCCATATATAACGCGTTGATCAAACCAATATTTCACTACTGTTATCCTGTATATTGTAACCAAAGTAATTCTTGGAAAATGAAATTTGAAGGACTTCATAATCGTGCTAACACTATCATTCATAATACTGGAGAACATTCGATTTCTATTGAAAACGAACGTAAAAGAAAAGCTGTCACAGATGTTTTCAAGATTCTCCATAAAATTGATAACGTTAGCAATATTCAATACGAGCTGGTGAATCATAATATCAACACGAGAGGTAACAAGTCGCAGATAAGATTACCAAAAGTTAGAACAGAAGCTGGCCGAAAGACTACGAGCTACTATGGTGCACAATTGTTCAATACACTGAACTTGGATGTACGAAATGAAAAATCTTTTGTCAATTTTAAACGGTATATTTCTAAGCACGAATGGTAATATATATTCATATGTGACTTATGTATTGTGCCTAGCCAGTCATGATTTTCCTGGTAGTCTTTCTTTCATAACTTCAATCGGTGTTTCTATCACTTCTCACGCCTCTTTTGAAACAGTATCAAATGTGTATGATGATGTCTGAACTTGTGCTTTCTTAGTAGTCTGTCATAGTATTTCACCTCAGTTGGTGTTTTAACAATTCTGATGCCTCTTTTTGACTCAGTGTCTGAAAATTTTATTTTAATAACTTATTTATTTACTTGATTATTTGACACATTTTAATATATATAGTCACACATTCACACTTACGATCAACTATGCCATTCTCCTTCACAGTGACTTATCCTGATACGTGCCTACTTGCTTACTCATCACTCGTCTTTATCCAAGAGTGCTGCACTTACTAACTATGCCTCTTCGAAACAAAATTTTTATAGTATTTTTAGCTTTTACTTTCATTTATTTTTGTACAGGTCCTGCATTGATACCAGATATGTATATATTCTGACGTAGTCAACCTGTGTAAATATGAATAATAATAATAATAATAATAATAGCTAATCACAACACCTACATTGGCAAAATATTTTTACTGCTAGCTAGTGCTGAGCTTGCCACATAGTATATATATATATATATGAATGATGTATATATTTGCAAAACTACATCAACAACAAACCATTATTTTTCCAGGAAATAGCTAGCTACATAAATATCTCTATTTCTTTCTCTAGAAAAACCAATTATAACATTTTATTTTATATTTTCAGAATGAAAAAACAGCCTCTTCTTTTTAATTTATTTTCCATCCAACCATGGCTACCATTTTTGTTTATAACTTGATGATACAGGCGACTCGTGTCACTCGCGGAATGTTTACAAATTTTAAGCATAATTAGTGAAATTGAGGCTACCAATCATATTGCAAATCCGACCGGCGGGGACCAGGGCCTTCTTCTTCGCGGTGTCCCCGATAAGCGAAAAGAGGTCCTGGGGACGAGGTTGAGTAAAACTAAGAACATGGTCAAAATCTCTTCATATTTTTGGTTCTTATTTCGCGAAAATATTGGCAATTTGCTTGAGTCGCAGCTTGTTTGTTGGAAACCAAGTTTGCTTTAAGGACTTCAAGGGCAGAAACTGCGAATTCAAAATAAGGTTCGTTTTTGCGTGAAAAATCTTTCGCGAAAGGCCAAACCCAAGAAATTAATTTATTTGCTAATTCGTATACGAGATATTTAGTATAAATAATCCATTACTTTTTCAAGGTATCGGGATATCCCAGAAATGTCCGCAGCACCTAAGAAAAATGAAACCTCTTCCCCGTTATATCATTTTTTTGGTGGTGAAAATACTTTCGCGTTTTGCTGATTTCTAATTTCGAAAGGAATAAAATTTTGCGAAAATGACCCAAAAACGAGACAGCTTCTGCTTTTAAAAAAGTACCTTACTTATTGGTAAAAAATTCGTCATAAAGACAAAAATTTGTCACTTTTTACCAAGCTATATATAAAATGCTATTTTTTCTGGTTTTTATCAAGTTTCTGCTTATAAAGTAGTTAATTAAAAGCATTGGCAAAGAATGTCAAAATTGCGCTGCTTTTCGCGATATCAAGGGTACCGTGTCCTCCTCTAACTTTATCGAGCAAGAAGGCCACCCTCGTAGTCTAAGAAAATATATTGTGTAGTAGAAAGCTTGGACGTTCATAAAATGTATTTTAAAAAGCATAAATAATTCACCAAAGGTGCTTTTATAGGGCGCTCATTCTGCTGAGTGAGCTCTTCAATTTCCTGATTTCAATACCCCTTCATTGGAATCGTTTTTTTAGTGTCTTTTCTTGAAACTGAAAATAATTTTTTGGGTGTGCTTTATTACTGAACAAGATTGACTGTATTTATTTCTCCAACTTTTGCGCACACTGCAGAACGTGTTTCAAATATAATTTTTTTTCTTGGCGAGCAATTCGAAATTTGAAAACTTATATAAATAAATATCGTTAAATATCGTTATTTGTGGGTTCGCGAAATTTTATCCAAAAATTCGTTGACTCACAAAAGTTTCTCCTGCAAAAAATTCTCCGCTAAAGTAAGGGGTTACTTATTGGTACTAACTTTCGCTGCTCGCGAAAGAAGAAAAACGGAAAAAGTAATTTTCGCGAATGATTGCAAAAAAAATTGCGAGTATTAATTTTGGCGAATAAGGTGTAAACAGTAATTTTCGCGAATTGCAAAAAAATTGCGGGTATTAATTTTGGCGAATAAGGTGTAAACAGTAATTTTCGCAAATAATTGCAAAAAAAATGCGGGTATTTATTTTGGCGAATAAGGTAAACATGTTATAATTGGGAAACAAACAACTTTAAAGAAACGCGAGCCTTCAGGCTTTCATGAAAAAAGAACAAAGTACGAATCTGAACTTTGTCATTAAAATTGAGGAAAAAATGGCGCGATTGTTGATAAACACAATTTAGAACTGAATCAACAAAAACACCCAATTCTCTTATATTAACACAAATTCCTAACGAAAGATTCTTAAATGGAAAAAACAAGGCTAAATTCTAAAGGAACAAAGCAGGCTAAAAAAGGCTCAAAATAAGAACTGGCTGTTCTTATTTTTAGTCAAACAGGTCAGACGACTGGTTCGCATAAATCATTTTACACATGTACACTTTTTAAGAACCAACAGCGTTCTAATTTCTAGTGTAAATTTAAATGTTGCTCCACTTTGCTGTGAAATGATTATTGAAATTTATTGATACCTGATGCGGGCCATTTTTGTAAATGGTATATCACATCGGCAAATATTTCGCGGGGATATAATTTGGCGAATTCAGCTAAAATCCGCGAAAATTGGTACCATTAATGTAATCACATCGGCAAATATTTCGCGGGGATATAATTTTGCGAATTCAGCTAAAATCCGCGAAAATTGGTACCATTAAGGCACTCAAAACCTACATGGTAGGAAGTCCACAGAAACTTTTGACATCATGTTTATTGTATATTTTTTTGAAGGATGGAAAAATACATTGACCGGAGCTGCATGGGGAAAGAAACAAAAATCGAAATATCTCTTTTAATCTTGACACACGAAGCAATTTCATGGAATCATTTTTCCTCAAAGAAATACGACGCACTCGTTTAGACTGCAAAAGAAATTAACACAAGTTTTCGAGAGAATAAACAGAAACAGGGGACATAAATTCTGATTATAATTTTATAAAGTGATTTAAAGAAATACCCAAATAAATCAATTCAAAATATTAACTTTCCACGAAGAAGAATAGCATCAATAAATTTTACAAATTCGGCTCCGGCATTTTCTTGCTCTAAAAAGAAAAAGGAACGTGATTACTTTTAGGGAAATAACACATCAACAACCACTGTTTGGCTTTTGAGAGAATGTGTGTTACCAGCATGTATGAGAACACAAACAGGATAATTTAGGTGCATCTATTCAAGTCTTATTTATTTTTTTACGTAGGCAAAAAGTGTCGACGTGATTGCCTGTTCACATAAAAAGTCCGACTTAGCTAATATCATGAGACATGAGCGTTTGTTTTACTATGGTTCTTTTGCACATAGCCTGAAGTAAATAGTAAAAAAAAGAAATAAAAAAAACACATTGAATTCAGTATGGTTTCTCGTGTTTGATATTATCCGAAAATTCATAAAAGTCGCTAATTGGTACTAAGTTCGCGTAAATATTATTTTTGTCAAAAGTTTTTCTGCCGTCGCGAAATTAAATAGAAGTTTTGTACAGTTTTTCACATTACACTTTTGTTGAAAATTTCATTTAAGTAGACTAACACATATTTTACAACAAAAAAATCATTTTGCATAACCATAAATTAAATCGTTTCCTTTATATTAAGAAAACGAGCTTGGTTCGGTGGTTTGCACATTTTTTAAACAACATGGCTGCTTTTATCACTCTTCACCTCAGTTGCAAAGGGTGACAATTTTTTTTAAGTTAACATAACATAAGTACAATGCTGTTTTATATTTATATCTTTTTGTCTAGGTGATGTTGTTTTGAACCATGTAAAACCATTTTAGCTGACGCTGATTTTTAAGTAGCTACTTTAAATAAATTAGTAATAGTAGTTGATCAGACTGGGTTTTTCTTATGAATTATACATGAGAATGTCATTAAATATTAAATATTGTTTAGTTGTTAGTGATTCGTTGACTTTAGTTTTTGCACTAGAGAAAAAATATCAAAACTTCAGCCTTTTTTGTAAAAAGGTATAATTGCAGGCTAAAAAATGAATAAAACAACTCTTAGTATCTTTTTATATCAGCAATAATTTTCACCTGGAATATTCATTCAAATTTTTTTCACCAAATTATTGTGAATTTTTACGCAACAACAATATTTGCTTGCTTCTACTAAGCCTTTTACCTTTGTGGTGACAACCCTCTTGGTTTTGCTAATAATATTTTTTGGGGAGAATATTTGGTTAAAATTGTTGTTTACAAATTAACGCAATTACAAAAAGCAATTAAATAAACTACAAAAATATATACCTAAAATTTGTGAAGACGAAAAGCAAAACAATGTTAAAGAAAATGTAACTAACTTGATACTTGCTTTTGATACAACTTGTAATATATTTTATAATATTAACTTTTTATGCCATCATTAGTGTCACAGAACTTATTCTTCATAAATATTACAGTTCAAATGTTCATTTTTTGCAAGAACCTGTTTGCATGAAAAACATTCTACTCAAATATATTTTCAAAAAAAAATGTTTTTTCATACTCCTCAACAAGATTAACTAAAATAGACCATTCCCGAATTTCCTAATTATGCCAAACTTAATTAAAGAGGTTGATACTAAAAACGATTCTCATCCCCAAAAGGTAGAACAAATTACCTAATTTCGTAAATATTTCTGTTCGTTAAGTGCCTCAACTGCGAGCTGGAAGTTACGGTGAAACTCTTCATATAGACGAGCTTTCTAAGAATAGCCTCGTTTTCAAAATAATTATTTTTTTCAAATTAAAATAAAATCCAACCAGAATATTATATTGCTCTAAAAACTTCATTTTTGTCATGAAAATTTGATATTCTATCTGAATATCCTTATTTGAAGAGCATAGAACCATTATGAAATTATGGATGACGTCATAATTATTATAATTTATGAAATTCGGGAAAGGTGTATTTCACCCTATAAAATTCTCTAAGGTGGTGTTAGCATCCACATTGGTACAACGAAAGCAGTCAAGAATGACACAATTTTTTAGCTATCACTATTACCAAAAGCGCAACAATTTAAAAGTTAATTCAGTTTGATTTAGTAAAATTTTAAACCACAGTGGTACACTGATGATGTGCAATTTTACAAAAATGCGAAAATACATATCAAATAATTTTTTTTCAATTTTTATGCAAGAACTTTTTTAATTAATTTTTGTGGAATTAGTTTTTGTGATTTGGAGGTCCTCTAAAGTTTTGCAAGCATTTAATTTTGCAACTGAATGCCTTTAATGCAAATAGCAGTGTTGTGATTGAAAGCTCTCGTAAAACTACAATAAAGTAACATTTGTTAAGCATGTTTTCGAAAACAAAGTATTGCAACAAAAAACAAAAGTATTTTAAATATTTTAAAAAAATTCTGAAACTAATTTTTGCAATTTGCTTCTAAATGTGCAACCTTGCAGAATTTGTAAAGGGTAAAAAAAACGCAAAGAAATAAATTTTGCAAAATTTTTTTTTCTGCAGTAGAAATATTTACTGTTATTTCTCCTTTACATTATTATTTTCTGTAATTGTGAATTGAATGCGTTTTCTGGTGCTTTATGTTCCATGTTCGTTTATGGTAGTTGTGCACAAAGAAATTAGTAATACTGTTAATGAAAAGAATTACTTACCCTCATCCTTGCATCTTCTTCTTGTCTTTTCTCATAGTGAGAAAAATCATCAAATATGGAAGTTTGTGCCTTGTAATTGTGAATAATTTTCAACACTTGCTTGCCCTTGTCCGGGTGCACTTCCTGAGTATCACGTGAATTCGTGACAGGCTTGTTTTCATTGTTCTCTAGCCGAATATGGCGAAGAGTGTTATTGGGCACGTCCTTTACATAAATCCATCTGACGTCAAATCGTCCCTTCCATTTGTCTTGCACCCAAATACCTGTTTCAACATTTAAGTCCACTTCAGACTTCATTTCTGCAACACCACAAAAATGTCCACTACTATTGACACTGAACAACAAATACATTGGCGTTTTAACTCCAGTTTTTAGCTGTTCTTTAAAAGCTTCATTCAGTCTCCGATTACCATGTTCAGTGGATGTCCAACTTGAGTATTTGATTGAGCGAAAAATATCATCTTCACTATAACTCTTAATAATAAAGAAACGGGCATTCTTAAAATCCATAGCAAAATCTCTTGGATTGAAATTATACTTTTGCATGAGTTTCTTCAACAAAGGTGAACTATCTTTCAATCTATTAATATCCAGATGGCTGTCATTAGGAACAGCAGTAACGTCACTTCCAGTATTATTACTATTATTCCCACCCTGATATTGCTGTCGATTGTTCCAACGACCTCCAGATTGGCTTTGTTGCTTACCCTTATTGCCAGTTGCAGTTCCATTTTGGGTAGAATAATTTGTCTTGTTACTTGTCACTAAAGGTGCAGTAGTTTTTGGAGGTTTTTTGGTAGGGGGTTTACTTTTAGCAGGTTGACTAGCTACGGCAGCCCATGATACAGGCTTTGCAGGGGCATTAGATTGTCCAGGAGTTGTAGCTGGAGCCACAGCTTTGGATGGAGCTGCCACAGAGCTACTTGGTGCAGTTGAAGTAATAGAATTATCAATGCTTTTATCAATATCCTCATTTGCACTAACACTCATACTATTAAATGATTGCTCCACAGATTCTACCGTTTTGACTTCACCATTCTCAAATCCAGTGGAAAGTTCATTAATTGACTCAACTTTTCCTTTGTCTTGCTCAGTTGGAGGTGGGGGAGGTTTATACAAGTCTTGAAACAATGCATTGTTTGGGTTATCAGCTGCAGCTGTACCCCAAGTTAAATTCAAGTCTCCAGTACCAGTTGGAAAAAAGAAAGAGCTTGGGTTATTAAAATAAGACCAATTACCATTCATATAAGGTCCAGCAGAGAATGCATTCTGGTAAGCAGAATTGTTCTGATTAAACAAATGATCAGCAGCTACATACTGATGCGCCTGACTACCATCTGCATTTGGTTGAGCAGTTGGAGCTGCTCCTAACGTACTATATTGCATTGCAGTATGGTCAAAGTTCTGGGGAGCAGCCTGAGGATTGTTAGTGCCTGTAGACCACTGAGGCTGAGTAAAGTTCGGAAACGACATCGGGAATCCAGTATTATTGGCATAATAGCCAGGTGACATGTATGGCTCAGGCATTCCGTTGCCAATGTGTGCTGCCACTGGTTGTGCCGTTGTCAAACCTTGTTTATTCAAGTCAATTGGGTCAGAAGTGAGCTAAAATAGAAAGTAAAGGTTTATTTCCTAACAAGCAATTGTATTGTGATATTTTTATATCTAAACTTATTTAATTATTTTTATTGTTTTTTACAGAAGTTATTATTTTGTTAAGTAAACAATAACATGTATATATATAATAGTTAATATTCAAGATGATTGTTTCAAACAGCAGTAGTAATTATGTATATAAGGATTTGTATTCTGTTTCCAGGAGGGACCACCAAGGCAGTTCTACAGTGTTCAAAGCTCTAATTTGCGCTGTAGAAATCTTCTTCCTGCCTGTAATAGTTTTCCTTTTCTGTTTAAAAAATTGTATAGCTGGCTTATACTTACGTTTTTAGTATTATGGAAAGATTTTGGAATTCTGTCAGTAACAAAAACTAAGGAATAAAAAGAAAGTAATAGTGAAAAACACAAAGTGAAAGTTTAGTGAAAAATTTTCAGACTACACAGACAGTCAGGGTAAACACCTAATTAGGCGGCATGACCTAATTAGGCGAGTCGTTTAGTTAGGCGATGTGATGTAGTTTAATTAGGCTACCCGTAGTCTAACTAGGCGAACGAAAACTTTATGTTGTAAATACGTCGAAATCATTGCGTTTCGCACTACAATTTTTACGTGAATCAAATCTGTTCACTTTGTAGACAATTTTGACCAATTATCGTCTTATTTGCATCGCGCATTGACAACTTATGGCCCAAACCTCGTGTGGCAATATTTGTTGTTTTAAATAATGGATTTCAGCCATCCACGCCACAGGAAAAAAAAAATATGGTGGACGAAAAAGTGGTATTGTTTGACGAAGATTTTAACGTTGTTAAAACAGGATGTGAATAAAAAAGAAACGTTACAAAACAAACAAAGTAATTGTTACCACATCCATCTTAAAAAAAAAAACAATTTTTTTTTGCGTTTTGTGAAAGAATATCTTCATTAAATTATTGCGTATTTTACTATCGTCACCTAAATAGGCGACACTTAACCTAATTAGGTTATATATTTCATTTTAACATAATTCTTACTTGCGCGAACATATCGAGGCACAAGTGACAATTTTGGAATCATGGTCGCATAGACTATCCATTCTGAACAAAGAGTTTTTGCGATTTTTTCCTAGGAATGTGTGAAAAATGTCTTAACTAGGTTACATATGGCCTAACTAGGCTACAATGAGTCGCCTAAATAGGTGGTATGCCCTAATTAGCCTACCGTCGCCTAATTAAGTGTTTACCCTGACTGACAGAAATCTGTGTTTACACAAATAACTAGCTAGCTAAAACAACACAAATTAGAAATATATTATCTAGATATAAGTGTCTCATATGTACCCGTCTGGCTAATATTTAGGGAAATGCTAAAATACATAAATATTTAAAGCTAGCTAGCTAAATTTTTTGGACCACAGCAAACTTTCAAGTGCATATTTTATGAAACAGCTGGTTAACTAGTCTGCTTATAATCAAGATTAATTTATTCACAAAGTAACAAAACCGTTACCTGGATTATTCAAGTTTTCCTTACCACTCTAAAAACAAAAATAGGGAGGGTTAGCCAATTTAGCGGATATTTTTGGTTAGCCAGCATCTACCGGCAACTAATAGCTATTATTTGCCTGAAACAAAACCAAATCTGATCAACCATTTTTAACAAAGATACGTGTACAATATACTCCGATAAAATACCGATTTTACCTGGTTTAAATAATTCGACATTACAGTCATAAACCAACAATATAATACACTACAATAAAAAAACGCAGCAAACAGTTCGCACCAGTCGAACGAATTAGTTTTCTCCTTCAGCGTGGAATGTATAGCACAAAGAAATAAATAATACGAGTCATCAAGCAAAAAACTGCGACAATCAGGGGGGTTAAACATTAAAAAAAACACGTAAATTTGTTCGTGGTAAAACGCATTACTCTTAATAAACAAACTCAGCGCTTTAGATTATATTTTAAATATAATTTTTTAAAAGATAAGATATATTTCTTCCCTTTTAATAATTACGAGTTTGACCGGATGTCCAGTATTACCCCCAAACACAATCTAGCATTTGCATTTGGGCACCTACACAAGTCACGCCTTACGTCACGAATAATGTTACCCAAACACAATAAAAAATGGTAGCCGTTCGCGGGAAACAACACTTTATGGACCACCGCCGCAGTTTAGAAACGCCTTAAGATTTTTGTGAGCAAGTCTCTAATAAAAAGTAAAGCGTTATCTGATTAGGTTAAAAAAAATTAAGTTTCAGGGGAACGCAACATCGTTCCTTAGGACTGGATCGTCTCTTACGCCAGCAGAGCAACATTTTTTAGTCTGTAATAGTAATAGTAACCACATATGTATAAACAACAACACTTAAGTAATAATTTATTACTTCAACCTTATTCTCAAACCTTTTCCCTTTCTTATCGGGACGACTGACACTTTGTACTGATAAAATTAAGCCGTGAGAGAAGATATCCTTTATTTATTGTTAATTTAGTTTCTCTTTTCAGAGAGAAGAGAGCATTTGTGCACGGTAAGCGTTTTGAATACAATAAATCAGTTTAAATAGAGTGATACATATTTTACTTGTTAATGGTAAATTATCACAATTTGTGTCGCACAAACATGGGGATGGGAAAGGGGTCGTAAAAAGAGCGGAAAGGAATGAACAAGGAGGGAGAGGGTAAAAAATAAACAAAATCTTGATATTTATCACGAGGTAGCTAAGATATAGTCATAAGATATAGTCATAAGAAAACGTATGGTTATGCTAAAATGTTCTAGGACACCCAAGCTTATAAAAATTGGTCAGAATTTGTACCCTTGATATGCAAGATTGACTGCTCTGGCTGTCAGACTAATAGTTTTAAATTTAAATGATTGCATGTGATTTATTCTGTGATATTTACAATTGCAGGTCGTTGTTTTTTATATGTTACATGTTTTTTTATAAGCAAGCGGAAATTCGAAACGCCTGGATATGGTTGAAAACAAAAAACACAATCAGCTTAGAGTATGTTTACATTGTGTTTATTTTGGATAAAGAAATTAAAAACTTAAACATTACCTTATGAAATGGTCCTGTTTTTATTTTTTAAAAGAACAGCGAGAAAAACTTTTAGACAGTGCGTTTTAAGTTTTTTTCTGTAAAAGAAAAAAAGGAAAAAAAACTGATTAACATACACACAGAGAATGATTCACTAAGGCTGGGCAATATGCTTAGCACAGTCTGAATAGTCTGAATATGCTTATAAGCTTTATGCTTTCATAACAAAAAAACAGGAACAGATGTATTGGTATTCCGCATAACATAAGAAATGCTGGGACCGCTAAGCTATTTTTTCGTGTAAACATTAGGTGTCGTAAATATTACTTAAGAAATAATGGTGACAAATAATTTAATAATAATTTAACAATGGAACGAGTGTTTTATTTCTTTGTTAGAGTCTAAAGGGGTTAAAGACACTCCATTTTCGCAAAGATTTTTCGCCTTTTTGATACGAGAGAAGGGAAGACGGCGGAAAATCTCATATCTCCTCTCATCTTAACCCTATTCGGTCCGGGGGGGAGGGGGGGGGGCGCGGATTCCGCCCCCCCTGACGTTTTTTTTTTAATAACTCTTTAATGCTATGTTGCATAGCTACAATACTTACTGAGTTTCAATATTTATCTATTAGACACCTGTAAGCAAAATATTTAGGTCTCACACCTTTCAGAGGCTTTGATATTGGCTATTACTCAAAACTACCCCTAAAAATCTCTATGAAACCCTTATAATAGGGAAAATATAATATAATAAAAATATAATCCGCCCCCCACCCCCCCCCCCCGGTCATAATATGTTCCAAAAACCCCGGACCGAATAGGGTTAAAAAGCCAAAAATTCCTGAGAACGAGGGTAGGTTTAAAGGGGGTATGTAATGTTAAAAATGAAATTAATTTCTGTTTTGACTTAGAAGGCAGGAAACGCAAAATCAAATTTTCAACAAAATTGATTTGTTTTTTTTGTTTCCGATTCTATTCCTTCGGATCGGAAAGTATTGGAAAACGGAACGAAAATATCAAAAAAGTTGCGTTCCTATTCGATTCGTTGGAAATTTAAAGTGGATATTAACCTTAGCAAATAGATTGCAAAGTAAATTATTTTGATGCACGACCGAAATTCTCCATGAAAAGGATTCCTGAAGAAACAAAATTCCACCCGAAGTAGAACGCGATCGCTGCAAAGCACAACCTCTTCTCGGAGGTTCTCGCCATTTTAATATTGGGGACCGGTGGCGAAGCTTGTTGTTAACCGTCAAGTAAGCGCTAGCGGCTTTGACATACAGCAACAACCCTGGGATAAAAAAAAATGTGCAAAGCACTCTTCAAGAACATCCTAAGCACAAACTTTTCTCTTGTAAGTAGCCACCAAGCATATTTTTCTTACCACTGGGAAATGGGATCTCGTTACTTTCTTCATAAATATTTTAAGCTCAAACGGTCTTACTCAACTGAGCTCATTGAGTGCTCATTGATTCATTTGAAATTCCGAGCTGGCTCTGCATTTTTAGATCACTTGGCTTTGCCGCATATAGTATGAGATATTTATTTTATTTTGATATAAAAGTCACCTTTAGGTGAGGAGTCTGGGAACGAGGTTGATTCCTAGGCACTCTTTGTTATACACAGAGCTCTGTGATATTGTTTATTCTTCTAACATATCGTTATTCATCTTTAATATATTGGATTTAATGACAAAAACAAGGAAAATATTTTCGATAATAAGAAACATCATGACTTTTAAAACACCACGCACGCAAAATGGGTGAACATTATTGGTCAAAACCCTGCTACGGCATTGAATTCACATGATCAAACACCCCTGAAATAATTCTAATCAAGTTTGGGACAAGAATTGTAGTTCTGGAAACAAATAAGAATGATATCATCAGTAAATATGAAAGAATGTCAAGAAATACTACAGAAATGTTCCGAGAATTTAAAATTTCATAACTTTTCTATTACAACTACGGTTTTTTTATCCTTTTGACATAGACAAAATAACCCCCTTCCAATAAAAGCAACGTCAACCCTCGGGGAATGCCTTGTTATGTAGCGTCGAGGATATTATTTGTTCATTCAAGGAATTCACAAAAAACATTCGTAACATTCCGAAATAAACAAAAAATTTCTTTAGATCAAATATCCATTGATAATTTTGATGAGATTTATGCCAGAAATAAAATTAGAATTTTTTTTTCTGTTTGTGTCAAAAAAATATTTGCACAAGAAATAAAATCTTGGTGCGTCGCATTCAAACTTAAACCATTCACAGCAGCTGTTCGAGATTTTATCATAACTGAACACCATACTTCTTAGCTAAGCCACGAGTTTCTTCCTTTTCTTTTGACAGATGTTGTAGCAGGTTCGTTAGAACTATAACGAAAAAATATTCAATGGACACTTGCCTTGCCTACGCTCTTATTCCTGCTTCATATGCTAGATACTTTTCTTGCAGTTTCAAGTATACCACAGAATAAAGAAGATTTTGCGTACTTTGTTTGTCCTCTCTCGCTAAGAACATGATGGCCATATCAAATCGTTTCACCGTCGCCATGGCTTTTAATTCCTCGTCATAAGGTAACTTGTCTCTAATGGTGAAATTCAATAGTAAGGTAGGTATTCCGTACATTGTGCTGACACTTATTCAAACCTGTACATAGCAACCGTCAATAGTAAACGTTTTTTATAGAAAACAACTATATAAGAACATACGGCTTCTAAGGTTCAAAATCTTAGAACATGTGAAGAAAATTGAAGGCTTTGTCAATACTAAGAAGTACTGAAATTCTCCTTTAAACTTTAAAAATAATAAAATAAAAGTAAATTAAGAAGAATTTAAGAACATGTTGAGGCTTTAAATTGAAAAAAGTTAAGAACATTTGAATGTTTCTTTCATGTTAAGTGTTCTTATAACAGAAAACACATGTATAAGAGAAGTTCACCTATGTGAAGGTTTGTTTAGTGACACACAAAAAAAAACGAACATGTTACGTAAATGACGTCACGGCAGCAAAATAAAACAACGCACGGCCAGTAAAAACAATTACGTTTTACCTGGTGTAGCATTGAGATAAAACCTTCAGAAATGACGGCATCAAACTGTCAATGCATTGATGAAATAAACCTTGATAACTCGATACTGGAATCTTTCGCAGATATTGGTATAAACTCTCGTAGTCATTCTCGAGTCTTTTAAATTCGGTTTCGAACATAAAAGACGAAGTCGGGATGGGCGTATCTTTATTTTCTACTGACATACAATCGTGGTTAATACGGGGTACCCTGAAAAGAAAAAAGAGAGAGAGAGAAATTATCACTCCATCGTCTTTTCAAAAACGACAGCATATATTCGCCTAATAACAGAAAAAACAGTTGAAAGAAAACCTACCTCAAGAGAGTTCGCGAGATATTTTTTGAAATAAAAAAAATAATTTTCGCGAGAACAAATCTTCGCTAAGTAAGCGAATCTTATTATCATGAAAATTTCCTTTTTGAAATTTTTGAAATTTTTGAAATTTTTGAAATAGCAAATTTCTTAATATTTCTCGCTGGAAATAATGACAAAAATTCGCGAAATTTGGGAAAATTAAGAAGCTTTACCTGTCATTTACTGGTATATAATCCACCTTCTTATCTCTCGGTTCATTCGACGTTTCTTCTTTCTCCTCTATCCCAACCTCCTGAATATGTATTCGTTTTAACGGTTTCTAAAAGATTACGAAAAGAAAAGTAGGAGGGAGAAAACTATAGCAAGTAAATCGAAACACATTAACAAAAAGTTTAGCGAAAGTATCTTTTCTGCGTCATGTTCCCTGCAAAGTGAAAAAGGCGAGGTCAACATCGGCTCACGTACGTTTGACCGTCGATTTTTATTCACCACTTTTGTCGCTGGATCAGATTTCCCGTCTTGAGGTTGTTTAGACGTGTTCTTGGTTTTCACAAGCAACTAAAGAAAAAAAAGGACAACATATTTTAAACCATGTTGTGTTATATTTATTGAACCTGCTCCTTATATGAACTATCCTGCAAGTCTGGCTAAACTACCCCCCAAGTCTGACTAAACTACCCGCAGGTCTGTATAAACTATCCCGAAGCATTTACCGTAATGCCCCAAGTAGTAGTTAACGTAATACTCAAAGTAGTAGTTAATTAACACACAAATTTTTTTTCTGTCTTCTTCCACAAGACAGAATGCATACTAAGAATGTTTGGTTGTTGTAATCTAACATGTGATAGTTGAGCTACTTCGCAGTAAAAACAAGTTTTGAATTTTAAATTTTGGATAATTATGGTATTAGGTGTCTTAAAATTTTACTGTCATCGCTACGTTTAGCATGCCTTTTTCGCTTAGTGCGTCAGTTTCTGGCCAAAAATAAATCATTTCATTACGAGGTTACTTTTTCTATCCTTTTTATTCAACGAGAAAAAAGTTACAACTTTCATCCCAACAAATTACCATTTGTGATATTTTATTTATTTTAATATTCTCTAGTCGAGAATCTAAGGGCAGTCATTTTCAGCCGGTCATGTGCGCAAAATTTATCATTGTTCTGGCACCGAGCATGTCCCGAGGTCCCCTATGACCTAAGTCCTGCGGTCAGTTTACAGCGGTTTCTGAATTAGATAGTTAAGCACGTTTAAATATAAGCTTGCAAATAATGTTTTAAAGTGTATTTGATACACCACATGTAGAATTATGTACTCTACTTAAATCTTCCAACTTTTAGTTTTACTAAATTCTTTAAACTTTTGGCGTTAATTTTCAAAATTTTCTTTTCTCAGACCTTTGGTCGCCTGCTTGATGATTTGCCCGTCTGATTTATGATTTTGCACTGAGGAGCGCTCGTATGAATGCTCAGCACTAAACCCTAATATCACCTTTATATAAAGCGCGTTAATACCACTTGAACTTCATCATGACGCGCTAATACTACCTAAACTTTACTACGACGCGCTAAAACTTCTACAAGTCTAACTATTCATTTTTTAGCACGTTACTTCATCGTGCGCAAATATTAACGCGCTATTTCTTCGTGCGCAAACATTAACGCGCTATTTCGCCGTGCGCATATATTAACACGCTATTTCTTCGTGCGCAAACATTAACGCGCTATTTTATTGTGCGCAAACATTAACGCGCTATTTCGTCGTGTGCAACTATTAAACGGCTTTTTCCCCGTGTGCGAATATTAAAGCGCTCCTCCACCGTGCTAAACATTAAAGGGCTTCTCCACCGTAACCAAACAATAAAGCGCTCCAAAACTGTTCCTTACCTTGTTGATCCTTTGAACCTCAGTGATTGCTTGCTTGTTTTTAGGTTCCAATGAAAGCAACTGCTGATAATCTTCTAAAGCCTCGAGATATTTTTTCAATTTTTCCCTCGCAGTAGCTCTTCTTGCCAGGGCCTTCGTGTAAGACGGATCGTACGTAAGAGCTGTACTGCAATCTTGCTCAGCAGCTGCATACCTATTGACAATTTAAAGAAGAAAATAAACCGCAACAGCTTAACCACACGAGTTAAATTGTATTCGAGTTAAAGGGCGTAACTAAGGGGTTTTTCTAAGAAAAATTCATGAGGAATTAAATAAAAAAAAATTCAAGTTATCCCGATTTCCAACAAGTTGAGCGCAGAAAATATAAATTTCGTAACACCTTTCGCCACAATTACTAGCTTGTAACGCAGTGGAAATTCAGTCAGCCACTTACTTTTCAGTTTTCAGTAGTGCCATTCCTCTGTTTGCATACAATATGGGATTGTTCGGATGAAGAGCGATAGCGCTCGTGTATCGATTAATTGCGGCGTCATATTTGCCCTCCTTGAATAACTGATTACCCTGAAAAAGAATTTTGCAAAATAGTGATGGGTTGGCAATGTCAACTAAAATAGCAACAACAACGACGACGTCAACAACAACAACAATGATGACAACGATTACAACTGCAATAATAGCAAAACAGCAATTATGACGACAACAACGACGACGACGACTGCAATAACAACGACGACAACGACTACGTCAACAACAACAACAATGATGACAACGATTACAACTGCAATAATAGCAAAACAGCAATTATGACGACGACAACGACGACGACGATGACGACTGCAATAACAACGACGACAACGACTACGTCAACAACAACAACAATGATGACAACGATTACAACTGCAATAATCGCAAAACAGCAATTATGACGACAACAACGACGACGACGACTGCAATAACAACGACGACAACGACTACGTCAACAACAACAACAATGATGACAAAGATTACAACTGCAATAATAGCAAAACAGCAATTATGACGACGACAACGACGACGACGATGACGACTGCAATAACAACGACAACGATAGGAATTATCAGGGCTCTCAATAAGGAGGAGCGATCGCTCTTGCTCAAACTCGCCCAAGTCTGAGAAATGAGAAAATAGCTGAACCATTAATTGCTCCCCCAATTCCACAAAAAGTTTGTCTGGCTGAGCAATATCAATTCATCTCACATGGAAATAAATGTTATCTTTCTTATTATTTGAAGTTAAAAAAAAACAAAATGTATAAAAAAAGATAAGATAAAATAGATAAAAAAGATTTTGTAATAAAATATGCGATTATAAACTTATTCTATTTATCTAGGTTGCTCGCCCAGTCTAAATTATTGTAACCTTGGGCGAGTGATTTATTGGTCGGGTGTTATTTTCTTATTGATAGGCTTGAATAATGACGACACTAACGACATGAAGGAAACTTTCTTTTTCTGTTGTAGCAACAACAGTAAAAGTTATTTCCATATAACCGAAACATACTTCAAACAAATAATATGTTCCACAGAGGTATATTAATGAATAAAGGGGTATTTCATAATATTGTGTTTTTGTTTAATTATGGCAAAAGTGTTTTGTTAAAGCATCCGCACGAATTGACAACTTGAAATGACATTGTTAAATATTGATTCTAAAAATAATTTTTGATTTGTGGATAAAAGATGTCTATATTCGTGAATCGCGTAAAATTATACTCTGGCTAGTCAAATACAACCCTAATCTCTTTCCTAAAACATTGAGTGGGCTAAAACTGCAGCCATTTTTTTTTCATGCTATTCAACTTGTCACATACCCGTTCCAAAAATCTGGACCCAACCCAATACCCAACTTTTCGTCTGTGAGCCAAAATGTAGCCTACATTGCTTTGATTTTTTCGTAACTATTTAAAACCATTTTCATATCTCATATTGAAAAGTAACCCTACAATAGTATTCGCAAATTCGGTTCATGAGTACAACATGAAGTTCTAGCCGATCAGGAGGTGTACGGAAGATTTGTGCAGCGGTAACCATTTTGAAGGTCCTTTTTTGACTCCATCATTGAAAATTCCGAGATAAGTTGCTACCGAAATAAGGCCTCATAAATTATTTAGTGTAATTTTAAAACCTTAATATTCTTAAAAAGCAACATCTTGAAAAGGAAGAGCTTTTAAAAACAAAAAAAGAAAGAAAGAAACTTGTGAAACAAAGTTTGCAACATAAGTTTAATATTCCTTCTGACTTAGAGATTTATTTTTTGAAAACTTTTTGAAAACTTTTCCGCTCTACAACACAACAGCAATAAAAAAAACACACACAAGCAAAAAATGATACTACCACCTGATTGGTCATTAAAGCAGGAAGCCCATTATCAAATGTTTTAAAAAACAAAAGATTATCAACCAATATAAAATTTAGGGAAATTTTAAAAGAGGTTCTTTCAGCTCAATGTTTTTGCGAACGAAGGATTTTAAAAACAAAAAACAAAAAAAACAGATACTGTCATTATGCTTATTACACGTTTTTGTTATTTTTATTACGTTTTATTTTACTTTTCACTTAGGGCCAACGGAAGCCGCCTTATAAACATTTAAAAGAAAGACAAAACACACATAAAAATATCACTTCACAAAATAAAAAGAAAACGAGGCATTGACTGGATATTTCAGTACCAAAAAATTAATAATTTAAAAAAGAAGAAATCAAAAACGTATTTCATTTCATACTCCACCTGCTGAAAATAGACCACCTGCTCATCAAAAGTCCTTTTCACAAAACCTTCTCCATAATTCTTATTAAAACCATTAAATGCTCTAGCCAATACAAACACATATAGCTTTCTCCTTTCAAACAAATAGCGAATCTCCAGCTATCAACAATACAAAAGACTTGAGAAACATAGAATACAGCAAAACTATTTTACAGCAGATCCGTATTTCACAACGGTTTAAAAAATAAGACATGGCAAAAACGGAATATGGAGAATCTAACAGTAACTCACGATAACTCGAGGATAGTCTCACCAATTTCAGACGAGTTGCACAAGGTTTTGGTTGTATCTGATGCTATACTAATTATTCTGTTGTGTTTTGGAATTCTAGTTCATATGTATGGCATCTACATACTTAATTCAGAAAGAAGTCAAATCACCAAGAAAATAAGCAACCATAACATCGTACTCATCAACTTAAGCCTTGTGGAGATCACCTTAAACCTATGTTACTTGACGCAGCTGATTATTATCAAATGGAATAGTCATAAACTGAAACTACTCCCAGTTGTTGAAGCTTTCGGCGATGCTCTGTTCGTTACACACGGCTGTAACACTATCTTTATCGCGATCAATCGCTGGCTTGTGTTGAAGATAGGCGTGCGATATCAAAAAACAATCACCAAGATCTCCCTCATTAAAATTTTGTTCGCCATCTGGTGTCTAGGGTTATGTTTCATGTTTCCCTGCATACTGCTGTCGGATGCGAGCAACTTCTCACACAGCAAACTCTTTCGTGTTTTGTTTCATCTCTGCTTCATCACAACAACGGGTGCCATTTACTTTAAAATTTACCAGCGCATCAAGACGAACAAGCGGGTGTCGAAGACGCTCTTCAAACAAACGCAGTTTCTCGTCATCAGCATGATTATCGTCACCTTCATCGTCTTTTTCTCTTTCGCTGACATCGCCATGCTCATACTACGAATCCATGGTGTTATAACTCGAGCTAACAGGCACTACATCGAACACTTATTCCTAATTGGGACAGCGTTTGGATTCTTATCCGATGCTGTTATCTACATCTTCTTTAAACCGAACGTTCAGCTAGCACCTTGGAAGAAGCTTCTACACAGTTCAGACAGGAACAACAATAACAACACATCAAACTATGGTGGCTCAGCGTACTACACGTCTCGTCAACTGGGACTGTATCAACCACAAACTAGCTTCACAACTGAAAATAGACTCTCTCCTAAGAGAAGCATCAGAGGAAGACCTGGATGTACATCAAGTTTGACAACCAGCTTAAATGAAACGCAAACGACGGCCATGTTTGAATCAAAACATTGACCATTAGTTAGGAATAAATTTGTAAATTTTATTTACCAACATCAAGCGAGCTTTAGTATTTATTATTACAATTTTTTACCCAGGGTCAGTCACTTTATGAATGAGGGTCCTGTGATGGCGGTCCTAGTGTATTTACGGTACCCGTTTTAAATCGAGAAACATGTTAGAACTAAAAAGTGACAACCTTCACAGGAAGAAAGGCCTATGATGTGAAAGTAGATGAAATTTAACGGTCTTAAAACAGAAAATATGTGGGCCGGCTGCAAAAAAAGTGTATACAAAACACAGAATTAAATGAAATAAAAAATGAAAAATGAGAACAAATTTTGAAATAAAGTAATAAATAATTTATTTATTTCAATAAAAATCTTAATTTTATTTCCTTCGTCGATACAGTAAAAAAAAACATCTTCAAATAACAGAACATTATTTTCACACCCCTCCTCTTTCGGACCTTCACAGAGTCACAAATTAAATGTTGTGAAATTTAAAAACACATACAAAGAACATACAAAGATGTTAATCAGGGCCCAGGAGAAGTGTTTTTCTCACAAAAACAACAACAACAACAACAGCAACAACAACAACAACAACAACAACAACAACAACAACAACAACAACAACAACAACAACAACAACAACAACAACAACAACAACAACAACAACAACAACAACAACAACAACAACAACAACAACAACAACAACAACAACAACAACAACAACAACAACAACAACAACAACAACAACAACAACAACAACAACAACAACAACAACAACAATAACAACAACAACAACAACAAAAACAACGACAACTAAGACACATAACTATCAGGCAATATATACTGCGTAAAAATATTTCTTTCCTAGAACCCATTTTTTTCAGGTTTGGGCTGGCATTTGAAGGTTATCTTGGTATACTTATCTATATTCACGAATTTTCACTTCCAAAGAAAGCATAACGTTGGTTATACAGAAAACCATCAAATCCAAATAATAGTTTTCAGGAACCACAAAGAAGTTAAGAAAAGTGAAAGTCCAAAACATTGTACAAAATAACAAATTTATAATCGCAAATGTAACAAATTTTGTTCTGAACAAATGCCAAAAATTTTTATAGTTTTGAAAAAAACATACAAGGCATATATCGCAAAATTCGTTTTCTAACGTCACAATTATTTTAGTAAAAAATAGTTTCATACTCCAATCACTCAAATGAATTGTTCTGAAATTCTGAAATGTTGTAGATTACACATCTCTTAAGCAAAAAAGGCTTCGGGATGAAAAGGATTGAATATCTTGATCTAAAGCCAGGGGTAAACGAGACAGATTTTTTAGCGTAAGCAAAAAATTTATAAGGTATCAACATTGCAGCGTGAAGATAATTCTTCGCTTTTTCAAGGCTCGTCAATAAAAGTAGTTTAGTCTAAAAATAGTAGAATAAAAATAGAGACCAACAAACCACCAAATTTTAACAACCAAAGCAATGTTTAAATTTTGCTAAAATGACGTTTCAGGAGTAACATCTTTGTTTATTACATCTGAAGAACTAGAAGCCACCTGAGCAGTTTCAAAAGAAAAGTACATGGTACTCACAAGTATCATGAGTTTGTACCTATCTCAATTAGGACTGAAAAGAGTATCAACAATCTTTACACGCTGAAGATGAAATAAAAAGTTGTGGATTAAATTCAATTCAAAAGCTGTGGATTAAACAATCAGAATTTATTTCTTGTATAATAAAGCTTCTTGGATTGGCATTGTTGTTAAATTAGTATTGACATGAGTTTAACAAGCTTCTACACCCGCCATTTATCAATTGGGTGGCCTGAATATGATGTTATATGCTGTCTTCCTGAAAAAAGTGAAACCGCCAGTATCTTTACCCTGACGTCAGTATTGTTTAACTCAAGATGACATCAAAAATATAACCATTAAATGACTAATTTTTCCAACTTTTTTTTTCTTGCTTTATATTTTTTTTGTTTATACTATGTATGTAGCTTTAGATGCAAGTTAAGAAATTATTTGGTTACGTCAACTTTTTTTGTTACATACTTTAATGTTCTCAGAAATTAAAAGCAACTTGTACAGTTTTAGATTAATTCAAAATCAATTTTGAAAAGGAAATACTATTTACAGTGGAAAAATATTTGCCTAAATTTAACTGTAAATATTTTCAATCTAAGAAATTTCTCTCACTTAGTTTTACCTGTGAACACATTTATAAAGTTTCAACAAGTTTTAACTTTGCCCACATGGAGAATATTTCTACAACAATCGGTATATGTCAATTGTAAAAATAATCCACATAGAAAGCATTTTGATTTCACTTTTGGATTCTCATACCCAGAAATAGTACTAAATTTCATTTAGTTTGGATAAATATTTCTAACTGCTTAAAGAAAATAAGTGTCTTCACCACGACACTGAAAAATTAATTTGGGACCTAGTGTTTACACCTCTGTAACCATAGGGAGTTAGCAGCTAAAAACTGGTATACATGATCATACCAAATATAGCTTCAGTACTAAATTTCATTAAATTTAGAGATGCTGGGTGTCAGACCCTGCTGAATTCATATGGAATGACCGAATAAGATATAATAGTATTTCTTATGCCTTTTGAAATTCCCAGTTCTTACATTTTACACTAAATCAAAACATTACTGCAATATAATATTTAATTTTACCTTTTCTTTCTCCATCACCGCCTGTTGCAGGTTTTTCTGTTCTCTGATTTTTTCAATTTCCTCATCATCATCATCATCCTCATCTTCTTCTTCATCTTCTTTTTCCACACTTTCGTCTTCACTTACATCTTTACATGCAGCTTCCTGGTAACATAAACAACACAACTAACATAAGTCATGTTGGATCACAAATCTGCTTTTCACAATGAAACCATATTTACAGTAATGCTTCGAATAAACGCCCCCCTTCTATTAAACGCCCCCCCCCCCCCCCCTCGAATAGACGCCCCTCCTTTTCAGTCATTTTTTAAATAAACGCCCCCTCTAATAAACGCCCCCCTCTAATAGACGCCTCGCTCGAATAGACGTCGCTCCCTCATAAGGGGCGTTTATTCGAGGCGATAGTAAAAGTATACTTACTTACTTACTTTTTTCCTAAATCTTAGGTTTAAGGTTGGAAATTTAGTTTTTCGCTTTTGAAGTTCATTCTCTAAAACATGTGAATATCTTTTATTTTCTGTTGTGAAGATATATATTATAGGTATCCTTAAAAACTGCAAAAGAGACGAAGTGTAAAAAATTTAATAAACGCCCCCCTCTTTTAAACTCCCCCCTTGAATAGACGCCCCCCAAAAATGTCAAAAAATTTAATAAACGCCCCCGGCATTTATTCGAAGCATTACGGTAATTTGACACATTGCTTTTTGTTATGCTTGCGAAGAACAAAATAAAAAGATGATATTTTTCATTCTACTTTACGTATGTCTATGCCTTTTTACCAAAATGATAACATAAACTTTCTTTTCAGATGTAGAATGGCATTTGAGCTTAATATGACCTGTAATTGTTTCCTTTTTTAACCTTCACTTATCACAAAACATACAGAAAACAGAAAAAGAAAGAAGGGGTAGAGCAAAATAAACAATTGGGTGTTAATGGTTTTAGCAGTCATCAAATATACCGTCTGCATGATTGGCTCCTTAACTGTAACAAAAATGGTTTATGCAAATAAATACTACAGGAGTGTCTTATGAATTTTCATACATCATAGGCAATAAGAGCAATGTTAACAAGAACTACATCAAAAAAATATAGTCATAACAGTAGTACGATCTAGTGAAATAATACATGGTCCGTTAATTCTTGTATTGTCACAATATTCAAAACTTTTTTATGAATTATAAAAATTTCATAAAGTAGAATTTTATTTTCACAAACACAAACACAATTTTTTTGTGAAAACCTATTTTAACGAATAAACAGAAATTTATCTCATTAATGTCGAGCACATGAAATATAGGATGAAAATAAATCGTTAAATTAAAGGATTAATTTTTTTTGACACAACAATCTTCTCAATCAGCAAATAGTAAAAACAACAGTGATTGAAAGTGACGTAAAATAGCATTATGGTATAATCCCAGAGTGAACCTCCACTATCCTTTGGGTAAGTTTAAAAGAAACAGTCTAAGGAATGGTAAAATTTATTTTCAAGAATTTTTAATCTGTAATCTAAATTTTATTGTTATTAACAGAAGTGGTGGTAAAATTGTTGCAAATCAGCATGTTATTTTTAAAAATTATGTTCTTTATTTCATGCAAGTATTAACAGGGACATTAAAATATTATTAATGTAAAGTCTTGCTTTCACCTAAACAAGTGCATTATACGGTTTGCACTGTGATTTTTAAACCAAATTCAGCCTTGCCTCTTTATTGTGTGTGACAGAATTGGGTGTACTGCTTTCAGGCCTAAATTGCACAGGTTGGGAGTTTGGCTGGGGTGGCACATCTGTCAAATGATAACGCAGGTGTCCTAAGGTGAGCTCAATGAGAACGGAAATCTCATGTAGAACAAAAGGGTAAAAGCTCACTTGATTTTGATTTTCAGTATGAATACAAACTGTGAAAGCATGGCCTATCGATCCTTTAGGTATTATTAATTTGTAATCAGAATATTTAGAGAATTAAAAATCACACAATAATCATAATAACAATTTTTCGTGTACAATTTGCTGTACACCTAGCCCCTTCTTCAGTGACAATATTAGTAACTGTACATAGGTGTGAATAGCTGCCATTTTAAAAGAAATCTTATACTTTGACACACAATTTAAACTGATATAATTTGTAACAAAATTAAAATTGTTTTATTTCAAGGAACTGCCCATTGTGTATTTTATGATACACACTTACCACATCAAATTTGGACCACGCATCGTAATCGTAGGATTTTATTCTTGTTTTCTTTTCTTCGTTATTATTTCCATCCTCTTGCATAACATCCTTCTTCTTCTTTAACTTTGTTCGTATTGGAGGCAGCTATAAAAACAAAAAATTTTATTCCTAAATGACACCAAATAAAAAATGGTAAAAAATAACTGGATGAAAACTAGAAAGTCATTAGAGAACATAAAGGATAATAACCTAAATTCACTTTTTTTACCGCAATACTTTTTTAATAAAATAATGGATTGTCATAAGAGCATCTAAAATTGGTTTTGTGTATTATTTATATCTAAAATCAAAAATTTTTCGTAATGTCCTTGTGAGGATGCACTGGTCATTTATCTGTACCATTATCTAGGCATAAGTTGTACAAACTTCTCCAAGTCCAGTTAATAACAAATAACTTCTCTAGCTCCAGTTAATAATGAGAGTAACAAAAACGACTGTGAGCAAAAACCAAGAAAATGTGACAGACCAAATAGCCTGTCTTAAAAAATGCTTTGGATTCAATTTCCACAACTCTAAATTTAATTTTGCTCAACTAAAACATGCTAAATTTTAAAAAGTAACCTTAAAAAAAGGTAAAAAACCACCCTCCCCCCTAGGTTGTTTATCTTTTTACTATATTTCCATACACCAATAAATATGCCAAATAAATGTATGAGTATTAGTTCAACATTAATGCATATTAGCTTGATAGCAGTTTAAAAAGAACAATAAAAAATCACTGATAACTACTGCTACTGCTGAGATAACCAGTATAAGTGTTTATTAGACATTGTGTTATGATTCTGAGAATCATTTATATTAATAGGCTGATTGCTTCATCAAAAAAGCCTTCCAACCTTGATATCTCTGTAAGCAGGCCTATCAATAAAGGGGAGAGTGATTGCTCTTGCTCACGCAAAGACTCACCCAATTCTAAGAAATGAGAGACTAGCTGAGCCATAAATTGCTCCCCCAATTCCACAAAATTTTGTCTGGCTGAGCAATATCAATTCATCTCACATGCAAATCAATGTTATCTTTCTTATTATTTGCATTAAAAAAAACTAAAATATATAAAAAAGACAAGATAAAATAGATAAATAATAAAATATAAATAAAATATGCGTTTATAAACTTATTCTACTTATTCAGATTGCTTGCCCAGTCTAAATTATTGTAACCTTGGGAGAGCGATTTATTGCTCGGGTGTTATTTTCTTATTGATATGCTTGTATAACCTTTCAGTAAAAGAATACTATCCTATACAATTCCTTAATCATAATTTCACTATGAAATATTTCTTTAACAAGAAAACTGTAAGCCCGCAGTTTACTTCCTTTTTTCAATTCTCAATAAGAGCGTTGTTAACAAAAGAAAGATTTATTTAAACAATAATTTCAAGCTCTATGGAATGAAAGTAACCGTCAAACAGTTGTACATTGGTGGGTATTTGCTGATGTCAGCAAAATTGTTAGCACTGATGATGGATTTTATCTGAAAAACTAAACCTTTTTTTAATAAATAAATTATTAGTTTAAACAAGTTAATTATGAAAAGAATTTTCCCTGTGATCTCTTTAAAAGAATACATACTAACAAATAACAAATAACAACATTAACAAGCGATATATACAGAAATTAAAGGCCCTGTTGAATAAGTTGAAAACTGTGGAAGCTTTTTAAGCAGTGATGAAGAGCAAAAACTTACTTGCAGATTAACAACAACAGAAATTTAATTAAAAGGAAATGTGTTCAAAAAGATTATGTTGTAGAGCGTAAACAAACTTTGTAATTAAATATTTCTGTTGCCCTACCAGACAATTTTCATTTTTTGAATTATTAAATTGCAAAATAGTCGTGTATTTGACCATTAACTAATGCAAAAGTTTACCAGTTGCAAAGGTTGATGAATACGTTATTTTGTTTTAAAACTAGGTTACTCGTAATGGAGACGTAAATAACAGAGAGAAATTAAGCTATATAATAGAGATTAGTTTTATCTCCTAAAAATTATACTTATTATATTATACTTATACTTATCTTCTAATAAATACTTATCTTAATCAGGAGGTATATACGCGAGGAAACAAAACAAGGCAAGAACGTTGATCAAAGTAGAGCTTCATGGTAGGATGATTTTTTCGTAGTGAAAGTAAAGAAAGAAAGAAAATACATTTTTTTAATATTTTTATTGTATTGAGATCATTAAACTATACATAGTATAGCATTAGTTAAGAATTTGTGAAATAATTTTTTTTTTTTTCCTAACTGAAACCCACCAAGAAAATCATTAACACACCTGGTGTTTTTGGTCAACTTTTTTAGGTCTGGTCATAAAAAGGGTATTAATTTGGCGTGTTCAGATTTCCAGTGAAATATTGTGTCTCTACTAAAGTCACAAGAGAAAAGTCAAGAGCATCAAGGCATCAACAAACATGCTAAAGTGACTGAATGATACAAATAAAATTAAAAATATTAACAAAACCAACAGCACTTATTATACTTTGTATTTTTATGGGTATACAAGTACCACCATAAACTGGGCTGGAAGGGTTAACTTGTTCTAAATTTACCATTGTGACATGTTTTTGTATTTTTTATCTATAAAGACATCATTATCAAATTTTCTGTCTTTTTTTTTAGGCGGAACAAAAGACCAAAGTATTGTTCCATTATACAAATAAAAAAGGTGCCAAGGGCATTCTAAAATCTGGTTACATGAAAAAATCTAGGGGAGCAGTACAAGATGATGTTTTTGGCGATGGAGTTTATTTTACAGCTCAATCTCCAATAGAATCAAAGCAGAAGATTGCTGAAAATAACTGGGATGGGCATAAAGAGTGGTATGCTACGCAGCAAGTCCAGGAGGGAAAAATGGATTACTACATAGCAATTCATTTTTTACATAGATGATCCAAATTTACACGATGCTTCAAGCACTACTAGAAACATATGGGTGTACTCAGATGATATTGATCTTTCCGAATTTAAACATTCAATTAAAAAATTTGAGGGCTACTTCTACACAAAAGAACTTGTAGAAGCATTTGGTTTCCTAACAGCAAATGCACTGACAATTCAGTAAATATTGAAAAACATTTGTAAACCAAAATATTGTTGTTACTGTGTGTAACTTTTACATGTGCATTAAAAATGTTCTAAAGTAAAATTATCTTTTTACCTATGAGAAACATACACATTAGTTGCAAGGTCTATGGGAAAATTACCTCTGGCACACTGACAATGTGTGGGGTGTTCTAGAACTCTAACTGGGTGTTAATCAGTGAACCAACTTCGAGTTTTCACACCTCTGAAGGTGTTCCGGAGCTCTGCAAAAAACATTACACTCAAGGATCTCTAGAAGTGTTTTCAAACGCCTTTATGGAAGATTAAAGTATTTTTGAACACCCTGCTTTGGGTGCTCTATCATTGCGGAAGTTCTATTACACCTTCAAGAATGTTCTATACTTCCATTAAAACCATTACACTAAAGGGTGTTTTTGAAGACCTTATCAAAGAGTTTTTCAACTCCCCCAATATTCAAAGTGTTTAACCAACAGGATACTCTGATTGTGTCTAACTTTGTGGGAAGTTCTTCAATGACGTTACATGCCATAACAGATTATGATGTTAAAAAAGCAACCTTTAGCTAGCTAATTAAAATCCTGGAAAATATGTCGGACAGTAGGTTTGATTTTCATATCATCAATGTATTTAAATATTAGTAAAATACACTGTTCGGTAAATATCATAACATAAATGACATGAGATGTAGCACGAAATGTTTGCTTTGGCCAGTTAAAACTAAAGCATAGTTAAGATTGAATTGAATATTACATAAAATGATGCCTGGTTAGTGTAGCCTTGACATAAATCGCACATTTCAAGCTTACCTCCTGTGAAAAAAAAGTTTATCAAAATCAACTTAAATTAATGTGTTGATTTCGAAAAAAAATATTATTATAATTACTTTGCTTAAGTTTTTTGCTTAACTTTCAACTTTGCCAGATAATCAAAGTTGCAAAATTGAACAGCCCAACCTGTCCACAATATTAGCACACAGAATAATGAGTTTGTGATAAGGGACATAGTGGAGTATTTTGTAAAAGCTTGAAGCAGTGTGGATAAGGCAAAGACAAGATTTTACATAACCCTTATTGTTAAAATAAAGCCATGTCATATTTAAGCAATAGCCAATTTTGACATTTTCTGTCATTTGTAATTTCAGACCTGTTAAGGGATGTGCATTCAACTTTATCAATGCATAGATATTATCAAGGTGAATTGATTAACAAAATTTTTTTTGCCAAAATGACACTCGTTTGCTCGCCCCAGATGTCTTAAAATTTTTGCTGACAACCCCATAACTTAGGATCTGCATGTCGGTTTGCAATCAAATTTTGTGAGTAAACATATAGGGTATATACAAGCTTACACAGAACATTTTATTAAATTTCAAAATACCAAAACAGAATAGCTAATAAACATTTTTTAAAACATAAAATAAGTAAAACAATCCTTATAAAGACATCATCGTCAAATATGTATATGTCAAATATGTATACGTTGATGTTCACAGCAGACTCAAAATTTATGATCTTAGGTTATTTGGTTGGATCCAAAAACTTAAATGGCGCTACTTTTCGTGACTACTTTTTCGGACATTTCTGGGTCATGAAGCGAAATGTTTTAAGATGTGGACATTGTCTGCAGTGCAATTTAGAGCATTTTTAATTGTGGTTACTCAACCTACATCCCTGCAGAGTACTGGCTAAGTGATGCTATTAATATTATGTCTGGGACTAAAGATGCCCTCATAAACGGGGTTGCTTTTGTAGGGTTGCTAATTTTCAACTTTTGAATGCTTCTTTATGTATTATATCGTTAACTTAAATATTTTGTTTTTATATTTTTTTTATATTTTATAGGGATAGTAAATATATAAATAAACAACAAGAAAAACAACAACGCAAGACATGCCACTAAATTTATTTTTAGATCTTTTATGTAATATTTTCTTGGCATAAAAATACACAAAATAATGATTATTACAGATTGTCTGTAACAATGCAGACAATACATCTGTAATGTACAGAATAATAATTTTACTATCCATATTAAAATTTAAAAACTTTAGTAATCATTCATTAAATACCAAAAATTTTTATTATGAAACTAGAATATCTTTAAGAATGCCCGCCTTGTTTACCAGGATTTTTGAGAAGTTGTGTTAGGGGATGGCTTACAGTCAAAACCACGAATTTATGTGGCAAGCGGAGTTGTCAGATTGTCGTTAGAGCTGTTTAGATAACGGTATGCGCTAAGAAGATCCTTCGATGCAAATCTAATAATGTATAAAACAATACAGAATACTTTCCCATATTTACAAAGGACTGAAGTGTTTCAAAAATACTTTTCAACTTATAGCCTCTTGTTCTGCTTACAACCCTTTCTACAACTCCTTCCTCAGCAATCATACAAATCATAATGGCACTTACCATATATATATACGTCATTACCAGAATCTATAAAGGCCAGATGTAAGTATTATACAAGTCTGCATTATTCTATTGTCAAATCTTTGAATATGAGCGTCAATTTGAACATTGAAGGGATTTTATAGACCCACAAAGAGAAAGATTGAAGATTGGCACAAACATTCTGTTTTCTTGTTTGCCTTGTCAAATTGAGCTATAGACTTTTGCCACCTGATTTAGGCCACTGGTAAATTGCTGCATTATATCATTGGCAAAAATAATGGCGCATTTCCATTCATTATTTCAAAAAATAAAAAATAAAAATAGTGGAAGTTTCAGCAAAAATTTAGCAATTATTTATTACATTGATTACAAAATCATTTACTCACGTATATATATACTCACAAAGAGAGCATTGCTGTTTCCTTTTTAGTTTTCGGCCTAGCCTTGTTTCTATGGTGTCAAGGCGTTCAATTTTTAATTCTTTAATTACTGTGTGTACAACAGAGAAGGGTGTTACAACAAACATATTTTTCCATGTGTTTTCACCTCACACACTTTGGTAATATTTTTTTGTTACGAAGGAAAACATTTGTCTCACTAATAAAATGTGCTTGGATAAATTTGTTCTCTCATTTTGAAAAATAACCATAGCTGTAAAAGGGAAAAGATTAAAATACTATCATGCTCAAAATCTTTTTTTTAAAAGTTATGCAGCAAGAATTATTCTTGTGTTGTTTTTCTTGTGCGGTCCAAGTTAATACGCTTGAAAATGATCAAAAAATTTCAATCGTATTAACTTGGACCAGATAATATGGTACATCCTAGATGTAAGGCTCAGGATAACATGTCATAGCCATCCAATGAAAAGAGGAAGTTACAGAGGGAAGTTACAGAGGAAATTGAAATTAAGGAATTAAGACGTTCACTTAATATGAATTGAACTTGTTTTTTCATGGCAGGTACAAGCTTAAAAGTTGCCTTAAAAAAGATAAGTGATAGTTAGGAAGAACTAAATCCAGTTTCTTTTCAATGATAGATAGATAGATGTGCATATTTTACATGGCTAGCCTCACAAATATCGAGGGATATACCCTGTCTATTATTTCCAGGAGGGGCCATGGCTTAGATGGAGAGTCCTAGAGTATTTAATGCTCATTTTGAGCTACGCAAACCCAATTAGGGCCCGCGCTCTACTAGACAACTCCCGGCAACATCCAACGGCCCACACAGTGAGCCATCTGCCCAATTTCCCTCACATGGCTTGGGTTAACCCGGGGCTATGGTAACATTCACTTGCCCATGTTGAATCGCCGTCAAGAGGAATCGAACCCCGGTCTCCCGCACAGAGTACGAGAGCTATAACCACTAATCTACGGCGCCACTACTCAATCCTTCATTCCTTAGCCAATTTGCCCCCTTTGGTCCTTCTTTTCATACCTGTTAGAATACATGTGTGCTCCACATGTTTTAGGCTTTTCTATGTTGTTAGATGGAAGAACAACTTGTATATTTCTGTATATATATCATGTTAAATAAATCTGTGCAATGTAGCTTCAGAATTTGTGTTTAATTTTTTAAAACTCCATCCCAAATGGTCAAATTTTAATTGCCTTAAAGATTTATACAGCTAGCTAGCTAGCTAGCTTAGCTATAATGAATGAACTAAATTTTATAACCAATTCTTATTCAGAAGAAAAACATTCAATCCTTACCTTCTCTTCGAATCTTCGGGATGTTTTAAGATTTCTGTCCTCGTTCCTAATATCTTCTTCCCATCGATTGAGATCTTTAAGAAAGTCATTTAACTCATCACTATTTTCTCTGATTTGCATTTGGATTGCTGCAGCTTTGGACGCCATGTTTATTGAGTACTTGCGTCGAGTCCTTGTGACGGTTTCGTTTTCGTTTTTAAATGACCGCCCACACCACCCGCGCCTTGTGCAACCTAGTTTCTAGGGATTGGATAGTGTCGGAAGGGCTGTTCTACGTCTATGTATGACCGGACCGGATTACGGAGCCGTTCTGTCAGAATATCTCTTGTATAGAAGAGCCCTAAGGACGAGGTTCTTTCCCTTACTTGAGGTAAAGAAATACCTGAAATTTCTGCCTAATTATACAACGGCCGCCCTCTCGTCCCTCCTATGTTAGTGATATATTTAGACGTCTTCTCTCACATTACAAAGGCAAAAATCCCTGGGAACGAGGTGAAAAAACGGCCTAATGTAGGGAACGAACCACGACCTGTCGGTTGTTAATCGAGCGCTTTACCGACTGAGGCAACTATTCCAACACGTTTTTTTCACGGTGACATTCTCGTCTCAACAACAACAATTAACACTGTTGTTCGGACCAGGACGAAGGGCTAAAACAAACCTTTTTAATCCTAACTTTTTTTGTAATAAATTTTGAGGGTTTGAAATTTGGTGGCTGTTCATCATTCTTAGTTTGCCTCAGGAAAGTGAAAATTTTGGTATAACGCACGCCTGTTGCCATAGTGACTTAGAACGTGGTGAGGATAAGAATCGGACGAAGGGTCCGATCCAATCTTGTCCCCATGACCCCTGATCCAGGTTTTTATTCCAATCGACTGCTATTGTGTTGACCACAACAAGTGTTGTACCAATACGATGTCTCCATTATCACTTTTAAAGGGGGGAGAGGGGGCTTTTTTAGCTTGTTATTACCGACTTATTATTTTTCTACTGCGTATTTAAACTAATAACATCAAACGTGTCGCATTCATCATTTACTGTGTCACTGTCTGTGTTCAGATCTTTGATTTCCGCCAGCAAAGGCGGAATCTTTAAAATCGCCTGAGGAGATAGATAGAGAGATAGAGAGATAGAGAGATAGAGAGATAGAGAGATAGAGAGATAGAGACAGCGCAGCTAGGCTGGACGCCCGAAACTTATCCAGGCTAAAGCCTAAATCCTCGTTTTGACAGATTTTTTTCTGAGAACGAGGCTTAAATGAGTTTTAAGCCAATAAGAATCCTAACAGTGCAACAAATTGTTTTATTATCCAATGAACAATACTTATATGCTATCGAATGTTAAAGCTCGTGCAGTTTAGCATAATGAAGATCGTCTTATAATGCGCCATCTTTGATGTTATTAACGTTAATAATTACGTCATTTCCTTCTGTACAATTTTGCAAGCACGTAGACTTAGGGGGTGATTACATGGAGAATTTCAGCCCGGGCTGAAATTTCAACTCGGGGCCGGGCTGAAAAATGTTTTGCTATTACATGGAGATTTGAGCATGATCTCAGCCCGGGCTGAACATTTTTCAACTCGGCCGGGTTGAAACATCTTTTTCCAAATATGGAATGTAAGTTAAGTTTTAACCAATCAAGAACAACCATAGAAAAGATGGTAGCTCGTTGGAAACGCGCGAAATTTTGTAAACAACAATCATCCAAACAAAATTGAAAGTTGTGTTGTACGGAAGAGAAGAGAAGTTAGCTATATAGAAAAATATGTTATCGATCACACAAATGCGCAAGATATTATTGCTTCTGGTAACACAATTTGGACTGCTTGCAGCATTGACTATTCAATTGCAGGGTTTGGTAATTATTTACAAGTTGTTACAGGCAAAGAGGAACATGCCTTTTAGTGCCATATTATCTGCTAAATTATCTGCTAAAAAGGTAAAAAGAATTACTTGTTGCAAAAAAAGAGACGATCGCATTTACAACGTATGCAAAGAAAACCCAAATCTATCAGGGTTCAACGGGGTGAACTGAGCAATGGTGGCCAAACATGTTTGGTGAAAATATGTTACAATTTTTTCATGTACGCATGCGTATGGTTGGTTTCAACCCGGGCTGAAAAAATATTTGCGATTACATGACATTTCTCCCCGGGGCGAAAATCCTAGCTCGGTTGTTCCACCCCGAGCTGAAATTTCGCCCCGGGGCGAAATCTCAGCCCGGGTTGAAATTTTTTCATGTAATCACAATTCCTAATGTGAGTGAATTTCCAGTTAAGGGCGGGATGAAATTTTTGCCACCTGCACCGAGCTGAAATTTCAGCCCGGGCTGAAATTCTCCATGTAATCACCCCCTAAAGCTATATTCAGCAGAACTAATTAATTATTCATGAATTTTAATTTAAAGAGGAAGGCTGAATATTTTTGGTGAAAGATAATGTATTATAGCTATAAAATCGTGACAAGTGTGTTATAAAAGAAAAAATAAGAATATGTAGTCTGAAAATAACCTTTTGTAACTGATTATGTAAAAAAAAATATGCTGCCACCTTAAAAGATATTTTCCAAGTTGTTATTCAGAGAAAAAGAGAAAATCGATAAATTTTCAGCCTTGCCGTTGTTCTTATTTTGTTTTTATTGTTCATCAATTTTCAGGTTTATTATTTTTCTTTTAAAATTGTTCTTATAGAGAAATAAACTTTATGTAAGTTAAGTTAGCTATGATTTACAGTTACAATAATAATCAAAAATTGAATTTTAAAATTTTAGAATATTCAATGATTTTATTCCCCCATATTACTCAGTCCTCTTCAAAGTTCAGTACTTTTTCAGATTATTGCTAATGGCGGAAATCTTTAAGCCGCAGGGCTCCTTGTTTAAGTTTCCAATCACTTTATACACATTTTTCATATGGTTAGAGTTTTTCTCGCACTGTGATTGGCTAATCTACACAAAATATATATATTTTTATTTTCTACCGAGAAACGAGTGCATTTTTCACTTATTTTCCAATTCTACAGTGCGAAAAGCTGATATTCTTTCTCTGATTGGCTGAAATAGGTTGGAAAAGATAATATCTTTTCTCTGATTGGCTGAAATAGCGTGCAAAAAGCTGATATTTTTTCTCTGATTGGCTGAAATAGGTTGGAAAAGATAATATCCTTTCTCTGATTGGCTGAAATAGCGTGCAAAGAGCTGATATTTTTTCTCTGATTGGCTGAAATAGCGGGGGAAAAGCTGATATTTTTTTTCTGATTGGCTGAAATAGCGTGTAAAAGCTGATATTTTTTCTCTGATTGGCTGAAATAGCGTGCAAATAGCTGATATTTTTTCTCTGAATGGCTCAAAAAGCGTGCAAATGGCTGATATTTTTTCTCTGAATGGCTCAAATAGCGTGCAAAAAGCTAATATTTTTTCTCTGATTGGCTGAAATAGCGTGGAAAAGCTAATATTTTTTCTCTGATTGGCTGAAATAGCGTGCAAATAGCTGATGTTTTTTCTCTGATTGACTCAAATAGCGTGCAAAAAGCTAATATTTTTTCTCTGATTGGCTGAAATAGCGTGGAAAAGCTAATATTTTTTCTCTGATTGGCTGAAATAGCGTGCAAATAGCTGATGTTTTTTCTCTGATTGGCTGAAATAGCGTGGAAAAGCTAATATTTTTTCTCTGATTGGCTGAAATAACGTGCAAATAGCTGATATTTTTTCTCTGATTGGCTGAAATAGCGTGGAAAAGCTAATATCTTTTCTCTGATTGGCTGAAATAACGTGCAAATAGCTGATATTTTTTCTCTGATTGACTCAAATAGCGTGCAAAAAGCTGATATTTTTTCCTGATTGGTTAACAACTCGCTCAGTAAAGTTATTGTTTTCTTGAAAATGGAGAATTGTCGGTAAATTTGTTTCATAAGTTTCTCCTCTTAAAAAACATAAATTTTTGTTACAAAACAAACCAAAATATTCACAGTTCAATTTTTCTTTTGTTTTGACATTATTAAGAGATAAACGCAATGTGGGACGATTTTCCACTACAAGCGAAAAAGAAATTAAGAATTTCCAAGATAAATCGCTGCTTGTACTTCAACTAATTTGTATTGAATTAACATGATTATATTGTTTTAAAATTTATTTTCATTTTATTGAAGCGTGACATAAACAAGCTTTGTTTTTTTTTAGAAAAAATTACCATCTTGCGCAAAATTTATCATGAATTAAAAAAATTTATTTTGGATTAAAAGACATGATCACATATTAGCTTGCAATAAATGTTTTCGCTGCTGAACCTCATAAACCATGATTGAAATTAAACAATCATCTGACGAGTATATCAAATTACAATGATTTATGCTCAATTTATATGATAAACCAGTTAAGCACTTGTTCTAGAAAAATATCGTCACACTTTTTTTAGTTCTCGTATATTTCACTCGCCTATAGTTTTGTTGAATATGTAAACGAGAACATAAAAGACTCAAAAAATAATTCCGATATTTTTCTCGGCACTGTGCGATAACTACTACATACAATAAACAAAGTATAAGAATGTTCTAAGAATAATTTCAGCCTAAAAACAAATAAAATATAAGAATATTGAGTTTTTAATGATTTTTATCAGTCGTAAAAAAAGGGTGTATGAGGAAGACAAACCTGCGATAGAATGTTTAAATTTTAAATTCGTACCCGTTCTTTCGAATTTTTTAGCAACGCAAACGTCCACCTTCTGCCTAGCAATGAGTAACCCTGGCAACAAAATTTCCTTTTTAATGTGTGAATAATTGTTGCAAGGGCTCGTAAGTTACGAATTACGGCAGAATTTCAGTAAAAAATATAACAGCTCTTTAAGCTCGTAACTTTCATTAACACTATATCTAATACTACATATCTACAAAAAATCTATACTATAAATATACAATAAAAAAAACTGTTTGAAATTCATAATTGTCCAAAGGTAAGTACAAAAATTGCTTATATCACCATCATTTATATGTGATAAGATAGGTAGGGTACGAAAGGTCCACTTGGTACAACACATACAGTTTGTAACCACCTATAAAACCAGACACTGAATCATACCGAAATAATACACCATTTGAGTCGGTTTTTATTGTAGGCGGGAGATGTAACGTGCTGTCAACCGTCATTTTAATGTTAAATCTTAAAATACGTAGTAATAGTAAAAGAAAAAATAAACAACAAACAACAAACAACAACAACAATAACAACAACAACAACAACAACAAAAAGATACAAGAAGTAAATCCTGCGTAAAAAAAATTACCTACTGAAGATTCAAAGAAGAGGTTTTAGATATTTGACAAGCATTTTTTCAATCAAAACCGTTATCATTAGAAATGTCGACAAATATTTTAGCAAACTCTAGAAATAATATCACTACCGCCTATTATTTTTTCCCTTTGTTAAGCATAGAAACTATGACAAATAAAATGTCCAATATTTAAGTGTTTTTTAGTCCTTCAATCTTGCAAACTCGGACTTTGCAATTTTATGCATTCCTTTTTAAATGAGTTTCTACGGAAGCCGAGAAGGGACAATTTAAAAATATTTTCTTGAATACACAAATAAATTTCAGAATACATAATTGTTTTTCAAAATACACAAAATAATTTGATAATACGCAAATATTTGCCAAAATACACAAATCTTTTATGAAATGCAGAAATCATTCTCAAAATACACAATGCCACAATGTTCAAATGAGTGTTAGAACGCTCAAAAGACGACTGCGAAAAATTGGATTGAAGAGAAAAGGAATATAGTCTGTGGACGATTCCGTTTATAGCCTAATTTCAAAGGAGCTGGAAAAGTCATCTGGCATAAGTGGCTACCGAGCAATTTGGCACAGACTTAAAACAAGTTATAACATCCATGTTACCCGTGACGACGTAATGAAAATCGTAAGGGAAATCAATCCTGTTAAATCAAGCGAAAGGATAGCTCGGAAGTTAAAGAGAAGAATTTATACTTCACCAGGTCCAAACGTAGTCTGGCATGCGGATGGCTACGACAAATTGAAGCCATACGGTTTTCCAATCCACGGATGTGTTGACGGATTATCCCGTAAAGTTATATGGTTGAAGGTTTGCAGGAGCAACTATGACCCTTTAGTTCAGGGAAATTATTTCATGAAAGCATTAGACAAATTTAAAGTATGTCCAGATGTTGTAAAAACCGACTGCGGTAGTGAAAACGGCACAATGGCGACTATCCAATCGTTTATACACGTTGACAGTAATGCTCACAAGTTTGGCAGCTCGCAAAGCAACCAAAGAATTGAAAACCTGTAGTCTTATTTCAAAAGAATGTATACCACATGGATAATTGATTTTTTTTAAAGAAATGGTCAACAACGACGACTGGGAAATCATAATAACATGGAGTACGCCTGGTTTTTTTTTTCTGGCTTACTGCAAAACGAGCTTAATCGAATGAAAGATGAGTGGAATAATCACAGAATACGGAAATCGAGAGCAGTAGAAGTTCATGGTGTACCACTATTGGCCTTAACGAGATTTGGAATGGTATTTCTGTCAATACTAAGTACATCCTTTTGGCAGCTAACAACTTCAATTCCCCTTTCATTTTCACCTGAATCGATTTTCCACACAACTGGCAATTCTTTGTTTTGTAGACATGCATATGCATGTTGTTCAATTTTATTGAAAGGGAATTTCTGGTTACAAATTGGGCATCTTCAAAATCTTTCGCTGACAGGAGTTGTCCAATTAAGAAAATTAGAAATTTCTGGCAACTCATTGTTTCCACTGCTGGATGGTACATTTAGTAGACTTTCATTATTACTTTCCTGCTGTTTTATTACTGAAATTATTTACCCAGGATAGCCTCTTCAGTTTCTATTGGTACTTTATTATTATTATTATTATTATTATTATTATTATTAACAATTATAATTTTACAGGTTGACTACGTCAGAAATATTTACAATCCTGGTATCAATGTAGGACCTGTTGAAACAAAAAATAGTAATAAATGAAATTTTAAAATAGGTAATAAATTAGGTAAATTTTTTTTTTTTTTTTTCTATACATATTATACAAAAACAAATAAATAAATAAGGGAATCGAAAATAAATAAATTAATTAAATAGGTGAGATGGAAAAAAGCAAACTGGTACACTGCTATCAACGAGGGTCCTGCGAAGGGGGTCCTAGCGCATTTAAAGCTCCCATTTGAGCTACGAAAGTCGTGCAAGCACAGCAATCGCTCAACTAGACAACCGCCTAAGATATCAATCCTATTCCCATGTTGAACGCTAAGCAGAAAGGATAGATTCACACTTTTATAGTCTCTGGCATGACTCGACCGGGGTTTGAACCCAAGACCTCCCACACTGGAAGCGAACGCTCTACCACAAGGCTATCAGTCGGTTTATCTTCTTCATTACAGGAATCATTGTAATCATCATCATCGTTAATGTCTAGGCGTGATGGTTCTTTTAATGCAGATGCCATGGCATTAAGTTCATAATTTTATTTAAGAATTCTAGTACAGATATACAGATCCAATCTAGAATATGGCCTTCCCAGTTCTTTTTGTAATTTGCCACAGTAAATGGAGTATCTGTGCCTGGGGTAATAATGACCTCTTTTTGGTCAGGATACAACAATACGTATTCCTCAAGTGAACAGAAAAACTGATCATGATCTGCATGCCTTTTTACTGCCAAGTCAAGGACTGATTTGGCAGAAGCATATTTTTGAACCTTTAGGGGTAGCTTACTTCCTCTTACAATTTGTAACTCGGCATTGTTATTTTCTCGAATTAGTCCAACATTTATTGTGACCAATTCATTGGCTTTATTTCTGCATTTTCTTGTTACAACTTGATTAATGCTTTCAATGCCAGTACTCTTTTCTTCTTCACTCTTTCTTTTTTTGGGAATAAATCTACTCGATCTTTCTTCTTTTTTCACTTTTTGAAATTTTGTGAATGACAAAGAAGGCTTTTCATTTTCCTTGTTGTTATCAACATTCAAAACCTTTTTGCTACCACAAAAACAGCAAAATAAATCCAATATATTTATTTTTTACCTACAATTGCTGCAAAAACAGGCGGTATCATCTGCCATGTTTGTTGTTGTTTGAATTCCGAAAACAGTTGCACGTTTATTTGAAGACTTGAGCATTGTTTAATATTTTTGAACACTTTGTGTATAAAGGTTCTGTTGAAAATATTGTTTCTGTATTCTGAAAAAGAGTTGTGTATTTTGAAATTTACCTTTTCTTTGTCTAACCTCGCTTTTACTGAATTTATAGTCTCATAGTGGGCTCGGTGACATTCCATACATTCTTTTTTGTGCAATTTCACAACAAGGGACATTTTGTTGTCAATGGTACTTTTTACCTCCAAGCAATCATCACCATTTTTATTTTCCAAAATATTGCTTGATCTGTTGGACGAGCACTGCAGGTTATCTGTTATTTTAAGACTGGGTGAAGCTCTTTTCTGATTTCTGCATGTGCTTGTGCTCCCTTGGTGAACTGATGAGGAAGACTGGGAGGACAAAATAGGAGTATCAGAAAGGTTAGAAGCAGGAGATTGTCTGGAAGTAGAAGAAAGAGATTGTTGTGATGGAGAGAAGGCAGATTGTGGTGAAGAAGAAGAAACCGGACCTTGTTTGGAAGAAAAAGTCTTAGAACTTGAAACCTTAGCAATAGAAGATGAAGATGAACTTTCTTTAAAATCTGCTTTTCCTGTTTGTGCATGCCTATTTTGCCCATTATTGACATCTCCTGTGTTTGACGATAAGTAGGATCCACTTGACTTAGAAATATTTGTTTGATATGCATCTAAGGAATGTTTCCTCTTGTTAAAATTTTTACTATCAGATCTTGGATTGGTGTCGTAGCTTTGTGTAAAAGCATTGCCAACAATTTTATCCTTACTATTGGTTCCGTTGGTTCCAATTGCAGCATATTTAGAAGCAAGAGATTGTTGTGCTGAAGAGGAGGCAGGTTGTGGTGATAAAGAAGAAAACGGACCTTGTTTGCTAGAAGAAGTCTGAAGGGGATTAGAACTCGTAACCTTATCAATAGAAGAATATGGACTTTCTTTAAACTCCGTTTTTGCCTTTTTAGCATGCCTATTATGCCCATTATTGACATCTCCAGTGTTTGACGATAAGTATGATCGACTTGACTTGGAAATATTTGTTTGATATGCATCTAAGGAATGTTTTCTCTTGTTAGAATTTTTACTATCAGATCCTGGATTGGTGTCATCGTTTTGTGTAAAAGCATTGCTGGCAATATTACCCTTACTATGGGTTCCGTTGCTTTCAATTGCAGCATATTTGTCACCCTTCCTTTGCCAATCGATATAACGGTTGGCAATCAACAATACCCTATCGTTGCGTCTTGGATACAATGAGAGATGTTTCAATATCGATGTGCTAGGAACATGTGGAAATAAATTTTTTATCTTTGCCTCGTCTGCTTTATCTTTGACGGATAACATATCTTCTCCCATTCTTTGTTCTTGCGTTTTCTTTGTTCTTGGGTTTTCTTTCTTTCTAAGACAAAAATAAATTATTTACTATGAGGAGTTTCAGCTAAAACTGTTATTTTACTGTTCGACTTTTCCGAAATATATGGCATTCGCTAACTTTACATATTTCGAGAGAATTTATAACATTTCGACATCCTTGTACCTAAACTTTTTGATTAATCATACATAAACACCCTTGTCCTCAGCGATTATTGCCTTTCTCAATATGAAATATCCCTCATATCAAAAAGGCAAAAATCTCTTAGGAGAGGTGCTTACATAAGCTTTAGAACTAGACATTTTATTTCAAATTTACTACGAAGCAGTCCAAGTAAGATTCCTGCTCTTGATAGTATTCGCAATTTTTGCACATTTTGAGAAAGTCTGTATTAAATAGACCAAAAGTCTTGGCACAGGCAAATTATACATATGCTACAACCTCACAGACATCATCCATGTTAATTAAATAATAAGCAGATAGATATCTTGGCTAGGGGAGCCAACCCTGTCGAGAAAACAAATTTAATGTAATTTTGTTTCCCAATTTGAACCGTTTTCTAAGAGCTATGTAGGATATATATATACTAAAACAGGTTGAGGTAATACAAAAGGACAAAAAAGGAAATTGTTTTTCAAAAAGTTCGTTCAAACAAATTTCTGTTTCAGTCGATGTGTTATCATACAAAAATTTTTTGTCATTCCCTAAAATATTGGCCTTCAGAAGCAGTTTTTGAATTGAAATTTTGTAATTTGCTGAATCAACAGATAATTCATTTATAAATATGTAATAAAAAAGAAGTAGCTTTGGCGAGCTCCAACTTTTAACCACTTCATGTTATTTTATTGACTTCTGTTTAAAAACAAACCTTGGGTTGGTTGTATGATCAAAAGGGTGTGCGAAAAACCATTTTTTTAATACTTTTTCCACAATAGCCTTTTGTTTGTATTCAAAAAAATCTGATTAGCATATCATGCTGCATCTAGCTGCTGCCAAAAGAAAAATATTTAAAAACAAAATAATTCTGCACACTGTTCTAAAGCTGTATGATTACAAACCTTGTGTTAAAATTTAAAAAAACAATGAAAATGCTATCAAAAGTTAGAGCTCTCCGGGTGAAGTGCCATCGAGATTGAAGTTTATTTTTACTTTTTGCGCTATTTTTGTTGTTATAACGTTTCTCTTTAAAGGTAACCCGAGGTATAAAATAAAGTTGAAATTAAAATGACACTTGTTGGCTTGTCCAAAGCCTTTTAAATTTGCTCCAATGACCTAATAACTTGGAATCTGCAACTTGGTTTGCAATAAATTTATTTGGGTATGCTTGTATAGGCCCTATATATATATATATGTTTACTCACAAAATTTGATTGCAAACCGACATACGGATCTCTAGTTATGAGGTCATCAGCAAAAAATTCAGAGGCCTGGGAAGAGCAAACAAGTGTCATTTTGGGAAAAAAATATGTTCAACAATTCACCTAATATCTATGCATTGATAAAGTTTGAATGCACATCCGTTAACAGGTCTAAAAGTACTGATGACAGAAAATGTCAAAATTTGCTATTACTTAAATTTGACAAAATAATTAAATTCTGAAATTCGAATAACAGCAAGCCATGTCATACAACATAATGGTGTCTTAACTGTTTTTAACCGGTGTCAGAGTTTTTAAGTAGCATATCATTAATTTCAAGTATCGCATTCTCGATTTTATTGTGTTATCTTACAAAATATTTATATGAAGACCAGACTGCAGCCAAGGCACTGCAGCCAAAGTATATTTCAGAAGGGCCAACGTAAAAATAACTGGGTGAAACTAAATGACTCTATCAACTTAAGTTCAACAGTAAAAAAATGTAAAAAGTTTATAACGAAAATGTTTATAACGTAAAAAACAGGGAAAGGTAAATTAAGTTTCACAATAAAATAATACATTATACTTCATCATCAAATGCCAGCTCATATACTCCAGCCTAACTGAAGACTTCCTGTGATATTTGTTATTTATAGCTAGTATTCTTGAGGGAAATTGCTTTTTTCAAGGACAACGTGAAAGTCTATGTTCACGATTTGTTTTTAAAGTTAGGAATTGGGGAAGGTGAGGTATAATTAGGACTTAATATGAATATATGTCAATCAGAAGTTATACATCTACACTCGATAATAGTTTACAGCCTCAAAAATGTTTCCGTAGAAAGAAATAGGCTAAAAAATACCTTTCTTCAGCAAGCTTCCGCATCATTCTGCCTGCCACACGCAGGCAGAATGATGCGGAATGATGCAGAGCCAGAAGGACTTACTACGGAAAATGTAAACATTCAAAAAGGTCTATAGAGTAAAATATAAATAACAGCAAGCTATGGCATTTCCCTAAGATCCTTTCAGCCTTTTGATATTCTTATAGAACATATACCTACAACGAAATTTTTACAAAGCTTCTACAAAGAAAACTATTTATTTGGGGACAAAAATTCTATCTTGTGTCCATTTAAAGTATAAGGAAATAATCGATAATATCATTTCCTGCACAAGTATAGCTAGGACTAGCTAGGCTGTTCCTTTCATAAAACAAAGATGTGGCATATACAAAGCTATAAAGGGAACCTTTTTTATGCAAAAAGAAATAAATGTGAAGTCCTTATTTAAAAACGTATCAACCGTTATTACAGCTTTTTTTTGAATTCGCGAGCAAATGCGATATGACAAAACGGCCAGAAACCATGACCAGACATACTGACTAGAATGGGTCAACCTCGTTCCCAGAGTCTGTATAATAGAGAATGGAATGGAATGGCTGCTTAGATGGGAAGTCCCAGAGTATTTAATGGTCATTTTTAGCTATGCAGACCCAATTAGGACTCGCCTTCTACCAGACAACTCCCTGCAACATCCAACGGCCAACACATTGTGCCATCTCCCCAATTTCCCTCACATGGCTTAGGTAGTTAACCCGGGCTATGATATTGAATCGCCGCCAAAGGGGAATGTTATCTATGTCCATCGACAGCAAAAAGTAATAACAACATCTTGTGGATATTCCCTCAGTGATTCTAATGCAATCTGTATAATAAATGAATTTCCAGAAAAATATTTTTATATATTTTCTTGTACAAATTCAGGGGCAGAGATCTAGGTTTTTTTTTGACTGGTGTTAAAAAGGCCCAACAGGGCGGTAATTTTACAACGCCCTTTAACGCCCTTAAACGGCTAAAAAACCACCCTTGCGATTCTGCTGGACACAATTGACATGCTGGAAACAATTGACTTCGAAATTAGTGAACGCATAATGTTTAAATCACTACATGTGCTGAATATGTTTTGTAATTACACTAGCTCGCAGATGCTAGGGTATTCAAATACAGCTGTCTGTCCCAAAATGGAAATTTTTGGCTCTCTGAGCACCGACACGGGAGTAGTCGTGTGTTCGAATCTCATCTTGGTAACTATTTTTACTTTTTTTTCTTTCTTTTTACTATCTCGCCTGCGAGGATAGGTTTCCAACTCGTAACTAACTAAATGTCCCAAATGGTCAATTGCAACGTCACAGATTTAAACTTCGTACCTAAACTCTCTAAGTACTTGGAAGTCATCTAAATGACGTTTCAGGCCAAAATTGGTATTTGTTTTCGACAAAATTTGGCACAGTTAACAAAAAAGGTATGCTGAACATAATAGTGACATCATAATTTTGATTTTTGTCACCTAAATGTCATTTTAGGCCAAAATTGGTCCAAAAATTAAAACTACTTTATTTTAGACAAAATTTGGCAAAGTTAACAAAAAAAGTATGCCGAACATGATGGTGACATCAAAATTTTGATTTTTTGTCACCTAAATGCCGTTTAAGACCATAAACGTTTCAATCGCGCGACTTTTAACCATGGATGATAGGCTGTATTTTTGTTAGCAGAAATTGTAGAATTGGGTCGCATTGTGGATGTTTCATAGTTGTGCATTTTTAATAGCGAGATAGTTTATGCAGCGCCTGCATCTTGTTATATTTGATATAGATGTTGCCATTATATAGGATAACCTTTATTTGTACATCAATCATTATATTTTATTAATTTTGTTTTAGTCTAATATCAAGCGCCAGCATTTTAGGTATGTGTGGATACTCAGTTTGTGATGCAAAGAAACATTTATTTCTTACAATCCGGATCGCGAGGAAAACAACTGATTAAAATCTTATGATGGAAGAACCATAACAGCAAAATAGCATATATATAAATGTGAAAGACATTTTTGTTCTATGTTAATAGTTGCTTTGATTTTTATAAACTAATATATATAACACTGAGTAAGACTTAATGGAAAAAGTAAAGGAAAAGTTTGGAAAAAACAGAAAAAGACGATTTTTTTAAGTGATATAATTGTATCTGATGTTATATTAATACAGAAATTGCATATGTCTGTCTGTCTGTCAGACAAGGTAGATTATATTTCCTACAATTTTCTTTGCCTAAAGAGACATCTCCCAAAACTATGTTCTGTATTTTAAAACTTTTTTAATTGTCTAGAACAAATCACATGATAAAATGAAATAATTTCATTAGCTAGGAATTTTGCTAATTTTACTCTAATTTAAATTTGCCAAACGTTTTTTAAAATGGATTCTTTAAATAGCTAGTATACATTTATATATATTATACATATTTATGTTTTGCGTTTAATTAAATGACTTATATCTCGAATATCCCAAATACAAATTACTATCTGCAAGGAATTTTTCTACTTCTTGATGGGTACTCATGTTTCTAATCAAATATTGTTAGAGCTTTAGATATTTTATCCATGCCATGGTCAATTTATCTTGTTTGTAATTATCCAAAATATAAAAAGCAATGAGCTGTAACTTTTTACTCTTGTTCTCCTTTTCTTGTAATTTGAGTTACTGTCGTGACTTTTATGAAAAATCATACCTTAAGGGAAGAAATTATTTGCGGAAGAAATTTGTGCGGAAGAAATTTGTGCGGAACATTTTTTTGCGGAATTAATTTTTGCGGTTTTTGCCAAAATCCGCAAAAATTAATTCCGCAGAAGTGAAGAAATTTTGGTCATCCGCAAAAATAAATTCCGCAAGAGAGGAGTTTTCGATATTTTCAGTGACGATATTTGATCTTAAATTTGTTACAGCTTAGTATTCATATGTTACAGCAGCTTAGTAGTATTCTTTTTTTGATATTTTGATGAAAAACAGAGAGATGATATTCCATAAATCGGATGTTTTTTATACACTTAGGTACTAAATTAGGTTTTTCCCGACTTTCGATTTACCAAATTTCTTGCATTCGCAAAAATTTATTCCGCAATATCTCTTTTGAGGTTGCTATCCGCAAATATTTATTCCGCAAAATATGCCATTTTTGGGTCACTCATCCGCAAAAATAAATTCCGCACAAATTTCTTCCGCAAATAATTTCTTCCCTTAAGGGGGTAGGTCTAGAAAAAAAGGTGGAAAATTTCAATTATTTCAAAAAAATTATTTTAAGCCCTGGGTGGGCCCTCTACATATGCTGCTGTCTTGCTGAAAAAAAAAATCAAAAAAATTGATCTGTTCAAGAGTTATAGCACATTTAGTGTTAGTTGTTGACTTCACTTTTCCCTAGCAACGCCCTTAGCGACCAGGTAAACTGATTTATTTCCCCTTTTTAGGACAATAGGAATGCCACCATTAATGCCAATTGAAAAGGTTATATCTCCTATGTCTCCCGGGTCTTAAAGTCATACTTCGTAACATCAAATATTAGTTAAAACCGTTTGTTTACAAGCCAGCAAGCTAGCTTCTGTTTGTTGTTGTTTTAATTTTCTACTGGTACATATAGCTACCTCGACACACACTTTATTTTACACGTTTGATTACTATTAAATATAGTATGAATAATACAGCAACTAAAGGAGAAGGTTCCAAGCAAAACTTTGCAAGAAAGAAGAAAAGAAAATTCACTGGAAACATTCATACACGCCGCCAAAATCAAAGCACTCCTGATCTACAAACCCCAAATACTACTCCAAATTCGTGTTCTGCAAGTGCTAGAAAGTTGGCCCCTTTTATAAAAAAAAAAGACTGTAGATAATGTCAACAAAGACTATTTTATGTTTGTTAATTTTTCCATTTTGAGCGAAATCATAGAAAGTCTCGCTTGTCCGGAATGTAGTTGTGCTATCACGACTGTTGACAATTTGTCCTCGCGAATGGGTTTTGCACATCAATTGGAAGTATGTTGGCAGTGTGTGCGAGTGGAGGAAAACATTTTATACATCTAATGTGTGCAGCAAATTTGATGACAACAAGAAGGATGTACAAGGAAGGAAAACATTTGAGGCCAATAGTCGTATGGTAATTAGTTTCCGAGAAATTGGACGAGGACATAATGCAATGAAAAATTTTAGTCGCTGTATGAATTTACACTGCAAATCAGACACTCCATTTAAAAAATTGCAAGCTGATGTATCAATGGCATATGACAAAGCTGCTAAAAAAAGTATGAAACGTGCTGCAAATGAGATGGTACAAGTTTGCGAGGGAAAACGACCCACCGCGTAAGTGCGTCAAAATTGATGGAGCGTGGCAGCGTCGTGGACATGCTTCCCTGAATGGATTTGTCGTTGGTGTTGTAGACGATAAATGCTTAGACTATGAAGCATTGACAAAATTTTGTATGGGTTGCAGAATGTGGGAAAATAAGAAAAATTCTCCAAGATACAATGCTTGGAAAGCATCGCATGTGTGCAATATCAACCACACACAGTCCTCTGGAGCAATGGAAGCAGCAGGTGCGGTGCAAATATTTGGGCGTTCGATAAAAAAGAACAACATTATATATTCTCACTACCTTGGAGATGGTGACACTTCCTCTTTTAATCAAGTGGTAAAGTCTGATCCTTATAGAGAATATGGAGTCGTACCTGAAAAGTTGGAATGTGTTGGTCACACCCAAAAGCGAATGGGTACCCGCCTACGAAACTTGGTGAAAAGCCATAAAGGAACCGCAACCCCTCTTAGTGGAAGAAAAAAATTGACAGAAAGTATTATCAACAGTATGCAGAATTGGTATGGTCTAGCAATAAGGAATAATACTAACAACATTTATGCCATGAAAAAAGCAATTTGGGCAATTTTATTTCCATTGCACTGCCTACACAAATTCTGAATTTCGTCATCGATTTTGTCCTCGTAATGATAGTACCTGGTGCAAATATTGGTATGACAAACAACATGGTACATCTAAATATAAGGATCATATCAATTTAGACATTTGGATATCTGATCTACTGAGGCCTATATTTACTGCACTTTCTGATGACTCTCTTTTGTCCAAGTGTTTGCATGGTCAAACCCAAAACACGAATGAGAGTTTCAATGCTGTTGTATGGACTCGCTGTCCCAAAAACATATTTGTGGGCAAACAAACTTTAGAAATGGCAATAAACTCTGCAGTGTTACATTATAATGATGGCACTGAAGGTGTTAAAAATGTGTTGAAATCTTTTGGGATATCAGGAATGGTGACAGACTCAAAATCTAATGAGCACAACATTGAACGCATTCAGCGCCAGGAGGTTAAATCAGGAGAAAAATTCAAAAAAAGAAGAAAAACCCTTAGAAAAATAAAAAAAGGACATGTTGATAAAGAAACTCAAAATGAAAAGCCTTCATATGTACCAGGAGCTAATTCATAATTTGTTTTGTTGTTTTTTATATCTACAGTAGTTTTCTTTTGCGTTTTTAGGGACTTCATATTTTAGCGGAATTTTTGAACTTTGTGACGTGATATTTTTTGACAGAATTATGCAATTGTTCTGAAATTTTCACAGTATCTTTAACATCATATAAGAGCTCATTTAACGAAGAATCACCATGTATAAACATTATATATTATGAAAATCTAACTATTTACTTTTTCAAACATGAGTTTTTTTATTAATGATGAATAAATTATGCATAAATTAAAATTTATTATGAATTTATAATCTATTTTTCATTAAATGATAGAATGATATGTAACCAGCATACCTTGAAAAAGTCATGTAGATACCTATAGTAAATTTAAAGATATCGTGTTTTAAAGTTTCCTTATTTTTGAGCAAAGTTATGCCGTGAACCCGGGCTATCGAGGCAAATTTTCGCAGAAATTTTTTTTTTCAAATTTTTTAGCTGTATTTACCAATTAAATATATTTTTTAGGCTAACAGATCTCTTTTCACGGAAAATAGATTTTTTCTAGACCTACCCCCTTAAGGTACCTTTAAATTCTGAAAATGAGTTTTGGGAAATTATGGCAACGCTGACATATAGTATATGTTTTAACAAATTTGACGCCTTATTATTGTGCAAAGTATAAGAAATATTGTACACAAATCTGTTTTTTGATTTCCGCCGCGTAAGGCGGAATCTTTAAAATCGCCTTGGAAAGATAGAGAGATAGGGACCACCTATAGCCTGGACGCGCGGTGTCTAGGATTACCCTGGGCCTGAAAATTGTTGTTTTCGGACTTTCAATTTCTTAAAAGCCAATAGAAATGCGTTATTTAATTTTTTGGCCAATAGAAACTTGATTGTAAGAATCTGATATTCATGGCTTCCTCCTGCGAGGTATTCTCTCGAAGTTCTTCGAGTTCCAAGTCCCACAGGCCAAAGTTTCTTGCCCAAAACAGTCGGTTACCGTTCCTCTTGATATGTTTGGAACTCCAAATCAAGTTTTTGCAAAACAGGATGTTTGGTCGCTGAGACTTCTCAGGTAAAAAATGCTGTATCTTTTAAGCTAGCTAGTTTGTTTATTACCTAGCTATGATAAAGTGATTTACATTTGCGATTCTTCAGAGTGTTTAAAGCTGTTATTTAAGCTACGCAATTCCCTAGCATTTCTGCTTAACTAAAAAACGGCCTTCCTTCTTGTAGTTTAGCTAGGGATCAAACCCATTAGCTACCTTTTTTCAAAAATCAGGTGAGCAAGCAAATGACTTATAGTTTGGGAACCAAAAATGATGATTATTAGCCTAAAAGGTGCAGTAGTTTTCACGAAAGTTTGACTGGTTTAAGCTACATTTGCATGTACGGATTATTGCATTCTTCTGGCAAAAAAGTCATGTGGCTAGGTTTTTAACGATCAGGATTATTGCATGTTTTGGGGTAAACAAACACTGTGGTCAAATATTCCTAAAACATTATTCTTTGCAAGTCATATAATAAGTTAATAATAATAAGCAGCAGATCAGAATTTAAACTTTGACAGCCAGGCAAATCTTAACTTTATGAAAAGCGCTGTATACTTGTGTACCAAGATAACTCCTTAATACACCTTTACGATAATTCGTGAAAAACTAACACTCCATCGCAGCTTATTTTGCGATCAAAGGAGGTAAACATCACACTTTTATAAGAGTTTATTAAGGAGAAAACATGTTCTTTCATGATAACTTTTTTGCCGCATTTTGTTTTTAATATAAAGTACACATCAGTTGTATCTTTTATTATTAACGTTTCCTGAAAATTTGAAAGAAATTGATACGACGGAAGTTAAAAAACTGGAGAAAACATGCTTTCGTCTCTAACAAACTCTCATAAAAACATGTTTTTTACCTCCTTTTTTTCCGATATTATAAAACGATGGAGAGCCGTAGGAACGCATGTACAATTGAATTATCGTAAAGGTGTTTTAATCGCCATTTTGTTTTGTACACAAATATTCAAAAAACATTTTTTTTCAAATTTGAATCCTAAATCAAACATTTTTTCTTATTTTGGCCTATGGACCGTTACGTTGTGTTGCAAGCAAAAAATTTTGCTCCTTAAATAACCTGACATAAGAGCTTAAGTTGCATGTAAGGGCGAATCTCCACGGGACGATTTTTATGACGAATGTCATAAATACTCGAACTTGATTGGTCGCGATTTTCGTCATGACGAAAAGATGAATTGGTTTCTACTTTTCGTCACAAAAATCGTCGCGAATATCGTCCAGTGGAGATTCGGCTTAAGTGTGTCGTAACTTACCTAAATGGGGTCACTGAATAAAAATTCTCCTTGATGTGCACAAAAACATTTGAATGTAGCTTTAAAAAAGCATCAAGTATATATACTGTATTTCTCTATTATCCAGCTTCCCTGTTATTCCCACCTCAAGTAATCCTGCCTTTTTGCCATGGATTGTAAAAAATATTTCTGCCTCTCCAAAATTTGCATACATTATCTGTGGAAGTAATTTTTGTGAAACTTTTTTTTGCAGAACTTTGGGCCAAATCCGCAAAAATATTCCACAGAAATTTTAGAAATCAGCAGAAATCAGGCAACAAAAAATTTCTACAAAATTTTTCATTTCGGCTATCCGCAACAATTTCTACCGCCAAATTTTTCATTTCTTCATACTGTGATTACTTTAGGACCTTAGTCATTGAGTTCTATGTTGCTCATTTGTAAATGCCGTAACTTCTGAATACTATGTTAGACAAAATACTGATTTTGCCTCTAAAATAACTGAACTTTAGGCACCCAAAAATTAATACCGCACATTTTTTTGAAAATGTTGTCATCTGCACAAATATATTCTGCAAAATGAAGCATTTTTGTACCACTCATCCACAAAAATAAGTTTCAGGAAAATTTATTGTGCAAATAATTTGTACCCTTGGCAAGTTAGGCTCTTACAACATTTGAATGCATATTAAAATTCCAATTAAAAGTTGCAAAGGTAGTTGCGTTGCTTATAGCCTGAAACAGATTTGAGGTAAACCGATGTGTGTTTATACTTTTTATGCTTTATATTTCCAAACTATGTTAAAAACTTGCTGAGTCTTGCTAAACATAATACTACACTGAGGTTTTTTTACCCAAAAATAATCCCACATATCCAGCCTATATCCTGCATTATCTGATTCCCGCCAAACCCACCTTTGTTTTGTCAGTTAAAACACTAATCCGGTGGTAGAAGTAATAATAGAGTAAATACAGTATTCTTGGTCACTGTTGAATATAACATTTTAGGGATGCTTTTAGGCAGGTTAAGGAACTTTCAAAAAAAAAATTTATGAAACTGCCAAAATTTGTCTTTTTTGAAAGACAGACATCACAAATATTTGGCGTTTCACAGTATCACCTGATTTTTTTATCAAAACTTCATAAAATGTTGAAAAATGTTATTTTACCTTGCATTTATACCTGTCATCTTTAAATATATAGGGCACAGAACAATATCACATTAATGTGCTAAGATTATTTCGAGTTCTTCATATATGTTTTTTTTAGTATTTTTCTTTCTTTTTTAGGTCAGCCATAATCTAACACAGCCATCATCAGCATTTCCAAAAAAATGTTGACAGAGTAAACTGCAAACATTAAATTGTGAAAAATGAATCATCACTAAAACTAATGTATATTTATATAATTTATTTTAGTCTTATTTTGGTTATTTAATAGTATTTACTTCACATTATTTTTCTGGGAAACTCGACTTCTATGGTTTTCTTTGTCAATTTTACAGAATTTGTATCATGAAATTTTTAGAACTTTCCAGGTAGATCCCCAGTTTTTATACTTTTTCAGATTTATGTGTAAATTTGTATATTTTTGTTATTTATTCAGATTTAATTAAATTAAAGTATATATAAATTGCGTTATTTTTCGCCCATATTTAATACTTTTCAGACCAGGTTACTGTAACCCCAGTTTTTTTTATATAAGAACAATGTTATAAGAACATGAACCTCAGACTCAAAACCCCAGACTCAAATCATTGTTTTTACAACTAAAACTACTCAAGAAATGGAATAGTCAAAAAGCCTCAAAAAGCTGTTAAGTCACATTGTTTTGCGCAATCATTTAATCGTTTATCCTGTTTTTAAATTAGAAATCTCAGCCTTGGGTCGATCATTAAACGTTTTGCTCTGAGGAAAGTTTCTCTTGACTAGGCGGAAATCTTCAAGCCTTAAGGCTTCTTGTTTATTCTTAACACCAGCAGTAATGTAGTTATATCTGTTTATCAATTCGCCCTGTTATCCCCGTTTCACAGACATAGTTATTTTTTAGTTTCATAGTTAATAAGTTAAGTATGGACGCCATAAGTACGGATGAAGTAGAATATGATGCAATACTGACATCATTGGAAGAAATTCCGGAGGTGTTGGTTCAAGACATGGAGATTGCTTGCTTCCAGTGTTATTATTGACAGTGGTTTAGAAGATACTGATTTCAGAATCATGTCAACAGATTTGCCAACTCGTGTAGGCGATTAATATACTGTCAACTCCTGAAACTCTAGATCCTGATGATGATCCAGATGAAATTGGTTGGATGTTTGTTGATGCTGTAAATAACGGAAAACAAACATTTTCGGGATTTACTATGTGCATGAACAAAACGTACAAGCGCCTGTATTTCCGACAGGTAAATCTTTTATGTCAAGTCGGACTTTTACTGCGTTGTGGTTGCATGGGCATCGCATATGAAAATTGAATTTCGTATGTTCTGCTCTTGGCGGAAATTGCAGTTCTCTTGCTTGTGATGGAACGAAAATTGGATTAAGCTTTAAACAAGCATTTGTTTTACCTATTAAACGCTCCAACGAATCTAATTATGGAAACGAAACTGAGACGATTGGACCGGTGCTTTATTTCCACATCCATGAATAACACCGCAGCATTTCGCAAATTGGCGAGAGACACTTTTCAACAAATTGTCGATTTATGATCGATGGGGATTATAACCAAATTTTGTCATTTATGTTGGAAGAATATGTACAGTTACTTGATGATCAAGTTGTACCTTTAATTTTTTCGCGTTTTAACATAAAACAAGGTATAGATCAAAGCAAACAACTAGCTGTCTGGCTTATGGAACGTGGCCTGTCCACAAGAGGTACAATACAAAAGCTTAACATGCGTGTTAATCGATTCAAATTATACCCATCACTGGCAGAAAAATTGAGAGTTAAACGAGAAAGAAATTTTAGTTTTGGTACAAACATTAGATCCCAATCTTATCCCTCTCATTTCAGCTCCCTGGTGTCCTAAAGAGGAATTGTATCCAATAGTTACAGCATCGATATTTAAAGATTACAGTTCTAGAAAAAGAAAAGGTAGTTTAGGTCAGCAACAGAAAGCTTATGCTATGTTGACTAGCAGGAAAATAGTTTCAGTAAAAACACATGTTGCAGGTGATAATATTTCTCAGAGCTCTTGTTAAAAAATCATATGGTGAATTAACAAGACCAACAGTTATTCTATGTAGTAGTAACATTCCAGTCAAAACCTACCGTGAATGTCCTGTTGGTGTTGTGGCTTATGTTGCCATACATTGGCCTTGCTTCTTTATTTAAAAAACTTATTTTGTCATTTCGATTTACAACCAAGGCAGCACTTTCACTAGCTGATCATGATTACTGCAAACAAAATTCAACTATAGATTACAATAAAATAAAACTTGAACCATCAAAACTTGAAAATATATTAAAAAAACAACATCTCCAGAACAATTTTGGAAAAACAAAAAGAAAATCTTCAAAATAATGTAAATACTACAACTTCTGATATTGCAACACACTTTCTACTAGATGATATTTTCTTGTGACGTTAATTCTAATTTAAAAATATTCAAGCACAATAAAGGCGGGTTTCCACTGAAACGAATGTGGTCGAATGGATTCGATCGACGAAGATTATGCAATGTTCTATTTTTAGTAACATCGATGCGATCGACGTCGATCGATTCGACCACATTCGTTTCAGTGGCAACCCGCCTAAGCTAGCATACAATAAAATTCCCAGCTAATAAAATCCCTTTATTTTATCACATGATTTCTTTTAACAAATTAAAAACATTAAAAAAACAGAATAGTGTTTGAGGAATATAAAATTGTAGAATCTATAATCAACTTTGCCTGTCACAGACAGACAGACACTATCAGTGTATTAATAGAAGAAACTAGTCTGTTGCCCGTGGATAAATCCACGGGTTCGCCCGTCCTTTATATATCGTGTTTTTCTTGTTTCCGTAAACCCCCGGTGTTGAACGCCACATAGAGAGCTTAATAAAACACTCAATCACGCCGTAAACTGTGCCATACATCCGGGTGGAGCGCTTTAGTACAAGTATACAGTATGTCGTAAATCGAGTGAAGCGCATACAACTTTATGGTGTTTCCGGTGTAATATATTTTTCAGAAAATAACTTTCTACAACTTTAGGTGAAAAAAACCCACCGTTTACAATTAGTTGCTACCCCGTCATAAGAAGCAATAATAACAAAAAATCTTAAAACTGGTTTGTTTAAGATGTATATAAGGCTTGAAAACGTGTTCGATACAAAGTATTTAAAAGAGAAAAAGGTCAAAAGAAGACTTACACTTCTAAACTTAAATGACCTTTGCAGCATGTTTCCATTTTGTTCGGGTTCTGCTGTGATTCCGAAAAACAGAGGTCTGTAAAAATCGGGTTCTGCGCTATTTTTCCGTGCGTGCAACCATGTTGAACAGAATACGGCCATTATTAAAGACTAGTTGGTGGCCCGGGGACAAGTCCACGGGTTTGCCCGTCCTTTATATACCGAATTTCGTGTGTCTCGCTACTTGGGGTACTATTTTTCGCAGAGACAGAATACGGCTTTTATTATAGAGAGATAATAATACCCGTATTCTCTCTGTTCAAAGTGGTTGCGCACAGCTTTATTCCGGATTTCCCGCAGGTTGAAAAAGTAGTAACTCCTACATTGTAACAATCAAATCCTGCAAGCTACGGAGGGCGAAGGTGAAAAAATTGAAAGTGGATATAATATTTGCAGTAAAATGTAAAACAATGTACAATGGAATAAAAACTAAACTCTAGTAAATTCAATGTTATTATACAATAAAAAAACTTTACAGCATATAGTGTTAAATATTACCTGTGTGCATCAATGTTTTTGATAAGTGATGAGATAAGATGGATACGCTACGTCCAGTTGATACAACACATAGACTTTATAACCCCAACTCAAACCAGACACTGAATCATAACGCATTAACACACCATTCGAATCGGTTCGTCTGACAGGCGGAAGTTGCAAGGAGCAATCTCCTTCCATCATAATGTTGAATCCTGTAAAAAGACATTAGCCAACTGACATATTGGGGCCAAAATACTTTTTTCATATTTTTCCAAAGAAATTGAATAAAAAAATTCTGTACGTACCCATGTGGCATTTTTCTGAATTTTGAAAATGAAAAACATGCGACAAACCATATAGTTTTGTAGAGGGAAATACGAGTAAATAAGGAAAAAGTTTTTAAAATTTATTTTTGGAGGAGTAAAAAAGTTTGGGGAGAATTTTGAAATTAAAGGAGTTTTTAGGAGGCGCGGCAACGCTGTATTAACAAGCGGGTCGGTGATGTTTATTTGACATTCGACAGATAGACAAAAACACTGTTAACCTCTTTCTGGACAGATTCGAGGAGCATTTTGTCGCATTTAAAAAGTGAAGTGAGTAAAATAAAAACATTGCGCAGAAAGTAATCGTGCTTAATGGCAAAGAGTTGCTAAATTCGCGAAAATTAAACTGTTGAGCTAAAAATAATAATAAAAACTCACAGACCACGCACCTGTCAACACGTTTGCCATAAAGATTTGATCTTCACAATTGCCATTCTGATAAGCGTAATTGGTTGAATATGCAGCTTTCTCTGCAAAATATGCTCCTCTGCCCCAATTACCAGTATGACAATGTCGCAGATCAAAACTGTTTTCGCCCTTCCATATCAACAGGGGGTGGTTTAATCTGGTGCCATGGAACAGTAGTTTCTCGTTTACATTATTCTTGCCTAAAACATAGCTTTGTTTGTCAAACTTGGCTAAAATAAGTTCCAGCTTGTAGTAGTACGAACGTACCATTTTTCTCAATCATGAGTTTCTTCTGCAGACAATACTTTCTCCACAGCCATTTGTTTTGCACACGTTCGATTTTCGTCACTGTGATGGAGTTTTTCAGTTTGTCTAATGTTCCATTAAACAGCTGACAAACATCAAGCCATTCTGAGCCACCAACAGGAACGGTGAACAGTTCTCTGTCGTCACGTTGTTCCACCCACGACGATGGATAGGGAGTTTCGACTTTTTCTTTCTAGCAAATATAACAACAAGGTCTAGTTGTAATGTCTGTGGGAAAATGCACTCTAGTAGAGATGAGAAACAGTTCCGTCCCCAAATTAAATGGTTTTTGTACATAGTTTAGCTATTTATTTATTTATTCATTCATTCATTCATTCATTCATTCATTCATTCATTCATTCATTCATTCATTCATTCATTCATTCATTCATTTATTTATTTATTTATTTATTTATATTATTTATTTATATTATTTATTTATATTATTTATTTATTTTGTTTCAAAGTATGCCCTATAGTAAAAAAAAATAGTTTCTGTTCTAGCTTAGAGGTAGAAATTGTATGTATGAAAGAGAGGAATTCACCTCTGTCAAATTAATAAAAAATAAATTTTTGCGGAACTTATTTTTAATATATTCCTTTAATAGCATCGTCTTTGACAATTCGAGTCTCTGATGGGGCAAGAATTTTAAATAATTTTGCGATTCTTAAATCATTAACTTTGGGCTACTCAGCGGAGCTTGTTTTTGTGGTTTGCTCTAAAAAGTTAATTTTGCGAACAGCAGGGTCAAAAATCCCCCCCAAAAAACACTTTTCGCCATCGCTAAATTAAATCTATTTATTTCATCCATCGACAAATTTTGCGGGAATAAAAGTAATAGCAAAGCAAAGCTTTAAATAATTTTAAAAAATTCTCTGATGTCAATTTATTGCGTTGACGTCAAAATAGTACAGTCAAATCGATTGCAAATATGTACTATAATCATGGAGAAAATGGATGAAACAAAGGCATTTTTTTCACCATTTTTCAAACACGGACAAAAGGGTGAAGTGGTTGCTACTCTGCAGCTGGCAGACAACAAGTCGCTACAAAGTGCGCACACACCAGGTAGAAATTCGCTACTGGCATTATTTAGCGCCCGAAATAAATTAAGTTCGCGAAATGCAGGAAAAAATAATCGTGCTGACGTCATCAGCCACAACCAAATGTGATCACGTGTCGCCGTTCTGTTTAATTACATGATATATGTATAATTGGCGTATATATATTTTTTTTAAACTTTTGCCGAAAATTATTTGAATTATTAAGGTTAAAGGAGAAAAAAATAGAAAGAAAATATTCTTTTAATAAAACGATTTTGAAACTCTTTGTGCGAAAATTAAGATGAAAAAGAAACAGTATGTAGAAAAACAACGCGCATTTCAAGGGGCGTTTGTAATTTACACTGACTATTACTATTACTAAAGCAAATTATATTTATTCCCTTTAGTTGACCGTTTAACTTTGGAGTGTGATGATATGTTTGCAGTTACAAATAGTTTAGCTTCAGTAAGTTGTTTTGAACTGTTTTTATTGAGTATTTCATTGATTTGTCTTCACCTGTTTTCCAGCAATTTTTATCGTCATTTTCAACTATTCGATGCATTTTTATTTTACGTAAATAAATGAAATGAAAACAACACTTTGTTGACTATTTGATAAAAAATTTCACTTCGGCAGTTCCCGCCATTATGAAAAGTTTTTAGTATTTTGCACTTCGAATATTGAGAATTGCACTCCGAATATTAAGTATTGTACTCTAAATCGGAGATATGTAAATCTCACTCCTCTTAGTAAAATCCTCTTAATAAAGTTCAGGATAATTTTCGTGCCAATGATAAAATACCTGTTAATTAATTTTTGCGAGGTCTAAAAAAAATGAATTTTGCGAAGATTAATTTTCGCGAGTCCGTCATTTCGAGATATTTCTATTTAAGACTGTTTTCACGAATGACCCATTTTAAGTTTTTTTGCGAAGAATTTTTTCGCAATTTCAGGCCTATTTATTTAGATAAGGCAGCTTTTAATTAAACTCATCTCACAGCGATTATTTTCATCAACTACAAAAAAGAAAATTTACTAAGAAAAACTAGGAAAAAAATGAAAAATCATTTTTTTTTAAAGTTAAAAAGTTTTAGAGAATAAATCATGTCTAGTATTTTCGCGAAGATTTATTTTCGTGAATTGACCTTTCCGGGAATTTTCGCACAGATAAATTTTAACAAATATGGAAAAAATTCGCTAAATTAATTAAATTAAAGTGCGTTAAAACCCGTTTTGTTTCAGATCGTATTAGTACATAAGACTAGCTTTAGACACGAAAAAATAGATTTGGTTTTTGATGATTTCACCGTCAATATGCGAAGATAAATTAATTAGAATTTTATTTTCCGTAAGCGTTGAGTGAAAAAAAATTCAGGGGCTGATCGAAATCAGGTATAGAATTAATACCGCCTCAACGGATAGTGGTGGACACATTTGAGTTCAAATGTTTTTTGATGATGTCCAATTTAATTCCGATGGAAGACAAAGCTCTTTCGATGGATGATAAAGCGCTAGAATAACGGACTTTTAATGAAAAATCAACTGCTTTTTCTTTAATAAGAATACGTCTATTGCTTAGAACAATATATAAATAAGAAAAATGACCAGCCTGGTTAGGATTTTGGTATTCTTATAAAAACAATCGCGTCTAATTAGAACGAACAACAAAACATACCTCTTCTGTTGGGTTCTTTTTCAGTTTGTCCACTTTCACTCGTTTTATATGCCATTGCAAGTTCTTACACAAAAGCCTCATCGTTGAAAAGTTGACTTGAAACCTCTCGATCCTTCTGTCTCTGCGTAACATCACTTTTACTAGCTTAAAATTACCATTATGAATTCGATAAATTTGTTCTAGCTTTTCTTCCGACCATTTCTCAAATCGCATCACTTTGTCGTCAGAAGCGCTTACCTCTTTCCAGTACCATTTAAAATCATAATCATCGAAATTTTCATCTGCTAAATTAACGTTTGAGCTGTTCGAAGGGCACTGCTCGTTAATCGCTAAAGCTCTTTGCTGACCCGTGATGATGCATAAATCTTCTTGCGGTTGAGAAGGAGTAGTAGAAGAATCGGAAATAGTCGGACTGGAACAAGAATTTGTAATCTTGGAAATAGCAGTAGAGGATGATCTTTGTTTGGAATTCGTCGTCTTTTTCTTTCCGTAATCGAAGCCATGGCCTGATATTCTTATACCAGACTCACGATGATCGAGCTCTCCGGAATATGTTGATGACCAGCGACGTTGTTTATTTCTATAATCAAGAATTTGCTTATCCACGTTTAAATCATCAACACAAATATACTCCCGCTTTCTGTTCGTTGCGATGTTCTTGCTCGAAGAAACACAAGATGTCGTAGCTCCATCTGCAATAGAGTTGGTTCTTAAATTAGCAGTATTGTTATATAGTCTCTTTGTTGTGTTGGATGCACAGGCCGACGTCTGGTCGGACGCATTTGCACCAGTTGAAGCTGTTGTTGCCGTACTTACAGGCAGTGAATTGGTGCCATCGACTCGAATAGTTGCACTATTGCCAGTGTTACCTTGGCAATCAAGTAGATAGTTTGTAACTTTCAATACTCTTTCATTGTTGTTCGTGAACGACGAGAGAAGTTCTTCTATTTCTCCGTTAGACAAACGTGGAAATAAAGTTTTAATTTTTGTTACGTCTGCCTGATCCTGTACAAATGACATTGCTTCCGCGATCTCTTGTTTTGTTTTATCATTCTAATAAATTAGCGTATATGTGAAAATTAAACAAACAAACAAACGAACACAAATAAAAAGTGAATTAATAAGTCAGTTTAGAAACAGCAGAAAATATAGTTGGAAAACAAACAAGTACCAAAACAAAACAATTACCTTATCGGTAAAAAAAAAGTCGGCAAAAGTGACTAAATTTTGGCTAGGTGACTAATATTTTTTGCGGACTAAAATTTTTGGCGACTTTTTTATTACCGACCAAACATTTTCGCCGACATTTTTTTTTCCGACCTAACTTTTTACCGACTTTTTTTTCGACCATCTTTTTGCCGAATTTTCTTCCTTGTTGCCAATTTTTATCAGTTTTATGCAATTATTCTTTATTAGTGACTAAATTCAAAAATTTAGTCGGCAAAAAGTGACTAAATTTTGTCCAAGTGACTGATATTTTTGCCGACTTTTTATTTTTGCCGACTCATTTTTTTGCTGACTTTTTTTTTACTGATAAGGTACTTATAAACTGTAATCTATACAGACGTTACTACAACAACCACTTCGGCAGAGTGCAGTCTGAGCACAAGACGTATTTTTGCGAATGAGTACTAAGTGAAATTTTCGCGAGGGTTAATTTTCGCAGAAGAATTTTTTCGTGCTTTCGTAAAGGCAAATTTTCGCCAATAAGTGCTAAGTAAATCTTTCACGAAGATTAATTTTCACGAATCAAAAGCAATAAGAAAAATCAAGAAAATATCGAAATGAAAAAAAATATAGCTATATTATTATATTATCATATACTTTGAGTTTTTCTCGCAACTTGATTGGCTAATCTACACGAAATATATGCTGTATTTTGTTTTTCAACCGAGAAACGAGTGCAATTTTTACTTATACAGAGTGCAAAAAGCTTATATTCTTCCTTTGATTGGCTGATTTAGCGTGCAAAAAGCTTATATTTTTTCCTTGATTGGTTGAAAATTCGTAGGAAAAGCCTATTATGTTCTTAACAACGAAAACTTGTCAGTGAATTTATTTTCACAAATATACATTTATGATTCGAAAATTTTCTTTTGTTTCAACAGTCATTAAATAGTCATTAATCATAGAGCACGCGCTCTCCACCGGGTATGAGAAACAATTGAATTATATCAGTCAACTCGAAAGAATAATATAATAGCACGACGATGGAGTTCTGTGTTATTTGGCTTCACAATGATAATTTATTTTTTTAAAATTCGTAGTTTTTATTTCCATTCAAATTCTTTCACGCGTGACATGAACATAATTTGTTATAATGATCTAAATCGCACGCGACTTCATAAATTCAAATAATTTATAAGTTCATAAATATAAATGAAATAAATTACCTTGCAGTGATTTTATTGGCCCCCATAACAATGCTTGTTAATATCGTGAACATAATTAAGCAGTGTGCAACCGACTATGTGAAATTAACATGAAATAAGACCGAGTATATGATAAACAAGTTATCGCACATGCTCTCGAAAAATATCGGCTGATATTTTTTTCGTTTTTTATGTTCTCGTATATTTCACTCGCCTAAAGGCTCGTGAAATATGTAACAAGAACATAAAAACACTCAAAAAATATTTCCGATATTTTTCTCGGCACTGTGCGATAACTAGTACATTTATTTTTAATATGAGTATTTTCACAAATATAAGGATACCTTTTAAATAATCTCAGTAAGGTTAAAAACAATAGCACCGTGGAATTTCCAGAATAATCACTTCCACATGAATCAGTGTAATTTCGCATCGGTCTTTTTTTGTTTAATACAAGAAAAACAAGATGGAAAAGAAAGGTCTACCATCTAGATGGAAAAAGGACAGAAATTTCTATCCTCATGGAAGACAAGAATTCGCTAGTTAATACCTTGAGACCTGAACGTAAATCTCGTAGATCCGTTGGTTTTATTAAGATCGAATAAACGGCGTAGACTTACTGCATAAACACTGTCTAAGGCCGTGTTTACATGCCCCTAAATAAAAACATCTTGGTCTCCAACAGAAGACTTAAACTATGTTGAAGAAGAACTACTTTGTTCGTCACTAATATACTGCCTGGCAGTGAGCGGGATTCCATCCGCGGGCCCTAAAACTGGGAGCCGCAGACGAACCCACTACACTACAATATGTTAGTGATGAACTCAGATAGTTTATCTGGATGGTGTGCATACATAGGTATACACACCATCCGTTGTTTACATAATACCCTCGGTGTGAAACTGCCTTCGTTAAGAAATTTACTTTTGCTGAAAGGCGAAGTAAATGATACTGCGTAGGTGCAGTTGTGATATGGTAGACGTAAAACAAGGCTGTAATCTGAAGTTTTATTCTACTTTAAGTGCAGTAAAACATCGTGTAAAGAAAAAGGCAATTCACTTCGACTTTAGATTTTACTTCACCTGGAGTAAAGTGAAACTTTTATGTAAACGCTACCTTAACTGTAGTATTGTTGCAGTAAAGAATAATAAACCCATTACATCCAGTTTTTAGAATCGGAATCAGAGTCTGAATAAACAACCCAGCACAGGTGAATCCGTTTCTGAAGTTTTTAAAGATACGTTACGTATATTATTATTTCTATCTCCTTCTAAAATTCGAATTTTGGATAACATTACGAAGAGTTTATTCTTAAAATTGGATAACACAATACTTCTACGAATTCTCAAATAAATATATAAATATAATAGCAAAACAAGTAAGTACAAAAAAAACAGGATAAAAATTAAAATATTTAGCTCAGATAAAATGAGAATGATTTTAGCTCAATTATCCTAGACCGTAAATATTCCAACCATGAAGGTAAAAAAAACTTGCAGATAAAAGCTTCGAAGGTATTTCTTAAAATATGTCTAAACCCGATACTGGTTTCTTGCAAAAAAAAAGAAAAAACGACGTATCTCAAAATAACATCGACATTCCTTAACGACGTTAGGGTTAAAAAAACAACCCTAAACGACGTTTCTCAACGACGTTTCTCACAACGACATTACCCAACGACGTTTCTTAACGACGTTTCTTAACGCCGTTTCCCAACGACGTTTCTTTCTCTTAGTCTTTAACGGTTCCTTACCTTGATCAATCTCGCGATCTGAGCTTTTTTATTAAAATCTTGAATCAACCCTAACATGATTATTAACCTGAGAAAAATAAAAAAATATATATTAAAGAAAACAAATAAAAAACTTGATGACTTGATTATTTGAACACATGATAATATCTGAGACAATTAAAGCATTATGTTCAAAGTATAATAATTCATACACTGCAGAAACAAACAGCTTCATGTTTATCAAATACTAAAGCAGCAAAAAACAAACATTCAGGTGAATTCCTCTATCAAATATGTAAAGACAGAAAAAAACAAGACATACCGTGTCGTAATTATAAGCTAAAAACACAAAAGCTACAGCTAACGGGAGTGCTATGACAGATTGTGTTGGTTCCATGTCTATACTTCGTTCCTAGAAGATAAAAGGTTTCACTTTCATTTGTGACCAACAAAACACACAACAGACAGGTTGTTTTATGAGCGTTGACAATACTGCAACTGGTTCACGGAGTTATTACTCTGCACTTCTTAGTTTTTACAGAATTGTTTTTATCCAAACGAGCCTTATTGATTCCCAGACTGCTAAAAAAGGGGTAAGATGTACATGCGCTGTGTTTTGTGCTCATCGGTGGATTGGAATTTAAGGTTTGGTCCAAGAAATAAATTTGTGTTTAGTAGGGTTACTTTGAGTGCGAGGTGTTCTCTGACACATACATTTGAGTTTATGCTTTTACATGAAGAAAACCTTTACTTGATATCCTTGAAAAAAGATTAATTAATTGGGCTGCAAATAGAATAAATTTTACTTCCAAGGAACAAAATTTTCACCTTTGCTTCAAACTTTAATTTGACATGACGTTTGCTAAGATCTTCATCAGGAGAGATAGTAGCTGATGTCGACCTTGTTTCATGAGTGTTCGAAGATAAAGTGCTCTGCAACTTAATAACATATGTCTAAAAAGAAACAGCAAAAAAAAATTTCTATGTTGGCAATGCTCTTTTTAACTAGGTATTTTCATAAAAAACGGATTTTACGATTCCAACGAATAGGGTATATTATAAAACATTTAATATTAGGACGTATTAATTTCGCCAGCACAGAACTCCACTGGTATGCTTAAGGGAAAGATCAGAGCTATTGTAGGCACCGACAAAGGGGCATTCTCATATTTTACAGAACAATGTTTACGTTTCTCCTATTCAACCATTATCCACGCACTCTAAAAAAATCTTTTACGGGACACCAAATTGTTCCAACCAAACCCGGGTAGCTGGGTAGCTAATTATCCCGGGTACAATTCAAAACACTGTTTGTGTACTAATAGAGACAATGAAAAAATATATTCCAGTTTATAAAATCAAAAAAGTATAGCTATCTGCTTTGATACAAATATTATAAAAACGGTAGAACAATCGCAATTACTGAATTCTTCAAGTTGCCTGTCCGACTTTGCTAATCTTAACATGAAACCTGGTGACTTAAAAAATCTTGATTGGCATTCGACCTGACAGTTTATACTCAGTGTGAACCACACTAATTCAAAATACAACAAAATTTACAAAAAGCATGACAAACAGTCAAAAATCCGTGGAAATCTTACAAGTGTTGAAAGAATTTCTCTGCTTCCAATCAACGCCCATCTTTTGCCAGAAGGTTTGGCGAAGCTTCCTAGCTTGAGCATTTATTACATATAAAACTGCTTACAGTAATGCGTCCTTTATATAATTTCTTCTCAAGTCCAGTACAAATAAAAACACAGGCTGTTCTGACTATGTCAGACGCTACACCAACCTTGTGTCACACACTTTGAGCAGGTCGCGTGTCAAGCATGTCGTTTTAAAAAGATATACGAGATTTAAAGGTTTAACCAATTCAAATTAAATGTCTGTTGCTATATTGAACTGCTTAAGTGATTTATCATCTTTTTAAAAATTTATCATTACAAGGTGAGGTTAGCATATCAAAAGTTTACAAAATGCTTCAAACTGATTATTTCCCATGACGATTTCGCTGTCAGCAGTATAAAAAAACATAACTTTCACTTTTAAGTTAACAGTCCTATAACTTTAGTACAAATTAAAATAATGACTTGAAACTTAGTATCATATGTTTTTAGACTTGTTTGATGAAAGGAGTTAAAAAATCTTTCTACTATCATTGGAAGATTGGAAAGTTTCATCATACAGCCAACATGCTTTTCAACTACGGTAAGAAGTTAAACTGGGTACCCAGTTTATAAATCAAAACAAACCTTAGGTTTTAAAGGAGGAAAATGAATAAACTTCACAGCACCAGGATTAATGATATGCAATGGAGATTCCATATTCTCTTCGTCATACAACAATAGCTAAGCAGAAACACAATGTGTAAAAAGTCGTTAGCAAGGAAATTATAATTGTTTTCCTCACTAATTGTACTCAAAAATGCCGAAACTGATTGATTTAGTGCTCCTTTAGCGCCACATATGTTATAAAAAGGATCTCTGTTAAATAAGCGCCCTCGGGACACTATTCGAAATGGTTTCTTACTGCTAGTTTTTTATCAACAAACAAAATGTGACTAAAGAAATGGGTTTTGGGAGTAAAAAGGCTTTGATCGAAGTAGGTACAATTTTTAGTTGTGAATGCTTCAAATGCTTCAAGTGAAATGCTCCTTGAGGAGATTATACAGATTCGACAATGACCAAATCCTGAAAGGTAACTTAGTTAAAAAAGTGAGCGCTTTAGCACAGATCGTGCGTAACTTGTAACTATTCAAAAAAAATTAAACCTGATTAATTTTAAGATAATCTTTTGCTGAATGGGCTTTTAACACATTCTCAATTATTGTAGATTGCAGAAAAGAACCTGAAATTGTTTGCTTCACAAGCAATTCGTACACAACAGTAAGTGAAAATAAAACAGTTTAATATCACGACCTGTTACGTAGACATAAATATAACGCAACTAAGAAACCCACCTGAACCGTGATGTGGGCCAACTTCTGCGCGATAAAACTTCCTTTACAATCTGACTGCGGTGTGATATAATAATCCTTAAAACGTAAAAATGCAACACACTTAACCTTAGAAGCAGACCAACAAATGGAACTCCACTTACCACATCATATTAAATATTGCTGTGCACTAGACCGACTCAAGAGGTAGCAAAATATGAACTGAGAATGAACCATTACTTTTGACTACCACTTCGAAGCAACTATTTATAAACAACAAATCTTTTAAGCAGCTGCACATGTCCAACCGTCATAAACAGAATTTAATATGTTTATTTTCGGAAAAGGACATTTTTCTCTCACAAGGAATTGCCCTCTTTGTTGGAAAGCAGCAGTTAGAGAAATTCTTAAACACGGAAAACCTTACAAACAAGCGGCTCAGAGCACCAGAGCCTGCCCTTAGTTGCGTATAAAATAATGTATATGCAACTTGGCTTAATATACCTTCATAGTATTTTTTTCATAAAAAATATGGGTATTCATCTCTGCGAACAACATCACAACATGATACAAAATTGGAAGTGAGTTTACTCGCAGCATACATTATAAACTTTTGTGAAAGAACAAATACCAACATAAGTGAGTTTAATTGTTCTATATTCGACAAGTTACCTAAAATACCTAAAGTATATTAGTTTTCATCCAAAATCCTAAAAAATAGCAGAAAATTAGTAGTCGCGATCATCGTGTCATTAAGATAGAAGAATCTGTAACAAACATGCAGCAGAACAAACAAAAAAAAGGATTGCAAAAAAATATTTTGTCACATGTTCAGTACATGTCTACATAAAACGATATGGCCACATTTTGTCCCTCAAAATCAAGTACCATAACATTGTTTTTTACATCCTAACATACAAACATAAAGAAACCTAAATCAAAAGGAAGGTTATCTATTGTGGGAGTGAACGCATAAGATTATGGACAACATTCAAGATCTTATTAAACCGGTTGTGTTTTTTTTTTTTTTTACCTTCTTTGACTGATTTTTTAGGCGATTGCTGTAATGCGGAAATTAATCAGTCGGATCTAGCCCTGTGCAAGAGTGCCAGTGATCCATTTAAATGTAAACAGACGTTGCAGAAATGTCATGAACCATAATATTAAGATTGGTTTTAATACTTCATCAATTTAATACTTCATGAAATATTTTATTTTTAGCCATTTTTAGTTAAGACAGGATTATTCCAGTTAATTGAACCAAGGGGTCTGATCTAATTGAAATCAACTGGTGCAAGTTTTTAACAAACTCAACGCGTATGCAGCCTTTCGAATTTACATCAGTTTTAATATAGCCGGAATTAATGCTCTCATTTTCTTGTATGTAACCTGAAGTTTTCTTCTTATTTTCTCACTATAAATAAATGATGTTTGGGTATGAGAGAGTGCGATAGAAAAACAAAATATGAATCGCCAATATGCCGGCGTAAAGACAAGCAACCGGTATTTCATATCAGCAATTTTTTCCGATGTATAGAATGTCTTAGATTAGATGGGATGATATACAGATCTTGACTGTCAAAACCTTCATATCGTCTTACATGCACAGTTTTCAGTAATACGAAAAAACAGTCAAATCTTGTCAATTTTAAAAATATGGTTTTCTCAAACCATATTTTTAACTCCTAACATCCTATTTAACTTGCAGTTTACATAGACACCTTTTAACTAGATTTTCCATGAATGTCAGTAAATACATAGGTAATTATTTTATGTTTTGCTGGATACGATCCTCAGAAATATATTTGCAGGATTTAGTTTTGTTAATGTGATATAAAAATAACATTTTGCGATCATATGATTTTGCACATGAGAAACTTCAGATGAAATTAATGAGTGACTTTTTTTATATTTCAATATATTTATTTTTGTAAATTAGGTCCAAAAATTATGCAAAATTCAGCATATTAATCATAGATCATCTTATATAGATCAAGTGTTTCAAAAGTGTGCCAGCATTTGTGAACACACCTTGGCACTCCTTAAAATTCTATATTTATGATTCTAATGTTTTTGTTTTTTATATTTTGATTTTTAGTTCACTGGAAATTGGAGCAAGAAGAATTCCTTTCAAATGCCAAATACTATTGGAGTTTTGCAACAACTCAAATCACAGTCGTTTTCTTGCAATAAAAAAACACATTGTTGAATCAAATTCAAAATTTAACCACCAACATGTCTTCTTGATTGCTTAACTGACTAATTATATCATGACTACAGGACATTACTATATATTATATATATATATTAAGAAAAACTTATTTTGCATAAACATTGTCCCTTCTAGCCAGTTTCGGCATAGTTTATCAGAAACCTAGTTGATGACGGCTGTTCCCAACTGTAGCTTTTCGACAAACATCACAAAAAATTAAATTTGAAAATTTAAAAATTGTAAGCATACATTAAGTTGTTCTTGTTGATTTTTTACAGAGTTTTGAGCGCGATTGCATCACGTACAGGAAACTGAAAATCTAAAATCGTTTGCCTACAAGGGATTCGATTTAATACCGTAACCTTAACTACGCCCGTTGCATGTAACACAAAATGACTTCACATTGTTATTCACATTGTTATTCACATGTAAGGCTATGCAGTTCAAACAAGGTGTTTTTTTATCGTTACCACACACAACAAAAGATTAGCTATAATAAACCTCACCTACCTGTATTTTCCAGCCTCATCTGTCAACACATCAATCATCCTCTCTGCATGTTTTTCATTTCTCTTTAGATTTATGGTAATTGAAACAGCAGCAAATGGTGGAGAGATTTGGCCCTCGATGAATATCCCTTCACAAACTTCAAATTCAGCTGTTGTAACTGGACACAAAGCAACTTTTTATCGTAGGGATGTATACGATTTGTATAATATACACTGTAATCTTTAATCTAAACACTGCATTAATTTTATGAATAAAGGTAGAAGAGAGTAAATGTAGCATCAACAGGAAAATGAGAAATCGTTATGAAATAAAATCATTTAAAAACGGGATATATACCTTTAACAAGCACAGTATACGTCTCTGGGCACTACAAAATTTCTGCAGTTAGTAGTCACTGAAAACTCCTCAGAAAGTCTTAAAATAAAATAAATAAAATTGGAAAAAAAATATTTTTTAGCAAACTCCTAACAACAATTTTTTTTAGCGTTTCAATATTTCTATGAATCAGACAACTTTTATGTAACTACACTGCTGCTATCTGTTTGCATTGGTTGGTAAATAAAACACTAAAAAACACTATATTTTCATTTTTAATTTTTAAAAATGATAAGACACTCCGGAAAGCTGACAAAATAAAACTCCTAACGTTAATCAGGGTTTAGAAGAAGTTCCAATGATATTCCGGTTGTTTATCAGGTTTGAAAAGAAGTGACCAAACCTATTTGACCAGAGAGAAAATTAGTAATGATCATACTATGAATAAATGAAGGTAGAACATCTATGTTTTAAAATTGCTGATAGCATTTCAACAAAATAATAAGCTTGTTTAAAATTAAAGCAATTCCAGATCTAATCCTGAAAATCGAGTTGTTTCAATGTATTCACAACAATTTAGCATGATCTTTGAAAATCCAGGGGATTTCTGACAGGGTGTAAACGTCTGAGAACTGAAAGGGGTAAAACATACTGGAACAAAATAAAATCGAATGTAGCTATCAGTTCAACCCTTCATTTATCAAACTCACAGCTACACATAATGCGTGGTACAATAAAAGTTTTTAATTTCAACTTACCCTCCCCAATGTAATGCTTCATAAACGAAACCAGATTGTGATTCTTCATTTGTCAGTGTTGGTGTTATAGTTTCTTTATTATTACTTGATAACGACCTTATAAAAAAAAGCATTTAGAATATGGTTTTATAACAAATTATGATCATTGGTGTAAATTTCCATAAAACGACTGGAATAAACAAGGCAATCAGCTTGTTGCCTCGTCAACTCTGTTCCATTAAAAAAAGCTTAAAGGGTATTCTCATTTTATTGGGCAACATTTTGTTCCACAGGAGGTCAAATATGACTTTTCAAATATACATGTTATTTCAACTGAAATAGTTATGTATACCATATAGGAATATGGAACAAAAAAATTTGTAGCAAGGATGCAAAGCGATTTTTTGTTTTGGGGGTCGTTCTTTCGGGCGGTGAGTTGTAATTTCGCAAAAAAGTAGCGTTTCAAAGTACTTATTACTTGGTATGTTCAGTTAGTGCAGCACTGTAAATTCATGGTTCATGTTTGGCTAAGTGGATTTGAGAGCTGCTGAAAGAACAACCATGCAATTATGCCGTTTCCACAAATCATGTCAGGTGCAATTATGTAACGGTCATTCGCTTTACAAAATATTCATTTGCTTAATTATTACTTGTAAATAAATCTAAAGTGACTAGAAATGTTTTTAGTTATCTTCTGTTATAGATAGTCTTATATATTGAAGGTTAGGTATGGTTGCAGCTAATTAACTTGGAGAAGTTCAACTTTGTGGAATGGAAACCGCAACCAAATACAAACTGGATTGAATACCACCAACTACAAGCACCTGCTTGTACACTTACTTATGAGCAACACATGTGGGATCACAATGCTCAACTGTTCTTGAGAATCTAAATAGATTCTCTTTAAGGAATTGTTGTAACCATGTTGAGCCTTTCTTGATGTACTGGCCATGGTGCATCTTGGTTTGACAAGGAACAACATCATTTTTGTGAAAAATACACTACGCTTGGCTTCTCTATTTTATGTTATCAACTTATGATATCTATGTCCTGTTTTTAAGTATTGCTTTTGTTTGTTGAAGTACATGACAAACAGTATTTGAATCAATAGATCAAAACTTCAGTTATACTTATCCTCTTGTATTTAAATAATTATTTAGATGGGTAAAACAAGCAAAGAGAAAATGAAGAAATGAAGAAATGGCAAGAAAACAAGGAAAATAAAGAGACGGAGCGAGAAAAGGACAGAGAAAGAAAAAGAAAGAAAAAAAGTGAGATGACAGATGAGCAGTTGGCTGATATTAGATTAAGAAACAAGTTAAATCAACAAAGATCTAGACAGATGATGTCGTACCAAAAGAAGTATGGCATTAAAGTTAAGGACAGAAATAGAAAACAGAGAGAAAAGGAAAGAGAAGGACATGAAAAGTCATTTAAAATGAGTGATCTTTCGACACCTAGAGTAAAAAAGTTTAGAGAAAAGAAGAAAGATAAAATATTATTAGTGAAAACACCATTTAGAAAGAAAAAATTGAGCGTAGGTGAAAGAAAGAAACTTTCAACAGTTAAAAAAGTGATAACTAGCATAGAGTCTCCAAGAAGCAAAGCGGAGATGGTATCAAATCTTCTAAAGGAAGCTATAAAGTCACCCAGGACAAATGAATTAGTTACTGCGAACATACAAGAAGAAAATTTGTTAACTAATGAAAGTTCAAATACTGTGCTCGAAAAATTGAAAGGTCGTAAGGACAATAGTGCAACTGTGGCAAGAAGATTAATAGTTGGAAGTCTGGTTGGTGAGACTCCAGTACGTTCCTTAAGGAAAGCATGTTCAAAGTATGGAGTTACATACAACGTTTTGCTAAACATCGTTTCAACAACTATCACACAAAAGATATCTACAAGGGTATTTTAGATGACCTAAAACCTGGCCAATTACTGAAGGTACAAGATTTCAGTGAAAACTACACTTGCCTTGTGCCTGATGAAATTCAATCTCTACATTGGACACAGACACAAGCGACTGTGTACCCAGTAGTTACCTTCCGAAAAGATGAGAATGGAAAGTTGATCGAAGACCATTTGGTATACATCTCTGATGATCTTGAGCATGACTGTGCTTTTGTTGAACTCATCAATAAAAAAATCCATGAAAACAGTGAATTTATTTAATCTTACTCAGGATGTACATGAAACTCTTTTAGGTTTAGTTATTGGCTATCATTCTTAACTGCTGCTTGATTAATGCGATATCTTCAATAGTCTTATGAAACGGTCACGGAATGACGGAAACTTTATAATGCTATGTAGCAGTTAGGAAAATTAGTGTTGTGTTAATATTTTGATTATATATTCACTTATATTACTGATAGTTTGCTAGTTATTTCACTTGTTACCATTTACAGTTAAAATTTAACAGTTAGTGAACCTTTTTCAATGTAGTCACGGAATGACGGAATTTGTATTTGACACTTTCAGACAACAATTTTCACCATTTCGGTTCCAAATTATTTGTCTAAACGTTGATTTCTTTCTAGAATATATCCCTGGCTACCACTTGAGCACTCTTTAACATTGTGCAGCTTGGAAAACAATGAATTATGCTTTCTAAAAGTTTGTTAGGCAAATTTTCCATTTTTCCGTTTCAATTGATCAAAAGTTTGAAAGTTCAAATTTTTGTTGTTGTTTTCTAGATTGTGGTGCCAGTGTTTGATATATTCCGCATGTTTGTTCTTGACATTTTGAAATTTGTTAGGTTTGCATACTATTTTTTGCCATATATGGCAATATGACCTGTTTGAAAATGATGGTTATTTTAAAAAATCACCCGTTTCATGGTGTTTATTGTTATTTTTCTACCTTCAAAATCCTAATGCGGCAAAATGTGCGCGTTGCTGCAAACTGTATGTTGCTTGGGAAAAAAATATAGGTTGCATGGGTTGGCAAAAAAACAGATTTGGTGGTTTCTGACTTATTTTGTAGCAAGTACAAGGTTATTAAAAAGAAAGGGTTGGTGTTGCCCAATAAAATGAGAATACCCTAAAAGCAGAGTTTCTTAAGATTGCACATGGATTATTTACTTCCAAAATATGTAAACATTTCACTTAATTGTACCAGAGAATCATTCATCAAACGAAAGTACATTTTTAGCGTATGCCACTAATGCTTTTTCCACTTATATGTTATGCAAAAGCACTTTTGTTAGAGTCAGATTTCCAAAGAACTGAGGAGTTTAAAGGAGAATTTTTAACCACTGTTAATAAGATTATTTAAAAGATATTTTCTTGACTCAGCTGAAAAAAATAGGAAAATTTTTTGACCTAAAAAAGGTCTTACCATTATGTTGCTTTACTCAGTTTCTTATTCACTAGTAATTCAAGTATCAGAAATAAAAACCCAAAATACAAATATATATAGCTAGCTATACGCCTTCATGCGAACAAAAAAAAATGTTGCAAGTTACAAGTTACCCTTTTCTTTGTAAAACTTGAACTGAAAATAGCCGTTGATGAATCCACTGTATTTTTCATTTAACCCACATAAATAATACAAAAAAAAAGTATAACGGAAACAAAACTTTGAATTTTGCACAGTTTAGCTACATTCGTATTATTCCATTTTTTATAACCACTGACATAAAACCAAAAAGTGCTCAACAAACGTAGTTGCTTTGAAAATACCAAAGTAAATCAGAAAACAGTATGCTAAAACCTATAAAAATAATTTCAAGCTAGGACAGGAATGGCGTGCGATCGCACGCGCACGCTTCTGCACACGCCATTATTGTTTTTGGCGTGTGGTGGTGTATGACCTAGAAAGTATGTTGGCATGTTCTTAAAAAGTGGGGACGATTTAACCAGTGAACCCCAAACTCTAAAGACTGCAAAAGCCTTTAAACATATAAAAAAATAAGCACGTTTCTGTAGCTACATCTCCCCTATTATAACTTCAAAAATTAAAAATCGAAACACGCAAAATAACGAGATAATTCTCGGCATGTAAAAATACAGCAAAAGCGGCGCAACGGATGGGTTCAAAGGAGCACGTAAACAAAAGAAATTTGATTAGAATTTAAATGGACGTTGCTGAGATGTATCTCCTTCTCTCTTTAAACCTCCTTGATCTCTTTTAATCAACCTTTGTTCGGCATCTATTTCGTTTTGTTTTTATCTGCCATGGTAGTTTCGTAATCATGATCACACTCACCACAAGTAATAAATGTGTCAGGCGGCCCATTAAAAAACAAAGTAAGGCTGCGCATTTACCCCCCCCCCTGTTTATTAGCAACCCCTCCCGTTTAAGGATTTTGAAAGAAAATATCACTTTCTGCAGGTGAAATAAAATGGAACAACGTCTTTGAATAAAACTTATGTCTATACAACAGTGTTATCAATGTTTGTTAAAAATAAACACAAAGAAACTGTTATGTTCTTTTGATTAATATTGTAATGCAAGGGTATCATATTCAAACCATTTCGAACACATTTGCCACTTGAGATCATTGTTCGAAATTAGCGTAAGAAAAACAAATGTAACCAAAATACCCCCCCCCCCCCCATTTTATGGACTTCTACAAAATTCCACCTCGTCCCATTTATTAACATACTTCAAAGTATTCAAGTAAGTAATATATTCGAAAAAACAAAATTGCGCAATAGCTATCACGTCTCTATTATCAGTTGTTTGAGAAGTTGAATGATCACGCAGTCATTTGAATTCGCCACGGCAAGGAGAGCTGCATCGTTGAACATGACAGAAAAAAATGGAAATAGAAAAGAATTGCACTTTCCTTTCGTGGGAAAAAGAAGCGGTTATCGGACACAAGACGATAAATGAAAACGGAAAGATGTACGTGAATTTTATCTGGTGTAAAGTGTGTGCAAAAAACAAAAACAAATTGTCTGTGAAAGGAGCAGCAGTCAATTCATTAAAAGCATTCACAGATGGAACATCTGTTGTCACAAATCACCAGGTATTACTTAGTTTGATATTGTACTACCACCATTTTTCCCTTATTATTTAATTCATATATCCTGAAAACACGTGTTCGTGATTCATAATTAACAAGTGTTTAACGATTTTTTTTCAAGGTGGATCGTCATCTTCTTGGTGAAACGCACAGAATTGCCCTTTCATATGAAAACATGGCAACAAATATGCAAGTAGCAGATGAATATTTGAAGGATTCAGCAGAAGACGCATACATGAAGTTGATGGGAACGGCATACGAGATGGCATATGAGATGGCACTGCATCCTGCCATGGCACATAAACACTTTGGAGTGCTAGTGAAATGCCAGAGGATCAATGGTGTGAAACTTGTGAAAGGCAAAGATAACCATAAAGCATGTTTGTCTTTATTTTCTTGTACCCAGGGTTTTGTATTGTAGTAGAGACCTCAAGATATATTTAAATCATTTTTTGAGGAGACTCATATTTTAGCTTTCAGTATTGTAGTATAGAGAACTCTCCAGATAATTAAATAGGGTGAGGAAAAAAAAAGTTCATCACTAAATTCCTATAAGTTACAGCAACATATTAAATGAAAATCTATACAAAATACATACAGCAATATATACAAATATGTCAAGATAACACAAAATACATCCAATTTGAAATAGAAAGATTTGCAGTGTATTGAACACCTGCCTACACTGGAAAAGTTTCTAACTTCAGCAAAAACCCGTAGTTTTGTTTACCATCCTTTACTCCCAAAAGTTTACACAAGATGTAAAATAATGGACAGTTAACTATGCAACATAAAAAATTACAATATTCAATTATTTCAGTAAAATGTATACTGCCCTTCCGAAAAGTTTTAACCCAAAATATCAAACAAGGAGATTTATAAGGGGTAAATTCTAAAAACTCAAAAATTACTTCAGTAATAGCTATTACATAAAGTTCTTTCTCACAAAAGTTCTCACAAAATGCAACAGAATGGAAATTTGTAAGTCTAAATTAACCAAAAAATTAGGTGAATTTTTATATCCCATTGCGTGCATCTTGCTACTTGCTGTACCCTTTTGCGTGACATACAAAAAATATATTGGTATTATAATATAGATAAATTACACTCTGAAAATAAAATTCATTTATTTCGGCCTATTGTGTACTGTTCTCTCTCACAAGAAGTTACATAAATAGTAAAAAAATCATGTTTATTAAAACAAAATAAACATTTGCTAAACCTATTTTAATAGGAAACGTTAAAAACAGCAGCTTTATTCCGAATTCCCTGCAGGTTAAAAAAGTAGTGACTCATAAATTGTAACAAGTAAATCCTGTGAGTTACGGAGGGCGAAGGTGAAAAAATTGAAAGTAAATGTGATGTTTGTAGTAAAAAGTAAAACAATGTACTAGCTATAGAAAAAAAAAAAACTCTAGAGTTTTAAAAAAACAAAAAATCAATGTTATTATAAAATAATAAAAAAAAATTGAAATACATAGATTTCAAGGGTGAACGTATGACTTATGAACTGTGTGCATCAATGTTTTTTATAAGTGATGAGATAAGATGGATATGCTACGTCCAGTTGATACAACACATAGATTTTATAACCCCAACTCAAACCAGACACTGAATCATATCGCACTACAATACCATTTGAATCGGTTTGTTTGACAGGCGGGAGATGCAAAGAGCTATCTCCTTTCATCTGAATGTTGAATCCTGTAAAAAGACATATTAGGCATTTATTGGGGTCAAAAAATCTAAAATTTGGAAAATTTTTGGAACTCTAATTGTCTAAAAGCTCAGTTGGGGTTTTATTTATTAAAATAGGAATATAGCATATCAAACAAGCCAGTTTGGGATGTTTATTTGACATTCAACTTAATACAAACAAGGCAAAAACACTGTTAACCTCTTTCTCGCCAAATTCGAGGAGCATGTGTTTTTAAACGATAAGATTTTCTTTGCCACCAATTTATGGTGCATTTGATTTTTGAAAATTGCAGTGACGGAAATAAAAACACTGTGCAGAAAAGTAAACGTGCCTGCCATAACACGGTCCTTTTTACAGAAAATGGCATAGATCAATTTCGTTAAGCTAAGAACATCAATAGGGACACACAAATCACGCACCTGTCAACACGTTTGCCATAAAGATTTGATCTTCACCATCGCCACTCTGATAAGCGTAATTGATCGAATATGCAGCTTTCTCTGCAAAATATGCCCCTTTGCCCCAATTACCAACATGACAATGTCGCAGATCGAAACTGTTTTCGCCCTTCCATATCAACAGGGGTTTGTTTTTTCTGGTGCCGTGGAACAGTAGTTTCTCGTTTACATTATTCTTGCCTAAAACATAGCTTTGTTTGTCAAACTTGCCTAAAACATAGTTTTGTTTGTCAAACTTGCCTAAAACATAGCTTTGTTTGTCAAACTTACCTAAAACATAGCTTTGTTTGTCAAACTTACCTAAAACATAGCTTTGTTTGTCAAACTTGCCTAAAACATAGCTTTGTTTGTCAAACTTGCCTAAAACATAGCTTTGTTTGTCAAACTTGGCTAAAACATAGCTTTGTTTGTCAAACTTGGCTAAAACATAGCTTTGTTTGTCAAACTTGCCTAAAACATAGCTTTGTTTGTCAAACTTGGCTAAAACATAGCTTTGTTTGTCAAACTTGCCTAAAACATAGCTTTGTTTGTCAAACTTGCCTAAAACATAGCTTTGTTTGTCAAACTTACCTAAAACATAGCTTTGTTTGTCAAACTTACCTAAAACATAGCTTTGTTTGTCAAACTTGCCTAAAACATAGCTTTGTTTGTCAAACTTGCCTAAAACATAGCTTTGTTTGTCAAACTTGGCTAAAACATAGCTTTGTTTGTCAAACTTGGTTAAAACATAGCTTTGTTTGTCAAACTTGGTTAAAACATAGCTTTGTTTGTCAAACTTGCCTAAAACATAGCTTTGTTTGTCAAACTTACCTAAAACATAGCTTTGTTTGTCAAACTTACCTAAAACATAGCTTTGTTTGTCAAACTTGCCTAAAACATAGCTTTGTTTGTCAAACTTGCCTAAAACATAGCTTTGTTTGTCAAACTTGGCTAAAACATAGCTTTGTTTGTCAAACTTGGTTAAAACATAGCTTTGTTTGTCAAACTTGCCTAAAACATAGCTTTGTTTGTCAAACTTGCCTAAAACATAGCTTTGTTTGTCAAACTTACCTAAAACATAGCTTTGTTTGTCAAACTTACCTAAAACATAGCTTTGTTTGTCAAACTTGCCTAAAACCTAGCTTTGTTTGTCAAACTTGCCTAAAACATAGCTTTGTTTGTCAAACTTGGCTAAAACATAGCTTTGTTTGTCAAACTTGGTTAAAACATAGCTTTGTTTGTCAAACTTGCCTAAAACATAGCTTTGTTTGTCAAACTTGCCTAAAACATAGCTTTGTTTGTCAAACTTACCTAAAACATAGCTTTGTTTGTCAAACTTACCTAAAACATAGCTTTGTTTGTCAAACTTACCTAAAACATAGCTTTGTTTGTCAAACTTGCCTAAAACATAGCTTTGTTTGTCAAACTTACCTAAAACATAGCTTTGTTTGTCAAACTTGCCTAAAACATAGCTTTGTTTGTCAAACTTGGCTAAAACATAGCTTTGTTTGTCAAACTTAAGTAAAATAAGTTCCAGCTTGTAGTAGTACGAACGTACCATTTTTCTCAATCATGAGTTTCTTCTGCAGACAATACTTTCTCCACAGCCATTTGTTTTGCACACGTTCTATTTTCGTCACTGTAATGGCGTTTTTCAGCTTGTCTGACGTCCCATTAAACAGTAGACACACTTCAAGCCATTCTTGACCACCAAAAGGAACGGTGAGCAGTTCTCTGTCGTCACATTGTTCTACCCACGTCGATGGATAGGGAGTATCGAAATTTTCTTTCTGGAAAAATGAAAGTATAGAACTAATTTGGAAAAGCCCCTGAAAGCCCCGAGAAGTTTTCATACGTCATTTGGCTAATAACTCTGTTATATAGTTTTCATATTTTTTAAGTTATGCCTCATGTACAGTAAATCGAAAAATAATAAATGATTTGTACGCAGTTATATTATTATAACTTTTACAAAGTTTGTCCTAAAATGGTCTTACAAAATCCTACCCTAATAAAAAAAAATCTGGATGACCTTTTTTGGCGATTGAGAAGCCTAAATAGGAAATTGATGTGAAAAAAAAAACTTTTCTAAAGCAAAATACATAACTTATTTCGGCAATTGAAAGCCTTGATACAGGAAACATGGAACTAAATTTTGCGATTGGAAGTTTCTTATAAAAGATTTTGTCTCTACAGTAATAGTTGTTTTCTATTTGTCTTGTGAGCGAGAAAAAAGTTGTGTTACAGAAACGAGAAATGGTAAGCTCTTTAATTTTTTTGCTGGTTATTGTAAAAAATGTTTATTTCTACTTTGTCTTTTGCATGGTTTTACCAAAGTTTTATTTTAAATTTTTCTTTATAAGTCATGGGTAATTATTTTATTGTTTCCTCAATGAAGTTTCTTCGTTAAAAAAATGTGCACCAACAAAGTTACAGAAATTAGCATTTTTTTCAATTATTCGCGTCCTTTCAAAGAATTTAACAAATTTTACGATAACAAGAACAATAAATCCTCCATTGGCAGGACAACAAAATATAACATCACCTACTAAAGGACCTGTTGGAGGACAAAGCTATATGGACATGTTAAATAAATCAACACTTTCATGTTTCTTTTTTTATATTAGCACATCTGAAAATACATTTTATTGTAAATAGTTTCCTTCTTTAAAGATTCGGTGAGCAAGTTCAAAAAATAATGTCAGAAACTGTTTTCAACAATTTCCACTGTCATTTAACAGCCCCTTTGTTTACAAAGTGATCTTTAAAACTCTCTTTAACAGATTAAGCTGTGGTTGTGGAATTGTGCACACCTCTAAGAAATTGTACTGGTAAAAGAAATCTGTAACTTTGGTTCTTTGCCACTCTCCTTCCACAACTTCACCGTTTTTAAGAAGAGAATCTGCTAAAGGTATAGGACGATAAGTGTTTGCTGAATTTGGACTTTTTATTAACATAATTATCACGTAAAGCCAATGCAGAAAGAATTATGTTTTTGACATGTTTCAGATCAATATTAATGGTCAATAAGAAAATTCTTCACCTGTCAACCAAAATCCTAAAAAGGTTTTCTGAAATCCTTCGAGCTCGGCTGTGACTGTAATTGTATATTCTTTTCTCGATAGTCATATGATGTCACTTAGAAAGAGAAAGTCAAATCTTCACAAAATCTTATATTGATTCCGGTCACATCAACTGCGAAATGTTATTCCACAAATATGACGCGACTTTGATTATGAGTGATTTTAACTTGCAAAACAACACGCGAATAAGGACTGTTTACCCAAAAAAATTAATTCAATTTGTGCTAAAATCAGATTTTTGTTTTCTCATTTTCCACTATATAAAAGCTTGATACATGAAATATAAGAAATTCAACTTTTGATGATTCCACCATCCTTTCAACGAATAGTCGCAAAAACGTTTGAGTTTACACGTTCTGTCGGTGCGCAAATTTAATAACAACAACAACAAAACATTGATATTTCCATGATAACATCATACGCTGAATGATGTCAGGAAGTCTAATTTAAATCAAACTAAATGTTTCTTACATTAACTGTGTTAAAAAAATGAGTGACCATCACCGCACTTGGCTATTTATTATTGCACGGTTTTCAAGCACTCCATAAACGTTAGTGTGACAAGAACGAACTTTTAAAGAAAAAAGTTAATAATAAAGAGAATTAAAAACAAAAAATACCTCTTCTGTTGGGTTCTTTTTTTGTTTATTCACTTTTACTCGTTTTAAATGCCATTGTGTGTTCCTACCCAACAGCCTCATCGTTGAAAAGTTGACTTGAAAGCTATCAATCCTGTCTCCACGTAACATCACTTTTACCGGCTTTAAATTGTCATTATGAAGTCGATATATCTGCTCCAACTCTTCTTCCAACCATTTCTCAAAACGTGTCACTGTGTCATCGTTCAACTCTTTCCAGTACCATTTAAAATCATAATCATCAACACTTATATCTGCTAAAGTTATGTTTGAGCTGTATAAAAAGCACTGCTCGTTAGAAATCCTTTGTGCATTTGCTAAAGCTCTTTGCTGACCTGTGATGACACACAAATCATCTTGCAGTACAGCAGAACACTCAAAGCCATAACGAGACCTTCCTTCACCAGACTCAGAACACTCCAAGCCATAAAGAGACCTTCCTTTACCAGACTCAGAACACTCAAAGCCATAACGAGATCTTCCTTTACCAGACTCAGGGCAATGTGTTAATGGTGATTGACGTTGGCTATTCTTATCATTGAGAACTTGTGTAGCAAAGTTTGAATTGTCAACACAAACATTATCTCCCTTGCTGTTCGTTGCAATGTTTTTGCCCAAAGAAACACATGGTACTGTCGCTCTATCAGTAGTAACATTGGTTTTAAAATTGGTAGTTTGTCATGTAGTCTTTCTGTGGTGTTGGGTGCACGGGCAGCATTTCCACCAAAACCCGTGTTGTGTACACTTGAACCTTGCTGTACTTGATGTACTTAAGGTGTTAAAAATTGCAGATAGTGAGTTAATCTCATCGACTTGAGTAGTTGCATTAGTGCCAGTGTTACCTTGGTTATCGAGTAAATAGTTCGTTATTAACGATAATCTTTCTTGGTTGTTCGGGAATGACGAGAAAAGTTTTACTATTTCCCCGATAGACAAATGCGGGAATAAAGCGTTGATCGTTGCTACATCAGCCTCATCCTGTATAAATGACATTGCTTACACGTTGTCTTGTTTTGTTTTATCATTCTAATAAAAGTAGTGAATATGTGAAAAAACAAACAAACAAACAAACAAACAAACAAACAAACAAACAAACAAACAAACTAATTAACAAATAAACAAATCAAATTAACAAGTCAGTTCAGGAAAAGCAGAAAATATATAATAAATACAAAAAAACAAAACAAAGCAGTTGGTCATGGCTGACTTATGTTAGAAAAGTTCAGTCTAAGCATATTAACTAGATTAATTTTCAAAGACATATATTTGCAAAAAAAATTTCATACTTTTGCAACGCCAAATTTTTGCGAATCAAAGGCAATAAGAATAATGAAGAATATCATTTTCACTATATCACGATTTAGTATTTTAAACTTGTTAAGGTTAACAATAGTAACACCTAAATTTTAAGGCTAATCTTTTCAACCAAAATTAGTATCATGTCACATCGGTTTGTTTTTGTTGACGCAAGAAAGGCAAGATCAAAGGTAAAGATGGTAGCCATCTTGGTTATATCCTTGTAAAAGAGAAGAATTTGTCTCTTAAAACATTAAATGGTACCTGATTTCTCATATCTCTCTTGCCATATTAAGATCGAATTTACAGCGTAGCCTAACTGTACAAAACAAACCCTTGGCAGTGTTTGCATGCGCACAAAGTGAAATCTGCGTTAATAGCTATTAACACATTGTATCCAGTTTTCAAACCGAGGTCAGAATAAAAGAGACTGAATAAACAACCAAGCACAGGTGCATCCGCTCCTAACCATTATTTTTATTTCCTTTAACTATTCAAATTTTGGATAACATTACGAAAGAGTTGATTCTTGGATAACACAGTATTTCCACTAATTCTCAAATAAAGATATAAATATAATGACATCTAAGTACAAAAAAAAGGATAAAAATTCAAATATTTTTGCTCAGATAAAATAGGAATGCTGTTAATGCTGTTAGAAAATGCTCTTTTCATAAAGGTAAAAAAAATTGCAAATAGAGGCAGCAAAACTTTGAGAGTTCTTTCTTGAGAAATGCCTAAACCTAAAAAATGAGGGCGACATTACGACAGCAAAAACTGGTTATTTCCAAAAAAATCTATCTAAAAATAACAGCCATGTTTATCAACGACGTTTCTTTCTGGAAATCTTGGATGTCTCCTCGTCTTGATCACTCTCGGCATCTGAGCTTTCGGTTTTATTAAAACGTTGAATAAACGAGTTCAACTTTAACATGATTACTAATACCTGACAAAAAGAAAAAAATATATAAAATAAATAAATAAATTAAAATCAATAAAAAAAACAAAAGCATGTCAAAAGCATGTCTTAAATATCCAAACATCTGATAACATCTGAGACAATCATATGTTTAAAATATTCACAAGCTTCAAAAACAAACATTCAGGTAAATTCCTCTATCAAATATGTAAAGACAGAAAAAAACAAGACATACCGTGTCGTAATTATAAGCTAAAAACACAAAAGCTACAGCTAACGGGAGTGCTATGACAGATTGTGTTGGTTCCATGTCTATACTTCGTTCCTGGAAGATAAAAGGTTTCACTTTCATTTGTGAACAACAAAACATACAACAGACAGGTTGGTTTGTAAGCGTCGACAATACCGCATTTAGTTCAAGGAGTTATCACGCTGCATTTCTTAGTTTTTGCAATTTTTTTTATCCAAACAAGCCCAGACTGCTAAAAAGGGTAAGATGAGTTTTGTGCTCATTGGTTGATTTGAATTTAAGGTTTGCTCTAAGAAATTAATTTGCTTTCATTGGGGTTACTTAGAATTCAAGGTTTTCTGTGACATTCCCTTTGTGTCTATGCTTTCATATAAAAACAAAACAACTTAATTTTCATATCCTCAGAAAAAATTAAGTCAACTGGGCTAGAAATGGGATAAATTCATCCACAATCTTTCTCTTAATTTAGTTCCAAGGAAAAAATATTCACCTTTGCTTCAAACTTTAATTTGACATGACGTTTGCTAAGATCTTCATCAGGAGAGATAGTAGCTGATGTTGATCTCAATTCATGAGTGTTTGACGATAAAGTGCTCTGCAACTTAATAACGTATGTCTAAAAAGTCAAAAAAGCTGTTATAATACAGTAAAACAAATTTTCTATGACAGCATTACTCTTTTTAATTAAACATTTTAATAAAATTAACACCACTTGGTTTTAATAACAAACCTTTATGACAAACAAGCGTTATTTTTATGATTCTAATGGATAGAGTATTCTTATACATTTACTTAGTTAAGAGCAGGATCATAGCTATTATCCACAACGGCAAAGCAGCATTCTGAGGTTTTTTAGAAAAATGGTTAAGTTTCTCTTATTCAACCATAATTCTAACAAAAATCACTTATATCACGCTAAATTGTTTCAACCAAACCTCAGTAAAATCTATAACAATACATCAAAACATACCTTAGGTTTTAAAGGAGGAAAATGAATAAACGTCGAAGCACCGGGATTAATAGTATGCAACGGAGATTCCATATTCTCTTCGTCATACAGCAACACCTAGATAGAAAAACGTCATGTAAAAAAATGTAATCAGAATTCACGATCGTTCTTTAGTGTCCTCAAAAATGCTAAAACGTCCTAATTTAGAACCACTCAAGATGCTAAAAAAAGCAACTCTCTCAAAAAAGCACTCTCTTGACACCCAGAACAGGTTTTAAAAAGGGTGATTAATTAAAAGGTTAAAATTTAAAGTGATGCTTGCTTAAACTTGTGGTTTTTTGGTATGACATAAAAAAAAGTAGCTTCATAAAAAAAATTGCCGCAAACACAGTCTTTTTGGCATTTTTGAAAGTTGGCAGAAACCAACAACTGGCCAATACTTTGCAGCTGAGAGGCTTCTAAAATGCAACATCTATATACACGTAGGTATGCTAAGAAGTGTTAAGTAAGTGTCGAAAAATCAGAAAAAAAAAGCACCGGTCAATGTTTGGATTTAACCAATCAAACAAAGTCCACTGTTAAGAAGTTCAAACTGTGTAAATCTAATATAGAAATAGCTCAAATTACTACTGGTGCGAACAGACTTAAATGTGCCAACATTTTTTGTTACCCATTTGGAAACGAATAGATGAATAGATAAAACGGTTGACAAAAAAAAACTTTAAAAACATAAAAGTAAAATGGCAACTAACAAAAAAATAAGAAATTCTTGTTCACTGTATTAGCTCTCAGAATAGTTTTTTCAACTTCTTAAAAATGTTTCCTATTTGAAAAAATCTCAGTATAGAATGTACTATTTTCAGCATTGTTTCTTAAGAGTGATTTTTTCTTATAAAGAAAAAAACATACCCTTATTGTTGGTAGTAAATCGAGCTCTGTGTCAATTTGTGCAGTGACATAAAACTTTGTTGGTTTCGTAAACACGATGAAGTCGACATTTGTGACGTCATTTTTTGGAACCTAAAATTAAGTTTAAGCCGAATGCATCATTACACGTTTTTTCATATAACAACAGCAAAATTATAACACGTCTGTCATTATTCTTTTTTTTCCAATGTTCTAAACAATAGGCCTATTTTTTTTCACCTGAAAACCCAACTTGATATTCCTATAAAACATAATCTTATAAGAGAAGTGTTTATAATAGAAAAACAAAACATATGAAACACGCACCAAAAATTAATTATCAAAAATGCAAAACTGACAAAGGAACCAACAACAAATTGTGTTTGCTTTTTATACATGCTTTTATCAGGAGTATAATTAGACATTTTTACTACATCAAAAGATTTAACGTTCAATCCAGAACCACAAATCAGTCTTCTTCAAATAGAAGGGAAAAGCGTCAACCATGTGTTTTAAAGTTTACCCTGATCTGCACATAAGCATTGAAATAACAATATATTCTTCATCGTAGGTTGCATGCCCTGACTTCGTATAGTTATAACAACTTAGCACTATTTAAAGTTAATAAATCATGATGGCGACATATGCGATGACGAAAACAAAAACAACATAATATACATACCTGTACTACTTGGTTAGTTGGTGCGAATCTCTCAATATGCGCATTCTCAGCAGATTTCATAAGTCTCACGTTGTACGAACAACCAGGCTAAAAAAAGTCATAATATTTTACACCTAAAAACATCAACTTTTTGGTAAGACCAGGAACAAATTCTTAAATATCTTCAGTGAAGTCAACTAGAGTGGGTATTTATGTTTAGTGGCAAATATCTAAATCTTTATAAGCAACATCCTTGTAATAAAAAATACCAACACAGTCTCTCCAGTAACATGTCGACATTGAACAAATTGCTGACACAATTGACAGCATGGATCCTTATAAAATCAAACTTACAAATTTCATTTCCCAACAAACAGAGTTTTAAGCGTAAATATATATTCAAAATATGTCATTCTGAAGCACCTTGGTTGATAAGTTATATCATTCTTACTTGTAGACCTCGCAATCTGTAGTGGCCATGATGATCAGAAATAGCTGACTCGTGATACTCAGAACACTTGTGTAAACCAACCGCCTGTCAAAATGAAATTGTACTTTATAAGAAACAGCAACAAATGTTATAAAACCAAGTTGAAGTCTCAAAATCAATTAACACATATCCCTATCACAAAATAAGTTTAACCTTAGTTATTCAGCAATTTTATGAGGAAATTGACTCGGTAAAGGACGAGACGTTTGTTTGCTATCTTAGTTTCTCTATTTATCAGAACGTCTAAATTTTACCCGAAACTAGATGTGCTTATTTTTAGCCTTAAATCATTCTTTCGTTTTTCTGAATATGAAAAAAGTAATGACAGACCTACGGATGGTGATGGATAATTTTAGGATTGGAAGAAATAGATGGTGTTAAAGTTTTATTTGTAAAAATATGCATTTATTAGTAAAAACAGGGAAAAACTGTTTAAAGATAAGCAATTGCAGATGCACATTACTGTTTTTAGCCTGAGAAGAAATTTTATGCTGAGTACGTTCTTATTATGGTCTCAGCTTAAAACTACGTTATTATATTATAAACAAGTTTCACTACGATTTTCTACTTACTTCCACACCAATTCTTTCTTCAGGACTTCCCGACAACGTAGTTAAACTTCCACTGCAACTGCACAAACAAAATAAAATCATGTTTAAAAATATTTTCAACACAGTCAAGACATCTTTCAAATTTTACCTATATATACAACCTTATTGTGGAAACATTTTTAGACAAAAATCTTTGCTAGTTAAAAAAAAAAAAAAAGTTTTCGCAGCAGAAAAAAACTTTTAGAAAATTAATCCTGGGTATGAAATAAGGCCACTAAAAGTTTTATTATATCCTTTTATTTATAGCTCAAAGCTCTTTAAAATAATAAATAAACAATATTTTAAACACTAAGAAACAAATACTTTGCAAATTTAATTTTGTTACAATTCTAAAAAAACGTGCAAAACCAGGAAATTTTCTTCACAAAGCAGCCCATAGAGAAGATAACTTAAACTTGTTGAATATCTGCCAGTTTTAAATTTCCAAACAATGCAGAGGGAGCTTATTTGTGGACGGGTACTTTCTTGAAATGACGTTTATTTGAATCCGATTTTTCTCTCCATTAATCAACAACTCAAAGACAAAAACTACTTGAGGGTAAACAAAAGTTTGGAAGGAGTGGTTTGTAAAGAGGTGGTTTGTGTAACTAGTTTCATACCTATATGCAACACGTCTTCCTTCGATTTGTTCCACCAAATCTTCTCCCTCCAACAACTCTATCATCTAAAATAATAACACTGGTACTTCATTACAAAGAAATATTTAAAGTTATCTCAGGTAACAAAGTCAAACTTAATGTAGAGGAATTTCAGTTAAACACAAACACAGTCTGGGCCAGAGTGGAAGAAGGTCATTAATACACCATGTCCGAACGTCAAGAATGATGATAATGATGGTTAGGTGTGATTTGGCCACAGAAATTTGGAAAAAGAAAAATCTCAGACTTTTATATAATTCTCATAAAAATGTCCTGACTATTGAAGCTAACAGAAAAAGCTTAAATAGCTGGTACTTATTCATCTTATCAGATGAGTGCATATCACCAAATGAATGCATATCACCAAAACACAGACCATGAGCTAACAATTTTGAATATTAGGAAACACTAGGCGGTCAACAAAATAGACTGAAGTAAAAAAATTAAATCTTAGTTCAGTTTTTCAGAATGTGTTTTTTCCATGAATTTTTTTTTAGACCAAACCAAGTTTCATGACTTTTTCTGGAATCGTGGCCACCATGTATAGTAAATGGCTTTTAGATTTAAAGATCATTGGTTTAATTCATGTATTGAAACAAACAAAAACAACGACCATCACAAGCACTTACTTTACTGTTAGGAGTGAAACTGTATTCCTTCTGCATTGGACGTAGAAAATATTGTCCTGGACCCTATAAAAATAATTTTTACACATAAGCAATGACAAGACTTTAAGATGATTTATTTAGTTTTTTTAGTTAAGAAAACGTGAAATGCAGTTACAACTTAAAAATTTTGGTGAGAGCACACAAGCGTAGTAAAATAAAAAAATGTAGTATCTGCCAATTATTTTTAGCACTTCAAGGTGATTTTCAAGGTTTTATGCTATATTTTTGACATATTTCAATGTTCCTAAGCACAAACACACACACACACATGGTATGTCCCCTAGGGAAACGAAGTCAAATGTGACAAAGACCCAAATATGTCATTCCCAAATAACGTATTATAACTATACAGCATTTTTTCGTGGAAATATTTGTATGTCAACATTGGATTTTACGATCACCTGGTTGGATTTAGGCTTTTTAAAATGTTTGTATTATATGTCGTGGCAGAGAGAAGGTGAGCCACAACAGAACAAAAGTACTTACGAGATTGGAGAATGTGAATGTGCCATCAGCTTGTGTCAAGTTGTTGTTTCGATACTGTCCACCACTTAATGAGAGCAACACCGATCCCATTCCGTTTGAAGTTTCATCAACAACCTGAGTAAAATACAGAAAGAATCATTAAAAAGATTTCCAAGCAAAATGTAGATCAAGTTCTTTAATGGAAATATTAGAAACAGATGGACATTACTTGACAGAACAAAAATATGAAAATGAGCAATCAATTTTTTTTATAGACTAGACTTTTTAATAATCTAGAAATTTCAGGAATTTATCATTATTTATAAATTTACAGAGAAATAAGAATCAAAGAAACACTTAATTCTTATCGGTTACAATCAGAATATAGTAAATAAATGTTACAACTGCTGACCCTTGAAAATATGCGCATTGATAGGCTTGAATTTGTAGAGATCAAATTATTTCAGATGTCTAAAGCTCGTTTTTCATTAAAGGGGAAGTCCGGTCATTTTTCAAAATTTGTGTGTTGAATAAACACCATCGTGTGAATAATTTCTGCAAATTTTTTTTAAAATTCGTATTACAAATGATATAAATGTCTATCAAAGTTTAGGATTGTTACTGTTTTTTTTTCAAACGACGCCATCTTTTTGTTGTTATCATCGAGGTCTGGGCTCTAATGTTTATCGTGACGTATTTTATGACAACAGCTTTCTGCACGCCGGAATACTTCAGTTGTCGATTACACCACTTCAAACAAGTCATAAATATACCATTGATTTTACTGTTATCATGGTTACTTGTGGTGCTTTAAATTGTGGTAAATGTTCCACAAAAAAAATCGGTAGCTGATGTAAGAGGGTGGCATAACGTTCCCACCGAAAAAGAAAATAAACAACGTTGTAAGAAATGGCTAGCAGCTATGAAGCGAGATCCACCATATCCAGCAGACGCGAATTTCGTTCTTTGTGGTATGCATTTCACGTCCGAATTTTTTTCAACGCGATCTCAAGGTATTTCTTGCACTTCTTAAACTTTTTTTGACTTCTTTTCACATTATTTCTTTTGTAAATAAGCTTGTTGCGAAACTTTATTCACCTATTTCAATTTTCTGAACACCTGTTATTTTGATCTTTTTGTCCATGAATAACCAAGGGGTAAAAATACATTTTTAAATTTTATTATTTCGGGTGTAGAACGACAACAAGCCACTACATCCGATGGGAGATTGAAGTTCAAAGTTTCTTTCACCAAAATTACGAAGGAGTGGGTGGCAAAAAAAGTAATGGATCCGAAAGAAAAGAAATACCAAGAGGACTTGATGAAGGAAGTGTTTGATTTGGTTCAAAAAATCAAAGCTCCTATTTTTTTTAAGTTGCCTGAAACACCCAGAAATATTGCATTAAAAAAAAACCCTGGGAAGGAAGTTGTTGTCTCAAATATGCGTTCAAGATTTACCTAAAAGTAACCCCCTGGTTTATAAATGATATTTAGCATTACATCAAGAAACGCTTATTTTACAATGCCGGGGGACATTTGTTGTATTTTAAAAACATATATTGTAAAAATTTCATTCATCATTTTTACAATTATAAAATGTTCTTATATATTTTATTTGTCCAAATCCATTCCTGATTCTGTGTATGGCACGTATACCCCATCGGGCTGCGGGTATTCATTACGGATTACCCACACAACACATGATGGTATAGGCTTTCGATAACCTATGTCCAGTCTTCCATACACCCACCATATATATTGTTTATAAGCAGCAAACCGATATGATCTGTTGCAAAGTTCATGACGAATCCCTCTCATGTTGTGAATTGCACCTAGTGCTGTCCGTAACACGGGTTCCGGCAAACAAACCATTTTGAATTCATCCGAATTTGTAACACGTATGACCTAAGCGAAAAAAGAAAAAAGATCTTTAAAAAGGCGTACCCCCGTGTGTAACAACGTTTAGCTTTCAAAAACTTTGTCGTGACATAACAGAAAGTGATTGATGTAGCAAACAAGGAAGTAAAATACACGATAAGAAGATATTTTAATCAACAGAAACCTTGAAAATGACCGTCCGGAATATCATTATTATCACAACATAAACTTTCCGTTTCAGTGACCATAGTTTTACACTTTTTGCACTGGCACCACTCAACATTTCCAACACGATTTTCAGCTTCAAATTGCAGTTTTTAGCACCAACGTTGTTTTCTAAAGCTTCTAAAGCTGCAGCCACTTCACTTTGACTCCGTTCCGGTTCGAACATGAAAGGAGATAAACCAAATTCTTCATCTTCATTAAATTCAACATCGCTTACATCAGAAGGGGAAGATGACATAACTACTGCAAGAAAGTAACGCGCCGAATGTTGTTGTCACGAATGACGTCAGAAGAATATTAGTGTCCAGACTACTTGTTGCGGAAAATTATAATGAAGTGAAGGTAGAAATGATATGAGCCAAAATTGCTTTTTTCATGACTTTTAGAACCTTTTAGCTGAAAATTTTTTTTTGGCTGTTATACAGACATGTAATATTGTGATTTTAAAAATTTTGAAAATTTACCGGACTTCCCCTATAAGGCATTCACAGCTGCAGCTCCCATCATTAAGTAACTGGGCACATACATTAGAAATTTTTTCTGTCCGCAACACCTGTTTTGGCAGTTTGGGAAATTGAGACAACTTCCAAGATTTTGCAGATTAGCAAAATTATCAACAACCAATTAAAATTTAAAAAACGAAGCCATTTTTTGTGTAGTGGAGATTGAGCATATTGAGCGCCGCTGACTAATCACAGTCATTAATATTTTAATAGAAAGCGGCTTTACAGTAACTTATTCGAAAAAGCATAAAAGTGTGTGCTTTCCTACAAATCATGCGTAACTTGTAACTTGTCAAAAAATTAAACCTAATAAATTCTGGGATGATATTTTCTTAGTGGCCTTTAAACACATTTTCAGGAAAATATTGTGTGGTTTTAAGGCAGATTGCAGAAATAAATCTCCATTTGTTTGCTCCACAAGCAATCTTTACACAACAGTAAATAAAAATGAAACAGTTTAACTGTGTAGGCAAAATATTATGTGTTAATACAGCTAAGAAACCCACCTTAACCGTGATATGGGCCAACTTCTGTGCAATAAAACTCCCCTTACGATCTGGCTGTGGTGTGATATGGTAACCTTCTTTGGAAGCAGCCTGTAATAAAAAACACAAAACACTCAATCTTAGAAGCAGACAAACATAATGTTGCTGTTGAGCTTCACTTACCACATCATATTGCATATCACTGTGTACTGGACCGACTCTAAAAGATAACAAAATATAGATGAAAAGTTAAACAAAATTGGAAATTAGAAGCAGCTGTACGTGTCCAACTGCCATGAACAAAAATTTTAATAATGTTTATTATCAAATAAAAAACCATTGCGTCATTAAAATAATTATTGTAACAGTAACAGTTAGAGACAAATTTTGACTTGGATCAAATTACCCTTTACACTGAAAATGTTACTAATATACCTTTATCATATTTTTTCAAATAATTTTTTATGCAGGTACAGGAAATACTCTAATAAGTGCCTGAGGCTCTTATAAAATCCGTCATTTGTTAGGGAAAGGGCGCTTAGTAGAAGGGAACACTTGAAAGCAGGAGGCGCTTATTAAATTCAAAAACTCTCCTTAAAAAAGAGGTGAATATGAAGTTATTTTTTATTGGTTAACAGACATGAAATATTTAATACGTTGGAACTGACATTATAAACAAAAAAAATCAGAAAATTTCCAATTAAATTATAATCTTGTTATAAAAAGATAATTTTGAAGATAGTTTACAACTTTTATTTTTATTGTGCCACTTGTGTGAAGTATGGAACTAAAAGGGAGTTTTCTAAAGCACTTATTACAAATTACATGAAAACATGAATATTTATGTACAGTTAGTGCATTAGAATTATTACCACAAAAAATTGACCTAATATATTTTAAAAAATAGAGTTTTATTTTCACTGTGGTGTAAAAACATTTGATATATTAAAGAATATATCAGAAAAAATTAATTTAGAAAATCCTCAAAAATAGCAGAAATTAGAACCCTAAACAATAGTCTCAATTAGATATAATCTAAACAAACAAGTAGCAACAAACAAACAAAAGAATCATAAAAAAAATTATTTTGTAGACTTTCCAGCTTGAAGCAAACATTTTCACACTGGTATTTTTTTAAAGGGAGAAATACAAAACAAATGCAAGTAAAAAGAAACATAAAAATTACGCACCGAAAACCTAATTTATGAGCACATCTCTCAATTAATTTGGCCACTTTAAGGAGAGACGATCATACGAAAAAAGTGGCTCAATAAATATTTTTTATCAAGATGTAGACGCTCCATTGCACAGGTACACTCATTTAATTAATAATTAATATCGTAAACTGAAATATACCCTATATATGTAATATCGCATGACCTCACATTGTTAATCATCTGTAAGGCAATACAGTTCAAACAAGCTGTATTTTTAACGTTATCACACACAACAAAAGATTAGCTATAATAAACCTCACATACCTGTATTTTCCAGCCTCATCTGTCAACATATCAATCATTTTCTCGGCATTTTTTTCATTTCTCTTCAGAGTTATGGTAATTGAAACAGCAGCAAATGGTGGAGAGATTTGTCCCTCGATAAATATCCCTTCATGACCTTTAAATTCAGCTATTGCTCCTGGACAGTTTTCTGTAATTGAACACAAAAACAACATTTTACTATAAAAAACATTTTCATCCAGCTTTATCTTAAATAACCAACTAGCTTGTTCCTCATAAATAAACACCCAGATTGTGTTTTGAGAAGTCGACAAGACAGATGGAAAAAAATGCCTAAAGTACTAAATCAGGTAATAACAACAATTTGGTCCTGCTTCTTAAAACGGAAGTCCATAACCCATGATTTTACTAGCTTTACATTACAATAAAAAGCAGAAAAAAGATGGTGGAACTTTGTTTGCGAATTCGACTTGTATTCGCAAACTTACATTTTGTTTAAACAAGTATGGACACTCAGAATCTTATATTTCGCACTTTATTTTCAGATCGTTCACAGTATTCATGTAATTTTGGTACAAAATTCACCTTATAGTTAAGATAAGGCAAAACAATAGCTATTGAGGGTTAGTATTCGTTTTACGTATATTAAACACTTCTCCGTCTACCATTATCTTGTACATATTATCGGATACCATAAATATAGGATTACTTCGGATCACAACAGTAATAAGAAATATTACATTCAGCAAAACATTTCCTTCCCTTAAGGCATTCTCTGTTGATTCAAATTATCATAAAAATTGACCAGCTTTTAATGATCCTCTCAAACAGATAACTACATTTGAATGATTTCATACAAAAAGAATTGTTTGTAAACAAATATGATACACACCAACCTTTATGAAACTAACATGTATTTTAAAACCTCCAATACACAAGGATATTAAAAAAATTCAAGTTTGTATTATATTATTATTTTCTATTATAATACACTTCCAAATTTGTTTACATGGAAACCTAAGAAGCTATTAAGAAGGTTTTAAATTAACACAAAATACAAATCAAATAGTTATATTATATTTTTTTAAATTATTTTTATTTCTTTTGTTTTTTGTACATCTATGCACTATACACTGCATTAATTTTATGAAATGTGCCAGGAGAGAGAATCATAGCAAAAAAAGATCTAAACATGGCATCAACAATGAAATGAAAAAACGTTATAAAAAAGGTCATTGAAGAAAAAGTTATACCTTTAACAAGCACAGTATCCGTCTCTGGGTAGAACAATATTTCTTTGGAGATTGGAGTCACTGTAAACTCTTCAGACAGTCTAATAAATACAAGTGGAATATGATATAATTACTTTATAGCAAACGTGGAATAACCCTTTTCTCATATTTTCATTTTTAATTAAAGGATTGTACACCTTTTCTAACACTTCCAAAGGTTTGCTGGCCAACTTTGAATAACACTCCTAGTTTTATCAAGGGTTGAGGAGAAGTTTACAAACTATTTTTAAAGTGAGCTAAAATGTTTGGTGTAAAAAAAATTAGTAATGGTCACACTATGCTCATCTATGATGAACGTGATTTACGTGTAAGGCCTTCATTAGGCGGAAAAAGGCCATATTACAGTCTTTAGAGGCCTATACACGTGGTTGACGGTGTTATAAGGCCATGGCGCAATAGAAAAGTCCATTGAGAGTGGAAGCACTAGACCGATGATTAGCTGCGCAGGCAGGTGGAACCACTTGATTTACGTGAAAAGCCTTTATTAGGCGGCAAAAGGCCACACTACAGCCTTTAGAGGCCTGTACGCGTAGTTGACGGTGCTATAAGGCCATGGCGGAATGGAAAACGACTTGGGACGTATCAGAACACCAATGTCATAAAACTGCTGATAAAACTAATAAAAAACACTTGTTTGGAGCGAAAGCAATTTACCTATTTCAAACATCATTACTATTACTCCAGACCTACTCCTTACAATTAATTTTCTCGATTTAATTTACAGTTAGCATGATCTACGAAATTCAGGGTTTAAAAGTTAGGAGACTGGTATAGGTAAATCATACTGATCTCAAAAACAAATTCTAAACTATACTAAATGTTCTAGGCTATAATATCAAAAATTTACTGGTCCTCAAAATGCACACCTACAAATAATTTCAGATTGGAAAACATCTATTTTTTAACAATAGGAGCCCTAGAACATGATAGAACCAGCATGATTTGCCCTAAGATGTCCCAGGTTGTAACAGGTTGAACATTAGAAATCAAGTAAAATTAAATACTCTTGCAGCCATCATTTCAATCCTTGCTGATCAAACTCACAGCTACACATAATGCACAGCTACAATAAAAGTTTTTAAATTCAATTTACCCTCCCCAATGTAATGCTTCATAAACGAAACCAGATTGTGATTCTTCATTTGTCAGTGTTGGTGTTATAGTTTCTTTATTATTACTTGATAACGACCTGCATAAAAAGCATTTAAAATGTTTTTGTAAATTCCCATAAAAACGACTGGAATAAACAAGGGAATCACCTTGTTGCGCCTTGCTTAACCCAGTTTCTTGTGCTAACATCAGAGGTTTTAATTACACATTCTTAGAGGACGTGTATGTTACTTTCACAGCAAGAAATGTAAACAATTTACTCACATTGTATTAACAGAATCTTGCATAAAATGAAATGTACATATTAGGCTACGACACTAATGATTTTCCTGCTATCACGTGTTTCTCCACATTGATGTTGACTTTATGCACATAACCTTAACTTTTGTTAGACTCAGAATTGCAGAGAATCACAGAGTTTTTGTTTTTAGAAAAGGAATTCTTAACTGTTGTTAGGAAAATTGAAATCAAGACTTAAATTTAAATTGAATTTCCTCTCTTGAACTCTCCTGACATATATGGTGCTAAAAAATGACAATCTTAAAACACCATGGCTCACAATCTAAATACATTTGCCTACCTGATAGTAAGCTGCAAATCCGCCACTTTCTTTGTGGTCGTTATTTTCGTCACTATTCTATACGATTCCACTGTTAAAGTGAGAGTACTAGGTTCATTTCTATAAACAGAGATTTAGATTTTTGCCTTAAATTTTTTATTTAAGAAACTCATAGACGTTCGCTAGCATTTAAAGCCATCTTTCTAAAACTTCAAAGGAATTACATATACCTACCCCTCTTTTTTAAAACTAAATATGTTTTTTGGCATATTGTTACTTAGTTACTTTGTTTCCTACTTCCAATATTTTTATAAGTCAGTTTTCCAACCTGCCCTAGTATTGTCTGTCTCACCTTTCATATAAACAGTCACCAAGACATAATACTTTGGGTAGGCTTAACACCTTGACAATTATTAACTAAACATCATTTAGCATGATTTGGTCCAATATTTGTAATACTTAGACTTACGTGTTGTAAAAATATGTTTCTTTTTCAAATCGATAACAAGATTTTGGCATCAGCGAATACCGGCCTATAAAACAAAAACAACAAATCACTACATACATAATCACTATGTTTATATCCCATTCAGATTGTGTCACAGCATGTTAGCCAACTCAAATAAAGATTACTAAATGGTCTTTCTCTGTTCAAATAGTGGTGACGTTGTGGTACACTGCAGTGCTTCGAATAAATGATCAGGGTGTTTACTAAATTTTTGATGCTTAGGAGCAACACCTATATGAAGGGGGTGTTTTTTAATAAACTAGTTTATTTATTTCTTTTCTCTTGCCAATGGAATACACATTTTTCACTTTCAAACAATCTTGAAAATTATTACAGCTGAAATTCGTCATTTGTCTTGTGTTACAAATAAACACCTCTCTAAAGGGGGTTATTGAAGGGGGTGTCTATTAGCGGGGGACGTTTTTTTAAAAAGGAATGGGTTTTACTCGAGGGGCATCTAATAGAAGCGGTGTTTATTTGAAGTTGTTCAACATCAACAATAAAGACAAAAAATATTGCAGAAGGAACATAACCGTGAGAATCACTTCTACAAGTAAAAGTGACGGCAGATAAAAAGGAGTTTACAAAGTAGAAATAACAAGTCAACTGAGCATTACAACGCTTTCTTACCAGCTGTTTTCAAACAGAATTGATTAGAACCTTTTTTCAGTTCAAAAGACCCAACAGTTTCCTCTTTGTCGTCCAATTTGAAATTCTAAAAATATACGTATTACTTTTAAATAAAAAACAACAACTGTCAAAAACTGATTAAAATTCTTTGACAATCTTTATCACTTTTAATGTTTTTCCCCAATTTTTGACTATTTTTTAAAGCTAGCTATAATTTCTGTTATATTCAAGGTTTTAAAGCACACAAACAAGACAAATTCTTAAGGAAAAGCAAAGGCGGATGAATAAAAACCTTAAATTATCAATTCCAAATAAAATTTTCACCAACATTATAATGGATTGACAGATAGTAAAGATATTTAAAAACCCTATTTTGAGTTTAACCCTATTCCAACTGGGCTTTAAAAGGCTCTGAATCGCTGATTTTGATTGGGAAATGTTATTGACTTCAAATTTGGTAGGGAGTTAGTATTTAATGAGTAAAGTTCATTTGAGAAAAAAAAAATTATGATGACGTCATTATTTTTTATGTGACGTCATCAAAACTCCCCAATTTAGTCTCTTAGACCTAATGAGAATACGAAATCAGTTTTATTATTTACAACATCAATTTTTATTTATTTTGTCATTTTTGGTTCAAATAATTCAAAAATAACTTTTTTTAGGTAATGTCACTTATATTATGACGTCATCGTCATCGTAAAAAAGGGGCGTTTCCCTTTACAGCACATCATTCTGTACATTATAGTGTACATCACTATAATTAAAAAAGTATCGAAGGTTTTGATTTGAATTTTTTTTCACTAAGAGTAAAGAAGAAGTAAATATTTACAATCCCTGTAAAATTTGCAAAAAAATGATATATAACACATAGTTTCTTTTTATATCAATTTTCAATTTAAAACGGATGACAATGGATTAACGACGGGAAAATGTACCTAAAATGAGTAATTGACATATTTTTGTAATTTTTTTTGCTTCCTTTATTGCATAACAATAGTAAATATATTGAAAAAAAAGTTATTTTGGCCAAATTAAAAATATCTCATTTTTTGGATTTTAACAACGTCAATAAAATGAATGAATGCTGAAGGTGAGCATATATTTTTCAAAAAAAAATTCGCCCAAAATCTCCCCAAATAAATTTTAGGAAAAGTCAGAAAATATCAGGGCCACACCGTAATCGGATAAAAAGTTATGCAAAAAAATCTGATAGGGGGGACCGTGTGGTCCCCCCCCAGTTGGAATAGGGTTAAGGTATTTATGGTTAAGGATTTCAAAGTCTGGCACATACTGTTTAAATTTTTACTTTATTAAGTCTGTTGTCAAGAATTTGTTTGTTTAGTAACAAAATAACAGTGCACTTGCATACATTATTTCTCTAAATTGTTTTGACCACCCAATCCAGAAATATCATGGCTTAACTTGTATTAGATAACAATAAAAAGACTCACCAACGTAATATTGTGTGATATAACACATTTTAAGTAGTAACCAGAATGTTCCAGCTTAATATTGCTGACGTCAAGATCTTTTACTTCCACTTCAACATTGGACGGATTCCAGCACCATTTTTTTCGTTGTGGAGTAACTAAAAATAAACGTCAGTGAATGTCAGTAAGATTTAAGATTTAATTTTAACTAGGCCTAAATGCTGCAGAGATTGCAGGTTAAACTGTTGGAGATCTTAAATTCTCTCAGTTCAAAGACAACTGAAATAACAAATCCCCAAATTACATCCTATGTCTAGTGATGGAACTTGTGTCCCTCAAAATATAAGGCTAAACATATCATAACACTCCACTAAATATGTTAGAATCAAACTCACTTTTGTATTTTCCTGGTAGAATATTGATAAATGTGAAATGTATTTCAGCACCAATGTTTTCAATCTTAACAGAAAAAACATACAGTACAGTACAAATACTGCTGATGTAAACACTGTTAAATTTGATATTTTTTTCACACTATATTTTACAAAAAATTTGTGACCTGATCCAAACGTGCGTTGATGCAGTTCAATTTAAAAATACTGTGTTATTTACTTACAATTAGATTTTTTTTTCAGCATTATTGACAAATGCATAATACATTATATTGAATATATGTGTTGAATTGAGTGTTTACTTTTCAAACTTTTTCGCTAACAAATCAAAATAGTAGATTTTTCAGGGCAATTTTCTAACTAATGAAGAATCAAGGTAAGTTTGTTAAGGGTTGCTCATTTTCACAAAATAACGATCATCTTTTTCCAATTAGTTGCATTTGCACTTAAAATACACTTGCACTTCAAAGAGACTATAAAACACAAGGTTATGCTTTTCCCTCTCAAACTGTGTCACTTTCTGAATGTTGATTGTTTAAACCTTTTACGCAATTAATGTTATCAAAAATACCTTCGACTTTAATTTATCATTGACACAAAAATTACTGTAACCAATATTAATTTTTTTTAAACATTAGCAAAACATGAAAGGACAATCTCTCACTTCAAATTATTTGAAAAACATACAAACCTGTGCATAATTTTTTTCACTTGGTTGAGTAATGTGAGTCAAATGAACAGCAACATCAGTGCACGGTTCTATGTAAAAAAAATAAAAATATGGAAAATATGCTAAAAAAGTTTATATTAAAGAAAAAAGGTCATTATAAAGCATGTTGAGGCTGACTGGACAAACACAAATTGATATAAAAATTAGTATCTATTAACTATACTAGATAGCTAATTGGTACTACTTTTTTTGCATAATAAATTCTTCAGTTTTTATAAATACGGTTAATGACAATTCTACATAAAAAACTATTATACATAAACATTAGTACCTGCGAAATGTAACTTTTGTAAAGCTCATTAATTTTAATACCTGCTAAAATTAGTAGCATCAAGGTATTTACTAAATGTGTTTTGATGAACTTTTCTCTTATACAGTAGACTCTCGATATAACGAACCCCCAAAGGGAATGGAAAAAAGTTTGTTATATTGAGGGTTCGTTATATGGAGAGAAGGTCCAGGCTTTTGGAAGGAGAGATAGCTTTTTCCTTGATAATAATTCTGTTGACAGGAATATTTTGTGAACGCGCGTTTTTAAACCATAGAAAAACAGCTTCATCAAGGTCGTTGTTGGTAATCTTTTTCATTTTTTTTCGACTGGAGTTGATTTGACCTGATTGATAAGCTTCGGTTATTTTTCTTTTATTTGCAATCCAGGTCGAGACAGTGTATATTCCTCAGCGATGCTTTTGTTTGTACTTTTGCCCTGTGCAATTTTCTGCAGCGCTTTATATTTATCGGTTATAGAGATATTTACTCGCATCATTTTCATTCACTTGCTGTTTTAATTTGCCTTCTTCACCTTAAAATTTTGAATAGTTTTTTGCATTTTGTTTACACTTAGTGTTTAGATTTGAACGTCGAATGTTATGGTTCGAATCGCTCAATTTGGATGGCATTGCATTGCGTTTTCTTTTGTCTGTACGTAAAGTGCTATCTACGTGGCGTAAAAATATTGAAAACATTGTGTGTGTTTTGGTTTTGTTTGTCGTATTTTGTAGCATTTCATACTTTGAGTTCGTTATATAGAGGTTTTATTGGTTCAGGGGACGCAAAATTTGGTTCACTAAATTGAGGGTTCGTTATATCGGGGGTTCGTTATATAGAGGGAATTTATAAGAGTTTCTAAGGCAGAATCCAAGGGAAACGAACTTTGGTTCGTTAAATCGAGGTGTTCTTATATCGGGGGTTCGTTATATCGAGAGTCTACTGTATATGAAAAAAACTCATTTACTGGATTTTATTTTGCGCAAAATAATGGTTTTATCCTCTTTATACATACCAATGCAGCGCAAGGTACCCTTAATCACTGCTAGAAACTGTGTAAACTTTAAATCAAGCACAGGTGAAGAGTTCACATTAACAACATGATGAGACGGCTTTAAGAGGAACCCAAGTTTCTTCTCATCTTCTGTTACTGGAACCTGAAGAAAAGGAAAGTTGTCATAATAAAATTAAAACCATACCTCACCTAAAATCTACCAAAAGGACAATAACTGTGAGCATTGATTTTTGTTTATTTAATTGGTGTAAATTCCTATTCAAACAACTGTAATGAGGAATGAGGCAATAAATCTTCTGTCTTGTTTAACCCTCACTAAGGGTTTACATCAGAGGTTTTGATGATTATGAGTTGTAGCCTAGTGGTAGAGCGTTCACTTCCAGAAATCCTGACTGAGAAACTATAAAAGTGCAAATCTATCCTTTTTGCTCCTATCCGAACAGCGTTTTAGGGTTGTACATCAACGGGTCATTGCTGACGTAATCAAAATTCAAATGACGGATCTTTTTTATTTCCTTTTGCCTAGTGGATTATTCCACAGGCCTTATCGACTAGTAACTTCAATAGCCAGAGCTTCTGATGATTATAATTGTTAGATGAACTGTATGATCAGGTGAAATAATTCAGCGATCTTATAAAACTGTCCTATCTACAACAAAACATAGGTTGACTCAGGCTTTTTCAGGGAAGCGGTGCGATAGCATGCTCACATCTCCACACACAGCAAATAGAATAGGTGTGCTAATACTACCACATGTAAGATTAACATTGTAGCACACCTAAAAGCACATCTAAAACACTTGATGCATTTTTTGCTGCATAAACAGGTATGATCAAACTTCAATCTTACCAAATGAGTATAATAAGCATGCCTTACCTCCAATTTGTATGTTCCTGGTTCCACCTTGAAACAAAAACGACCATTTTGATCTGGCGATGTTGTTTTAATTGCAGTGTTCTGTCCTCCTTCTGGTTGCAACAACACTCTATGTTGACTGACCTACATTCAGACATGATGTACAGACACTTGACACAGACATAATTTAGGAAACAAAATGTTAACAAAAACATTTAATTCTAACAGTTCCCAAAGAAATAATCCACTTAGATATAGTTGAAATATAGTTGTCTATAATACCTAAAAGCCTTTACTATGACCCATATGGATATACAATAAGCATTAAAGACAAAATACTACAGCAAAAAAATGCAGAGCCTTAAAGGGAACCCGGGGTATAAAATGATGTTGGACTTATATTATAGAGCTTAAAAATGCAGAGCTTTAAAAAAAGGCCATAAAATCAACAAAAAAAAGATAAAAACGTAAATAAGATGTAAAAAATGTTACATGTTTCCCTTCTTTTATCATTTCCCACACTACAGGGTTTTATTATCAAAGTTGAAATACGTAACTTTTGAAAACATTTTATCTGATTCAAAAGCAAGTTCACTACAATAAAAATATGTAACTCACTGGTAAGACACCTGGTGGAATATTAACAACGTCTACTGACCCACACAAGTGATATCTAATAACAAAAAAATTAAATGATCAAAGAGTTCCATATGTAAAGTCACAAGAGTTCAACTTCCCTATGCAGTTGAACTCTTGTGACTTTACATATTGTTACATATCGTTTTACATAGCATTTTTCTGTAAATTATCAACATTACATTACAATAATATAGTAACTAGAAAGGTAGAAAGGTAACCAGAAAATTAAAATGTTAGTTCTGCATTTTTTCACATAAATTGCATAAAACTCTCATTTGTAACATGAAAGAATAAGATTTTAGCATGTGTCAATATACGTCTTTGTTCCTGACCTATCTAATTCAACTTAAACAGTCCTAATATCTAAGAATGGATCAGATAGTTGTTTTGCATGATAAATCATTCTTAGACAATAAGTTTGTTTATATTCATGACTTTTTTTGAAAATGGGCAGATTAGAAATAATAGAAAAACTATTTTTAGAGGTGTTTATCAAAGTAGGTTAATATTAAACTATTTTAGAATCAGAAAGGACACTTATTTTAGAGAGAGGATTGCTTAAAAGTAGTATGCTCTTAAGGATGTATACAGTTAGGTTTACATTAAAGAGATAGGAACTGAAGGGTAAGAAAGCTAGGAGAAAAAATTATGTTAAACATACTCCTTCACTAGAATATCTTTTATCTTTGGCGTGTTTGGAGTTATGTGAACCTTCTCATCAGTGAAAAAATAATGGTCTTTTTCCATCTAAATAAAAAAAAATATTACAACAGGCTGCGTCATATTAGGTGTGCGATCGCACGCATGCACCTTGGCACGCTCCTAAAATGTGTTAGACGAGTGAAAAATAACTCGCCTAAAATATGAATTCATTCCTTACGTGCGTAAACAATCACGCTCCTAAATAAAACTGTAGCGAGTAATATAATTCAAAAAATACATATTATGGAAATAAAAACGCAAAAAATGGGGCGCTGTTTTTAATTCTTCGATTGCACTGTCTACAAAGGAGGAGGGTGTTAAGACAAGCATATATCTTCTTGTATCTTCGCATCACGCATGCAGTTAATATTTTTTTTATTGCAAAGGAAAAAACAATAATTTGTCTTACTAAAAAAATGTGTGGATAAATTCATATTTTCTTGTTTGAATTATTAAAATAACTAGCTGTCAGGTTGGAAATATGAAATACTTGCATGTTCAAAAGTTGTTTTAAAAGTTATGCAATACAGCAAGTTATTCTCCTCCCACTTAAAAGAATAAAAAAAGGAAAATTATTTTTATAAAAAGATTGTGTTCTTTTAATATTTTTTTGTGCAGTCCTTATAACAAAATGTGAAATCTTTTTAAGGACTATAGTTTAGTTAATATTTACGGCCTTTCGCAGAATGAAAATTATACATTTAAAATTTATACCGGAGGAGAGTGTTACGACGAACATATTTTACTATATTTTCAATATTTTTCTTACATAGTAACCACTATTTTAGTGAAAGTCTTACAGTATTATATTTTAGCTAGCGTATTTTCAAACATATATAACATAATCATAACAAAGGAGGGTGTTACGACAATAATAATCTGTCTTGTTTTTCACTATATCTTGTTTTTCCATGTTACGTTACATTACACAGTATGTGATATACTTATTTAGAGGCCAGTTTGTATTCACTTGTCATCACGCGCCTAATGTACTCAGGAGAGTGATAAATCACGCACCAAAATCTTTAAAAACATTTTTTAGGTGCGCGACGTACCACACGCCTGTATTTTTTTATATGATGCAGCCTGTTACAATATGAAATAACAAGGCATTTTCTTAGGAACAACAGATGACACACAGCAAAAATAACACAGTATAAAAATTAAGTACTGACACAGAGGATTGTTACAACAGACACTGCATAGAACAGGACTTCTTTAAAATAAATCATAGCGCAAACAAAAACAATATTACCTTAAAAACATAATGTCCTGTGGTAACATTTTCTAGCAAATACTTTCCATCCATGCCAGATATTGCTTTCCTTTCCTCTCCACCTGTTCCAATTGCCCTGATAACAGTACCTTGTATTCCCTGGCCCTAAAAAAGAAATTTAAAAACCTGTTACGGCAAAATCATGGCAACAGTAAACAGATATTAGACAAGGTTTAATGAGACATCTGGAATTATTTAGTTGAAGTTGGGATACATTAAAGGAGGAAAATTTTTATGAGTCAAAATATTTACAAATCAAGAGAAACAACTTTTGCGAATGACCTCTTATAAAAATTTTTTGTAGCAAATAAATTTTGTGAATAATCATTTTAATGATAATTATTTAAATTTCACGATAGGCATAGGTGTTGATTATTATTTGTACAAGGAGTTCCTAAAATGGCATTTGAAGTTACCTTAAAATGCCCACAACAATAAAAACCACATGTTTTTGTAACTTAAATTTAAGGAGCTGGTTAACAAATATTACATAAAACCTTAAATAATAAGGATTAAGGTGGTATACAAACGAATGTTTTTTACCCCACAAAAGAAATTAAAGAATAAATAAAACTTTGCAAGAAAACTCCAAAACTCCCTGTTTTTCCCCTCCTTTGGAGTATTCAAACTTTTATATTATATACAAAAAATGAAGAAAATTGAAAGGATTTCATTGCATTCATTTCGTTTTAAACACACTCCATCTGCTTGCTTATTGTCAATACATATGACAAACCATCAGATATCATATAAGTAGTAATTAGGTGTACATTTAAGGTGTAAATTATTCGTTTATTAAAAATAATATAAAACAATAATTAAAACAAAACATTCTAATATCTACCTCTTTGTCCACTACTTTGCCTTGAACAGAAAAACCATAAACCTGGAATGGTGTCTATAGGAAAAAAAAGAAAACAAATAAGTGGAAAAACAGAAGGTAAAAACAATGGCCAATTCAATAATGAGAACTTTGAAGTGACTCACCTTAAATTCCACACTTTTATAATTGACTGAAAACGACAGCTTTTGTGGTAAGATGTCGAAAGCAATATTCTGAGACGTGTAAAATGGAATCTAATAGAAGAATATATATTCGGAAATAAATTTAGCACACATTTAACTTAGACATGTTATCGAGAGGGCTTTTAGGCAAAAAAAAATGTAAATTAACACAAAAAATTTTATTGTCCCAATGATATCATTACGGCTTTTATCATTGATTAAAATCAAGGTCAGTTCTCGTCCCAAATAAAGAAAGTTGAAGATATAACAGCGAAAAAATAATTGTTTTTTTTCTAGCAGATAGTTCAGTCGCCTTAGACGGTGATGCACAAACATTAAAAGTTCTTAGTGAAAAATCAATTACCATATTTTTCGCGCTTAAACTACATCATTAAAAAAAAGCATTTTGTTACCACTTGTGGTTAAATTAAATCATTGCAGAAAAGGCTAAAAATTTATTTAATTAAATGCCGTTTTACCAGCGATAAACTTTAATATTTATTTATGCATTTAACTATAATGTTTTTTATTGCCTTTTATTTTATAGTTTTTATTTAGTATATATAAATATAAGACTTTTTCTCCAGTAAAAATCTTTTTAATTTAGGGGTAGCTAAAACATAAAAACTTGCATTTCGTGCACAAAAAGAAATATTACACTAACTTAAAAACGCTATAAAAATGTGGAAGCATAAAATGCTGACAAAAGTAATGAGTTTGTTGACATGTTTTGTTAAGTAAGCAAGCTAAATCAACAAAATTTTGTTGACATGAGTTATAACACTGCTGCAGTGTTCTAATATGAGCAGAAATTGCGGTAACAATTATTTGCCAACGCTTAATATATGCTGGATTACAGGGCTGAATCGTGATATTACGAAAACATTTTTTGGTCAATATACCTAAATTTTTAGGTTAAATATAAATATCGGGACAAAACTAAAATAGTGAAGTACTGGACAAGCTAAGCTCTCCAACTGGTTTTTGCTTATAAGTTGTTTAGAAAACATCAACAGTATTCTCAACAAGGAGAAGTGCACCATGTTGTAATTGACCAGATAGGATTTATAATTAAAGGGCTTGGCAAACTTTTTTTTTCGGGAATTTTAGTTTTTATGGAGAGGTACATTGATCAAGTTTTATATTACACAGTAACCCTCTAAACGGGTAAGTTTACTTTAAAAACATGGTTAGTTGCCTTTCTAATAATGGTAGCACAAAGCGTATGTATACCCACCAGCATGTATGTACCACTTGGTATTGTTGGAAAGACAAATGCACCATTTTTTTGTGACACGACAGTACAAAGTACTTTCTCATTGTCTTCAATTTTAATGCTATTCAAAATGTCATCTGAAACTTTCTCACAGTTTGTGATGTCCTAGTGAATAAAAACTAGTTTTACTGCCAATGGAAAACACTTATGGTAAGTTCACAGGGACTAACAGTTTAAAGGGCGGTCTCAGCTTTGCGAAAGGGGCAGGAATTAAATTAAAATTCTTATAGCAACAATCATTCAAATGAAACATGTTACCTTGACACACACCATAATGTTTATAGAAAAAAATTTAAAGAATAAACTCTCCCAAGAGCAGAATTTTTCGCAAATTTAAACTTTCTTGAATATTTTAAACTAAGCTTCAAAGTTTCAATTTTAACAAAATGAGAGATTAATAACAAGTCTTGTTAAATGTTATTGACATAATTGTGGCTTGTTTATTTATTGAGCACATCAACCTTTACATAGTAAATATTTTTTTTCTGTTTGGCAGGAACAATTATGGAGAATGTGCCCTTAAATTTGCTATCCTACGAAGGTTTCTCTAGAAATATGCTTTCAACCTTTCCTAGCTGTCTTTTAAAAAGCTTTGATAGACAATCAGCCAAAAGATTCTTTTTTCAACATAACACAAAGGTGCAAATCATACCTTTTTATCCACATCTTTTGACAAGAGAACAAAAGAGACACCTTGTATTGGCTCACCACCACTCAGCACATGACCCTGTAATTCAACAAAAAAGATACAGTAACTACACATACAATTTGTGATTGCATGAATGCCTAATTCACACCAGTGGTCTAAGCCTTAATGCAGCTAACTTTTAAATCACTCAGTTTATACAGTGTCTGTATTTATGTGATATGTTTTGTGTTTCAGGATACACGGTAAAATTTTCACTATAAATATAATATGGCATATTACTTAAAGCTTGAAGCAGTAGTTCTACACTATACATTCCTCAACATACTACAGAGAATTTTTAAGGCATATAAAAAAAGTTTTACGGTCTGCCAAAAAATTTCTGATGTAGTTTAATTTTTCTATGCTGTAGTTTACTTTTCCTACATTACAAAAAAAATTTACATCGCATTTTGTTTAATAAAAACTTTCCTATGAATTATAAATATCGTTTTAATTTAATTAAGAAACAATTAAAAAAAGTTCTTGTTAAGCTTAAACATCAGAGTATTTTATTAAGAAATGATTTAAAAATTATTAAAGTTTGAACATCAGTACACACTTTTTTTATAAGAATAATGTTTTTTCATTGAGGGTGAAGTATTCTTATGATTTGGCAAAATTGAGGGTGCAGTATTCTTAATGTATTCTTATTTTCCAGAGTAAAGTTTCTGTCACATGTATGCACAAGAACAATTATTTCGCGACAGCTGAATTTTCCATTTGCTAGTTTAAGAGTTGTTATTATTATATTACTGTATATTACTGTACATACCTAGCCGAAACATGGATTTTGTTAAAGATTTGTCTCATTTTGATTTCCCTAATTTTTTGGTTAACTAACAATTTTATTCTAAGCAAACTCACCCTGGAAATATTCTTAGGATATTCTTACAATTTAGGCAATTTTCACCCTGATATTCTTATAGAAGTTATTCTTATAAAAAAAAAAGCGTGTATATATTATGAAACAATTAAAAAGCTTTCTTATGGAGTTCTTACCTTTCCTTATAAAACTACCATAAAGCTTGGCATTGCTCTATTTTGTTATGAAACATTTAAAAAACTTTTTTTTACAAAGTTACTGATAAAAAAACTTGTTATAAATCCTAAACAATTTTATACTTTAACAAACTAACAAGCAATCAAAGCCTAAACATTGCCAGAAATAACCTGTCGAAGACAAAAAATATTAACTTAAAAAATAAAGTGTTCTAAAACGGCATAATAAATATCTTATAAAATAAAAAAATAAATAACTATGACATAGCAATTAAATACTGCATCATAGCAGTTAAACACTACAACGTTAAAAAGAACACTATTTTGGTGTAACATCAGAGGCTTAATCAAACAATTTTATCGGCGTAAGATTATGGCGTATTTACCAAAACATATCACATATTAAGCTGGTTAGTTAATACAAAAATGGTTAATAAACTCTACCAGCTGTTGTGCAATCACTTACCTATCCAAATTCAACATTAACACAGTACAGACATACATGAGACATAAGTTTTTCTATGTTTTCATTTCAAACTGCAATCACAACTGTGTATGCTTTAACAATAACAAAATAGCAGGTGTTTACCTTAACATCAAAACCAGCCACAACGATTTTGTTATCGACAATTGAATTGTCATTTAAAACCTTTACGCTGGCCTCGCCCTAGAAATAACTAGAAGTGTTATATCTACAATGAAAGCAACTGTACATAATTTAATTAAGGAGATATATCAAAAATTTTACACATTGAAGACAAAAGTTTTTTAACACGTCTATTAGAAAACGTTAACTATAGTATTTTGTATTTAAATTTTTTAATGATTTTTGAGAACTTGTATGAATTTATTTAAAAATTAAGAACTTGATACGTTTTTACAAATAGCGAGACGACCAGGTTATAATCATTGAGATATTTTTATGGAATGTTGAGACTCAAAACTGGGTAAGAATAGCTTATAATTGCCAGACACAAACTTAGATTAAAGACTTAGATTGTTGTAAGAATTGAGGTTCAACAAAAAAATAATGTATTCCTCTAAAAAACAGTGTATACTCAAAATAAATTTTTAGTGTATTAAAGGTGCAACTTTAAGCAATTTTTGTGCGCATCTGCACTATTTGTCTGGTATAGTAAGTGTTTTATCACATGAGATGTTCTGTGCAAGAAATCAAGAGTATATACTTAAATAAAAAACCAATAAACTTACATTCTTAAATTTCCATGTAGGATGAGAAGCCTTGACTATGTAATCATTTGGCTTAATATTACTAAATTTAAACCTAAAAAATATAGGTTTGAACTATATTTACAGCTTCATAAAATACCACTAGCACCATCATGCACCTTCAATTTTTTAAAATTTGCACAACAAAATGAATGCCTTGAATTAGAACACCAAATACTTCATGATGTGAGGGTTCTAACTATCTGTATTACACTTCGTTGTTTTTTGTTTCAAAAGTTCAAGAGTTTTTTACTCACTTGATTTCATTTTACGTAGTAACAGGAATATTTAATCTAATATCAATTTAAAACCTAGTTGTTAGCCTGTGTAAAAATCCATTGGAATATTTACCAGTCACTACTTGCATCTACCATGTTTGGCTCACAAACGGAAAGTTGGGTTTATAATATAGATTTAACAGGTCTTGATAAAGCCATCCAAAGAATAGTTTTAAAGCAAGACAAAGTGGAAGAAAAGCTGAAGTTTATTCAGCTTGCAGGCTTAACATAAAGCTAACATTAAAAAATATTTTCCAAACTGCTTTTCACTGTAAAACCGAGAGTTTAGTCTTTTGTCACTGTGACACAAGAATGAGAAAAATAAAAAGGCAAAAAGTTACACACTTTCCAACATCATCTGTGTTATCTGTTGCCACAACACTTCCATCTAAAGAAACATAAGTTTTTATACACAGGTTGTCACAGAAAATAAGTTTTCTTAGGCCATTCTTAAATAAATTTTTGTTTATTGCAACTCATGGCGAGAAATGCAAAATGTTTTTTGTTTTATTATTGGACATTATGTCTGACCCTTTAAAATATGGTCAGCCTTTTTGATTCTTTCACAACTATAATTTTCCTGTCAAAATTATTTGAAGACAGCATGATTTAGACAAATGATATAGTTTCCTCAGCACAAACGTTATCAATGGAAGATATCATTAGATTTAGTTTTCCAGCTAAAATGCCTGCGATTCTGTACATTCTTACCTTTGCTGTGAAGATTGACAACAACTGTTGATGGGCCTTGATCTTTATTAAGACTAGTAACCTGAAAAAATATTAGATGCCCCTTGGTAAGAACCACAATTTTACAGCAAACAAAATTAGTATTTTCCCCCTGTAACCATAACAAATGCTCTATTTTACAAAAATATACTTTTTGCAATCCAACATAATAAATTGCATTTCAAAAACGTAAACAGAGCAAAAATGACATTCAAAACAAAAGAAAAAATGTCTCACGGGATTGGCTATAGAAATGGACTCATAGAAGAATATGTTGTAACGGTTTGCTTGAAAAATATTTGTATGTTTTTTCAAATGATTTTGAAAAGTTTTCCACAAAAATGTTATTCTCCAAATATTTTAAGTCTTAATTTATCATTTGTTTATCATTGATAACAGAAATCCCACACTTAGGTAAAAAATAATCTCGGTTAAGCGCATTGCGTCTTACCTGTCCAGCAACTGTGAATCCAGTGAACATAAAATTCAGATCTTTTCCTTGAGAACATGGATCATTTACTCCATCGATTGCTAATTTAATCTCTTGAGGATCTAACAAGAAATCAAATCAAGTACATTAGTTATTATCTAAAAGTAGTCAAAATAAAGTTGTATAGCTAAACTTAACATATCAGATCGAGTATTGATAGCTTTCTTTGAGTTGGCTTGAGGTTCTTCTTAAAATAATGGGAACTTATAGCCACACGCTATTGGAACTAAATTGGTGTGTGTGATGTTATGACGATACATATATAAGGAGGAAACTTACCAAAACTCCAGCCTTCTGGTGGATCAATACGGAGAATATAATCACCCTAAAATTTAATTACTGAATTAAATACGGGTGATTAGGAGATCTATGCAAAACGCATACACTTGTTTTTGGCTTGACACAGTATGTCTAATGGGTAAAAAATAAACAACCAGCCATGTTATTATTTTGACCAATAACCTAGCTGAATCATAACATGTTTCTTGCAGCCTACCCAAGCTGTGCAAACAAGAACAGAGTGAGGCTTTACTAAACACTTACATTATCGTAAATAGCCACCAGAAAATAGCCATTATTTGGTGCACATTCTGTGGTCGATTTTAGTGCACCTTGACTTGTATACAATTTTACCTGTAAAAATATACAACACATTAAAACATAAAATTTAACATTAGTAATTTAAAAAATAACATTTTATCACCTTAATATCTGATTGGATTTAACAAAATACAAGCTTAATTCATGTGTACACACAACTTAAAGAGTTTATTTTTAAGAGTTATTTTATTATTTTATAGTTATTTTTATAAGAGTTATTTTTAAGAGTTAACTTTCAAAATATTTCACATAATAGAGTATATATATGTAGAGAAATAATCAACCCTTCCCCCTTTTGGAAATATTGGTAATGCTAATGCTCTTCTGAAAATTTTTGTTTATAAAAAGATTGACAGAAGAGATCTCTTAATTGTTTGTCGAAAGCACAAGCCTTTACACTTTCTTGATTAGACCTTAAGGTCAACACAATAGACACAACAGGTAAACAAATGTCTGAAATTGTATGGACAGTTCACTGCTGATGTCAGCAAAATTCATATGACAATCTTTTCCATTGTTTTACTACCTTAGTGGGTGCCTTCCATGGGTCTTATTGTGCAGTGGTATATGTTTCAATATAAGATGTTACAGTTCCTGGATTATCAAGTTTAACATAACAGGGTGTCCACACAATATTAACTCTTTATTTTCCTAACATTTCTGACATTTTTTTGACTATACAACTCCTGACATTTTCCTAACGTTTTAAGCAATTTTAGATTGAAACCTTGTATTACCTTAAAACTGGAAATTTTAATAACAACCATATTGATAGAACAGATTGGTAAAAAATTAATGCTTATTCTTTTAGAACAATTCAAATTTACTCCTTGTCAATATTTTGGGAAATAAAAATAGTTTTGACTGACCAACTAAACTTAAAATTCCTAAAATTTTCAACATTTCATAAAAAGACCAAATTTTCCTAACATATTTATGACATTTGCCCGTATTTTCAAAATTCAAGACATTCCTGACAGAGTAGACACCCGATAAAATATTCACCTTGACTCTTTCAAAGTTGATGTGAACATCAGATTGCACAAATCCACCACAACCAACAATATTTTGTGCATAGACATTACCAATATAAAATTGCAAAATAAAAGCTTGAAGTAGTGTGGCATACATGATTTCTATAATAACAGAAATAAATAAAAATAAGCATAAACAAAAATATGACCAAAGATCTGTTAAAAACCATCAAAACGGGATCATAGAAGCACTGTATAACGTGTGAAAATTAGCAAAACAGGATCATTAAAACCAACTACATATGACCATAAAAAACATAACATTGACATGGATTGTTTAAAAACTATCAAAGCAGGCCCCAACCCCTCAATTGAAATTTATATCTTGTAAAATTCATAATACAGTCACCTTATCCTAATAGAAGTTGAGCCTAAAAGCATACATTCACACTGAAAACACAGCTTCCTGCAACATGGCACTTCCTCACAGGTCCAAGGCATTTTTTGTCACACTGAAAATTAATTAACTAACATAACACAAAAAGGAACAACACGATGGCTGTGATTTGCTACCCAGCCAGCACAAGATGTCTTTAAGACATTTTTAGATGTCTTTTTTAAATCTTCTGTTAGAAGATGCTCTTAAGATGCCTTAAATGCATCTTCCAAAAAACGTCTTTCAAAAGACATCTTTTATACGTCTTTTGAAAGTTAATAAATTCGAATCTCGTAGTATATGCATTTTAGATGTGTTTTGGAAAATCTTTAAAAGACATTTTTTACTCTTCTTTCTATAATGCCTCTAAAATGCGTCTTTCGGAAAAAAAACGGGGGTGTTTGCAAACTTAGTTAGCAAGTTTATTTTTTCGGAAATCAATTTTTCACAAAATTAAAAGTGATAATCGTTACTTTTAAATTATTTTTAAATACTAACGTATTTTGGCGACCATTCATAAAAATATTTTATTTCATTACGTTGTAATTTTGTTTTGCTGACCCTCCTTGCAATATCTTTCGACAATTGATCATCGCAACATTCAAAAAAATTGGTGGTATTTTAATAAAAGCATCTGCAGGACATCTGTTTTTCAAAAAGTAGGTACTTTTGGTTTTTTCATCTTCCCTTTGTAATCTTCAAATACACCTAATACACATTCTTTTATAAGAACATTGGAATGAAAAAAGCCTAAAATGTTCTTAATTTTCTTTTGTTTAAATAGATTTGTTATATTTTGTTTGCATTTCATGGAAAGAGTATTGTAAAGCTTCACAAAGCCTTACAATTTTCCTAGAATGTTTTTAGGTTTTGTTCTTATGAAAAAAACATCTATATGGGGTTTGCTAAGACTTTTGACCTAACAAAAAAATTGATACAAAAACATTTTATATACAATTTAGAAACGTGCAATCAAATTCTGGAGAATTAGAAAAAGATATGAAGGTACCTTGCTCGCCTGGAAAGGTGCATGTGAAAGATTTAATTCAGGGATTTCCATGAAGAAAAGAACATGCATCGCACGCGTAAATCTATTTTAGAGAATTTGCGCATGCGTTTTTTTTCCATTTTTTTTTTGGTTTATTTCACTCCTAACAGCATATTTAGCACTGATATTTCTGATTTTTTAGACTCTATATTTTCGTTTTCTTTAGCTCCTTCTATACTTCTTCCAACAAGAATTACAGAAAATACTAGTACTTTAATTGACAATATTCTTCATGACCCTTTTGAACTAAACTGCAAGTCTGGTAACATCATATCGTCAATATCTGACCATTTCCCACAGTTTCTTATAATAAACAAACAACACGTCTTGCCGCCTCCTCCCACAAAAAGATCTCCTATTCCAGACTGGAATAAATTTAACCAAGAATTATTTTCTCAAAAAATATCTGCCATTAACTGGAATGAACTTCTTTGCTTAAATGAACTTGACCCATCTAAATCTTTTGATATTTTTCATACCTTTGTCAATAACTGTATAAATGAATGTGTTCCTCTCAAAAAATCTTTTACTAGAAATAACACAAACTCTCATAAAGAATGGATCACTACTGGCATACTCACCTCTATACGCAAACGTGACGCTTTACATAAACAATTCATTAAAGAAAAAGATCCATTCATAAAATCTCTACTGCACACATCCTTTAAAAAATACAGAAACAAACTTGTCACTCTATGTAGAATAAGTAAAAGTAACTTCTACAAACAATTTTTCATCAAAAATAAAAATAATTCAAAAGCTATCTGGGATGGTGTTCGTTCCATCATTTCACTCCGGTCTGCCAAATCTCCTACTCCTTCTTGTTTAAACATTAACAATAATCGCACTACAGACCCATTAACCATATCTAATTCGTTCAACAGTTACTTCAGCTCAATTGCAGATAATTTAAGGAAATCGATTCCACCAAGCTTTAAACACTTTTCTTCGTATCTAAAAAACCCAACAGCTAATTCAATATTTTTTCGCCCAACTAATGATTTAGAAGTCCTTGATTGTATTTCTCTCTTTGATAAAAAAAAATCAACAGGTCCTTTCAGCATTCCGTACCAAGTCCTTCTTCCTACTAAAAAACTCCTCGCAGTTCCAATTGCTAAATTAATCAATCTTTCCTTTTCAACTGGTATTTATCCATCTTCTCTTAAAATTGCAAAAGTTATCCCTGTTTACAAAAAAGGCTCAAATGTCGAACTTTGCAACTATCGGCCCATATCTTTACTTTCAAACATTGACAAAATTTTCGAAAAGCTTATTTTCAATCGTTTATATAATTTTTTTTCTATGAACAATACTATCTTTCCAGATCAGTTTGGCTTCAGGAAAAAATTTTCTACCTCACACGCCTTACTAAACATTACTCAAAAGATTATGGAAGCTATTGACAATGGTCTTCTTGTTTGTGGTGTCTTCATTGACCTACAAAAAGCTTTCGACACTGTTGACCATGAAATTTTAATTAAAAAACTTTATCACTATGGTATTCGTGGGGTTCCTTTAAATTTGCTGCGCTCTTTCCTAACCAACAGAGAACAATTTGTGTTTATCAATAATTCGTCATCTTCACATAAACCTATTCGTCATGGTGTTCCTCAGGGCTCTGTTCTTGGTCCACTTTTATTTCTACTCTATATTAATGATCTTCATACTGCAATTAAACATTCCATGGTCCACCTCTTTGCAGATGATACCAACCTGCTAAATATTAGTAAGTCCGCTAAACAACTAAATAAACATCTTAACTTGGATCTCAAATTCCTTTGTCAATGGCTCAATGCAAATAAAATCTCATTAAATAAATCTAAAACTGAACTTGTTATTTTTAAAACTCCGTTAAAACCAATTTTATTTAATTTTAAATTTCTAATCAATGGAACTAAAATCGTTCCTAGTGATACTGTCAAATACCTTGGTATAACTCTTGACTCAAACCTCTCCTGGAAATCTCAAATTAACATCACCATCTCCAACCTCAAAAAATCTAATGGAGCACTTGCCAAAACTCGTCATTTTGTTCCAAAATGTGTTCTTCGTCAAATTTATTTTGCTATTTTCTACTCCCAAATACAATATTGCTCCTTGGTATGGGGCCAAAAATCTTCTCTTACCCGTCGAATAGAAATTTTACAAAACCATGCTATCCGTATCATCTCTTTTAGTACTTTCAATGCTTTTCCTACCCCACTATACGGGAACCTTAACTTAATTAAATTCTCTGACATGATCTGTATACATAATATAATTTTCCTACTGAACCTTTATTATAAAACTCTTCCTATTAGCCTCATCAATACTTTCGCAATCGACTTCGCCCATTCCCACCACACCCGTGCTGCTGACAAAGGCTTTTTGAATCTACCTCTTGTTCATTCAACTGCGTTTGGTAAAAAGTCTGTTAAGTTCTTTGCAATTAACTCATGGAACCGTCTTCAAAATTCCTTACCCTTTAAAATCTTGAGTAAAAATACCTCTGAGCTAAAAATTTTTTTACATAGTCACTTTATTAACACATATAAAATCTAATTACAATTTTATTTTATTTCACCCAGTCCAAATTCCTTTTTCCTGCTTGAAGGTTTGTTTTAAGCAGCTTCCAGACATTTCATGCTATTTTTGACTTTGACTCTGTGATATCCTCGTCTGAATGTTCGTCTTGTCCCTGTGTTGTCCTGTGGCTTCGTCCTACCTGTTGTTCTCCCAGGTAGCTAGCACGTTATTTAAGCACATAAAGTGCTTTGTGCTAGTTATCCTTTTATTAGGTAAATGTTCAATATATTTTTCATATTATATATTTTCATTGTAAACTCCTAATAAAAAATAAATCTCTCTCTCTCTCTCTCTCTCTGTGCGATGAATCGCACGCCTGGATAGCTGTTGTCACTTCTTCATAAATAGAGTCTCAATTTTTTGTAAAATCTTTGTTTGCTAAAATCAAAATTCAGCCTTTTGCATTCCTGCACGTTGTCACATTGATGTCACACAAAAATAACTAAAATTTATATTTTTGGACCTTTTATCTAGCATCTGAATCTAATTTTGGAAAAGTTTTTATTGTCATTTAGGTTTTGTTAGGGTTAAATCTAAAGTATAATCTCTGTTTTTATGTATATTTAAGCTTTCTTAGCACAAATCTAAACAACATAATTATCATAATATTTATTAGGGTTGCTTGTAACAGCGATGTACAGAGCTTAAAAAATTCAAAATCTTGGTATCCATCTTTTCATGCATATACCTTGTAAGGTTGATTAGGCATTAGGTGCACAAACGTGTTCCTCGTAATTACGTGCACCTCGAAACCTTGTAGGCACACAGGTCATTATAATTATAAGACCTAATTTTAATCAACTACCTTAGCGTATAAATTAATGTGGGAGAAATTTTTTTATTTTTTTTGCGGGACTTAGCTTGGCGAAAAGGCACCAAATTCACAAAAATTAATCCCCACAAATTTATCCCACATTAATTAATACACATAAGGTATTTACCTCTTAGCAGAAGCATATAGCTATACATACTGTTTCGAGAATTTTACTATACTATACTACTATACTAGCTAGCTATATAGTCTTTAGAGCTAGCTAGTTAGCTAGCTAGCTGACCACCTCTGACACTATACACTATAGCTAGCTAAAATAGGTCTTCCCTCCTGACCGCTGAGTAAAATACGAGGAGTCGCTAACTTTATCAAAAATTATATTATATTAACCAGAAACATAGACAAAAGTAAAATAGCAAATCTGTTTAACTTGATAGAAAAAAACTTGGAACAACGTGAAAGTTCCATACAAAACAAGCGAAAGAAGAAGCGGCCATGTTTAATTCACACAATGTGCATGAATGTGCATTTTCGTGTTCGCTTTGCACCGTAACAAAATAAATAAATAAAAATCAGGTCCTCTCGTTCGGGGCCACTTCTTGCACGACCCCTTCACACCCCGCCATCAAACTTATCACCCCCCGGCTCAACCTCATCATCAGGGTCCTGTCGCCCCTGAGCCGTTAATACGTAGTGCAACTTCATCAACAAGGCAAAATGCTCTGGGGACGAGGTTGCCCCAGCAGACTATAGCAAAGTATTCTCTAAATCGGCGGATTAGAGAAAAAAAAACTGGGGTCGAGTTTACACTTGAACCACTTGCTTACCCTGTGCATTTGCGAGAGGTTGCGCGGCAAAATATTTGTCCGCTTCACAGAACGAAAGCTTTGAATATGTTAGTTCTACAAAAATTTCCCAAAGTATTTGTGTAAGGAATACATATATCATATTAAAATTGATTCCTGAACTCAACAGCGAAATCAAAAAAAGGCCGAGAAAAAGAAGCTTTGTGACATTCTCGTCCCCAGAGCTCTTTGAGATTAAAACCTTAATTTATCTCAAAGAGCTCTGGGATTTGTGACCAACTACGAAATTAAGTACTGAAGTTTGTTACAAATTAACATCTATAAAAAAGTGGCCCTGTCCCAGATGTATGTTTAAAACCAGTAATGGATGTGGAAGAAAATTGGACAGGCAATGCTAAATTCTATCTAAGAAGGGAATAGAATACGAAAATGACGACATTCTCGAGTCCAGAGAACAAAATGTTACTTATCACACGAATAATTCTATTTTTCCATGAGAAGCTAAGGATTTCTTTTATATAAACAAAATAAAAAAGTTCAAATACTTTTTCTTAATCCACAAGAAGCACATTATGAAACCTGGAATTAAGCAAGCAAAAAAATAATTTTCCTTTAAATTTTCCCTACTAAACCTCGGCAATGAAAACAAAAAAAATGCACATACAGTTAACCCCCGGTAACTCGAACCTCCAAGGGACCAGAGAAAACAGTTCGACTTAACGAATGTTCGACTTAACCGAAGCTCCCAGTAATTCGAACTTAGACAAAAATGAAATATTAGTTCGAGTTAAGGAGATTTTTTCTGTAAAATTTACAAATGTTACAATCTAGTAGGTTTTCACCCTAAGAAATTTCGTATGTTGGTTTGACTTAACCTTGTTGATAGTTCTTGTTCAACAACTCGACTTATTAGGTTGATGTATTTGTGAAGACAGGCTCCGTTTTCACTAAACTCCTTTGTAAAGAGAACTATTTAAGAATAGCTTTTTCGAAATTTCTGGCTATATTACATACCGGTATTCATTTTTCGAATATTTATTTTCTACTTAGACACTAAATAGTTCGAGTTATCCGAAGAAATTAACTTAAGGGGGACCAAAAAATGGTTCGAGAAAACGAATGTTCGAGTTATCCGGGGTTCGAGTTAACGAGTAGTTTTTATATATGGAAGTATTAAGAAATGTCCAAGGGACGTAGAAAACAGTTCGAGCTAATAAAAGTTTGAGTTAACCGGTGTTCGAGTTATCGGGAGTCTACTGTACTTGTTTCAACCGAGAGCTTTTTAAGATTAAATTTTCATGCTGCGAAAATTTCATGCGATAAAGTACAGAGAAAAGGATGAGCAGTATACGAATAATTTAAATAGGTTGGGTCGGAAGAGCTTCAAGGAATTCTTCCTGGACAAATCAAACTATTTGTTTTATTTATTTTATACTATTTGTATTCGCTTAAGAGGTCCACTTTGGAGTTTCGCTCTAACACTTGCGTGAACCTACCGATAAACAACAGTAGTGATAGTCAAAGACTCTGAAATGTCTTGAATAATATCAATCCTATCCTGAAATTGATTCAACAACGATTAAATTCAAATTAACCATAAAATAGTTCTGACTGTCTTTTGGAGGGTAAATTGAGATAACGAACGTTAGGTCCGAGGATCACGAAACAAAATTGTGGTTGGGTTATTTCGAACATCGAACATATCTAAATTCCCATGGTCAAACACACGCAAAGGTAACAGAACTAAAATATTTGATTTTTTATCTTTACAGAACATTTCTAACCAAATCTGATACGTTTGAAAATGAGTTTCCAGATTTTTTTGGATATAAAGATTGCACCAGATGGTCTTACTATATTTCGAAAAGACGCGAACATAGGACAATATAGCAACAGTGAAAGTTACACTAATTGGAACCATAAAATTGCCTGGATTCGCAGTCTTGCAACTAATTGTTACTATCTTTTTAAGCAATTCTTGTTAATATAATTTTAGTTGCCTGTGAAAGATGTACACGTTGATGTACGAAATATAGCTTTTAAATTTTTTTTCCTTATCCCGTTGAAAGGGAAAGTGTAAAGCGATGTTTCCCGATTTCAAAGGTTTTTGGCAAAAAGGTTCCTTTTTGGATTCTGCGCAAATTAGGCGCATGCGCTGTTAATAGCGCATCTAATATAAATTCAAGAGTCCAATAATTTTTTTTTCTCTCGCAATAAGCTGTTGTCGTTAATTCAATAAACAAGACGTAATTAACATTTGTTTTCTTTCATTTATATATTATGTCCACCTCGACGCAATCGAAAAGCGATCTAATAATCACTTCAATAGCATGAAACATCTCGCAAAGAAGCCTTGAAGATAACGGAAGACGCAACAATCAACGATGCAAGCTAAAATATTCTGTCTAAACATTGTTAAATAGGGATTTGTGTTAGTCTTTGCTTGCGTCATTATTGAGAACCGTCATTTCTTTAATTTAACTTGTCATCCAATTTTGTTTTTCTCAGTGCCACGAAGGTCTAATTTTTCTCTAATTATAGCGCGATTTGTAGCAGGGAGGCTTGACGAATATTGTTACATTTTGTCAAACCAAACTTCGCTGAGCAAAATGGCCGAAAAAGGACGCGATGTGGTAGAGCAATTTAACGAAAAACGAACACTAATGAAAGAAGAGAGGGACAGGAAAAAAAAAGAAGGAACAAAAACAGAAATGTTATTCTCTTTTCTCTAATTTAGTTTTCCTTTAATTTTTAGCGCGAAACAATATTTTGAAAATATTGCCGGTGTATACTTAATGTATACATTCCGAACACAGGACCCACATTGATAACAGTGCTTCCAACACTGAAGTGGCTATATCCTGTATAAATATTCGGAATAATAATAATAATGATATTAGCGCGACCCCTGAGGTTGCGTTTTATATTAGAAAAATGATGATAGCAATCTCAAAGGCTTTTCTAACCGAAAAATAGCATGAGAACCTCTAATATGGCAATAACAAAGTGCGGTGTATTTATCCTGGATTAGGAGGGGATTACAATAAATCAACCTCGTTCCCAGCACCTGTTGTCTCTTTTTTTTAAATTCGTGTCGCCGTCACAATATAAAAGCAGACAACAGGCGCTAGGGACGAGGTTGACAATAAATGGAATCGTTCTTCGTGCAATGATCTCACACCGACGTTCTTGTTGTGAACTTTACTTGTATTACTTGTACTTCTGTGTTGTTTACGACGATTTCAACCAGCGCGAAATACCAATGTTTATCAAAATGTTGTTATTTGTTTTGTGTTTGTCAGGAAGAGGTGAAAATATTTTTACAAGATTATCTGTGTTATAAAGACACATAGTATAATGTGTAAACACGTGTTTCGTTTCTTTATCGTCTCTCTCTCTCTTCTAAAAAAATAGATTCCGTAATATACTATATTTACAAGTTCTCCATCGTAGAGTTCACAACGTCACATCTCCCCCTTTGCCTAAAGAGAAGAACAAAACCAAAGAACAGAACAGTTTTGTAAGTTGTTTAAAGTTTTCTAGTCCATCTATATATATGTTTCTGGTTCTATGTGTTGTCTAATACTTTCTCCATTTCTCGACGGTCGTCTGATACATTGCGGATCAACCTCGTCCCCAGGGCATCTTGTATCTTTTCTAACATCGGACGGCGATACGAACATGGCCCTGCAGGAGGCTGGTCCGATATGAAACCTGATTGACGCGGATATGTCACATAATTATTGCGTCATGCAAAACATTTTGGCGAGGTGGCGAGTCTGTGACGAACAGGAGGAAGCTGTTCGTATTAAAATGGCGGAGGAGCTGTATCAGTATCATGTTTTTTTCAAAGTGAAAAATTTAATAAAAAGCATTACAGTCCCGATATTTACTTGCGCGCGCATCTAAGTGATTACGTAATGCCCGATGCGCGCGCAGAAATGGAGGTAAAAATGTAAACAAACCAAGCGGACAAATTATCTCCATTTCTGCGCACGCAGGAAAAACACGGCAATATGATTGAGTGTATTCTAAAATTCAGCCAAAATGAATAAAAAAACTAAATTGCTTGAATTTCTTCAAGTAAACAGCAGCTGCAACCCAGTGCTTGCTAGCCAACCAATTCAGTAAAATACACATAACTAAATTGCTTGAATTTCTTCAAGTAAACAGCAGCCTAAATAACATGATTGTATATTTATACATTTAGAAAACAATCAAGGGCAATATGCGAGCAGTTTGTGTGTTGCGTATGAGAGGAATCAAAACAAACTCGCCGCACGTATCTGTGACGTAAAACGCCGAGCTCGCTTAGCTCTGCAAGCTTATATATAAAACTTTAGTTCATTGAGACAAATCTCATTAAATATTACACACAGAAAAACTGTGTATTGGAGGGTCACGTGACGTGACCTCCTCCAGGGCCACGTTCGTCTCGCCGCCCCGAGATAAAAAAGAGACAACAGGCGCTGGGAACGAGGTTGATTGCGGATACGTTTTCCGAGGGACTTCTTTGGTCGCCGTATGTTCTTGTTGTTCTAATGGTGGAGTTGTTTCGGGTTTTCGATTTCAGGGTGAGGACGGTCGCCGCCATGGTTTCCTCCATTCTCTTTAAAGTCGATATCCGTCGGTTACTCTCTGGCTTCCTCCGGAATTTTCTTCAAATGCGATTATTTCGGAAAAATCGAGATTTTGTCCTTTGATTCTGGGCGCTGATCATCGTGTCCATGACTCGATATGGGATTGGGTTATATATTGGCGTAAGTTCATTTCTTCTCCTCCACCAGTACGCGATCTCCCACTTGATTGTCTTGATATTTTATCAAGCGCTCTTTTGATTGTTGATCGTTGTAAGCTAGTTTTTCATCCATAAACTCGTCTATATTGGGATTGGCGTCAGAAATTGAATATCTTATTTGTCTGCAGGGGGTATGTTTGTTACACTCGGTAAGCCATGCGAAACGTTTCAACCTCTTCAATATATGGTTTATGTTCGACATGCGCAGTACATATAATTTTTGTTAGTGGTAACATAAATTGTTCAATTTCACCGTTAGCTTGTAGCCATTACGGCGTCACCCTTCTATGTCCTTTTCTTTCATTTGGTGTAATCTGCGTAAAGTGTAACGGCACATAACGTGTTTTCTTTGAGACTGCTTGACAAGGTATACAGCAATCTATTTCCTGGGCTACCAGGCTGGCCATGCAAAAGAAACATATTTTGCTACGCAGTAGCGCTTTGGTTTTCATTAAGCCCTGGTGGCCTTGATGTGCAAGTTTAATTGCAATATTCTGGTAACATCTTGGTAATACTATGCGATTGTCTTTAAGAATCAAGTTCTGCTCTAAGTGTACAGTTAGTGTATCTTTGATTTTTCGGTATTGTTTCAACGATTGTACTTGCTTGGTATCTAACATTTGGTCTGGTTTGTACCAGGAGCGAGTGTTAGTATGATGCATGACTCAGGGTCCGTCCTTGTGGCGATTTTAATTTCTTCTAATGTAATTGTTATTAGGCTCGCGTTCGTGAAAATAAAGTTAACGTGCCGTTCGATGTAATTCGATGAGCAAATTGACATAGGTCCTGGGTGTCTTCTTCAATAGTCAGATATATTGTCTTGTGAGGTAACGTAGTCGTCATTGAAGGTGTATTCTTGTAGCTGCAAGATCATTCGTTTGACTCGGGCATATGGGTTCGCTTTGGGGTTGTTTAAGAAGATCACTAATAATTGTAAAAGCTCATCCGAATAGGTACAGTCAGTTTCGTTCACATTCGTATGTTACACGTGGTGGGACAGTCTCGTCAAAATAGGAAGTGAAACTTAAAACACAATCTAGAGTACCAAATAATTCGCTAACTCTTGAATCTCCCCCTGCCCCGCTTGCGTTTATTCCAACTACCTCCCCTACCTCTCATTTGTTAATTTATTTGAATGTTTGGACTAACTTTTGCACGTGATCAAGTTAAAACAGTATACCAGAATGCAAGTAGTCTGAGAAAAGAATCGAGAACAATGTCACATGCCATTTAATAAAATAAAATATCTTTTCAACCTCATCCACACGGCATCTTGTATCTTTCCTGATATCGGGACAGCGATACGAACGTATCAAAAAGATACAAGATGCACTAGGGTCGAGGTTGATATTTTTTAATACATGTTTTTTTACTTTCCGTCGCATTTGTTCAGGGCTGTTCACATATCCATATTTGGGTGGTACCACTGGTAGTAAATATTAGGAATTTACTTGATAATCCAGTTTTTTAAGCCGTATTAAATAAGTAAAATCCATGCGACGTGGGAAGAAGGCAGCCAAGCTACTTCTATAACCAATCTTATTTTCAAGGCTAATTGGGCTGTTTCTGCTACAAAACAAAAAGCCAAGAGCTTCTTCTTTTAGCGCATGCGCAATTTAACAACATTACTATTGGTTGAGAGAATTTTTCTGCTAAAGAGCATGAAAAAAGTTAAAATTTATTCTGTTTTTGACGAGTTTGTTTTTTCTTCTAGCAACATATAGCCAACAATGATATTTGAGTCTTATAACTTTGCCCTGACGTGCGTACTTTTTCGATAAACGTTAACAAGAATTTAGAAAGAAAGTAGTTTAAGTACAAAATATGGCGAAAACTGACTAAAGATATTTTCACAAAAGTTAACAACGCCTCTCTCTCGAAACTACTTTCAAATTATGCAAATACAGTTTTTTCTTATGGATACAATCTCCCTACAGTTTGGGTGTTAGTAAGCTTAACATTTAAAATGATTCTTCTGTTTACAGCATTTCGCGCGTGGGAAAAACGAAGCACAATGTGAATAGAGTTCTGCTCGAGAGCAGAGACCGAGAGATGGCATAATGGTGGATCGTGAATTAACTACACGCGAGGCCGTGTTATTTCTCAGTTTTGATGTTTGTAAGGCTCTTCCAACATTCCTCCTTGATTTTCCTCACCACCTAAACTTATTCTCAGGACTTCTTATGCAGACTCAGTTCACTACAACATTGTACACCAATGGCCTTCTTTTCGCCTATGCAAAAAAGAGGAAATAAGCCCTGGGAACTAGATTGGTGTTGCGTACATAGTAATTGCGGACGTGATTGGAAACAAATTTTCATATTTAAGCTCTGAAACAGAGTATGCATCGTTCTCTCCATTTGAGAGGTTTTTATGCCCAAACAAACAAACAACTGTAGGTAATCGGAGTTTTTTTCTTTATTTCATGTTTTTTTTGTTTCCACTACAAGTGTGGCAAGCTTCATGCTAAATAGACTAAAGAATCAGTAATTTTGTAAATCTCGTGTGTGTGTTTTAGCTAACTAGCCAGCTAATAGGATTTCAAGAATTTTTTTCTCTGATATTTTTTTTACTTTAAACAAGTGCCGTCAAACTATAAACAAAACATTTTGTGCTTTGCAGGGTCTTTGTTGACGTCTAGCTATCAGCAAAATTTAAGAACTCTTAGCTAGCTATATCTCCTGAACTGTTTGCCCAACCCACATGATCCTCTCTATATATACAGGCGCTTGCTAACTACCCTAAGTTGTTTTTGCAAGGTCCAAAAATACTTTTCACGAATTTACTTTCTAAAAATTTATTAAGGCAGCCTTTATTTGAACTTGCTCGTATCACGCAGGGCTGACCATTATTATTATAACTACAAAGACAAATGAAATAAATTAGCAATTATCATTTAGAAGAGCGTAATCCTTTTGTTTTTCAAAATTTCTTTAATGTGAGAAAAACAAACGTTTTTATCTGCCACAATGTTTCTTCATAACCGTTTATTAATTCATTCAATTCATTTGAACTTTACTTTGTCTACTGGAAGAAAGAAATGTCTTGAGGTGGACTTCAGCATAGCGTTTCTCGTTATATTTGATTTTATAATTCAGATTAAATTTTTGTTTGTTAATTTTTATGTGCAGTTTTAAAATACATATACAGTCAGTTTATATATGTTTTTTCGAAAAGCCTTTATTCTTTTAATCAACTGTTGCATAAAGCCATTTTTTAAGCGGTAATGAGTAATGAACTGTTGTGTCATTATATAATGTTGCTCATTCGAAGCGATAATTTGTGTTTATTTCGTTTTTATCTGGTGAAGATACTGATCATTCTTTTGTGGTGAACTCAAAATTGCCAGTTCCCTGGTGGTTATATTTCATTATTCTTTTAATATCCGTTCTTACTAAAAGTAGGAACCGGCAGTAATGGTGGTTACTTCAAAATACTGTTGGTATTTTGAAGTATTAGAACCAAAGTTTAAATAATTGATTTATAAATGATTGATTCAGCAATGTCGTTTCCAAGGTGTGATTTTCATGCACAACACTTCATGACCTTAAACTACCAAACATGCTTAAAAAAAAGGGCACTAATGTTCAAAAAAATTAATTTACATGAATCAGTCACAAAGATTTTTTTGCAAATGGACCATTTAAAGTTTTTTGCAGAACTATTTTCATCAATCTTGAACAAAATTTTGAACAAATATTAATTTGTTCAAAAATTTTATTTATTTCAGGCCTATATATTTATGGAGATAAGGTAGCCTTTAATTGCACTTCCTCATTACAGAGGCTGGCCATATTTTTTACTGACTACAAAAGAAATTACTGAGAAAACTAGTAAAACTAGTTTTCCAGAGGTTTTGCAAAGTTAATTTCCAAGAAAAAGTGATTTCTGCCTTAAGGGAATTAATTTATATACAGGATAATTTTGGCAAGAATTTTTTTGTAATATATATAAAATTTAATTTTTACAAGAACTAATTTTCCAGAAGTTGGCAATATTTCACAAGAATTAAATTTCACATCTAACTGGGACGAGCAAACCAGTGTCATTTTGCCTAAAAAATTTATGTTAGTTAATTCACCTTTATAATATCTTTGGTTTGATAAAGTTGGAATGCACATCCCTTAACAGGTCTAAAATTTTTATCTGATGTGTTGTTAACTGTTGATTTTTAACATTTTATGTCAATTTTTGCAGGGTGACTGAATGCAATAGATTAAATAACCAATAATAACCAATTTTACTATATATTTGACTTTATTATATATATATTATACTTCATATATATATATACGATATATATAATTCCACTTTGAGTTTTTATTTTTACGATTTAAAAATTTTTCTTGTTAAAGAAATTACGTGTTTTTTCTTATACTATATTTTTTGCTATATCCTATGTGAAAAATAAGAATGGGTTAAGGGAAGGAAAATCTGTGAACATTAATTCTCCATTCTTTTTTTCTGCAATTAAATTAATTAAAATCTCTGCAATACTTTTAAAGATTTTATTTTGAATTTAGGAAAGGAAATATATAATAGATTTTTCACAATACATTTAAAATCATGGCAAATTCAGGATTGGAACAATACTTTTACTGACTTGGTAACTTATGTATATTTAGAATTCTTTTTGAAAAAATTGACTTATATGGTCATTACTCTACCATCTCGATCCTTTTGATCAGTGCAATTACAGTGTTCCCTCTATTTTTTCAATGTCTTTACTCTTCTTGCCAAACTTCATTTTTTCTGTTTAATTATCATCTTTATCTATAGACTCAAGATCAGAGGTGCTTAAACTCCACTAATAGCAAACAATATTGAGTAATTTGTTTTATACCTTTTTCACATTTTTGATGTCTGGTATAACTTTAACACTATAACAAATTTTGTTACCTCTTCTATGCAATTCATTTATATGTATAGTTAGATAATTTTTGATCCCACAAATAGTTGCACAGTTTAATTAAATTAATTAAAGTCTCTGCTTTTATGATGCCTTGCATATTGTTTTCAAGCTCTGGTTCTTTTGCAAAATAATAATTTAATAATAATAATTTTGTTTTTTCTGCAACTGAAAAAATCGATTTGAACAATCAGGATCCAGTTATAACTTCATGTGTGTTCCTGCCAACTAACGCTATACAAATTTGTTACCTCTCCTATATATACAATTCAGTTTTATGATGGCATCTCTACGATATAATATGCGAAGATTCTACAAAGACAAAAGTAGATAAAAAATTAGGATTTACAACAATACCGAGGGTTCCACATAAGAAACATCTGCTGATTTTGATATTTTTCTTCTGTCACTTATATAATATAAAATACAATTATTGTGGTAAATTTTACCTTACTCATTTGAATGCTGCACTCTTACCAAATTATTATTCAATTTAATTTTGTATTAAGTAATATAATAAATCATATTTTTGCGGAGTATGGAATAATGCAATATTTAGTACATTTGTCATTATGAGAATATCCTCTTTTTCCACTTCAGTACTAAAATTTGTAAACTTACTGAAATTTTGACTTCCTATGCTAGACACTGATGGACACTTATTTGAGGTGTATGTTTATTTGATGCTCCATTGTCAGGTTCAGGAAAAAAATTATTTGCAGTACTTTTAGTGCAGAAAAAATCAGAATTTTGCACAATGCTGTTTTTCATAGTCCAAAAACTCAGGTAATCGAAGAAGAAATGGAAAAGTTTTAAAAGGAATTTACAATGATGGCCATTTTTAATATTTTGCAGAAGTTACTTTTGAACATTTTCCTAAGTATGCAAAAATAAGTTCCACAAACAATTTTGCAAAAAGTTTCTCTCACAAATAATTTAGTCCCTAACGTAGCTAGTTTACTCCCAATTTTAATGCAATAAATAATTTTTTACAATATTAAATTCATCATAATTTTTTACAATATTAAATTCTTCATAATTTTGCTCTGTTATCCATTTTTATTGATAAACAGGTTGCAGAGCTTAAAGTAAAAGCAACTTGTAAAGAAAATCTATTTTTTTTAATACTGGGTACTAAGTAAATATGAATAAAATTCCTGTAAGTAAGAGATCAATCAAAACAACAATAGCTATTATTATAGTATGGACCACAACTAGAGTAATTTCATCACTTGGTGAGCAAGGATATACAAAAGACTAATGCAGGAATATGTATATTGGGCAAACTTTTTGAGCTAACAACTAGTCTACATTATAATGCCCAACTTTTTATCTTTGAACCTAAGATGGTAGTTGTGAGTAGCCAGGGGGGGGATTTCTGATGATCTTGCATGATAACAACCATAGTACATAACACTTTCTTTAAATAGTGAGATATTGTTTCTAAAACACAAAAAATAACAATTCTTGTTGTTCGTTTTGTATATATTTTGAAAGTCTTTTTCCACTGTCCTATTTAAAATTCTTCCGATGAAACAAAGTGATATACACAGGGTAAGGTTCTTGCAAAAAATGTAGTCCTTAGGGGCAAATTTTTTACACCTGATGGCTTCAATAATAAAATAGTAACAACGGTCTTTACTTGTCAATGGTAGACAAGTTATTATATGATTTTAATTTGAAGACATAAAGACAATGGAAGATCATAATGGCCATTCTTTTAACAGCCACGATTTTGTTGTACTTGAAATTTCTTAATTTTAATATTTTATTGATTTTCTTAAAATTACTTGTATTATTTGCAAAGAAACATTGCTTGGTACAGCAGCGCCTGTGAAATAGATACTGTTGGAGGTTATTATATTAGATAGCAAAGCGTGTTCACATATTGAAATAACTTGATGAATTATTTAGAGCAAGGGATTTTTTTATATAATTTTTTTATTAATATTAATGAAATGATTGAAACGCTATGTATGTGTGTGTTCTTTTTTATAGCAAAAAATTTTTTTCTTAAAGCTAGCTTTTTGTTTTGTTTCTTTCAAAAAAAAGCAGGTGTTTTGTTTTTGCTTTATGAATCGAAACTGTATTTTTCATTTTGACTTTTTTTTATCAGATTGTTCACATATTTGTTTTCTTATATCAAGTTTACCGATGCTAATAAGTTATGATGTTATATTAAAAACATAACATGAAGCAGGAAGAACATGTACAGGTGGAGAGTGTGCAGTTAAAAGTATTAAAATGTACTTTGGTGTATTAAATAAATGGATGGGAAGAGGATGCTGCTTTAAAATTGATTACAAGCAAAGTGAATTGGCTGCTGTTTTTAGGTAGAGAAAAAAGCAAAAATCAACAATCGGGTCAGAAAAGATTATTCAGTTCTCAGCTCTGACGTATATAATTACAGTTGTGATGGATGACTGTCACATGTTTTTTCGTAGCAGGATTTGTTTTGCAGGGTTCCATTCAAATCTGTGTTTGGTGATCAATAAAAAAGATTTATTTCTGCCAGGTTAGAAAATGAATCTGTGGTTATCTCCTCAAATTTATATATTTGTGGGTTTTACAAAACGTGCAGAATTTTTCACCGATGTTTCTCTGTACTTTGAAATGTTATTTTTAAATTAAAATAATAATAATAATAACATTTCAAGGCATCTCAAGGAAAGGAAAAAACATGAAAACTATTTGACTGGCTTACAACCCTTCCTTTCAATTGATGTTGTGGTTTGCATTTACAATGGCTTTTACCATAGGACATAATTTTCAATTTTTTGTACATCGTTGTCACAGACATCATTTAATACAGTTGTTGTTTGTATGACCAAAAGAAGTGATAGGGTGGTTGACATTAAAACAATATTCCTTAAGGATTGGAAATTAAAAAATAATGCTTGGCCAAACGATAGTACATAACAGGTGGGTGACAAATATGCAATGTATTTAAGATAGAACGCCACAGAAAAAAACACAACACCTTTTATGGTCCTGCTTGCCCTTTCTTTCTAAACTGTGGATATTTGATTTATACTGATAATCAGGAGCGTTTTTATAAACATCGTTTGGCATTAAAGAGAAAATATATCCGATCCTTACTACTCTTTGAAGAAGCTATTTCATTGTATTTAATTAGTGATATACCGCAAATTTTTCACATGTATGTAAAAGTGACATGAACTGAGAATTAGGGAATCTATCTATGCATTTAACTATATACATTTAATTATACTATATCCATTATCTATACTATACACATTAACCTATACTATATCCGTTTAACACTATTTTATATCCCTTTAACTATACCGTATATGTTTAACTACACTATATATCTTTATCTATACTATATACACATTTAACTATACTATATACACATTTAACTATACTATATCCGTTTAACTATATTGTATACGTTTAACTATACTATATACATCTAACTATACTATATCCGTTTAACTATACTATAAACGTTTAAATATACTATATACGTTTAAGTTTCACTATATACATTCAAGTATACTATCTCCGTTTAACTATATTATTTTCGTTTTAATATGTGATGTACATTTATTATATACGTTTAACTATACTATGTATTTTCTTATATGCATTTTTGCACTGAGCTTCTTAAAATTGCAATTAAATACTAGTGAGGAGAATTAGTCAGTATTTATATCTATATAATTTTTTTGATAAGTTGTTTCGTATGTGTTGATTTATGAGGTCAATGACGTCTGTTACCCTTTATAGTAGGTGTGGAAGAAGCACTACAACGATTTTAACGAATTGAATTTATCTTCTAGATTATTTTTTCTGTGCTACTCATAAAAATATCTTGGTTAAACTGCTTTCTAAATGGTGCCATTTAGATGTACCACCCGTTGTAAAAATCATGTGCCACCCGCTGTAAAATTATGTGCAACCCGCTGTAAAATCATGCTCATATTGTAATTGCAGTTAATTTTCCTGCTTTTGACATTTGACTTATTTATCAAACTTAATGATTGGTAGTTACGTGATATTAAAAAAGTTTTGTTAGTGATGCTGCGAGAATTGAAATTTGTGGTGGTTACAGAATATTATTCTGCTGCATCTTATATTTATTCAAGTTGTTTTATAGCTACACACGTCCTGTGTTTAGTAAAGACATATTTTGAATTTCATGGTGACTAAATTTTTTGTTTTTTTAACATGTTATGATTGTTTATTTTAGTTTAGTCGTGAAGTTTTCCCATCACTGAGATTCTCTATTCTGAAATTGGATGTTCTTAAAAAAACATAGTTTTCACTTGTTTTTTGTTTTCTGTTTTTAACACTATTTTTTATCCTGATTAATTTAGAACTATGTATAATAAGTTATGCGAATTTCAACTTAATCTTTTTTTGTCTTCAAACGATATAAATTAAGAGAAACAATGTCATCAGATTCCTTCTTTTCGCGAAATTTAACTCTTGTAAAATAAAGTTCTCTAACTTCGTGAAAATTAATTCTCGCGAAAATTAGTGTCTGCGAAAATTCATTCCCTTTAGGTATATTTGTTCGACAGTACGTCAAACTCATTTGCAGGCCTCCCACATCTATATGTCATATCAAGTACTTTAATTACTTTCGCGAAATTTTTTGGATAAACTTTCGCGAATGAAAAAATTCGGAAAATTTCGCGAGATTAACTTTCGCGAATGAAGAAACCCGCAAATTTTTGCGAGATAAACTTTCGCGAACAAGAATTTTTCAGTTAGAAAAAAACTTCAAAATTCTTAGCATAATTGAAAATGTTATAAATTTTCTTTCTTGAAATAAGATTTCTAAGTATTTTGTGCGTTTTTGGTGAAAAATGATAAAATAGCTTACTGGATAAACTTTCGCGAATGAAGAAATTTGGAAACTTTCGCGAGATAAAGTTTCGCGAATGAAGAAACTCGCACATTTTTGCGAGATAAATGGCGAAAAATCGCGAATTCGCGAAAGTTTCTCCAATTAAAGTATATATATATTTGACGAAATAAGGGAGGAAATGTGTGTTTAATAAGCATAAATATAGCTAGCTACATACTTAGCTGAGTCCCCCCCAGTTTAACTATATTAACTGGGTGTCTTAGCTACTGTAGCTAATGTTAGCTCTAAGCTCCATCAAGCTCCATAGCTAGCCTATGAGTTAAGTTGTTATTTCTCTTCTTTAGCTATTAAAAGCTACCTTAGTAGTCAAACACGTACGGATTAAGATGTAACAAGCTACAAAATATTTTAAAGACATTGAACTTTTAGGATAGTGTTCACATTCCCATTAAACTTTTTCAACTATATTATTTTCTTCCCATGAAAATTTATATCAATAATACGTTGTGATTTCTTTTGAATTTTAACTTTCTGTTGTATATTCTTATTTTTTATTAGAATTTTCTTTGTCGATATAGCGTTTCGTTCTGTGTTGTTTTATTGTTGGTATAACATTATATATTTGAAAAATTTGTCATATATTTTAGAATAAGTGGCGTGAGAGACCTACTGGTGTTAAATGTGTTACTTTCATTATATATATACGTTATTTATTTTATTCGTTTATTCGATGTGTTCATCTATTCATTCATTCATTTTCTTGTTTGTTTGTTTCGTTTAGATGAAGTAAAACCAACTGAAAACCGAATTATTATTCATTATGTATTCCCTTCAAACATTCATTCTTATACTTACCAGTGTTGGTATTACTGCTTTAAATTGTCCAGATGTTAGAGTATCTGCACATAGCAAGACAAGTGATAGAAAATGGCGTTTAACAAGCATTCTTAGTGGTAATTACACTATACAGGGTTTGCTAACGCTAGCTACTCCCGAATCTGATTGTTCTGTTGTGTCACGAGATGGTCTCGTACGTTCGTATGCAGTCAAATATGCAATTGACAAAGCCAATAAGGACAAGAATATGACCCGTTGGGCAACGTTAGGCTTGCAATTGGACGATGTCTGCAGGAGTCTACCAGTGACGATGGCAAGAGGCATTGAGGTTGTGTCCTTACATCGTCCGAATTCTGTTTGTCGGGCAGATTTCTTGAAATGTGATGGTGATGTCAAAAAAGAAGACGTGAAAAAAGCAACAGCAGTAATTGGTACTCAGATGAGTTTTACCACCATCCCTCTTGCAAGCTTGATGTCTTTGTATTATATCCCTCAAGTAAGTTATGCTGCTTCCAGCCGTTTGTTAAGCAAAAAAGAGCTCTATAAGTCATTCTTTAGAACAATCCCATCAGATACGAATCAGATATCCGTTATGTTGGATATCTTTGCCAGATTTAATTGGAACTATGTGTTTGCCATTGGCTCAGACGATGATTATGGAAAACTTGGAGTTTCTGATTTAAAGCGTGAGGCCTTAAATAGAAATGTATGTATATCACATGACGAATACATACCATACCAGTCTCAGAAAACCATACAAAGTGTGGTGGATGTTGTAAAGAAAATCAAGGCAGCTTCAAAGGCAAAGGTTGTTGTTTTGTTTTGTTACGTGGATGGTTTGGGTGACTACATACTAGAAGAGGCAGCTAGGCAAGGAGTTGACCGGGTATGGCTTTCCAGCGAAGCATGGAACCCTGGTGCAACTAATTTAAACATCACTTTGCAAAATCAAACCAGAGGTCTCTTATCAATATCGTTGAAAACATATAAATTAAAACATTTAGTTGACTACATGGAAGAGCAGATAAAAAATGATTGGGCTTGCAACATGTGGTTAGAAAATTATTTGAAAAACAGCGAGTTTAAATGTGAACCTACTGGAATATCAGCGGATAAAACTATGTTGACGGGAAATAATTGCAATGTGAGCATTAGCCACGTTGTTGAAAAATTAAGTGTGATGCCAGGGAAGATGGACAATCTAATCGATTCAGTGACTGCAGTGACAATTGCTGTAAAAAGACTCTTACAAAAACTCTGTGGTGCCAGTAACACAACCTGCAACAATCTCGAGTTTAAAGAGAAAGAAATGCGACAACTTACCGCGGAGATGTTCAATGTTTCTTTCGTGAACGACCAAAACATGACAGTCTCTTTCAACGACGCCGGGGATCCAAAATTTTCCTTCTATACTATTGAGAATTTACAAGTAGTTAACGGTTCCTACATGTTTGTTCCAGTTGGTAATTGGAGTGAGCAGGAAGAATTAGGTAGTCGTTTGAAACTTGACCTGGCTAAAATTAAATGGCCTTACTGGTTTGAAAACAAACCTGACAAGGAGAAAGCATATCCGCTTTCGCGTTGTAGTAGAAACTGTGTACCAGGAGAAGCTGTCGTGGGTCGCACTGGCTGTTGCTGGGCGTGCCGGAAATGCATGGAAAACAACCACAGTTCTGTGCCTATGGCACAAGCCTGCGAATCATGTGGTAAGTATCATCACACTGATCCCAAAAATACGAGATGTATTCTGACACCGATTTTATGGTTGGAGATATCTGACCCTGCTGGGATGTCCATCACTATTATCAGTTCGATTGGAATGATCGTTATGATCGCGGCCTGTATAATCTTGCTTAAGTTTCGAAATCTCGTCACCCCTAACGATCCGGCGCCGCATTTGATCACGATGTCATGCGTATTGCTGATCCTTACATTTGTTTACGGTCCATTGCACATCACTGAACCAACGCATCAACTTTGCCAAACTCGAAATTCCATATTCTTCTTGTTACTCATGATGTATTCCGCAATTTTGCTGATCAAATCTAAATTCATGACTAAATATTTGCAAAAACATGCTGAAAAGTCGTTTAAAGGTAACCTTCTGTCAGCGCAATTGATGTTCCTGGCCATATTGTTCCTTCTTGAGTTAGTGTCTGTTATTGCTTGGTTGTATATTGATAAAGTGCAAGTGCAAGAGTTTCGCCAAGCAGGTGTCCATGAAATTTGGAAACAATGTGAAGTATCATTCACGGCTGCCAGGCTGGTTTCCACTTTCATACCGTGCATCGTGTTGATCATAGCTACCTTCTGCGCTTTCCGTGAAAGAAACCTAGAGCATTCGTTTTACGAGCCCAAATTCCTGAGTTTCACTTGTATTGCTTTGTGTATTATTATTGTCGCTTTTTTGCCAACTTTTAAATACGTTGTTGGCATCTACAAAGCTATTGTGATGGCATTCACCATGGATGTGTTCGGTTATACTTTTATGGCGTGTTTGGTTTTACCAAAAGTTTATGTTGCAGTGATGCGTCACAGACGTGGAATCAGCGAATATCCAATGAAACCAGGCACAGCCAGCAAAAAGAAAGAAGAGGAAGATGTCGTACGAACGAAGAGCATGCCGACATCAACTAATGAGAGAACGGAATCTAGTATGATGGACGCGTCAACCGTGACTAAACAACACTCTAATTCTACCGTGTCCATAGAACCGACTAAAAGAGAGCGACCAGACGACATCGTAGAGGACGAGACAGACCACCCGAGAGTCAATGGATATAACAATGCAACGTACGAACCCGCGAACGAGGCTGAGTTGGAGGACGGTGACGTCATAATACGAGAGGAAAAGCCTCCCCCGTATGACAGCTTACGATATGAGAACACAAAGATGTAAGAGAAAAAAAATTGTTGGTTATAAGGAAGGCGATATTAAAAGTTTACTTTCGCTATAAAACTTGTACTGCAAGTATTTGTTCGCAAAAATAATGAATTTTATCAATAGAGAAAATTAGAAGTAATTTCTGCACCTAGAAGAGAGAGAGAGAGAATGCGACAGATTTATTATACTTAATTATACATACGCTTTCTATAGGCAACGCTAAGATGAAGTTTTAAGTAACACCCCCAGTTTTTCACTTTAAAAGCATTAAATTCTATGTATTCTATATACAGTGGACTCGCGATATAACTAACCTCCGATATAACGAACCAAAGTTCATTCCCTTAAGATTTAGCCCTAGGATTTAGCCCTAAGAAACTCTTTAATTTTTTTCTATATAACAAACTCCCGCTAAAGTGAACTCTTCATTTAACGAACCAAAACATGCAGTAGAATAAAAACAACTTTTGAATTTCAGATTTCTCAACAAGTGTTAGAGCCACTGATCTCTAAGAGATAATTTGCTAGGTTTATGAAGACGTTGCATTGTGTAATGTACACAAAAACTCTAAAATGCTGCTTTGATTCGAATTTGTTATGATTTTAATTTTCGGTGTAACGAACTCTCGATGTAACGAACTTTTTTTTCGGTTTCCTTCGCTGTTCGTTATACCAAGTGTTTACTGTACTCTATCCATCTGTCCATATTTTTTATAACGCCTTTTACACTGCGAATGTAAGCAAAGCCTTCTCCTGAAGTCAGCTACATGACACTGAGCTAAATAAAGCGTTGTCTATAGAAATAGTGCTTAATTAATACACACCAATGACACTTGTATATATATACATGCAAAACATATGTTTAAAGTGTTCAGTTCGTTTACAATTTTTTATCAAAGACTTTTTTTGAAAATTTTCCAGTCATATACTTAAGGGAAGAAAGTGTTTACAGAAGAAACTTTTGTGGGAGGTTTTCCGGAAAATTCGCAAAGGTCAATGTTGCCAAAGGTTATTACTCGCAAAATTTTCAAAAATTGAATAATGTCAAAATTTTACGTTAAACTGAACGGTAGAAGTTTACTGGTTTTATTTTCAGATCTTTTTTTTAATATAGCTAACCGTCATTCCAAGGAAAAGTGTATCACTGCACAAGATTATTACATTTATTAAAAGATTATCGTTTTCAAGAAGTATAATAGTTTTGCGATTTAATAATTTTTGTTTCCACTTGTTCCAAAACATGCAGTTTTACGAGCAGGCATGAAATAAACAAACGCATGCGTTAAAAACATTTCTCTCAAGTATTTATTAGTTTATAGGTGATATGTTTTTAGCCGTTCGGTTTAGTGTTTTAACAACTTTATATAAATCCTATTATTTAGTCTCTATAATTATAAGTACTAGTTATCGCACAGTGCCGAGAAAAATATTGAGTGTTTTTATGTTCTACATATACGAGATGTTCTAAATATACGAGAACATAAAAAACGAAAAAATATCAGCCGATATTTTTCGAGAGCATGTGCGATCACTTGTTTATCATATACTCGGTCTTATTTCATGTTAATTTCACATAGTCGGTTGCACACTGCTTAATTATGTTCACGATATTAACAAGCATTGTTATGGGGGCCAATAAAATCACTGCAAGGTAATTTATTTCATTTATATTTATGAACTTATAAATTATTTGAATTTATGAAGTCACGTGCGATTTAGATCATTATAACAAATTATGTTCATGTCACGCTTGAAAGAATTTGAATGGAAATAAAAACTATGAATTTTTAAAAGAATAAATTATCTTTGTGAAGCCAAATAACACAGAACTCCATCGTCGTGCTATTATATTATTCTTTCGAGTTGACTGATATAATTCAATTGTTTTTCATACCCGGAGGAGAGCGCGTGCTCTATCATTAATGACTATTTAATGACTGTTGAAACAAAAGAAAATTTTCGAATCATAAAGTGTATATTTGTGAAAATAAATTCACCGACACGTTTTTGCACTCTGTATAAGTAAAAATTGCACTCGTTTCTTGGTTGAAAAACAAAATACAGCATATATTTCGTGCAGATTAGCCAATCAAGTTGCGAGAAAAACTCAAAGTATATGATAACATCAATTACATGTTTTAGGAGCTAGTTGACGATGTCACAATTTTGCAGTAAAACATGAGATTTTTTAACAAAAAAAGTTAACCTCTTTTCACATGAAATCAACCTTTTACCATGAGGTCTCTTAGAAGGTTAGTATTATTGACAACTTTAGCAAGCAATCATTCTATAATGCTATAATATGATTTTTTGGGGGAACTGCAGGTTATAATTACAACGCTAAGTTTTCTTTTGTTTTTTTTAACCTTTACAAGAAAAAAAAAATTTAAAGACAGAATATTTTTTATCAACCTTGACAAGTGCTTTTCTTGTATAAAAAAGACAGAAAATAAATATGTTCTATATTACTAATGTATGCTTATTATATGCAAATTTAACTAATTATTAGTGAATTATGGATATTATTTGCCGGGTAATTACAAATATTGGTTTTTGAAACGTGTGTGCTTATTTTTATTAGTCATCTGTTATTTTTATTTTTTAACTTGTATCTATATATTTACTATAAGCTAATAGTTACTTAATATTTCTTTTATTAATTTATATTTCTGGGTTGTACATATTTGAAATATGTTGTAAGTAAACGGGGTGAAAAAATTCGTTATTATTCCATGTGCTTTCTTTGTTTAACTATTAAAACGACCTATACTAATGAAGAATTGACCCCTTTCCCGCCACACTTTACATTCAGCTAAACCATGTAGGGGATACCTTTGTGCGAAATAAAGTTTATAATAATTGGCTTCTGCTCAAAAACAAAGAGTTTTGGCATTGATATAAAAAATGGAAGCCTTACGAAACAAGAACGCGGGCTGTTTTTAAAGGCATTCTCCATATTTTTTCATGAAGGCCTGTTAATGTGAAAATAGCGTTTAATGATTACGAAAAATTAAACAAAAGTGACAACGTAAAAAATGTGCTTCAGTCATTTCTATCTCTGTAATAACAGCCGTCGAAATACGATATATTAAGGACGGGCGGCCCCGTGGATTTTTTCACGGATTGAGGACTATTCTCTTGTCTGTCTGTCCGCAAGAAAAGCGTCGTACAACGGGCACACGAAATAGCGTGTAATTTAAAGACAGGCAATCCCGTGGATTTCTCCACGGGTTAACCACTAGTCTCTTTAATAATACCCCTATTTTGTCTGTTTGTGGGCAAAATGGTATCACAGCAGTAATAGCTGTCTCTACACGATTTTATAACGGTGCTGCGGACATACGAAATGCCACGAAATGGGCACTTCAACGTTGAATCAACGTAGAAAAGACGTTGCATGTGACGTTGAATAGACGTTGATTTTGCGTTGAAAATGAAAGTTTTTTGACGTCTTTTTCCGACGTCTTTTAACGTCAGACAACAATGTCTTTTCAACGTTGAAACAACGTCTCGCAACGTCTAATCAACGTTGTTTTTATGGTTTAGAAATGTTCTCGCAACCGTTATTCAACTTCTTTTCAACGTTGAAACAACGTCTTGTTCAGATTTAGCAAATCTTGTAGATTAACTAGATCACAAATATAGTAATGAACTGTAAAATGGAATTTACGAGTAAGTACATACTGCACAGAAATACTTACGTCCGTGGATCGTCTCTCGCCCTTCTCGCTTTGTGAAGGGATACGAAATTCACAATTCTTACGAAAGTTTCCCGCCAATGCCTACGAGGGTTATTACACGCGACAAAGTAGGGTTGTAAATATGTGAGAACGTAGTAAATAAAGAGTTATTATTGTATAATAAACTATAATTTGATCATATTGATTGTATTTTACATATTAAACATTCAAAATACAAGTTAAACTATTTGTTTCGCTCAAAATACGAAGACGCAAACCCCCTGACAAATATTCGAAAAAATAAATCGAACGTTTAGTACGCTCTGTTGAAAAAACACCCATCGAATGTTTGTGTATGTTTCATTTGATGAGTGTGCAAAGTTGAAACACAAATGTTATTATTTTTATAAAAAAATTACGTCGGCATAATATATCCAATGGCTGACAAATTACGCATATAATGATTAAGTCAAATGCGTGTTGTTGTTATTAGTGCGTGAAAAATAGGATAGTCATAGTCAGTAGTATACTTTTAATTCCTTAGTTTATGACAATCTTCACAATAACATCGTGTACGCTTCGTTATTTTATTGGACAGTTTTGGAATAACACTTCTATGAACGTCTGTTTAAAATAAAACTTTGCGAACCAGCTGAGATAACTAAATTAATAAACAATCTTCTAAAATGTTGTGTAAACGTTGAAAAGACGTCAGTGGAATTATTAAATAAACATCTTTTATGGTCGTTAAAACAACGTCTTGTATTCGACGTTGTATCAACGTTGATATCACTTCAGGTTGAAACAATGGAGAGAAAACAACGTTGAATTCAAGTCCGGGAGCAACGTTGAAAAGACGTTGGACTTACGACAGTCGCAATAACGTTGCAAAACCCGACGTTGAAAAGACGTTGGATTTACGTCGGTCGAATCGACGTTGCAAACCAACGTTGAAAAGACGTTGGATTTACGTCGGTCGAATCGACGTTGCGAACCCAACGTTGAGAAGACGTGGAATTTACATCCGTCGTATCGACGTTGCGAACCAACGTTGAAAAGACGTTGGATTTACGTCAGTCGAATCAACGTTGCGAACTCAACGTTGAAAAGACGTTGAACTTAGAGTTGCGACGTCGCGACCAGAATTCAACGTTGAATAAACTTTGTGTGCCCGGCTGGGACCATAAGAGTTTACCACGGACTAGTTTCTCTTATACAGGATTGCCACGCCTCCTCAAGTCTTCTCAAAACTCCTCAAATTCTCCTCCAAGAGTACTTTTGGTAAAAATCTCCTTAAATTCTCGCTTTGCAAATTTGAAATGCCAGGTTAAGCCACAAGTAATGTGTGACCCAGAATTGAACGCTTGGTGGAGCGCTTAATAAGAGCCGCAAACTCAACAACCGCTCAACTAGACAACCACGTAAGATATCAATCCCATTTTCATGCTGAACGTTAAGCAGAAAGGATCGATTCACACTTTCATAGTCTCTGGCATGACTCGGCCGGGGTTTGAACCAAAGACCTTCCGCACTGACAGCGAACTTGAACCTGGAAGTATTTTCGCATCAATTTTGTGTAACGCGGGAACACTCAAACCGACTTTTCATATCCTTTTGTCATTTATGATTGCGATCGGTTTACGACATACTGCATACCTGTACAAAGCGCTCCACCTGGATGTGTGGCACAGTTTTAAATGGGAGCTTTAAATGCACTAGGATCTCCTTCGCAGGACCCTCATTGATAACAGTTCTATTAGGAACTGAAGAGGCTATCCTGGGTAAATAATAGTAATAATAATAATTCATGACGAACTGTTAAAGCGTAAAAAGCAATATTCGTTCTTTACATTTAGTTGTGGAAGAATTTATTAATGGGAATTTTAATTCTACGCAGAAACATACCAAATTATTGCATAGCCAGTTGAGGCAACAAAGATTTAAAAAATTTAGAGGTATTAGAGGTATTCCTCCTTCTTAAGACTATTTAGTATAGCATTTTTAATTAATACAATCCCTGTGTTGTTTTGCTTCCTCATCAAAACAAACTTTCGATTTTATTGTTATGTATCATATTTTGCAGACTTATCTTATTTTACCGCTAAAAGAGAATATTAAAGGAAATGTATTTAATTTGAACATGTTCTGGTTGTCAGTTTTCTCATGTATATCTTTCAATTTTTACAATAAAATAGGCACCTCACAAAAATTTGCCAACAGGGTGATTACGCGCCTAACAGGTTGTCTATATTGTTGCAATAAAAAGGGTAAATTTCTTGTACCTTAACCTTCCGGGTGGTCTGGTTATCACACAATGTTATCCAGAATGCGCGAAGATAGAGAAACACATCAATGACGAAGATCTTTTTTGAGCCCTTTTGTAGCCCCTTTAAACAACAGTTACACAAAAATTACGGATTTCAATGAAAACCAAGCTTAAATACAGCTAAGGCCCACCACATATTTCCGCATTTTCTGGAAGAACACAAAAAAGTGCAATAAAAAAATAGTAGGAAAATAATGACATTCAGCCTCAGCCAAAATTTAGACATTCTTGTTAACAAAACGTATATAATTGAAAGGCAGGTAACAAAGAGTTGTTCGCATTTGTTTCTTGATGCAAACCTGATCGATGCAAATTTAAATGTGTAACAACATTCTTTCGAATTTAATCACTTTTAATTGTTATTGTTGTTTGTTTGTGTTTTTTCCCCGCCTTTTTTAGCTTTCAGATGAAATCGACATAATCCAGAAACGAAATTGACATATGACTTTTCAAAAGAGAACTGTAGCAACGTGAACGTAGATACACGACTAGAAAACTGATCTCCTACTTTTTAGACGCGGAATAAGAAAAATTATTCATTATTGCTGAGAAAAATTGCGTTAGTCCGAAAGACTTGAATTTGGTGTATGAGAAATTTAAAACTAGTGTTTATTTTTCAAACTTGCGTAATCTAGCTCTTGACAGTTTATACAACTTTGATCAATTTTCTTTACAGGTCTAAGGTTAGTATTTTCAATTTCTTTAAAAATCGTTGCTTGGACTTTTTCGGTTAAACCTGCTGTGTTATTACTTCAATTGTCGAAACTTTTGCGGTTAGAAACGAAATTTTCCAAAAACGGCGGTTCGCAAAAATTTATAAACGGGGAAAATTTCGGTTAAAAATGGTCTATATCAGTTTTAAATTTAGGTTCAATTCTTGAAATTTTTATGGTTAACTTTTGGGTAATTCGCAAAATTTTCTAAAAGCATCGATTTGCGGCAGCTTATGTTCGCCAAATGCAAACTACTTGTTTTTTTCCGCACTTAATTAATTTTCCGACAAGGTTTTTGTCATAAAATTGAAGGTTGGTTGAAAGTTCGTGCTCTAGAAGCTCTTTATCCTTAAAGCACAACGCCATATTTGTCCTCCCTAGTTTCTACGCTCTTTCAAAGCAGTTGAAGGACTTAACATCTTAGTTGACGACGACAGCATTCTCTTTTTTTTAATGTTAACGCCAAGGGAAAATATGTTATTGTTGCCTTTACGGAGAAGGCGAACTGTGTTTAGTAATCTTGATCCTATTTTAAATGATCATTTTAATATATGCTAATTAAGGAATCAAGCGATTGCAAAAAGGCGTTAACACCTGTTATTAGTAAAGATTTACGCTGCAACTTGCTCTAATATCTGCATATGTTTGCGGTTTATTATTTATTAGTACCTTTTGTTTTTCTATAATACATCCCTTGTTGCATAAACATACTGTTCCTTGAATGTGTCAACAAATAAAATAAATTATCATTAGCATGAAAAATATCTCGAATTTGATTGGCTAACTCTAGATATATGATATATTCGGAGTGAGTTTTCTCATATTTAAAGTGCAAAAGATTGAAAAAAAACTCATGATGGCGGAACTTGGCGGGATATTTTTTGTAAACAAATCTAGTTTACAAATGTTAGCTTAAAATTGTGTTTTGAGATGAAAAAAAATAATTCATATTTTAACATCTTGTTCAGCGTATTTTTTTTGTTCACTGCGGTAATTTTTATTAAAAAAGAAGCTGTCTTTGGATCAATTTTGCCCTGAAATGTTATCTGTGCCAAATAAGTTTAAATTTAGTTCATCTTCACTGTGCCATATTTTATGAAAAAGATCAAATAGTCTTAATTATTTGACCAATTTTTGCCTAAAACGACGTTTAAGGTGACAAAAGAGACAGACCTATTAATAAGCGCAGCGCCATGGAGAGACAAAAAGCTCTGGGAACGAGGTTGGTCACCAAGAAGTTATGAAGCAAAAATTAACATCGTACTCTGGTTACTCTGTACTTATAGATAATTATAAGTTTGCTGGCCTAAATAAATCATTTATATTCTAATTAAAAAATAAATAAACAAACAAACAAATAAAATATATTTATTATATTTCATGAAAATTAAGCACAAAACTGCAGAAAAAATTCCGCGATTCACGGAAGGTATTCTCGTGAAACCTTTCGGGTAGCGGTCGGTTAACGAAAAATGCGAATTGTCGTTTACCGGTGTATTCACACATTCAAAATGGGGATTTTAAGCGGCAGCATCACTCTCGTTCGGCTGGCATCACAGTGTAGCTGCTAAGCTAAGTATCTACTCTTCTATGTTTATTCCATGAAAAAAGGAAGAAAAAAAGATTATTAATTGCAAGGAAATAGCCAGACAGACAGAAATAAAAAAAAAAGAATTAAAAAAAAGTGAAAAAAATGTCCACAGGGTTTGAACCCGGACCACTCTACTTTCTGAGCAAGAAATTAAACCACACGAACACGAACCACTTGTATGGTTTAGAAATTTTGGAGGACTTTCTTCAGCAAAAATCTCAGCAAGTATTCAAAAAAAATTAATTCGTTTTCACTTTTACAGGTTTTTTTCTGATGATAAACTATCATCAAAATTACAGCTGACACCAGAATCATTCAAATGTGCTATAAATCAGTTTCGCCTGTTCGTGTTATCTTCAGCAGAGAAACCAGAGAAAGTCGTTCACCTAACAATCTCGTCCTGATTTTTTGTGGTTTGCGTGACGCAATCCGCGATCCGCGAGACATATGTTTGAAGTTAGGGAAACAACAACATCTGCATTTCCCAAATCCGGACTTTTCAAAATATCTTAAGTTATCCTACTGGCAACTAGTTCTCGCTATCTTGTATTGATCCGAATTTTTGATCAAACCAGATGTTGATTTACATTAAAATTTTTTTATTTTGGCATTATTTCATGAGTCTAACTACACACTTCTTTATCTTTCTTTGTTTTGTTTAGACCAACAAGGAGACACATGCACATATCAATCACTAAGTATGGGCTTTACATTTTTATTCTTATACTTGCCAGTGTTGGTGTGACAATTGCTCTGAATTGTTCAGATGTTAGAGTATCTGCATATAGCAAAGTAAAAGGCACAAAATGGCGTTTAACAAGCATTCTTAGTGGTGATTACACTATACAGGGCTTGCTAACGCTAGCTACTCCCGAATCTGATTGTTCCGTTCCGTCAAATATGCAATTGACAAAGCCAATAAGGACGAAAGCATGACCCGTTGGGCAACATTAGGCCTGCAATTGGACAATATCTGCAAGCGTCTACCAATGATGATGGCAAGAGCCATTGAGGTCATTTCCTTACATCATCCAAATTCTGTTTGTCGAACAAATTTCTTGAAATGTGATGGTGATGTCAAAAACGCAGATGTAAAGAAAGCAATAGCAGTAATTGGTACTCAGATGAGTTTTACCACCATCCCTCTTGCAAGATTGATGTCTTTGTATGATATCCCCCAAGTGAGTTATGCTGCTTCCAGTCGTTTCTTAAGCAAAAAAGAGCTCTATAAGTCATTCTTCAGAACAATCCCATCAGATAAGAATCAGATATTCGCTATGTTGGATATTTTTGCCAGATTTAATTGGACCTATGTGTTTCCCATTGGCTCAGACGATGCTCAAGGAAAACTTGCAGTTTCCGATTTGAAGCGTGGGGCCTTAGATAGAGATGTATGTATATCAAATGACGAATACATACCACACCAGTCTCAAAAAACACAACGAAGTGTGGTGGATGTTGTAAAGAAAATCAAAACAGCTCCGAAGGCTAAGGTTGTTGTATTGTTTTGTTACGTAAATGGTTTGGGTAATTACATACTAGAAGAGGCAGCTAAGCAAGGAGTTGACCGGGTATGGCTTACTAGCGAAGCGTGTAACCCTGATGCTGCTAGGTTAAGCATGAATTTACAAAATCAAACCAAAGGAATCTTAACAGTATCGTTAAAAACATATAAATTAAAACATTTAGTTGACTACATGGAAGAGCAGATAAAAAATGATTGGGCTTGCAACATGTGGTTAGAAAATTATTTGAAAAACAGCGAGTTTAAATGTGAACCCACTGGAATATCAGCGGATAAAACCATGTTGACGGGAAATAATTGCAATGTGAGCATTAGCCACGTTGTTAATAAATTAAGTGTGATGCCAGGAAAGATGGACAATCTAATCGATTTAGTGACTGCGGTGACTGTTGCTGTTAAAAGACTCTTACAACACTACCTACAACGGCCTGGAGTTCAACAACAAATACATGCAGCAACTGACATTGGAGATGTTCAATGTTTCTTTCGTGAACGACCAAAACATGACAGTTTCTTTTAACGACGCCGGGGATCCAACATTTGCCTTCTATACTATTGAAAACTTACAAGTAGTTAACGGTTCTTACATGTTTGTTCCTGTTGGTAATTGGAGTGAGCAGGAAGAATTAGGTAGTCGTTTAAAACTTGACCTGGGTAAAATTAAATGGCCTCACTGGTTTGAAAATAATTTGGATAAGAAACATCCGAATTCACGTTGTAGTGAGGAATGCGTACCGGGAGAAGCTGTTTTTGGCCGGGTCGGTTGTTGTTGGGGATGTATTGAATGCCAAAAGAACGATTACACTTCCATGTATATGGCACAAGCCTGCGGATCATGTGGTAAGTATCACCACACTGATCCCAAAAACACGAGATGTATTCTGAAACCGATGTTATGGTTGGAGATGCCTGACCCTGCTGGGATATCCATTATTATTATCAGCTCGCTTGGAATGATCGTTATGATTATGGCCTGTATCATCCTGTTCAAATATCGGCATCTCCTCACTCCCAACGATCCGGCGCCCCATTTGATCAACTTGGCATGTGTTTTGCTGATCCTTACATTTGTTTACGGTCCATTGCACATCACAGAGCCTACGACTCAAGATTCTATATTCTTTTTGTTACTGATGATGTATTCCGCCATTTTGTTGACTAAATCAAAATTCATGATTAATTATCTGCAAAAACACGCCGAAAGATCGTTCAATGGCAACCTGTTGTTGGCGCAGTTAACGTTCCTCGCCATATTGTTTTTCGTCGAGCTGCTGTCTGTTATCGCGTGGTTGTATATTGATAATGTCCAAGTTGAAGAGGTTCACGAAGTAGATATCCATGAAATTTGGAAAAAGTGTGAAGTTTCCTTTACCGTTGCTCGACTTCTTTCTACTTCGATTCCGTGCATTGTGTTGATCATAGCCACCTTTGGCGCCTTCCGTGAAAGAAACCAGGAGCATTCCTTTTACGAGCCCAAATTTCTGAGTTTCTGTTGCATTGCTTCGTGCATCACCATGGTAGCGCATTTACCAACGTTCATATTTGTTGTTGGAATCTACAAAACGCTTGTGATGCCATTCACGTTGGATGTGTTTGCTTTTAATTTCATGGTGTATTTAGTTTTTCCAAAGATTTACGTTGCGGTGATGCGTCACAGACGTGGAATCAGCGAATACCCAATGAAACCAGGCACGGCCAGAAAAAAGAAAGAAGAGGAAGAAGTCGTACGAACGAAGAGCATGCCGACATTAACTAATGAGAGAACGGAACCTAGTATAATAGACGACTCAACCGTGACTAAAGATCACTCCATGTACGAACCAAACGATGACCCGATAAAAACAGATCAACCTGATTATATCGAGAGGGATTACGCAAAGGTTAAGGAGAACGCTGATGATACGATCGAGTCAGCGGAAGAGGCTGGATTGGAGGACGTCGACAAGGAGAAAAGCCTCCTCCTTACGACGACTTGCGTTACGAGAACATAAAAATGTAAGCGCGAGGACAGATTTCTGACAATAATGTTGTTGTTGTTGTTGTTGTTGTTGTTGTTGCTGCTGTTGCTGTTGCTGTTGTTGTATTACTATTTTGTTTACTTTGTCTTGGAAAAACTTGTTTAGAAAGGCGAGACGGATCTTTCAGAATTTCAGAGGAAGCAGTCACACATGCATGTATAACACTATCTTCAACAACTCCACTCAATAATGAATCCATCAGAATCTCTCAAGATTCGTCTTTACGTCAATACATGCAAGCAAAATAGAAGAAATTAGATTTCCTTAAACGTGATAAAAGTACGATATAACTAATTATTATAAATAACTATTACCTTTTTTAAGTATTACAGTACAAGTGACTGGAAAACTACAAAAAAATTGAATCGCCTGACAATACGAATTTTTTTTGTCTAAAACCAATTTTGCCGGGAATTTAAGAGATCTCTATTCCAGTTATCTGGAAGATAATTTCTTTTGTCTAAAATTCAATTTGACTGCAAATAAAAGCGTTTGACGAAATTACCGATATTCGTATCAGCAAATGAGATTGGAAACGAAATTATAAAAATTATTAAATATATTATACTTTAGACCACTCTAGATAGTTTGGAAAAAAATAACGGAGGTGCCACCATGAACTTGAGGAAATCCATTGGTTATTTTAGGTCCCAACATATCAATTTATGTTGTTTTTAGGCTAACTTGGTTGCCTTTTGGTATTTTGCAAACCGAAATATACGAAGGTTAATTTCATGTACTCCTTCGTAAGAAAGAAAACTTAGGAGAGGGTGAGAAGAATAACATGTCAACTTTATGTTGAACCAGAGTGATAGTTTGTTAAATGCCTAAAAATGACCTAAATTAAAAATTTTTATGCTGATGGCAGCATTTCTATTTTCATAAATTAATGCAATCAGTGGATAGACGTTGATAAAAATTTGTTTCGAAAAATGGTTTGTTAGGTGAATATAAAATTTGGTCAGTATAGACCTTATTTTATTATATATAATTTGCGGTTCCCTCTTAAGGCTAGCTACTTCCATGCATTTCCTGCTATAGTGCAAAAAGCTGTGGGAAATTGAACAAAATCTCTAAATTTGTCTAAGTAAGTATAAATAGAAGTGAAAGTGATGTGAAAATAATAAGCATGGTAAAGAACATGGGACCAACTGGGGATTCGATAACGTACGATATAACAATTTCGATAGCAAGGCACTTGGTAGAAGCAAACGATGTAACGCGGCTAAAAGATATAGAGGGTCCATTTATTTACATGTACGAGACATTGGAGCAATTCATCCATTAAAGTTTAGAATTTATAACGCAAAACAACCTCTAAACAACCAGTTTCACTTCGTTTTATTTCATGCAGTCGGTTTTACTTTCTATTCAGCTTTATAAAAAATATAGACGAAGATTTATCATGGCACATTCATGTTTACTCCAATTGCACCTCCGATTATTACGGAGAAGTATGTACGTAAAATGAATTAGAGCAACTTTGTGCATCGTTAACATACTACCTGGCAGCAAGCGTGATGCGATCGGCGACCTCGAAACTAGAAGCTGCAGAGTAGCCAACTGCACTACTTATACGGTAGCAACGCAAACAGGTAGCTAGTACATTTGTTTAGGAGAGGTTCACCCTTGGGTTACCTGCTATTTTCTTCTCGCTTCAAAAAGTGTTTGAGATCAAGCCAAAATTTTTATTGTTAGAAAGACCGAAGCAGAATTTTGGTTGAAGTAAGTTAAACACTGTTTTTTGATCGTGTAACCGAATGTCATTTAATATTAAAAACACGAGGCAAAAGAAGAATGGGTGCTACTCTGATTCGATCATAGTTGGAGTTTGTGAGAAATATGTTTTTCGTTAAGTTATTATGAAAATTGTTACGATGATGAGGTGAAATAAACGACGTTATTACAATTTTAAAAAAATCATAAATGTAGGGAATGTCATAAAGTGTCGTTGTCTCAAGAATGTCTAATAACGACGTGCGATTATTTAAAGGACATTCAAACTTAAGGCTGTTTTCCACTTCAATAAAATGTTTCATGGAAGTCACGGAGAAGAACAGAACAGAACAGAAAATTTTATGCTGGTAATTTCTACTTTAATTTTCTACCTGTCGTTTCCGCACAGAACGCAAAGAAAAAGTTGAACTCGATTCTACTTTCTCCGGAACGGAACGGAAATTCTCCACCCGCGTGATGTAAACATTTGAAGTGCGCATGCTCAGAAGAATTTCTGTTCCTGTCTGTTCCGTTCCGCGGAAAATTTTCTTAAAGTGGAGAAAACAGCCTTTAAAATTAGTTACTAAGAAACAACCACCTGATAATTATACAAATATGTGCACAATTTATGTTTTGCACCAGTTGCTTATACGAAAATTGCTTAGGTAATCACTGCAAGTAAAAAGAAGACGCATGGCGTGAAAAATATTGGCATCGAACGTTTGTTTTCTTGTCGCCGTTTAAATTGGTATTTACACTCGTTTTTCTTACTGACAAAACAACTTTCTGAAGGCTAGACAACAGTGCTTCTTGTCGTCTTATTTTGCGTTTTTGATAATAAAGAGAGTACTAATTAGATTCCGAATGTCCATAACGACCATTTAAAAAAGCGTGCGGTTGAAATTTGCTGTAATGCAAGTGTAATTTGTAGTAGATGACGTCTTTATGCTTCAACAATGTAGAATTACAGCCAATATTTTATCTAACAACATTAAACAAAAAATCAAAAGTATTCTAGACTGGCATGGTTATCCATTGTGTTACTCCTAAAAAACGTCATTCGTACTTACTTAAGCTCCAATTAATATTTTTTGTTTTTTATTTTTGCAGCGAAGCAACATCTACTTCGCGCGTATTAACTTCTGTGCAACATCAATAGAAAAGTATTTCGCGCGTGTAAAATTTTCGTACAAGTTTAAATTCCCCCATGATTACCAAAAAAAAATAAAAAAAATAGGAACATTCTAGGATTTCGGCAAAATATAAATACATATTTTACGTAAACTGTAGGATTATTCGCCCTATTACTTTTCACCCAAAGCGTTTTGCGCGTAATTTCTCCAAAAGTTTCACACATTTTGGTACAAAATTAACAATAGGTGCCACTAAATTGGCTCTCCAGTTTGGATTACTAGTACACAACTGAAAACTCACCAGCTTCGACTGATTTTTTAAATCCAAGTACATTTTTGTGTCTTTTAAGCTGTATGTCCAATTATTCGTTTCTTTTCCTTTCATCCCTGATTGATTTACCGTAATGCTTCATTAAACGCCTCGTGCTATTAAATACCCTCTTTTTTATTACCCCCTTTCCAATGATTATTTCAATAAAGCAGATGCCCACGTTTGAAGAAAACATAATACAAATAAATTTCAACGTTCAGGGTTTTCAGAAAACTTAGTCAAAATATGCGGAGAAGGTGATCGATCATGCACCAACTTTAACATGATTGACGATGACGATGTTGATAATGATATAGATGTTATGTGAAAGAATAGGCACTCTATTGGCAAGAGGATAGAAGGATATACAAAAATATATTAAATTCCTCCACTTTTTATTAAAAGCTCCTAAGGTCGCCCCCCCGGGCGTTTTTGCCAGGAATTTTGCCAATAGGTAAGGTAATATATAAAAGACGAAATAAAAGTCGCATATTATATATTTATTTATAACTTAAATTATACTTCCAAATAATTTACTACAATTTATAAATCCGTCATAAAAAGCAACCTTGTTCCAAAAATATCTATACAAGAGTGCATAACTTATTCATACGGAACCTGGGAACTAAATACTTTCGACAGATAAGTTCCTACGTTTATGCCTTATCGAGGGTGAGTTTGAGTGTGAGATTTAGTCCCCCTGTTTCAAGCATGAAAGTCCAATTAATTAAAACACTACTTTTGCATTTAAATATGACTCTGGCAAAAGTCGTCTTAAACAAAGTAATACAACTATAATAATTTAGTTTTAAAAAAAATTCTGTAGAACTTGTCGTGTCATGTTTGAAGCGCGCATTTCGCATATATTTTTCGTTGTGTACACGTCTCACACGTGACTTTACAGCACCAATGAAATTTGCAGTTGCATTTTCCATTTTTAATTTCTCTCACATAAGAATGTTTCCTGTACCCACAGCTTCCGCAGAGTTTATTACACGTTGCTACATTCTCGTGGACACATTCTCGGTTCAGAGTTCCTGCAATACCCAACAGCTTGTTCGGCTTGCAGTAGTCGGGTGACTCGTCTATGTATACCAAATTTGTCCTGTTTTTCGAAGTTTTAACGACAGATCTCGTCACCGGGTCTGCGCTCGGATTTGTCGACGATGTTGCGTTGTTTCTTTCTGGTTTTAATTGTTCTGCTGAGTCGTACAGTTTTTTTAGTTTTAAAGAAATCTCTTTTAGTGAAACCGGGGTTGTTTTGAAGCATCTTTTAGTGGAGCAATCACCGGATAAGCCATAACATCGACAAACTCTTGGTAAACCATCTTTCAAAACCTGAAATGAAATAAAGATATTAGAGATGACATTCGAGATTATAATACCGGTATACGTCTGTCTGTCACGCAAAATGGTAACCGCAGTAGCGAGGGCACACAAAAATGCGGTAAATAGAGGACGGGCGAACCTGTGGATTTATCTACGGGCCACCGACTAGTTCTAGAAAATTTTGAAAGGGTGGAGCTAATAAATAATGTAGAAAAGAAGGAAATAGAAACAGAGAGGTAAAATTAGCTGCTAAAACTTTTTTTTCAGATAGTTGAACTAAATATTCTAAAGTAAACACATTCGGCCAAAGTATTAGTTGACTGGACCTCTCCAAGCTCTACTGACAGACATTTATTTTGGATTTTGACGGGCCATTTTTATCTAACTTCAAAAGTCGAGAATATTTTTAAATAACATAGGTCTTGCATCAAAATCCAAGGTACCAATCTTTATATTACTGGTTAAATTGACCAAGAGGTTATAGCTAGATTTATAGAAGATAAAATTAACCAAATTCTGTTCTTGCTACTAAAAATCTCGACGACTTTCAGCAAAACATTTTTCACAAAAAGGAAGGAACTTTGTTTTCTTCCTCGGATTATGAAACTTTGCAATAAAAACTCAAATTGCAATTTCACGCAAATAAAATAATTACCTTAAAACCAGTCATTACATTTTTCCAATTGAACTCCCTTCTGCTTTTATCTTTTATATATTTGTAATCTAACTGTCTCATAACGTTCTTTGCTTGCTTGAAGCCATGCTTTAAATCCTTACACGAAGAGGCTTTCTTCCCATTGTTTACAGAACAAGGACAGTCTTTGCCACGTCCCATTTGACACGCCCTCATCACGTGATGAGCTAAGCTAGCTGCAATCATTGCATACACAAAAGATGTTTCTTTACTTGCTAAAGAAAGACAGAAAAAAGATTAATGTCTGTCCCGGACATATTAAGTTTATTTTTAAGTTCGTAAATTCAAAATTGATTGTACCTGTTGGGTATAGCGGCGTCAGAGATATTGGAGATTCTGTATCTTTCATTCGTGCAGGTATCGGACAATTCCATCTGTCCATTAAAAAACGATCTTGACATAGTTCATAAGCCACTGAGTATCCAGTCAGTATAGTCTTCGTGTTTACCCGTATCCTGGGATTCTAAATATGAAGAAAATACGTAATTTGATTGGTTCAGGTTTAAGTCAGACAAACTAATATAATGTTTTGTGTCGTACCTGTTGTATCAGCTGCTTTCTCTTTTTAACTTTTCTTTGTGAACGTTTTCCATTTCTAGAAGAGAAAAGTAAAGTTACTTAATGTAGAGTTGGCTGAATATAGGTACGCTATTTAACCGTATTCCTGCTGAGCGTGAGTGAGGCGGGAGGGGGTAAACTTAGATCGTGTAATTTCGAAAATACGTGCTGTTTTTAAGTTAGACTTTTATTAAGTAGAATATTGTGTGTAATATTTTGGGCATTCTAATTGGATCACAACCTTTTCCGATGCTAAGAAGAAAAAATTATTTCTTCTTCTGGCGACGCAGCAATTATGTTCTGCCAACCATATAATACCTGCATCCTTATTGCACGTGATAACTGATATAATATATCGACCTTCAAATCCAATATATACAATCCATACATATGCGAGTCGGAAGCAGTATTTCATGTTTCATGTTACCTTCAATGACGCCGTTACATAAACGACTTAAATCGCTTGGCAATGATATTGGTGCCACATGAAAATATGGAGAACACGCAATATATTTTAGAGAAAGCTTTTTTGATTTGTCTTAAGCATTTTTTAGACAAAATTGTGTTTAGTATGTTTGAGAAAGACAACGCAGATACAACCTAAGCTACCACTGTATTAAGAGGAATAACATTATTGTGCTAAGCCAAAGAACAGCGAATAGGGGGAAAGTAACCCTCTAACAAAACACTTTCCTATAGTGGACACGCCCAGCAAATGGTCATCAAATTTGTTTACATTTTACTTAGGACAAAACTAAATCTTAAATCGTGTTTGCTTAAACAAAACAAAATCTCAAAGTGTTTTTTAATAATATATCAAAAAAATATTATCTTAAAGCTTCTTGAATACTTTGGGGGGTTTTTTAAACTTTAATTTGACACGCAATAGCAGGTCTTTAAAGCAATATAAGTCCGAAAACACCTCTATGTATCGGCGAACTCTCTATGGCGGACACTTTTTTTAAGGTCCTCGTGATGTCCGCTAGAAAGAGGTATCACTCTATGTTATGGTGTTATCAACCAATCGGAAGTTATGCTAATGACTAGTGTGCCACGTGCCATAATATGATTGACAGGTTGGTGTTGTCGTTTACATCGGCGCATCTTTTATGTGGTGTTCTTGTCGTGTTCGTGTTACATGGTGTTTGATGATGATCTCAAGTGTTATTTGGTTACAACTTGAGAGATTGTCACTTTACATTGAACGTCCTAAACTTAATCAGCCACAAAATAGCACAGTTGGAACAACAATACGAACCACAAGCAAATCTAGAGATCTTGTTGACATTGTTCACGCCGCAATTATGACACATTAAAAGCAAACGTTCTTGCTTGTATTTCTTTGTCATGTTCTCTTGATGTCATTGCAATTTGAAGAATTCTTAGAGAAAACTACCATGGCGTAAACAACATTAATAAGCTATCCTACTTTCTGACAACAGGCCATTTTTAAATCTATTCTTCTTATTCTACTTTGGTAAACAGAATCCTAACCAACGAAAAGTATTATACACCTGAAACTTTCGTTCAACGATGAATTAGAAAATATATACAATTTAGTCAATCTAATATATTTTTTGTCGTAATTTTGTTTCCTTAAAAAGAAGTCATATTTTTATAATTTTAATGTCGTAGAAAGAAGTGTTTCTGTTTTTATTGTTAAGTATTTCATTTCATAGAGAAAGCTAAAGTAACTGTAATAGTAAAAATGGATCATAAAAAAGAAATTTGAATTGAAAATATGAAATAGTACAAATATTTTAGAAAATAGTTCCTAAAAGGAAAAAAATGCTTGTACAAAAACGTCGCGTTTGATGTTCTAAGGCAACCAGGAAAAAACACAGCAATGGAACTAAACGGTGCCGCACGTTCATCATAATTCTGCATCAATATTCTCAGCAAGATTTTATAGTATATCACCTTGCGGTGTTATGTGAAGTTTCAATGTTAAGAAGATTCTATTAAAGTCGGTTTATACTTAATACGGTTTATACCCCAGGGAAGAAAAAAATAAGAAAAAAGATAGACTGAATAAGCGAGAAAAAGAATACTAGAAGCTTTATTATGCAATTTTAAATCCGCTTTAGCATGTTTACACAAAGAGATAATAAGGCGTTATGGATGATAATGACAAATTTTATTTTCACTATTGTTCACCTTATTAAAAAAGGAATATTTCCGATTATCCGTTACAACTGTATTTTGAGTGTAATTTATTGAATAATACTCCACTGCAATGAGAACAGCATGTCGCTGAAATTGATCCGTATTGATACTTCTACTGACAATGATAAATGGTATTCTCGTCATTGCATTCAGCGATTGATTTCTTTTTGACTCGAATGATTGAAAGCAGCTAGCCATTGAATGACGACAACGTTCATTCATTCAATTTTATTAGCTGGAAATGCAAAATATATTTCCTGATTATAAAGTGCCGATTATCGCATTAAAAGTGCACCCTATCGGGAATTTTTTTATTTTATTGGGATAGTCCGAGCGATAACAGAAAATGGAAGTGACTGGAATTCTCTCTTGATTAAATATTGCATTGCAATACTTACATCAAAGTTTCTAAAAAAACCTTTCCCTCTATTGATTTATACTAGTCGCAAAATATGTGTTCACGAAAAAAAGGCTTCTACGTAGGAGAGTGACACTAATTGATTTTGATCTCTGTGCTAATTTGAAATTAATCTTAATTGGTCTTCTCTCCCCTGTCCTTCCGTTAAAGGAAAGAGTAAGTCATTGTTAGCAATGGTGTTGTTTTGTTGCTGTAGGTTCCGCTTCTAAATCTGATATTAATTATAGCCTGTCGATATAAACAAGTAATTTAAAAATAGTTGGATATAAACATGTGATTTGTGAGGCCAGATCAAACCACATCTACTCCCCTAAACGACTTTTAAACACTGTGAAGTAATCGCTATCAGAAATTTTATTTGTATGATACGCTGTTTTGCAATTCTAAGTTTGTTTCGTAAGAAATTCCTTGAAACCACATTTCTCTCTCATTAAGAGACGATTGAATAAAAACGTAATGCGAATGCTTAAAAAGAATGTGAACTTAAGCCTCGATACAAATATGTATAAATAAGTAGCCAGTCCTACAACCTTACATATAGGGATAGAAGGATAGTGTACATCCAAACTTTTACCCATGGTTGGCACAAACAATTTTCCTAATCCTGTTTAGTGTTCTTAAAGCATTGCGAGGTTTGGTCCAATATAGCATATAAGAGTCAGCAAATGCACAGCTAGAAGCTAAAAAGAAACATCTGTATTACATTTTGGTATTAATATATGTCCTCTGTGTGTGTCCTCGCTATGAGTTAAAAAATTATGTAATGATTCCAAATTTAGCTATGATGGTGTTTGGCGTGAGAATGTTTAAGATTTAAAACTGCTTAAATAAGGAAGATGGATATATAGACCGGAGTACCTACTTAAGCTGGAAATATACTATGTAAATAAACAAACCCACCACAAAGATGTAATGAATGGAAGAAATAAGAAGAAGATTTTAAGAGAGGACCAAGAAAACAAGATTGACGGAGATAAGAATTCGTGAAAAAGAGAAAAGGATTAGCGAAGTAATCGACAAAAAAACCCAAAGCGAATCAGTAAAAATCCTTTATACTCTGTTACATTTTAAGCAAGCAACACGGAAAATAATCATCAAGTAATATAGACAATAAAGATCATCAACGGACATCCTGAGTACATTTACAGGATAAAACCTGATTGATAGATGATTATTGATCTAATCAAAACCTGTTGACATTAAAACATAAAAACACAAACAATCAAACGATAATTTGTTACCTATGGCAAGCAAGTACTAAACGGTTGTGCTAAATTAGTCGCAATTAGAAGCATCACTTGATCTGGTACTACGGTAGCGATCATCAAATATTTAGTCCTCACCGCATTCAAACGTGTAATTATTAAGGCGTTATTATGGCTTGCTTGAGGTGTAACAAATATACGTTGTTTCATTGTTGAGGTTATGTTTAATGCAGCTATTTTTATTATCGCCAATTTGAGAATGCCATTAAGTATTATCATAAAAAAATTTCGTTCTTGACCTTTCAACTTTAACCATTTTTAGCCGTTAACTTTGTTAGACGTTTCTCTAAAAGATTTCGACCGTGAACAGTAATAGCTACCACGAAATACGTCATTTTGGAGTTAGCGTGTATAAACCTTAGTGTCCAATGATGCCATCGGGCACGTCGTCGGATATGTCACATCCTTCGTATTTTGATACATCGCCTATTCCCTTAACTAAACTCGATTTGTTTTACTCTTCTACAAGTTTAATTTCCAACTCCAACAGAAAAATTGTAAAACTTTCTTTAGCTTATTAATATTTTATACGAAACCAAATTTTTATTTAAACTTTATGATAATAGCTGTGATCATTGGAAACATTCTTAAAGAAATCACCCGGCAGAGATATTAACCTTAAATTTTCTTGAGAACAAACACTGAGTCAAATTGTTTTTTTATGTTTTTTTATGTTTGCATTGCGCTCAATAAGAATCTCTTAATGTATAAATTCCTAAACACACAAAAAGAAAATTTTTTAAAAGAATACGTGAGTTAAATGTACCTACGAAACTTTATATGGTATCGAAAACAATTGCTTTGATTTGAAAAATTTGATTTCTTATAAAAAACCGATTCCAATGTTTTTGGGTGTGTTAAAAATAACTAAATTCTTTTATGATGGCAGACTTATTTTTCCCGATTATAGAGAGTAATCTTATAGTGTGAATCACTTTAAAACAGACGCTCATTTTCCAGTGCTCTTTAGTGCTCAATTTCTATCGCTCTATAGTGCTCTTTAGTGCTCTTTAGTGCCAGGTGAGAACCAAGCCTTAGAAAGAACAAGGATAAAAAAGCTATCTGCGTGATGGGGTAACCATTTTTCGTTTTTGAAAGTGAAAAGGGTGGGAAAGAAATTTTATCCCTAAGGTTTTTATTAAAATAGATTCCATTTTATTTTAAGACGAATCAAGGCGCACCATTTAATTTTGATCCAATTAACGCAGCTAATTGAATCAAACACGTGGGCAGCGATAACTTTTTCTTCATCGTGATCATCTTTTATCCTCATACCTGAATTGATCGGCTCGTGGACCATGCGTATATGATACCACATATCTTAACGACATTCTGAATTAGATTTTAAATATTTGATCATTTGAAAAAAATGTTTTTATGGTAGATTTTTTTTGACTGTTTTTGCATCGATTAAAAGTTTTTAAATAGTTAGAACTTTTAAAATGTTTCTTTTTGTGAGATATTGATGATCTTTGGGATCCAGATGGGAATAGTAACATTTTTAACTACACGAGATGCACACAAACGAAAAAAGCTGTTAAATCACGGCGGCAGATTTTTAGAAGTCTTTTGCATTAAAAATACCTCCATTTTAATGCTTGAAATTTGTTTAAACTATCATACAGAGACGTTAATAAACAAAAATAAGAATAACAAATAAATAAGTGTTACGAATAACAAAAAATTAAATAAAGTTGTGGCGTTGTTGTTTTTTTCACGTTTTTTTATCTTCCTTTTTAAATACGCTGCCTGCCAAATGCGTGAGTTGGAGACTCTTGCCTTATATAAGTCCAATCAACGACGGCACATCTTAGAAGTAACAAAATCCAGTTTTAGAATGCCTTCACGAGCCAAGTACTACTTCCTCTTAAACGCTGCTTTTGGAAATTAACGAAGCGAATGACGAAACAAAATTTAGCACGCAGCACAATACACCAAAAAAACACAACAATATCTACAAGGTAACAGACATCAAAACACACACAAATTTTAAGCCTTGAAGTAAATATTGAACACTGCAGAGATCAAATTTTCATTTATTCAATGTAGTCAGGTATCAGATCTCTTTATTTTTTGTCTACATAAAGTCTGCATTTTACAGCATTTAGCTGTTGATCGAGAAAAAACACATAGAAACGTACAGAAAGCCTCTTGTTTGTATATATGTTTGTTTGTGTGTATCCGTATATTGTTACAAATATTGTTACAAATTCCTGCAGTGAGCAAAACGTGTTGTTTTTCTGTGACCTAACACAGACTGTCACATATATACATGACAACAGGATTAACACAACGAAAACAATATGAAAAGAACAAAATAAGCAAACAAACAAACACAAATATAAATAATATATATATATATATATAAATAAGTAAAAAATACTTAGGTAAATACCATAATAAAAAGAAAATAACACAGAAAAATGCAGCTAAATTTTAATAGTCAAAAATAGATAAAGAACTCAATTCTTACCCCGATATTAACAGGACTGTCAACCATAAAAGTGTAATCGCCTTCCCTTGCATCTTGGTGTTTCTTTCCCCACTCTTTAAATATGTCCTCTCTACAAATAAGATTCCAAGGTATCAACAACGTGAATGATTTGTATGAATAGTTTCATGAAGGGATTGCTTAGTACACAGACATAAAATAACTGACGTTTGCCCAGTGTCGTTTTATTTATATAGCCATGGACTCGATTAGTCAAACATGTTTAATTTTCTCACGTAATAACCGCTATAATATATGTCAGTCATAATTAAATCGGTGGCATTGTTTATGAAAGTACTTTGTGTATATAATATCTAAAAATGTGGTTATATTAAAAAAGAAGCATTGCGGAGGAGTGCTTTGTCTATGTGTAATGTTGAAAAATGAAGGCGACGGGTGAAGATGTTTTCGAGATAACGTATCATTTAACATAGAAAAAGCTGCTTTTCTATTGCATATTTTTTTTTCTTATAAAAATATGATATAAACATGAAGATATGTATAATTTCATCCGGCGAGATTCGTACTAAAGCGTCTAATGACGAAATCGACAATCATATATTGTTTTAAACCAATCAACTGCTATTACTGTCACTTCTTGATGAAACGCTTGCGAAATATGCCATCAATGCAATATAACTGTTTCAGTTTTAAAACGGTATGAGAAGAACTTCAAACATGTCATCACAAATCGCTACTCCTCACGAATTTCGCTGCTTTTTAAACACGAAGCAACCTAATTTTTAGAACACATGGAATAGTTGATTATTTAGGATTCATATCTAGAAATATTCTCATTCGTGATATTTTTAGCCTTGCTCGTAAGCTTTTTAGAAGATGTCAATGATTTTGTCAAGGACTCTTCATGTCATACAAGGTGGTATTTTTTAAACGAAATCGATATTTTTTATTCATGCTTTCATGTGAGACACGTAATCGAGCATTTGTTATTTTCATTGAAAAATGATAGAATCCTGTCCACCTTCGCAGACCTTTGCGAATAAGTTGCCACCACGCGAATTATTTGTAAAAAATAACACAAAACACAAAACATCATCTACGATTCATAAACTTAATTCTGCGTACTCACATGTGAGAACTGGTGTCAGTTCCTTTCAGTTAGTGTTGCTGCCTTATTGAATAAAAAAAAGAGTCTATCTTAACCGGATAGAGTGAAATAAATGAAAGCAAATTAGATTTTCGTCTCACTTAAATCATAAAAAGTTTATTATAAAATGAAAGTTCTATTACGCAAATTTATTTTCTAAACTTTAAAATTATTAATATTTAATATTAAAACTTAAGGCGCCATTCTAGAAGACTAATTTCTTGCCTACACCTAACCATAGTGGGTACAATCGTTACCCTCCGCCCCCTTATTTTGGAACCGGACCATCGACCTTTTATTGCGGTATTGTAAGGGGAAAATGTGGAGGATGCACGAAACGGATCAAGAAGAGCATATGACCTGGCATGAAAAATTGGAATAGACTTTTTAATTTTTCACCAATGTCAAGACTCTAAGTTATGCATAGATAAGCGGGATATATCAGGGTAAAGATATTGACCGTGACAATTAGCCTTTGGCATGGCAATACGTCAACGATGTCAAATGTTGCCCTATTGGCAAATAAGGGGATGGAGAAATGCGTGGAAAGTGAAGGGACGAAGACAAACGTTGATTGATATGAATAAATGGTGGAGCATATACTGTAACGATGTAACCTCAAATAAGTAGATTTTTCTGAGCACTTTCGGTTACATTACAGTTAAATGTACCTACAAATGTATGTACCGAAAACAATTGACTTGATTTGAAAAATTTGATTTCTTATAAAAAATCGAACCCAACGTTTTTGGGTGTGTTAAAAATAAGTAAATTCTTTCACGATGGCAGACTTATTTTTCCCGATCATAGAGAGTAAAAAACTTTTAAATTTTGAGAGACTGTATCCCGACATCGGGTAGTCAAAAATAGAGTAAAGTTAAGCGTTTGAATGCCTTATCACGATCTATAGGTCCAGCACACCATCACCAAACCCTTTCGGCAATGTAAGGCACAAAATTCCCTTTCGAGTAAGACAAAAAAACTGTCATTATTAATCATTACTTCGCTAGTTGCCCACTTTCCAATAAAATATTAAAACAGCATGTTGTAACCTAGCAAATAAAGCGTTTGTATTGGTTCCGACACACGCAGGCGTAAACAAAACAGTGAGGTAATGAAATAGATGAGACATCCCGTTAAAACCAGAAGGCGTTGATTTGAAAGTGACGTGCGACAGGTTAACCTGTGGTAATTGTAACCGTCGAAGGAAGTAAAGTCATCTGCGGTTGCTGCGCGGAAACCATTAGCTAGAACTGGAAACAACAAATACATAAATAAAGCAATTCAACGAATCATTTTACGTTTTTGTTTATAACGGTTTGGAAACAGGAAAACCTGTTTACCAGCATACAGTTGTTGAATATGATGACCTTTGGATGAACTAACTGCGAATCAAATATATCACCCACTTTTTTTAAGAATTGTTTGTACAAATCCACAAGACTGAATTTCATTTGAACTCGACGCACTCTCAGCAATAAATGTTCTCCTTTTTTTTTATAGATATTAATTGTGAAGAAATGCAGCCACTAAATTAGGACCTTAGATGACACCCACACCTTTCAGCCTCCTATTAATTAGCTGTATTTAGCTGTACCCTTTACTATGATTTTATATTATATATTTATTTCGGTCAAAAGTTATATTTTAATAAAAATAGAATTCAATAACTTTTATAATCCAAAGAATTGAATAAATTTACGTTTTCTGGTATTAATTTATGACGCTGAAATTGTCCTAAATGCAGTTTTATTTCTTATTCTTGCGGTCGATCAGAACGTTGATAAAAGATGTAATCTTGCGTTGAAATCATAAAAAGTTTGACATTTTTAGCCTTTTAATTTACAATTTAGAGTCAATTTAAGACATGTTATTGTTGTGTTCTTTTATTCATATTACTGTTTTTTGTTATTATTCATTGTCCTTGTTCATTTATTACTAGTTGCTTTTGTGAGCTTGAGCAATGTTTCCTTCTAGAACACATGGAATAGTTGCTTTTTTAGGATTCATCTAGAAACATTCTCATTCGTGATATTTTTAGCCTTGGTCGTAAGCTTTTTAGATGATGTCAATGATTTTGTCAAGGACTCTTCATGTTATACAAGGTGGTATTTTTAAACGAAATCGATATTTTTTATTCATGCTTTCATGTGAGACACGTAATCGAACATTTGTTATTGAGGAATCATGTTCTTTTTTTCCTTTTTTTTGTCATTAAATTGGATTTGTTTACTCAATAAGTACCACTTAAATGTTTGAGTGACAAGACCGTTATAGTTGTCGTGGTTATTGCGTTAACGGTTTATTAAGGAATCATGACGTCATAAGTACAAAACCAAACGGCCTACATATCAGAGGGGTGATCTTGCGATACAGTCTCGTTAGGTGTAAATGTTTAATAAGATTCGTATCATAAACGAAGTCAAATAAGGTCAAAAATTATAATTGACTAGTTCGCAATTATTTGTGACTCACTAACGACTTGCATTATGGGAATATCGAGAAATTGATAATAAAAAATTCTACCAAAGTCTTCTAAGAAGTCTTCATGAGTATGTTATATATCAAAAGAGCTTAGATTTATTCTATCTTTGCGAATTTGGAGGGAGGGAGGTTGTAATCGAAAACGCCATTATAATCGCACTTATAATCATATTAACGACCCCGTCCAAGTAAAGGATACACGAAATAGCGATTTCGGAAATGAAATGTAGCTACGACGAGCGATTCACCGTGAAATTTTCAACGGGCTAAAGACTAGTCTTTTTTATCCTTCGCATTAAAACCTTAAAAATTGATATCACTATTAAAAAAAAATGGCTGCCGTGATCATCATACGAGACCAAGGACCCATTTCTTCAAAAAACGGAAAAAAATAATAAAAAAAAACACAGTAGCTAATATGTGACTAAGCAATCATCTCAATATCTTTTTAGTAAACTTACCTAAGAAACAAGAAACAGAGTTGGATCTTTTTAAATTCCCTTCCCGTCCTCTCGAATATGTCTGTGTTATTAACAGCATGATGGATTGTAACCAACTAGTCACAATATGTTAAATAAAGAAAAAAATTTAGCAGGAATTTCAACGGAAGGAATTGCTTGAAAAGACTTCCAATTCTTAACTTATTGTTCTCGGTAATGTCTTAGAAATTATGGAGCTTGCAGTTTAAAACAACGGATCTGATAAGCTGGCAATGACGGTGTTAAGATTCGGCATTTTTAAAAGGACTGTTTTTGAACATTTTTAAAGGCTTAGAGAATAGTTCCACGCAGGAACATTTAATCTCTTAAAGAACATTTCCTCGCGTAGCTATGTCTAATATAGTATTCGCTGTCTATCTTTTATTCTACCACAAATCAATATAAAAAACCTATAATCTTAATCTCCTTAAGGCCTTTGTTGAATATGAAAAGGTCCATTTACAGAACAAAAAAGGGCATATAAGAGAATGGTCTAATTCGTATACAATAAAACCAACGCTTTTTCCGGCTTTTTTTGTTTGTACAAAGTTTATTTTTAATACGAAGCAAGCTACATACTTCGTAAGCAATTAGTAGCATCAAAAATTATTCAAATGACTCAATATTAACTTGTAGCTATGTCAAATTGTAGCGGTTAATAACGTGTGCTAAATCGTTTTAAATATTTTGACCTTTGGGACGTTTTGGATATTGACTCACAATCTGACAAGGACGGTAGATATCGTGAGTTTCACAACTTTAACGTTGACCATGCTAATTTCATGCGGTTTAGTAATTCATTTATATTCGATGCGTAAGCCGCACAAATGACGCTACTCATCATTCTGTTTTTCTATCCGCCCACCACTCTCTAGTAAAGGTGGAACTTTTCCCATTAAAGTTCAATGGAGGACAGAGGTGATTTTACCTCTAAAGTTAGACTTTACAAATTAAGAGTAGCAGCTAACTCGCTTTATTTTCGTGATAAGAGCTTAACAAACGCGCTTGTTCACTTTGCGGTACCATTTTGCGTGACAGACGTAGCTATACGGGTATTATAATATAGATTATTATTAATACTCTACGGCTTTGATTCAATGGATAGCTATTAACATATGTGTATGACAACAGTAATACGACAAAGATGGCAAAACTAGATAGCAAAACCTATTATGGTAATATTTCAGGCATGTAGAAAAATAAGTGTTGCAATTTCGTCCAGATAAGACAAATGTTTTTCCGGTTTTAAATGGTCTTATGCTTCGCGAGATAACATTTTATAGATTTTTCGGCACTGTTTGATATAACCAAGGTTAAACTTTCGAAGAACTAAAATTGTCATTTATTGTCTGATCTTTATCGGTTCGTGTTAAAGACCCTTCAGGAATTGTTAAACGCTAACCATAGAATTATATAAATGTTATTTTTAAGAAGAAAAGGTCATGCGTCTTAAATAACCACATGCTTTGATATTTGAAATTATATTAAATTTGATTTCTTGAATGTCTGCAGATGAATCAGTCACGAAAAATATGACTGTCGTAGATGACCGGTGACTCACACAAAGCGTGTATTCATAATTACAATTCATAACCACATTAAGCCAGTATTCGAGAAGTCTTTATAAGCGCGTGAATATTTTTAAATAAAAATAATATTTAAATTCAAACATTGATACAAATATTTTACGTTATATGCTTTACCAGAAACATTTATGCGCAAAACGAGAGACTCTCGCTATAACTTGTCATCGCTGGGTAAGTCTCAGCTTGAAGGAAGGTCTGAGTTAATGTGTATACAGTATACTCTCTAATTAGCGGACACCATCGGTGTATGACCAAAGTGTCCGCTAATTGGAAGTGTCCGCCTTTTGGAAAGTTTAACATTTTAAGCCGAAAATGAAATCTCTCCTATAATTCCAGACTCTTTTCGAATATATTCATCTACACATTTTTCTGGGGAGCTTACTTTCCAATCTACTTCATCTGAACTATTCATTTTTGTCTATTTTTCTTTGCTCGCTTTTGATTTTTTTGGACTGTCCGCTAATTGGAGAGAAAAAAAGCCATGTTTGCTCTTTGGTGCTAAAAATATTGTCCGCTAATTAGAGTGTCCGCTAATTAAGTGTCCGCTTTTTGGAAAGTTTTTTTATGAGACTTTGGCCAGAAAACGGCCGGTGTATGACCAAAGTATCCGCTAATCTGAGGTGTCCGCTTTTTAGAGTGTCCGTTAATTGGAGAGAATACTGTACTTTCCTCGCAAGAAAAGATAAGTAATGTCATTAATAATATACAAAAAACAGCTTTTCTATTATTTTAATGCATACGAATGGAAAAGAATCTTTAAGCCATACATAAGCCTGCTCGTGAAACTTTAAATTTGCTCACGTTCTTCTCATGCTTGTGTCAATGAAAATTCCAACCTCTAAATTTTTTTATTTCGTTGCTCTTATTTTCTTATCAATCAACATTAACATTTTTAGAAAATTGTTAAACGAAGTAATATTAAATGGCATTTTATATGTCGTATAACATGAATGTTCAAATTATAAATGTTGGCTGGGAATGAGATTAGCGACTTTTAGAAAAAAAACTTTGCCGAAATCGTTCTTATATTATGTCTTAAACTGAACGCTATTCACAGCTGAACTTGAAAAAAACTTAAAGCTTTAGCCTAAACTTGTATTCAAAAAAGGCAATTATAGTCGTTTCATTAACTTTTGGTATTCACTTTCTTTTGTGTGTTAGCCCAGCCAGCTTGACTTTTTTCTCTTCTACTTCTTTAACTGATGAACTACTCATCCCCGTAGACTCTTTTGTTTTTGTTTTTTTTCTCGGAGGGGTCCTGAACATCAAGCTGGCTGGACTATTTGTGTGTGTGAATGTGTTTTTTGTTTTGTTGTGAAGGTTTTTTTGTTGTAAAGTGAAAAGCATTATTCGTAGAAATTTCTTTAGCTACCTGAAAATTTAGTCGATGCAAAATTTTTCAACAAAATCTCAAACTTAATGCTTCAATAAACTAGGTCCTAAAAAAACAATTTAAAAACAATCCTAATTTAAAAACAGTGAAAATATAAAATATGGAAATTCAAGATTTTAACTTTTCCTCTCTATCTACACAATCTCTGTGCAGATATTTCTCACGTCCATTTATGAGTGGCAATTTCAAGTGAACTTTACTCAGTAAAATATTACAAAGGCAGCCGATGCCTAGATTCAATTTGGAATGCCATTCAAGTAAATTAACGATTTGAGTGGCACATTTAAACTGAAATTTGTCAAATAATATTGAAATACTTGCTGGATACGCACACACTTTACTTACAACGTATTTTACAAGTTGGTGATAGTAGCAGGAAATAGATGACAAGTGATAATCAGACGTGGAAATTATTCTCTCACGCTTGATGTTCGTGAGAATTACGTCGGCGAGGTGTGTTATTTTTTGCAACTTCGAGCCAAAACCTTTAATTGATTCGCCACTCGGAAATTATACAATAAGAAAATTAGAGACTTCAGAGGGAGACACTGTTCTGTCTAGAATAAGAGCATGCTATCTTGTTACGTTATCTGTTTACGTAACATACAGATAATTTTTGTTGTTAAACACTATGAAAAACTGATAATTTGTGTAGCGAACGTTTAGAATATATATAGAATATTGTGTTTCAGAAAATCGAAAAACTTGACTTAAAAAACTGGATATTTTGTACACAAAATTATATCCTGCCGAAAATGTTCAGACATGATCTAAACCGCAAACCTCAAAATGGCGAATACTAGCACTCGGAACATTGATTTTAGGCCAAAAATAAAAAAAATCTCAATAAAGCAGACACATCAGAAAGCTAGGTTCAGGATGGACAACTTTTTTAGGTGCTAAGTGAACTCATCCCGCATAAACACTCTCTGGAAAATTTATTTCTCAATCGTATCTCTGCAAAGCGAATATTAATTATTAATTTACACCTTAGGAATTGAAGTAATTACATAGACGTGCATATAACTAGGCCTGGAAAATAAAAAAAATATGTTTTTCAGCATGACACACGAGAAATGGCAAACTTTTCAAGTGTCTCATCAGCTCTTTCAAAGACACGTTTTGCAACCAACTTGTACAAATTATGCGAGCAATGTGTGCTCCTCGCGAGATACTTAATGGTATTGAAGCTATTTATATAGCAAGTAAGAGAGTTATTAAGAAATAAAATTTATTCCTGGCGAGTTTTAATATGGCTCTAACGTTAACTGACCTTGATCCAGGTATTCGTCTTCTAGAAGTAACTTGAAAATTATTCTTTTAGTGCCTAAAACTCTTCAGTGGAAGATAGAACACTAGCTGTATGATTATTTTTTTATCAATAACTTATCCGCCGTTGTGTTTATATTTTTTTACCCAGAATTCAATGTTTTGGAAACTATGCATCTTGAAGGACGTTCAGAACCATGCTGTTTTTACATAGGAAAATACTCTATAAGAATATCCAAGATTTTTACACTAGTTTGTTAAATCTTTTAATTTTAACTGTACTAAGAATTTGCTAAGAATATATCAGGATAATTTTTTGCCTGTAATTTAAGAATACTAGTCGGTGGCCCGTCCATAAATCCACTAGTTCGCCTGTCATTTATTGACCTCATTTCGTGTGTCTCGCTACTGCGGTTACCATTTTGCTAGTCAATCTAGCTAGCTACTTCAGAAGTTAATGAACACGACGTGCAGTATATTGCATATTAAACCTCCTAAATCTGGCGTTATATTTGCTATCTATAAAGCATCGATGTTTTTTCAACGATGCCACTTAGCATCATGCAACAGCTTTTTTTTGTTGTTGTTTTTTCAAGAGTGTCACTTTGCTTAGTATGTGCTTTCTGTTAGAAGGACCCACGCGTTAACATGCCTTTAAAATTGCTCTTAAAAAGATATATGCTTTTTTGTTATGCGATTGGTACACATTAACTTGATCATTCTAAATGTATGACTGACAAAAAAGTAAAAGCAAGATCGAGCAAACAAAACAAAACAAACAAATCTATATAATAATATACTTAAATAAACAAAAGAATAATGTGAAAATAAACGAACAAACATAAAAAACATACCTTTTGGCTTCTTCCCGTTTCAGAAACTTTTTCAACTTTCTTTTCTTTTCGGTGTTCGTCTTTTATAAATAGCATAGGAAATCGAGCAGCTTTTTGAAAACTTTCGAATTCAATATTTATTTGTTATTCTTTTTACTTTCATCCTTGTTATTTTAAACGTTTTTCAACACTTTCGCGAATAATCCAACAGCTTATAAAGCTTTCACATAAAAGGACACAAAGATTTGACGACTTTACATCGGTTGCCTATTAACACCGTCCGAAGTTATTTTTTCCTTACCGCTACTTTCTTTTTTACTTTTTTCCACCGCGAGATGTAAAACTCATTGTGAGATTAATTCCGAATGGAAAAACAAAAATTTAAATATAATTAAACAAGATCTAAATATATTATTTTTAAATTAGGTTTTTTGACTCAGGGGACTTGCAATTAACAGCAATAGAAATACACACCGTAATTATTACTATTCTATTCTAAGGTGTTGTGTTGTGAATTACGTTTTAAAAAAGTAACGGAGAAAGGTGTAATTCTCTATGCTTTACGTCATATCATGGAATTGCAAAGGAAAATTGTTGATTTTCACACTATGGCGGCAAGCTTTTGAACTTTACTCTAATCTATCGATAATCAGAACGAGGAGCAACCAAAGAGGATAATTTAAATGATGCCTATTGACCTTTTGGGATTTTAAGGGTTAATTGTTTAACCAGGCAATAACCTTTTGGCCACTTAAGTTTTTCCTAAGAAAAACTTCTGACCCCTGAGAGAAGGGGGATGAGCTGTAGGTACCGCAAATGATTTAATTAAAAAAAACATTAAAAATGGTCCATTTTAGACCAAAATTGATTGATTCATACGCAACTTGTTTGTATATTTCGTCTTTTTTGAAGCAATATCATGCTGATACTGTAATTTTTAAAATCTAAAGCGCATTTTAGCCAATCTATAGGGTATTTAACCTTATTCGGCCCAGGGCGCAGGCGAATTTCACGCCCTCGCCCTTTTTTGCCGCCTTTTAATAAGTCTTTTTTAATATGCTGCGTGGTTATTATAGTTCTCATATTTATCTATTAGGCACCAGCATGCCAAATAGTTATAGTTAGGCCTCAGATATTGACCTTTCTTAATTTGAAACTACTCCTAAAAATTTCTATGAAATCCTTAGAATTGAGAAATTTTAATAACTTTCGTTAGGAATAGCCTAACTTAAAACTAGCAGTACAATTTTATTTCATTAAGGGGAATCATTCTGTTAATTTTGGACACATGATTTAAAACCTGGAAAGAATGTTAATTAACTTTTATTTGACTGTCCGGCCTAGAACTGAAGTAAATGAATTTTAAGCAGACAGTGGTATTTTGACTATTCGAGCTTCCAATGACGCTACAAAAAAGTGCTGACTATAGCAAAAGTTAGCCATTTTGGTTCTTTTCGTGACGTACTGTAAGACAAAGAACTTTATGTTCATAAATTCACAATCTCACATTCCAACTAGACTTGTGACTACGCCTCTACTAGCCGCGTGATTTTATCCAACTATACCGTTGACTTTAGCAACCAGATGATACAAATAGCATCTGGCAGTTTCCCACAATTTAAATATAAATTTGCCAGCTGAAATTCCTTTTATGTTTTAAAAGGACAGTGCTGGAACTTTGTATGGTGTTTTCAAACCGCTTAAACATGGCTTTAATCGAAAAGCTCAAGGCCTATTTTTAGTAAAAATTCTAATTCTATTTTTTTTGCTTAGCTATCCCTGTTTTTCATTTCTCTCCCTAATCCACTCAAACGTCAAAACCTAATTTTGGGGTCACTATATTTCCTTTGCCGACATTTTATTAAAGATTTTTGCGATGCACGCATGTAATAAATGTATTAGTGTGTTCCTAACAACCATTTCACAAAAAGACGCTTCTTAGTAATTTCTTTTTAACCTGCCGGATAATGTTGTGCAAAAAAATAATGGTTGCTATTCATGATTTGTTTTCGTATCTGTCAGTTGAGAAAATGGACAAGACATCAAATATAAAACAGCTTATTACCACAGTAACATCTGACATTTATGAAAACAAACAAGTTCACTGACGTCATCACGGATAAAGATTGATGGCTGCAAAGGGCTCAAATAGAAAGGAAAGACATGCTATGCTAGAACGGTTATCGAAGGGGGGTAAAAGACACCTATTGTTTCATCTAAATTTAGTATTCTATACAATAGTAACATAGCCTGGCGCAATTAAAGTGTTTCCACGCGGGAGATGGGCGCTGTTATACACTCGAAATAAAAGGGCGGTGGAGTGGCCTCCCAGCCGTAGAATAACTAATGCAAGGCAGCCGTTAAAGAGAAAAATCAAAACAAAAACTAGGATCATAAAAAAAAATAAAAGGCGTGAGTTAAGAATTTAACCCCCGTTTTTTTTCACGGCTATGATTAGAAATGTGACGAGTGGCCAAGTTGTTATGGTGTTCGCTTGGCAATCACGAGGTCTGTGGTTCAGCAAACAGGGGGAACATGTTTGGAAAGTGCAATTGCCACAGCTAAGTTTCAAAACATGCCATGTTAGAAAAATTGGGTTCGCAATGCCGATGTAGTTATATGTTACTCAGAACCCACGACCAACATTGAAAACTTGCTACACCACGTTTTAAGACATTATGATTCAAACCTGAGTTCAAAAAAGGCACACCCGGTTGTAGCTAGCCACACTTTTTCCGTAACCTTGTAATTTCTCGTATGCAGATGAACGATTTCGAATTAATTTGGCTCATAAAAACTGTCTAATTAAGTTTGCGGCCTATCACATGGAATACCGTTGCGTAAAGACCTATCGAAACTGATGTCATTGATATGTGGCTAAATGTGTACCTTGTTAAATTTTTTCCAGGATTACTTTCTTTTGGTGTACCACAAGTATCGTATTAACTATTTATTAATTGGAAATTTAAAATTCTTTTTGGAAACTTGTTAAATTACCATATCATGTTACACAATACCACATATCATATCCTGCTACAACATTAATTAATGGTATAACAATCAACGTCATATTTTGCAACAAAAAAAAGATTTGAAAGGCTTTGGTTGTAACAATGAACTTTAAAGTACTGTGATTAAAAATTGGAATTTAGGAAAGGACTTGTGTAGCAAGAAGGACAATGCGATTAAAAATAACCTGAAATGAGCGGAAAGTTCCCTCTAAAATATGCGTCCTTCCCTTACAGGAAAACAAAGAAGTGCAATCTGACAAAAAACAAACAAACAAACAAACAAACAAACAAACAAACAAACAAACAAACAAACAAACAAACAAACAAACAAACAAACAAACAAACAAACAAACAAACAAACAAACAAACAAACAAACAAACAAACAAACAAACAAACAGATAAATAAAAAAGAAAACGAGCAAGCAAAAAATAGGCCACCAATTAAAAGAAATTCGCACAGAACTTAGATTGTCCTCATACCGTGTTGTGATGACGTAACGATTAGTGGAATATTTTGATGTACCAAGGAACACCAAGTAGAATAAAAAAACTTAATACGATTATAAGATTTACAACTTAATCCAGTTAACGAGTATCTTAGCCAAGTTATTTTTTAGTAAAGGAAGACAAATTGTTTTTCATTTAACTAAATTCTGCAGAGATTACAGTTGACTTACTAGTCACGAAATATTCTATTGTTTTTCATAATGCTACCTGCAACACAACAAATAACTTTTTCTAATTCTAAAAGTTTTCTGGTGCAGTATAGTACTAAGTTTTAAAACGTTTGTTTGGCCCAATAGTAAGTTTCAATGAGTGTAAACCAGTTTCTTGTTAAAATAAAAAAGCAAGGCCGACGAAGTGGTTTGAAAGAGAAGGAGAGGAAGCACTACGATCTGGGCTGGCTTATAAAAAATTTAAAATTAAAGACCTTACGATTGTCGAAAACGATAAAAAAATTCTAAAGTTTTAGAATATGTTAGAATGATGAATCTAAGTTATTTTTGGAAATCCTCACCGCCGGACCTTAAAGGTAAATACTTTTCGTGATGTACTCTATCCGAAACCTTCTTTCCAACGGCAATTGGATCAAAATTAAATCAAATCAAACAATTTGGTGGATTAAGAATTCAAGGATCTCAATAATTAAAACTTTACATAAAAAGACATGTTTTTTGTTTTTCATAATGCTACCTGCAACACAACAAATAACTTTTTCTAATTCTAAAAGTTTTCTGGTGCAGTATAGTACTAAGTTTTAAAACGTTTGTTTGGCCCAATAGTAAGTTTCAATGAGTGTAAACCAGTTTCTTGTTAAAATAAAAAAGCAAGGCCGACGAAGTGGTTTGAAAGAGAAGGAGAGGAAGCACTACGATCTGGGCTGGCTTATAAAAAATTTAAAATTAAAGACCTTACGATTGTCGAAAACGATAAAAAAATTCTAAAGTTTTAGAATATGTTAGAATGATGAATCTAAGTTATTTTTGGAAATCCTCACCGCCGGACCTTAAAGGTAAATACTTTTCGTGATGTACTCTATCCGAAACCTTCTTTCCAACGGCAATTGGATCAAAATTAAATCAAATCAAACAATTTGGTGGATTAAGAATTCAAGAATCTCAATAATTAAAACTTTACATAAAAAGTCATGTTTTTAAATCTATTTTTGGTGAATTCTTTCACTTGCGTGGTTTAGTGATACAGCATTGTGCTCACAGGGTACATGAGGTTTCTGGCTCAAATTCCACTCAATAAGACTGAGGGGAGAAGTCTGTTGAAGAAACCCATCTCTATGTGATGACGTGGTCACTGTAGGGTGAATGAATACGCGCAGAAACAAAATTAATTTTTTACTAATCCCAATACACCTTTTCCGAATTTCATAAATTATAATAATTATGACGTTATCCAAAATATAATAATGGTTCTGTGCTCTTCAAATAAGGATATTCAGATAGAATATTAAATTATCATGACAAAAATGAAGTTTTTGGAGCAATATAACATTCTGGTTGGATTTTATTCAGATTTTAAGAAAATAATTATTTTGAAAACGAGGCTATTCTTAGAAAGCTCGGCTATATAAAGGGTTTGACAGCAACTTTCAGCTCGGAATTGAGGCACTTAACGAACAGAAATATTTACGAAATTAGGTAATTTGTTCTACCTTTTGCTAAGGAACTTAGGGATAAGAATGATTTTTAGTATCGACCTCTTTAATTGAGTTTGGCATAATTAGGAAATTCGGGAAAGGTCTATTATGACTTTCTAAGGGTGAAGGTTAGAAATTAAAGTGACCAAAAGAAAAAAAAGGTAATTCAGTTTCGGATGTAGCTACTTACCACACAACATGTTTTTATTTAACTTCCTGCGAAGAAAAAGTAATAACAAAAACAAAATAAAAATAAGAAAAAACGATGTCTTCATATGATGTTTGCAAAAAACGATAAATGCAATAACTAACGGGCTGGTACAGTATCAAACGGTTATATGCATATGGTTAAAAAAAGAATGGCTGCGTTTGGAGTTTCGTCTGCGATTATCAAAAAAATTAGCAATAAAATATAAGTCAGGTGTAAAAACAGGCAGAATTTATGGTTTACTAAGGTAGTGAGAAAACAGACATTGTTTATGCTTGTAAGAACCTACCAAAGTAATTGCGTGTGTCTCTTGTCTTTAAGTGATCGCAGAGTACAGTTCCTTGTAAACCAATTTCTTTTATCGACAGACTAATCACTCCAAATTTTTACGACATACTTATATTAACTCGTTGCTGATAGTTTCCCTTGCTAGTGATGTCGGACTTTTTCAGATGGTTGCTATGACGTAATTTTACGACACAGTGGTCATTGAGAATGACGTTATCATGACAGTAAAAAAACAAGTAATTGATCCAAAATGTATTTTCCTAGGACGCAAAATAAACTTTAGAATATGCTAAGGGGTTTAAAGCAACGCGTCAAATGCGGTTTGTTATTGTGTTAAAAATAAAATGTAGTCATTGCCAAAAACAAACGACATCAAAGCTCCTTAGGATAAGTCGTCACGTTGTAGAACATTGTTTCCCTATAAAGCGATGTTCTATTGTATTGTGTGTGAATCATCTACTTTGTTATTACGGGAGCCTCCCCATATGCTAGTCCATGGCGCTTAACTAATCTAACCTAACACGACTCCAAAACTAATCTGGTATACAAATTCCCTAAGAACAGATCTCCGTAAAGCGTACGAGAACAAGGCTTTAAAAATTCTATAATAATGTTTTGTATTTTAGTATCTGTGAGACAAACTGCACTACCCGAATACTCAAGGACACATTTTCTTACTTCCATATTTGGGAAACGTTAAAATCAGGCGTCAAGCTAACACCACGTGACGAATGACTGTATTGAACACGTAAAAGTTATTAAATGCTAATTTAACTGTTAGACTTCGCACCATTTTTCTGAAGAACTTGAAATTTCCATTCTTTTACGCCGATATTTTTTTGACTTTGAACATGATATCAAGCCACCTGGTACCTTAACGTTGGTGAACTTGAGCTCTGCTAGATGGGTAATTTATTTTTCTTCCTTATAGGCTGCCATCTTGATATCTCCAAGTTGAGTTATGGCCAACATATGGTGTCGGCAATTTCCTCTTGCTGCGACGTTAATTTGCTTCCTTTGGATTATAAAGGATATGCATGGACAATGATAGGATTCATCCCAATAAAAGTAAAACTATTATTTACTTTATTTAATCCATTATTTGCTTATTTAAAGTTAATCAGATTTACTGGTCATTAAAACAGACCATTACAAATAATGAAATATACAACATGTTCCCTAAAAACTCCAGTCCTTGTACGAAAGTGTCATGGAGATAGTACTCAGATCCTGAAAGAAGTTTCTGCAGACGGGCTTATTTCAATGGATTCGTACACCTTACCCCGATTGAAAGAGCCTACCACCGAGCCGTAACAGATTTCGTGTTTCCAGAGTTTACAAACCTGTCCATGGAAAAATAGCAATTGCGCTATCGAAAATAATAAACAACTGGACTTCCGAATTAAAAAAAGACTCTGTGTTAATGGCTGGAATTTATTGCATGTTTTGGCTCCCGGTGACGTTAATTGTATTACGCAATAGTAGGCTTTGGACTTGTTCTGCAAAGTACACTTGATGGTTAAATGGGCGGTTTCGTAATGAAATCATTCACGTCTATAACTTTTTACAGTAATTAAGCCAAACGATTCAACGAACAAAAAATATAGAGGATAAATAAAGTTATAAACAATTGAACAAAGTGAATTAGTTGATGACTAATCGGTGGCCCGTAGATAAATCCACGCGTTCGCCCTTCCTTTACTTACCGCATTTTGTGTCTCGCTACTGAGGTTACCATTGTGCGTGACAGACAGACAGACGTATACGGGTATTATAATATAGACTAGACGTTAACCCGTGGAAATATCCACGGGTTCGCCCGTCCTTTATATATCGCATTTCGTGTTTCCGTAACACGACTTTTTTCTCGCGCACAAACAGACAGACGGATTACGGCTATTGTTAAAGAGATAAAATATCAAATTTATAGTGACGTAACCATACCACATAATCTCCGAAAGAAAATAAATGCTGGCTTCAAACGTGTTTAACCGTTACACAAAAAGACTTTGGTAGCTAGTAAAAACAGACCACACAATACTTTTGTAAAAATAGTTGGAACTACAGCTTGAGTAATTTGGACGGAAAAACCATTATCGTCACGCTTAAGAATTTTCGCAATTACCGACAATTACCGACAATTAATTTAACAGCAAGTAGATCATTAAAAGAGTCTACAGTTGGACCCCACAGTACGCTCATTAAGCATGATATTTTTTTAAGTAGGCAAATTACCATCATTCCCTCGCCCACTGTGGAATTTCTTAGGTCATGTTGAAAAAATATGTTTAGTTGGAAATGTAGATGCTTAAGAATCTCAAAACACCGTTGTAATTTTTCAAAATTTCTTCGTTAAAGGAAGCCCGCTTATATGAAAATATGTAAGACCTTTTCCGATGGACGAATTTCTTTTACTTTGAATTTTCGTTACACGGTCAGGTTAACAATCTTGCATTGATATGGAGAAGGAGAACAGACCTCAGCTGATTATTATTTTTTTAACGTCCCACCTCTTACATCCCACCCACACCTTCTTGTAAAAAAGAAACTAGCGAAAAGTTAAATTCTGTTTTTCTTGTCATATTTAGGACGGGTTTTCTTCCACAAGTACTTCACAATATATTAACATTTTAGTACCGTGGATAGTAGGGGTCATTTCAGTCTATTCTGCCCGAACTTTTGCGTCGTCTGAAATAATTTCTGAAATAATTTTGAAAAATCCATCCATAATTTAACAATACAAAGGATTGGAAATCCAAACAACTAGTTACATCATAAAAATCTGCATATTTTGCGAGAAAAATATCACCCTTGACCTTTTTCTCTACTGGAATTGCGTTGTAAAAGCCTTGAATAATTTTAACTCTCTAACCCTTGTTGTAATATGGCAACCATGAGAGTTGTATGGGCTGGGTCTTCTAACATATTCCATGGAAAAGGACAGCAACAGTGTTGCGGATCCGAATGAAAAAGTAGAAAAGTGGATCCACAACAATGGGTTATTTATTGTCTGCAAATGTTCTGCATGGATCAAATCATTCTATTGCTTATTATTATTACTTTGTCATTGTTCAGACGCATGATGGAATATCTACCTCTAGACAAGGGGTTTGTTTAAATAATTTTGAGAGAATAATGATGGTTTCCTTCACAACACATGTGAACAGCATCCTTCCTATGTCAACCATGACCAAAGACGTGCACACCATGTTATTCTTGCTTGACGAATGACCAATTTCCTTCTTAATCAAAACAAAATGAAGCGTGAGTCAATGTTTTCAAATACAAAAACATTGGTTTTGTGGCCATTTATACGGATGTTTCGAAGCCCAAAGACAAATTAATTGCATCCGCTGTGTACGTAAACTTACAGTTTTGTGTATCCCAAATTTAAACCCGATTATCGAAATCGCAATACTTTAAAAAAGCTGGGTTTATTTCTGCAGCCGGTCGAAGTATTTTTAATATTGTGTGATTTTTATGTTCTCTACGATAAGTTTTTATACTCGTTTATAAACCTGTTAAATTTCTGTTCTTAAATAAAATAATTATTTGTTCCCTGTGTTAATCATATAACCTACTACAATCACTGCTATCAACTACCAGGCAAGTAATTGGAACCTTTTTCTTGAACAACATTGTTTCTCAGGGAAGAGGAAAGTGATATGGTCCTGAATGGAACATATATTTTAATAGATATTGTAGAATAACTAACAACAAAAATATAAATATGTTTTATAACTTAACATTTATTTTTCCACCTGATAACATTTTCACAGAACTTTCATGGCTGTATGAAGAGAAAATAAGCAGGTTTCAAATAAACCTACCGTTAAATATCCCCAAAAACTTTAACTAATGATACCTAACATATTCTACACACTGCCTAAGTAACACTATTGTGTAATATTTGTTAGTACTTCTTATATACCATTCTCAACCTCTCTTTAAATGGTTCGACCTACAGGTTCGAATTTATGTATACTGATGAGTTAAATACGGACAAAATGTGGCTTTTACTGCACTTACGCACTCACGACGCAAACCCTTATAGAATAAAAGTATATTTTCTATTTTCACCGAGTCTACGTGAGAAGGACATGTAAAATGAAAGTAAGTTGCGCAGACGGAAAAATATTAAGGAGTTTGAGCAGAAATTCGAAGTGAGAGAAAAAGACACGATGACTTGCGAAAGTTTAAGATGTCCAAGATGTACGTGAGTGAATTATGCTCTTCTATATATTTACATCATTCTTGGTGTATGTGACGCTACTGAACCTCAAATTGAGTTTAGATAGGCCATGTTAATTGCCAAGAACTTGGAGCAATATAACTTTTGATTAGTGAATCAGTTTCTGTCGCTTTTCTCGGTCGCGATATCTTTCTTTCAGTCCTCACTGGTCGATCTCTTAACGGCAACTGATGACAGTAGTCAATTCTCATTAAAGGCATGGTGCAGTGGAGCATAGCGATAGTTACCGGAGAACTATCTCACATACGCGCGAGCAAAATACAATATATAAGGAATTCTCTTTCACGGAATCTCTCCATCGGAACAGGCCACTACAGATCTGAAGAATTCTCGCAAAGTCTGAGTTAAACTGTATCGTGTTGCCAACCAAAATTGAGTTGTGAGTGACAATAAATTATACAGAAGAAACAGCGCTATATAAGGCTAAGGAAGTAAATGAAGCAACATATAAAGTAAAGAAACTAGAAGAACTGCTTGAAAAACGTTAAAGAGAAAATTTATGCTGTATAGTACTCCACCACTACCTAGATGAGTCTCCAGGTTTTGTCAGTTGCACCAATGTACAAATTCAGCAAAACACACACATATACATTTCATATGTCGCCTAGCACCTTTCCGATCTGTCAATGTTTATTCAACTCCCCAACTTTAAAAAGCCCTTTTCGCATCCTCCGTAAAGCACTGATCAATACCTCTGTCACTATTCCAGGCTAACGGTGCTAGCTTGTCCGTGATTCTTCCCTTCGACAAATCCGATGAGGGTATGCATCACGCCAAAAATCCATTGGTCACATTTCAAAACAAGGGGGTCCATAGCCTAGCAATAGTTAAATGTTTGCTGACAAAGAAACAAAATTGAAAGCATTGTTATATAATCAGATATACTTACGAAATTGTTAAGCCTGCGCATAATCGCCGCTTAAGTCTCCTATTTCAGCAGGAAGTTATCTTAAGGCAGGGAGAGCCACCTTATAAGCTCAATGCTGACACAAAATATTAAATTCACCTTCAGAATGCGTAGGAGGCAAGACATTGTTAATTCCAGCTAAATGCAATAACCATGGCCCCTAGCTACTCAGTGACGCAATAAATTTTCCCTACGCCTTGCTGCAGCTTGTTTAGCATCTTTTGTGTTGCCGAGCACTTTCTGGCTGCCTTCGTTGCTGGACGTGTTCAACAGTTTTGTTGTCCCACAATTCCCTTTAATGTTAAGCGAGTTTTTGGAATCAGCAACATCCAACGCATTGTTTAATTGAGGAAGAGGGTTTGTATTAACATCAACATTTGAGAAGCTACAGTCGCAGTTATGTTAAAAAAATTACATTTTATTTCCTGGAACGGCATTCATGTTAAGCTACGTTAAGTTACTAGTACATTTGTAAACAAAAACGTAAAGAAACAGAAAAATAAAAAGTCTTAAAAGTAGTTTTTTTAAAAAATGGTAATTTCTCAGAACACAAAAAGTCAAGAAAAAAGAGCTTTAAGAATTATATCAACTAAATCCAAAAAATCTGATCTAACAATTTCTGATTTTCAGCTATCCAAGCATGGTGCAATATGGAATAAGACTGAGTGTCGAATAAAAAAAATAAATGTTATGATTTTGTATGTTTTATCAAATCTGCTTTAAGTATAGTAAGTCCTTATTGTACTACATGTTTTTCCTGGGACAAGAAAAACCTTCGAAATGTATTACCAAACCACTACGTTGATAAAATTTTGAATTAAATCCAAGCGTAAATACTCTTTCTTTATAAGATTGTAACACTGTGTTCTAAACTGGTGACAAAATCTATCATGAGTCATTACACAACTCTCAAGATAGAACATCTCTTTTTATGCAAACAAGGAACATATGAAGCATTATACACTGTATCTTTTTAAATCAAAATGCTGATATTACCTTGCATTTTTAAATAAATCTACTTGCTTCTTCCATTTCCAATAAACTTCTAAAGCTTTTTATTCATGGCTAAAAATATGCAAAAATAAATAAAATGTATAAAAATATATGAGAAATATAGAAAAATATAAAAAAATATATGAAAAATATATGAAAAATGAAAAATATATGAAAAATATATGAAAATAATATAAAAAATATAAGAAAAATATAAGGAAAATACATGAAAAATATTTTAAAAATATATAAAAATATATCAAATATATCAAAAATATATTAGTCTGCCTTAATCGCATATACCCAATGCGATTAAGGCAGACTGTAGGGCAGCTGATACTGTGAAGGTTTTGAAAAAAAAGAGGAACTGGTTGTAAATAAACACATTCCTAAAATTTCTGATTCGAGTTATTATACTGCTTTTTTGTAAGTCAGTTGAACCGAATCGGGTTAATCAAATTATTTTTTTTTAGTTGATAGGCATTCGCGTTAATTTCTTTCGTGTTCATTCCATTTAGTAATCGTTAATGTTGTGCCACGATAATTTTTCGGAATAAGGTATTTAGTGGACGTCACAAGTATATGCTGTTGGCGTTATTGGATCAGCTGATCGCATGCCCTGTATAAATTTAAGTAAGTTTTTTACGCATCATGTGGAACAGTTCTCAAGACCCTTCACCCTGACGGCTGGTATTAAAGCGAAGTAAAATAATAATGATTTGGTAATGGCGGTAACCGATAGACGATACAGACCAATTACAAGGTAAGTACAGACTAATTAAGTGTATAAATTATTATTTAAATAGTATTAACTTCTTCCTTCAGACTTTCAACCTTCTCTAACAAAGTTGACAAAATTTTGCCATGTCTTCATTTTCATTTAATCCCTTTTAGGAAATTTCTTTTAAATTTTTGCATGCAAAGAAGATAAGGTCTTACCAGTTAAAGGTAAAGTCTGTACATATAATGATTTTGCTGCGGCGTACACCGGTTATATACACAGAAAATTATCACTTCATTAAAAGTGACTGGATATACTGCTTCAATTAAACAAATTTCGTGTTAAATCTCGGACGGATGATGCCTGTAGTTGGTTTCACTATATTAAGTGATCCATTTGGGAATAAAAATAACAGAAGTCAAAAACGCGTAAAGCAATCTAGTACCTTTGCGTAATTGTATTGAACATTAAAACATCTGGACGTACCTAGGTTGGAGAAATTGGTTAAATGTCCGTTGAACTTTTAACTTGAAAAATTGGCAGTATAGACGTTGACTTAAAATTCTTAAAAAATATACTGACTAAATATAATGCTAGCTAAACTCCTTTCATGTATATTTAGGTTTGTGGCTGTTTACCAATTATAGTCACGCTAAGTCAATAAATCAATAAAAAATTAGAGTCAATAAAACATCAGAGAGCTAGACAGCTTTGAATTCAATAAAACAAGATAATAGAACCACATAACTTTACACAACTCCATAGCTAGCCATGTTACAAACTCGGAAGCATTGTCTTAATGGCGTGCCAAACCAAAGCCGGTTCGTCGGAGCACGGTTCCCGAGCTTCGAGCCCTGGGGCTTGATTTAATTGAAATAATAAAGCCTTATTGAAAAATTAACTAGGATTATCCTGCCTTTAACAAAATTCCCGTTATAAATAGTTTCACGAGATATTAAAAATATATTCGGTTATTACAGCCCATAAAAACATTTCTGCGATGTTTATTTGCAGTTTTACTGATCACTGTAACTTGACGTGTGACCGAAAAACCGATGTGTCGCGAGCTACGCCCAATTGATAATGTTGTGACAGTACGAAAATCGCTTAAAAGTATGTCGAAAGAAAAAAAAAAGAGAGAAGAAAAAAGTCTCCAGTTTTAATATGATCTCCAATGTAATCCGAAATTTCAAAAAACTTTAGTTCCTGGTTTCTCGTCCGTGGTTCGCTATTTCTTGCGTGGTTTAACACGACTCGATTTTCGCCGACAAAGAGAAAACAGGTATTATTAATTTATACTAGCTGGTTGACCAGCGTTGAAACGTCGGGTTGAGCCACAAGTAACCGTGTAACCAGGCGTTTAATGTCAGAATGAATGCTTAATAAGAGTCGTAAGCTGTGCCACAGATCTAGGTAGAGAGCAGGTATAGTATATGTTTAGTACAGGTATACAGTATGTCGTAAATGGAGTAAAGCGCACACAGCATTATAGTATTTCAGGTGTACAATATTTCAAAATAACTTATCCGCAAATTAGCTGAAATAAAAACACAGTTTACAATCTTTGGCTGGAATTATAGTGAGAAAGAAAGGCCTGCGCAGCGGGAATTCCAATAAATAAAGCTGTGCGCAGCCATTTTGAACTAACAAAATACGTCTATTATTAAAGAGAGTTGGAGTAGATTCGTCGAAGTTTGTTTTACATGCTTTACTACATTCACGTAAAGATAGAAACAATTTTTTAAAGTTACATTGTTCTTACATTATTTGGCTAGTTGTTAGGGTGTCTGTCGTTAAAGGCAGGTAAGAAGTTTTCTACTGCGTATAACTTTCATTAAGTCTGCTTTAACTTTCTTTCTATATGAGACAGTTTACTTGTTATTACTCACAAAAACAGCAGACTTACAGCTTACTTTTTATTATTGGATATTAAATGTTAAACGGCACTAGAATATGTGGATTGAGGTTAATCACTGCCTCGAAATAGCTCTACTTTTATTTGGTACTAAGATAGCATAAACGTTCCGCGCTCTATATGAATAATTCCAGTTAAGGGGCATATTAAAAATCGCGTCCAACGCTTTGTAGGCAGACGATGTTTCATACCAATCCCTGTATTTTTAATCAAGATTCCGATTGATTGTTTTCTGATGTTCAATATGTATTTTAAAAAGCTTTGTTAGTATTATATAAAAAATAAATTTTGCTGGTAAGGTCAATCAGTTTAAATTGTATTCGACATGATGTTATAAAATCCAAAGAATAACTGCCACATAAACTTTCACACGATATTATTTATTTTCCACAAGTTACAACAACTTACATTTGTAGTCGCAACAATTAAAAATAAATAGATTTGGGCATACGAATAATGCTCGCTTTAGGTGGCAGGACATCAGACATGTTATTGACAGTTGCAATACTTTTTTCCATGGCTGTGATAACATTTTCTTACTTGATTGATGAAGTGTGCGCTCACACTTTATGAATTCCATTAGAACATTGTGCCGCTTGTATCATTCAAGGCTTAAATGACAAGAATAACTATTTGTAATATTATTATGTATAATGACGCATAATGTAATAATGTGAATCATGCAGAGCAAGATTCATCCTATAATATAAATTGCTCATAATGAACCTAGTAGTAGATTATTATCCTTATTTTCTCTTTAACTAGTTTTGGATATATATCTATTTTTTTTATCCGAGAAACGTACATTTAGCCCATGATGCAGAAAAATGTTCAATCCTTTGCTTTGTAAACATTCCAACTTTGACGGCAGTGAAGCTTCCGCAAAGGCCTAATGTTGCCGGTGATAGTTTTTTTTTTCATTGCACGCAGTTGCATTATTCTTTTTACTGATTTTCGACCAAATGTTTAATTTTAAGAAACACCTCTTTAAACTAGAAATGAAATAAAACCTCAATAATTAAAAAAATGAACTCTTTAGATCCAACTGCAATATCTGCTTGAAAACACTTAATGAAAAATTGATGTATGTTTAGAATTGTTATTCCTACTTCGTCAGGGTCTTAAACTAGGATATTGTGAGAAATACTTTTTTCAACCTTACTTCCATAGCCTGGTGATACATCAGAAGAAGTAACTCACTAAGCAAAGCATTTCTTCTCGGTATCCACCTTCATCACATTTAAACCCTGGAATAAGGAATGTTGTAGACGTCTCATTTACACACTTGGTTAAAAAATGCAGAATTTGTGACTATCTAGGACATACCAGATTGTGGTCAATTAGGCATTTGCCACTTCAAGGCCAGCTTGAAGTGGCCTTGTTTTGTCTCTTTGATGCATTATTTTTTGTCTGTGAGTATTTTTTCCCCATTTTTAATGTAATTGATATCGTAATTGGCGCAAACCTATTGAAAATAATAACTTCCTTTAAAAAACAAACAACAAAAAGGTGCACACACTGCATGACGCCTTTCTGATACTGCAACAGGATTGATATATGCAGGGAAAAATTTGTAAAAAGAGAGAACACCTTGATAAAATGTCTTTCATAACAAAGAATCGCTTCACAATTTCCGACAAAAACGGAAGACTGGGCCGAGTCTGTTTTTCTTCCATAAAGCGCGACCCACAGATATGTTTTGAAACTCGGGAAATTTAATTGGCCGAGAAATAAACACTGCGCAATATGATTGATTAGTTATTCTTATTATTTTGCACATGTTTTGAAACTTGGCGATTAAAAACTTCCCTTTCAAAATGGCTCGCAGAGGAAGCGCACATGTAAATTATAAAGCCATGAATAAAAGGTCAACTGCCAGTGAATGGGAAGTGTAACCTCACAACTGCAAAAGAATAGGAAGGGGAGAAATATTAATGCAACTGAGAGAATTTTAGCGGAGAAGGAGGTCAGTAATTATGTCTTATTTTGTAGTTTGGTTAGCTACCTCTCTCCTACTCCCAATATTTTAGCACAATGTCGAAAAAATTACTTTAAAGTGGTCGCAGAACGTTGTATTTGGTGAAGTGAGATGCATGCGGACCGGAAGATTGTAGTTGGGAGCTGAAAGAATTATTTTTGCGTATAATTATGCCGAAGGTTTTTATGCTGTTTTACATATTTTTAACCCATAGTCTTTTTGTTCAGAGCTAATCTTGTACGGAATATATGAAAAACTACACTTTAAATTAAAAAAGGCAGGTATGTTATGTTTCGTAACTTTAAAGAATTTCATCAAGTAGCAAAAAAATTTGCATTCGTGATGTTAGTGCTCTTTTGAAAATGTCTTTGCATATCAATTTTATGTCAGCCAAATTCTTTGATGTAAGACATTCTTTTGTGTATACAGGATGATTGTCCCTGATAATTGTGGGCGGTAAAATGACATTGGTGCATATTGTTGGGACCTGAGAATCATATGTGATGTTGCCGTTTGAAATGTAAAAAATAAAACCACCAAGGCTATTAAAAGGCTTCCTACATTATTATTCGCATCTTACTACTAACCCTCTCCACTAAAAAGTCGTAATCTTCTTCGTAAGTCAGGGAGGTGTTTGGCAAAATCTGGATGTACGGTGTCGCAGGCAATGATCAGCCACATCCTGGCATACCTTCTAACATTTCCACACACTTAAGAACCTGTATAAACAGAATATAAAAAATTGTTAGTATGTTATGATGCACAGTTGAACAGTTTATATGTGCTTATGTTTTTTTTCATTTTAAATGCCTATCACCTGTCATCAGCAGGAAAAAATATGCACAAATAAAAAATCTAACCTCTTTCTCAAACATATCAATTTCATTATCAGTAAGATTTGGTCTGTTTATCTTCGTACATTTAATAAAATTTCTAAATAGAATTAGGTTTTTTTGCAACGTTCTGGATTATAAATTAATCAAATATTAATGAAACTTCTCTAGACAAACAACTGCCTTCCATAAAAATGTTGTTTTAGAAACTTTTTCCAGTGGAAGAAAACTTTGGAAGTAAACTGGAAGTTACTTCACCAATGCTTCACCAATGCTTTTTTAGAGGGTTCCATCAATGATGTCTACTAAACCTTGTTGTTGTTTCTCCATATTCTCAAGTAGACACCAATACCTCGCATTCTTTCCAGCATGACATCTACATATTTTCTTTGTGGTTTTTCCTTCTAGAAGTTAAAGGTTATATTAGACATTAAAAACTACCCAACTAAAAAATAAAAAATGTCTAAGTTCTTTCTGATTAAGTGTGCTTATTTTGTTTTAAGTTTTGTCAAGACGGCTTAGTCTTGTTGTGTTCTTTCACGATTTTTTTTAAATCAAGGCCAAGCCAAAACAGGTATTGTAATGTAATTTTTATATTTAAATTAATCTCATTTTCGCGACTTTCAAAGTGTAACTTTATCAGATTTTGTGATCTAATTGGATCACTGTTTACCTTAGTTATAGCCAAAATTTTTGATAAAAATGGCCAGGGAAAATTCAGAAAAAGTACTCACATTCCGTAGCCTTTTTAAAATCGTATACACTTAATTAGAATGCTGGTCACTTTACTTTCTACACTGCCGATCGCGCACAACAAAAGGATAAACCGAGTTTAAAGAAACAACAACGACAACGACTACAACGATAACGACAATACCAAGTTAAAACTTGTTGTTATTTAATTCTATACTAGAAATAAAGACTTGTGTTCACTACCTAAGTAACTCCAGACACGTCTTGTGAGCACAGTCGGAGAATATACAAATAATTTGTTTACGTGGTTAAGAGATATGTTGACTTTTACTTGATATTGGTTTGTAGGCATACTGCTGCCCAACCTAGCTCCCAGAGTACTAAATGTGACTTAATATTTCTTTCATACACAACCCAACAAGCAAACGATGTCGGACAGTAATTTTTAGACGTCGGCCGACGTCAGAATTTCACATCACACATCACAGCGTCAAATATTGACAATAAACCAATGTTAATCTGGCGTCTCGATTTTATAAGTTGCATCGACGTCGCATCAGCGTGAGATTTAATAACTTTTAGTCTTAAAAAAATTAATATTATTATTATTTACTAAATGTTCTTATAAGTCAAACGGCTATGACCGACTGCAAAACTAAAAAACTCGATGTGATATTTTCCCGCTTAATCCGCCCTCTTATTTTCTTGGTCAAATGACAAAGCAAAGTGGACTTTTGTTGACATACCCGGTTATATGCCTGCAATAAATTACCAAAGCTTAATCTGACAAAGAACAGTCTCTGTAGCTTCAGAAATGTCGCATAAAGACACCTTTCGACTGATGTATTTCGATGCTAAATATTCTATCCAAAAAAGAGAAATGGCCGGCGAAAAAAGATCAAACAAGAAACCGCGATTAAAGGTTTTGTTCAAGTTTAAAAGCAATAGCAAACAATTCTTTACAAAATCGACGAGGTTATAAAACTCATTAAGAAGGTCAAAAAGACCAAGCCACTCAGAAAAGTGGCCGATCTAAAGCAGAACATCAACAAGCGCAACGAACTCATCAGATTTGCTGATAGGTGGCCTGCGGGATGGGACACCGTATCGGAATATGTTTCAGACGAGCTAGCAAGCGATTCAGACGATGATAAGAAGATTAAATTTGCCTAAAAAAGGGCTTTGGAAAAGAAAAAGAACCACATTTCTTCCCCGAAATCGTTTCGCAAGCCATTTCGTCCTAATCCCGAATTATAACGAAGAAACAATTATAACGGGTCATTTTAATTGCAATTACTTGGTCACAGAGTATCACAAAGTTACAATAGATATTATAAAAGTAAATGGCGTAAAGCAAGTGATAAAAACACCGACGCGCATCGCACAAACAAGTAGAACGTTAGTTGGCATAATTGCAACAACGCACGACAACCATGTCGAAGAAACTATCGTTCTGAGAAATACCGTCAGCGACTATGACCTCGTAGGGGTCGTTAGGAAAATACATGTTCGACAATATCAACCAAGGAAATTATTTACCCGTGATTACTCAAAATTTAAGGTAAAATATAAAAATGAAACGCACCGTGGGTGCAAGTAATAAACGAAACTTCCTTTAACAATCGTTTAAAACAAAAATTAGGCTGCCAAAGATGACATGTGAGATTTAGAGATCAATAAAGAACAGGGATTATCATCTTAAAAAGTCTCGACAAACGGGAAGTGAACTTCATTGGTCAAACTATCGTCGTTTACGCAATACAGTGACAAGTCTTATTAAGGCTAGTAATGCAAAGTGTCATAAAAAAGAACTACAGGAAAACATTAACGATCCTACGGCCTTCTGGAAGTATGTTAAACACTTTTTTCCCACAAAATCAAAAGAAAATGTTACATCAAGATCCTTTATTGTGAGGAATAACGTCACATCAAACGGCTTTTGTAAGTTTTTCAGTGAAGTAGGCGAAAAGCTTCTAGAGAGTATCGTGACCGTCGAAAATCGTGTGTGGCAAAACTATGACTGCAAGTGTGACGAAATATAATCAATGTAAATCCAACCAAGAAAACTTTTCGTTTCAAAGAAGTTACTTTGAAAGGTGTCCTTTGTGAACTTAAACGGCTAAATATTAAAAGTCTGCTGGATACGACAATATTTCACCTAAACTTTGCAGTGCTGAAGAATTAGCCTATCAGTTTTGTCATCAAATAAATAAATCCCTACAAACAGCAACTTTTCCAAATCGAAAAAAAAATTGAAAAAATAACTCCACTGACAAATCTGACGACCGCTGTTTATTTGATAACTACCGTCCTATATCTCACCTCCATGTGTTTTCTAAAGTTCTAAAAAGATTGGTGCTTTTGAATTTTATTATTTTGGTTGGAAATAACACGCTTTCATCGTAACAATTTGGTTTTCAAAAAGGTCAGATCACAAATCAAGCTGTTACCTACCCGTCCGAATATATTCTTTCAAATATGAACATTGGAAAATGCACTGGTGCTATTTACACCGATCTGATAAAAGAATTCGATACCGTTGACCAAGAATCACTGACATCAAAACTACCAGCATAAGGGATAAATAGTAATGAGCTCGAATGGTTTAAATGTTATCTTTTTTACTGAAAGCAACATGTAAAATATATTAATGAACGTTTAGAAAATGAAATATCACTTGCGGAGTACCACAAGGGTTGACACTTGGGCCGCTTCTATTTCTGCTGCAAATAAACGACATGGTTGTCACGTTGAAAATATGTAAAATCTTACTCTATGAAAATGATATGGTAATATTTCACTCAGATAAAAAATATGCTGTAATCAAAAAGAGTTTATCTGAGGAATTTCTAGCGGTTGCTACGTGGTTATCCAACAACAAATTACTAATAAACCTGAAAGCATGAAAAACAGAGTGCTTACTATTTATTTGGTACACCAGGAAAGCTGGCAAATAGTTTTAATTAGAAATTCAATTAAATAAAGTCAAAATAAATGCAGTAGAGTCATATGAATATCTTGGAGTCAAAATGGACAAATTTCTTAATTGCAAGAATAATATAGCGAGAACTTGTAAAAACGCATCATCCAGAATTAAACTTCTGTCTCGTGTCCGTTAAACATTTACACCACATGTTGCAGAAACGATATATAAATTCGACTATTCCCCCTAAATTGTGAATCAACCATCGTAAGCTCGAAATCAGAACTTATCAAGCTATAATCCATCCAAGAACATCCCTAAAACATCGTATATGGTAGTAGGAAAATCAAATTAAATAAATGGACATAGAGCAGTTATCATCAAAGTATCTAAAGAGATAAATAGTATTGGTACGGTGGCTGCTCCCTCGTATAAGCCACAGCTGCACTAACAAGAAAAACATTAAGTTGCCTACTGAAACAGAAAGAGACCGAAGGACGTATAGGTACCAAGCATTCCGTCTGCCTGTTAATATGAAGAAAAGAAAGCTTTGGGACAGCCATTTTAAACAGACAGACAAAGTGCGGGTATTTTTATAGAGACTAGCCGTTAGCTCATGAAAAAATCCACGTCAGTATTTCGTGCACCTGTTGTGAATTTATCCTGCGGTAGTCATGGCCCCTGGAAAAATCCACTTATAGGCACTGAAGTATTAAAAACTCGGTCGAACAAAATTTAAGAACACATTAACCCTATTATACCTGAGCTTTTTTGGCCTTTGTAACCCTGGGGGGGGCACAAAGTGCCCGCGGGCCATAAATCCTGAACCACTTGTGCTTAAGTGATGAAACTTGGCTCAGTTGGAGAATGTCTTAGTACAAACTCAATCCAGTTAAAAAATTAATTTGATGACGTCACACATGTGAAATGACGTCACACATGTGAAAAATGGTCATTTTCCCAATTTTTCAGTACGTTTTAATTACTCGCGTGTTACTAATGATACGGCCTTGATTCTTGGTAGATTTGTGTAATGAATACCAAAATATGTGTTTCACATGAAAAAAATAATTTTAATGACGTCATTGGGATAAAAAATGACGTCATTTCGGCAAAAAAATTCTTATTTTAACGATAAAGATAAAAAGACCCGTTCTACCAGAAATATTGATGCTCATGTCATTAAACTTGGCATATATGTAGAACAGGGCATTTAAAGATAATCGAGGTAATGAAAACAATATAATGACGTCAATTTGCTGGATCGATATTTTTTTCAAATCTGGTCTGCTTTTTGTCCCTAGTAACCATATATCACCTTAGCAGCACCTTGGTTACCACTTAGTAACCAACATACATGTAATAAATAATTATATACCCAATACAACATCTTATAACATTCTTACATGAATGTCAACGGTTTTCAAAATTCCCAAAAATTTACCCCTGTCCAAAAAATGCAATACCCTCAGCAAAGTACTTTTCATCATAAGCCCTAATAAAAGTTAGGAATAGTCACAAAATTTTAGCACTTAATCACGTGTGTATCCAATGTTATGCCTAGTCAAAAAGGCCGCGGGCACTTTGTGCAACCCCCCCAGGTATAATAGGGTTAAGACCATACTGACCCTCAATTCAATTTTTACCCTTATAAATATTTACGAAAAATAAACAAATCATTAGTTATTTATGTATTTTACGCAAAAGCGTAACGGCCGCTTTCTCGTAAATTACATATATAACAATAATTAGCTCATTTTGTACCACCTGATTTGGGCTAGGAAAGAGGTTCCTCTTGTAAATAGCTTTTAAAAAGCTTAATTTTAATATTTTCTTACGCTTTTAAAGATTTAGATAAGAACATTATAACAACAATTTCAGCAAAATATAAGGATATCCAGCTTTAGCCAAAATTTAGACGTTCTTACAAAAAATATATAATGCTAAATATCAAACGAAATTCACGAGATTAATTCATTTAGTGAACATGAAAAAATTTTTTTTTAATATAAATTTAAATTAATTTAATAATAATAATAATAATAATAATAATAATAATAAATATTTAAAGTGGCTAGCCCAGAAAATCACAAAAACCTATAGTTAGTGGATTGTTTCCACTGGGGGCCACTAGAACAAAAAAGAAACAAAAAATGATAAACCTTAGACTGCCCAGCTCAATCAAACATAGTAACATTTATAATCTGTGAAAATTTGAAAAGAAAAAGAATAAAAAACAAAAATTAAAAAGTTAAAAAGTGATCTCCATTAGAATTTGCCAAATACATTAGAGATGGAAGTCTTAAACGAAAGCATACTTCCATCACAGGTCACTTGGTTTGGAAGATTATTCCACACTTTTGCAGCTCTAAATAGGAAGGCTTTTTTGCCAAATTCCGTGTTGACCAAGGGAAGTGTGAACCTGTTTTTTCAATCAAAAAGGCGGGAATAAAATAGTCAACAAACAAAAAATACGCTTACAATAACTTCTTAGAATTTGTTCTTCTTATTGTTAGATATGTTCTTTTTGACTTCTTTAAAACACTTAACTACTTGGAAGCCATGCGCGAATACTTTAAACTTTTTCAACAAGCCGTATACATCACGGTGTTAATAATCCGTAACTTTTGTCCATGTCCATGTACTTTTTTATAACAATAAAAATACATCAAGGGAACAATTAAAGCTAATTACCCGTGCCTTTTTCTAACAAATAATTTTTAAAATGAAAACTTTTGTAAAAACACACAAAAACAAAATAAAAGTTTAAAATAGCGCAGCGAAAGATAAAAGAGTTTAAGCTCCGACGCAAGCATCTTGAACACACTGGCAAAATACAGTGTGTCGTAAATAGAGCGAAGCGAACACAGCATTAAAGGATTGAAGTGCAATTTTTTCCAAACAATATTTTTCCGAACTTGAGCTGAAATAAAAACACAATTTAGAACCTGTTGTTACCCAGTCATAGTCGATCAACATTTCTTTATTTTGCAAAATATTTTACTGTAAAATTTAAAAAATTAATCGTGCCAAAGCCTAAGCCTAAGCGCTTAGTACAGGTAAACCATGTCGCACATCTGTATAGGCGTATTACGCTTTTGCAAAAAAACTTTTTTCGCACCTTCGCTTTAAATAAAAACACATGGAACACCCCGTTGTTACCCTGTTTTTTAATCAAGAAGAAACCGAGACGGTTATGTTAATTGATGCATCTAGCGCCTTTAATTCCATCAACAAAAACGCGTTTCTTCGTAACGCCAAAATCATTTGCCCATCAATCTCAATTGCCATCATCTCAATGATCCTGCATACGAGAAGGAAACTCCAAGAAGAGACAACCAACACCAAAGCCGTAGGTTGGGCTGACGACCGCTTTGGGGTAGGTAAAATCAAATAAAATCTGGATAAGCCTCACCCTCAGTACTTGAAAGAAGCCCAAAAAATCTTTCAAGGTAACGGCACCAACATCACGTCAGAGGGCAAAAAACGATCTCGGAGCGGCTATTGCATGAACGACAAGATCGACGCTTAAATCGATGACAACGCTTTCAACTTTTGCCCCAGAAGAAGCGTATACTTGTTTCACTTCAGGATATAAATAAGCTCAACTTCTACAGACAAACGATAACTCACAGTAGCAAAGAATTGCAGCGCTTGAATGAAGTTTTAAGAATCAAATTTATCCCAGCTATAACCGGTGACATTCACTCCAACAAAGTAGAAAGGAAGCAGTCTTTCTCTTTCAATCAGCATGGGAACATTCCAATATTGTGTTGTGTCAAGAATATTTTGTTGTCAAGAATATTGTGTTGTGTCAAGAATATTGTGTTGTGTCAAGAATATTGTGTTGTGTCAAAAATATTGTGTTGTGTCAAAAATATTGTGTTGTGTCAAGAATATTGTGTTGTGTCAAGAATATTGTGTTGTGTCAAGAATATTGTATTGTGTCAAGAATATTGTGTTGTGTCGAAAATATTGTGTTGTGTCAAAAATATTGTGTTGTGTCAAGAATATTGTGTTGTGTCAAGAATAGTGTGCAAAGATGTGTGTGGAACTACCTCTAAACCCACTGACAGGTGAAGTCATGAACGAAACAACATGCAATAGAGCAGACGAAGAAAGATTGGACATTGAAGTTAGGGGATTTTAGGACAGAAAGCATTTTTTGATGTAAGGGTCTTTAGCCCAATCGCTGAAAGGTACAGAAATGCCAAAATTCAAAAAGCCTGCGAATCCAATAAAAGAGAAAAGAAACACCATTATAACCAACGGATTTTAGACATAGAGCGAGGCCCTATCACTTTCATTGTATTCACTGCAATGGGAAGACAAGTTATATTCTTTTGCAAACGATTAAGCGAGTGACTAGCTGACAAGAGAAACGAAAATTTATCTGTTACGACAACATGGGTTAAAAGGTGATTTTTGTTATAATCAAATCTGTTATCCCGTGTCTCCATAGCAGCCTAATCCTTTAGGGTGAGGACCATCTCACTTCTTCCCTGAAAAACAAATCTAGTAATAACGAATTACTATGCTCGATTTGAATAAATATAATTTGTTATTATTATTATTATATTTACTATCTAGAAGCGAGACACACGAAATGCGGTATATAAAGGACGGGCAAAACGGTGGATTTATCCACGGACCACCGACTGGTAAAAACATGTAAATATAGAGAGCATCGGAACTATCCCCGAGCTCACGTGTACAATTATGTACAAGTATATATAAAATAAAAAAGAAGGTTTATATCTACGTTTTAAGTTTTGAAAACGCAAGAATATTTGTTGTCATAAAATTATGTTATTGTCAGATAAAAATCACAAAGTATAAAATGGTAAAATATGTCTTATTTACCTGCTAGCTTACAGATCTATACCAGGAGTTACTTTGAATTAGTGTATTAACGAAATGATCGCCTAAACCAAATGCTTTACTGCACAGATATACGCTGTAAGATACGCCAAGTTCATCTGTTGTTTATTTATTTTGTTTTGTTTCTTATACTTAATGGCACACATATCCACAATAGGAAACCATAAATATGATTCCACATCTAACGATAAAGTTTGGATAGAATATCACAACAAACAGGGCTTAGAGTTTACATGACAATAGGATTGATACCTCCGGAGGTTGTGTAGTTGACAGATTTCTGGGTTTACACTGCTTTTGTAGCTCAAATAGTACTTAACTAGGACCCCCGTCGCTGGACCAATGTTGATGGCAGTACCAATAGGAACTGAAGAGGCTATCCTGGGTAAATAATTCCAATAGTAATTAAATTATTTAGCTTGGCAGGACATTTTCATAATCATTTTATTCTAATATATAAATACAGGATAAGTAAGTAATAAATATTAATAAATAAGAAGTAAGTATTAATAAAAAGCAGATGGACGACTGCCTAGTAACAAATGACTAGTGTAAATTAAAAGCGACGCTATGGTAAACATTATACAGACTTCCATCGATTTAAAAATATTTACACTCCAGGAAGTTTGTATAATTCACCACGTTCACAGCAGCTTCGAGCACAACTTTTCTTCACACGTAAACGGTACCAGTTGTATCGGTGTTGACAAGCTCCGTATTGAACTCTCCATTTGCAATACCATTGGCCTGCTTTGTCGCTATGGTTTAAGCACATTTCGCTATCAGGACCAGTGCATAAACCACAAGTGCGACGGCACACGTTACCGTACGATCCGCATAGTTTAGATTTTTTAAATTGAACAGAGATGCAATAATATGATGAATCTCCGCATACTAAATTCAATATAAATATAAGTTATTATAAGTAATTTTAACAGGCCCGTTTAAAAAATAAAATAATAAATAGTGTCAAAGATTCTTACCGCCAGTCGGGGGCTTTGTTGATCGAATCGTGGTAGTAGTTGTAGTAGTTAAGGGCTTAGTGGTTGGCGTTGTAGTTTTTGTAGTAGGTCTGGTGGTTGTGGTAGATGTTGTAGTCGAAGTTGTAGTAGTGGTTGGTCGTGTCGTTGTAGTAGTTGGTCGAGTGGTTGTGGTGGTTGGTCGAGTGGTTGTGGTGGTTGGTCGAGTGGTTGTAGTAGTTGTGGTGGTTGGTGGAGTAGTTGTGGTGGTTGGTGGAGTAGTTGTGGTGGTTGTGGTGGTTGGTGGAGTAGTTGTGGTGGTTGTGGTAGTTGGTGGAGTAGTTGTGGTGGTTGTGGTCGTTGGTGGAGTGGTTGAGGTGGTTGATCGAGTCGTTGTAGTGGTGGTCGTAACAGGATTTGAGCATTCATAAAATAAATTTAATTGTAGAACATCTTTCTCTGTCAAAACTTGTCCACCAAGTATCAAAGAAGGATCTTGTTTCCAAACAATCGTTGGACCGTTACCGTTGGAGAAAGCACGACTAGAAATGAACAAATTATTTTTTTAGTTAATACAATAAAAAAAAATATAAATGTTACAGCAGAGAGAATTCTTTGAGTGCAATTTTAAAAATCAGAGACATCCCATAAAATACTTACTTGCCGTAGTGCATCACTGATTTAGGGTCGTATGACACACCCAAACTGTCCGTGTCATGTCTGTTAAAGTTATGTTCTAAACCTGCAAACAAAATCGATTATTATTTTGCTCACTTCACAAGTTTAAGGTCACTGTGTTCCCTTGCAATTACAGTAACAACTTACCAGCTTGTACATTTTGAAGGTTTATAGTAACGAATTCATCTCGATCAGCTCTTGATTGTTCATGAAAAACTCCAAGTGCGTGAATTACTTCGTGTATAATAATTCCTGAGAAAACGCATCCGTTGCTTTGAAGTGAGAGATCTTGCTTCCTACCAGTACGTCCAATAAAAGACCAACAACTAATGAAAAAAGAAAAAAAGTAAAAAAATGCTACACTACGACCAATCAGCACACCTGTTTGAGACACAGGGAATAGTAGTAACCAACTTACCCAGAACCAGGAAACATCGCAACATGAGCATTTGGTGCACTTCCAATCGAATGTTCCATAAAACGTATGCAAGTTCTTGAGGCAATAATATTAATCGCATTTCGGATGGTTGTTTTCTGTGCAAATGCTATAGAAAAAGTGACATTATTAGTCGTAAACTTATTGACATTACTAAAGCTGGATTAAAATTAAGCTATTGTTAAAATATCTTACAGAAATCGTTGGATAATGTGTAATGGAATTCGTTGTTCGGCCATCGTAAACCTCTACTTCGTTTCGTTAAAGCTCTTCTTTTTCTTTTGTGTCCAATGTCATCTTCTATCATGTCCATCATTTGTTGCTGTGTTAATTTTTCGTCTCCATACAGTAATTCAAAATCTGGATTTTCGTTGTTGACAGTTAAAATATCATCCATAGCAGAACTCTCTTGTTTTAAGTGAGTGGGTATACTCCTAATGACTAAAATAATATAACGAAAATATAATTACATTATCTTTTAAAAGCATTTGTAAAATATGAGCTCCGTATCAAATTAAACTTACCAGAAATGTTTACTGCAATCAACAATGCCAGTAGTAACTTCATGTTGATTCAAGTAGACTTTCAAAGCTGTAATCAATGTTGCTTTGCGTTATAATAGCTCGTGAACCGCTGTCTTTACTACAACGATCTCTCGATGCAGAGAATTGTGATTTAGTTGTAGTGTTTGTAGCCTTTTTATATAGAAGCGATTGGTGCTTTCTTCCTGTAATTATATACGTTAAAGGATGCTTTATGATCAATAAATTGTGGACATCCTCGTTATAGCCAGACAAAAAGATCACTTCTGCCATTAGGAGATCAATTAGCAATTAATAAGTGCAGTATTATCAGATTTCTTGCGAATAGTTTCAAATGGCAGGTCTTGTTCTCAGGCTCTTGCGTGACGATATGTTTACATCCTGTTTGTTGTCTCTTTCGGAAGTACGAAACGCAGTAGGGATTACAGGAAGATCACATATCACCCTTAATTTGTCCTTTGAAAGAAAGCTATCTGTGATTCTCCTTATACGTACAGAAAGTTATTTTTTTCGTGTTATGAGTCATTTTATTGGGTATTTTCCACTTTTAGCTTTTACTCATAATACTTAAATGGGCGGACAGTTTAATCAAAAATGATCTAGTCAGCTCTCAATATCTTTCAATTGATTTGTTATGAAAAGAAAGCATAGTGATAACGGTATTTAGATTTTAATTAAAATAATGTTGTAGATACAATCACTACTGTTGCATTTTTTGGTCGATGACATAGGATAATAAAAAAATTAACTGGGGGTTGAAGAAATTGTTAATTTTTTAAATAATCCATAACACATCAACCACAGGCAACAAAAATTGGACTTACATTTGTAAAAAGTGAACAGTAAAAACAAATAGTAAGGCCTATTAAAGGAAAATTATATTCCTTTTATTGCCTCCCTTCTCTGTTTCCGTATAAAACACAGCTTTAAATGGTTACAGAAATTAATCATCTAAATTTAGAGACTCCATAAAACTGACCTTTTCCTTAGAGAAGTTACGGCAATGAACAGATATATTGAGATATCCATTCATACTTGAAATCAGGATATCCTTTGAACAAACCTTAAAGAAATATCGTATCCTTTCAACACAAACAACCCGCAATCACTGTAATTAGTGAAGAGAAATAAATTTGCACACAAGGAGCTATTATTAACCTACAAGTCTTAGGAGTGATACCTAAAGGTCGCATCAAAAAAAATTAAAACAAATCTTCAGGTTGGTTATTTAGCGTTTACTGTGAAAAAATTTCTGAATTCTAAAATGAATTGCGCAGATTGTTTAGATTTCTTTATTTTAATACATATCTAGCATTAAATTTGAAAAAAAAAAGTTTTGAGGAGGCCTTATTGTATCAGGAATGTTTCTCAGAAAATGTTTTCATTAACTTATACTTAAAACAAGATTGCGTTATAAAGCCTTGAAGGTTTACGTTTACTCGGACAATTAGTAAAAATAAAATTAAAAACAATAGGAACTCATCATATTAAGCGAGTCACAGTAGACTTTTTTTTGTCAAGATATGTACCGGCATAAACAAAATGAATATCTTAATGATCAAGCAGTTCTTTATTCAATATCATCGTTCCTGTTGTTGATGCTAGGTTATTGCTGTGTCAAATACTAATAAGACCAGTGAGAAAAGTACACCATCGTCTCTCATAGTAAAACAAGCTAGGAAGAGTTAAAATATTGTGGTTTTTAAAAATAAGGTGGCTTTAAACTGTAGGCAAATAAACGATTTGTGGAAGTGGTTTAGAAAAACAAGAACGCCCAGAACATATGAACTTTGACATAAAAGGAAGCATCAACTGTACTCATAGTTAAATTTAGGAAGGTTAATTACCCTGTGTATTTAAAAGTTTAAATCATTCACCATTTGAAACTGATGCACTTTAACAAATCATGCTTAAATTTCGAACGTGGTTTAGTACTCTTCGGTATGATTCATGTTGATTGTTTGTGGCTGTCGTTCATGCAATATGGACTATAGGCGCAGCAGGGTTCAATTAAGTAAATCAATGCGGTTCGCACTGATTGTTGTAATAGCTAATCTTTTGTTCGTCATCAAGTAATTATGACGACGACGTCTAATTGAACCGAATTGAAAGCTCGTCCTTCTTATCACTTAACTTAATTTATATAGAGGTTATAATATTGGTTAGGTCGTGGAATTACCTCATTTCGGGAATCCCTAGCAGAGTAATGTTTCCCTTTACTGGGATTAAGGAATAAAACTGCGTCCAACCATTTTAAATACGCAGAATACGAGCATAGAGACTGACAAATACTTCACGCACTGTGGAGAGGTTTTTCTGAATATAATTGAGAATATTATTTTTTCTGGTTTTTATGCTTTAAAACACAAACTATTACTGAATCCTTTTACAAGACAGCATGTTATATACACGCTGAATGGAAATCAAACCTACAATCTGGAACGTAATGTAAGGTTTTCTAAATTTTAGACACTGTGCCACCCCCTTCCCTCTCTTTAAATACTGCTTTTCAGTCCTTAGGTCTCTCAGCTTTTAATCAACATTAAAAAGGAGGAAAAGGGGGGAAAATCACTGCTTATAAGACATTTTTGCGGTGCGTCCCGTTGGTTACGGGATTGTAGATACATTATAATAACTAATTCTCCGGGTGCGAGCCAAAGATGGCAGCTACTAGCAGCGCCTAGAGAATCCCATGTATTCTTCAACGTGATAACAAATAACAATAAATGCAAGGAGTCCAGTAAGAGAAACGAAGTCCTTAATCCAACCATTACATTTTACCATGAGTGCATTTTCAGAGGAGGAGAATAGGAGTTACTACATCGCAATGCAGATATAACTAGCCTTTTCAGACAGAGATGTTAATGAAAAAAGGAGGTTTCTCTCCAAAGAATAAGAAGCCACTGGAGAACTTCTGTATTCTCCCCTTTATAGGGATGATCGAAAAGCTAATGGATTTCGGCTGTACTGAAACAAACACCTATGAATGTGGAAACATAAGGATTGGTAAAATTCACTCATGCTTGGGATCTGGTGCGGGACCTTGAGTAAGCATCCCCTGCCTCCTACAAGACACCAGCCGCATTCATTGACACAATCCGCCAAAACCAATAACTTTTGTTAAATGTTGAAAAAAGAAGAGTCGACAACTACAAATCGTATCGTTGTTGCTTTTACCTACTGACACAGAGCCCAATTGATAAGCTAAAGAACTTTTTTAGTGTCATGATGTAGTGGTAGCGCTTTCAACTTGCACGCATAACGTGTCAGGTTCGGGTACCCAATCCAGCGCACTTTAAATGTAGTGTCATGAGCTCATTTAAAGTCATCCACTAAACAGGCCTGTGTGACCAGCAAGCCAGTCAAAGAAATTTTTGGGGAGAGCCAGCCGTTACAAATTAAATGACAAGGGAGCTCAAAAATCATGTTACTCACACTCACTCACTTCCGTGTTTGCTTGGTTTCTCTTTTTTGTGTATCAACAAAATGTCTCGTGACTAGATAGGATCGATAAAAATTGTTTATCTAATTAAAAAAACCCTGAGTATAGACATATTGTCAACCCGCTTGTTAATGATTGTAATTAACTTTTGTAGTGATAAATCTCCTTAATGGTAGGTTTGGTGGTCTTGTTATAAGAAAAGATAAAGAGATAATGTTTGCTGCTGGGATATCCTGATTTGGTTTTAATGTATAGAAAAAGCAATTGAAAATAATCTGTTTTTATCTTGTTCTTTTAAATAACAAATATGAAGTCATATTTGTGGAAATTACTTTTTACAAAGGAGGCTGTTACTTCAGCACGATACGAAATTTATTCTGCCTGGTGATTAATCTTTCCTAAAAAAAGTTTAGAATGAGTTCGCATACATTCTTCTCCTGGTATCACAAATCCATCTTAACATCTTAAACTATTTGTTATCTTTGGTCAATGTTACAGTCCATGGAAAAGTATTTTCTCGTTCTTGTTAACTTAAAAATGTTTTGACATGAATTATGCTTTTTTTATTATTGGATTTAACAGAATATTCTGAAGCCTAATAATCTAGGAAAAGCCATTACAAAACTTTTTCAGCTTTAATATTTTGGTTCTAGCATTTTATCCAACAAAAAATACAGTGCGCTTAAGAATATACTTTTTTAAAGTTATAGAGAATAATAGTTATTCTTCCGAAATATATTTCTGGTGTCCTTTCGGGTATAAGTATAAGATAGGAAAAATTACTTGAATCGCTAACCTGGTAATTCAAATAAATGTATATAACTTATAGAAGCTCTACCCTGGAAGATATCTAGCATTATTGAAATGATTGAGGAATATTCAACCATTTTGCAAATGTGTTGTTATTGTAGCTGTGATAAGGCTGTAACACGTTTACAATGATGAGTGTACATTGAAAAAAATACAGCCCGATCAGGTAAAATAGAATAGTGATTGTCTCAGCACCATAGTTGAAAAATAGGTGGTATTTGAAAAATAGAGAAAAGAATAAGAGCTTTATGTATCATAGAAGTTAAAGAAGTTAATCAGCTGCGAAGATAAATAGCTGGTAAACCTGAAATTATGAGTAATGCTCACGACAAAGACGCATTCTCTATTTTTAATTAAATTTAAGCACAATATCAAGAAAGAGTTGCCAGACATATTTTATCGCTTCTCCATCAGATGAGATTAATAGTGAAATAACGGTTCAGGTTAAATAAAAGGGTTACTCGTTTTCTAAAAAAGGAATTGAACACACGAGTAATCTGATAGGGGAAACTCGTTAACTTGATGAAACAACTAATTCATTTGTCAGTTGTCTTTAATGACTAACAATTATATTACTTCCTATGAGCGTCTAAATCCGAAATATGGGATTATGAACAGGCTAAAGTAAAAATAAATGCTACTCATCGAAAAAGTACTTCTACAGAGAATAGGAGTAACTTCATCGCGATGCAGATTTTGTAGCTGACTAATTCATAACGCATAACACTACCCAGGTTTGAAAAAGAAATTTCGTTAATTTTGCGTTACGCCAGTGTAAAAAATCTGAAAATATTGTACCCACTAATCGGTAATTGTTATTTTCATGACAAAATTAAGTTTCTTGTTAGACACAATTAGTAAGGATGTCCACAATTTATTGATCATAAAGCATCCTTTACATGTGTAATTACAGGAAAAAACACCCATCGCTTCTGTATAAAAAGGCTACAAACACTACAACTAAATCACAATTCTCTGCATCGAGAGATCGTTGTAGTAAAGAAAGCGGTTCACGAGCTATTATAAAGCAAAGCAACATTGATCACAGCTTTGAAAGTCTACTTGAATCAACATGAAGTTACTACTGGCATTGTTGATTGCAGTAAACATTTCTGGTAAGTTTAATTTGATATGGAGCTCATATTTTACAGATGCTTTAAAAAAATAATGTAATTATATTTTCGTTATACTCTTTTAGCCATTAGGAGTATACCCACTCACTTAAAACAAGAGAGTTCTGCTATGGATGATATTTTAACTGTCAACAACCAAAATCCAGATTTTGCATTACTGTACGGAGACGAAAGATTAACACAGCAACAAATGATGGACATGATAGAAGATGACATTGGACAAAAAAGAAAAAGAAGAGCTTTAACGAAACGAAGTAGAGGTTTTAGATGGCCGAACAACGAATTCCATTACACATTGTCCAATGATTTCTGTAAGATATTTCAAAAATACTTCAATTTTAATTTACTTATATGTTTTTTTAGAAGTGTCAATAAGTTTACAACAAACTCTTCTATAGCATTTGCACAGAAAACAACCATCCGAAATGTGATCAATATCATTGCCTCAAGAACTTGCATACGTTTTATCGAACATTCGATTGGAAATGCACCAAATGCTCATGTTGCGATGTTTCCTGGTTCTGGGTAAGTTGGTCACAACCATTCTCTGTGTTTCAAAGAGTGGTGCGGATTGATCTAAGTTTAGCATTTTTTCTTTTTTTCTTTTTCTTTATTAGCTGTTGGTCTTTTATTGGACGTACTGGTAGAAAGCAAGATCTCTCACTTCAAAGCAACGGATGCGTTTTCTCAGGAATTATTATACACGAAGTAATTCACGCACTTGGAGTTTATCATGAACAATCAAGAGCTGATCGAGATAACTTCGTTACCATAAACCTTCAAAATGTACAAGCTGGTAAGTTGTTACTGCAGTTGCAAGGGAACACAGTGACCTTAAACTTGTGAAGTGAGCAAAATAATAATCGATTTTGCTTTGCAGGTTTAGAACATAACTTTAACAGACATGACACGGACAGTTTAGGTGTGTCATACGACCCTAAATCAGTGATGCACTACGGCAAGTAAGTATTTTATGGGGTGTCTTTATTGCAGTCAAAGTATTTAAGAATTCTCTTTGCTGTAACATTCATATTTTATTTTCTGCTTAATTAAAAAATAATTTGTTCATTTTTAGTCGTGCCTTCTCCAACGGTAACGGTCCAACGATTGTCTGGAAACAAGATCCTTCTTTGATACTTGGTGGACAGGTTTTGACAGAGAAAGATGTTCTACAATTAAATTTATTTTATGAATGCTCAAATCCTGTTACGACCACCACTACAACGACTCGACCAGCCACCACAACGACTCGACCAACCACAACAACTACTACAACGACTCGACCAACCACTACAACCACTACAACAACCACGACAACTACTACAACTACTCCACCAACCACCACAACCACTCGACCAACCACCACAACTACTACAACCACTCGACCAACCACTACAACGACACGGCCAACCACTACTACAACTTCGACTACAACATCTACCACAACCACCAGACCTACTACAAAAACTACAACGCCAACCACTAAGCCCTTAACTACTACAACTACTACCACGACTCGATCAACAAAGCCCCCGACTGGCGGTAAGAATCTTTGACACTATTTATTATTTTATTTTTTAAACGGGCCTGTTAAAATTACTTATAATAACTTATATTTATATTGAATTTAGTATGCGGAGATTCATCATATTATTGCATCTCTGTTCAATTTAAAAAATCTAAACTATGCGGATCGTACGGTAACGTGTGCCGTCGCACTTGTGGTTTATGCACTGGTCCTGATAGCGAAATGTGCTTAAACCATAGCGACAAAGCAGGCCAATGGTATTGCAAATGGAGAGTTCAATACGGAGCTTGTCAACACCGATACAACTGGTACCGTTTACGTGTGAAGAAAAGTTGTGCTTGAAGCTGCTGTGAACGTGGTGAATTATACAAAATTCCTGGACTGTAAATATTTTTAAATCAATGGAAGCCTGTATAATGTTTAGCACAACGTCACTTTTAATTAGACTTTAACTGCACTAGTCATTTGTAAGCACGGAGTTACATATTTATTTTTTTATTAATATTTATTAGTTATCTATTTTGTATTTATATATGAGAATAAATTATTATAAAAATTACTTCTATTTATTCCGCCTTTTGGTCTGATTTCTTATAATTGGAAAAATATAATAATTTGCTTTATGATTATCTTGAGAACATGAAAATCACAACACAACATTATTATATAAAATGCGGCCATTCTGCGTATTCAAAAACGTGATTATTCTGAATTCCCAGTGGGGTTTTTCCAGCGGCAAGAAAACTTAGAGTAATAACTAACTTGAATTTCGGATCAGAGATCATTCGCAAAAGAAAGCTCAAATGGTTCGATCATGTCTGTAGACTGCCTCATAACAGTATAGTGAAGAAAGCTTTCAAAGAGGATTTCGAAGGTACGCGAAGACGAGGAAGACCAGCGAAACGATGGATTGACTTGGTTAAGAAAGACACTCAACTTTCCCCTGGTACCGCAGAAAAATACGCAAAAGATCACAAAAAGTGGCGAAGACTTGTGAACACGAAGCCTCTATTGGGGTGTCCTGCAAAGTAAAGTAAAGTAAGTATTTCGGCTCAAATGGCTCTCGAAAGCGTTTAAATTAATTTTTCAGTTTTAATCTTCTTTAACGATCACTCTCATCGTGAGTTTAAATGTCGTATTTAAACTGTATGTCAAGTACAAGTAGTAGTGCTTGCTTATTTACCCTGCATGTCCAGGTGTCTTAGTGACCCTAAATTTTTACAAGAACAAAACTCTGAATAAAAATAGTGTCAAAAGAAAATTCAAGTCTAATCAAATCTTTCCTTCTTTTAGATATCATACAAAACAATAAATAAAGATTTATTAGTTTGATGTTTTTAAAAACTTTCTAGAGGAAAGAAAGGTGTGAGATATAATAAAAAGTTTCCATTTAAATTCTTCCACACACTACAATTATGCTGAAGTTAATGTACGAGAACGTCCCTAATAGCAAACATTGAGAAAATTTATTTTAAATTTAGCAAAACACTGGTATTTTTTTAAACTTAACCAGGTTTCAAGATGATTGCAATAACTTTTAACGCTGTTATCCTGTTACTTTTGAGTCTGTAAGTTACGGCATCAACATCATGTGACCATATAACAAGACAATTGTATTAAAAAGAAAAACAAGTCTCATAGAGTATTTGCTACTAAAAAAACAAAAAAAAAGCAAGGAGAATAAAGTAATTGCGGAATTAATGCTTGAGTGTTTCGGTAGTACGCGCAAACTTAAATTCAGCATTTTGGGACACAAGGAATCTTTATTTCGCATTCTGATGATGAAGTGACAAAACAGTTGACTGATATGATAAAACTTGTCTGATGACAACTGGTAATGATTATAGAGGTTGTAAACCTCTGAAGATTCTGTATGATAACAAAAACCTCCCTTTTTACAAGTATCTTCTTAAAAAAAATACATTAAACAGGAGACAGCGGCATAGTACAAAACAATAATAAACAATGCATAAAGACCAAAAAACACAACAATTAGACAATTCAAACTAATCACTTAGGTACACACATAAAAAACAAAAACTTACTATAACGCAACTATTCTTAAACGGATAAATTTTAGAATAATCTCTAACGAATTAAATGGAAAATAAGCAAGCAATACACAACAACCTTTAACAATGTGCATAAATCCTCTCACGGTTCATGTACCCATGTGAAGTGCCACAGTCTTCACACACCTCTGTTAGCAAGTGGAGCGCCACCAACCACTATCAATCATTATGTTAATGTGTACACGACACGTATAATTTTTTTTAAAGACATCATATTTTTATTACCCTTTTTTATATTTTATAATTTTTTTGTATTTTAATATTTCGTTTAACGACAAATCGAGAGAAATGTGGATTTCAATGGCGTCAGAACTTGCAACTCTGACTGTAACCTTAAACATGTTTTATGGTATACCAACACTCAGCCTTACCTTTGAATTCCATCCAAAAATTATTAACTAGGTTCAGCGGGACCGTTTACCCCGTAGGTAAACAAAGTTACCCACCCTGCTGTAATGAATATACTATTCCTTAAAGTTTACCATTGAGTATAGATGTGACAAAGTGCTTTGTATTAGTTCCAAACTTCCCTAAAACATTATTTCTTCCGTAAGTCTTATACAAAACTTTCAGCACTCGCATTTTAATCGCTCCTTGATCAAACATTCTTTTCATTAAGGAATTTACACACAGAAGAAAATCATTGGTCTCCGATGGAGTTCTGCCAATTCTTAATATCTCTGCACCAATTGCAGAATAAAATATTTTAAAACTTCTTCCAAACTCGCCACTATCATTCATCGCATTTAAACCATCAATAAATCGAAATGTATTGCCAAATTTTCTAGCCCTATTCAAGTCTGTTTTTTTAATTTCCTTAAGCCAATTGCTTTCATAGTAAGAAAGAAATAGGTTAGCCATAAATGGAGCAGGGTCTGACCCCATAAGCTTTCCACCACAGGTGAAATAACAATTGTCCATGAGATATTTAACAACTGTTTTAATAGCACTTTTATCAGACCCAACAGTATATTTAGAAAGGTTTGTAACTCATTTTGCACCATGTTTTGCAACAGCAATATATTTGTGGGTGCCTCCTTGAAAACAGAAGTCTATCAAGTACAAAAATCAATTTATCATGAGGTATCTCTGTATAGAGTGTGGAGAAATCGAATGTTGAAATACAATTTTCCCTCTTCCTATTATTAATTTTATTTACGCTGTTGATAACTGGAATATTATTTTGAATTACCCAAAATGTTTTGATACCAGAATAGAAATGGCTCTTTCTATTGTATGCTTCAATTTGATAATAAAACAGCCTGAATACCGATGTGATAGCTTTAGAAAGGGGTTTAATGGAACATTTGGGTGCAGCAATAATAAATCTGAATTTGATTGGATTTTTGTGCATTTTTGGGATCCAGTAAATATGTGGTAGGCATTCGTTTTCAGTAGTGACAGTTAATCCAAAGAGTGATTTCAGTTCTTTTGTATCGTTATTAATTAAGCGGAGTCGTTACTCTCCAAAGACAAGATCATGTGTGATCAAACCCCGCTGCTAACAATTTTTTTTTTGACTTGGGTAATAAGTGGAGTCGTCACTCTCCAAAGACAAGACCAAGTATGATCACCCCCCCTTGCTAACTTAATTTTTTGATTTTGTTTTTATTTTTGACTGGGGTAATAAGTGGAGTCGTCACTCTCCAAAGACAAGACTGAGTGCAGTCAAGCCCCCTTGCTGACTCATTTTAGTTAAAATACTCTTACCTCAGCTCTTCTAAGAAGAAAACGTATGACTCGTGACTGTTAATGGCGGTCATCACAGAAAACTACTGCTCTATCGTTGCAATGTATCCACCTGTGAATCTTTTGATCGAAGGCTATGGTTGTGTGGTGACCATTATTTAAGTTGCCGCAATGGTTGATAATTAATTGAAAATGTTTACGAAATTTCACTTCTCCATCTACGGTAAAAGGTATGGAAAGGGTACCAGGGTAGGCAGTAATACGACAGGTAATTTTTGACACAAGTCCGTTGCCACTGGCAAAACGTTTTAGCTGTAAAATGAGATGAGAACCGCACGACACTACCTCCTTTTCCACTAGAGCAGTTTGATGAGCGTTGCAAACATGGCAGAAATAAGCATTAGTGTCTGACAACTCCTCGCTTTCAAAGAAATTATCTAAGGAAGATTGTAACATAGGGTGCAGAAAGAGAGAGTTGGATGCATGGTGCTATAACTTCTGAGGAGCTGGTAATATGACATGAATTGCAAGTGGTGGATGTCTTGATGCCAATACTAAAAAGACTTCCAAGAAATGGAAAATCTAATGACAGACCAGGTAGGAGATATTCAAGAACCTCAAAATGGGAGGGGTCAACTGGACTTCTAGAAACAGCCAAACTTTGAAGAACACCTACAAATGCTTCGCCTACCTGGACAACCACAACTGGAAATTGTTGTTACCCTTGTTTATAAAATAGGCATAGAATTTGTGTGCTTTTTGCTTAATTTTGGTCTCTAGGAAGTCAACTGCAGGTTTTAGCAATGATGTGGCTGGATACAGACCATTATTGGCACAGAAGTTTAAGGCTGAAGAAGATATCAGGACATTCGATCTTTTGAGGTTGTGGGTGTTGTTAAACTGCACTTTTGGGACCTCTGACAATCCAGATGCAAGTTATAAATGCGGATTTGTTTTTAAACAAAATGTAACATACCTGAAACAGTAACCTCTAGCACCTACATCTACAGGGTAAAGATGTTGGGACCAGCTGTTACTGCGTATCACTTCGACTAAAGAGGAGTATTTAGAAAGTTTTGTACAGTGCCAAGACTCCATATTCTCCTCACAAGGGCAGGTTAGTTCAATGAGAATGACAAGCTTGGAACAGTTGGAATACATCACAATGTCTGGCCTTAGTGATGTAACAGCTATATGACCGGGGAAAACAAATGTATTGTTTAAGTCACCTAGTCACTGGCGTGATGAAAAAAAAAACGGTTGGTTTTGATCTTTTTCCAGGGGTATATGTACCTGCTTTAACAAATGGTTTCTTATACAATTTACTATTTGGAGATGGCTTAATTTTTGACACTCTTTGATGTTTAGTAGAAATTCGCGAGGAACGGAATCGTGTCGAAAAGTAAATCGGCATTCAGAAAGGGCAATCTTGGAAGAACTTAAGACATGTGCTGTGGTGCTTAATTGTTTTCCACACAAGGAGCAACTGGATTCAGTGCAAATGTTCCAAAGTTTTAAATTGCTAGGTGAGGGTACAGCATCGTAAGTAGAAGCCAGGAAGAAAGAAAGCAAGTTTGTTGGCATGGCTAAAATGGATTTCCATCTTCTTCGTAATTAATTTCCCTGAAATAAAATTCACTTTATATACAGGATTGTACTATGGCTATTGAAGGTCACGTCAAAGATTTCGCAATCTTTAATTTCGCGATTATAATAAAAATATGCACAACCGCAACTTCTTTATTTCAGATTCTGCATAATCCTTCATATCCTTCTATTCGCAAGCTTTTGTTCCGCAAACATTTTTTGCCATACAGTACATCTAGACTATACTGTTTCTTTCTAAGTTGACAAACACACAAAAACGTACATAGATGCACATTATACAAATAATTGTACAAGGAGACAAATTGTGGAAAAGAGTTGTGCAATAAAAAAAGGTGTACAGAACGTCACCATGAAAAACTCTGCAAGGTGCTCTACTAACTCATCCCTAAACTCATTCATAAAAAGGTGCGCAAGAACACGACGATTTTGTGCTGGAAGTTCCACGGGTAAAGTACAACTTCGTCGAAACCATTCGGCAAATTATACATACGCGATTATGAAAATTTTCCCTCTCAGTTGCAGGACTTGGTATAGCAACAAACCTAAATAAAGATGGACGCGGCTGCTGAGACAAAATGTCTTTAATGCATGTTAAATCTGAATAAAAACCTTGTATATGTAGTCAGGCGAAAACTAAACGATTCCAAAAAATTGAAATCAAACTTGGCCGAGCGGCATCACCGAACTGTGGCGATTCCTGAGGTCCTTAGACTAGCTTTCAGCGGTGTTTATGGGAGCACACTATTGCCTACTGAGAGACGACTGAAGGAGATTGATTTGAAGAGATCATCCATCACCACTGTTTTGTTTATCGACAATTCAGAGAGTGAGAGAGATCTTTGCTGGATCATTTTTAAAATGTCACTCTTCAGGAGACATTACTGTAATTGAACCATTATATTCAGTTGAAGCACATCATCATAAATGAGTACATGTAACATGGGAGATTGATTTTGCCAAAAGCAAAAAAGTCGCCTCCAAGAAGATTTGTGTTTTGTGTTTTGTAGAGGAATCGACCCCGACACGGAAGAATTGCCATCTTGGTGCGAAAAAATTTCGTTACAAAATGTTTTCCCGAAATTTGATTTACAACAATGCAGTTATAGAAGTTGTTGTAAATGTTGCTAACAATACGGCCCAAAATAGACGTTTCTTTAATTTAGAAGGTGCTGGTGGCAGTGATAAAGCCTTTACTTACAATTACCATATTTCTGAAATGTCAGGTGGAGGTTTTCAAGTTGGAATTGCTGCATTTACTGGTATAGCAGCAACTCCTCTAAAAATGGTACCATCATACATAAGTTGTTTCGGTTACCAGTTCCTATTTTAGAAAACAGTGCATGTAGCATATCTCCCGTGTCTGCTTTTGCTGCTGAGCTACGACAAAAAAAAATCTCTTTTTACTTGCTAAATCTTCCACGATGCCTAAGCATGCTTGCCATGCAATAGATCGTCTTCTTAAAGGCATTTGCAATAGCGAACTTCCATTTGGAGGTAACGTTGGTGATTTTTCACAATTATTGCCTGTTGTCAGAAAAGGAAAACCAACTGAAATTGTTAATGTATGCTTAAAAGGTCCGCCACTATTGCACTTGGTTACAGAATTTAAATTAACTCAAACATGAGAACAAGGCCAGGAGAAGAAAAATTTGCTGCACGGCTTCTGCAACTCGGGAAAGGTGCTTTACTTGTTCGGGAACAACCACCATTCCAAGGTGCAATTGAAGTGCCATCCAATTGTGAGTAATAACAAAATCAATGTATGGTTAATACTTTGTTTAGGGATTTTCACTCAAAAAATATGACAATATCTGTAATACTAACATCTACAAATGATGATTCACTTATCATTAACGATCAGGTGTTGGCGTTATTGCCGAGTGAAAAAAACATTAATTTAGTGCACATGATGTTGTGTGTGATGATGAGGAGGAATGGAATCAATATCCAGTAGATCTTTTAAATTGTATCACATCTTTAGGTATGCCTCCTCATTTTCTTAGATTAAAATCGGGTGCCATTGTTATGTTATTAAGAAACATAAACACAAATAAAAGCTTATGTAATGGCACTCGCCTAAGTCTTCACGACAACTGTGTCGATGCTGAAGTACTCACTGGCAATGCTATTGGACATACAGGTATGCTTTGTGTTTTACGTCGGAGACAGCTTTCACTAAGGTTTCTCATGGTATGACAATAAACAAGGACAAAGTCAAACCTTTGAAAAGGTTGGTATATTCCTGAACAGACCACGTTTTTCGTCATGGTTAGTTGAATGTTGTTTTTTCTAGGGCAAGAGCATTTGATGATGTTCGAGTAAGCACTGTTGCCTCATCGAAGCAAGGATTTTTCAATGGGAAATGTTATACTCAAATGTAAAATTCTTACATAATTCTTAAAATATGTGTCTTCGACATGCATGCAAATATAAATACTTGCAGCACTAAAGGCACCATTTTCTACATTTTCCAATGATTTCTTTCTTGCTAGAATTTCACATTTGTCAAATAATCTTTACTGATATTTAAGGCAAAAATAATAAATAATGTTGCAATCATTTTTCGACCACAAAAAATTACGGTCCTAACCCTTGTGATGCGGATACGGGATTTGTCAAATTAGACGAATCCCGCATATATGCGGAATTTTGACGCATTAATTATTTTTGTCATCACGACAATCATAATAATTATGTTAAAAGAAAGATAAATGATTGGTTTAAAGTTTTTAAAAATCTTCTTAAAATTAGTCAAAATAACATTTAGAAAACTCTGGTATTTTAATACTAACAAAACAAGATGGCGACAGTCGAGAAAGGGAAGTACTCCCTTCGAGGTCTTTGTTCTGAAGAAGAATACGAAGTGCTTGGTGACGAATTTGATTCAGATATTGATATAGAGTATGACGCAGAATATAATGAACCCTTAGCTTCACTTTTAACTTAAGGTGATGATAAAAATGGCTTGACAATTGACTTTGTTTCTGACCCTGATGCCGATTCAGTTGCAAACATGAGGATATTGTGAATGATTTATTAGCTGAAAACGCTGGGAAAGGTTTCCCAAAGGACTAGGATCAAAACTAGTGGAGTGATGGCAATATAGAAACATTATTTGCACCAAATTTTAAAAACAAAGATCAGTGTCTCATAGACATTCCTGATGATGCTGACGAGCTTTTTTTCTTTTCCCTTTTCGTGACCGATGAAGTTTTACAAAGCATAGTTCTGGAGACTACTAAATATGCAGCAGCTTTTTTAGAGCAGAACTATGAAAAATTAGCACCAAAATCTAGATTTAAATTGTGGAGGACAGAACTATTTATAAATAAACTGAAAAAGTTTCTTGCATTGACTTTCTACTTTGGAGTTGTGAAAAAAACAAAATGCAAAGTTATACTGGACAACCGACAGTATTTATATGACATCATTTCATCCAAGTGTGATGAGTAGAGACGAGTTGTTCAATATTTTAAGTTTTCTCCATTTAAATGACAATTCCATTTACGTCAATAAACGTCAAGACGGGTATGAGCTTGGGTATTTTTACAAGTACGTAACGACACGTTTTTCCGAAGTATGGTTACCGCGTCAAAACCTTTCTATTGATGTGGGATGCATCCCTTTCAAGGGAAGAATTAACTTTGGATGTTATAATCCAAAGAAAATCGACGACCAACACATTAAAACGTACAAAGTAGTTGACTCTAGCATAAACTATTGTCTCGTGTTCACTCTTTGTACTGGTGTCCATAATTTTCCATTAACCGATTTTGGGATACCGCACGAGCTTGTGATGTTTAGGTGCAGGAAGTACGTAGATCAAGGTTATATCATCTTTACGGATAACTACTATACATCCCCATTCTTATTTTGGGAATCGAAAAAGAAAAATACAGGAGCTGTTGGTACAGTAGGCCTAAATCGGCGAGGATTACCAGACGGTATAATCAAAACGAAATTGAAGAAGGCAGGCTATCTCAAAACCGTTTCGTACGATATGATATTGTTGCTTTGAAAATTTATAATTGTGAAGTTGTAACTTTGTTGTGAACAGTATAAAAGGCAGATTATATTGACACTGGAAAAAAACATCATCAAACACAAGAGCCAATAAAGAAGCTCAGAGTTATTGTTCAGTACAACAAGTACATGGGCGGTGTTGACGCGCACGATCAATTACTCAAGTATAACCACTTTTCAAAACGTACAATCAATTGGTGGAAGAAGGTGTTCTTCCGACTCATCAATGTTTGCATGGTCAATGTATTTACCTTGATCAAAAACTTTTATGAAAGGTCAACAATATAAAGTTTCACAAACGGAATTCCGACTCTGTGTGATTCGCTAACTTGTAAATAGTGCCAATCACAATGACACTTAAAATCGTCCAGTTTCACTCGAATTTGAAAGGCTTACAGGGAGACACTTAATCCATAAAATTCTTGTACCACCAAATGTCAAGTCAAATGTTGTAAAAGGGCATGCAAAGTGTGTTCTGTTGCTGAAAGGGAAAATGACCGTCAACTCGAAAATGCAAAAAGTAAACGCACAGGGCGTAAAACTATCTATGAATGTGAACAGTGCAAAGTGTAGACAAATGCTTCAAAATCTACCATACACAAAAAGATTTCATAACATATTATATAAATAAGTTTCTTGGAAAATAATTGTCTGTAATTGTTTTTTATATGTAGTTTAAATATGTATTTGCTGTTTTATTTTAATTTAAATAAATCTTCATTCATTTTTAAAAGAAATTATTTTTCCAGAACTATTCCTTTGCTTCACTATATTGTTACTCTAAGGTAAATTGGCATATTTTTGGCTAAATAATTGATATAATTGGCATATACAAACGAAAATTCACATTGATTATTTTGAAAATCTATTCATATTTCTTTGCTGAGGGGGTTTACTTATAAATTAAAAATTAGAATTTATTTCCAGAAAATAATATAAAATTCTATTAGCTTTCATTTAACCCTTTCCTGGACTTCCAAAGCCTTTTAGATCATGAGATAAGAGTAATTTTGAAACCATATATATTTTTTGATTTTATCCAAAAATGTGTCGTCTCCAGCACCTGCAGTGCCAAAGAATGTGCCGCACTACAAGGGTTAAACCCCTACTTGAAATTTTTGTTTTTCACTGCCTGAAATGTACTTGAATTCGTATTTCTAAGTATGTAATATGGGACAGACTCTTCATTTTGTAAAATCTCTTTTTGGGAGTATAAGTTGCTTATATTTAGAAAAAATTGTTATTTTCATCCCAATTTAATTTTAAACAACTGTAATTCATTTATAAGGAAATTTGTTTATTCTCGCTGCATATACCTATAGAAAGCCCCAAACAATAAAGAATCTTTAAAATCTAATTAATTTATCTGAAAATAATTACACACAGTTAGCGCTTTTAATGAATTTTTGCAAATTTAACATGAAATGGGGATACTGTTTAATTATAGCTAAAAAGTTAAACAACCTAACCCGAATAGAGTTAAGTTGTTTATTTGTCAAACTGAAATTTAGAAGGTAAAAACAAAAAAACGCATTAACTTTATGTTAAAAAAAATATTAAATTCAAGATTTATTTCCAATTCAGGCAACACTTACATTTACACAAATATTTTATGTCAAATAGTAGTTGCATTACATATGCTAACCATGAACTGAAAGCCAAGGCACATCTTCAAACGGATTTACACTTTTACGTCCTGTTGATACTATTTATCCTGCACATACATAATGTTGTAATTAATACGTCATGGATAGTACTATGGCTACTAAACCACTATTATGGTAACATTTACATTTATTGTTTATATTCTCTTTCAGTTATAAATAATATGAAAAAATTAGAAAGGCATTATTAAGCACGCCCGAGGAGGAAATGCCAGGTATTTGATAAGGCCTTATTTATACAAACTTATTATTTTGTTATAGCCTTATTATTATATAGATCATTATTATTTAGAGTATAATAAAAGTCAGCAAAAACATTCCATACATTAACACATCCATGGACATAAAAACAAACAGGAAGTACACATTTTTACTGTGATAAGTAGTTCTTATTTTTAATAGTTTGTCATTTTCTTTAGAAGTTGAAAGAGAGGAGGGTATGTCTAATCTTTTTTTTTTAATATTTGCTAATATTATTGCGATTAAAAGTTCCCATTTCTGTTAAAAATTTTGTACTTTAGAGAGTACACCAGAATCAAATAAGCACGGTATATTGTATTTTATTAATTTTGTCTTTTTAATTTTTTTTTCGTCTGATTACCATAACAAACACATGATTTCGTCTAGACAATAACAGGAAAGAAATGAAAAATTCAGAAGGTGCGAGTTGTTACATAATAATAGTGTTTATATCGGGCTTTTTTGTTATAGTATAGATGTCATATTTTGTCTTTTTTTAGCCTTCACGTATTTGGCTTAGCTTAAATATAGAGATGTGCATCCTAGCCCTCTGTCCAAAAAATCTTACAATTGGTGGAAAGCACACGGGGGTCAGGATTTACCTAATTTTATGTGGTAGAAGGAGAACAGCAGCCGAAGCAGAAAACCCAGACACCGACGCACACTCACTGCACACAAGCAATATAACAATTGCACTATTACTGACTACAAATAATATTCATCATTTATTCTTATATCAATTTAAATTATTCATTTTCGTGTGTTTTGTTAGTCATTTGTTCGTTCTGTACATAGTTTATTTAACACGGTCTTTTTCCTTCATCTGTTCACATTTTGGTGATCGTAAAGATAATATTTAGCTTCCTGGAGCATAAAATTTTTTTTCCATAAGCAAATATCTTTGGAATTTTGTGATTCAAATTATCTTCTTTTCCGGTAATCCTGAAATTTTAGTCTAAATGAAGGTTGGATAATTATCACAATGATATTAGTGGCGAAGGCTTGAAGCCGAAATATATTTGTGTTTCTTTTAAAAAATATATATAGATAGAGATTTCATAATTATAATAAAGTGTAATTTAATTTAAGCTGTAATTAATTTGTTAATTGAAAGGTACATTACAATTAGTTTAGTTATTTCACTATTCATTGATACCTGAAGTGGATAAATTTTGGCGAGTATTTAATTTGGCGAATGACCAAAATGGAATATTTGGCGGGGATTTAATTTGGCTAATGATAAATTTTATAAAAATTGGCGAGGATTTAATTTGGCGAATACAAAAAAATGTTTATTTTGGCGGGGATTTATTTTGGCGAATGACACAAAGAAATGAATTTTTATGTCTTGAAATGTTTTATGAAAAAAAAGAATAAACGTATATATAAACACAAGATTTACCTGTAACAATCCACTTTACACTTGTATTTATAAAACTTGTTGTAAATATAAAAAAAGCTTGTTTTTTTGGAAAAAAAAAACATTTTTCTTTTTTTAATTAAAAAAAAACGATTTTTTTTAATTTGGCGGGATTTAATTTGGCGAATAGTCAGTTATCAAAATTTTGGCGGGTATTTAATTTGGCGAAATTCGCCAAATTTAATCCTCGCCAAAATTTATCCACTTAAGGTAATACCAGAATTTGTCACATTGCTCGAACTTGATTTTAATTCTATATTTAGTGAGCGATTTTCTTATAAGCAATGCATGCTATCCATATCATGACGTCGCTTTTATTACAGAAGCCGTCTAATTCATCTAAGAGCAAGGACCATGTGAACGCACTTGTAAGGAGATTAAAGCTATGGAAGGACGGAGAATGTTTGCAACTTCTGAGAGAGGCTGAGGCCTTGCAACAACGACTACCAAAAGTTTCATCTGTAAAAGATATGACTTCAATATCAAGAATGTTCCGTGGGCTTGTGCAGAAAGGCAATGTTAATGGATCCTATTAATGGATATTATATTTATATATTTTAAGCATATTAAATAATCAGTTTTGTAACTATATTTATGTGCACAACCAGAATATATAATGGTTGTTTTTGTGTATATAGTTTTTACACCATCTGTACATTATAAAAAAGAAAAGATATTACTTACCTACTTACTTACTTGCTAACAACAAACTTGAGATTCACCAAGATCCCGCCATTTTCCGTCGAGTCCAATGACGTGGCATTTTTTTATTGTTTCTCAAGCGAGCGTCCGTTCTGGTCTGTGTTTTGCACTTTGAGATTTCCTCTATTTTTGTTTTGATTTTGTCTACGTAGCCTAATCTAGCTTATGCAGTGGCCTTTTCCAACGTTTCGCATGCTTATTTGCATATAAAGGTGTGGAAATATTAACATATTGGGGAAGTGCTATAATCCCTGCGTCCATTTCAAAAGAGTCTATGAATTTTACTGCTATGGTTATCAAATTTGAGTACTTTTTAAACCACTGATGAAGGAAATAGATGATGTTTTCGTAAGATGTCTCGTTATATAAACATTGGAAATCTATAGACTCATTTGATTCTATTAACTAGCCATACAAGACATCTTATTTCATAAAAATCGCATCATTGCATTATAATATAAGCGTGCGATCTACCAAAAACAGGTAAAAAGTATACCTTCTTCAACAAGCTATATAAAAAGCAACAAACGGTTTTCGGTGAAAATCAGGCCTTAATTTGGAAGTCGAAAGATGCCAGACCAGATATAATATCACTTCCAAGGCCCAGGACACACTAAAAGTGAATTTGTGCGACTTTCAAAGCTGCACTTTTTAAAATCGCCAAAACCGTGTATTTTGCGGATCCCTTCCTTAATTACGTCGAGTTCACCGTACCAGTTTTTTGCAACTTGCCTTTGCCTGGCTTGTGATTGTGAAGCTGGTTGAATGTTCAAAGTCTTCAACCACCTGAAATAATAATTCATTTACTCAACTGTTTTTTGAATACATTTTAGGAACAGATGAAGGCAGTTTATTTTACCTGGCTATCGTTTTCATCTTCTGCCAGGACACACCCAAATCTGCTTTTAAAGCAACCATTGCTTCGGAAGATATTTTGGCAGAAGATAAGTGTGTTTCTTTTAAAATTGTCTCCCGTTCTGCCTGTGGGAAGCGTTTAACTAAGGCAGAAGTCTGCCCTAACAAGGAAGATTTTGTTGCTCCAGCTGTCGTGAAGATTTGGTGGTGAAGGGATTTTGTTCTTCTTCTCAAGTGACGACGACTAACTATTTCCTTAATTCCCTTTGGAGTAGATGTCAAAACTAATGGCTAAAAATAATTATTTTTATAGATGAATATCAATACAAATGTTTTATAAGAATAATAAGAATATTATGGTGAGATTTTAAAAGCGAAAATAGTGAGAGTACGTCACAACACCGACCCCAAGGTTTTCATTTAGATTAATTTTATTCCCACCTTTATAAAACATATCGTTAATTTTTGTATAAATCAGTCTAATATTCTTACAAAGCATATTTATGTTTTGTTGTTTATGGAGGTGATTAAATCCGATTCAAAAACTTAATTTTATTTTTAAAAAATAAGTAGTAATCAGATTTAGTCACATCCGTATGTAATCCTTCCCAATACATACCTTGGATCCACCCGTCTTGAATTCAATGCTTTTAATTGGATTTCCTGAATTTGCAATTTTATGCTGAATTACTTGCACAGCCACATCTCCAATCTCCCTTGCTATTGAATTGTCCAAATTAAAAGCTTTTTCAACAAGGGGTGTTAGGGTTGTTCTGGGGGAACAAGATTTTTGATGCTCTAATAATGCCGTTTTTGAGTTTAGAGGAAACAGTTTACCACAGTTTTTATCACATGCGGCACGGAGGCATTTAAGCATTTCCACGCGATATTTTGAAAAACGAAGTGTTCCCACCAATGTTTCACTGCCGCACGTGGGGCACTTGGCTTCCTCTTCAGTTTTCCCTACAAACTTTTTAATAAGGCATGAAAAACAGTATGCGTGCTGACAGGACAGTAAAAAAGGCCGAGAAAGTAGGTTGTTACAAATGTGGCACAAACACAAATTTAAGCGTGCATTGTGTTCGGACTTAACTGCACTGAGGCCGTAGACAGGTTCTTCTTCTGGGATCATGTTTAAAAGTTCGTGAAAGTCTTTTCTCCTCCACAGTTTTTTACCAGCTTTCGGTCTACCTGATTTTGCTTTGGGTATTGTCATCATCAAGTTTTGTTGGTACAATGGTTCATTAGCGTCTTCTCCCTCAGAATAATTTATCCGAAGCAGGTTTAGCGTTTCTTCGTTTAAAAGGATAACGATAACGAAAAGTCTTCGTTTTAAGTTTAGCTATTAAAAAACTTTGCAGTCAGGTCACTGAAAAGTCAAATAAACAGATAGTGGTCTAGGGTTGAAAGATTAGATGCTCAAAAGATTACTTAAAAGTGTTTTCATCATGAGAAAAGAATATAGCCAGCTATATAGCTAAGACATATTTTTATTAATAGACAATATATTTTTTGTTTGTTTTGAATTTTGCAGATAAATTTTTAAAGCCTTGGGGAGTCAGTATATTTTTGAGTTATGATCAATGATGCACAAGGGTGCTGATAAGCAATAGATCTTACTGAAGTTCGCCTGTTGGAGTGTTGCCAAATGTTTTGCCGGAATCTATATAGCTAGCTAGAGTCTCCCGCACACAGACAATATATACATAAACCATTATTATTCACTGCAAGCGTCACTTTTTTGCCTGCAACTGTTCTGCAGCTTATCGGCATCCTCATTATGATGCATAAACAAGCTTGGTGTGTGGTGGTCAAACCTGGGAAGAAAATGAGAATATGTTTTTTGTTTGTTTTATAGTTAAATATCTTAACACTTATGTCGTTGGATCCTTTGACATGTGGTTTTTCAAAAGGATATTTTTTTGAAGTTAGTTTGAAGGACCAACATAAACTTGGAAAAAACGTCTCGCAGTCTGATACATCAACAGTTTATCATGAACACTTGAGTGGTTTCATTGAGAAGTTCAAGGATGCTGTTGGCTTTGTTGATTACAGCTATGAACATTACAAAATGCTATCACACTGAAAGAAGCTATTTTCAACATTGGAAAAACATCCACAGAAAACAAAAGTTTGTTTTTAAAAACATTCTCATTTGAAGCATGGGAGAAACTGTGTATCAAAGAAAAGAGAAAACATTCTTTTATAAATTGTAAGGGATGTATTTGCGATGAAAAATACCGCATACCACTTGCCTTATTTCCAATTAAGTATAGACCATTGAGAAGAAAAGCGACAGATGCTGGGTTATTCAAACCAAAAAAGAAAGTTTTGTTAGAGATAACTGATGACACTGTTGCTTCTTTGGATCAGAATTTCAAAAAAGATCACTCCATCACTTTAAAAAAAGCATTTACACTCTCAAAAAAGGTCAAAGAGAAGGCAAGAAAGGCTGAAATTTGCAAAAATATCAAGTTGGATACAGAGAATCAGTGGAAGGAAACTTCTGTTGCAAGGTAAATTCAACAGCATATTATATTGAAAATTGAAATGTAATTTTTAGCATTTTTTTTATTCAATTTGCTCGAGAAAAACTTTTGAAATAGCTCAATATTTTTCAGATGAAACCATTACTTCCTTCGCATCTGCAAAAATGTTTTTTGGAGAATCATTTTCGTTTTTTCAATGAATTTGATAATTGAATTCATTTAGATTATATGGCACGCAACTTCAAAGAAACAACATGATAGATTAAGAATAGCTAGGTCATTTGAGAGCTATGACAGTGCATTAGAAAGACCAAACAATACTTTGAATGAAATTGCTGCTGGGTTAAAGCGACCACATGACCACTTGGGTAGACGTGTTAACTATAGTTGGGATTCAGCTGGCTGTCTCAAAAAAGTTAGCAGTTTACCTGATGGTCATCCAATCAATTATACCCAGCTTGCAAATGAATTCAACTTATTGAATGCACAAGGAGAAAAACCAAAAAACTCTGGACAAAACATTGCTGGATGAAAGTGGTTGTGACTTGGATCGCCTCACACCATTTAGTATGGAAACTAGAGTTAGAAAGATCAAGAGGAGGTATAAGTTTTGTGGTGCAGTGTAGTCTTCATAGTATTGAACTTTATAAGACAGTCTATATAGTCTGTACAATAAGTAAAGAAGTTATGGGTTTTTCCAACTTTTTGCATTTATATTATGAGATAATTCATTTGAATAAAAACTCAAATTCTTGTTTTCATTCATTTTAGGCTGATTGGTACAAATATCTCAATACCAACAGAAGAAAGAAGTGCGGAGGTTGAAGCTCAATTGAAAGAGCAGGTTGCTAAGGTAATGCTGTTAATAATAGTTAATAACACGCTTAAACGTACATAAAACATCGGTGAATGTATTCTACTTTTATTTATTTTATTATGGTATGGGTGTATATTCGATTGGAGAGGCATTGGTACCGCAAGAATTTGACAGTCTGTCACTTGTTAATAATGAAATTAGAAATGAAAAGATTGTAGTTGAAGGTATTTGATTATATACCTTAAGTGGATAAATTTTGGCGAATTTCGGTGAAATTCGCCAAATTAAATACCCGCCAAAATTTTGATAACTGACTATTCGCCAAATTAAATACTCTTCAAATTTGACATAATTAACCGTTCGCCAAATTAATTCCCCGCCAAATTTCAAAAAAGATTCCCCTAGAAAAAATGTCTAAATTTCAAGAATTGTCTTTTACCTGTTTTCTGACAGCAAATTCATCTTAGAATACGTGGCAAGTAGTGCTTATGACAAATTTAGGTTTTTATTGCGAATTCTGGCACTTTTTCCAACCAACCGCAAATATAACTGCATAGCAACGCCCATAGCAACCATTTTCACATTTTTAAACAGCTTTTCAACCCCTCCGTCGATGTTTAATTCTTTGCAATAGCTAGATGATACTTTAGGGCCTCCTAAGGCAATATATGACAGTTCTGAATATTAAATGAGGTGTTCCACATGCAGAGTGGAACGCACAGACATGTTAGAAAAGTCAAGGCGACGGAGGCAGATTCTAACTGTTTCGGAACAAAACCCCCTAGCTCATACTTCAACAGCAAAGAAATGCACAGACCAATTGTTTGATCTCATGACGGAACAAAGTGACGAGTATTTATCAACCTTAACTCCATGCCAAGTCTCCATGTTCTCTTCGCATGGGCAAGTTAATTCAAGGATAATTACAGTTTTGGTCATGGCAGAAGTTAAAAGTATGTCCCGACGAAGTTGAGTTACTGCGAGATAAGGTGGTACTATTAAGGTGGAGTTCTGGTAATAAAAGGCCAGTTTTTCAATGTTTTTTAATATCGAGTATTATACATTTTTGGAATCCTTATTCTATCTACTTTTAGGTGGTTTAACTTAACAAAGTCAAATATGTCATGATTTTGCATAATTGGCCTTTAATTTAGTGTCACCCGAAGTTATTTCCCCTAGCAACGCCCTTAGCAACAAGCTTGTAGACAAATATCTTTTCCCGCGGGAAGGGCTAAAATCCGCGAATCAACGCCATTTTACGCCCTACGCCCTCTGTTATCATTCCCGAGTCTTCTTTGATCGATTTGGCTAAAGGCTATACTTTCAGTACCCAGACAACACTTCTCAAAAATCAACATGAAGTGATGCTGTTGTTATACTGATATGAATTTTTCTGTCTTGATGTTTGCTTGTTTACAATGGGTTCTTCTAAAAGATATGCTGCTAGAAGAAGTTGTAAAAGAAAGGGTTTCAATAAAAAAAACAGCTTCAGATGTACCAAGTACTCCACAACCACTCCATCCACTCCTGTCACCACAACCGTTGGTGGCGCTTCGGCTAGAAAATTTTCAACCCCAGGTGTTGACGCTGATATGGATGATCCCTCACAAGAAGCAGATGAAACTGAAAGTACTGCTAAACAATGTAACTTTTTCATGAACAGTGATCTTTTTATGTCTTTAATCCTCATGATTGGGAGATGCCCCCTGACTGTTCTTCGTCCGTTGAAATCGAACATTTAATTTCAAAGAAGCGCGGAGTTGTCTAATTTTTTAAAATTTCGTGCAATGATTGTCAATGGAACTTAGATTTTTCATCCTCCAAGGAATGTTCTGCAAACCGTACCGGCAGAAAGGCTTATGAACTAAACAGGAGATTGGTAATTGCATTTCGTGAGAATGGCCAAGGGCTAAAAAACATCGAGACATTTAGTAATTGTATGAACATGCCGAGCCCAATGACGCGTCAAACTTTTGATGATATAAACTGTCACGTACACAATGAGAATTAACATTGATAAGGCTGTACGTGATGTAATAGCACCTGTGTTTTCACATAATGATTTGGGAAGTGAAACTTTACTTTCAAAATGTTTGCACGGACAAACACAGAATGTAAACGAATCTTTGAATAACGTTATCTGGACGCGCTGTCCGAAAAGGGTCTACGTGGGTCTGCCTTATTTAAATTAGCAGTAGCATCAGCTGTTATTGCTTTTAATGATGGTGCCATGGGACTTCTACCAATTTTTGATAAATTAGGACTGGAACCTGGTTACTATACCACCCAAGGATTCAAAGGAACTGATAACGTTCGCATTCGTGAGTCAAACCGCAAATCTACAGACAGAACTATAAAACGCCGTAAAAAGCTCCGGGCGCTCTGAAAAGGTTTTGATGACAAAAATGTTCAAGAGGAAGGTGTGACATATGGTTATGGTGCTTTTTGACTTGTTTTTAACTGTTTTATGAAAGTATTTTTAGATTTTATTTTATTTTATTTGTAAAAAAAACTTTAAATGCAATTTTCTCAAAACTCACTTTTTCACGCTTTTTCAATCTTTAAACAAGGATAACTTTTGATAGGATAAAGCTTTTGACCTGAACTTTTCAACATATATTCGTTGATATACATAGCATGTATTGAACGAAGTACTTTTTTGTCTAATTTCCTAAAATAGGAAAAATAGGATTTTACCAGACCAATATTTCAAAAAAAAAAGGCCAACCTGGTTTGAACCAAGGCAAAAATAGAAAAAGTGCTTCGTTCAATACATGCTCCTAGAACTAAAGAACATACCTGCAAGTTTGAGAACATAAGAATAATCTTACAAGGAGATATCTTTGTTAAGAGGTTACCCGTTTTTTAGGCCTTTTTTTTCTTAATTATGCACATAATTAGTGACGTCATCAACTTTTTTGGAAAATTTTTTTTTTTTCTCTAACTTTATTGAGATACAACTTTATACCAAAGCATTTTGAAAAATTTCAATTTTTTGAAAAAAAATTGTCCATTACCAGGACTCCACATTAAGGTTGAACCTAAGTCTGACAATACTCTTCAATCAGAGGCCAGGTGAAGGATTCCTTGAATTTTTGAACGTTTTTTGGTGGGAAGACGTTTACCAGCTGATGGTTTTGCTGGCTCATAATCGGATAAGAATTTCTGAATGGCTGTCACTAACACACATAGAACAGTGTACGTGAATCTACCTTGTGAAAAGGCTAATTTACAAGCGCCTAAAATGTGGGACACGTTACAGGAGGGTTTTTTACATAGAGTGCAACTTTTGTCCTTTTGAATTCCCCACTTGACAAGATTTGTAGGAGAAGTAAGCGTGTCATAGGTTGCGCCGATGCAAAACGAAGATAAACTTTGCGGCAGAGACAGTAGGTTCTTCCAAGAAAGATCATATTTAATAAACGAGCACCACTTAGTCCAGATACCTTGGACATGAAGCTGAACGGCTCGAGCATAATAGATGTCTTCCTCATTGTCTTGCACAACATCTGATACAAGTTTGCAGTAGGAATGGGTACCAATTGGTGGGACACTCTTATGGCTTACCAGTCCCAAGCCTGCTCTACCAAACTGGTGGAAGCCAAGTATTTTCTTGAACTCGAGTTGACTCTCTGCTGATTTTACTGTCTGATCTACCTTCCAGTGTCCAGCCTTTAAGTCTGGAGGATAATCTGAGACTAGAGGATCAGCCGAATCTTGCAGGAGAAGATGACCACTGATCTTAGCAGACTTTAGTACAGAAGATAGACTTTTTAAAGGTAGAGGGCATGGCGATGAAGCGGAATACACGTTTTTTTTTTATAAGCAACTGCATTTTTGGGTTCAGCCTGGGGTTGCTAAGGCCTTTTTGCAATTTCAGCCTCAAAGTTGCTTAATGGTTGCTTCATCTGTACAAATTTCAGCCTTAGTTGCTTAAGAGTTGCTTGTTGCGTTTAATATTTCAGCCTTAGTTGCTAACGGGTTGCTTGATGAAACACGAAATGTAATATACTTCCTTATGCCCCCGTTTTCACTTGGAAACTTTTCTTCACACAATTTATAGCCCTTGTGTAGCCGAAGATAAGTAGAAGAAGATAAATACTTCACAGTGTTTCTTGATTTTGGATAAAAAGTCTTTCGAATGTTAATGTTCGAACGTGATTCGATTTCAGAAAGTTTTGACATACAAACATTCGAATGTGATTCAGCTTTACAATGATTTAACATTCGAACATTCGAATTCAGTTTTAAAACGTTATATATTTAAAGTTGGAATGTGATTCAGTTAGTTGAGGAAGTTGTTTGTATTTTTTTATCTTAGCACAGTAGTTAAATTAAAAATGTCAAAGAAGCAAGCAACATTGAAAAGATTTGGCTTCACAAGAAGTATTGTCCACCGTGGTGGCGAAGTTGAGGTTCCAATTCCGATGTTTGTTGAGGACGCACTTAAGTTAGAATGCACTCACTGCCACAAGAAATTTATTAATACTCAAGGATTGGCAATTCATATTAAATGTAAACATGGTGCTTCAGTATCAGCATCATCTGGAACTGCAGGATCGAGTACGACAGTTAGTACGAATACTGGTGCCGTGTCTGCTACTGTGGCCACTGCTATATTGACAGTTCAGTCAGATGAAACTGAAAAGGCTGAAACTACACAAACTGAAGCAGACAAAGCTGGGACATCGGTGATTGTTGTTGATGACGATAACCCAAAAACAAAACGACGTCGTATAAAACATGATGCATAATTTAAAGCAGAGGTTATTGATGCAGGGGAAGGTGGTTTATCTACTAAGGAAGTAATTGAGAAGTACAAAAGTTTTAATGTCGATAAAACTAAAATTTCAAAGTGGTTAAAAAATAAGTCTGAAATTATGCAAACGGCAGCAGATATTCAGAAGAAAGCCCTGTTCAAAACTAGACCGGCAAAAAAGTATGCAGAACTGTTCATTGAATTAAGGTATGCTTTTGTTAGTGCAAGAGACAAAGGGCACCGAGTGGATTTTAACTGGCTTTGGAGTAAAGCACGGAATATCTTTGGACAACAGCAAGGTGATGACGAAGCAGTTTTGAAAAAGCATGTTGTTGCGAACATTATTATACGGCATAGTTTGAAGCTTCGACGAGTTCAACGGAACAAAAAACACCCTAAAGAACACTTTAGAGCACCTTTGCTGAAATGGCATGCAACATTTCGTGAGCGATTGATTCGTACAGGTGCTGGTCAACCAGGGTATGACAATCAATGGGGTAGGTTTCTGCCCAGCAGAAGGTTAAATGTCGATCAATCACCGTTACCTTTTGCTATAGACACACGTACTACGTACGAACTTGTTAATAAGAAAGATACTGAAAATCGAAACAAGAAAGTGTGGTGTGCACAACCCAAAAGTGCAGATAGCAAACGTTTTTGCTCGCTAAATGTGTGTTTTAGCCCAGAGGGTAAACAGCCACGCTTGGCTATAATTTTCCGTGGACAAGGTAAACGCCTCAGCGACGTTAAAAAAACTCATGGGACAAAGATGTTGACGTATACTTTCAATCAAATGCATGGGCTGACACTAAGTTTTGCGTTCAGTGGGCTAATCAAACGCTGAAGCCCTTTACAAAAAATGACGAGACAGTCGAGAATACATCTTTTGTTCTGTTTTGTGATAATTTGGCAGGTCAAGTTGCTGACGATTTTAGAACAGCAATACAGCAGCAGGATGGAATACCATGGTTTGGGGTACCAAATGCTACGGATATTTGGCAGCCAGTTGACGGAGGCTATGCTGCAACACTAAAAACGTTTGTAAAACATGCATTTTTCAACTGGTTAGATGACGATGATAATGTGGAAAAATGGTATGGTATTGATAGCAAATTCACTGCAAGCCAGAAAAGAATCATTGTAACCCACTGGTGTGGTGCAGCATACCGTAAACTAACAGACCCAAGATTTGATGATTTCAGACATCGTCTTTTTGAAAAAAATGGTTGCCTAATTGCTGCTGATGGAACCAACGACGATCTCATCAATCCAGAAGGACTTCCTGATTATGCAGTGCCCCCTCCGATGCCCTTAGATCCTGCTGTTGATCCTCCACAAATTTTGCCACCACCAGAAGAGACTGCGATGCTCAAGACAGAAATGCATTCGATGTGTTCGATGATTTTGAAGATCCCCAAGAGATGGACGGTATAGAAGTGGTAGAGGAAGGTGAACTTGTTGAAGACGGTTGGGTGTTCAATATCTTTGAAGGACTAGATGACTAACTTTGTATTTTAGGGGCTTTATTATTTTGTTATATATATGTAGGAAAAGATGTTTTATGTTGAAAATATTCTTTCTGTCCCCTTCCTGTGGAAGACTGATCTAAGTGGTTGCTAAGTGTGTAGTAGAATTCAGCCTAAGTTGCTTACCACTCTGCCAAAACTCAGCCTAGGCAGTTGCTTAGCAGTTGCTTAATTTTTGACCATATTTCAGCCTCAGTTTTGTAAAGATGTACAAACTTATGTTAGAAATAGAGTGATGGAGTCTCAGCCACTTTCTTATGAAGAAAGAAAGCTTTTTTTCTAGTGAAACAATACGAGATATCGGAACTTCGTAAATTAAAAAAGGCCATCGTATCCGTGAAATTAGAAGATGATGTAAAAACCACACTTTGTGAATGCCTCTATGGGAAGAATTATCTACGAGTTTGACTTGCTCTACAGCATTAACAATAACCTGTTGGACAACAGCTGAATCCGACAATGATGAATTTATTGTCCGGCCAAGAAACTTAACTTAAACTTAACACAAAAAGGAGACTGATCTAAGACTTTGCCATTAGCTATAACAATGCTTCGTGATTTTGAAGGTCTAAAGCCCATTCCAGCCCAATGAAGGGCTGTTACACAACGATCCAACAAGTTCCGAGTTTGAGGGGCACTTGAAGAAATTTGTTATGGCTGGAGTTTTGTTATTCACGGGGCAATAGATGGCTACTCTAGATTAGTTTCATGCTTAAGAGTTACGACTGACAACCTTGCAGAAACAGCTACTAATCTTTTTTTGAAGCTATCAGGGGGTATGGAATTTCAAGTAGAGTACGAGCAGATAGGGGATCGGAATATACGCATATCAATTCTTTTATGAATTATATAAATGGAGAGAATAGAGGTAGCATGATACGTGGTACATCGATTCATTATCAAAGAATAGAAAGGTTATGGCGTGACGTCTTTTGCAAAGTTGTTGAAAAATACTACAATATATTTCATCATATGGAAAACCACAGAGTACTCGATATTAATGACATGCATATGTTTGCTTTACATCATACCTTTGCTGCTCGTATACAATTAGACCTATCAGTATGGCGCAGAGGACATAACAATCATCCTATACGTACAGAACATCACAATACGCCATTGCTGCTCTGGTACAGCGGAAGTTTGCAACATATGCACGCTAATACTACATCGATGAACAACCTCTTTCGACGGAATATTTCCGAAGTAGGAATGCAGATTAGGAACTTCACCACTGCTCGAAATATGCCAGAGCAGAGTTGATATTAGGGTTGTTCTGCCCCGTTACACAGCCCCACTTACAAACGCTGAACTAGATCAACTGGACAGAAATATTAATGTCTCGGCTCATTCCGATGTGCATTCGATATTTATGCGAATGTTTTGGAGTTTGTTAGCGCTGGCACCGGTGATAATATTGCTTAGATGTGTATTATTTTTTTCACGAACACTGAACAAGAATATTTTCTGTTCAAACTGTGACAGTTTGTAGCTAAACATCTGCATTGCTTCACATTACTTTGTTTGTCATGTATATTCGTGTAAATATTTGTAAAAGTATTTTATGTGTGATAGTAACAGTCGTATGGTAATGCGTGTAGCTGCACCTTATAGTATCTGGTTTGGTGGCTAAATTAAGAAAATATAAAAGTCTGTAATTTTAATACTGCTTTTGGCTCTTATTTTCTTGTGGATACCATTGCTATTTGCGATTGAACGTTTTAGAAACAAGCCGATGCTTCGCTGTTAAGTGCTAGTGAAGAGACAGTTAAGGAGAACCTTTTAAATGAGATGTGCAAGAAATATCTGCCAGCAATGAAGGTATTCCCACCCTATAAAGTTTTGATAATTTTGGAATCTTATAATGATCTTTTTGAAATCATTATAAGTTTTCAAGTTATTGAAATCTTATAATGCTGGGGGACAGATACAAGCATAAATGTATGTTTATTTCTAAATTGCTTTGCTAGTTTTACACCATTTTCCACAAACCTTGTTTATTATACTTCTTCTTAAGATACCCGCTAAACCAGATATTGCTAAGAAGAAGTAAAGATTTCGAAACATACGAGCTGATGTTTTAAAAGAGCAATGTCACCAGGTTATCTCTACCTTTCAAAAGTAAATACTTGTTAAGACGTTACTCCATATCTACACAAAAATACCATTCTTTTAGAAAAAGGAAATTGCATGTTTGAGGGAAGTTAATAATCTAACAAAGGAAAAAATGGAGAGAGAAAAAAGAAAACTAAAAAGGCAAAAGGAGTTGAACAATATATGGCTAATGAGAAATCGATTTCTCGCCTATCGCATCAAAGAACTGGCACACTTGAAGGTAAAGAAGTACTTTTCGCCACGAACGACATCAATGGTGCTAGCTGCTAATTTTTCGGAATTTCTTGGCCATGTAGATGAATGTTTACTGGAACAGCCTTTGGTCATGCTGGAATTCCAAGACAATGCTTTTAAAACCGAATTAGTAAAACTTACGGGAAAACATCAAATAAACAAAGTCTGACTCCCAAATGGGGAATTCGCCATTTTGAAATCACACAAACCTAGACTAACGTACAGATTATTTTTATTAGGTGTACACAACAATATTGTTCGTTTATATGAGCTAACAACTTATGGTGAAGTGTTATGAATATAACATAACACTGAGAATGTATCTTGGTTGGATTGGGCAATGCCATGTATTTCATTCACAGTAAAGGCATTGTACACAATGCGATATTGGCAGACAATGTATGTTTGCGAGCAGGCTGCCATCAGTATGAATCTGTGTTAGTAGGATTTTCTAATTCCTGTCGATCTGACAGTGCCAAAAAATTAACAATCACCCAGCAAGAGCTCTTCAAAGAATCCACGCATCTACCTTACGGAGTGAAGACCGGTAAAGATTTGCCGACCTTTAGGTCTGATGTATTTTCTTATGGGCATGTAGTAAGAGGATTTGTTTTGATTGTCCCCTGGTCAGAAAACCTGAAAGAAAATCCTCTGTACAAACTGACACAGCATTGTATTAGTAATGGTAGGTCTGTGCACGAAGATTGTCGAGACATAACTATCGGATATATGGCCGAATTGACCAAGGAGTAGTATTTTTGTATTTTATTAGAACCATTTATTTAAAGAAAATAGCACTTTTAAACGTATTACTCTTTTTCCTTTACACGTACACGTTTAGTTATGAGTTGTTAAGGAAGATTGACATAAAAATAAGATTTTATTTGGTGGTTGCAGGCTTAATGCATTGAAGACATAGCGTTATGTATAACGACTTAAAAATAAAGTAAAAAATAAGAATAAGAAATAGACACGTTTTTTTATAAGCAACCACATTTTTGGGGTCAGGCCTTAACGCTTTGCGTCAAATAATTTAATCCAATACTTCAATCCAATGTATCGGATATTCCTGTAGCTCTCCATCCACTTTCAAGCTTTTCTTTGTATTATCAGTTGTCATTATGATTTAGGCGGAGTTTCATTTGACCCATCGGTCTCCGTTGAAAAGCTTTTTATATGATACCCCAAAAGTGAAACTCACTTCGGTCTAAACACTGCGGGTGTAAAAATCGAATGTAAACACACCGAAGTGAAACTTAAGCGAGGTGAGTGCTACTGCCCATGCGTAGTTATCACATGGTCGGTGTAAGAGATGGCCACGGACCAAAATTTTACTTTACTTCGGGCGTAGTGAAACCTCGTGTAAACACGGAGGCAATTCACTTTCACCTTGAAATTTTACTTCAGTGGGGGTGAAGTGAAAATTTCATGGCAACGCCGCCTTAGTACTGAAATGTAGTACTTTCTGTGTTCTTAAAATAGGTCGCGTCATAAGTAATACATTAATTTTAGAGAGTCTACTAAGAGGAGGGGCGAACTTCTAAGTCCTTGAACGTACACTGACATTCTTCAAACCTGTACTTGGAAAGAGAAATTGGCTACGAAAAATTCATGCTAGTACCTATTTATATTCATGAAAACTGCACACAATTATAATGTATCGTATAAAGCCACTAGTTCTGTGGAACAACCACTCTGCTTAAATCTTTTTCTTTGATTCAGTCCAAAGAAACAACAAAAATGCAATGTGTACCAACAAATATGTTTCTGTATAAAGAAATTTGATAAATTAAGAAGAAACGAGTTTCCATTTATTACTATTTGCATGCATATATAGATGTTTTTATCTATTTATATATTAAAAAATAATTATTTGAGGAAGCTCCCCAAATATTTCCATTTAATACTATTTGCATGTATATATAGATTTTATATTTCTTTTTTTTAAAACATTAAGAAATAATTCTTTCAGGAAACTTCAGAAATGTTTGTTAAACTTCCACACAGCTATTTAAAAAATTATGCAGACTTTTTATTTTGGACTAAAGCAAAATATTCATTTACTTTATATATTCATTTTGAAGGATGTAGGGACCACTGTAATGAAAAATAAAATAAAGGTTTTGGTCCTTTAGGCTTATTAAAAAATATTTAAGTTATATTTAGGTTAAATTTTATATTTAATTGGATATTAATTTTCTGTTTAGCTTTGCTGAATTGTATTTTTGATCATATCCCAGCAGACACACGATGTTGCAGCAATGTTGTATTCAAGTTGCTTTTACATCGCGACGTTGCGAAACTAAATTCGAACATTGTAGTTACGTCTGCAACGTTGTTTAGGTTATATCGTAACAACGTTGTAGGAATGTTGTAAGATTCTTTGAGAAATATCGTAAAACTGCGGTCGTTGCAACAATGTTCTAAAACATCATCATATAAGCGATTATCAAGTAGTTTTATTTATCAACAAATAAAATTAATTTATATGAAAATTTTTACTAAGTAGTAAAAAAACGTCATTATAAATTAATAAACCTTTACTTTTGATCAGCGATCTAATAAAAAGAACCTACAAAATTGCCACCTGGGCAAAAAAATGGCGCAGGGAACGGAAAAAAAGAAGAATGGGATCTAATGGCAAAGTAATCGCGCCATTAGATCCCATTCTTCTCAAAAATTTAGTTCGATTTTGACTTTGTTATGGGGAGAGTTGCTTGGATTTTTATTTTTTGTTAACTTTTTATTTTTGATAGTTGATTTGAAATAAAAAGAGAAATATGGTTTTAAGACTTTAAATAACTAGCTAGATATCTGTCTAAGTAGCTACTGTAGCTAACTATTTCTCATTAGCTGGAGCTAGCTAGCTTTAGCTACAACAGGATTAAGGTTATAGGTTAGGGTTAGGTGGCTGCTTGTTTATTTGTACTTGCTACTTATTATTATCATTCGGTAGGAGTCCACAAAGTTTACCTAACTTATCAGATTTTAGTGGATGTGCTTTACTGTCCATATTTCTGGGCAGAAAAATTACTTGCCGGCAAGGATTGCCACTTTAATCAGAGAAACTTTGAGACAAACTTTTACCTTTTCACAAAACTTTGTCTTTCTTGAACGTTTGTTCAGTAATAGAATTTTCAGATCATCGATTTGTGAAAGTTTATCCACTAAAATTATCAAAAACAATTGTAGTTTTAAAGACGTTAGTGCCGAAATGAATTAGAAAGGCTGTATTATAAATTATATTATATATATACACCATTTGTCTCGTTAGAATTTGTTTTCAGTTCACATTTTCACAGTTTTCCTTGTTGTTATTAAGCGGAGCTATTTGAGAAGGAGATAAGTAGACACAGGCGAAATTGGAAAATTAATTTTCACAAGTTGAAAATTTGTAAAGTGGTTATATATTAAATCATTTTTACGATTTTTTGTTCATTCATATATTTATTCCTTCAGTATGTCTAAAGAGTACAAACGACAATGGAGAAAACGATGATTGAAAGAGAGATTCTTCTCTCTGAATCATCACCTGAAGAAGTTAGCAATGATGGCACACATAAGGTAGTGTTGAGTGAGCATGAAGCGTCAATCCTCGAACTAGATGGGCCAGATACCAGTGTTGTTGAATGTAGCTCTGAAGGATCAGACAGTGAACAAAGTTACAGGTCTGATATTGAACTCAATGAAATGACAAATAGAGCCGAAGTTCAGCATGAAAATCTTAATCAAGATCTTGCATCATGGGCATCTCGTAATGCATTGACAAGATTAGCCATAACAGAATTATTGACCATTCTACGATCTCATAATTGTGGTGATCTACCAAAAGATGCAAGAACTTTATTGCATACTCCAAGAAATGTTAATGTTATTGAAAGATGTGGTGGTGACTATATTTATCTTGGCATCAAAACTGAAATTTTAAAGAAACTTGCAATGAATCAGAAAATTATAGGAGGGCATGATATTATCGTTAATGTCAATATTGATGGTTTACCTTTGTTTAAGTCATCAAACATTTCCTTGTGGCCAATCCTAGGGTTGATTACAAATCAAAGGGATTCAACTCCCTTTCCTATAGCCATATTTTCTGGTAAAGGTAAACCTATTAACTGTTCAGAGTTTTTAGACGATTTTTTAAAGGAATATTTGACACTACAACAAGAAGGAATAATATTCAATGGACAAAAGTTTACTTTGAAAATTCAAGGAGTAATTTGTGATGCTCCTGCTAGGCAATATCTTAAATGTATCAAAGCCCACAATGGATATAATAGCTGTGAAAGATGTGAAGTAAAGGGTGAATATTTTGAAGGCCGAATGGTTTTTCAATCAACAGAAAATGTGTTGCGTACAACAGAAAACTTTAATACAATGTCATATCCCCTGCATCACAATGGTAGAAGTCCTTTTATAGATACCAATATTGATTGTATTAAAAAATTCCCACTGGACTATATGCACTTAGTATTGCTGGGAACAGTCAAAAGACTTTTGTCTTTTCTGAAAGAAGGCCCTCGTGTATGCAGAATTTCAAGCCAGCAAATTACAGAAATTTCCAGAAGACTTAATTGTTACAGAAATAAGATCCCTTCAGAGTTAGCTAGACAACCCAGAGGACTAGAAGAATTAAAACGATGGAAAGCCACTGAATTTAGACAGTTTATTTTGTTTACTGGACCAGTTGTGATGAAAGGAATAGTTACTGACGATCTGTATTTACATTTTCTTGCTTTGTCTGTGGCTAAGCGCATTTTTTTAGAAGCCGATGATGATTATCGACATTCTAACCTTAAATATGCACACCAGTTGTTGGTATATTTTGTTCAAAAAGCACCAACTTTATATGGTGGGACTTTTGTGACCTATAACATCCACAGCTTGATTCATCTTTATGAGGATTTTTTATATTTCAATGCTTCGTTAGATAGTATTTCATGTTTTCCATTTGAAAATTATTTACAGACACTCAAAAAATATATCAGGAAGCCACAATACCCAATTGAACAAATATTCAACCGTAGAGAAGATGTTAGATGTTTTAAGTTCAGCCCGATCAAAAAAGGAAATTATGGCAAAGGTGTCTACATCTGATAAAGACTCCTGGTTCCTGTTGATAAATGGTAATATTGCTAATGTGAAGGCGAAAGTTAATGAAGCCGAATATTTATGTGATGTTTTCAGTAGCAGCCAACTAGAATCGTTTTTTAATAAACCATGTAGGTCAGCCATGGTTAAAGTTTACAAAATACGTAAAAGTAATCAGAGGAAATGTTCAAAAGCTATAGCTCCAACAGAGCTCTTTCGAAAATTGGTGTGTTTACATCAATTGAATCAAGATATTATATTAATCTCTTTGTTGCATGACATTGTTTTAAAGTAACATTAACATGCAGGTAGTTTTTTTATTTGTATAACATTTTATTTTAAACTTAGGGTCATTTGCATGGAGATTGGCATAAATGTTTCTGAATCGCGAATCAGTCAATGTGTACGTTTTTATTAACCTTTTAAATTTATAAAGTCTAGTCCTGAAGCTAAAAATAATTCCTAACTTATTATGAAATTTTCATTTTATTATCCTTGGCCATCGACTTCTTTCCAGAAAAATTGTTTTTTTCAAGTTTTTAGTATTTTTTGTCAATTTTTTTATGCAAACGACCTAGAATTAGTTATTGTGACAATTTTTTTAAGAGATGCTTTTACTGTATTTTCTGTATAAACTAAACCGAAATGTTATCCTCCGATAATCTTATTTGTTCTGTAGAGCTGTTATAATTATTACAAACTGCATAGATTAACCAAAAATAACAGAACACATAATGAAAATTATTATTTTTTAGTGTCAAAATAAATAAAATGTTCTGGACATTAGCTGTGGTTTTGGAAAAAGATGGAACTGAATCAGAGGTAGTTGTGCCATCTAATTGGGTGAAAATAATAAGACTATTGGTCAGACAAATTGAATGCAGTTAAGGATATGAATGAAATGCGTGAACCAGAAAACACCTGGCCAGCGTATCAACTCATCAAGAAAATCTTACATCAGGTAATGCAAAAATATTTTTAAGTTGTTAAACATTTTAGTATTTTTTGTGTTTTAAGAATTTGACATTATTTTGAAAATTATCCTCTGCTACTAGATGAAAGAAAAATCTGTGAAGAATATCAATTTTCTAGTGGTTCAAGTGACGAAGGAAAAGAAATAACAAAATCGAAGAAACAAGTTATGCCAGGTATTAAAATAATTCTATTTTTTAAGCAAGCCAAAAACGTTAACTAACCCACGTTAACTCACATTAAACCGTAATGGAAACTAAGCTTAAACTGTTTATTTGAAACAAGATCTTAAATTATAAGCAAGCTTAAATTTCTAAGTTATTTTACTTTTTTCTTAAGATATTCAGCTGCCAGTTGCACCATCACAAACGCCACCCAGGATAGATTTCACAAGTAGAAAAGCTAATATATCCAAATCCCACTTTACTCCTGTGATTTCTGATAACGAGGAAAGAAAGAAGAGAAAAATAAATGAAGGTTGCAGCAGTACCAAGGAAGCCAGTAAAAGCATAGATCCAAGAAGGAGTCAAGATAATAGCAGCAATTACCCATTGCCGGAAAGCAGTAAGTGCATTATTTCATTTAATTTTTTTCAGTTGATATCTAACACAAAGTGGTGTCAAAGCTCCAATGAAAAGGCAAAATTTCTAATAAAAATCAGGTGGTTGAAACTAGTAAATTCTTAATGTTAGCTTTTCAGCGAAAATTGTTGCGCCAGATTGCAGGTCTGAAATGTGAAGTTGCTGAAATGAAAAAAATTCTACAGGGAAGGACTGGTGTTGTTGTGGACGACGATTTAATTTTTGACTCCTGCATTGAAATGCAAGACTTTTTAGAAGTGGAAGGTCGCCTCAACAAGAAAGATTTCAAAAAAATGGTGCGTTGACATTTTTTAGCAAACTTTTTTTTACCAATAAGGTACCTCTCAACTCTTTCGTTTAAAGAGGCTACAAATTGGGCTTTGATTTTCGACGTGGCTATAAAATATTTATGAACACCGTATGCCAATACACCTTAATTTACTTTCAATGTTCAATCTTAAGGGAGGAAATAAATTCGAAAGAAAAGAATGCGGAATTAATGTATTACCCATCCAAAAAATAACTGATAGTCGCCGAAAAACTACATTTTATGATACAAGAAATAAGAATATTTTAATTTTAATTTCATAAACAAATTTTTTTGTTAGATTTCTTATTTGACGCGGCATGGAGCAGCGAATTTTGGCGAGACAGTCAAAAACATCATGTTAGCGTAAGTGTATAATTGATTAATTCTTATCATCGCGAGTACTTACTTCTTGTACCTATTGTATACTAGTTCTGTTAACTGGCTTTATTATATTTTAAGGAAATTCTGTTTATAGGATTGCAAGCTACTCGGTTTGGTCGCAATTTACTTATTACGGTACAGATGAGAAGAAAGGATTTGAAAAAATAGAGCTGTACCAAGTCGTCAAAAGTAGGTTGTAAAGTTTTTTAGGGAAAAGAATTGAAATAGGCATATATTGTGTACTTTGTTGCATGAAAATTTCACACTCATTTTAAAATCGCAGTTCACGTAAAAAAGGAAAAGTAAGAGCAAGGTCTCAGTTTCGAAAATGTGCTTCTATTAAAGGGATACAAGAAACAGGAAACAAGAAAAGCCCTTGTGGTTTTAACACTCGTTCCAAGTAGACAAATGATTAGCAGTTTTTTTCTCGAATTTCTTTGTTTAGTAGATCACAACAGGCAGAATCTATCAATTCTTGAATTATTACTGAGACAAGCGCGATAATTATTAAGTAGTCAACACACTTAAATTACCTAGAACGACCGTGTGATGTACAGAAATCTCAACTATCTTTAGGAGCTATTACAGCAAATCACAAGGATTGTACCGTTGGTAAAATCAAGGAACGCATTCAAAGTTTCCTCCGGTATGCTCCGGATCGAGAAGGCGGTGTTGGAAGGAGGAAGAAAAATATAATTGAAAAAATTGGAAGTAAAGAAAAACTTGGCAATAAGAGAAGGGTACTGTTCGAGTCAAGCGCTGCGGAAAAAGAATGATAGCTTAAACCAAGAACTTGATTTTGATTTTGTGGTAGTCCGGGTCCATTGCGGCATGCCTTAAAGGAATAATTTTTTGCGAGAACTAATTTAAACTAATTTTGAGAACCAAGCAATGCCTATATTTTGCGAGAATAAGGTTTGTCAATTTAAGGTAAACATGGAAACAAAAAAGGGTTGCTCGAGTCAGAGAAAGAATCTTAACTACCAGAGAGTCAATAGACGACATAATTATGTTCCTGTTATAGTTTTATGTATAAAAAAAGAGGTTATAGTTTTATGTATATAATTATATATTTATATGTAAGAAGGTTAATTGTATGTATGTATGTATATGTATGTACAAAATATAATTGTAAAACAAGTTGAAATTTTCAAGATACGAATACTATGTATATAATATATTGTAAAACAAAACTTAAAAAGAGAACAAAAAATGTTACCCAAACTGGTTATGTTTAATGAATAACCCTGTCGTTTCAATTAAAAAACAACAAATAAAAAGGTTGATAATTCCCAGTTAAAAAAATTGCGAAAAACATCTTCAAGGTTGTTGCTACAACGTTTTAGCAACATTTATATGTTGCATTTGTGTCGCTTTGACGCTGCATAACTGTTGCCAGGTTGAGTTGTTACAACGTTGCTGCAATGTTGCGAATTCATGTTACGATGATTCCCATTCGTAACCTTCATGCAACGTTATTCTAACATCGGGAGTAACTGTTGCTGCAACATTGCTGCAACAAATTTTGTCTGCTGGGATAGAACGGACAGCCAATTACTGATATGAAAAATCGTGAGAACAATATCAAACGAAGTCCCTACAATGTGAATGTAAGTCCTTGAATTTTAATTGTTTTTATGCTCCAATATTTCTGACGTAAAGGCGACCTGTTTTTGTTATGTGATGTGACAGTTTCTCTTTTTTCAATTCTTTCTATTTCAGCGTAAAAACTTTCTCAGATAGAAAATATGTGGACACGTATCTTTTTAGAATACTAGTAGGCCATTATGTGTTGTCAGCAAATGCCAGAAAATTGCTTTAATCTTTTACTTTGTTTTTTAGTGAAGAAACTGATTATTGAAATCCACTGGCAGTTATTGTTTTGGCCGTTTATATGACCAAATATTACAGCAAGCTCGTATTGACATAGCACAAGCAGATCAAGATTAAACTGAGTAGCAATCCACACATAAGTGATTCGAATTTTTTGGTAAATCGGGCCTTTGAAATACACCTACGAAAAAATTCCCGTTTCTAGAAGAAATCCATACACGAAAGATTCGGTTATTTCAATAAATTGGGCTTCTAATAAACATTTAGGAAAGAATTCCCGTTTTTAGAAGCAATCTATACATCAGAAATACGGTTGTTTCGGTAAATTGGACTTTTGAAATACACTTACGAGAAAATTCCTCTTTCTAGAAGCAATCCATATATAAAAGACTCGGTTGTGTCGGCAAATTGGGCTTCTAATAAATATTTAGGAAAAATTCCCGTTTTTAGAAGCAATCCATACATCAGAAATACGACTGTTTCAGTAAATTGGGCCTTTGAAATACACTTAGGAGAAAATTCCTCTTTCTAGAAGCAATCCATACATAAAAGAAGAAAAAACCCTGAATTGGGGCTTAGTCTATGAAATTAATTCTTATGCGCACTCCATTTCTCTTGTTTCGGTAAATTTTGGTCTAAAAAATAAAATTTCAGAAGAAAAAACTCCGAATTGGGGCTTAGTCTATGAAATTAATTCCTATGGGCACTCCATTTCTCTTGTTCCGGTAAATTTTGGTCTAAAAAATAGAATTTCTCTCTCTTAATTACTTCGGATAAATGGAACCCCATACAAGTTAAACATTCGCTCAGTGGAAACATTTTCTGGTCCCTTTAGCCAAATTACACGTCCCTGTAATTGGAACTTTTGCGAAATACCAACGTTGGAACGTGTTTTTTTATATTCGAATATATTCGAGACTAAAAATTGTAAAGTTTCGTTCTATGACTATATAAAGGTGACTATATAAAAACTTGCTGTGTCTTATTTTACGCTTCTGGAACCTTTTGCACCTGTATTTTTAGGGATTATAATTTTTTGGGAAAAAATTAAATTTCATTCGCTAAGCTAAGAACATTCGCTCATTGTAACCATTTTTTTCTGTCCCTTGATAGTTCCACTTATCAAGCGGCAAATGTATTTGCAATAAAGTTGTATATGTATCTAAAAATTACTTCAAAACAAGTATTTTAAATATTAAGTTTCCAATGCAACCATATGATTCTTGGTGCTATTCAAAGAAAACCTCGGTTATAAATATTTCATGCATTCCGTAGCACCACTTGGTTTGGACGCACGGACAATGCACGGTTATTGTAATAGCGATTTTCGCAGGAGTTTCACAAGGATCTATATTAGGACCTCTATCCCTCAACTTTTATATTAATGTTATGTTCTTTTTTCTGAAAAGCACTGATGCCTGCAAATTTGCGGATGACAACACGATATATTGTTCTGGTATTTCCACTCGAGGATATTAAAATCGAACTAGGCAACGACTTTTACGAATTTTATCAATACGGTATTTCGAAAATTACATGTGTTTAAATATTGGTAAATGTCATTATATGATTTAGAGGAAGCAGTGATAAAATCACACTTTCAGGAGTTGTGATTGCTCGTACGTGTATAAGGATGTTATAATTTAAAGAATTTTAATTTATTAAAAACAAGACCGGCCAAGCCTGTTAGACTTGGCCCTTGAAAGTTTTTGTCTTGGCTTAAAAGTCTATTCCAATAAAATTTTGCACATGCTAATTCAGTCAAGGGAACCCGTAAGAGCATTTATCTCCCCTTAAGAGTAAGGTTTTGTTAGGCAAACAGTGGTAAAATATTCCGAATTCGTCTGCGTTAAATATATATTTCCTTGCGAGGATGCTTGGTAATGTAAACTCTGTCCATAGTGTTGTTATCTCATAAGTTACAGATTTTTAGCGTGTCCAAATGTTTTTATGCAATATGCAATTGTGTTATACAATTAGCATTGGAATCATGTAAAGACACGTCATAATGTTCGAGTCCTTATATCCAGCTTTATTATGTAACCAACAGGAATTGTATGTTTAAGGCGAGAAGTGCCTGAGTTTTGTCTCCTCAACATTGGACCCCAAACTTTCGCAGACTCTTTTTTTCTTGGTTGTACCGCCAACAAAGTAAATGCCAAAAGCGTCTTCTCATTGCAGATCGATTAATATTTTATCGTTTATATTTTTAGGTAGTTTATTATTATACGATAGAAAGTTATGTTTTGTTTGTATTTTAAGGTTTAATTCCAATATGTAGAAAAGAGATTAAGGCGTGAGTATACGAAAAAAATCGTTTTTTTAAAAAAATGTATTTAAGATAGATTATTATCCCAAAAAATTTTTTTCATACATTACTTTTTTGTTATGCGATAAAGATCAAATATTTGTTCACACGTAATCATCTTGGGTATTAATTTTTACAACTCAATTATGTTCAAGGATATAATGATAGCTAGCCTAGTTAACTAAGCTTTCTTCTTCGAGTTGATAAAATGAGTTTCTCTCAAACTAAAGCTTAGACGCGAACGAATGACTCAGCGGAAACCCCGATTTTAAATTGGACAATGTGACTAATCGCTTCGGAGGCCATTTTAATTTATCTGTGAGTTGTTTACCAAGCTTGGCCACATCTTACTGTGGTAAAAACTTTATAGTTTACTAATGTTTGTTAGGGTGAGTGAAACCACTCGCTGGAATATTCGGATGAAAAGGGCTTTCCCCGACATGGACCACGTGAGCAAAGAACAATAGAATTAGCCAATCAAAAAGCGCGGCCAGGTTTTGGCCGCAGAAAAATCGTTTGAGACCCAGCGTAATTTTTCCCACCTTAACTACTCCGATTTCCCGGTGGTAAGAAAAATTACGCTGGGTCTCCTGGCTAAATGATAGCCGACTCAAAGAGGAAAATGATTTTCGTGTGTAGTTAAAAGATTCTTTTGAAGTTTTTCTCCTATTTCCCATAAGGATATTTTCTTTTTCTTTTTTGTCTTCCGAAGAACGAGTGGAAAGCGGAGATAGTGCAGTTCGTGCAGAAAGCAAACTGAGAAGGAAAAAAAGGAAATACAGAGAAATAAAGCGACAAGACGCCTTCCAAAAGAACGAAGGTGCACAATATAAGCCACAGGGGTTCACCCGACACAACAAAATAATTTTTATAAAGTCTTTTATTTTATATATTTTGTAAATATTTTGTAAATACATGTTTTTATTCTTCTACAAAAGGTATGTTTAAACTGTCACAAAATTCTTTCATTGTAACTTCATATGCGTCTTCCCGTATTTCTCCCGTTATATCACCAGGAGCAACTTCTCGAATGAAGTCCAACACTGTTTTAGGGTAAGCATACTGGGCCTCACACGGACCTATCTCTTTTCTGTACATACATCTTGCCCATAAACAATAATGAAAATAACGAATTTGTTTATTTCCTTTTCCTCTTTTTTTCCTCGAAGAAATCGAGTCTTCTAGGCTGCTAACGAAGAGTGAGCCATCATAACTAGAAAAGTTAACAAAATAATTTTAATAAAAAATAAATAAAAAAAATTATGATATATTTATAGCTACTTACCCACAGTCACTCATCTACGGTGGTTTGTTTGTGCCATAATAAAAATCACTTCAAAATATTTTTGTAAAGTGTACTTTTAACAAAAATAATAGTTTTACGTTTTTAACTAAGTATAAAGTGCATTTTTTAAATAAAAAAACGACACTTGATATTTAATTAAATAAGAAGTGTATTTTTAAGGAATAAAAATTTCACTTAGCAATTAAGTATGAAGTATATTTTTTAAAATCAAAAATAGAGCACGTGTAAGCCGTCCAGGCGAACAAACATGGCGGATGACATAACTAAGCGTAACTTTTCTAAGAGTATTCTTATACTTTAATAAATAATTTGAATGTCACGGATGTGTGTATTTTCTTAAAAGATGTAATAGGAAATGAATTGATCATCCGTTATTTCAATTTGGGGTACACGAACAAGGAAATTAGAGCCTGTCTGTTGGGTATTCATGGCCTGAGATCTGTCGCATTCTCCGCCATCTTTCATAGTTGTTTACATTCGTGAAAAGCAGAACTTTCGTTTCTATTTAATTATTTTTTTTTTGAGCATTACCTAACAATAAACAATGACGTCAATCTAATAACGCGCCACTTTTTTTTATCACTTAGCAAATATTTTTTATCAAGTGACTTTTTTTATCGACAAAAACTACACTTAGCAATTTTTTTTATCAAGTGGTTTTTTTTATCGACAAAAACTACACTTAGCAAATATTTTTTATCAAGTGTTTTTTTTTATCGACAAAAGCCACACTTAGCAAATATTTTTTATCAAGTGGTTTTTTTTATCGACAAAAACTACACTTAGCAAATATTTTTTATCAAGTGGTTTTTTTATCGACTAAAATACGCTTTATAAAATTTTTGCAAAGTGATTTTTGATATGGCACAAACAAGCCACCGTACTCATCTCCGTTAACATACTTCTTTCTTCCTTTCAAGTTCCGGTTTTTCTTGATTTTTGTTTCTAGAGTTTGTTTTTGTTTTACCCATACTCAACTGTGTATAATTGCGAATGTGAGCGAACACGTGCAGCATAAACAGAAGATGTGAAAAAAACCTGTTAACAAATAGTCGTTACCATAGCGATCAATTATTATGCAGAAGTATAAGATTTCTGTAAGAAACTTAAAAGCTCTTTTTTACAGTGTTAAATTTTTAAGAGAGTATCACTTACGTTTTAAATCTCTTTTACAAAACTATAAAGGATGTGGGGTGGAGAGCACGTTTAGCGTGGAGAGGCTTTTTTTTTTATTTCTTGAGAATGAGCAGAACGCAAGTTATGATGAGTTTTCTGACAATTAGAGGTTAAAAATTGTGGAAAAAATTTTAATACCAGGGGCGGATACAGGATTTTTTTCTCCTTAGGCGGATTTGCGAAGCGAAGCGAAGCCAACGCGCAATTTTTGCCACGCAAAAATTGCGCGTGTTTAAACAGATGGGGGTCTTGGGGGGCGCTGTAAGCCCCCCAAGTGGGTTCTGGGGCAAAGCCCCAGAAGCTTTAGCTTATTTACCTATTTCAGCACTCCAAAAGGCAGCAGACAGGACCTTTACAAGCACATTTCTTACATGTTATTTGAAAAAAAAAAAATCATAAAATTCTTAAATGAAAGCCAAATAATGTTTTCAGAAGAATTAAGGCTAAAATTAGCTAGCCAGCAAAACTTCTTCTTTCTTTCACATCCAGAAAAAAATATTTACAGGCTTGTTTTTGCAAGTTATGAATGTAATAGCTTTTGGCTAATATTGAGGCAATAAATTTTTGGAAACTAGGTTCAGTAAAAAAGACATACATTATTCTTATAATTCGGTAATGCAAAACGGTATATATTACTAATAAAAACTTTTCATGTTTAATCTATTCAAAAATTTAATAACATGAAAAAGGAGGCCTAAAAGAAAAATAAGCAAAAAACAACAACACAAAAATGCATATGTGAACAGGCTTTATTTGTATTATTAGATCATAGTAACAACAACATAAACAACAAGAGATAAATACAATAAAATAAAAATGACAAGAATATATCAAGATTTTGTACAGGTAAAGGCAGCTACTTAAAATTTGGATTTTTAAGCAGCAATAGCTAATTAAAAAAACAAACTTACAACACAACAACACAACATTCAGTCAAAAAATATTTAGCCCTATTAGCTTAATAGCAAGAAAAACACTGTTTTTATTTTTCGGTAACCATTTCTGGCTCAGACTCTTAAAATGTTAAATCAAACTTGAAAATACCTTTTAGCTGTTATGTGATAATTACTATAAATAGCTGAAATTTTTAACAAAACAAAATCATTCAAGAACAGATATCGTTAACTACATTATTACACATTTTTGTGTCCATCTGGATAGGGTTGTAATAAGTATATATGCTAAGTCATTTTCGCCATGTTGGTAGAACCACAAACATTTTCCATGTCTATCAGCATGACAACTTCTTTAGTAAAAATGTGAAAAACTTTTGTCATTTCACCCATTAAATAAAACCATGCCTTTTTCTTATTCGAATTGTATATATATAATTAGCACCATTTCCAGGAATTATTTCGATAAGAGGATAGAGATTTTAAACCGAAACATCATCAAGTCTTGTCAAAGTCTTCCTCCCAAAACTAGTGTTCTCTTCCTTGGCCTTGTCGCATGTTAAAAAATCGTTTGGAAAGTGTTTATTGCCAGAAGCTTTGAATCTACAAAAGTAAACATATAAAGTTGTTATGAAGTCAACAAATTGTTATACATTACACCTTTACCAGCTACAAAAAGTAACCAGCTGGCTAGCTATTCGATTTATTGTCTTGTTATAAAATGTCTTGTTACTTAAATAAAAAAGAAACCCAAGATAACACAAAGCTCTTTTGAATATGACACAAGGCTTTTTCAAATTTGTTGAAAGTGAAACTATAAACAGTTTCATGTTCACACTTGCTAGCACAGCAATAGAAAGCAATTGTGTATCTTACTCTAAGATTAATGGAATTAAAAGTAAACAGATGTACCTGAAAGCGTAGTCAGTGAGTTAAAGCTATTATTTTTGTTAAGTCAAAGCCTCCTTTTCTGTCAAACAGCTTTTTTGCAATCACAGGCGACACAGAGAATAAACGTTTTCCAGTAATGTTTCTTCTTAGCAACATTGCTCAACTTCATTCCCTGATCATATATTCAAAACTTCCATTTACTTGCTGCAAGTCAATACAAAACAATTCCTTTAGCCTTCTTTCAGTTGTATTGGAAGCAAACTTCGGAATTGCAGCTCACCGAAGTTGGCCGAACCTATCAAACAGACCGGCTACCGCGAGGCAATAACAATAGGAAGAGTATATTATTCCTACGCACCCATCCCCTAATATCAATCTTTCTTTCACCGTAAATTTCGACGACTTCTTGTTAAAGAGAGTCCAAAAGTCCACACTTCGGCGAGATTCTTTTTACGTCACAAATTCTTTTGTTTTAACCAGAGTCCAAAAGTCCACACCTCGGCGAGATTTTTCTCGACGTCATAATTCTTTTGTTTTTCTTTTGTTTAAGAGAGTCCAAAAGTCCACACCTCGGCGGCCGCCGAAGTCGACTGTTTTTACGGCAGAAAACAAAGGAATCGAGAGAAACAAAGTCCCGCAAAATGTAGTTCGACTACCGTAAGAACCATAGTACTTCGGCAAAGCACATCGAAGGAGAGTCGAGCCCCGGCAAACACTCTTGAGTGGAGATAAGAATATTACCTCGGATCCTGGGCGCAAAGGAATCTTTATTAAACGCTTATAATAAAAATTATGCGTTGCTTTAAATCAATTTCTACATTTAGATACACATGATTTTCTCATTGGCAAAATTTCTCCTTAGGCGAGTGCCGAAGTGGCCGAAGTCTAAATCCGCCCCTGAATACTAAATAACTATAAAAGTCAAAAACATTAAGAAAAAATTAAAAAAGCGTTTTTAGATCAATGTCTTGTCATCACAAAAAAGCAAACAGCAAACTTGAGAAATTAGTAGTTTTGTAAAAGAGATCGCATTTGTAGGAGAGGGGTCATTTTTTTTCCGTGTCTATTAAACCTTCAAATTTTATTTTTTCTTAATAATTCTTATACCATTATATAGGTAATCATATAGGCTTTCTAAAAATATATACATTAATATATCAAAATAAAGTTTTGGTGAATTAAAAGCATTTTAAAATATCACACCTTTTTTGTATACTCACGCCTTAAGGCCGGTTTCCATACAGCTGCATTTTGCGCCCAGTCGTAAAATGCGCCGCGACATTTATCACATATACCGAACCATTTCCATTTAGCGATTTTTGCTCAAGTGTTTTTTGCAAAACATGGCTGATGTAAACAGACGATATTTGTTGCTGCAAAATTTGAGAGTAGTCCTAGCAATATTTTTATGGCGTAGAAATAAACAACGTTGTAAAATACGTAAGAAAAACATGTGGATGAGACGACTTTCCATAGAAAGAAGAATCAAAGGACTATACAACGTTTTGCTTAAGGATTTAATGTTGTCAGATCACGAGTAGTCTTTTTAAGTTTGTTTACAATGTTGTTTCTTTGTGCCTCCACAGACTCATTAATGTTATTTTGTTTTTCATCTACTTCACTTGATTGATATATATTCTGATTCTCTACATTCATTTGGCTTTGACAAAAATTTAACACAGAAACGAGATGTTGCTAGCCATCTTGAAATGATCTAATTAAAAATTCTTTCGTAATTCATGTAGATTTCTACCTTTTGATTGGCTGTTAAGCTGAAGCGCAAAATGTAGCTCGCAAAAAGTAGAGCCTGTTCAACTTTTTTTAAATCGCCCCAGCGCATGCAAAAGCGCGAGGTCAGCGGCATTATTCTGATAATGCGCATGCGGAGATCAAAAGTCACGGCGCTTTTTACGACTGGGCGCAAAATGCAGTTGTATGGAAACCGGCCTTTAAGAGTAACAAAGCACGTAGTGCGATGACAAAACTTGTCTTTAGACGATGTCGGTGATTTGACAATAATATTTCAAAATGACCTGAATAGTTATTCCCCTTATTTCAAGGTAGATCTTATCTAAATATATCGAAACTTTTCTTTGTGGTCAGGATTCCTTCAAAGCGAGGGTCGTTGTTTACAACAGCAATACGACAGCATTCGTTCGCATCTAGTGAACTACTCTGTTTAAAAAACGGATGCTCGAAGAAGAGTGTTAAAAAAAGATACTAAACGTTTAATTTTATAATTAATTTTATCAATGCGAAACACTAAAAATACTGAATTGAATCCAATAAGTCAAATTATTTTCTGGTGAACGTGCTCTATAAGAAACACGTTTAAAAGAACCATGATGCTGAGATTATAGGTAATAAAATTTCCACCTTCTTTTCAATAATCCCGCATAAAAACCAACAAGATGCATAAACTATCTCGCTATTTGTCAAAAACGAAGCAGTTTTAATTTTTTGACCAATTTTGACCTAAAACGCTATTTAGAAGATAAAAAGTCAACATTTCGATGTCACCATTATGTTCAGCATGCTTTTTTTTTAACTGTGCCAAATTATGTCATAAAGAAAGCAGTTTTAATTTTTGCCCAATTTTGCCCTAAAACGACATTTAGAAGATGTCACCATTATGTTCAGCGTGCTTTTTTTGTTTAACGTGCCAAATTATGTCATAAAGAAAGCAGTTTTAATTTTTGGACCAATTTTGGCCCAAAATGTCATTTAGGTGACTTCCAGAGAGTTTATGTACGTTTATATCTGTGGCGTTGCAATTACCCATTTGGGACACATTTAGATAGCTACGAGCTAGGGAACCAATACTACCCTCGTAGGCGACATAGTAATGACGTTTAAATATTTCATACTGTGAAACATCGACTTTTGAGAGCATCGAAACACAATGTATAAGGGGATTTCCAATATCGTATATATCTAAATTGACGCAGTGTTTGTATTGACTCTTGGAGGGATGTCAGAAATTCCAGGACGGCGCTTACTTTAAGAGGCAAATTAAAAAAAAGGTAAATTGATATTTGATGTATGTATTAGCAACAAAATAACATAAAACACAGAAAAATTTAGAGCTTAAGAAAAACAAATAATAATACGAGTATTTAGTGTCAGAAAATTTCTTTTGAGAAGGACACAAATCTCAATAGGCCTTTGAAATATAACTATATTCCAACTCTATCTTTGGAACATATTTTTGATAGATATTTTATGATACACAAAGTGAGCAAAATAATTTTCTCGGGTATCGGTATCAGGGTATTGGGTCTCGGGTATCACATAGGGTATCGGGTCTCACTTTTCTCATATGCCGAAATTCTTTAAAAGAAAGACCTCTCTAATAAAAGCACGTTTTTATATTGTAAAAAGTCACGCTTGATTAACTTTATGTTTTGTTCGATGGACCAATCAAATTTATATTCTTTGTTTTGTAAATTTTATTTGCTATTGTTATGCTAATTAGTAGCAGCACATGTTCTTGTATCTTGGTTTTTGAAGGCAGTCGTGTAAAATTTTTTCTTTGCGAACAGAAGTGTGTTTTTCGTGTTCCCAAAGAAGTGTTACTTACTGTTTTTCACATTGGCGCCCGATGAGGGACGCGAAGAAATGATTATGGTGAAGAATTAGTTACGTTGTTAAAGAAGTTGGATTTGGAACGAACGCTAGAAATTGTGTAGAATCGTGTATTTTGAATTTTGTTTTGAACTGAACGTGTTGTTGTTGAATTATTAGTTGAACATTGAACTTGCAGCATTGTTACCGCTACGATTTTGAGTTGATAGAAAAGTTGTTTACTATTTCGTTACAGATTTCTTGTGACCGATGGTATGATTTCTGATTTTAGAATTTTCAGGAGTGTGAATTTGGCGAGTGAACTAAGTTTTTAATTTCATGAGAGTGAGTAGAGTGTACCTTTTGGATTTTTTGAATTTGCTACTGATTTTTTTTGACTGTGTTGATTGAGTTGTTGTTCGCTATGTCTGTTCTTCAGAGAAAATTTGCGCGAAGAAAGGGTCTGAGAACGAATTTCACAAGTGTGATGGGCCGAGTAGAAGTTTTTTTGAGTGACGCGACTGTAGATCGCGGTAATTTGATTGGAATAAAAAGTAGGTTGAATAATTCTATAGATTCGTTGAATGAGATAGATGACGAAATTATTGCTTTGCTAGACCCAGCTGATATAGAAAATGACGTCATAGAAAGTGCGAAAGTGTTAAGGCCGAGATACATTTGAAATTTTTATTTCGAAACTGTCGGAAATTTTTATTTCAGACATATTTCGAAATATTTTGAAACATTTCGAAAGCTTTCGAAAGTATTTCGAAAGTATTTCGAATTGCTCTGAAATTAATTTCGAGACATGCTGCAAAACTTTCACAGGTATTTCAGAGCAAGAAAATTCTGCAAATCGATTTGTATAATTTTCTATATTTCGAAATAAGTTCAAAGCTGCCGACAACAGGTGCGCATTTTTCTGACGTTTATGAGAAGCTTTTGTGCATTTTTTTTGCGATAAACAGAAGAAAACATAAGAAAGAGTGAATACGAAGCAGACACGATTGGAGTTTGATCCTGCTATTCGGTTTAACAAACACAGACTCAAGGAAACAAATGTGTACACCTTTGTAGTTGTAGAATTCAGACCCACTATTTTTAGGATGGACAATACCAACGTGCTTGCCGTCTACGGTTCCAAAACAATTCGGATATTGCCACCGTTCTTCCGTTTTCTCTATCAGTAGCTGCCATTCCTGCGCGGTTTCAGGAACTTTCATGTAGACTGGCGCGAGGGCATCATAGATCGCCTGTGCTACAGGTACAATAAATTGCGATATTGTACTTTTGTGTATTCTATATTGATACATTAGACTGTCAAACGATTCCCCAGTAGCAAGATATCTCAACGTGACAGCCAGTTTTTCCTCTGAACTAATTGGCTTGCGAAGACGTGTCATTTTCTTGGTTATTGCAGGGCATATTCTTTCAAGCACTTCCTAAATGAACATTGAAGCGATACAAGCAACACATTTAAACTATTAACAAAGTTTGTTTTTATCTAATCATACCATAGTCACATACCCTGAATGAGTCCTCGTTCATACGAAGATATTTTCTATACTCATATGCGTCTTCCATTCTCAATTCGCTTAAAATTGTATGATATGCACCGGACTGCTCTCTTCTTTGCAGCCATGACTTCATCCATATGCTTCGTTTGCGTTTTTTGTAATGTTGTTCATTCCACTCTTCTTCGAAGAAAAAGGAAGCGACCATTGACATGAACACAACCTTCCTCTTTCGATTCATGTTTAAAATAATGCTGAAAGACTTTATATTAATTTCGAAACAATGGAAAACGTATTTCGAAATATTTCTGAAATAAAAATTTCAGACAGTTTCGAAATAAAAATTTCAAATGTATCTCGGCCTTTAGAGCCTACGTTCAAATTGATAGCTGATTTAGATTTGAAAGTTCAGGCGTTAGCTATTACTTGTGATTCGGTCAGTGTCGGTAGTACTTCTAGTTCGACAAAGCAGAATGTTAAGCTACCCAAGTTGGAGTTACCGATCTTCAAAGGGAATCCTTTAGAATGGCAAGGATTCTGGGATCAATATCTTACATCCATCCACCAAAATGACTCCATCTCAGATATTGATCGATTTAATTACTTGAAAAAATATTTGTCTGGGCCTGCGTCAGACGCTATAACCGGATTGTCGCTGAGCAGCGAAAATTACAAAGAAGCCATTGCACTGCTGACCGATCGCTTTGGAAACTCCCAAGTTCTCATTACCGCACACATGGAATCTTTGATTAAAATTAAAAAGTTGAAATCTTCCGACGATTCGGAAGGATTGCGGAAATTATATACAGACGTCGAAAAAATTTAAAGTCTCTGAAGATTGAAACAGCAACGTATGGTTGTATGCTTATACCGATTCTCAACGATAGGTTACCAGAAGATTTATGTTTATTAATTTCTAGAAAATTTGGCAGTGATCTCTGGACATTGGACCTGCTGCTCAAATATTTGAACGAAGAAATACAAGCGAAAGAGAGGTGGTCAAAAAATCATGCTGCAAGTAACGATCAGAAGCGCGAACGAAAATATTTTTCGGCAAGTGGGTTAAATGTTCAGAATGATTTCAGGAGACAAAAATGTGTCTACTGCTACAAAGATGAACACCCTCCATCACGGTGTAAAAGGATTACCAACGTGAAATCGCGAACGGAAATTTTACGAAGATTCGGGAAATGTTTCATACGTCTACAAAGTGGTCACTTGGCAAAGGATTGTACGTCGAAATACGTGTGCAAAAAATGCGATGGAAAACACCACATATCAATTTGTACCAAGTTAGATGAAAGACGTGATGGGCCTGGTGAAAGGAACGATGGAAATGGAATGGTAACTCATGCTGCTGTTAGAGATAGTATTCTCTTACAAACTGCTACAGCTAAAGTATGTAGTGTTAGTGGAAGTCCATCAGTGCTCACAAGACTCCTGTTTGACAGTGGAAGTCAGCGTACATACATTACAGAAAACCTTAGAGCTCACTTGAGACTGAAGACAGTTCGTAAAGAAAGAGTAGTTATTAAAACATTTGGAAGAAATGATAGTGAAGTGAAAAACCTAGATGTGGTTCGATTTAATGTTTTTAATAAAGTTGATAACGAAGTAGTGTGTGTTAAAGCTTTGAGTGTATCCTCGATTTGTAGCCCTCTGACCAGACAGCATATTGATGTAGCTAAAGAATGTTCTCATGTTAAGGAGTTAGTTTTAGCAGATGAAGGTGATAGTTCTGAAGATTTTAGAATTGGAGTATTAATAGGTGTTGATTTTTATTACAATTTTTTTACAGGGAAAGTGAGGCGAGGCGAGAGTGGTCCTGTGGCATCTGAAACTAGTTTAGGTTGGGTGTTGAGCGGCAGAGTAAGTGGTGGTAAAATTAGTGACAGTTCCACACATTGTTTTGAAACTCACATTTTACGATGTCAGACAGAAAGTGAAGTAGACAAATTCGAGGTTTTGCGAGAAGATCTAAGTAAATTTTGGAGTGTTGAGTCAGTTGGGTCTTCAGGAGAAGATAGTGTAGTCACTAGTTTTGAGAAGGATATCACTTTCAATGGTCATCGTTATGTCACTAAGCTTCCTTTCCGACCAGATCATGACATCTTGCCAGATAATTTCCAAACGTCATTCGAAAGGTTACAGAAGTTGAAACATCGCTTACGTAAAGAAAACATGATTGATGATTATGATGCTATTTTCAAGCAATACGAAAAAGACGGCATCATAGAGCGTGTTCCTGAAAGTGAAGTGGCTAAAGCACCTGGCAAAGTTTTCTATTTACCGCACCGTCCTGTGATCCGTCACGACAAAGATACCACAAAAATTAGAGCTGTATTCGATGCTTCATGCTCTGTCAACCAACCATCTTTGAATAGTTGCTTATATCCTGGTCCAAATCTTTTAACAAAGATTTTTGATGTTCTCCTGCGTTTCAGAACTAATCGAATTGGTATCCCCGCTGATATCAATCAAGCCTTCCTGAATGTGGAACTTTCGCAAGAACACCAAGATTTTGCTCGATTCTTGTGGAGTGATCTAAATACCCCCGACGAAAACCTGATTATTTATCGATTTTTACGTGTCGTTTTTGGCATAGCTTGTAGTCCTTTCCTGCTGAATGGAACGATCCGTCTTCATTTAGAGAAGTATATGTTCAACCTGCGTGAGTTTATAGAGAGATTGCTTGAAGATTTATATGTTGATGACGTAACTTCAGGATGCGGAACAGTTGAAGAAGGAAAATTATTTTGCGAGACAGCTAAAGACATAATGAGTGATGGTGGATTCGAACTTAGAAAATGGACCTCAAACAATGAAGAACTGTAACAGATCTTTGATAATGACAGAAGTGACTCTACAACAATGGAGACTGATGACGATATCAAATATTTGGAAACGCAAATGAAAGCTAGTGGTGAAGTGAAGAGAGTGTTGGGCATCGAATGGGATACATTAAGTGATGAGTTTGTTTTTAGATTCGACGAGTTCGCTCAGAAAGCTTTGCTATTGAAACCTTCGAAAAGGAATGTGCTCAAGGTTGCAGCTTCTATATATGATCCTCTAGGCTTGATATCGCCTATTACAGCCAAAATCAAGATTATCTTTCAGCTTTTGTGTAGAGATGGTATTGGTTGGGATGAGGAAGTGTCAGATGATGTTAAGTTAGTTTGGTCTGGTTTGTTGCAAGAATTGTCTTGTTTGTGTAGTTTGCGGGTTCCCAGATTTGTGTTTTCTTTGGATAGTTCTGGAGTTAATCAGTTTCAGCTCCATGGTTTTTGCGATAGTTCTCAGCGAGCATATTGTGGAGCAGTTTATATTAGAGAGAAGTCATCTGTTGGAGTCAGTGTTAAGCTTTTAGCAGCTAAAACTAAAGTAACACCATTAAAAGAATTAAGTATACCTCGCTTAGAATTGTTGGGATGTGTTTTGCTCAGTGAGTTGATCAGAGATATAAGTGTAGCTTTTGAGACACGTTTTAAATTTGATGTTTTTTGTTGGACCGACTCAGAAGTGGCATTGTGTTGGTTGAAAGGAAACTTAAAATGTTGGAGGCCTTGGGTGGAAAATAGGGTTGTTAAAGTGAGAAAAATTGTTAAAAAAGAAAGGTGGAATCATGTTTCAGGTAAGTTAAATCCGGCCGATATTGCAACTAGGTTGAAAGCGTTCGACAGCGTGCTTGAAAAGCCGTGGTTTTGTGGACCGGAGTTTTTGTATGATACTGATTTTGAGGTGGGTGAGTTTGATGTTGAAAGGAAGTTGCAAATGGTGGACGTTTTGAGAGAAAGTAAAAAGGTTGCAAAAGTCAAGAAAAAGTCTGGTTTTGAGGAAAGGGTTGAAAGTTCAAGAGCTGGTGATGAGTTGGATGTCGTGTCTGATGTTTTACTAAGTGGTGTCAGTGGAGTAGAGGATGTTGATAAGTTGAATGAGTCGTCTGGTATTTTATTAGGTGTCGTTGAAGGATTGAGGGATAAAAACGAGTTGTTGAAAAATTTTGGTGGTGCGTTGGATTGTGGTGGTGGTTCGCAAGAGGAAGTGTCTAGTGATTGTTTGAGTAGTGTTGATGCGTCTGTATTAAATGGGTTTGATCGGTTAGCTGATGGTAATGTTGATATGACAGATAGTGATGTTGGAAGAATTGATACGATTATGATTAGTAAGGTGGACAATTCAACTTACTTTGTCAAAGAAATCATTGACATTGATAGATTTAGTACGTTGAACAAACTACTCAACACTACAGCTTATGTTTTGCGTTTTATACATAATTTGAAGTCGAAAGTTAAAGGTACTCAAGTAATTATGGACGAGACGATAACGTTAGACGAACGAAAATGTGCAATGGATTTATGGATAACATCGGAACAAGACGAATTAAAGAAACGACCAGATTTTTCGAAGTTGAAAAGTAGTTTGAAATTATTTGTTGACGATGCGACTTGTTATCGTTTACGAGGACGTTTTGGCAATTCAATGTTAGAAAGGGACAAGAAGTATCCATTGATATTGCGTGGGTATCGAAAGCAGTTATACGAAACTATTGATTGAAGATTCTCACTATAAAGTTTATCATCAGCCAGGTGAAGGATTCCTTGAATTTTCGAACGCTTTTTGGTGGGAAGACGTTTACCAGCTGGAACAAAGGATATTTGATGACATCTAGATGGTTTTGCTGGCTCATAATCGGATAAGAACTTCTGAATGGCTGTCACTAACACACGTAGAACAGTATCGTGGCGGTACGTAAATCTACCTTGTGAAAGGGCTAATTTACAAGCGCCTAAAATGTGGGACACGTTACAAGAGGGTTTTTTACATAGGGTGCAACTTTTGTCATTTTGAATTCCCCACTTGACAAGATTTGTAGGAGAAGGAAGCGTGTCATAGGTTGCGCCGATGCAAAACGAAGATAAACTTTGCGGCAGAGACAGTAGGTTCTTCCAAGAAAGATCGTATTTAATAAACGAGCACCACTTAGTCCGGTTACCTTGGACATGAAGCTGGACGGCTCGAGCATAATAGATGTCTTCCTCATTGTCCTGCACAACATCTGATACAAGTTTGCGGTAAGAATGGGTACCAATTGGTGGGACACTCTTATGGCTTACCAGTCCCAAGCCTGCTCTACCAAACTGGTGGAAACCGAGTATTTTCTTGAACTCGAGTTGACTCTCTGCTGATTTTACTGTCTGATCTACCTTCCAGTGTCCAGCCTTTAAGTCTGGAGGAGAGTCTGAGACTAGAGGATCAGCCGAATCTCGCAGGAGAAGATGACCGCTGATCTTAGCAGATTTTAGTACAGAGGATAGACTTTTTAAAGGTAAAGGGCATGGCGATGAAGCGGAATACAAACTTATGTTAGAAATAGAGTGATGGAGTCTCAGCCACTTTCTTATGAAGAAAGAAAGCTTTTGTTCTAGTGAAACAATACGAGATATCGGAACTTCGTAAATTAAAAAAGGCCATCGTATTCGGGGAATTAGAGGATGATGCAAAAACCACACTTTGTGAATGCCTCTATGGGAAGAATTATCTATGAGTTTGACTTGCTCTACAGCGTTAACAATAACCTGTTGGACAACAGCTGAATCTGACAATGTTGAATTTATCGTCCGGCCAAGAAACTTAACTGGGTTTGCGTGAATAGATGGGATTGGTTCTTGCAGGACACAAAAAGGAGACTGATCTAAAACTTTTCCATTAGCTATAACAATGCTTCGTGATTTTGAAGGTCTAAAGCCCATTCCAGCCCAATGAAGGGCTGTTACACAACGATCCAACAAGTTCTGAGTTTGAGGGACACTTGAAGACATTAAAAATATGTCATCCATAAAGGCCTTAACCAGAGGATGGTCTGAATCGCCAGGCGAAACACAACTTTTTAACTCTTCTTCGGCGCACACATATTCAATGATTACATTTATAGCTGCCAAAAATAGTATGATTGATAATGTACATCCAATAAAAATACCTCTAAAGTGTTGGTGCCAGCTGGATGAGGCTGTAAAAGAGAATGACTTGCTCCAGAGGCTGCCATAGTAGGCGTTAATAAGTCTTATCCAAGACTCTGAAACACCATAGCGACGAAGGGCCATGAAAATGAGTTTATGCGGTAGAGTGGGATACGCATTCGCTACATCAAGCCATATTGCAGATAGTGGGTTTTTTCTAGACTTGGCGTTTCTCAGAGCAGCCCAGACAAGAGACATATGCTCCCAGCAACCAGGGACTTTTTCCATACATCCTTTTTGAATGGATTTGTTAATAAAGTGGTTTTTCTGAATGATGTGGTTTTCTAGGCGCTTTGACACAAGACTGAAAAAAAGTTTTCCTTCCACATTGAGGAGAGCTATTGGCCGAAAGTCCTTAATGGATGATGGAGATGGAGGCTTGTTTTTAGGGATATAAACTTCTGAAGCGACCCTCCACTGAACAGGAATGTAGGAATTCTTTAAACAAGATTGGAAAAGGTTGAAAAGAAAGGACGCAATTTGAGGACAGTTCTTGTAAACAGTGTAAGGTATTTGGTTCAATCCGGGTGACGATGCATTCCGACGAGTATGAAGGATGGTTTGAAAGTCCTTGAAATTAAACTTTGAGGAATCAAATGCAGACGTGACGTTGGGAGCATTAGGCAAACCAGGAAGAGTCGAAAGCGGTATCTCATATAAGGGATCAATTAACACCGAAGCTTTGTGGGCATCTAGGGATTCTTTAGGAACATTAAGCCTAATAGAGCATTTGGGATCCAGCAGATCTTTACCAGCCTGATAAGGATTCTTACCAAATGCACGGTTTGAATTGCGGATCTTCCATCGCTTTTTTCTGTTCCGTTCTCCCCGACGTAATGTTGTTAACTTTAATTTAACATTGCCTAGCGAAGTTTGTAAATGTTCCCTCTGCTTTAAGTCCGACACGTTTTCCAGTTGTTGAAGAAGAGAATTTTTCTCTTTTACCAACGAGATGGACTGTAATGCACGTCTATTTAAACCAGACGGGGCATGTGTGGGTTGAGCCTTAAATCCAAAGAGAAGGGAAGCATGATGGTAAATTGTGGATTCTAGAATTTCCATTCTCTCTGACAGAGGGTGAGAACCTAACAGTTTGTGGAAAACAGCATTGTTGAGAGCGCTCCAAGCATCTGTGTCAGCGGATTTTGGCCATGAAATTTGTTGTTTTCTCTCTACTTTCTTAAGCTTTTCAATATCTGCTGGTCGCTGAGAAAGAACACAGTGGGTTTTATCCAGGTTAGCTTTCAGCAGCTTAGACTTTTCAGTGGAACCGGCAGCAAGAACATCTTGCAAAACAACTTTACACGGTTTTAAATTCCAATTTTTCAAGGAAGTTTCATTTGAAGACGCAATTTCAATGGTGATCGGTGGTGAAGAGCGACTAATTATATTAAAATCGATATCCGAAGGGGTAGTCCTAATACGGTCTGGGTCAATAACATTTGGAAAATCATGGTTAAAAAGATTTGGATTTTTTGTAGACCAAAATAAATCCCACGGGCCGGCTAAAGCTTGGTGGGTGCGACAGATAACAATTGGGTTGGGGCTGCCAACTTTATTGCGGGCTCAGCAGGCATGTTTTTCATGCCATCCCACAACTCAACCTATTGACCCCTTGCGTGTAAGTACTACCTGTCTATTGCTGAATACTTCACTTATAACTGGTAACTGTCAATAGGGAGTGATGTTTAAAGTAACACAAATGCATGCGAGACAAAACAGCACAAACATACACACACACAAAAACAAACAAAAAAAAGAACTAGTCTTTCCCAGTGTCTATCTGTCTTTCCAGATTGTCATTTGCCCTCCTTTCAGAAGGCTAGCATAAGAATGAAAATTACAAAGTGCACGCACAATGATAAACTCGACCAGTTAAGTCTTAAAATTTAAATTCTAGAGGTTTTGCTCCTCTAAAGAATATGCTCATATAAAGGAACACAATTCTTCCTTTTTCCAAGGAGATAATTGGCACAAAAATTGAACAAACAAACAGACAGAGAGAGTAGGACAGGACTTCTGTAAAGGGTACAAGGGTTTCGACTCATATTCCTGAACCAAGGTACCCAAAATGTCTAGCTGAGTCACCTCAAAAGAGGTCTGCGAACAGTCTTCAGCAGGAACTAGACATTTCTTTCATCCATAACTTTTCATCTGTCCTACTCTGTACAATCTTGTGTGACTGGGGTAAGAAGTGGAGTCGTCACTCTCCAAAGATAAGACCAGTGCAGTCAAACACCCTTGCTAACATAATTTTTTTTTTTTCCTTTTTGACTGGGGTAATAAGTGGAGTCGTCACTCTCCAAAGATAGGACCTGGTACAGTCAAACCCCCTTGCTGGCGTAATTTTTATTTGTTTTTCGCTTTTACTTTGACTGGGGTAATAAGTGGAGTCGTCACTCTCCAAAGACAAGACTACAAAAAAAATAATAGAAAAATAAAAAAAATAAAAATAAAAAATAAAAATAAAATAAGGATAGTCAAACCCCCTTGCTGACATAAACCGGAAGTTGTGGTGCTAACTGCAATTTACCTAAGCTCTTCAAGGAAAAGGATGTAAGGTTGTACACCATTAAGCAAGCTTTGTTTGCAAGGGACCACTGCTCTGTCGTTGCAATGAAACCACTTACCATGCACTTGGTTATAAGCAACAGTAGTGTAATGGCCATTGTTCAAATTTCCAGAGTGGTTAATTACAGCCCTTAAGTTGTAGTGCTTGCGACAAGAGACTTCACTGTCTACAGTGATAGGTATAGAAACGGTGCCCGGGTAAGATGTGACAGGAGAACAAACCTTAGTCACAAGACCTTTGTTATAGGCAAAGCGCTTTAATTGCAAAACCAAAATTGAACTGCACTCTGCGACCTCTTTTTCAACTGTTGCAGTTTGGTAACTATTACAGTAGTGACAGAAGTACGAGTTGACACCAGACAATTCTTCGCTCTCCAAAAAGGTATCTATTGAAGATTGCACAGTCGATGTCAAGGGCAGTTGAAGAAATGGACTTACTTGCTCAGAGGTGCTAATATTATTGCAAGTGCTGCAAGTTGTGCAGATTTTCACACGAGTGTTGAATAATCTACCAAAGAAAGGAAAGGCTAAGGACAACTCTGGTATGAGATACTCGAGAATCTCTAGGGCATCTTGCTGAGAGAACGGATTAAAAGCAGCGCCCCTTGCATTAGAAACATGGCCTTTTAATGCATTTAGAAATGAAGAAGGGTTCACTGGAACCTTGGAGGAGGATAATTTGCGTAGAATACTTACAAAACTTTTACCTATCGCCATATTGGAATCATTTGCAGAGATGGCTGTGGCGACTGCGGGTAACACATAAAAACATTGCAAGATGGAATTGATGTAACATGTGTTGCCCAAATTTAGCAAGCCGCTGTTGCTGCCTAGCGATAGTTGTCATTGAGGAAATCGCTTGGTAAAAGTCTTCTCACGTATGAAGAAATGGAGACTACGCTGTGTAATGTGGAAGCTGTTATTAATAGTCGTCCATTAAAGGGGAATTAAGCCCAAATTTTTTTCTTCGGAATTATCTTTTACAAACCCTACATATTTTGATGGTATATAAAAAAAATTGAAATTCTTTGAATTTACATCCCTTTTCTAGCATAAAAGTTGACAACAGTAATCGCCATGTTAAAATCAAAACAATATCTGCGATGGAGATCTATGACGTATTTTACGCTCATTTTAATTTTTTGATCTCTTCGTCTTTTTTAAAGTTGTTTACACAATGTGAACAAACGTAACGATTCAAAAAAAATAACTCTGGTCCGTTGTACTTTATTTCGCTTTCTCGTTGTTGTAATTGTTTGTTTGAAAATGCTAAGTCCCGTTATATATCAACAAATTCTTTGAAACCAGTATACTTTCCATTTGGATCAGGAAATTCTTCCCTTATTTTTCGCACAACACAAGCTGGAATCACCACGCGACATCCTTTTCCAAGCCTTTCATAATAATGTACCCAGGCCATGTGCTGTCAGTAACTGGTGTACCTCATTTCCGTACAACGAATCAAAGTTTAAGTTACAGTGTAAACCAGGATAAAATATATTGAAATTATTCATTCATCAAAACTTCTTTGAAACAAATTGTTATTTGAGGCACAAGGGCTCTTCTCCTTTTTTATTTGATATTCAGGGAATGACATTATTTTTAATTTAATTAAATAGTCTGCGATGGTGTGTATTTTCATAGCGCGTGGACCTGTAAGATTATAAAGCGAAAAGTGAGAAGATAAGAAGATACGAAAAATGTTTTATTTTGGTGTGACTATGAGAAATATGGTCTTTGAAAATATTTACGAGAAACATATTTTTTGAAGAAAAACTTACTTATTAGTATATGTGGAGAGTTTGTTATATTTTTCTGGTATCGTCGATGTCGTATGCTGGCTGTCTCTAACACTGTGCGGTTCAAACATAAAATTTCAAAATCCTTGTGCATCGTTATTGCATCGCACTTGTTATTATTCAACTTGTCATTCAATAAATTGGGAAATTCTTGGCAACACTTGCATTCCACAAGAGTGAAGGAATTGAAAATAACGCAACATGTACAGGTACACCAATGCAAATTTTCAAGTCTGCTTGAATTCAATTCGTCTTTTTCTTCGCTATCACTAGATTCATAAGTCACTTTTTCAAGTTCTGCTTTAGAGTATTCAGGCTTATTCATGTAACATCCTGTTACTGACGTTTCACTAGAGTCACTTGAATATTCTAGAAATAGGGAAGTCAGAGCAGGAGCTTAAATTTTCCATATCTCGCTGCTTGCGCTGAGCGCAAGCTTATGCTTCTTCAGCGTAAGATACGTCACGATATAACAGTCTCCAGAATCAGCCGTGGCTTCAGAAAATTTAAATGGCGCTTACCGTTCGCTCATAAAGGGGAAACTTTTATATTAAAATCAACCCAAATAATATTTATTTTTCAAAATTTTAAACAGAATTTGGGAAATGAACATAATGTTAACCGAAATAATGCTATTTAAGTTTGAGGCTTAATTCCCCTTTAACTTACATTTCGAATGATGATTTACAAGAAGTTTTAACTCCGTTCCATTTATTGTTTGGATATAACGTGATTCATAATAGTGTGGATGTTGCTGATACGAGTGACTCCGTGCATACTATGAAGCGCTTGATTTACTTAAAGAATCTACTGGATAAATAATGGAAGATATTTGTATCTGTTTACCTCAGCAAATTACGACAAGCGCATCTGTATCGCCGAGAAAAGTCACAATCTAAGAAGATATTGAAGTTAAACGATATTGTACTTATAAAAGATGAGACCGCACCCCGGTATAAATGGAAACTTGGAAAAGTGGAAGAATTAATTATAGGCACGGACAATGTTGTTAGAGGCGGAAAGTTGACCACTACATCAAAGACTGGTCAGATAACATCATGCCACGAGGCAATCCAAAACTTGTGCCATTTGAAATTGTCGAAAGCGAAGAAAGTTCCGTTGATGAGCATGACCTGGGAACAAGTGTGAATCGTACAAGTACACCAAGGAGAGCGGCCCTTGAAGGACAGACATTACGGAGACTGAGAGATGTATATAGTTGAACCCTATGGTTCAAGGGGGGAGAATGTAATTAACTTGATTAACTTTATGTTTTGTTCGATGGACCAATCAAATTTATATTCTTTGTTTTGTAAATTTTATTTGCTATTGTTATGCTAATTAGTAGCAGCACATGTTCTTGTATCTTGGTTTTTGAAGGCAGTCGTGTAAAATTTTCTTTGCGAACAGAAGTGTGTTTTTCGCGTTCCTAAAGAAATGTTACTTACTGTTTTTCACATATATAGCCAAACAAAACCAGTTAATCGCTTTCTTGTCTGCTATTTGTTTTTCTTTTAATGCTGTTATACTACCATGGTCTATCAGAAAAAATGTAACAGCAGTTGTGAATAGCGTGAACTCTTTGCTTTCTTTTACATAATCTTTGTTGCTAGGACCTAAAGAAAAATGCACTTACATGGATTGGAAACAAGCACCTACTCTCGGATGCTTAGTACATGTGGCGGTCCTAATAGTTGTGACGGTGGAAAATTTTTTGAAAGCGTGGGGGATGGTGGAGGGGAGAGGGAAGAAGGAGTTATCACGTTAAAAAAAGGAGATAGTTGCAATTTATGCTCAGAAATCAAAATCAAAACCATTTCACATATTGACTATACTGTTGTGACAAAGGCATTCGATATAAACTATGGTGAACACTGCAATGGAATCTTTTGGAGCACACACTGTATAAAAAACATGATCTCACTTTCCATGCATGACACTCAGTTTTACCAAAATTAATAAACGTGGGGGTCTTAATAAGGCCGTCGTGGTGGGAATATTTTTTAAAAATTAATAAGCGTCACCTACTTGTATTATAGGCATCGTTTACTCTCGTAAATGTCATAAAAGTAGGTAAAGTGACAGATAGAAAACTTGTCTGCCCTTTGTTCTTCTTTTTTGCTTACATTTTGGCTACATCTTTAACCATGATTTTTCCTAAAAAACATAATTTATTTTAAAAAAATTAGCCGCCAAAGGCATCACGAATCTATAACACTCAACAGTTTATTTATATAATAACAGTTCGTTTATATAATATAAAAGAGGAAATTAAAGGTGTGGTGCTTGTAAAGATTCATGCAGATGGTTTTCACATTCCAGCAGAATAATTTCACAGAAGTTATGGAGAAGAAATGACTGAAGTGAAATTTCAAACTGGTGTGAGATTTCCATGTAAACAAATCACCCAGGAGCGAAATGCGGTTTTCCGTCAGTAAGCCTTCTTGAAAGTCAGGAACACACAAAACTTTTTAAATTTTTAGGAAGAAACATCTCTTCTGATTATACTTGTCTTTGACATATTAACGGAAAGAAAAAATTAAAAAAACAAAATCTGAGAAACTGAGGTTTCGGCTTAAATGAAAAATCTAACTTAGCCTGAAAATAATTAATAGCAACAACATCAAAAGCGAGAATATTTAATGTGTACTTTTTAACCATTGAACCAGGAAACCCTTTCCTCTCACACACCTATATAAACATAATTATATATCCTGGACTGTAAGGATAAGATGAGACCGCACTGGGTTTGTGCTCATTGGTTGACTTGAATTTGGGGTTTGGAGAAAAATTTTGGAAGATATTTTTTTGGGGTCTTTTTGTAAGAGGGAAACTGAACTTTGACATCCCTAAAGAAAGCTTTAGCTAACGATTACGGGTAAATGAATGGTAAGAAAAACATTTTTTTCCATTCAACTTAACCACCACTAACGATGTAAATGACAAATGCATCTTTTAACGCAGATGATCGATTGATATTTAATCGTTTATACATGCAGGTCTTATACATTATTTTACGATATAATTTTTTGTTTATTATTTCAAGATTTAATGTAAATATCTCACATAATTATATTGAAACTTTCGTTTGTGGCCACCGTTGCTTTAAAACAAGGGTCATTGTACAATAACAGCAATGCTCTGGTCCTGTTTTCTTGCCTTCTGTGATGTCAAACCCCTGCATTTTTTCAAATCAGTGAACTCATTGGTTTTAAAAAGGATTGCTCGAAGAAGAGAAATATGTTGAGTAAGGTGCTAAACTTTTGTAATTTTTTGACTGTTTGTTGGCATCAGTTCTAAAATACAATTTGCTTAAAAATATATATAGCTAGCTAGCTAGAGTGGTAACAAAGTCCTGCAACTCTGTTTTTTTTCATCAGGTGAACAATTAAAAGCACTGTTTTTCCTTTCAGAAATAATTCAGGCAAATTCGGGACAGTGTGGGAGCTATCAGAAAAAAGCAGCAAATTTTTTAACTATTTAAAAAGTCACCTGCAATCACCCTTATATATGCTGGTGGTGTTTGTGGCTTATCGCACCCTGGTGTCAGGAAAAAATATAAAATATCAGCATTAACATTTACTTACTGTTTACTTACTTACCGTGCTGACTTTCATAGTCACAGCATTTGTCCTTCCCTGAATTCTATCTAAAAACATTAAAAATGTGTTCTATGACGCATGAACTTTAGCTAGCTAGATGTTTTAATGTTATTAGATCAAAACTAATATTAAAAGTATCTGTGATATAGCTTCTTTTAATATTAGATTTACCTTGAATATTTAAACTTACCTCTGGCTAGCTATATCAGCAATGAGTGGCTGTCAGTAACATTAACCTTTTACCTAACTTTTTATATCTGTCACTTTTTTGGCGCGTTTGTGGAGCCATTTTTTAAACCATCGTAATTTCAACTAATCAGGGTTTTCGGGTGAAAAACCAAGTATTTCTCTCTTTATATGTAATTACTAAGTATTTCTGCAGATTAACTAGGTATATCAGCATATATTAGGTATACAAGGTTTATCAGCAGAAATACTCGGTATCACTAACAATTACTCACTATATCTACTGAAATACTAGGTTGTTACCTCTTCTCTAGTGGATAATACAGATCTTATTGTAACGATATGTATTATTTTTGTAATTAGTGATATTGTAAGTAAACTTTTGGACCAACCAATACTACTATTTTTATTTGGAAATTTTTTTTAGAGGACTGTTTTTAAAAAAAAAATTGTGTAACTATGCTTAATAAGGTATAATTTTTATCGTTACCAGGCCTTCAGTACAACTGAAGAAGAAATTGATGAAGAAGAGGACAATTTTCAGAAAATTGCGCCAGCGGCAACTGGACAAAAATATGGTGAAAAAGACGAGGATGTGTAACCAATAAAAAACCCCCGAGTGTTACAGTATCAAAAGTTAAAAACGTAAAGAGACAGGTTTGCGATGTTGCATCATGCCTTGTACCAGGTGAAAAAATAATGTCTTAGAACAAAAGTAATTTTTCGTTTAGAGAGCGACAGTTGTTTCGCGTGGTCCCCCATCTGTTTCAATGCCAACCACTGGTGACGAGCCACCACTATTTTTTTTCTCCACCACAGAGCAATGATAATTCCTCATACATAAAAAAACAATTCAAAAAAAATGAAATGAAATAACTGAACAACAGGAGATGTATAAAAAAATAGTGCAGCAAAAAAAAAGACAAGGATGAGAGCCTGGGGTGTCACAACATTTCTACCACTACTGTAACTCCCATTCGCCAATCACTGACTGAAACCGCTACAACATCTGAAGATCAACCAATATCGCCTGGTGGTTCACCCGAATGGCTGCCTGGTAAAGCTCCAATAAACATAGAGTCATTTAATGTGGTTAGGAAGCACTTGGGGCTAAGCAAAAAAGGGACACAAAGGGAAGAGGAACGTTGCCTTATCTGGAAATTCCCACAAATGCAAGGGCAATAGCAATGGAAGTGCAACAACAGGCGGTCTTCTTTCGGATTTTGTTATTACATATTTTGACAACCAAGAACTGGTTGGAAAATATGTAACGGTAGAGGTACCGTGATAGGGAGCTGGGCCCAACACAGTTAGGTATTGTTTGTGCTTTATGTTGGAATTATTATCATAAAAATATGGGGAAGTTCGGAGCTTGGCGTCAATGCAAAGTGTCAATCGATGAAATTTTTCGTCATGGTCAAAGGACACAAAAACAATATTCCTATCCTTTACTACAAGGAGATAGTTCATCGTTGTATTTTCTGTAAACGTTTTATTATCGATAGCTGAACACACAATATAACTTTTTGCCAGATTATTTTCCCCAAGAAAAACAACATACATTTCTTAAGATATTTACGTTGCATACTTGTTTCGCATTTTGAATAAAATTATGAAAGCCAATTCACACCTTTTGAATACTGTAGATAACACATGTGGATTTAACCTAAGACGCAGATCCTTGATACATGTTATTATACTCACTAGATCCAAGGCTTTCCTGTCAGGCACGATTTCACTTTTGTTTACTTACCAAACAATAAAGTTAAATGCGATTGGCTTAATTTAATCTTTAGAGTTCATTGTTTAATTCATGCTTGCGAAAAAAAAGAAATATTCAAATGTAGCAATAAAACATTTAACTAGGATAAAAAAGCATTAAGATAGTAAAAATTTAAATACAAAGGGTTTCCTCGTCAGTGAGAAATTTAGTATTTAAATGTAAAGTTATAAAAAAGCAATTACAAATAAAGCATATTTTCTTATGACGTGAATACGAAATAAAAGTTTTCAATGGTGAGGTAGCAGACAAAGTTAAGCTATCGATAAAAATCATGTTACAACAAATTCCAGTTTTTTTATCTTATACTCGCACATGGAATTAAACACACAAATCATTCACTTATTGTACTTGCATGCGCAAAAGGCTATACTTAGCCCTGTTTATACGCATTTTTTCATGCCGGCATGAAACTCCTGCCGGCCTGAGTTCATTTCGGTGTCTTCAGGAAACCCTATTACTGTTCACACGTCAAAGCCGACATGAAATTTCATGCCGCCATGATTTCATGTCGGGGCTTTTTGAGCATGATATTACCGTGTGAACGCAAAATGTGTTTCATGCCGGTATGAAAACAGCTTATAATACAGAAGTCATCATACAGAAGTCACTGAGAAGAGAATTTAAATCATACAAAACTCAAAATTATGTCTATGTGAAGAAAAATATGGCCAACGCAGCAGCAAGGTAACTTTTTTATATAGAAATAAAAACAACTTCAGTTTATAGCGTTTTATTTGCTTCTAAAAATGAAAGAAATATAAAATAAAACTATCATAAAAGAAAATATATATTTTTTCTAGAATTCCGTCCTCGAAAGTCGTTAATGATATGATTGAAAAACTCCAAACACCAATCATGAGTGAAAGTGACGATTCTGATGAATCCGAAAATCACCCCCCACCACAAAAAAAAGCAAGGAAAGTGAAAACAAAATCGACAAGATTCCGATGGCAAAACACTATGGTTAAGGCACTTCTTGATTGCAAGAATGAACTGGAATCTCAGTACGAGTACAAAGGGGTATATTTCGAAAGTAATCTGGTGGAACTTTACAACGTTCGTGTGATGATGGCAGAGCGTTTCGAAAATAGTGGTTTTAGACCTGTTATGGGGACTGAAGTTGACCTCGAATTGCCTAAGGAAGAACTTGTAGTACAAAAAGCAAAGGCTATGAATGACAAAAAATTGATTAAAGGTGGCTACGTTAGAATAAAGGCAAAAATTAAAGAAGTTCGACAGGACTACAGAAAGGCTGTCAACAAAGGTCGCCAGAGTGGCAGTGGCAAAATAATATGCGACAACTGGGATTTGTTGAAGAATCTCTGGGGTGGATCACCAGTCACATATTCCATCTAGAACTCCAAAAGTACGATTGCCGACAAAAACGAATTTTTCGAGGACTCTGATGACGACGATGATGCTGAAAACCAAGAAGAAACTGAAAACACTTTAGGTAGTGAGAAGTTGTCTGTCAATGCTACAGCTGATAATAATATGGCAAAAAAAGTCACAGCCAAATTCGTAGATAACAAACGTAAAATGATGGAAAAAAATCTTTCTTCAAGCCAACGTGATCAAATGTATTTAAACATGGCTAAAGATGAACTCCGTCTCAAGGAGAATATGGTGAACCAATTGACGCAAGCAACAAAATATTCTAATACAGCAGTTGGTCAAATATCCGAGTCAATAGCTAGTGTGGGTAAATCAATTGGTGATGGTTTGGCATTACTTGCCCAAGCCATCGGTGGAACTCAACAAAACAGCTACCCTCAATACTTCACGCAACAACCAGTGCATCCAAACACTTAATATGGTACATCTTATGAAACTCCATTGCGAAGTAATTTTCAGAACACCTTACCTTCTCCTAGTTTTACACCTACTCAAGGAAGCTTTCGAAGATCGTATTCTTCACAAACAGTTATAATGTAACCTATCTATCTTGAAGAAAATAACACTTTACAAAACTCTTTGAAATAGTCTGTTAAAGTATCTCTAACCCTGGTTCCTGAAGTTGTTGTGTAAGAGTTAAGTTTATCAACAGTGTTCACAAGGCTGCGTTCTTTCAATGCCAATTCCTCTACGACCTTCGGGTCTACAAACGACTTTTCGATTTCGCAAAGGTTGTGTAATGCAAAACAAGCTAGTATAGCATTTGGAACACATGTTTCACTTGTAGATCCATAGCGCGATTTAAAATCCTCCACCTAGCTTTCAGCCTTCCAAATGCGCATTCTATTTGGTTACGGGCGAATATGACTTGTTCATTCGATATGCAATTATCGAACTCCTTCATCACATGTGGTAAAAGAGGGTATGCAGGATCTCCCAAAAGCAACTGTGGCACGGATTCACCACCCTCTACGATTTCCTTGTAAAATAACTGAAACTCTCCATTAAGGTACTTTTCCTGAACCGTGCAGTTGGCAAAACCTCTAGCATCGTGAACACTGCCTGTCCATTTAATTTCTACATTCGTGAATTGTCCATTAGCATCGCATATTGCTTGACAATTAATTGAGTAATACATCTTGTAGGAAAAGTAATCATGATCTTCCTGTAGCATGTAGAACTCTAAGAACTACACTGCACCCAGTTGCAGTTTTTGCAAAAAATAAAATATGCCACCATGTAGCTATTGGAGTTTCGTTTGTACACATATGATAAACTATGATACACAGCACCATTATGTAATATACGTTGACAATATTGAGTGAACGTGAACAGAGGAAATTGATTGTCAAGTTCCTCTGGCAAATCATAATCAGGAATTGTTGGAAACACATGAGTTGTGCAACCATACATATAAGTATGTGTATCAATTTTTATTTTATCAGGCCCAATGTTTCCACATAGAATTGCAGTGAGATGCTGCATATTGTAATTACCACCAATATTTTTTGCAATGAAGCATTTTGGAGGGTCGGGATGTTGGTTACCATTTGATCAGTTATTCCTCTAGTGCCATGGAATTGTCGTTTCAAAGTTCCAATGAATCCTTCAAAAACAAAGGACATCCATGTACTTTTCGTTGTTCTGCCAATGAAGTAACGCATGATTGGTGAAGGTCTGTGATCCAGGTCCATATAACTCACAATTCAACTTGTGGTACTCCTCTAGCATTTTTCCTGCTAAATCCACATCTTGGTCAGTAACAGTATCTTCATTCAAAATTTGAATTGCTGTGACAAAAAGACCAAGATGGCAGAAAATTTTATCCGGAATAGAACCTTTCAATAGTGGTAGGATCACATGGAGCAGAAGTAACTGGAGTTCCCCAGCCTTTGCTCGCTTTATTGTTGACTCATTAATTGTGCAAGTTTTCTTTGAGAAAACAAGGGGGGTATTTCATTTTCGTCAGGCTACTATTGATGATAGACAAGGCATCTTTATAAAGGAAACCATTTCTAGGTAAAATATAATTAAGTAACTTTCTTCTAAATTCTCCTTCTACCACTAAGTGCATGTAGTTAAATGGAATTACGTCTGGTAAGTTCATTATGTCAAGTAGTACAGATCTTCCCTTGACACCGAAAAATATGGTGTTGTTTTGTTCAGCTGTATTCCCATGAAGTTCCAATTCATCATGTGTTCTTTTACTAGCCCTTTCGTTTTCATCTTGATATGGATTAATCCATACTAATGAATCTCTACATAGCTTCTGCCCAGGATGATAGCATACAGGGCTTCCAAATTTCCCATTGAACTGTTTTAAATTAAGAGAAGCTGCTCTTGCAGGCAAGTCAGCTAACTCTGCTTGTATTTTCAAATTGAAGGAAATGTTCTGATTATTCACCATAACATTGAAACCATTTTCCCTCAAATGTTTGACAGCTTGCACAAAATGTAGCTAAAAAAAAATCAAATTCAGGCTTCTTATTTCCATACCATAAGCCACAGAAGACAATGTTCTTTAAACATATCGCAATGCTATTGGCAATTCAACGACAAATGCTGTAATTGGCCACATTTGAACATTTTTTGATCTAATTGGTGGCGCTCCATCAATAAACCAAACCAATGTTACATAGCAGTGGTCATGTATTTTGTTTTGATAGCAGCTACCATCGACTATATCATTGTAACTTCCATCAATGGATTTTTCACTCTTGTAGTCAACAATATGTGAATGATTCTCTAAATATAAATATGATTAAGTAAAAGCTGGCTAAATAAAACATATATTAAAATATATAAAATAAAAAATATATAAAAACTTTGTTTTATTTCGTTCATGTATGTACTTTAAACACACGGACACTAATAAAAATAATTTTTCAAATTTATTCAACTTACCTGTAACTATACTTCTCAATTGTGATTCAATATCAAGGATGTAAAAGGATAGTGCATCTTGTATTGGATGACTCTCCCTACATACTTCATTAAAACAATGCAATTGTTTATCCAGTTGGCTGTGGCAATGCTGACATACTTGGTAATGTATTTTTCTATGTTAAAATTGCTTTGATATTTTTTTAAGCTTTGACATAGTGAGAGGACATTTATTGTTTTCCGGTAATACAGTAGCAAATAACTTCAACAAACTTTTAGTTGCTTTACCAGTCAGATTGTGTTTGACAGAAAACAATAGCAGCAAATGACTGAAAGATAACACAGTGATATTCGAATTTTCATATAAGAGCTCGTCCACATTTTCATCTGCTAGAATTTCATTTCCAGAAAAATCGGTTTCATGGGAACTGCATTCAGATATTCCAAATGTACTTGATTCACTTTCTGTATCTGAAAACATTTGTATTTCATTCGTAGCATCTTGAAGTTCGAAGCATTCTAAACATTGAAATAAAAAAAATTGTTAAAAGCATTTCGTTGAGATACTTTACTTATTTACGATGCTTTCTCTACTCAAACTAACCATTTTGTATATTATTGCCATAATTTAATCAACCAGCCTTTGTTTCATTTATGAAACTGGAACAGTTACTACTTAACATCATCAACGAAAGTAATTATGATAGCGAGTTAGAATATGTTATAAAAACATACAAAGATGATATAGACCCTGATCAAATTCAAACTGAAGCATTCTCAATGTCCACAATGTATAAGGAAGTCTCATGCAAAAATTTTCCGGATATATTTGCACATATAAAGTCATTACATTCAACCAAACTGAAACTTATACCAAATATCATCACAATAGTCAAACTTATTTTAATCATCCCAGCAACATCTAGCACCCCAGAGAGTTATTTTTCCACCTGCTCCACTGCTTCCACCTGCTCCACATGCTCGTCGTTTAAAGACTTGGCTTGATCCACTATGACTACAAAAAGATTTAACAATCTCGCTATCCTGTCAACACATAAAGCGCTAACAGATACTATCAATTTTGTTGATATTGGGAATGAATTTGCTGCTAAGTATGATGTGCGAAAACAAAATTTGGGCAAATTCATTCCTAGTGACTTATAGTTATAATAATTTACTCATGTGTTTTTTTATGTATAGTTGATATTTTATTGATAATGAGGTGACAACACAGCAAGCTGTAATGATAATACTTGTCTAAAGACAGGTGGTTATGGCTATGTAGAGGTTATACCCTCTAAAGATTCCGAAATAATCCAAAATCTTCCTCGTTGCAAGGATTTGGCAAATTATACGATGACCACTTTGACTAACATTAAAGTAACACAGTACACAGGAACAAAGAAGAACAACAGAAAACATTAAACAAAACAATGATAAAAACAGCTACAGTTTAGAGACAATAAAAACAAGCGATTCAGTGCATAAAATAAATAAAACTTATTAAAGTGAATATCCTTTAACGGATAAATTTCAAAGGAATTCATTACGAATTCGTAGATAAGAAAAAGCAGGCAACGATCTGTGCGCCAGAACTTGTGACTCTGGCAGTGGCTTTACACGTGTTAATGGGCCCAACACTCAGCCCTACACAGATCATTGCTGCAATGGACCAGCCTAACAACAGGACCAGCTTGTCGTAATTGAGGTTTTATGCTACTAAGGTTGAAAAATTATAACCCCATTTGGCTCTTTTAAAGGGAACTCGGGTCAGCAGGATCGTCAATCCTGAAGGCCAAGTGAGCGAACTTGGTCTCCCTACTGGACTGGGGTAACAAGTGGGATGGTCAACCCCAAAGACAAGACAAAACGTCAAGCCCCCTTGCTATGCTTCTTACATGGTCTCAAGAAAGAGAAAGGAGTGAGCAAACTCCACTTTAACGGTGGGTTGACCAATCAATGGTCAACCGGGGTAAATTGCAACCGCTAGGAAAATTTCCTCCCCCGATTTACTTTGTTGCAGAAAAGAAAGCTAACTTCTACTAAAGAACAGTATGTAAGCTGAGCGATTGTTAAGTTGCGATGAATCCACCGCAGTAATGGCACGATCGTCACACTTAAGCCAGGTGTTATGCTTGTCCTTGATAAAAGCCCAGTAATGGCCTGCCCTAAGAGTGCCGGAGTGGTTGATGGTGGCAACTAAATTGAATGTGTTATTAAAACACACATCCTCAGAGGGATGGGATGGTACTTTCAAGACGTGATGTTTCTTTGGAAGGCACGAAACCAACCTGTTGTCTTTAAACGATGACCCATTAAGAGATGTATACCTTAACAATTGGACAACTAAAACACTTCCACAATTTGATATTTTTGTCTCGACTGTTGCTTCCTGATGTGACGAACACTGGGGACAATACCACTTGTTGTCGCCTAAAAGTTGCTGAGGTTGGAAAAAATAATTAAAGGAGTCCGATATTGACATAAGCGTTGGTAAGGTTAAAATGGGCTCCTTTTGGGTTCTTGAACATGAAAAAAAGCAAAAATTACAGGACGTTGTTGTGGTCAATGTTACCGAGAGAATGTCGTCCACCAAAGATGAAGATCCGATCAACTCATCAATAACAACTTGTAAAATTTCAGGGACATCTTGTTGGCTGTTGTAATAAAACTCTGTCTTACCTAGAGCATGCATTTTATTTTGCAAGGACCGCAAAAAATTTGATGGGTCAATTGCCGAACGCGAGCAACTTAAAAGGGACATATTCATGACTATAGATTTCTCTAGTGGTGACAACAAACAAGTCTCTGATGGCAACTGAGCCCAGAGCTTTGGAAGGACAGTTAATGCTTGAAGAATGGAGTTCGCATAGCAAGAATTGCCTTTGTTTATCAACCCAGGGTGAATGTTGGAAACAGCTTTTTTGGTTGATGTTTGATTAGGATGCGTGGGTGGAGGTTGGGCATTCTGATGCGGTTTTAAAGTTGAAGAATTTGCAATAGGGAAGTGATTGTTTTGTGATAGAGGTGAAGAGGAACTACTGTCTAAAGGCTCCTGGGACCATTGTGTCGACTCTCTGGCAATCCAGATACAAAAAGAACCTTTCATGCTCATGTCACCAAGTTTGCGTGCAGTTGAAAATGCAGCACGGCTGCTGAAACCAAGAGATTTGAAACAGCAAGTTACAGACTTTGAAGAGTAACCTCTAGCACCTACCTCAATGGCAAATATATGTGGCAACCACCCGTTACCGCGTATTACCTCAACTAGTGGAGCATATTTATAAAGCTTTTTGGAGTGCCAAGATTCCATATTTTCCTCACAAGGACAAGTAAGCTCAATTAGGATGACGTGCTTAGAACAGTTAGAATATATCACAATATCCGGTCTTAAAGAGGTGATGGCTATATGGCCTGGAAAAACGAACCCGTTGCCTAGGTCTACTAAAAAGACCCAGTCGTCGGCAAGGTGCAGGAGACCTGTTGGTTTTGATCTTTTGCTCGAGGTGTAGGTACCTGCCTTGACAAAGGGTACTTTGCGGACACACTGTTTAGTGGATGGTATTACTTCGGAATAGAACTTTTTGAGATGGAAAAGAAGCTCGCGAAGGACAGAATCATGTCTGAAAGTAAACCTGCCTTGCGACAGGGCAACCTTACAGGCTCCTAAGACATGTGCTGTTGTGCACACCTCCTTTCTGCATAAAAAGCAAGAGGATTCTGACATAATTTTCCAGCGCTTTAAGTTACTAGGAGAAGGAAGGACATCGTACGTAGAGGAAAGACAGAAAGACAACAAGTTTGGAGGCATGGCTAGAATGGATTTCCATGACAGGTCGTTTTTGACATAATTCTCCCATCTAGTCCAATGTCCCTGCACCTGTAACTGCATAGCTCTACTTATCTCAACTTCTTTATTGATGTTTTTTGCTGTTTCAGAAATCAACTTTCGATAAGCATAGCACTGCTTTGTACTTGGGACTTTTAAAGCTTTGTTCGTACCTAGTCCGGCTCTGCCATATTGCGGAGTGCCCATGACAGATTTAACTGCAACCTCGGCCTCAGCGGTTTTAACTGCATCCTCAACCTTCCACAAACCTGTTTTCAGACACTAATGGATCTTTCGAATCTCTTAATAATAAGTGACCGCTGATCTTAGAACACTTAAGCAAGGTGGTGAGACTCTTAATAGGCAAAGGGCAGGGCGAACAGGAGCTATAGAGGCAAATATTTGAGGTTGAACTATGGAGGGAAAGCCACTTTCTGATAAAAGTAGATGTTTTTTGCTCAAGCCTTGTGACACGGGATATTGGAACTTCGTAAATAAGTATTGGCCATTGGACACGAGGAATAAGGATGTTTTGTAAAACCCAAAGCTTCTGGCTGCCTTTTAAACATGAACCATTAAGGATGTTAAGGCCGCATGTTAATTTATTATCTAGTTCATCGATTGATCTAGCATCAGAAATGGAACCGTCAATGATGCGTCCCAGAAAACGGACAGGTGATGAATGAATGGATGGAATAAAGGATGAAAAATCGGTTGGTTCGGATGTCTTAAATACGGAAAAAGGTGTCGAGTTCAAAGACCTTCCCTTTAAAATTAATATACTTCTTGATTTTCCACTACAGAAACTCATGCCAGCCCATTTTAAAGCAGTAGTGCATCTTGAAAGAAGATTTTGAGCGCCAGAAACTGAAGATGACATTAGGTTAATATCGTCCATAAAAGCTCTAACCAAAGGAAGTGAAACACTTTTGGAAGTGACGAAATGTGGCGCAGGAGCAAGGGTAGTGTACTCAAGGATGATGTTGATACCGGCCAGAAATAGGATAATAGAAAGTGTACAACCAGCAAAAATGCCACGCATATGTTGGTGCCAGCCACTTGGTGAAGAAGTGGAAAATGATTTGCTATAAATACCTATGTAGTAATTCTTAATAAAAGATATCCAATTATCGGGTACACCATAACGCTCTAGTGCAAAAAATATTAGTTTGTGGGGTATTGAAGGGTAAGCACTCGCGATGTCCAGCCATATGGTCGCAAGATCTAATTTATTTGCACGAGCTTCTTTAAGTGCAGACCACACCATGGACATGTGCTCCCAGCACCCTGGGACCTTTTCCATACAACCTTTTTGAACAGAGGTATTAATGAATTTGTTGTTATGAATTATATGTGCCTCTAAACGCCTTGATACAAGGCTGAATAGAAGCTTACCTTCGACATTAAGTAACGCAATTGGTCGAAAATCTTTAATATTGGACTCCATGGGAGTTTTAGATTTGGGGATATAAATTTCACGGGCACAACGCCATTGAACAGGGACAACACAATTTTTAATACAAGACTTAAAAACATTAAACAGAATTTTATTTATTTGAGGACATTTCTTATATACTTTATAAGGTATTGCATTTATACCTGGAGAAGAAGCGTTACGACGGGAGGCAAGAACCTTGAGATAATCTTCATATTTAAGCATAGATGAAGGAAACGCCTTTAAAAGAGATGGAGGGTGTGGTAATCCATCTAACTTGCCTAAGGGTACATAGTAACAGTCATCAGTTACAGAACGAGACTTAAAAGAGTCTAAGGTCTCTTGGTCAACCTTTAAAATAGAAAGACATTTAGGGTCGAGAAGATCCTTGCCTGCCTTGTATGGGTTGCTTCTAAACGCAGTCTGTGTCTTTTTGAATCTCAGACGTTTTCTTCTTGTTCTCTCTGCTCGACGCATTAAAGTAATTTTGCCTTTTATATCAAGGAGAAGTTGTTGTAATTCCTTTCGCTGACTGGGATTGACAGATAATTCAACCTGCATGGTCAGAGAATTTTTCTCTTTGATTAGGTTAATTGAGCGGATGGTTCTTCGATTTTTTCCTGAGAGATTCTTGCAACATTTACTGCTAGGATGGCCAAAAACAAGCGCTCCTTCGTTGTACAGAGTTTCCTCAAGAAGCTGAACTTTTTCTGACAAAGATTTACAGTAATGAAGTTTGTCCGACAGCAAAGTAGAGACAGTGTTATCAAACGTGGACCAGCGAACATCGTTCATTTTCGCCCAAGAAATTGGTGTTTTAGCTTGCAGGTTTTTCAAGTAGTTTTCCTCGGTGTGATGGAAATGTCTCATGTGGGGTTTATCCGGAGAAGCATTTACCTTCTTAAGCTTTTCAGCAGCACTTTTTGGGAAGATATCTTGAAGAACAACATGACAATTTTTCAAGGGAGGAACAGTTAAAGATCCAGTTGCATTTGTAGATTTTGTCACCTTAAAATCAATAAACGGTTCACCACAGCGATCGGAGGAGTTTTTTAATGGTTTATCTATCGCTATAGTGAGTGAAATGCACAGGACAAGAGACCACCCTGAGTTGCCTGGCGCACAGGGTTAAGCTATAATTTTCACAGTTTCGCCACTACTGTGAGGATTCGCTAGCGGCTAATTAACCTATTAGCCATTCATCTATTGGCGCGTACCGTAGATTAAGGTCCGAGTGAAGAAAAAGTAAAATCAAATCCGAAAGATAAGTCCAAGACGGTCAAGGTATGTAAGGAGTTTATCTGGTCTTTCCCAGCGCCACTAGTCTTTCCCAGTGTCAGCTAGTCTTTCCTAGCAGTCATGAGACCGTTACGGTGAACAGAAATTGATAATGAGGTGACAACACAGCAAGCTGTAATGATAATACTTGTCTAAAGACAGGTGGTTATGGCTATGTAGAGGTTATACCCTCTAAAGATTCCGAAATAATCCAAAATCTTCCTCGTTGCAAGGATTTGGCAAATTATACGATGACCACTTTGACTAACATTAAAGTAACACAGTACACAGGAACAAAGAAGAACAACAGAAAACATTAAACAAAACAATGATAAAAACAGCTACAGTTTAGAGACAATAAAAACAAGCGATTCAGTGCATAAAATAAATAAAACTTATTAAAGTGAATATCCTTTAACGGATAAATTTCAAAGGAATTCATTACGAATTCGTAGATAAGAAAAAGCAGGCAACGATCTGTGCGCCAGAACTTGTGACTCTGGCAGTGGCTTTACACGTGTTAATGGGCCCAACACTCAGCCCTACACAGATCATTGCTGCAATGGACCAGCCTAACAACAGGACCAGCTTGTCGTAATTGAGGTTTTATGCTACTAAGGTTGAAAAATTATAACCCCATTTGGCTCTTTTAAAGGGAACTCGGGTCAGCAGGATCGTCAATCCTGAAGGCCAAGTGAGCGAACTTGGTCTCCCTACTGGACTGGGGTAACAAGTGGGATGGTCAACCCCAAAGACAAGACAAAACGTCAAGCCCCCTTGCTATGCTTCTTACATGGTCTCAAGAAAGAGAAAGGAGTGAGCAAACTCCACTTTAACGGTGGGTTGACCAATCAATGGTCAACCGGGGTAAATTGCAACCGCTAGGAAAATTTCCTCCCCCGATTTACTTTGTTGCAGAAAAGAAAGCTAACTTCTACTAAAGAACAGTATGTAAGCTGAGCGATTGTTAAGTTGCGATGAATCCACCGCAGTAATGGCACGATCGTCACACTTAAGCCAGGTGTTATGCTTGTCCTTGATAAAAGCCCAGTAATGGCCTGCCCTAAGAGTGCCGGAGTGGTTGATGGTGGCAACTAAATTGAATGTGTTATTAAAACACACATCCTCAGAGGGATGGGATGGTACTTTCAAGACGTGATGTTTCTTTGGAAGGCACGAAACCAACCTGTTGTCTTTAAACGATGACCCATTAAGAGATGTATACCTTAACAATTGGACAACTAAAACACTTCCACAATTTGATATTTTTGTCTCGACTGTTGCTTCCTGATGTGACGAACACTGGGGACAATACCACTTGTTGTCGCCTAAAAGTTGCTGAGGTTGGAAAAAATAATTAAAGGAGTCCGATATTGACATAAGCGTTGGTAAGGTTAAAATGGGCTCCTTTTGGGTTCTTGAACATGAAAAAAAGCAAAAATTACAGGACGTTGTTGTGGTCAATGTTACCGAGAGAATGTCGTCCACCAAAGATGAAGATCCGATCAACTCATCAATAACAACTTGTAAAATTTCAGGGACATCTTGTTGGCTGTTGTAATAAAACTCTGTCTTACCTAGAGCATGCATTTTATTTTGCAAGGACCGCAAAAAATTTGATGGGTCAATTGCCGAACGCGAGCAACTTAAAAGGGACATATTCATGACTATAGATTTCTCTAGTGGTGACAACAAACAAGTCTCTGATGGCAACTGAGCCCAGAGCTTTGGAAGGACAGTTAATGCTTGAAGAATGGAGTTCGCATAGCAAGAATTGCCTTTGTTTATCAACCCAGGGTGAATGTTGGAAACAGCTTTTTTGGTTGATGTTTGATTAGGATGCGTGGGTGGAGGTTGGGCATTCTGATGCGGTTTTAAAGTTGAAGAATTTGCAATAGGGAAGTGATTGTTTTGTGATAGAGGTGAAGAGGAACTACTGTCTAAAGGCTCCTGGGACCATTGTGTCGACTCTCTGGCAATCCAGATACAAAAAGAACCTTTCATGCTCATGTCACCAAGTTTGCGTGCAGTTGAAAATGCAGCACGGCTGCTGAAACCAAGAGATTTGAAACAGCAAGTTACAGACTTTGAAGAGTAACCTCTAGCACCTACCTCAATGGCAAATATATGTGGCAACCACCCGTTACCGCGTATTACCTCAACTAGTGGAGCATATTTATAAAGCTTTTTGGAGTGCCAAGATTCCATATTTTCCTCACAAGGACAAGTAAGCTCAATTAGGATGACGTGCTTAGAACAGTTAGAATATATCACAATATCCGGTCTTAAAGAGGTGATGGCTATATGGCCTGGAAAAACGAACCCGTTGCCTAGGTCTACTAAAAAGACCCAGTCGTCGGCAAGGTGCAGGAGACCTGTTGGTTTTGATCTTTTGCTCGAGGTGTAGGTACCTGCCTTGACAAAGGGTACTTTGCGGACACACTGTTTAGTGGATGGTATTACTTCGGAATAGAACTTTTTGAGATGGAAAAGAAGCTCGCGAAGGACAGAATCATGTCTGAAAGTAAACCTGCCTTGCGACAGGGCAACCTTACAGGCTCCTAAGACATGTGCTGTTGTGCACACCTCCTTTCTGCATAAAAAGCAAGAGGATTCTGACATAATTTTCCAGCGCTTTAAGTTACTAGGAGAAGGAAGGACATCGTACGTAGAGGAAAGACAGAAAGACAACAAGTTTGGAGGCATGGCTAGAATGGATTTCCATGACAGGTCGTTTTTGACATAATTCTCCCATCTAGTCCAATGTCCCTGCACCTGTAACTGCATAGCTCTACTTATCTCAACTTCTTTATTGATGTTTTTTGCTGTTTCAGAAATCAACTTTCGATAAGCATAGCACTGCTTTGTACTTGGGACTTTTAAAGCTTTGTTCGTACCTAGTCCGGCTCTGCCATATTGCGGAGTGCCCATGACAGATTTAACTGCAACCTCGGCCTCAGCGGTTTTAACTGCATCCTCAACCTTCCACAAACCTGTTTTCAAAGGAGGGGCACTGCCAGACACTAATGGATCTTTCGAATCTCTTAATAATAAGTGACCGCTGATCTTAGAACACTTAAGCAAGGTGGTGAGACTCTTAATAGGCAAAGGGCAGGGCGAACAGGAGCTATAGAGGCAAATATTTGAGGTTGAACTATGGAGGGAAAGCCACTTTCTGATAAAAGTAGATGTTTTTTGCTCAAGCCTTGTGACACGGGATATTGGAACTTCGTAAATAAGTATTGGCCATTGGACACGAGGAATAAGGATGTTTTGTAAAACCCAAAGCTTCTGGCTGCCTTTTAAACATGAACCATTAAGGATGTTAAGGCCGCATGTTAATTTATTATCTAGTTCATCGATTGATCTAGCATCAGAAATGGAACCGTCAATGATGCGTCCCAGAAAACGGACAGGTGATGAATGAATGGATGGAATAAAGGATGAAAAATCGGTTGGTTCGGATGTCTTAAATACGGAAAAAGGTGTCGAGTTCAAAGACCTTCCCTTTAAAATTAATATACTTCTTGATTTTCCACTACAGAAACTCATGCCAGCCCATTTTAAAGCAGTAGTGCATCTTGAAAGAAGATTTTGAGCGCCAGAAACTGAAGATGACATTAGGTTAATATCGTCCATAAAAGCTCTAACCAAAGGAAGTGAAACACTTTTGGAAGTGACGAAATGTGGCGCAGGAGCAAGGGTAGTGTACTCAAGGATGATGTTGATACCGGCCAGAAATAGGATAATAGAAAGTGTACAACCAGCAAAAATGCCACGCATATGTTGGTGCCAGCCACTTGGTGAAGAAGTGGAAAATGATTTGCTATAAATACCTATGTAGTAATTCTTAATAAAAGATATCCAATTATCGGGTACACCATAACGCTCTAGTGCAAAAAATATTAGTTTGTGGGGTATTGAAGGGTAAGCACTCGCGATGTCCAGCCATATGGTCCGCAAGATCTAATTTATTTGCACGAGCTTCTTTAAGTGCAGACCACACCATGGACATGTGCTCCCAGCACCCTGGGACCTTTTCCATACAACCTTTTTGAACAGAGGTATTAATGAATTTGTTGTTATGAATTATATGTGCCTCTAAACGCCTTGATACAAGGCTGAATAGAAGCTTACCTTCGACATTAAGTAACGCAATTGGTCGAAAATCTTTAATATTGGACTCCATGGGAGTTTTAGATTTGGGGATATAAATTTCACGGGCACAACGCCATTGAACAGGGACAACACAATTTTTAATACAAGACTTAAAAACATTAAACAGAATTTTATTTATTTGAGGACATTTCTTATATACTTTATAAGGTATTGCATTTATACCTGGAGAAGAAGCGTTACGACGGGAGGCAAGAACCTTGAGATAATCTTCATATTTAAGCATAGATGAAGGAAACGCCTTTAAAAGAGATGGAGGGTGTGGTAATCCATCTAACTTGCCTAAGGGTACATAGTAACAGTCATCAGTTACAGAACGAGACTTAAAAGAGTCTAAGGTCTCTTGGTCAACCTTTAAAATAGAAAGACATTTAGGGTCGAGAAGATCCTTGCCTGCCTTGTATGGGTTGCTTCTAAACGCAGTCTGTGTCTTTTTGAATCTCAGACGTTTTCTTCTTGTTCTCTCTGCTCGACGCATTAAAGTAATTTTGCCTTTTATATCAAGGAGAAGTTGTTGTAATTCCTTTCGCTGACTGGGATTGACAGATAATTCAACCTGCATGGTCAGAGAATTTTTCTCTTTGATTAGGTTAATTGAGCGGATGGTTCTTCGATTTTTTCCTGAGAGATTCTTGCAACATTTACTGCTAGGATGGCCAAAAACAAGCGCTCCTTCGTTGTACAGAGTTTCCTCAAGAAGCTGAACTTTTTCTGACAAAGATTTACAGTAATGAAGTTTGTCCGACAGCAAAGTAGAGACAGTGTTATCAAACGTGGACCAGCGAACATCGTTCATTTTCGCCCAAGAAATTGGTGTTTTAGCTTGCAGGTTTTTTAAGTAGTTTTCCTCGGTGTGATGGAAATGTCTCATGTGGGGTTTATCCGGAGAAGCATTTACCTTCTTAAGCTTTTCAGCAGCACTTTTTGGGAAGATATCTTGAAGAACAACATGACAATTTTTCAAGGGAGGAACAGTTAAAGATCCAGTTGCATTTGTAGATTTTGTCACCTTAAAATCAATAAACGGTTCACCACAGCGATCGGAGGAGTTTTTTAATGGTTTATCTATCGCTATAGTGAGTGAAATGCACAGGACAAGAGACCACCCTGAGTTGCCTGGCGCACAGGGTTAAGCTATAATTTTCACAGTTTCGCCACTACTGTGAGGATTCGCTAGCGGCTAATTAACCTATTAGCCATTCATCTATTGGCGCGTACCGTAGATTAAGGTCCGAGTGAAGAAAAAGTAAAATCAAATCCGAAAGATAAGTCCAAGACGGTCAAGGTATGTAAGGAGTTTATCTGGTCTTTCCCAGCGCCACTAGTCTTTCCCAGTGTCAGCTAGTCTTTCATCATGATCTTCTGATTTTTCCGAAAAGATATTTCTATTTAATCATCCTACTGGTAGGAGAAAAAATACATTAAAATTGACCTCTGAAAAGCATTGAAATTAGCGTCAGAGGCCGTTTTAAGGGGTTAAAATGCTCAAAAATTTCGTTATCGCACAACCATGGTGGGCAACAATTTTTTCCAGAATCTGTATAAATATTCGTGATAATTAAATAAATAAATAAAAAGCAGGAGGTATTATCCATGATAGCGGCTGACAACGCTAAATGGATCAATAACTGTACTACAAACAATCATAGATTGATAATAATAATAATATTAATAATAAATATTTAAAGTGGCTAGCCCAGAAAATCACAAAAACCTATAGTTAGTGGATTGTTTCCACTGGGGGCCACTAGAACAAAAAAGAAGCAAAAAATGATAAACCTTAGACTGCCTCAGCTCAATCAAACATAGTAATTGAAAAGAAAAAGAATAAAAAACAAAAATTAAAAAGTTAAAAAGTGATCTCCATTAGAATTTGCCAAATACATTAGAGATGGAAGTCTTAAACGAAAGTAGACTTCCATTACAGGTCACTTGGTCTGGAAGATTATTCCACACTTTTGCAGCTCTAAATGGGAAGGCTTTTTTTGCCAAATTCCGTGTTGACCAAGGGAAGTGTGAACCTGTTTTTTGAAGCTCCTCTTGTTTGATGATTATGACGGTTTTTTGCCAAAAGGAATTTTGAGCGCATGTAATCAGGAGCAATGTGATTCATCTCTCTTTCCCAAGAAAGGTACGGACACATTTTAATCGTTTTTCTAGTTTTCCCCATCTACCTTGGTGGCACAAGCCTATGCCGAGGAGCAGTAGTTGAAATATGGCATGACAAGTGCATTAATTAAAAGGTTTTGTGTGTGAGGTTTTAAACAGGATGCAATGGTTCTAATTTTAGAATATTTAATTAGTATTTTTCTATATATGTCATTAATGTGCTCTTCCCATTGCATTTTTTGTTACCCCAAGATATTTAACTTTTTCGCTCCTCTTCAAAGAAATACCCATATAGTTGATAGTTTTGTTCTCAACTTTTTTTAACTGGCTGTGGTTGCCGAAAAAGATTGTTTCAGTTTTGTCCGTATTAATAGTCATTTTGTTATTATTCAGCCAGAAGTCGACTTGCGAAAGTTCTAACTCGACCTGGGAGACAAGGGTATCCAAGTTTTTATGCGACGAAATAATTATTGTATCATCTGCATATAGATGGTGGTAGTTTGAATTGATGACAGATGTTATGTCATCAATATACAAAAGAAAGAGCAGGGGCCATGAACACGCTTTTGGGGTGCCGCAGGAATCTGTGTTGGGCACAGATTCCTGCGGCACCCCAAAAGCGTGTTCATGAAGCAGACCTGATCCTGTGTCGTTTACAAAACTCAGCTGCATTCGGCCCGTTAAGTAGGACTCGAACCAGTCAAAGGCAGCATCTCTGATGCCAAAAGACCATAGTTTTTTTAACAAAATTTTATGATAAGAATGAAAGTTATAAAGTGCACCCACAATGATAAACTTGACCAGTTAAGTCTCAAAATTTAAAGTCTAGACGTTTTGCACCAGTGTCAAAAGTTTTTTTAAGGTCAATGAGCACAGCACAAACAAAGTTTTGTTGGTCGAACTCAGTAAGAATAAAATCAGAGACATCGACTACTGCAGTTTCTGTGGAAAAGAATTTTCGAAATCCAGACTGTCTGTCATTCAGGAAGTTGTGCTCAGAAATAAAATGAGACATTTGCTCACACTAACTTTTCAAAAATTTTCATATGAATTGGCAAAATGGAGATAGGCCGATAATTAGTAGGATCTGTTTTATTGCCACTTTTAAAAATAGGCGAGACCCTTTTAGTCTTCCACCATTTAGGTACATAATCAGTAAATAAAGATTTATTGAAAAGACTTGATAAATAAATACTTAAAACTAAGGAACCTGATTTTAGCAGTCGTGAACCAATTCCGTCCGAGCCTGTAGCTTTATTAAGTTTTAGTGAACTAATTATTTTTTTGACACTTTTGGTCTCACCGAAAATCGTGTCCGCTAACAGGTGGATAACATTAGTAGTGTCAGAAGAAAATTTTGAGGCTAATTTGGCACCAACACTGACAAAAAATTAATTGAATGTGTTGGAAATTTCTTTTGGGTGAGAAGTTTCTGTACCATCGTTTTGGACTACTCGTTTTATCAAGGTAGTATTGCCTGACTTATCAGGAACCAGTTTTTTAGGGTTTTCCAAAGTTGTTTTGGCCGTTTTTGAAATCCTGCAAAACGTCATTTAGTACTGAGAATGAAAGTTACAAAGTGCACGGACAATGATAAACTCGACCAGTTAAGTCTCAAAATTTAAGAAAATGTTGAACATTGCAGTAAGGCACAATGAAATACTCAACCTTCCTTCATCAAATATTCTTTAATCCGTACAATCTATTGGCATATAAAACAAGGGTTGACTGGGGTAATAAGTGGGGTCGTCACACCCAAAGACAAGACTTGTAGGAACCTGTAAAAGGGAAACTAAGCAAGACAAACCCCCTTGCTAGGCAACGTTTTTATATATATATATTTTATTTTTTTCAATTTTCTATTTTTATTTTATTTTCCTTTTGAATTGGGCATGTAAAATTTCCTTGTTGGGGGCATCTTTGCATTTGATGTATTTCTTATGAAGGTTATCTCTTTTTCTAATGGATGTGAGGATGCCACCAGCCATCCAGTTTTTGCTACTAATTTTGTTAGATTTCTAACTTCTAGGGGTATGGAGAGGAGCATGTTTATGGGTAAGGGTATCCAATGTTTGTACCAGAAGCTCCATAGATTTATTAACATCATTATTTTCAATTTGAAGTTTGATAGGCCAGTTGATATTGGTTACGTCCTCAGTAAACCTTTCTCTGTCAAATTTATTAAAGTTATGTTGCTTAATGGAATTTGTTACAGTATAAGAATTATTGTGTTGAAAGAACGCAAGTTGCATGAGATGGTCCGAGATGGCATAAGTGAGGTTACCAGAGAATGTTAGGTTTTCCATCATGTTAGTATATTGTCGATTAAGGTTTTTGAATTTGTTGTAATCCTGGTTGGCTTAGTTATGACAGGTAAAAGAGTGTGCTCACACATAAGGTTTAAAAATTCACTGGTGTCATGATGGCTTTCATGGTTAATGAGATTGATGTTAAAGTCACCCAGGAGTACAACACTTTTGTTTTCCTTATCAATTTTATCAAGAAGAGGGGTCTGGTTGGCTTAGTTATGACAGGTAAAAGAGTGTGCTCACACATAAGGTTTAAAAATTCACTGGTGTCTGATGGCTTTCATGGTTAATGAGATTGATGTTAAAGTCACCCAGGAGTACAACACTTTTGTTTTCCTTATCAATTTTATCAAGAAGAGGGGTTAAGAAGTTGTCAATGAAGTCATTGATATACATACTGGGATGCCTATAAATGCAGCCAATTATAAAGTTTTTTCCTGTGTGGTTTTTAAGTTCAATAAAAGCAGATTCAAGTTCTTTAGCTTTATAAATTTTCAGGTAAAGGATCGTTCCAACTCTTGGGTAACGGAATTGGCGCAGTCTTCAGAAGAGCCAGTGCTAAAGTAAGAGATGCTGTTGAAAGCAGCATCAAGGATGCATAAGATGCCTTCTCAGACATGGAAAAAGGTTTAATGTATGCTGGAGTCGGAATAGGAGGAGTAACAGTATTGGCACAATCATCGCATGTGCTTACGAAAAATTGATAACCTGTTGGGCATTAACACTATCGTATTTCAACTAGTTGTAATGAAAGCTTTTGAACATATAAAATCATATCAAAAATGGTTAATATTCACCATTCCAGTGGTATTTAGGTTCTTTCTTTTCAGAAATAACGCACCTTATTCACCCTTCTAGTTTTGCCCAATATGTTTTGCCCATATATTGCGTGCTGTCTTAAAGGTTTTGCTACACGATTTTACGAATTCCTCTTTAATTTTGCATTGCCTGCATTACCGTGAGCAGTTACCCCGAGTCTTTCATACATTCCTTCGAAAACTTTGTTATTTCTTCCACTTTTCTTTCTTCCGTCAAACATTTTTCTTCCACTTCTATCGTCATGCGTTTTTTTACTTCCTTACAATTAACTATGTGCTCAACACTTCCTACTCTATACACGTCAGTTCATTTTCCTTCCAAGATTTTCCCCAATATCCCACATGTTACAGCATACCTCTCACTTTTAAAAAAGTTTATCTTATCCTGTTTGTACTATGTTGTGATTTAGTAATTTAACATTTATAAAGTAAAAATTGAAATAATAAAGCAAATATTCTCTGTTCCATGCAGCAAATCGAACTTTTCGTTGTTGCAGTCGCACTGAAAACAATCTTAAAGGGATTCCTGCGTCCCAAACAATAGTTCGTTATTGAAAGCAATATACGCCAAGAATTATGAATTTTGTAAATATATCATACTAAAGTAAATAAAAAGATCACAATACTCTTACAAAATTTCGAAATTCATGGTTTCTTCCCTGCTATTTTGTTGCCTTCTTGCCGCTTGTTTACTTCCACTCGCTCCAGCTCTTCAAAGACGTGTGATGTAATAAGAAAGTATAACCCAAGTTAGCCATACCACCAGAACGGAAATTACAATAATGCACGGCAGCGAATAACTGAGTTTAGCAGAAAAAAAATATTAAAATGGCAGAAGCATGTTCTACTTCTTTTTCTTCTTCAACCACAAAAACATCAGAGGAGATTTTACCGTATCTTTTCGAGCCACTAAGGGTTTCTGATGACTCGGACGATGGCTGGACCGATTGCAGCAGTGAGGAAGAAGAAAATGTTCAGGAGCAACCGCATATAAGAGCCCGTCGTAATGAGGCGGCAAGCGAGATTTGGTGTCAGTGCCAAAACTGCCAAAAGAAAATCTTGGCTATTGAATGCATATGTTGTAAAGAGATGGATGAGACACGAAAAATGATTGAAAATGAGAAAATAGGCAAGTATACCATTTCTTATTTTGTTACTTCATTTTCAATGAACTGGATTCTGTTATTTGTTTTTTCCTTTTAGCATGTATTACCGATCACCCTGGTTTCTATCCAGTCTGCCTAAATGTCGACGTACTTTGGACGTCGTTGGTTAATTTAGCAGATCGTGAAGGAGCTTATCTTCCGCTACGCAATAAAGTAACTAATAGGTACAGTGTTTGTTTCTGTTTAAACATACCCCAAACTCTCCATACATATTAATAAACTTCTTAAATTATATTTTAGAACTTACAGGTACGCTGCTTACCTGGTGGGTTCACAACAAATTGGGAAGACATGTTCGACGAGTCATACCATCCTGCGCAGTTAGTCGAATACGAGCACAGTTCGAGGAAGAGGATGGAAATTATGTTGTATTCCAAGGGAATGATGAAGTAGCAAGTGAAATCGTCACTGCGATGGAATGGAGACGGGATATACCCATAAAATAAAATGTATATATTACAAATAGAAAAATTACCATGTTCGATGTATATTTGGTATTCCGAGCCAGCTTGACATAGCATATAGACCCTTTTCCGTGGAGGATTTTCAGTTTATTAATCTTTGTAATGAAAATTTATAACTTCTTTAATTTCACGTTGGAGTGTGTTTTAGTGGGTGATGTAATAAATTCATTGTCTCGATTTCTCAGAATACAAGATTAATTTAAAACAGTTCTTGGAAGGAGAGAACGTGAAACATATCAAGCTCGAAATAAAAACAGTTTTAACCTGGTTCTTCTTAAATTTACTTAATATTTATAAATGTTTGAATAATTGAAGATATAATAAGCAGCAAAATCGCACGCTGTTCTTGAAGCTACTTTCATATTACGTCATAAAGGCTCAGAGGACTGGAGCGAAAATCAACTGTCTAATCGAAGCAAACGCTTTGCGCTGCTGTAATGGCGGACGAAAATCAACAAGAATTTGGGTTTGTTATGTGGTTACTTAACAACATATGTTAAAAAGGTATTACTTTTTGCACTTTACTCGTAAAATTAAGTGGCTACAATAAATTTTGTTTAGGACGCAGGAATCCCTTTAAAGGTTACCTCCCGAAGAAAAACAACTTAATGTATTTCGACGTAGAAACATACTATAATAAACAATATAACTTTCTTTTTGACAAAATTTGTAACATAAGGAAGAAATGTTTCATTCAAATTCAAAATATCACCTTCGTAGCTTGTTTACATCCAGCCGCCATTACTAAACTAAAATCACACGGTGGTCGTAGTGTGGCGTAACGAGTATGCACAATATTCAGTTCGGAATAATGATAGCGAGTCTTCTATTCAATGCCGCAAACAAACAAAATTTAAAACCCCGTACTTATTTATTATTCAGTAAATGCCACTAGCTCATCACCATATTGATTGCAGGTAGTTACGCTCCAGTATAAATGATTCACAATGGCACGTGCCCACAAACCCAGTAACTCAAATCCTGAAAAGAAGAGGTAAAGGAACTAAAACAGTTCGTATCAAAAGTAGGTAAGGAAATTATCTGTGGGGTACCTTTTTTCTTCGAAAGCTTATGCAACTTTTTATAGATTCCTTTTGCAATATGCCACGGGTCGTATTGGTGTTTAATGTTTTTTTATTTGTCATCAGTTCTCATCAACGGACGAATTTGATTGTGACGATCTGTTGACACGATTGCTATGTTAGCATCAAAGTTGTTATGTAGGTTATCCAGACAACGAATAAACCCCTCTTTCTCCATTCCTAGTAAATTTTGAATAAGAATAGCTAAATTAACTTATTACATAGCTATTACTGTATGAAGTGTATTTATGGTGGACGCTGACCTTGCGAATTTTTAACTTCTTTCACATCAACCACGTTGAAATCCAATATGTTTTCTGTAATAGTATCCACGGCCGAAACTGTACAATATGTAGCACTATGACCGGGACTGTCACACTGTCCATCAATTGCCAGCTGTAGATGCTGCTCAGATGCAGAACAAAGTAGTGCTTGTTGATGCTCAGACCAGAATCTATGTATTTCTGGGAAAACATATTCCCCTGGATGGAAAACACAAAAATGAACTTCATACATTGTAATTTGTGCAGAAGGACGTAAGCAATAATAAAATAATAGTCACCTCGTAGTCGAAAGTATGTAGTTTTCTCGATAAATGGTAAATTGAGCACGTACGCGAATCGTTTAAGTTTCGGAAACGGTATGGAAGCCATCTCGCCGGCAGCTGTGACAAGAAGATTTCCAATACCTAATAGAAGTATGTTTACACATACTCGTATGGAGTTGTGACCCTATAAAATACCTTTAACAGCATCTAACTTTGGCTGCGAACACCAACTTGATTCACATCCACTCAAACAAGTGAAGTGATAGTTAACTTGCGTCCCCCTGCAACTTTTTTTATCAATAGACGCTATAGGACTACCGCATTTCGAACAAAATTTCATCAGTTCCTCTAATTTGTTCTCGTACACAAGGTATACTCGGTCATCAACAGCTAAACAAGACTTAGGCAGAGTTAGTTTCAACGGTTCTTCTTCGTCACATGTAGGTTCGTAAACTGAATCACGTTGATCCAATCGTTGATAAGAACGTGTTAACCAGTCGTCCGTATAACTGGTATTAAAGGAATCTTCAGCATACCTTAAATAAAGTTTGTTGAAACTCAACAATAATAACACGATTTTTGCTTAAATATCATAATATAGTTACTTACTCCTTCATCAGGTCTTTCTGTGGCTGCGAAAACGAGGAGTTTTCCATCGGTGTAACATGAACGTCATCGTCTGTTAAACATAGGACAAATATTAAACGAGTTGGACATCATAAGTATAATTCAGACTACTTCAAAAAATAATATACCTTCAATATGAAGAGAAGGACTGTTAGGTTCGCATAGTTCAGCACCGTTAATGGGTCTATCGGCCGTGTCTTCCTCGGCATCAATCTTCTCGACATCTTCAGAAACAGAAACTTGGCAAGATACGTTCTTAACGTTAATTTGCTCAACTTGTACGCCTTTACTCCTCACAAAACTCTAGAAAAAAATATTTTTCTTCCAAAAAACTAGATCATAGAGCAAAAACTTCGCACACAACCACATCGACCGGCAATTTATCTTCACGTCTGATTCTTCCCAACCAAGCATCAGCCTGTTTTTTTACTTTCGGTAAACGGAAAAAAGACTTTTCACAATTTCTTCTTGTGTTGAGACACTCAGGAACAGCGCACGAGGCCATGTTAATTGAAGAAGAAAATATACTGAATAAGATTCCATAGCTTTTTTTTGTAGGACCAGGGGGGTAAATTCAAAAATCCGTACTTTGTGTGGTTTAGCGTAGATGCACTTGTCCGCCAGCATGCGCTGCATACTCATTACATCACAGGCTGTTTTCAGTGTGAATTTATGTTTTCTGTAATGGCGGCGTGAAGACGATCGAAACTCTGGGAAACTGAATAAATGGTCATAGCTATACTCAAGTATGTGTACAAATTTTAAAAAACTATTGCTGGATTGTTTTATAGTAATGTATTTCGAGTTGATTTAAGCATATTTATTTTTCTTCGGGAGGTAACCTTTAAGGCGCCTACTGAAAATTGGGGGAAACTTCGTCTTTGTTTGTTGTGCTGAATGTGGATGTTTCTATCATAATAGCTATTGGAAATTCATATAATAACCAATAACAAATTTATCAATACATCTGTCCAAAAGGGATGTATGTAAAAGGTTCCTTTGCTGCTGGGAACACATGTCGATGGTTTGGTCAGCACTTAAAGATGCTTCTTTTATGATCTTCTAAGTCCAATCAAGCTACCATCTGGCTAGATATAGCCAATTTTTATCCTTCAATTCCTCATCAACTTATCTTTTTTGCCTTGAAGAGCTATGGCGTTCCACCACATTGGATTTCTTTTTCAGAAATTATTACATTGGCATCTACAGCAAATCATTCTCTCTGCTTGCACCAAGTAATTGGCATAAACATTTTCGTGGAATTTTTGCGGGCTGTACGCTATCCATTATCCTTTTTCTTGCAGGCATCAATATTATTCTTGAGTATACAATACTGGCTTCCGCTCCTAGGTTTATCACATCAAGCAAAATGTCACTCCCCTTTATGCTTTTGTCCAGGTGTACTCCAGCACTAAAATAGGCTGGCATGGATTTCCGTGCCAACAAATCAAACAGCATTGTGATCATAAAAGGTAAGTCCCTCAATTCAACTCCTTTTGCTGTCGAAAAGCCTGCAGACCCCACAGACTTCTCTTCCTACATTCCTTCTATCCATTCCATGCCTGTGCGATATCTAGGCCGAATTAAGTATGTTTCTATCTCTGATCGGAAGGCTATTGACGAACTTGATGAGAAGTTCTCTGCAGGGGTCTCTATTATTGACAAGTCGTTTTATAAAGGCTCTCAGAAGCTGTGGATTTTACAACATCTATTAATCCCGCACATTCAGTGGTCACTGCTGATAGCACTCTTGACCGAAAGGTGTCAGTATTCATAAGGTAATGGCTCAATATATACGCCTATCACCCGATAAACGGGCATAACATAGATAAATAGAGATAAAAGTACAGAACTTTAGACATGGTCAAATATATTAAGTTAAATATATGAAATAGAAAAATAAATAAATAAACAAATTCATGATACTCTAGCTCTCTTCTCCCTTCTTCGATCATACCGAATAATTCTTAACTCATTAATATTCAGACACACCCGCGACACTAGATCCTTCCAAAGAGATCTATTGGCAAAAAGTTTGTTGCAGAACTTTAGACCTAGTCAAATAAAATAAAATAAATAAAATAGCTGTGATAAACCACTCTGGAACCATATCAAAGATCGGACCACAAACTCTTGGTACCTCTGCAATGATAAGGCAATAAGCAAAGTTGATCCAAGAACGCTCAACAGTACTACATCATATGTTTTTTTTATACCCGCTGCTAGTTTTAGCTTGCCTTTCGGTGTAACGACCCCACTTTTTACCCTAGTTCAGTAAGGTGCCCAAGTTTACTAACTTGGTCTTCAGGCTTGACAACCCTGCTGTCCTTAGTCAAAATATCGACAGGCTGGTCCTGTCGCGACAACATCCTGTGTAAGGCTGAGTGTTGGGGCCCTGTAACACATGTGGAAAGCTACAGCCAGAGTCACAAGTTCTGGCGCACAGGATGGTTTTATTTAATTCTTTTTTATATTAATATATTTGTGTTCGATCTGTAACCAGTCCGTTTATGTTGTTAGCTCTGTCTTGTATCGTATTGTTTGTGATAGAAGGATTGTTTTTTCTCCTTACGATTTTCTTAAAGAATAGTTGTAGGTCCAAGTTGGACTGTACTCATGCTTGTAAGAAGCAAGAAAGTGTATTCAGCACCTTCTTCTGGGAGCCTAACCCCAGTTTTGACAACCACCGTCCCTGCAGACAAGATACTCCAGTGCAGCTTGCTGTATTGTAAACCTTTTTAATCATGAAATAGAAAAATAAATAAATAAACAAATAAATTCATGATACTCTAGCTCTCTTCTCCTTTCTTCGCTCATACCGATTAATTCTTAACTCATTAATATTCAGACACACCCGCGACACTAGATCCTTCCAAAGAGATTTATTGGCAAAAGTTTGTTTCCATTCATTCAAAACCAACCCATGTTTCAAAATACTTTTGCACGTGTCTTTATACCTTAATTTTGGTTGACCAATAGCACATGTTCCTTCCACAAACTCACCATAGAGAAGTTCCTTAACAGGACCTTCGCTTCTCATTCTTGATACGTGGCCGAGCCATCATGGCCAGTTTCTCGAGAGCGTCAGTTCGATGTCTACAACGTCAGAACGAAGTAGAACATCCCCATTGCTAACATAATCATCCCATTTTATTTTCAATATTCTTCTTAGGTGACGCTGTTGTACAATACGCAATTGATTGATGTTTTTGCGATACAATGTCCAAGTCTCATTGCCATAGAGAAGCAAAGGCAATAAACATTGCTTCCACACTTTGATTTTTGTAGAGGTAGTAAGATCATGCGAATCAAAAACTATATTTCGCAAATGACCATATGCAGATGAGACCGCCTGAATACGAACAGTCGGTTCATCTTTCATCGAGCAGTCTCTGGATGCAAAACTGCCAAGATACTTGAATCGCTTGACGTTAATAAGTTCTGTACCATCAATAAAGAATTTACACTCTTCTCCAATGCACATGGTTTCAGTCTTACTGATGTTAATTGAAAGACCCATCTTTTTCGACATTTCGTTGTAAGCTGTCAAAAGAGCCTGCAAACCAAAGGATGAACTGCTGAAAATAGCTATATCATCTGCATATTGTGCTTCCCTGATAAAGTCAAGATAGCATTTTGATTTGATTTTAAGTCTCTTTAGATCGAACAAGTCACCATCATACCGAAATCGTATTTTAATGCTGTACGAATGACCAATGGTTTTATAAGCAAGCAGAAGTAATAGGGCAGCGTATATTCCATAAAGTGTCGGAGTTAACTTACAACCCTGCTTTACACCGCTGTTGTATTCGAAGGGATCAGTTAGATGAGACGTGCATGTACATTTCGTGTAGTTTCTTGATTAAACTTACAAACTTGGACAGACAACCTATCTTTCCGAGAATTTGAAAGAGCATATCTCGATTAACCGTGTCAAAGTCTTTTTTAAAGTCGACAAAAACAATGTACATATTTTGACGCTGCTCTCTAGCCTTTTCCATCAGTTGTCTGAGGGTGAAAATACCATCAATCGTACTTCTACCATCTCGATACCCTAATTGCGACTGAGGATATATTCTTTCTGCAATGTTTTTCGGTCTCTGCAAAAGGATGTCAGCAAAAACTTTCCCCACAACACTGAGTAGGGAGATCCCTCTGTAGTTGCCACAAAGACTGCGATCCCCTTTTTTGAAGAGAATTGTGATATTGGCGTCTATTAAGTCAGATGGTACGGATTCAGTATTCCAAAATAAGGTGATGATAGCGAATAGGAATGCTCTTAAGCGAACTCCTCCATGGACAAGGATTTCAGGTAAGATACCGTCAGGTCCTGGACTTTTTCCGAGTCTGGTGTTTTGTAGTGCTTTTTCTAGCTTGGTGCATCAAGGGATTCGTCAATTGGGAGTTGTTCAATTTCGTCCAGAATTGTTGAGTCTACTGCAGATGGTTTAAGAAGATCACTGAAGTGGTCAACCCATCATTCTTTTATGGCAACAGATGATGTTAGAAGTGATCCGTCTCTAGATCTTATAGCATGCTTTTGGGACCGTAGATTTTATTGATACTTGCATAGAACTCACGGTGGTTTTTCACTTCAGCAATTGTTCAGCTTCATCAGCTTTTTTCTGAAACCATTGATTTTTCAACATCCTGATACGAGCTCTGAGTTCATTCCGATGAAGTCTCTTGTTTTTCAGAAGTTGTCGTATTTCTTCGTCGTGGTCATCAAACCAGTCATCAGATTGCTTCATTTTTTTACCAAAAGTATGTTTCGCAGCGTCTTGGAGGAGAGTAAAAGTAACTACAACGATATCATGTAATTCATGCCTCTTGTCTTCCAGTATGTCCATATACACTTCCCGAATACCGAAACCTTGTTTCGAGACAACATGAAAACGAGTCATCCCTTGATAGCAACTCGCGGCGACTTCACTTTCGATTGCAAGATTGCCACTACTTGCGCTTTCATATTTAAAATATTGGCCATGGAGATATGTTTTGAATTCATTGCTTGACAATATCGATTCTGTTTTGGCAATATCGATTCCTATTGAGACAATTTCACGAACAGAAGAGCAAAATGCAAAAACGACTTAGTAGCATGGACAACAGATTTGCACATTGTATCCCCCCTGTTGACAGTTATGTATTCACTCAAACACGATTTGGTACATTTTTAACTGGTTCTCCACTGTCTTATCAGTTGCAAGTTTTTGATTTCAACTACAAAATTGTTCACAATATACAAAATATAGTACAACAAATATAATATACACTATGAATGCGAATTCAACAGATCTTCCATACAAAGTACCATCCCATCCCTCTGAGGATGTGTGTTTTAATAACACATTCAATTTAGTTGCCACCATCAACCACTCCGGCACTCTTAGGGCAGGCCATTACTGGGCTTTTATCAAGGACAAGCATAACACCTGGCTTAAGTGTGACGATCGTGCCATTACTGCGGTGGATTCATCGCAACTTAACAATCGCTCAGCTTACATACTGTTCTTTAGTAGAAGTTAGCTTTCTTTTCTGCAACAAAGTAAATCGGGGGAGGAAATTTTCCTAGCGGTTGCAATTTACCCCGGTTGACCATTGATTGGTCAACCCACCGTTAAAGTGGAGTTTGCTCACTCCTTTCTCTTTCTTGAGACCATGTAAGAAGCATAGCAAGGGGGCTTGACGTTTTGTCTTGTCTTTGAGGTTGACCATCCCACTTGTTACCCCAGTCCAGTAGGGAGACCAAGTTCGCTCACTTGGCCTTCAGGATTGACGATCCTGCTGACCCGAGTTCCCTTTAAAAGAGCCAATTGGGGTTATAATTTTTGTTTTTTCTATTTGTGCTAATTTTTCAACCTTAGTAGCATAAAACCTCAATTACGACAAGCTGGTCCTGTTGTTAGGCTGGTCCATTGCAGCAATGATCTGTGTAGGGCTGAGTGTTGGGCCCATTAACACGTGTAAAGCCACTGCCAGAGTCACAAGTTCTGGCGCACAGATCGTTGCCTGCTTTTTCTTATCTACGAATTCGTAATGAATTCCTTTGAAATTTATCCGTTAAAGGATATTCACTTTAATAAGTTTTATTTATTTTATGCACTGAATCGCTTGTTTTTATTGTCTCTAAACTGTAGCTGTTTTTATCATTGTTTTGTTTAATGTTTTCTGTTGTTCTTCTTTGTTCCTGTGTACTGTGTTACTTTAATGTTAGTCAAAGTGGTCATCGTATAATTTGCCAAATCCTTGCAACGAGGAAGATTTTGGATTATTTCGGAATCTTTAGAGGGTATAACCTCTACATAGCCATAACCACCTGTCTTTAGACAAGTATTATCATTACAGCTTGCTGTTTTGTCACCTCATTATCAATTTCTGTTCACCGTAACGGTCTCATGACTGCTAGGAAAGACTAGTGGCGCTGGGAAAGACCAGATAAACTCCTTACATACCTTGACCGTCTTGGACTTATCTTTCGGATTTGATTTTACTTTTTCTTCACTCGGACCTTAATCTACGGTACGCGCCAATAGATGAATGGCTAATAGGTTAATTAGCCGCTAGCGAATCCTCACAGTAGTGGCGAAACTGTGAAAATTATAGCTTAACCCTGTGCGCCAGGCAACTCAGGGGGGTCTCTTGTCCTGTGCATTTCACTCACTATAGCGATAGATAAACCATTAAAAAACTCCTCCGATCGCTGTGGTGAACCGTTTATTGATTTTAAGGTGACAAAATCTACAAATGCAACTGGATCTTTAACTGTTCCTCCCTTGAAAAATTGTCATGTTGTTCTTCAAGATATCTTCCCAAAAAGTGCTGCTGAAAAGCTTAAGAAGGTAAATGCTTCTCCGGATAAACCCCACATGAGACATTTCCATCACACCGAGGAAAACTACTTGAAAAACCTGCAAGCTAAAACACCAATTTCTTGGGCGAAAATGAACGATGTTCGCTGGTCCACGTTTGATAACACTGTCTCTACTTTGCTGTCTGACAAACTTCATTACTGTAAATCTTTGTCAGAAAAAGTTCAGCTTCTTGAGGAAACTCTGTACAACGAAGGAGCGCTTGTTTTTGGCCATCCTAGCAGTAAATGTTGCAAGAATCTCTCAGGAAAAAATCGAAGAACCATCCGCTCAATTAACCTAATCAAAGAGAAAAATTCTCTGACCATGCAGGTTGAATTATCTGTCAATCCCAGTCAGCGAAAGGAATTACAACAACTTCTCCTTGATATAAAAGGCAAAATTACTTTAATGCGTCGAGCAGAGAGAACAAGAAGAAAACGTCTGAGATTCAAAAAGACACAGACTGCGTTTAGAAGCAACCCATACAAGGCAGGCAAGGATCTTCTCGACCCTAAATGTCTTTCTATTTTAAAGGTTGACCAAGAGACCTTAGACTGTTTTAAGTCTCGTTCTGTAACTGATGACTGTTACTATGTACCCTTAGGCAAGTTAGATGGATTACCACAACCTCCATCTCTTTTAAAGGCGTTTCCTTCATCTATGCTTAAATATGAAGATTATCTCAAGGTTCTTGCCTCCCGTCGTAACGCTTCTTCTCCAGGTATAAATGCAATACCTTATAAAGTATATAAGAAATGTCCTCAAATAAATAAAATTCTGTTTAATGTTTTTAAGTCTTGTATTAAAAATTGTGTTGTCCCTGTTCAATGGCGTTGTGCCCGTGAAATTTATATCCCCAAATCTAAAACTCCCATGGAGTCCAATATTAAAGATTTTCGACCAATTGCGTTACTTAATGTCGAAGGTAAGCTTCTATTCAGCCTTGTATCAAGGCGTTTAGAGGCACATATAATTCATAACAACAAATTCATTAATACCTCTGTTCAAAAAGGTTGTATGGAAAAGGTCCCAGGGTGCTGGGAGCACATGTCCATGGTGTGGTCTGCACTTAAAGAAGCTCGTGCAAATAAATTAGATCTTGCGACCATATGGCTGGACATCGCGAGTGCTTACCCTTCAATACCCCACAAACTAATATTTTTTGCACTAGAGCGTTATGGTGTACCCGATAATTGGATATCTTTTATTAAGAATTACTACATAGGTATTTATAGCAAATCAATTTTCCACTTCTTCACCAAGTGGCTGGCACCAACATATGCGTGGCATTTTTGCTGGTTGTACACTTTCTATTATCCTATTTCTGGCCGGTATCAACATCATCCTTGAGTACACTACCCTTGCTCCTGCGCCACATTTCGTCACTTCCAAAAGTGTTTCACTTCCTTTGGTTAGAGCTTTTATGGACGATATTAACCTAATGTCATCTTCAGTTTCTGGCGCTCAAAATCTTCTTTCAAGATGCACTACTGCTTTAAAATGGGCTGGCATGAGTTTCTGTAGTGGAAAATCAAGAAGTATATTAATTTTAAAGGGAAGGTCTTTGAACTCGACACCTTTTTCCGTATTTAAGACATCCGAACCAACCGATTTTTCATCCTTTATTCCATCCATTCATTCATCACCTGTCCGTTTTCTGGGACGCATCATTGACGGTTCCATTTCTGATGCTAGATCAATCGATGAACTAGATAATAAATTAACATGCGGCCTTAACATCCTTAATGGTTCATGTTTAAAAGGCAGCCAGAAGCTTTGGGTTTTACAAAACATCCTTATTCCTCGTGTCCAATGGCCAATACTTATTTACGAAGTTCCAATATCCCGTGTCACAAGGCTTGAGCAAAAAACATCTACTTTTATCAGAAAGTGGCTTTCCCTCCATAGTTCAACCTCAAATATTTGCCTCTATAGCTCCTGTTCGCCCTGCCCTTTGCCTATTAAGAGTCTCACCACCTTGCTTAAGTGTTCTAAGATCAGCGGTCACTTATTATTAAGAGATTCGAAAGATCCATTAGTGTCTGAAAACAGGTTTGTGGAAGGTTGAGGATGCAGTTAAAACCGCTGAGGCCGAGGTTGCAGTTAAATCTGTCATGGGCACTCCGCAATATGGCAGAGCCGGACTAGGTACGAACAAAGCTTTAAAAGTCCCAAGTACAAAGCAGTGCTATGCTTATCGAAAGTTGATTTCTGAAACAGCAAAAAACATCAATAAAGAAGTTGAGATAAGTAGAGCTATGCAGTTACAGGTGCAGGGACATTGGACTAGATGGGAGAATTATGTCAAAAACGACCTGTCATGGAAATCCATTCTAGCCATGCCTCCAAACTTGTTGTCTTTCTGTCTTTCCTCTACGTACGATGTCCTTCCTTCTCCTAGTAACTTAAAGCGCTGGAAAATTATGTCAGAATCCTCTTGCTTTTTATGCAGAAAGGAGGTGTGCACAACAGCACATGTCTTAGGAGCCTGTAAGGTTGCCCTGTCGCAAGGCAGGTTTACTTTCAGACATGATTCTGTCCTTCGCGAGCTTCTTTTCCATCTCAAAAAGTTCTATTCCGAAGTAATACCATCCACTAAACAGTGTGTCCGCAAAGTACCCTTTGTCAAGGCAGGTACCTACACCTCGAGCAAAAGATCAAAACCAACAGGTCTCCTGCACCTTGCCGACGACTGGGTCTTTTTAGTAGACCTAGGCAACGGGTTCGTTTTTCCAGGCCATATAGCCATCACCTCTTTAAGACCGGATATTGTGATATATTCTAACTGTTCTAAGCACGTCATCCTAATTGAGCTTACTTGTCCTTGTGAGGAAAATATGGAATCTTGGCACTCCAAAAAGCTTTATAAATATGCTCCACTAGTTGAGGTAATACGCGGTAACGGGTGGTTGCCACATATATTTGCCATTGAGGTAGGTGCTAGAGGTTACTCTTCAAAGTCTGTAACTTGCTGTTTCAAATCTCTTGGTTTCAGCAGCCGTGCTGCATTTTCAATTTATTTATTTATTTATTTATTTATCATCAATATTTACCCAGGATATACATTTCAGAATAAATTTCTGCTTTTCAAATGTGTCCTGCTAAAATTAAAATCAAATAAAATGAAAAGGAATAGGCAAAACAAAAAGAAAAACGCTAAGCACATAGATGAAATGGTGAAAATACACTAAGGATAAGATTGTAGGTGTCCATGAATAATCGGCAAAAAACATTTTAATTCAAAACCGCGTATGTCATAAGCTTACAGTATCTAAAAACATCAAGTAGAAAGGGTGAGAAACAGAGGTGAAAACATGTAAATAAGGAAGACTAGACAAGGTATTAGAGCTTCATATTGTGTTAGGGTCCAAAGTCCAAATAAAGTGTGTAAGTAGGCCAAACGATTAAAAAATATGGTTATCCAATTTATTTTTAAATTTCATATAACTAGGCTCCCTTCGTATATCTATTGGTAAAGAATTATATATACTGGCACCCATATAGTAAAAACCATTTCTTGCCATATCCAAACGTACTGCTGGTAACTTTAGCGAATAAAAATTGTTTCGAGTCAGTCTTTGATGGTTTAGCAGCTGAAAGTGGTTCCAATAATTTGAGCATGTTTTACGATCAATACATTTTCTGACAACATTACAAGCATTTCGTTGAATTTTGTCGTAAATGGGTTGTAAACTGTTGTTGTTAGTTACTACTCTGGCACGTCTATCCAAGGACTGCAGTTTGTTCAACTGGGTGTTATTCAGGTTCAAATTGATGATACTATTGAATGTAATGATTGGAGTTATCATTGTTTCGTAAATCTTTTTAGCAGTTGTATCGTCAACTTCGGATCGTAGTCTCGTCAGTAAACGGAGTCTTCCAGATGCTTTTTTGTATGTAGAGTCGAAGTTGTTATTTAGAGACAACTTAGGATCAATAATTGATCCCAAATACTTGTAGCTTTTCGTCTCATTAATCTCCACAAAATTACATGACAATGATATTTTTCCTTCAGCACTTTTCAACATTTTACTCGTCCCGAATATCATCCATTCTGTTTTCCCTTTGTTTAAATTAATAACAAGATCATTTTCTCGTAGATATGTCTCAACAGCAAGAAGTTCTTCATTTAATACATTTTCAAGGACGAGAAAGCTTTCACTTGAGAAGTAGATAACAGTGTCATCTGCAAATTTAATAACGCTAGCTTTAAGTAGGACATTATCAAAGTCATTAAAGAAAATTAAAAATAATAATGGCCCGAGTATGGACCCTTGCGGAACACCACAATTCACTGGTTGTGGGTCAGATTTGATGTTATTTACCACTACTTCCTGCTTTCTCCCAAACAAATAATCAGAAAACCATTCTAGTTCGTTACCACGTATACCATAAGCTGATAATTTCTCAATTAAAATACTATGACCAACCGTGTCGAAGGCTTTTGACAAGTCCATGAAAACTGCAGCAACGTATTTTTTCTTATCAACTTCCTTTCTAATGTCATCTAACAATAGATTAGCAGCCAAATCTGTTGATCTGAGACGACGATACCCAAATTGATACTGAGATAGTAAGTTGTTCTTCTCAAGATATTCGATAACTTGGTCATATACTGCCCTTTCGAGAATTTTTGAGATGACCGGCAATATAGATATAGGTCTATAGTTATTGTTATCGTCAGTCGAACCTTTTTTAAAAATTGGCTTAACTACAGCATGCTTCCATTCTCCAGGTATCATAGCCGTTTGTATAGATAAGTTTATTATGTGACAAAGTGGAGCAGCGATTTGACTGGAACAATCTTTGAGCAGTCCAGGTGGAAGATCGTCTACACCTGTGGCTTTACTTCTCTTTAATTTTTTCAGTTCTTTTTCGATCGATATTTTCGATACATATTTGAAGGTAAATATGGAAGTAGTTCGTAATTTCGACCATTGTGGTTGTTTCCATACAAAATCTTTTAAGGGAATCGATTTCTCCTTGATTTGAGCTGCTATTGAAGAGAAAAACAAACATAGTGATTCAACTTTCGATTTGGTTGCTGTAGCATCACTTACGACGTTTCGTGGTTTAGTTGGCATTATTTTCTTTATCGTATCCCAAAATTTCTTTGGATTATGACAATTCTGTGCTAGTAAGTTTTTACTAAATTGGGACTTCGATTCTCGTATTTTACGTGTACATAAGTTTCGAACTTTGCAGTAAGCCTTCCAGTCGCTTGGCTTTTTCGATTTTCGCGCTTTTCGTAAAGCCTTATCTCTTTCGTTCATCAATTTATATATCCCATTGTTAAGCCACGGACAAAATTGTCCTTTGACTGTCTTCCCAATGATAGGGGCATGTTTGTTGAACAATGCGGTGAGAGTAGTTTTGAAATATGACCATGCGATGTTCACATCGTTCATTCCATAGAGTTCACCCCAGTTGTGTTTACTAATTTCGTCAACCATTTGCTCACTAGAGTACTTGGCATAATTCCTAGTCTTGATAATCTTTGGTGGTAACTTATCTCTTCTTAATTTTCTGACGAAACCGACCATATCGTGATCGCTGATACCGATGGGGATGACGTCATTTTGGTATGTCGTATCATTTCGAGTAGTCAGAATACAATCAATTAGCGTTTGTGTATTATCGGTAATTCTAGTCGGTTTTTCAATAAGCTGTTTCAATCCATAAAGACGTAAAAGTTCTTTAATGTCTTTATCATCTGATTTCTTTAAGAAATTAATATTCAGATCTCCCAAAAGGTTTACTTCTTTTGATTCAGACATAACTAGCTGTAACAAGTCATTAAGATGAGTTTTAAATTCCCTTGGTAGATATTTAGAACCTACCGGTGGTCTATACATAGTACCAACTAAAAAACTCTTTGCGTTTTTTTGGAAAATTTCCACCCATAAACTTTCTAGCTCATTATGTTCCAAATTTGTCCGATGTTTCCACTTAACTCGATCCGATATATACATGGCTACACCGCCGCATTTGCCTTTTTTTCTGGCTCGGTATATAAAACTATAGCCCGGTATGTGATAAAGGTCCGGGTTGTCATTATATGAATCTTTTGTAATATGAATTTCAGATAAAGTTAAAATATCAATATCTTTAAAATCATGCAACAAAATTCCAATTTGATCGATATTATTTAATAATCCACGCACATTGAGATGAAATATCTTTATACCTCGTTTGGATAGGAGATTTTTCAGTTCAGGTAAAAAAGGTCCTGGCTGTGTTTCAATGTCGCCGGACAACAAAATAAGTATGAATAAGTGTTTACCAGCTTTTGTGGATATTTTCTTTCGTGTGATCCATAAACTAGACGATGCATAATTGTCCTTCTTTTCCAGGAAATCTTCAGTAGGGAATATTCCATTACCTTCTTTTACGAGCTTTCTCTTCGCAATATAACATAATAAAATCAACACAAAAAGAGCAAATCGAAACACGTCCGACCTCGCCGCCATCATTGATTACTCCTACGACGCACGACCTGCACGCAAACTTGGTGACATGAGCATGAAAGGTTCTTTTTGTATCTGGATTGCCAGAGAGTCGACACAATGGTCCCAGGAGCCTTTAGACAGTAGTTCCTCTTCACCTCTATCACAAAACAATCACTTCCCTATTGCAAATTCTTCAACTTTAAAACCGCATCAGAATGCCCAACCTCCACCCACGCATCCTTATCAAACATCAACCAAAAAGGCTGTTTCCAACATTCACCCTGGGTTGATAAACAAAGGCAATTCTTGCTATGCGAACTCCATTCTTCAAGCATTAACTGTCCTTCCAAAGCTCTGGGCTCAGTTGCCATCAGAGACTTGTTTGTTGTCACCACTAGAGAAATCTATAGTCATGAATATGTCCCTTTTAAGTTGCTCGCGTTCGGCAATTGACCCATCAAATTTTTTGCGGTCCTTGCAAAATAAAATGCATGCTCTAGGTAAGACAGAGTTTTATTACAACAGCCAACAAGATGTCCCTGAAATTTTACAAGTTGTTATTGATGAGTTGATCGGATCTTCATCTTTGGTGGACGACATTCTCTCGGTAACATTGACCACAACAACGTCCTGTAATTTTTGCTTTTTTTCATGTTCAAGAACCCAAAAGGAGCCCATTTTAACCTTACCAACGCTTATGTCAATATCGGACTCCTTTAATTATTTTTTCCAACCTCAGCAACTTTTAGGCGACAACAAGTGGTATTGTCCCCAGTGTTCGTCACATCAGGAAGCAACAGTCGAGACAAAAATATCAAATTGTGGAAGTGTTTTAGTTGTCCAATTGTTAAGGTATACATCTCTTAATGGGTCATCGTTTAAAGACAACAGGTTGGTTTCGTGCCTTCCAAAGAAACATCACGTCTTGAAAGTACCATCCCATCCCTCTGAGGATGTGTGTTTTAATAACACATTCAATTTAGTTGCCACCATCAACCACTCCGGCACTCTTAGGGCAGGCCATTACTGGGCTTTTATCAAGGACAAGCATAACACCTGGCTTAAGTGTGACGATCGTGCCATTACTGCGGTGGATTCATCGCAACTTAACAATCGCTCAGCTTACATACTGTTCTTTAGTAGAAGTTAGCTTTCTTTTCTGCAAAGTAAATCGGGGGAGGAAATTTTCCTAGCGGTTGCAATTTACCCCGGTTGACCATTGATTGGTCAACCCACCGTTAAAGTGGAGTTTGCTCACTCCTTTCTCTTTCTTGAGACCATGTAAGAAGCATAGCAAGGGGGCTTGACGTTTTGTCTTGTCTTTGGGGTTGACCATCCCACTTGTTACCCCAGTCCAGTAGGGAGACCAAGTTCGCTCACTTGGCCTTCAGGATTGACGATCCTGCTGACCCGAGTTCCCTTTAAAAGAGCCAAATGGGGTTATAATTTTTGTTTTTTCTATTTGTGCTAATTTTTCAACCTTAGTAGCATAAAACCTCAATTACGACAAGCTGGTCCTGTTGTTAGGCTGGTCCATTGCAGCAATGATCTGTGTAGGGCTGAGTGTTGGGCCCATTAACACGTGTAAAGCCACTGCCAGAGTCACAAGTTCTGGCGCACAGATCGTTGCCTGCTTTTTCTTATCTACGAATTCGTAATGAATTCCTTTGAAATTTATCCGTTAAAGGATATTCACTTTAATAAGTTTTATTTATTTTATGCACTGAATCGCTTGTTTTTATTGTCTCTAAACTGTAGCTGTTTTTATCATTGTTTTGTTTAATGTTTTCTGTTGTTCTTCTTTGTTCCTGTGTACTGTGTTACTTTAATGTTAGTCAAAGTGGTCATCGTATAATTTGCCAAATCCTTGCAACGAGGAAGATTTTGGATTATTTCGGAATCTTTAGAGGGTATAACCTCTACATAGCCATAACCACCTGTCTTTAGACAAGTATTATCATTACAGCTTGCTGTTTTGTCACCTCATTATCAAATTGATTTCACATCTACAATAATACCAGTTTGGAAACCTTATACAGAAAGCGAATATTCATTTTTCAAAACAATTGAAGTGACAAAAAATCAAGCAATTAAAAGTGAGAAGTTAACAGTAGGAAAGAAAAAAGAGATTAACCTGTTCAAATTTTAATTATGTTATCAATAGACGTAAACACATGTACCCTAAAGCCATATTATAAAAATGTTTTTCTGAAAACTTGGGTAAAAAAGCTTGTGGGATAAAAAATTCTTTCTCCAACTCGACAATGGACAGTCAAAGCTAAAGAAAAATCATGTACATTACTTTAAGTGTCAAGGCGTTTTAGCCATTACAGAGCTACAAGAGATTGACTTTATTATTTATACTGTGAAACCATGCACATTGAAAAAGCCTTGTGGGAATCAAAAAGGTTACCAGAGCTTATGGATTTTTAGTTTGAGTTTTTGAAAGATAAAATAGCTATAAAATAACTATATAATTTTGGTAAGATGTATTTATAAAAGTAGTGTATATGTATATATAAGTCTTTTATATTACTCGTCTTTGTGTGGTACTATTTGTGGCAAAAAATTCAAATTTTGTTCAAATCAGGTGCCATTGATAATTGAAACACTGATTGTAATATTTTGTAAATTTTTACTCTTTCGATTGCTCGTTCAACATCAACCCTGACAGATGCTATTCGTCGTGTTTCAGTTTCCTCTTCCGTACTGAGTTGTGTTTTTCCTCTCATAAATGGTGGACTATTTAGAGAAACACCAACAAGTAAACCATCGTCTAACTCAAAGCCATGGTCAGCCATAACAGAATCTCCTGGTTCTATCAAGCTATAAATACCACTATCGGCTGTGATTTTTCTGTCTGAGACGCGTCTGACATATAAATCTGAAACAAATGTAACAGTCCCATTTGGTGCTATTCCAATTAACTTTCGCTGTATTGTGGTGTTTGTAGTTTGAACATTTAGCAGATTGGCTTCTATACGAAGTAGGCATTTCAATAAATATTTCCAGTGCTTGGGTAGAGTTCTTTGAAACACTTCGGCATTGTTTCAACAACTTTAATTTTTGTAGCCCATATTGGCAGCATACGTAATTGTGAGTACAGGAAGTCTATCCATGTTATTAATATCCGACTGATGTAACTTGTTGATAAGTTAAATCACACACTCGTGTCTTCGATAGGAAATCAACATCGCAATCGGGATAATGTTAAAAAAATTCTTCTTTAACAGATAAAATTCTTGGACATCCTTTTTTTATACAATCTAGTGATATTATTTTTTCCATATTTGTATTTGACCCCCAATATATTAGTAAATTAGCACCAGGTTTTAAATACTCCAGTAGAACTGTGAATAACTTGAAGATTCAAATCCAGTATAGAATGTAAAGTGCATTTCATTACGTTTAAACCGGTTAATTGTAAATTTAAGACCTTGTATTTCTGATTGTAAATGTTTCACTGTTTGTTCAAATTCTTTTTCTTTTAATAACATTTGTACTTTTAAATTATCCATTTCTTTTTTTAACCTGTCTTTCATTTTGTAACTCCTGCTCAGCATTAGAAGGGTCATTCTGTTCAAGTTTACTTTTTTTAGCTACAGGAATGTACTCTCTCTTTAGACCATTACTATTAAGGGTTTTTCTAGGTATGTTGACAGATGGCTTGATAGTTTTTATTCTATAGTAAGAATGTTGTTCATGTAGGTTTTTTTACCTCCCACAAAATGTGCTGAACATACTCTGTGTGCCACTGAAGGTTTAAAATATTTCCCGCTAATCTTCCCAAGCTATACTTGGCACAGTTTCTCATCCTTTGGAGCTACATAAGTTATGCACGATACATTCCATACAGAAGGCTCGACTGGTAATACAAAATCAGGAGAATGAAATGAGTTTTCAAAAACAATGTTGTTTTCTGCCAGTGTAAAGTTTTTGTCTGATTTTTCTTCCAATGTGAAGTCTGTATGTTCTGCCATATTGTTTATTATGTTGACTACAACTACCAGAATGCATTGCGCTTTTGTCGCATAGAGGGAACGGGAAATAACCTGAATCTGCAGACTATCCTATCCAAAGGGAGTTCTTGCACTGCGTTTCGATCTTAAGAGGGTGTAACCTCTATAAATTTAACTAGACGGGTCATTAGACCAGTTTCATCATCACATCTTGCTGTCTTGTTATCTCATAATCATGAAGGAAAACAAGCCTGGATTTTTTTTGTTTTTCAATTAATAATCCTGACCGCCGTAAAAGATGGGTTATTGTGGTAAAAGACTTAATAAGACGATATCATGTGGAATCGCCAAAGGAAATTATTTTACCTTTGTGGTGAGCATTTTATTTCTAAGAGGCCTTCTACAAACCCTAATCATCCTGATTATATACCATCAGTGTTTGTTTGTTTATGCACTACAGAAGATGATCTAGCTCAAAACCTCAATTACGACTGTCTGGTACTGTCATCGCGCAGGTCCGTACTAGCAATGATCTGTGTAGGGCTACTGCCAGAGTCGCAAGTTCCAGCACACATATCATTGTCTGTTTTTCAGTTATTTAGGACAATCGCATTAAAATCTCTCCGTTTAAGGATATCTAAGGTAATTATCGTTGTTTAATTCATTTTGAATTGCTTAATTGTTTTGTTTATCGTCCTTTCGATGTTTTTTGTGTTTTTTTGTACGTTATATGAGTCTAAAAGGTCAATATATATTTTGTCCATTCCTTTTAACAAGGAAGATTTTGTATCACAGAGGATCTTTATAGATTCAAACCTCTAGGCAGCCATGACCACCGTCTTAAGACAAGTTTTATCATTACAGCTTGCTGTAATGTCACCTTATCATCATTATTAGTGTTAAACTAACATTAGTTAGGGTATGTAGCAACAATTTCTTGGAACTATATTATTTAGCACCTAAGTATCATCGTTATTTCCCTAGCGGTTTTGTATTACCCAGGCTGTTTCTGTCACCGTGAACGTAGAGTTTGCTCCCTTTTCACTCCCTTATAGGGTAATTAAAAGAAGCTTAGCAAAGGGGTTTGACTATGTCTTGTCTTTGGGTGCGACGACCCCACTTTTTACCCCAGTTAGGCAGCCATGACCACCGTCTTAAGACAAGTTTTATCATTACAGCTTGCTGTAATGTCACCTTATCATCATTATTAGTGTTAAACTAACATTAGTTAGGGTATGTAGCAACAATTTCTTGGAACTATATTATTTAGCACCTAAGTATCATCGTTATTTCCCTAGCGGTTTTGTATTACCCCGGCTGTTTCTGTCACCGTGAACGTAGAGTTTGCTCCCTTTTCACTCTCTTATAGAGTAATTAAAAGAAGCTTAGCAAAGGGGTTTGACTATGTCTTGTCTTTGGGTGCGACGACCCCACTTTTTACCCCAGTTAGGCAGCCATGACCACCGTCTTAAGACAAGTTTTATCATTACAGCTTGCTGTAATGTCACCTTATCATCATTATTAGTGTTAAACTAACATTAGTTAGGGTATGTAGCAACAATTTCTTGGAACTATATTATTTAGCACCTAAGTATCATCGTTATTTCCCTAGCGGTTTTGTATTACCCAGGCTGTTTCTGTCACCGTGAACGTAGAGTTTGCTCCCTTTTCACTCTCTTATAGGGTAATTAAAAGAAGCTTAGCAAAGGGGTTTGACTATGTCTTGTCTTTGGGTGCGACGACCCCACTTTTTACCCCAGTTAGGCAGCCATGACCACCGTCTTAAGACAAGTTTTATCATTACAGCTTGCTGTAATGTCACCTTATCATCATTATTAGTGTTAAACTAACATTAGTTAGGGTATGTAGCAACAATTTCTTGGAACTATATTATTTAGCACCTAAGTATCATCGTTATTTCCCTAGCGGTTTTGTATTACCCCGGCTGTTTCTGTCACCGTGAACGTAGAGTTTGCTCCCTTTTCACTCTCTTATAGAGTAATTAAAAGAAGCTTAGCAAAGGGGTTTGACTATGTCTTGTCTTTGGGTGCGACGACCCCACTTTTTACCCCAGTTAGGCAGCCATGACCACCGTCTTAAGACAAGTTTTATCATTACAGCTTGCTGTAATGTCACCTTATCATCATTATTAGTGTTAAACTAACATTAGTTAGGGTATGTAGCAACAATTTCTTGGAACTATATTATTTAGCACCTAAGTATCATCGTTATTTCCCTAGCGGTTTTGTATTACCCAGGCTGTTTCTGTCACCGTGAACGTAGAGTTTGCTCCCTTTTCACTCTCTTATAGGGTAATTAAAAGAAGCTTAGCAAAGGGGTTTGACTATGTCTTGTCTTTGGGTGCGACGACCCCACTTTTTACCCCAGTTAGGCAGCCATGACCACCGTCTTAAGACAAGTTTTATCATTACAGCTTGCTGTAATGTCACCTTATCATCATTATTAGTGTTAAACTAACATTAGTTAGGGTATGTAGCAACAATTTCTTGGAACTATATTATTTAGCACCTAAGTATCATCGTTATTTCCCTAGCGGTTTTGTATTACCCCGGCTGTTTCTGTCACCGTGAACGTAGAGTTTGCTCCCTTTTCACTCTCTTATAGAGTAATTAAAAGAAGCTTAGCAAAGGGGTTTGACTATGTCTTGTCTTTGGGTGCGACGACCCCACTTTTTACCCCAGTTAGGCAGCCATGACCACCGTCTTAAGACAAGTTTTATCATTACAGCTTGCTGTAATGTCACCTTATCATCATTATTAGTGTTAAACTAACATTAGTTAGGGTATGTAGCAACGATTTCTTGGAACTATATTATTTAGCACCTAAGTATCATCGTTATTTCCCTAGCGGTTTTGTATTACCCCGGCTGTTTCTGTCACCGTGAACGTAGAGTTTGCTCCCTTTTCACTCTCTTATAGAGTAATCAAAAGAAGCTTAGCAAAGGGGTTTGACTATGTCTTGTCTTTGGGTGCGACGACCCCACTTTTTACCCCAGTTCAGTAGGGAGGCCAAGTGTGCTCACTTTGTGTACAGGTTTAGCGATCCTGCTGTACCTATAGTTATTCTTGTAAGAAGCTCTGCAAGGGGGTGTGATATTTCTTTTTTATGTCTTCGTGGTTTTACGCCCACGCATATCACTTCAGGCTGGTTCTGACCCAAGGCTGGTCCTAAGCATAAATCACCTGTGTTAGGCTGAGTGTTGAGATACCGTAACACTTCTAAAGCTATAGCCATGTTCACAAGTTCTTGCTTCCTTTTTATAGTTTCTATTTGTATATATATACGTTTAATGTCAATATATGTTTCTTTGTTGCGATGTCCTTCGTTTTACAGTGTTTCTTTAATATTGTTGTGTGCACACTATTACCTTGGTTGTACACAAGGGCGATCTTGCTTTGCATAGAGATTTGCTTGCTTCCTTTTTATAGTTTCTATTTATTTGTATATATATACTTTTAATGTCAATATATGTTTCTTTGTTGCGATGTCGTTCGTTTTAGAGTGTTTCTTTGATATTGTTGTGTGCACACAATTACCTTGGTTGTACACAAGGGCGATCTTGCTTTGCATAGAGATTTGCTTGCTTCCTTTTTATAGTTTCTATTTATCTATATAATAATACGCCAGTTCCGTGTGTCTGTAACAGGCAAAGTGGATGTGTTGTTTTTTCTAAAGAAACAGCCGCGGTAACATGTCACTTTTGCTAAACTTTTATTTTTATTCTGTCTTTTGTGTGCTTTTTGAAATTGATTTAAAGTTTTTGTTTTAAAAAGTCACGGTTAATTTATTTTATTGTTCTCATAAAAACCTTTGTGTAATGATGTAAACTTTATTACACAAAATCACGGGTAATTAATTTTTATTATTACCTTAAGCACGTGTCTATTGTCTACTGTTATATGAAAAACATATTGGTTTTATTTGTTCCCGCTTGAATGAAATTAACAACAAAACGTTTTGACGAAAAGAAAAATTAATTTTATTGCATGTTAATATAAATTTACCGTGACAATGACTCTTAAAATGTTGAACCTACCAAAGTTTATTTTTTCGATACCTCTTCATACTGTGATATGAATTAATAATTCGCCTCTTAAACAAAAAGATTCTTGTTAACATTTATAACGCGTTTAGCCCAATCATTAAAAATTTACGAAATTATACATCAGCATATAAAATCTACTTAATCAAAAGTTCATGACACGAATCAGTTTGACAAAAAATCTGAAGTTTTTAAATAACACTGTCAATAATTGCAGTTTCAATGTACTCCAGGTGCTTAATCACAACCTCTGAACTTACGATTCTCGATGTTTCTGTTCTTGACACTTGAGTACAGTGCTTTGTTCAACAACATTTGCTCACCTTTTACTAGAACCCAATCAAAATTAATGTCACTAAAAAAAGGTATTGTAGTAGATCGAAAAGCAAAATATTTTGCAGTAAATGAAGTAAGGTTGCATTTTATCGCATAAGGAGGTTTTGTATATATCTGTTCTGCAACAAGATCTTTGCTAGAGCAGGTCTGTTTGGCGAAGACGGAGAAACGAGATTTCAAATCAACTTTGTTCTTTCTGCATTTTGTGTCATTTAGATTAACTTTATAATAGCTCCAGGCGCAAGAGGCTATGGGAATTATGCTTATTTCCGGGTTTGTCATGAACAAATTAATATTTTAAATGCTTTAAAGTAAGAAACTTTCGCGATTTCAAAGAATAATTTTTGCGAATGATCATTTCAATGATTTTTCGCGATAATTTACCTTCGCAACAGGCAACTGTCTGGAAATAGCGTGTAAAAGCATCATAATACCATCACCGATTTAAAAGCCCGCATAATTATGAATCGATTAAAAGACTTGGTTAACGAGTATTACAAAGCCTTACACAATACGGCTGAGAGTGGTATAGGGGATTTTTTTTATCTTACGAAAGAAATTTCAGAACCTTTTTTAGATTTTTCGCGGGGCTAACTTTCGCGATTAAGGCCAAAAAACTCGAAAGTTTCTCTATTTTAGTTCCAACCACCCGGTTTGAATGTGGTTGAAGGTGGTTAGCCGATTTGCCCCGAATCAGGAATACCAATAACATTGTGGTTTCAATTACTTGAAAATAGATAAATTTGCGTGGTAAGGCCAAAAACCCGCATTTTATTCCATATCCCATTCTCAAGTAAACAGAGAACAGCAGAAAATCTATGAAATAGTATAGAATCAATAAAGGAAAACTTTAATTTTGTGATGGAATATATACAAGGTTGATCTTAGATATCATTCTTTAGATAAAAATTACTTGTTAGCGATTGCGCAATTATATAATCGCGGCTAAATGTCTTCGTGGTCTCAGTAGGACGTCATTTTTTCTTTTCTTTTGTTTTGTAATGTATAAATATTGAGTAACAAATGGACCAAGTTTCATATATATAGCTTTTGTGGTTCAGAATTTATTGCACCTAAAACAGTGTAGGTAAATATTCAATATTTAAAGATTGGGAAACAGGGTGCAAGTATCCGGGACTAAAAGTGTTAAAGTAGCAGCTGGGTTTAAGTATTTCCCAGGCGATTTTCCAAAACCTCTTGTTAAGAACTATAAGCGAAGTCGTGACAAAGCAAGTTTTACCAGACAAGAAAGTTGATTAAACACTTGGTACGATGGAGTAGAAGATGCATGTTTAGTTTGAAAACATTTTAACAACATAAAATACTTCTTGCCTAATGTTCCACAAGTATCATCTAGGGATAGAATAAATAACAATAGTGTAGTAGCATAATGGCATATCTTTCGTTTTTGATTGCCTGTTCGTTTTTGATTGCTGAAAATTACACGTGATTTAATTGATAATACAACAAATCGTTACAATAATATACTCAGGCGTGATCCTAGCGAAGGCTTCACCCTTTTACTAGCGGGTTGGCCTTGTGCCCTGGATGAAAACCTGTCTCTCGCCTGATCCAAAATGGGAGGACTGATACATTATTTTGACAGGACGAAAACCGTGGGTTGCTCACACGGCCTTTGTGGCAATAAAATTTTATACATAGATATGTTTTGCAATGTCATGTTAATGGGTGTCATTTTCATTAATAATAACGTTCGTGCTTCGAGGCTCGTTACTGCGTGCTAATACGACTTCAGTTGCTCACTTGATGACGGTAAAGTACAATCGTTCCAAGTAAGTCCCATGGCGATTTGATGAAGTGCGTGAAAATAAAAAATAATAAACTGTGTTAAACATGTAACATTTAATGATATACAATTGTAGTTAACTTTCCAGCAAAATGAAAGATCGAGGAATATAGCATGTCAAGCATGGCTTATATATGATAGTTATTGCGCATGCGTGCGTGCTGCGCACTGCGCATGCGTAGCGAAAGCGATAAACATTCGTGCAGAACCGTCAAGAAACTCGATTTCCGAGAATCTTCGATTGTAGGAAATCCCGCAAATGTATCGTGTATGAAATATGTCTTTCCTATTACAAGCATTACCTACAAATGCCTCGCAACGTTAATTTATAAACATCCCGTAAATTACGTTATTTGTAAGCAGAAAAAAAAAACTATTTACCTAGCTTCGCGTTCCTCTCTGTCCTCATTTTAATTTTTAAAGAATTAAAACCAAAACGTTGCAGTAATGGCTTTAATCTTACGTTAGTTGAAAACAGTTCCTTCAACTCTGCAGAACATATTGGCTTTGTAGAGTTGATAACATGATAACACTCCTCTCGAATAACCGCTAGATCTTGATCCGTATGGCCTGTTGAGGAACATTCACTAAATAAGTCAGACAACGGTTCAATTGTAGAAGGCGGTTCAATCGTTGACTCGATCTCAACATCGGTCTCAACATCTCAAAGTCTGGGTCGTTATTAGGAACCACTTCATCCATAACTTTATCTTTTTCGGCATCGTTTTCGTCAGCTCCTTCAGTTTTCTCTTTCCCCGTTTTTATAATGTACCGAACCTATAAAAAAACAGGTTGGCTAAAACAAATTCAAATTGCAGTATATGCATGTTACCTGTATGGGTGTACCCTTATTAAAAAGTGGACGACTCGTAGCGAAAATACGGTATTAATATGTTTAAGTAGGGGAGTTTGTGATACGCTTAATGCACATTTAGAAAAAAACTAGTTTAACTTTACCTCATTACATTATTGTCACAGCAAAAAGAGACATGGTTGACAAAATTAGTTGGAGACATCTACGTACCTTGTCACGAAGCTTAATTTCGTCCCAATGTTTCAAGAAAGTGTGACTTTCCATTTTTTTTCTAACATCGTCTATGGTGACCGATCCACTTTTGCTCGGGTTGGAAATGTGTTCGAATTTTCTTTCGCAGTCTTGCACCTGTTTCCGCCACCGACTTCTTTTTTTCAACAAGAAAATATTCTTTTCTAGCCGTTTTGATGTCGTGATTCATCAAATCGGCAACAGGCTGTCTCAACTCTGGTGCGTTGTGGTGCACTGTGGTTGCCATCATCTTTCTTAACAGAGTGGTAGTGATGTTTCTTTCCAGGTCAACACCAACGCTGGCCTTCCAAAACTTGTTTATTTGCGTGCTGACCATTGATCCAGCCATTTTCTTGCAACTCCAGCTCACAAAAACTGGACACTCAGCATGAAGAATGATGCACTTAAGCGATTTCGCATGTGGTGGACAAACATGCGCAGATGACGCATGACTACTTCCTCTATGGATAACATTGCAGGCCCAGCAGTCGCTGCAGTTTTATGGTCCTTAACGGAGATAATGTATGAACCATCTGGTTGTACCTCCTGTGCATCAAACTCTTTCATTGTCATGTTGCTGATGGCTCCTGCTCTGCTCGCATTTCCCAACACAATGTACGTTATAAGATAATCACGCACATGACAATATGACCTACGACTTGGAGGTAACTTGCTACAAGCCGCACTCGATAAGATCTTAATTGATTCTTTCTTGTGGTCTGAATTGTCCACTTTGACAATTTCCTGCGGAGTGGGCAACTTCGTAAGGTCTTCGAGCTGTTTGCCATGTTTTTCAATCATGATTTTTTTGTGATAGTTGCGACACCACTGATTAATCACACTTCTCATGGAAGTAACTATGCTCGTGGACACCTTAACAAATTCAGGCTGAGTTATCATTACATAGTCGTAAAATATCTTCACAGAGCCCAAATTTGTTTTTATGGTGCCAGGTTTTCTTCCTTTCGCTTCAAAACGGCTGACCCAAGTGTTTAGTTCTTTTCGACAAAACAATTTTTCATAATGTTTTCCAGATGTATCCAAAAAATGTAAAATGTTCATAACTACATCTCGATGCTGCAGGGCTGATCGCACTGGTCTCAATCCACCATCCACGCTTTTTAACCACTCATAGAATTCGTTCATGTCGTCCTGCTCTTCCTTAGATGTCATGATGACTTTCTCGTCATAATCCTCGTAGTCGACGTCAATTTCATCGTCAATGTCGTCAGACAATGACTGGTCACTATAATAGTAATATAGTAGAAATATAACCTCAGTTTAACAAAAAATTATATCGAGTAAAGATTGGAGGCAGTTGAACAATTGAAATTTTTGACTACGAAATTCAAAATAAAAAATCTTAGTAATCTACTACCGCGCTAAGTGATAAACACTTATCGTAATTCGCTCGTTTCCTCCAAATTTTCTATTTCCGCTAAAATTTTCTCTCCACGGGAATTGTCTTCCCTCTGAGGAGTTTCGTGCGCTTGGTTAAGATCCTTTTCAGTCTGACAAGGCGTTTCTTCTTCTCCTCGACAAACAGGCGCATTTTCCTCCTCATTGTTTACTCCTGTCTCCTGTCCCGGTACATCCACATTTACTAATACCGATTCCTGTAATTTTGTTTTAAACATGTCACCGACTAGATGATGGAGTTCCCTTAAATGATTGTCCATTCTGAGAACCACTTTTTGACAATGAACAAATGAACAGCGACGTGGCAAATGAATTCTTTTAGGTTGCTTTCTCTCGGACTCTTCCACTCTCTTTCTTTTTCGGTTTAAACCGAATTCCAACCTTGCTCCAGCGGCTTTATGTTCCGGCCAATTGTGAACTTTCATTAAATGTTTCTTTAACATTGTGCGCGAACTAGAAAGTACAAACAACAACACAATTAATGATACAATCAAGAATTTTATGCCTTTATGCTGCTCCAATTTGTAACAAAATTTACTTTCTTAACATATTTTAAAAGTACTAATTTGTTACCTGCCACACACAGGGCAAACTATTTGCCGTCCTTTTTGTTCTGGCTGACTCGTTGGCTTGACTTGACTTTTTTCTATCTCCATATCGTTGTTGATATGACAAAAGGGTCAATCTCAAAATCAGCATTTCGGGAAATAGCAAAACAAGTTTTTTTTAACCGTTTTTTTTTAATTTCTTTTGTCTCGCAAATGCACCAGTTACCATTTAAATGAATTATGAGGGTGACAGTTTTAACTTTCTTTTGCCTATTGTCTAGTTGTATTCTTCATGATGGATATGGAGGAATGGGTCCTAGTTAAGAGATTGGCCCTTTTTTCATGTTTCACTATAGAAAATTCTTTGAGGTTTGCCTTTTTGCATAGAAGTATGTTTTGCCTAAAAGTTGTCAAAATATGCTTAAAAAGGTCTAATAAAGGAACTATAAATCAAAAAGCAGTTCTTAATACTTTAAACGAGATAATTAACCGAAAAAACGAAAATTACAAGGTCTTTATAAACTAAACTGGAAAAGTAAATGTCATAATGAATGTCACTCGTTTTCTTCTTCTTCTTCTTCTTCCTCTACCTCACTCTCAGAAGAGAAACTCTCCTCGACCTCTTGGTCTGGACATAGCAGATCTTTATAAAATTGATGGTGGGGGGTTGGGATGGTTAGGTCATTGCAAAGTTTCAAAAGATCCTCATGCTTGGCTTTAGATATTAGAAGTTTGCTAGTGTAAGCTTTTGGTAAAGTGTAACCTGAGGCCTCTGAAGCTACATTCTGGCGCATACTTCGAATAACCTTCATTTTTTTGAACGATGTGGCTTGATCATATGTGACTTTGTATAGAATGGTGTCTGGTTGTTCCTTTTCGAACCGCATCCAGGTAATACTCCCATCATTGTTCCATCTGACTTTTTGGCCATCGTCATCTTTATTGACATTTGTCACTTTCATATCCTGCTTCAACTTTTTCAGGTCAAGGATGTCAGTGTGTTCCAAGTTTTCAACAAAATAAGGATTTCTCCTGGCAATTGATGCTACAACAGTCCATCCATAAGGGTCGTATATCTGCAATCCACCTTGAAAAACAAAAGTAAACTTGAATACTGATATAAAATTTTAAATAGATCAGTGCTGTACTGATAACATAAAGCTCAGTATTTTAATCGTTTCTACGTTACTAGAAATGCATGCATGTTGAAGTTTGAAGAATGTTCATGTTCGATTATAGAGAATAATGTTAACTTTGTTTATATAAAAAACTGGTAGATAAGAGGTATACCTGACTTTCGCTCGATAGCTGAGTGCATCGAGTCCACTTCCATGTGAGAGTGCCCTTGAACCATGAAAATATAGTCGATTGATTTGATGGTTTTGTGGTTATGTGCCATATACAATAACAAGGCAGCTATGTATTGATTACGGTTTTGACCTCCACACGTGTCTGAAAACATTACCACTTCTTTACCATGAAACTGTTCCAAATAGCGGTGGATAGTAGTACCAATCTCATTACTTCCTCGTTTTCCTTCACTTTCATCCCAGATGTAGCACTTTTCCGTTTTCGTGACTAAATTGAAGGCAGTAGAGTTATACGTACACAACTTCCTCATGTAGAAAATTGTGCTGACTTTATCACATGGTGTATACAACACGGCTTCAAGATCAAAATTGAATACAAGTAGACTGGCATCTTCTTTTCCTCTTGTCTTGTAAGCTAGTTTCAGGTCCATCACGTTCTTGTTGTTACTGATGTGGGTTTGCTGGGTTGCTTCTAATTTTGCTTTTTCTTTGGGATTACTTCTAGTATATTTAACACAGATTTTGCATTGGTCTTTTTTTGGTTTATGTATCGCTATATTTTGAGATTTAACAATTTCTTTGTAAGTACTAAGCGCTACAGGATCGTTGACACCCTCCTTTTGACAATCAGCTAGATACAGTCTATGCATTTTGATTACAGTTAGTTTGGAAAAGTTTGTGGTATCTTCGATGTAGATTTTTTGGCTTGATTTCCGCACATAATGAGCAGGGACTTTAGGGAATGAGTTGATATGTGCCAAAACCTGTTTTCGTCTCACATCAGTTAGTTTGTGTTTTGGAGTCTGTTGACCTCTGCTATCCGGTTTGCTGAAGCCTTGAGTTGCATTTTGACGGGTATATCGAACAAACTTTCTAGTTACTTGTAACGTTGATAAGAAAACGTTTGCACAGACTTCAGCTTCTTCATTGTTAGTTTTACTGAGGAAGTACACAGGAGTTTGGTTTCTTCGCGAATTCTCTCCCTTCTTTGTTGTTCTTTGGGCAGGATCTTTTGTTGAAGTCATCGCGAGAATGTACTGTCTCCTTTCGTTGTCTGAACGAATACTCCAATATCGCTCATATAAAAGATTTCGATCCTCTATGGTGAAAATTCTTGCACATTTGTTCTTGCACTTGCATTCTACCCATTGCATTGGTTTTCTTGCTGGCATCGTCTTTCCCTTTTGGGTTGTGTATTCTTTACCTTCCAACTTGAGTCGCTTTCTTGCTTTTTTTTTGTTCAGTTTACCGCGCTTTATGGTTTTTTGTGGTGTTCCTTCACAAGGAGCTTGGATTAAAGCTGTCCACTCGTGGTAAACTTTATCCTCGCGAAACTGACATACTTCCCCACATACAACATCACAACCTTCTTGAAAATGGCTCTTGTAACCAACAAGAATGTATGCAGGAATAACCAATTCCAAGGCGGCTTCTGGACGTCTTGGCTGCATCTGAAATTGTTTTTGCGGCTTAGTGGTATGTCAAAATAGAAATATATGTGTGTGTGTGTGTGTGTGTAATAAGCACTTACCTTATTAGTGTGTATGTATGTGCATGTGTGTCTGTGTGTACTTGTGCAGGTGCATACACTTACTTTCACTTGAGCATATTTCAGGTCCCAGGCAATAAACGTTCCCTCAGTGTGTCTGTCCTCATCAAAGTGCTCCCACTGTTTAGCATCAATTACAGAGACTATTTCAAACTTTCTTTGAGTATCTACCAAGGGTATGTTGTGGACAACATCTGCTCCAGGAATCAACTTCCCAACAAACAGCTTACGATCCTGATCCATCAAATAATACAACCTTTCACTGGCCGCTGGTGTGAACTCTGTATCATCTTCCTATATGAAAAGGATAGATCTAAGTTTACAGCAAGACATCAAAGATTTTAAGGGATATGACACAGGGTTTTTTAAATCAACTTTAGAAAATACGCCCACAAAGGTTGATTTTAAATTGGGATAATAAAAAGACAGGAAAGATGTCAATGTAAATTTTGAAATTACAAAACAAGGAAAGTACGTGCCTCCGCTCTTTCATTTTCTTCATCTTCGTCACTGCTTTCTTCTTCCACTGGTTTCCATTCCTCATCTTCGTTCTCCTCACTATCTTCCTCGTCGTTTTCATTTGAATTCACAATCCTGGCATTGCCACCAGGATGTAATTCAGCTTTAGCAACATATGATTTAGTTCCATCATCAAATACTATTTTGCAACTACCAGAAGCAACTGAATGTATGACTCCATACACCTTTTTGTCTTCACCACAACTTGTTGAGAAACGGTTTTCTGGTGCAGATTTTGGATCATCAAAGTAGGTTGCATCGACCCAAACATGCTCACCAGAGACAAAGTCTTGAATCTGTCGACAACGTAGTTTTGCAATTTCTGCTGCCATAAAACTTTTTAATCTAATCTAAACTGCAGAAACACTTCTTTTTACCTAAACATTGCAATGCAATGACTTCTCTAAACCTAGGAAATCTAACTTACTAGCCTAAACAATGTAATGACTTCTTTAAACCTGAAAAAAATAGAACATCAATGTTGGGCCAATCTCAGCATTAGGGTTATAACCTGGTGACAAAGTAAAGAAAGCATTTTGACAAAAAGGTCAAAGTAGAGATTGGCCATTATGTGAAACTTTAACAAATTTTGAAAAAAGGGCCAATGTAGGATTTGGCCTTTTTGTCATAATTCAACATTATGATTATTGAGATTGGACCACATCAAATACAGAAGACCTGTGAGATTAGCTCTTTAAGTCCCGATGCAGATGAAAGAACTGGATCTTCTTGTTCAGATTCAGCAATAAAAAATTTTGCCGATTTTGAGATTGGCCCTTTCGTCATATCAACAACGATATGTAACTATAAATATATAAACACAACGAATGTCATCAAATTCAAATAATTGTATACTCAAACGACGATGAGTGCAAAAGATCACCAACAGCAACAACATCAAGATAATAGAAATTACCTTTCTCGCAGACTTAATATCTTCCTTGTCAATTAGTTTGTGCAATTTCTTTTTTGTTGCAGGACTAATATTTGACTCAGGTTCTTGCTCACTTGATACACCATTGTCTGTTGACTAAAAGAACAAAAATATCAAACATAGTCCCACTAAACTGTGACAAAGTAACACTTTTCCACCTCGCAGTTTTAATGCCCAAATGTAGAGAAAATAGTACCTCTTTAACGCTCTCTGTTTCAACAGGTTGTTGTTCTTTATTTGATACACGATTGTCTGTTGACTAAAAGAACAAAAATATCAAACATAGTCCCACTAAACTGTGACAAAGTAACACTTTTCTACCTCAGCAGTTTCACTGCCTTAATGTAGAGAAAATAGTACCTCTTTAACGCTCTCTGTATCCATAGGTTCGTGTTCTTTATTTGATACACGATTGTCTGTTGACTAAAAGAACAAAAATATCAAACATAGTCCCACTAAACTGTGAGAAAGTAACACTTTTCCACCTTAGTAGAGAAAATAGTACCTCTTTAACGCTTTCTGTTTCAACAGGTGGTTGTTCCTTATTTGATACACGATTGTCTGTTGACTAAAAGAACAAAAATATCAAACATAGTCTCACTAAACTGTGACAAAGTAACACTTTTCCACCTCAGCAGTTTCAATGCCTTACCTCTTTAACGCTCTCTATATTAACAGGTTCGTGTTCTTTATTTGATACACGATTGTCTGTTGACTAAAAGAACAAAAATATCAAACATAGTCCCACTAAACTGTGACAAAGTAACACTTTTCTACCTCAGCAATTTCAATGTCTAAAAAGTACCTCTTTGTCACTCTCTACACAGGCATGGTTCCCAATACAGCTGTCACAGTACCAACCATAATTTATAACGCATTGCGTAGCTGGACATGAACTTAATGTATTGCTTGGCTGCATGCAGAAAGAACACTATAATGGTAACAGAAGTTAAATTAAAATTAAGTAAGATACGACAATAATTTCTTGGTGGAAATCTATTGCCTGGTTTGCCAATGTTTAGTTACAATCCTCCTTATCTTAATTATCCTCTCAAACATAAAAAGACGTGCAAGCTTTGACTTCTCTTACAGCTTTCAGACAGTTTACTGCTCGCTAAAATTTTGCTTATATTGCCCACACTCCTCAGGCCCAGTTTTGCTGCGTTTTCTGAATATATTATATTCAATGTAACCGCATAATTAGAGTAGGGACACAATACTATACTAACCTTGTCTTCGCCGTCCAAACAGGCATCATCATTTACATCACTGGAATATTTATGAAATCCCAGAAGTTCTTTAATGTTTTTATTTTCAAGAAAATAATAAATGTTTTTGTCGTCTATGTTAAATTTCTTTTTAATAACATGCTTCACAGTTTCTGGAAGAAGAACCTATAAAAACGTAATAACAAAATATATACATTGTAGTTGTCAATCCAATACCAATAAAGGAAGATGAGATAAAAAAGAAAATGTTATAAAAAGACTTTTATATAAGCAGCTTATCTTGCTTCATTTTTTTGTGCAAAGATATGTAACAAACAGGGTGTTTCTGGAATATTAGTTTTAATCACAATTGAATATTTGTAAAGTTGTGCTCACAAGTTGCATGTCAGGGGCGTATGTAAATGCAAATGGCATATCGTCCTTTAAGCATTAAGATGAGCAGTTTTTAGAAAAGCAGCATGTAATATAAAATACATAACTTACATTCCACACATAATCATTAGAAGCGTCAACAAACTTTTTCTGGATAGTTTTCACAATGTCTAAAGTACGACTGTCATCACCTGGCACAACACATTCTGAAGGGTTTAGAAATTTTAATCTTCCCATATTCAAATGATATGCTCCAGGTCCGTAAAATATACTATGTCTCTGTGAGAATACTTGACCAGAGAAAATTTTATTTAGATAGTCAACAATAAGGTTGACTTGTTCAACCCAAACGGCATTATCCATTAGTAGCAGAGTTTCCCTCATAGCCTTTATATCTTGATCCTGTAGCATACCTAACGCACAAAAGAAATCCATGACAGGTTTAAATAAACATTACAGCAATATAGTTCAAGCATGTAAAATAGGGATTTTTTCTTCGTAAAATCCCTTCTCTTCAAGCCATAGGATTTGTTTATCAAAAAGTCTTAACCTTTTTATTCACAGAAGTAAAAAAAGACGTATGCAAAAAGGTTTGAATGCATTTTTTATGACACATATGAAATGTTAGAACGTAGATCTGTTGATATGTGTTGTGTTCAGGAAGTCAGGTGGAGAGGAGCTTCAGTGAGATTTGTGGAAGGTAGGAGGGCAAGGTATAAGCTTTTTTGGATAGGTAATAGTGATGGATATGGAGGAGTTGGCATATTCGTTGCAGAGAAGTGGGTAGAAAAAGTAATAGATGTTATGCGTGTTAATAGTCGTATTATAGTGATAAAGTTTTTGATAGGTAATAGGATTGTCACTTTTCTGTCAGTATATGCTCCACAGTGTGGACTCAGTGAAGAAGATAAAGATAAGTTTTATGATGAGTTAATAGCAGTCACATCGAAGTTTGGAGACACTGAACTTGTCATGGTGGGCGGCGACTTTAATGGTCATGTTGGGAAGTCATCTGAAGGTTATAGAGGTGTGCATGGAGGCTATGGATTTGGGAGCAGAAATAAGGAAGGGGAGAGATTGCTTGAGTTTGGAATGGCAACGGACATGGTGGTTTGCAACACATCATTCAGTAAGAGACAGAGTAGGCTGAAAACATATGAGTCAGGTGGTTGTAAGACACAGATAGATTACTTCCTGGTTAGAAAGCCAGACAAGAAAGTGGTGAAGGACGTGAAAGTTATATCGGGGGAAGAGTGTGTTTCCCAGCATAGGTTGCTGGTTTGTGATATTATCTTGAAGAGTGTAAAAGAAGCCCCGTCCTAAAGTCTGGAAGCTGAAGGAAGAGATTGTAGCAAGACAATTTAGTGCAAAAGTTCAGCAGTTAGCCCACAATGGTCAATGTGGTAGTGACAATGTTGAAAGTACTTGGACTACTTTGAAGAATTGTCTTCTAGAAGCTTCTGATGATACCTGTGGGTGGACGAAAGGACCAGCTAGACATAGACAGACCTGGTGGTGGAATAATGAGGTTGACCAGTGTATAAAGGAAAAGAGGAAACTTTGGAAAGAGTGGAAGTCAGGTGGTAGTAAAAATATTTACTTAGAAGCTAAGCGTCGTGCTCGTACAGCAGTGTATAAGGCAAAATCAGAAGCAGAGAGAAACAGATTTGCAGATGTGTTAAGAAGGGAAGACCAGCGCAATGAGGTATTCAAGATAGCAAAGCAAATGAAGAAGACTAGACTAATCAAGATGTTGTAGGTGAGAAGTGTATACGTAATGATGAAGGTGTTTTGGCTAGCACAGAGGAGGAGAAAAGGGTAGCTTGGAAGAATTATTATCAGAGGTTGCTTAACACTGAGTTTGATTGGGATGAGGATAATTTGTCTGATGATGATGTTGTAGAAGGACCAGCTATGCAGATCAAGACAGAATGGGTAGTGGAGGCTATTAGGAAATTGAAGATTGGCAAGGCTGCAGGAGTGTCAGGTATTGTTGCAGAGATGGTAAAAGCATCTGGATATATTGGAGTTGAGCTTATTACAAGTCTTGCTAATCAGATTATAAAGGATGGTGCTATTCCGAGTGAGTGGCAGTCGAGTGTAATAGTGAATTGTTTCAAGGGCAAGGGTGATGCATTAGAAAGAGGTAACTATAGAGGTTTGAAGTTGGTTGATCAAGTAATGAAAGTTATTGAAAGAGTGATTGATAAGTTACTTAGAAAAAGAATTGATATAGATAAGATGCAATTTGGTTTTGTTCCAGGGCGTGGCACTACAGATGCAATATTTTTACTCAGACAGCTTCAGGAAAAGTATTTAGGAAAGAGAAAGAATCTCTATTTTGCCTTTGTAGATTTAGAGAAAGCTTTTGATAGAGTGCCATGTAAAGTTATTTGGTGGGCTATGAGAAAATTAGGTGTGGATGAGTGGCTAGTTACGATGGTACAGTCTATGTACAGCAATGCTAGAAGTTGTGTCAATGTTGGTGTACATCAGGGTTCTGTACTTAGTCCTTTGTTGTTTGTTCTAGTCTTAGAAGCGCTGTTGATGAAGTTCAGAACAGGTTGTCCATGGGAGTTATTGTATGCAGATGATTTGGTTCTCATAGCAGAGTCGATGGAAGAATTAGTTAAAAAGTTTGAGAAGTGGAAGAAAAGACTAGAAGAGAAAGGGCTAAGGGTGAACACAGCAAAGTCTAAAGTCATGATTAGTAGCATTGCAGCCAAGTGTGACCTTGTAGTTGGAAAGTGGCCTTGTGGAGTTTGCAGGAAAGGGGTTGGTAGTAACTCAATTTTTTGTCAGACTTGCAAGTATTGGGTACATAAGAAGTGCAGTAGTATTGGTGGAAGGTTAAGAGCTGACATTCAGTTTGTATGCAAGCGTTGCAAAGGTGAGATTATAGAGAATGAAGTATTTCCAGCTTTAATGATGTACAACAGTGGCTCGTTAGAGATAGTTGAGAACTTCTGTTACTTAGGTGATATGTTGGGCAGTGAAGGGGGTGTTGGAAGAAGTGTTACTTGCAGGATAGGTTCTGCTTGGAAAAAGTTCAGAGAGTTACTGCCTTTGTTGACTAGCAGAGTCTTGTCAATTGAGGTAAAAGGGAGGTTGTATGAGCCTGTGTAAGAAGTGTTATGTTGTACGGTAGTGAGACATGGGCAGTGAAGCAGGAAGATCTTGACCGTTTAGAAAGGAATGATATGAGAATGGTTAGGTGGATGTGTAACACCAGTCTGAGAGACAGAAAGAGTTTAGATGAGCTAAGAAGCAGGCTAAGTATCCGTAGAATTAAAGATGTTATCCAGATAAGAAGATTGAATTGGCTGGGGCACTTTGAAAGAATGGAGGAGGATAATTGGGTAAGAAAGTGTAGAGACTTGATAGTTCCTGGGGCAAAGCCCAGAGGCAGACCGAGAAAAACTTGGCAGGAGGTTATAAGGACAGACTTGATACAGAGGAAGTTGAGTTTAGATCTAACACAGTCTAGATCAGATTGGAAGAGGGTCATTAATATACCCCGTCCAACCCATGCTAGCATGGAAAACGGACATTAAGCCGAGAATGATGATGACATATATTTAGGACTTTACCACCATCTTCCACCACAGTTACTGCACTATCAACTTGACGATTGGAATCAATTTGCACAGTTGTAGTCATTTCCTTTTCGACACTTGGGTCAATAGTAACTGTTGCTATTTCTGCTTCTATCTGAACATGTTCCAGGGTGCAGAAGTCAATATCTATGAGAAGATATAAAAAAAACTGTTTTTTTAAGAATTTTAATTTTCAAAAGCTAAAACATTCATAATCATGTGTATATAAATAAAAACCTTATTTGTCTTAATACTGCAAAATATAAAAATTGTCATTAGGTCAGCATGACCCTAATTATTTACCCACCAAGGTCTTCTTCAACTGAATCAGGTGCAGAATTTTTATTAGTCTGAAAAAAGAAAGTAATAAAATTTAATATTACTAATTATTGCATTATAAAAGCCGTGCAAATTTTTAAATTTCTTAGTAATAATAATAAAAGATGTATACCTTTTGTTTTGACTGCTTTAGCTCATTAAGACAAAAAGGCATGTTGGCACCTTTTACCTATGGCAGAAAATAAAACAAAATTTAGGTAGTGTACAAAGAAAACAATGCTGAACGACACACTAAAACTCATATCTTTATATACAAAAGAATCATATACAGCCTAATTTAGGCATCACACAACTATGTCTTGAAAATAACTGTGGGATTGTTGGAGTGTTTGAGACAAAAAATAACCACTTATTTGGAAGACAGACATACAATTTTTAATGGAGCAAGATAAATTAATTTTGGACTACCAGGTAATCTAAACTTTCAAGTTAAGCCGTCTTTTAGCAAATTTACAAAGTACTACTTCGTCTATAGCCTTCTTTATAATGGCTTAAAAAACATACAACTACGGCCCATAATGTGCCGTTGGAAACATAAAGGTAAATTTGTGCCTTCATGCTTCTCTTGGAGAAGCATGAAGGCAGTGTGGGAAAGGAGCAGCGCCTTCATGTTCGAGAACAAGACCCCTTATTTAACAAAAGGTACCTCAGATCTTATTTTATATTATTGTATATACCTTTCTCCACGGCAATCCAGAAACTCCATAGGAGTATCTCAGTTCCATATATGGTTTTAGATCACACAGTGCAAATAAACAAAGATGATTTCTCTCATCCAGCTCCACAGCTTTCATGCAGCAATTGGGTGTTTTGGAGTCATTCACATACTTTCCCATACATGATGACTTAGTTGCATCAATGCTAAAAAAATTGTTAAAGAATTAGTATTCTTAAAAAACATTCAACATATACAGCAAAAGCGAAAATATATTTGTCTATATACCATATGTTTCCAAAGATAAATGATCCTTCATCTTCATTGTACATATCCATTCGCCGATCACCTTCTGTGGTTGTGATTAATTCACCCTTGTATTCTAACGGGAATGAGCCCTTTCGATAAGCTTGTGTGGCGAATACACCATAGCCTAAAATAAAAAAAGTTAAAAAAGCGAAGTGTAAGTTATGGTCCTTTTTTATTGTAATCACCTTTTTGTGACTTGAACAATCATTTTTATAATGATTTACTTAAAATTTAAAATTAAAAACAAGAGGCCTATACCAATAAGGGGCACGCAAAGGCTCGCCCAATTCTGAGAAATAAAAAGCTAGCTTAGACACTAATTGCTCCCCCAATTGGAAAAAAAGTTTTTCTGCCTGAGCAATATCAACTCATCTCACATGGAAATCAATGTTTTCTTTCTTAATATTTGCAGAACCAAAATATATATAAAGAGATAAATAGATAGATTGATTGTGCAACCCTCATGGACGGGGATTAACGCACAATAAACGTGCAGTAAGTAAGTAAGTAAGATAAAAAGAATTCGTGATAAAATATGCGTTTATAACTTATTCTATTTATTCAGATTGCTCGCCCACTTCAAATTATTGTAACCTTGGGGGAGCGATTTATGTAATGTTATTTTCTTATTGTTAGGGGGCCTGGAATATGTTTGCAATTTTTTTTCTTTTCTTTTTTACCTGAATTGTTGGTGGTATACTGATTATATATTATTACTCTATTTTTAACCAGTTAAATATTAGACAGTTTCAGAAAGAATCTAAGCTGCAATCTTTTTAACATCAATAACAAGAAAGTACAGTTAAGTAGAGTTTCGATTTGTACACCTGTAGAATGCTTTGCTGTTTATACATGATTAACTTAAAACTATTTTGTAATTCCCGCTTTATGAACATATAAAAAGATAAAGTAGATGGGTTGGAGCAAATATATAATAGCAATTTACTCACCTATATTTTCATTTATCCAGTGCTTCTCAAATCCTTCAGGATCAGTCATTGAACGGCAGCACTTTTTTGCATCATTTATAGGATCGCTCTTATTATCCCTACGTAACTATATGAAAAAAATGAAGTCTGTATAATTAGTTAACGCTAAAGATCTACAAAAACGTCAAAAGTTTCACAAACCGTTTTTCTTGTCTGACTTTTTTCCATTTTCAAAGTAAAAAACAATGCAGAATGTGAATTCTCCGTAGATATCCCAAAAATCTAAAAGAGATTAAATATTTATATAACATGGAATGGAATTTTAATTTTTCTTTCAAGGAGAAAAACCTAAAATTTTGGGACACATCAAGCAAAGTCTGTTGCATGCCCAAAGCTTTGCTACATAAAATATTTTCATAATCTCTTTAATAATAGCCGTATTCCGTCTGTCTGTTTGTGCGCGAGAAAAACGTCACGAAATGCGTAATATAAAGGACGGGCGATCCCGTGGATTTTTCCACGGGTTAACGGCTAGTCTATATTATAATACCTGTGTGCGTCTGTCTGTCACGCAAAATGGCTACCAATATCCCTTTGATCTTTCCGCGATTTTTATAAATCAGGGGGTTGTTTAATCGAAAATCTTATTATTGATTAAAATATATTAAAGAAATTAATTTATTTCCTTAAAAAATTTAATCATTTTAATTTACTAACCTTAATTAAATAAATAAATTAGGTAATTGAAACGAACGCATTATTTAAATCACCATTTTTAATAATAATTACCCCTGTGATCTCAATCGCCAATTCCGCTCGGGAGCCACAGAAAACAAATAGGACAGTTTTACTGACAGTTTTATTACTTTGTTTTGACCGCTCGCACGTAGTATACCAATCAAAACGCCTAATTCTTTGAAACAACAATCCAAGATTTTCGCGGCCTGGCGATACTAAACGAAGGAACATGATGACAAAGGCCATTTTGGTTTTCAAAGTGATCGTGGCCAGTGCTGGGTTTGAAGGTCTGTTTGTCCTTTTTTGTCTTCTAAAAGCTTTTTATTTTGTAATATTGTTTTCAATATGTTGTTACATGTTCAGATAAATATAGTGTCACGTTTTTTAGCCCTGTATAAATCTTAAACGCACCATTTTTAGGATTTTTGGCTAGGAACGAAGATTTTTAAGGATCATTCTACAGCCACCTAGCTAGCTAGCTGCCCTTAGTTATTACTATTCAGTTTGGTATAACAGCTTTTTATCCTAGCCCATATTATTTATTTCTAGCTAGCTCCTTAGCTACCTCTGGGTACCGTTTGGCTGCAACACAATTCTTAATTCTTATGCTAAAAATAAATGCAGGCAGTTAAGCAGCTACCACTTTTATTACTGTTATGAAAACTCATGCTGCAAAATAAAATTGCTGACTATTTTTTTTTTTAACTAAACAGGATAACGACAGGCGGTTTCCTGGATTTCTTTTAACCGAAGTCCCGATAAAGTTTTTTTAAAAATGGTGTTATGCCTATACTCAGACACGGTTTACCTATACTAAGCGCTTAGTCCAGTGTTAACAAGGGCTGTTTCCTGTGTTTCCGTTTAACCGAAGTTGCAATAACGTTTTTTTCGGAAAAGGCTATTACACCTATATGGATGTGTCACATTGTTTACCTGTACTAAGCACTCAGCTGGGAGTAACATTTCTTTTGAACTTTCACCGGGAACATTCTCAAAAAAATAAAAAAGGTTGGCCAGCTGTTTATGCTATGACGGGGTGACAACGAATTGCAATCTGTGTTTTTATTTCAGCTTAAAATGTGGAATTTTTGAAAAAATTATTACACCGGAAACACCATAAATTGTGTGTACTTTACTCAATTTACTACATACTATATACCTGTACTAAAGCGCTTTACCTGAATGTGTGGCACAGTTGACGGTTCTTATTAATCACTCATTCTGGTGTTCAACGCCGGGTAACACAGTTACTTGTGGCTTAACTCTGCGTTTCAACAGAGTGTATCCTGTGTCATGATTAATTTGTTAACGTTTACTGCCACTTATTCTGCAAAATAAAATAATATTGACTAATTTTTTTTGCTATGATGGGGTAACTACGGGTTATAAACTGTGCTAATAGGGTATTACGTGCTAACAGGGTATTATGCATAAACACGTGCAACTAAGCGCTTAGTCCAGTGTTAACGACAGGCTGTTTTCTGTGTTTATGTTAAATCAAAGTTGTGATAAATTTTTTTTTGGAAAAAGGTATTGTACCTACATGAATGCGCGACATTGTTTACCTGTACTAGAGTGCTCCACCTGAATGTGTCGCACAGTTTACGGTTCTTATTAATTGCGCCACAGGATTTTTAAATGCTGGGTAACACATTTACTTGTGGCTTACCACGGCGTGCGACGCCGGGTCCTCGGCTAGTTTAACATATTACCTTAATCGGAGAAACTTTCACTAGTCAAAAAACTTGCAAAGATTTTTGGATAAACTTTCCTGAATATACAAATAAAGTCCCACAACTCTTTTTACCTCAAGGTTTGTTTTTCTTTTGTTACAATATGTCAACAGAATTTAAAGCACTGTTTTGCATTTCGAGAATAATTCATGAGAGATCGGGAGAATATGCCTTTTTAGAGTTAGTGTAGGCATATTTAATTTTGCCACGAAGTGGGAAGCATACAAGAAGTGCTAAAAAGAAGAGGCACCATTCCTGGCACTTTTTTTTTTACATTTGTGTATCAGTTTTAAAACCCCTAGACCTTGTATAGTTTATAGTTCGCGAATTTCATAATCACCTTGGATTTAACATGTTTTGGAACTTCATAAAATTTCACTACAAAACAAGACCAGAGAGGCTTATAATATTATCCTTACACATAAGAATAACTAAAAACATCTGAAGGTAAGCTGTAAATCTCTTAAAAGAGTCTCTACATTATATAAACCAGTATAACTACATAACATAGCTAACTTATTTTAGGAACTTTACTTTGGCCAGCACTGTTTTCATAGATGAGTTCCAGTGTGACGTAATTTGTTTACTCTTTAGCGGGCTCTTAACCTGTGGCATTTGCGTGGCATGAAACATGCTAGAGATGCTAGAGAGACCCTTTCCTGTGGATTTCTTCTCACGGAAACAAAGTTGAGGTTTTTAACTATTATCATAGAGTGTAGATTGATGCTATCTGATTTGTTTATATCTTAACAATACCTTTGTGCGAAAAAATTGACTAAAAATAACCTCGGCTCACCTAGCATCTTGATCTTTTTTCCAGCCACGCAAATGCCAGAGCCGAAGAGCTTAGAATTCATCTATTGTAACTGGGGGGTGGGGGTAGCTGAAGTGTATAGCATAGAGCTAGCTAGCAAGTTCCTGCCTCAGATGAATGTAAAAGTGTAAAATAATTATTTACGTCAAATTCAGTTACAGACTAGGTAGCTATCTACTTAGCTATCTATTTAGCTTGCCAAATATTGACTTTTTTCGTGTTAGGCTTTTATTCTAAAGCTGACAGGATTCTTAGCTAGCTAGCTCTAGACATAAAAAAGTCCCTACCTTTTATTACTACACCTTCTTTTAAAATCCAAATATAATACAAAACAAATTCTTTTCTGTAGATAAAATACAAATTGTATTTAACTAGCAATGTAGCTAAATAGTTAGTATAGACAAAAGAACAAATTCACAAAGTACCACTTCGTCTATCGCCTCGTTTATAATGGCGGAAAAACATACGTCCACGGCCCATAACGGGCCGTGGGAAACATAAAGGCACATTTGGGAAACATGAAGGCGCATTTGTGCCTTCATGCTTCCCTTGAAGAAGCATGAAGGCGCACATATGGAAACATAAAGGCGCAACGTTGGGAAGCATGAAGGAGCAAAGGAAACACTAGGGGCCGTGTGGAGAAGCATGAAGGCATATGAATACTACTACTACTACTACTACTACTACTACTACTACTAATTTATTTGATAAAGTAGGTTGTACAATAAGAGTCAGCATGAGCTGATGTAAACCCTACGAAAATAAAATATCTAACCAACAAAAAATCGTTTTTTGTAAAAAACAGAATACAAAATCCTGGAACGGTGTTGAGTGTTTATTCAAGGATTCTGGATTGTATTGGTGAATGTCTAAAAATGTGTATGAAATTTATAATATATCAATTAAAAAAAACAGTCAACACCACTTGATCATATCCGCAGGAGGGACATACATATTGACACAGGCAGATAGCAACTTGGTAGAATCTGGTAAAAACACGCATTAAAATAAATCGTTATAACTCTTTGGCATTTATGATATAATAAATATTGTAAATTGTATCCACGTCAATGTCAGTAATTAAAAATTAAACAAAATACAACAGGTTTTTTTAAAGATAAGCTTTCGGCTTGAACTCAAGCCATGGTCTTTGTATTGATATGCGTACAGTTGGTAAATTCCCTACTTGATAATTGAAATAAATAACTAAAGTTATATTCTTATTAAGTATGGGTTTGTCCTTTTGAATTAAAAGCTTTCTTTAATCTCCAGAATATAATTAGTGGCATCTGACGTCAAAACTGTAAAATTATCAAAGCTAGCCTGGTGTGACGTTAACCGCAGAGAGTTGGTGACCAGAGGTTCTTTTGACTATAAGATGGGAAATTCCAAGGTGACTTGCTAAGCGTTTCATGCTTTATGGCTCTCATACGTTGTAGCTTTTTTACCTTGGCATTAAAGGATTTGCATAGATAATTTAGGTGGCTGGACCAATCTAGCTTCGTATCAACTAAAATACCAAGGGTTTTATGTTCATCAGTGAAATTAAATCTCCGATTCTCCAAATGGAATTGTCGCATTGGGCCTATAAACTTATTTTTCGATTTTGGTTTTTCCAGCATGAATAACCATTCCATTTGATTTAGCCCAATCATTCAACTCAGTGAGAGTGTTTTGAATTTTTATGATCAAATCATACATTGTTGAAGAGATGCAAAATGCTGTAGTATCATCGGCAAACATTTCCAGATTTCCATTTACAGTGGTTTCAGGCATGTCGTTAGAATGAATGCTATAAAATCTAGGTCCAAGTAGGGATCCTTGAGGCACTCCTTGGACAACAGACATGAGTGGAGAGTTAACTCCAGCGATTAAAGTGAATTGAGTTCGATTGCTCAAGTAATTTGAACACCAGTCAAAAAGATTTCCAGATCTTCCAGAGGCGTGCATTTTAGATTTGAGTGTATGATGACATACACTGTCAAACGCTTTACTGAAGTCCAGAAAAATAACTCCAATAGAATTGTTACAACTCACCTCTGGGTGCCACTCGGTAACATTGAGCATATGCATTTCAGGTGAGTAGCCTTTTCGGAAGCCCCATTGGTGTTCACTAATCAAATTGTGCTTTTCAAGATGGTTGTCAGTCAATGAGCATATAACACCTTTTAAAAGCTTGCTCGGCAGAGAGAGCAGCGAGGTTGGTCTATAGTTCTCACATTTGAGTCTGCTCCCTTTTTGTGATTGCATCGAACCTTTGCGATTTTGTAGTTTGATGGAAATTTGGATGTTACAAAGCTAGATTTATAGCAATGTAATGGATTCCATTCAATACATCATAAGGTTAATAATACATCAATAAGGTTAGCCAAAATCCAAATGACAATCAGCCAATTATTGTCTATAAAAACATCGGTTTTATAAACAAAGGCAACACTTGTTACGCCAACGCCATTTTGCAAGTATTAAGTACCATTCCATCACTCTGGTGCCAGTGTGGGTCAGAATCGTTTCATTTGTCACCTATTGCAAGGTCTATTTCGCTTAATATGGCGAAGCTGAAGCGATCATTGTGACCTGTCGACCCTTCGAATTTTCTCTGGGCCCTTAAATGTCAAATGCACTCTGATGGGAAAGTGGACTTCCAATTTAATACTCAGCAAGACGTAGCAGAGATTTTGTTTGTGGTTTTGGACGCACTTAAGGGATTTTCCCCGATTGTTGCAGATAACATCTCAACTGAAATCTCAATGTCCGTAAGCTGTAACACCTGCCTGTGCACCTCGGTAAATGTCGAACTGCCAATGACATCTAAAATCCAATCTTGTGTCAGCAAATTTTTAGAACAGGAAATTCTAACCGATGGAAACAAGTGGTTTTGTCGGCAATGCTTTGCACATAGAGAGAGTACTAGAGAAACGCAAATCAGCAGGAGTAGTGAAATCTTATTCCTGCATCTTAAAAGGTTTTTAAAACATGGTGAACATCTGGTGAAAGACAACAGAGTTGTTGAATGTGTTTCTTTACGTGAGTCTCCCTAAAACTACCTATCGTCAGTGATACGGATACAATGTTTAATCAGAACTACTAATTGTTAGCAACAATTAATCACTCCGGTACGTTGACCACAGGTCATTATTGGGCGTATGTTAAGGATCGTGCCACAAATTCTTGGTACCACTGCAACGATAGAGCGGTTTGCAAATGCTCCCCACCTATTTTCAACAACAATTCATGTTAATATTCTTTGTTACGTTCGCTGTTGATCTGCTTTTTCTTTCTTTCTTTCTTTTTTTTTCCTTTTTTTTCCTTTTTTTCTTTTTTTTTAATTTATCATTACGTTTATAAAACCTGTACTTCCAGGGTCATGGGGGAGGAAAATGTAAATCCGAGCGGTTTTGTATTACCCCAGCTGGTTCATTCGAACCAGTTTACCGTCAATACCCAGAGGTTAAAAAGTTCAGCTCACTCTCCTCTGGTAACTTATAAGAAGCTTAGCAAGGGGGTTTGCTTTCAGCTTGTCTTTGGGTGTAACGACCCCACTTTTTACCCCAGTTCAGTAAGGTGCCCAAGTTTACTAACTTGGTCTTCAGGCCTGACAACCTTGCTGTCCTTAGTCAAAATATCTACAGGCTGGTCCTGTGTAAGGCTGAGTGTTGGGGCCCTGTAACACATGTGGAAAGCTACAGCCAGAGTCACAAGTTCAGGCGCACAGGAGGGTTTTATTTAATTCTTTTACATATTTTTATAAATTTAACATATACATTTTTTTCTATTTGTGTTCTATCTGTAACCAGTCCCGTTTATTTGTTAGTTCCGTCGTGTGTCGTATTGTTTGTGATAGAAGGATTATTATCTCTATAAACATTTTCTCAAGGGATAGTTATGGGTCTATGTTGGACAGTACTCATGCTTGTAAGAAGCAAGAACGTGTATTCAGCACCTTCTTCTGGGAGTCTAATCCCAGTTTTATTTACATCCACCGTCCCTGTAGAGAAGATTCTTCAGTGCAGCTTGCTGTATTGTAAACCTTTTTCAAAATAAAAACAACCATACCTATTAAGGTTGTAGAAAATATTTTATAAAATGACTATAAACTATATACATAAAGTGACGCGTTCGTTATTTATCTACGCCAATGTGTTGCACGTCAAGCCTTGTAGTTGGGATTGTATGAAAATTGTTGTTACGTGTATCTAAAATGAAACATAAAACCATTTATGTCAAGGCGTGGATGGTTGGGCAGTATTAGATCTTCTTTCGATTTTATTTATAAAATCCGAATTACCTTGCAGGCGCTTCGCACCCTTACGTAATTCTTCAATTTTATTTCATAAAATCTCAATCGATCTAATACTGGATTCTTACAACCCAACCGGGTCCACTACACAAAGCTAGTGGAGCCCGGACCTTCGTCCTCAGTTCGTAGCGTTTTGGCCCCTCTTAAAAACAGAATTCTGAAAGTTTTTGTATTTGGCATTAGAACAAATTTGGATTCCATATGGATTCCTTTCACCATGACCCTCTCTCTAGAATATCCTTTACAGAGAGTCCTGACAGTTCTGCTTTTGATGTTGAAGCTGATCTGGTGGAATGGGCAGAAAACTTAATAGTATCAATCCCTGCCTCCCTTAGCACGGTTTTAATCCAGCCAGCTATCGTAGAGCTGACCACACACTTATGAGGACTAATAGTACTAATTAACTACTAGTCGATTGCCTGTGGAAAAATCCACGAGTTTGTCCGTCTTTTTTATACCGCATTACGCTCGGCTCGCTACTTGCGGTACCATTTTGCGTGACAGACAGACGTATACAGGTATTATAATATAGATGAAGCACCACTTGCGTTCCTTCATTCACTGGTGCGTTCTAAATAAACATTCAATGCATTAAAACACAAAGGTCTTCATCTTCTGGATAACTGACAAAAACAATGGATGGATTTGGTTGTCCTTGTCTCCACGACTTATAGAGTTTATTAAAAGCAAACGTATATTGATCATTAGTCTTGTCATAAATTTTATATCCAGATTATGAATACCCAACACCCTAGAAGCTGAAGTTAAAGCTAATAGCATTGTAAGTTTTAAGGACAAAGATCTTATAGACATTTGCCTGTTATCTTTAAGTTTTTGTTTTATGTAATCTATGACCACCTGAACATCCCAAATAAAAGTGCACTTTGGTTGAGGAGGCTTTTCAATAAAAACACCTGACATAAGAGAACAAACTTTAGGATGTTCTCCTACAAGCTGTCCTTGAATCTTATCGTGAAAGGCTGAAATGGCTGATCTATGGGAACAAATAGTTTTATATTCATAACCCATTTTGAATAACTCCCCCAAATAATTTATCACAAAATTTATAGGGCATTGAAATGGATCGACCTGTTTTTGACCACACCAGCTAGCCCACTTATTCCAGGACGATGAATAATTTGCATTAGTACCCTTTCGTCTGGAAGCAATGATGAGATTGGAAGCTTCTGGTGAAATTCCTTCCTCAAGAAGTTTTTCCCTGAAACTGTCCAGGCAGCTACTGTCCAGGCAGCTAACCGTAGAGCCCCTGTCACTACCATGGGGTGGTTTTCCATTTTTGGATTTTGTAAAAGATTTCTCTTCATAGGAAGAAGAAATGGATTTCTCACTGACAGACGTAACACTTCTGGATACCATGTTTGTGACTGCCATGCCGGTGTGATCAAAATCAGAACCTCTTCTACTTTTTTTTAGAACTCTGTTGATCAGAGCAAAAGGAGGAAATGCATAAAGACACTTTTGATTCCACTTTTGGTGAAATGCATCTGTACCCAGGCCGTTGGAAGTTGATGTGATAGACGGGAGGCAAACAGGTCCATTTGGGATTTCCTATTCTCTGACAAATTATTTTGAAAACCACAGGACAAAGCTTCCATTCTGCTGAGTCCTGCGTATGTCGAGACTCCCAATCTGCCTTGATATTTAGACAATCTGGGAGGTACTCTGCAGTAATCGTGATCTTTTGGAGTGATAGCAAATCCCAAATTTCCTTGGCTATTTTTATCAAGGTTAAATTTTTTGTTCCTCCCATTTTGAGGAGGTAAGACAAAGCTGTCAGTCTGTTTGAATGTAAACTGATGCAAATTGTTTCATTTTGTGAAAAGGCAGAAGTGCTAATTTGATTGCAAGCAATTCCAAAACATTTATATGAAGAATCCGTTCCGTCTGGGACCACATGCCTCCTGTCCTGGTCCCTTGACAAACTGCTCCCCAACAAGTACTGGCGCATGGGTGGTTGTCTGCTCTTATTTATAGTTTTATATATATATATTTTTTCTATGTTATATAGCACTATGTAACTGTCAGTATGTGTTTGTGATGTAATGTATATAGAGGGTATTTAGTTCAATTACATTGATTTATTATTACTATCCTTGTAAAAAGGGAGATCTTGCACTGAATTTAGATCTCTATATGGTGTAACCTCTACAATTCAAAAACAAAAGAGTCAGTAGACTAGTTCCTTCATTACAGTTTGCTGTTTTGTTATCTCACAATCTTCTTTCAGGGAAGGATCTGTCTGTTACAAACTTTGTGCTTGAGGTTGCATAAGGGAACGCCCATTGTACAATTTTAGATTGTTCACCCACCATAGATGTTCTTCCAGAGATTCTCTCTTTAAATGCACTAGGGTGGCATAAGATTTCGATACTTTTAGACTTTGAATTTGTTGTTGTTGTAGAAAACGAAACTCTAGACGAGCCGGCAGAACTGCTTGTATGGTGGAAGGCAGAACTCCTATTAATTGAGTTAGCTCCAGAATAGTGCCTTCTCTTGTCTTGTACAAACTCAAGCACTGCTTCTGTATTTTGGCATTTTTCTCCCTTGTTAGATAAAGAGACATGGTTACTGAATCCACAGACATTCCCAAGAACTCTATTTTCTTTGGTTGGGTGCAAGACAGACTTTTTCAAATATATTAAAAATCCCAGATTTTGTAACAGAAAAATCAATGTGTCTCGTGCCATAAGGACCTCCGGAACGTCCCAAAATTAACATGTCGTCTAAGTAAATTACAATTTTTATCATTAAATGACGAAGAACTGCCATGGGAATTTTCAATAACTTTGTAAAAATCCGTGGAGCTGGACCTAAGCCAAAACAAAGACAGAGGAATTCGTATAGCTTGTCTGACCACTCGAACTGGAGAAATTGTGCAGTGGAACACTGAAATAGGCATCTTTCAGATCCAACTTGCACATCCAATCGCCTTTGTTTAATAGGAATTTTAGTGAGTGCAAACCCTCCATTTTAAAGTGTTCGTAAGGAACAAATTTGTTTAAATGCTTGAGGTTTATTACTGGTCGATTTCCTCCATCTTTCTTTTTTACTAAGAACAGATTGCTTAGAAACTGCCCCTTTGTGGGAGCTACTTTCGAAATGGCTCCTTTTCTCAACATGCCTGCCACTTCCCCATCTATTAACTTTTTGTCTATTAGATTTCGAACAGGAGAATGAGGTATTTTTGCCTGTGTTGGCTTCGAAATAAGGGGTATTTTGAACCCTTGTATGACTGACAGGATATCTTTTTCCTGTCTTTTTCTAAGCAGGGAGAGAATGTTTTATGCGTCCTGCTAAGTGTACAGTTGGGATCTGCCATCCTGAGAACAGATTTTTTATGGCAGGGTGAATTTGAGTGAGATCCTCCAAGTTCACCCAATTTTCGATTTGTGGAGGTGGTTGCAACTTTTGATTGTTGAGAAAAGGATCCTTTTCTAGTTTTAGAAAAGTAGGTACCTTTATAATATGGTTGCCTTGGTTTGTAGCTGGAATGCCCCCACCATTCTTCTTTGAATGGGAGGGGCCACCAAGAAAGGGCTGCTTCTTTGGCCACCTTCTATTGCTGGTTGAAAGTTTCTCGGCTGGAACCATAACATCTTGCTTGATTGTCTTGTTCAAATCTGCCATGTGTTCACGGTATTTTTTCCCAAACAGTTTACTATCATGAAGTTGTAGGAGCGAGGCTTTGTCCTTTAACGTCGTCGATGCTTGTGCAGCTGAAAGGTTTGCTGTAGCGGATAAGATATTCTTCCGACGCTTATACGTTAAAACGTTGATACATTGACCCACCATTGTCACTGTTTTTTCTGCCGCAGAAGCTACTTCTTCAGGAAGAGGAAGATTTTCATCATCTCCAGCAGTTCGTACCTGCTCCACCATCATCCAAACTTTGGATAGTGGGCCCATTATGTCACCCACCTTTTTGAGCACTCGATCTTTGTGGATGAATCTTTTTTAGATTGCTGGATAAAGCTTCGTCTAAATCCTTTATTGCATCCAAATTTACTGGTCTGGGAGCCTCCAACAACACTTGCTCCTTCAGTACTTTTTCTGGTATGAATTCCTCGGATGCATCGTTTGCATAAGAGGCTAAATCATCAGGAAGAGACCACTTGTGGATATCCTCTTCCCTGGTTATTTTAAAGCGCTTATACTGATCGCTCTCAAACTGATCAGCAGCCTTTCTCTTGCTATGTGGCGTGTCGCATCCTATGGTATCGTCAATCACAGAAACTCTTGAAGTATCACTGTCACCTTCTTGGTCGACAGAAATACTTGCAGCATAAGATGTTGATTCCATAATCATAATTGTATAATAAATTATGTAACAAATAATTCAATGATTGCGGTTAAATAACTGGATAATAACTTGTAAAGAAATATTGATATAACCGGAGCTCCTTTCTCGATTGCAAAGAAGTTGAAAGAGGAAGGAGGTCCGGGCTCCACTAGCTTTGTGTAGTAGAGCCGGTTGGGTTGTAAGAATCCAGTATTAGATCGATTGAGATTTTATGAAATAAAATTGCCATCATCGTCTGCAATAGGACCAATATCACTACGTTTAGTGTTACCTTCAAACTCCTTCATGCATTTCCAAAAATTCGTTCCTGATTTTGCATTTTCAAATTGAGTTTTCCAGTAGAATGTCTCCGCTAAACGTAATAAACGAGTGCTGCTGTTTCGTGCTTTTTTGTATTCTTTCCAATCTGTTGAACCTTAATTTGACTTTTGGGCAATTTTGAGCAACTTTTTTCTTTTCTTTTGTTCTTTTCTGATCTTACTGTTCATTCCGGGAAGTGTTTTTGTACGGATTTTTACAACTTCATTGTAGAGAGTTTGCACAAATACGTTTTATTGAACTGCGTTTTGATCTTTAGAGGGTGTAACCTCTACAATTTTAACTTCAAGCGTCGTTAGACCAGTTCCATCAACACAGCTTGCTGTCTTGTTATCTCATAATCATTGTTATGCAAGATTTCAATAAGCATTGGAAGCTGTAATTCTACATGTGCTCACATCATGCCACACTTGTGATTATGCTTGTCTTTTTGTCTGATTATATATATATTCAACATTTTGTCTCGATAATTCCAATCCATGGAGAACATCGGTACAAGACCTGCTAAATCTTTATTAATATTAAACTTACCACAGTGAGGCGGATATATATTTGGCACAAACAGAAAAAAGTAATCAGAAAAACAATGTAACACAACTGCCGGTTTCTCTACCAAATTTACTTTCTTTCTGCCTAGCTTCTACGTTCGATGTTTTACCATCCCCATCTAACTTGAAACGCTGGCACATTACCACAGAAGCTAACTGGCATTTATGCGGTAAGGTAGTCTGCACGACATCCCATGTTCTAGGCGCATGTAAAATATCTTTGACACAAGGAAGGTTTACCTTTCGACATGGTACTGTGTTAAAAACTCTGGTGGAGTCAATAAATGCCTTCATTTCAGATATTCCAGCAACCCCACCAAAGCCCATCACCAAACAGATCTTTGTAAAATCTGGCCAGGCACCTGCCAAAAGGAAAAGTTTGCCAACAGGCATTTTACATCTTGCCTCTGATTGGAAAGTCCTAAACAACTCATATTCTTTTCCTGGTCATATTGCAATTACCTCATTAAGACCAGATGTAATTATATTTTCCAACTGCCATAAAAGAGTAATACTTATAGAACTAACATGTCCATGCGAGGAAAATATGGACAGTTGGCATTCCACCAAAACAACAAAATATTCATCCTTAGTGAATGTCATTGCAGCAAATGGTTGGTCTGTCGATTTCTTCGTCATGGAAGTAGGAGCTAGAGGGTATTGTGCGAACACTGTCACCTACTGCTTAAAGCGTCTCGGGTTTCCAAACTCACTAACCACTCGCACAGCTAAACATCTAAGCCGCAAAAGCATGGAAACCTCTTTCTGTATTTGGTTAGCAAGGAACACTACAGGCTTTATTAACAAAGGCAACACTTGCTATGCAAATGCAATCTTGCAAGCTCTGAGTGTGTGTCCGTTGTTGTGCTCTCAATGGCCGTTTGAGTCTTCTTGCATCTCTCCAATTACAAAGGCTGTCATACTTAATATGTCTATGTTCAAACGTTCTCCATCCGACATCGACCCATCAAATTTTCTTTGGGCTTTAAAAAGGAAAATATCAGAAAGAGACACTGCTTTTAACTACAACACGCAGCAAGATGTTCCTGAAATTCTCAATACAGTTTTGGATGAGTTAAAAGGCTCTTCTTCACGTGCTGACTATATGTCTAGGGTGACCACAACTTCAACCGTAACATGTGATACCTGTTTTTGTTCCTCTTCAAGAGAGGATACATCAAACATTTTAACTCTTCCCACTTCTTTATCCATTTCACAAGGACTTGCCCAATTTCTTAAACCCGAGTCACTATCAGGGGAAAATAAATGGCTTTGCCCACAGTGTAATACACACCGGGAAAGCACAAAAGAAACATCTATCAATCACTACGGGTCAGTACTGATTGTGCAGCTCCTTAGATTTTTTGCTGCCCAAAACACTTTTGTCAAAGACACCCGTTCGGTCAATTGCTTTTCCGAAAGCGAAAACCCTTTAAATGTCCAGATTTGCTCAGATAATGACATCTCCTTCAGCAGCAAGTTTTCTCTAGTTGCGACCATAAATCATTCAGGTACCTTAAAATCTGGACATTACTGGGCAAACGTATATGACGAAAAATCTAAGGACTGGTTACAATGCAATGATAGATCGGTCCAAAAAATTCACCCATCATCTCTGAATAGTTGCCAGGTCTACGTCCTTTTTTACATCCATAGGTAACAAATTGTAACCAAACAGCAAGGGGGGTAGATATTTTGTCTTGTCTTTGGGTGTGACGACCCCACTTTATACCCCAGTCCAGTAGGGAAGTTTAAGTTTGCTCACTGAACTTTCAGGTTCGACGATCCTGCTGACCTAAGTCTGTCATAAGAAGCATTGCAAGGGGGCAAACACTAACTTGTGTTGTCTTGGTGGTTTGACACCCACCCATATTACCCCAGTCACCTTCCAGGCCGGTCCTTTGGAAAACACAGCAATGATCTGTGTAACGCTGAGTGTTGGGGCCCGTAACACGTGTAAGGCTACTGCCAGGGTCACAAGTACTGGCACACAGATCGTTGGCTGCATGATTTACCCTTTCATTCGTTTAGGATTTTTAAATAATTTATCTGTTTCAGGATAGTCAATTTTATGATAAGTTTTATTTATTCCATGTATGTTTATTTAATTCGTTTTGAATTGCCTAGTTTAATCGCCGTTTTTTTTGTTTTTTTTTCGCTTTTTTGGTGTAGTCTAAGGAGGAAAAATTCTTAACATGTGTATCGGATACACCTTGAAATAAGGGGAATGACTATTCAGGTCATTTTAAAATATTATTGTCAAATCACAAAGACAAGTTTTGTCATCGCACTACGTGCTTTGTTATTCTTAATCTCCTCTTGTTCTTCTGTTGGCTGATCTTGAGCTTTTCCAGGAAACGATTTACTAAGCACACTATTTTTATTTCAAGTGGGGTTGCTGTAAAATTTAATATATGCAATAGTTGCCCCTTAAATTTTTTTGATAAAGTCATTTTTCTAATTCCTCCATCTACATGTATCCTCAGTGCATGTACGCTTGTCGTACCCAAGACAACGGCATCTTCCAAATTAAGCAGTAATGCACCAACATGAGAACATGACTCACCAAGGCCAACCGTATAAGAACAATGTGCTGTGAGTTCATCATTGTGGTGGGTAGCCACCTCTTTGTAAATATCTTCTTGTTGTTTTACAACACACCCGTGGTGTATGATAGTTATCATTAAGGCGTTGCTTAAAAATGAAAATGGAATGATCAGGAATAGGGTAAAACAGAACATCTCGTACCCAGCCACTGGTGAACTGGTTATGTGCCTCTAAACTTTTCCTGCTCTTAATGGATTCTTAGAGTTAACTGGAGAGTTAACTAAATAGTCATAAATTTCTGGCCACTGATCATTACCTCAAGCATAAGCAGGAAGTTGATAAGGACACTATGGTAATCCACAAATATTTAGCTTGATTTGATATGGTTCTTTAGCTTCTGCCGGTCAATATTGCATATTTTAAGAAGACATAATAACAACTACTGAATAAATCAAATAGCCTATCTAAACGCCCTTTCTTCCCCCCTGACTATTATGCTTTCCGATTTTCCGGTTTTATACCTAACACGGAACGAAGAATAAAGCCAACGTTCTGGCGATTGGAATATAATGTGGTACTATTTTTGGTTCAGGGAAAACACCAAACTTTTTTCCGGTAAACTCACAGAACAAGCTTTGATTATTATTATTCTCAATATAAGTAGTAGGGAGGCAGAGTTTGCTCACTTTGCTTTCAGGATTGACAATCCTGCTGCCCTTAGTCATTTTAGAAGAAGCTTTGCAAGGGGGTTAGATTTTCTTATCTGGTCTTCGTGGTGTTACGCCCTCGCATATTACCCCAGTTACGACAGGCTGGTACTGTCATTAGGCAGGTCCACAGCAACAATTATCTGTGTAAGGCTGAGTGTTGGAGCTCCGTAACACATGTGGAAAGCTACAGCCAGGGTCACAAGTCCTGGCGCACAGATAGTTGTTTGCTTTAACTTAAACACGTTCCGTAGAATAATTTTAAATTTATCAGTTTAAGGATATTCACGTTATGATAAGTTTTATTTATCTCATTTGTACCTATTCAATTCATTTTGAATTGCTTTAATATTTATTGTTTTCTGTTGTGTTCTGTCGCTGTTGTATTTTTCTGCCTCTTTACGGTCAATGTTTTTAGGAAATCCTTGCAAAAAGGGGGATTTTGCTTTTTTGAAAAATCTTTAGAGGGTTGCAACCTCTAACTATAGTAGAACCAGCTGTCATTAGACAAGAAATATCATTACAGCTAGCTGTTTTGTCACCTTATCATCAAAGCTAAATTAGCAAAAAATCACCTAAAACTACACAGTATGAAAATTTATCCCCTATTTATGAAGAGCTGGCTGGTTATAGGCGTGTTTTCCCTCAAATAATAATGGCTACCCTAAATAATACGAGAATGTAATTGGTTTAAAAGTATCACGTGACATTGACCGGCCAGGAGAATGCTTCATTCCCAAAAGCTGAGACAAAGTTGCATGAATCTAGGTGCTAAACTGAGAGCCCTGTCGATTCTACAACATTGACCAGTAAGTGCTTTAGCTTCCATGTCCGTCCGTTGTGTGTTCACTTGCATGGTCGTGATGTTCAACGCTGCTGATAGTCTATCGATAGGAGAAGTTCTTTACTGAATTTCTGAATCAAAAACCCTTGCCGACTCAAACCGTAAACAACATGAACTCTGTCTATGTGTACATCTTCTGCACTTCTGCAAACTTTTCCATGAGGAAAGTACCTGGTACAAGATCATTTTCAGTATCTAATACAAACATTAGGAAACAAGACAGAACGAAACAACTACATGGCATATATAAAACCGCTTTATATAAATAAAATTCCAGGCCACGACTAAGTCAGCGAACAGGAGTTACCGTCACAAGCCCACCCACAAAGGAATTTATTTACATTTTGTAAACAAGATGATGATTGAGACGAAGCTTCTTCCCTAGCTAATATTTTGCAAATAAACCAAAACAAATACTTTTTTCTAAGTGGGAGAAAAGCTTTAGGTCTCGTTTTCATTACATCTGTTACTCATTCTATTTTACTTCATGTATTTTATTTTATTTTTAAAATCAAGAAGAAGGATAAACATCATTCAAATAACCACATGTATTTAGTGTGACTTAAATGTTTTGATCTGAAAAGTAAAGTACAAATAGAAAGTAATGTTCAGTTCTCAATACACATTTTGCACCAATTCTCTACGTCCATTCCAAGTTCTCTTCCAATTTTCCCACGCATATTTCTTCTTTCTCTCTTTCATCAGCCTGTCTTTATCTGATGTCATTAGGTGATATAACAACATCAGTTTCCCATAGTTTACTCTCTCCTTTATCCCCACATTCCTACTTCAATTTCTTTTTTTCATTTTGTTTTTTCTGACTGGCTTGGGTACATTTGGCTTGAGCATTTTCGCATTTTTGAAAAATTTTTGTGAAAAAGTACAGTTCAAATGGAATAACAAAATCCCATCTGACAATCTGTTTTATCAGTGATGGATAACGTTCCTTTTTATCACTACTTGTAGATACTGTTTGTAGCTATGTTTTTCAATTCTTGAAAGTACATAACCATAAAATCCATTGGCCCATCTGTACTGTACAGAAACTTAACAAAAAACAGGAATAGCAACAGGAACAGGAGAAGCAGCAGGAACCTCGTCAGCGGATGTATGACAGTATTTGTAGGAACAACACCATTCCGCTATCTTTTTTGCGATTTGCAGCATAAATAATTAAATCAAAGAATTACATAAAGCAAAAACGGAAGAATAGAAGTTACAAAAAAGAGTACCATCACACTCTTCACAACAAAGCCGTGTTTTCCACTACATTCAGTTGAATTAAGGAAATGTGGTTATGGGTGATTGTTTTTAGAAAGATTTCCGAGCTTAAAAGAAAGTAGAGCAAAATCTTAATTTAGTCCAATCCGTTGCTAAAAGACTATTTCTTCCACCTAGTTTTACTAAATTGGATATAACTATACTGTTTAATATATTTTACTGCCTCCAAACTTTCTGATGGCGTTCTTCAATTGAGAGGATAAACTCAAAATTGTTTGTTTGTTTTCCATTTTTTCAAAAATTTTGGTACCTTGCAAAAACCTGCATATATAAGGGCTTCAAATATATTTGTGTCACTTTTTGAATAAAATTTTAAACACCTGGAAAAAGGAAAGTTTCCATATTCATAAGAGAATATTCATAAGAGAATAAAAATATAATTGCTTCTCATTCTTTGAAGAGAAACATTAAACAGTTTTTCATAAACATTCCGACTGGAAATACTATATTCATCTGCACTCTGGCGTAGTTACTTTTTTTTTTTTTTACCATCCAGGCTTTTTACAAGCATGCTTTTTTTCGTTGCTTTTTTTTTATACATATTCTGTCTTACTTCAAAACTAAAAATATTAAATAAATTAGTTAATAAATGAATATAGTAAATACTCATTCATCAGTGCCTCCAACTTTCGAAAGAGAGCTGGCCAGATGAATGTCACTCAGGCTGAATTCGATCTTTAGTGAGCGTCGGCCTCTTAAACACAGCAATGTCGATCGGAGAAGGCTATACGATAGCTTTGTTCGTATGAAGTCTGTTACTCTTTGGGATGTTTCACCTCTTTTCTCAGCCATCATCTCGCACAAACGTTTGTAAAATGTTTTACACTCACGACCCATGCCACCACTTGTCGAAAACACCAAAGGCGTGAAGGTACCGTTCTCGATGTTGTTGACACGTTCATTGTAGTGCCTTTTCTTCTCCCCTTCATTCCGTCTGAAGCATTTTTCAAGCTCCAGACCCCTGTACCTCCGAGCGTATAGGTCAAAGACCCTTATCTAAAAAAATGCTCTTTGTCCAGGAGTCCAGAAACCCGTAGCGCTGATGTCGAGTCACGCTTCTTGGCTCCTGTTCGCTGTCCGGTGCGTCAGTTGTTCACCATCCATTTCAACCAGCCGTGGTTCCCTTCTGACTTCATTTAACCATAGTCATAAGAAAAAAAGATAGTCTAGAGGCAACGACCACCGACATTGTTTGCGCAACCTATCCTTAAGTTGTGTCGGACGACCCTCCGATACTGCACAAAAATTAATAATGGCGGCTCAAATAGGAGAGGATTACTTGGCTGGAGATGATCTTGATGATTTATTTGAGTTAATTGATGGTGGTTTTTTGGAAGATAACGTGAATTTTAACACAGAATTAGATGCTGTTGTATCAGAAGTTGAAAGCTGCAAGAAAGATGAGGTTTACCGTTGCCAAAATTGCAATAAAGTTTGCAAATCACAACGTGGTCTAACCAGACATTGCAATGTTAAGCATGCCTTGTCAGAAATGCCAGATGCTAGCCCTTTTCTGTCCGTGCCAAAATTGTCAAAAGAAGAAAAAATTCTAAAGAAGCTACATCCATTAACATTAAAATTAATGATGAAAAAAAGTGCTGAGATATGTTTTGGTGACAGATGTTTACCTGAATCAGCAAGATGTATGTTTTCAGAGGATAAATTTAAATTTTCAACTGATGAACCTGTTGAACTTTGGAACAAAATAAAGGATTTTTATTCTCATTTTTATGGCTTACCCTTAAAGTTTGAAGATGTGACTTTAAGCAACATTTTATTAACTGAAGTTGCTAATCACATTTTAATTCATCTCTCAGGAACCGATAAAGTTATGACGTCTCTTCCGGATACTGTTTTGGCGATTTCTGAAAATGAGCTGAAAAGTTTGCAATATATAGCTGGATTTATTGTACATAAGCTTCACACAAAATTCCGTTTCTCAAAGAAGTGTACTGATTACAACAAGCAGGCTATTTTAATTTTACAGGCGTGCAAAGTTGACTGTGACAATTCGCAGACACTGATAAATATACGGGACAGAGGTGGATTGTGGAGAGTGAATAACCAAATTCAAGATGTTTTTCGAGAATGTGAAAAAATATTTCGATCGAAAACTTCACATTTCAGCACAACTTTGAAATGTCATGATCTTGTTGAAGATATTTTGAAAAACTGTTCTATTTTGTCGAACTTTAATAGTGTTTGTTATACTGTGGATCCAAAAGTCAGCAAAGAAGTCAGTATAAACCTTCTGAAACATATGCTCACTTTGTATACAAGAGTTCGGAGTTTTTCATATGCAAGAGATATTCGTGAAAAACACAAAGCTGCTAAGAACTGAAATCAAGAAATCAAGCAGCAGCACATACATGGGACACTGATTGACTTAGTTCCAGGCATGAACTTTAAAAACTGCCATAACGGCTATTTTTATAGCCACACACTTAATAAAAATCATTGTTCGGCTTAGCTTACCAAGTAAAAAAAAGCTGCTGCTATATAGTAATTTTTTGCAGCTTCAAATAGTAAATATTATTAATATGTGAAATAACAAATAAATTAAAAATTTGTGACATTAATCGGACATTTGGCAAAATATATTCCGCCAACTTTTGCGGAAGAAAAACCAAATCCGCCAAATTAAATTTCGGCCAAAATTACATTTTTTCGACATTCGCCAAATTAAATTATGCCAATTCTTCCAACTTTGTAGAAAAAAATATTGTAAAAACAAACAAACTTACCCTTGAGTAGTATTATGGTTTAATCTGCCTAATTCCATATTAGGAATTGGAATTTTGGTACCTTGCAAAAACCTGCATATATAAGGGCTTCAAATATATTTGTGTCACTTTTTGAATAAAATTTTAAACACCTGGAAAAAGGAAAGTTTCCATATTCATAAGAGAATATTCATAAGAGAATAAAAATATAATTGCTTCTCATTCTTTGAAGAGAAACATTAAACAGTTTTTCATAAACATTCCGACTGGAAATACTATATTCATCTGCACTCTGGCGTAGTTACTTTTTTTTTTTTTTACCATCCAGGCTTTTTACAAGCATGCTTTTTTTCGTTGCTTTTTTTTTATACATATTCTGTCTTACTTCAAAACTAAAAATATTAAATAAATTAGTTAATAAATGAATATAGTAAATACTCATTCATCAGTGCCTCCAACTTTCGAAAGAGAGCTGGCCAGATGAATGTCACTCAGGCTGAATTCGATCTTTAGTGAGCGTCGGCCTCTTAAACACAGCAATGTCGATCGGAGAAGGCTATACGATAGCTTTGTTCGTATGAAGTCTGTTACTCTTTGGGATGTTTCACCTCTTTTCTCAGCCATCATCTCGCACAAACGTTTGTAAAATGTTTTACACTCACGACCCATGCCACCACTTGTCGAAAACACCAAAGGCGTGAAGGTACCGTTCTCGATGTTGTTGACACGTTCATTGTAGTGCCTTTTCTTCTCCCCTTCATTCCGTCTGAAGCATTTTTCAAGCTCCAGACCCCTGTACCTCCGAGCGTATAGGTCAAAGACCCTTATCTAAAAAAATGCTCTTTGTCCAGGAGTCCAGAAACCCGTAGCGCTGATGTCGAGTCACGCTTCTTGGCTCCTGTTCGCTGTCCGGTGCGTCAGTTGTTCACCATCCATTTCAACCAGCCGTGGTTCCCTTCTGACTTCATTTAACCATAGTCATAAGAAAAAAAGATAGTCTAGAGGCAACGACCACCGACATTGTTTGCGCAACCTATCCTTAAGTTGTGTCGGACGACCCTCCGATACTGCACAAAAATTAATAATGGCGGCTCAAATAGGAGAGGATTACTTGGCTGGAGATGATCTTGATGATTTATTTGAGTTAATTGATGGTGGTTTTTTGGAAGATAACGTGAATTTTAACACAGAATTAGATGCTGTTGTATCAGAAGTTGAAAGCTGCAAGAAAGATGAGGTTTACCGTTGCCAAAATTGCAATAAAGTTTGCAAATCACAACGTGGTCTAACCAGACATTGCAATGTTAAGCATGCCTTGTCAGAAATGCCAGATGCTAGCCCTTTTCTGTCCGTGCCAAAATTGTCAAAAGAAGAAAAAATTCTAAAGAAGCTACATCCATTAACATTAAAATTAATGATGAAAAAAAGTGCTGAGATATGTTTTGGTGACAGATGTAATTATACCCAACAACAACAACACCCAATTATACCCAACATCTCTTACAGACGGATTGTCACAATGAGATCCAATTGCACGTTGTCTACCAAAATAGTCTTCTAAGTCATCCTGGCAAAATCTTTCTGAAAGAATATATGGTACACCATGTTCTAAAAGGAATTTAACAACTTCTTTGATTGAATTGACTGTAAGTCCTTCGTGTGTCTGCCAAGAAATAAACATATTTGATTTTGCATTTTTTGTAAAGTTTCCGTCACGTTCTTCAATAGATTCTTTCCATAATGTAAAATAGGAAAGGAAATCATCCAACCATGCAAAACGTACATCATCAACAGACTCATAAGGCTTTAAAAATGGATTTCTTTTCAACTCATGTTCAACAGTGTTCTTTACGTTCAAATAATCAAAAAATTTATCCATAATGAGACAAAATTGTGCTGTAGCTGCTTCAGGTGTACCGAATTGATTCAAAACACTACCAACAGTTTCACTAAGGACTTGAGCGGCAAGACGAACTTTCATTACAGAGAAAAGTGTCAGTTGGACATGATCATTTGTCAACTTGTGAACTAACTTTAAGCCACTTTCTAGGTCTTCATGATAGAGTTGTAAAGAATATAAAAACCACTATTCCACATATAACGTGTAGCTCGACCAGAACCAGAATTTGAGAGACAATTGCGTGATGTTTTTATAAGATGCGGAGCATCAGCAAAAAAAAAGATGTAACGGTTGTCATTTGTATGGATATTTTTAACACGATAAACTATATCCTTGCCAGAGTCACCATCTAAAGGTCTATGCATTCTGAAAAAGCGTCTGTTTGGTGAGGCACCATCAGCTGTAGCCGCTATAACTTTCAAATTTATTCTCTCTAGATAAAGAACAGCTTTCCAGAATATAGGCATAATTTGATATGATGTAATCCCAGTTGTAGCAAATGTTGCGATACTGTGCGAAAGAGGATTGACAACACTTTTACCAAGAAACACAAGTACATGTGTGGCAAGTTCTTTAACGGTTTTTAAAGTGGCAAAGTTTGTATGAATGTCACCTAAATCAACAAAACCGATAAGTTCGCCAGAATATTTGTCCCATACTAAATCTTCCTGAATTTTCATCTCATCAAACAATATTATTGTGTATCTTTCAATGTCTGAAAATGTGGCAGTTTTTTTGGCAAGATCATTTATAACTTCAGGATTAAATCCCCTGGTTGGTCGTATGTAATTTCTGTAATCACGAAGTGTTCGCAGGTTTGGAAGAACCAGCATACCACTACCAGTCTTATGATCATATCTCAAATCCGAATAAGCAGAAGAAAATTTTGCAGCCAGGTTTAGACAAAATTGTTAATAATCATTGGATGGTACCTGACACTAGTTGGTGAAGAAGATTGAATATACCTTTGTTGCTCTTCCCAAAATAATTTCACTTGAATCGCAGTTTTCATTTCCACTAATTGAGCTGTTAGTTGTTTGCACTCTAACCGATGACTTTGAATGGTTAATTTTATGCGTTCAGGAGAGGTGAATTTGATAGGTGCTTTTAACTTTGCTGGTTCAAGCGATTTGGTTTCTTTCTGGGCTGTAGATGATTTAAATTTAACGTTATGTGCTGTACAATTAGCACAAGGATTAGGTTTCACAGACAAAGTTAAAATACTGCAAAAATTTGAGCGATAATATTGATCTTGGTGAAGATTCGACTTGAATGATTTTTGTTAAAATGTGAAATAATCAAACTTTTTGGGAATAACATGCTTTTGAAAGGATAATTCCCTGCTATTAGCACAATCTGGTGCAGCAATACCAACACATAATTTATAACCATTAAGTTCTGCTATAAAATTTGATAGGGTGATGTTATAAAAAGACTTTTTATAGGAGGTGTACAATTCATGATCGCTAGGTAACATCCATCCAAATATTCTCAATGAAAACGAGAGAGATTGATCAATGAATATTTTATACTTTGGTATGATATGGCCAGATGAAGTACAAGTAACAATAACTAGTGTGTCTTGAATGTCAATATGCCAACAGCTGCTCAATGACAGTTTTGAAATTCGTTGACTGAAGTCAAAGAAGTTTCTATATATAGTGGTTGGAGAAGGAGGCGGTGAAAGATCTTGAATAATATTAAAATCTTCCCGTTTTTGAATTGAAGTGGTTTGACCAATACTTTTTTTGTAGAAGATTGAGATGAGGTAGCTCTCCTTCTTTCAAGCTTTTGCGAGTTGAATAAACCCAGATTTGTTCTGGAGAAAAATGACGTTCACATATATATAATTTAAATGTTGCGATGCGTTTTTTCAGCTGATCATCAATGACCCTATCTTTCGTAATAATGCTAATAAGTTCCTTCCCTCATTTCTTGTTTACATCAGTATTGGGTAGTGGAACTTTAAAAATACTGAGCTCTTTGTTTCTCCGTGATGTAGGGCATCCAAATATAGCACAATTTTCGCCAGGCATAGTAAAAATTGCAACAAATAACCCAAATACCAAGCAAGAAGTCCAAACAACAGCACAAACAACAGTTAAAAATGCGCCATTTTGAACTTCTGTGCAGGATCGGAGATTTGGGCGCCAGTATATCTCGCCCATAAAGACATGAGAACAATAGATCATTGTTTCTTACCAGACTATCTTTTTTCTTATGACTATGGTTTAACATGATTGACGTTAAATCACAAATTTCGTTATGTCGTAATGTAACGAAGCCTCCCTTCTTGCACGATAACGCGTGTGCTATGTCGAAACGGCTTCCGCATACACATTCCGTTGGAAGTCTTGAAAGCGACCAGCTATACCTGATGCGTAAGGCGTCTTGGAATTGCTTGTTGAGCTCGTATCCAAACTCTTTGATTGGCAGATTTGTTAACCAGTTGGACGCTCCAACCATTGAGTACGCCTCGTTGGTTCTTTTCTGCTCGTCACTCATCCTCGTTCGTACTTCCTCCAACGTTTCTTTAATCCGTTGGCGTCGTTCGTTTTTGATCATGGCGGGACTTTTTGCCACTTCTTCCTCTTCTTCAGACATCCCGAGGATTTCGTTTTGTAGCTTTCTTGTCCGGGCTTTGGAGTTGTCGTGCTCGATTGGGGCTGTCTGACATACGTTTGCGCTCATTGTCGTTGATGGTCTTCCCTCCAGTGATCGCTGGGATGAACTGATGCCGTATCACGTCCTCGATAGGCTGCAGGTATCTCTCAAATCCAGGTATCGTTCGGATGAAGTAAGTAAGTTTGTGTTGGTATCCGCTGACGTAGCATGCGTATGCTGCTTGTGGTTGAGTCACGGCGATTCGGGTTAGAAGAGACAATTCCTCTGACCATTTTTCCACTAGAGCTTTACAGTATTTTTCTTTGTAACCTTCACTTCCAATCACCGCCCCCAGATGTCGTTCACCTTCTGTTGTTACTTGGATGTTGGTTCCCCGGAAGCTTTCCATGGCGTCGGCTAAATTTCGTTCTTTGACGATTAGCCAAGATTTTTTTGGTTGAGGGAAGTAACCAAAATGGGGTCCTTGAGTTACGTAGTTACTTCTGTTCTCTTTGTGAAAGACAAAGGTATAAACGTACTGAGAGACCTGATGATGTTATGAGTTAAATTGTAATTTTTTTGACATGGCATGGAATTTAGCCTCACCAATATCGCGGGATAGATGTACCTATTATTTACAGAGGGACCATGGCTTTGATAGAGAGTGACATGTCACAACTAAGTTTTGCGTTCTACCAGACATCTCCCTGCAACATTCAACGGCCCGCACAGCCTGTCATCTCCCCGCACAGCCTGTCATCTCCCCGCACAGCCTGTCATCTCCCTTACTTCCCTTCTATGGCTGGGGTTAACCCGGGACTATGGTAACATGCACTCGGCGTCAAGGGAAATCGGACCCTGGTCTCCCGCACAAAGTGCGAGAGTTATAACGACTAAGCTATGGCCAATTTGTCAAACCGTACTCCAAACCTATTAAGGAGTTGTGCTTTAGCACTAAAGTGCGCTGGTATGGACTTCCTACCAAGAAATCTCCCAGCATAGTCATGGTAAAAGACAAGTCCATAAATGCTACACCTTTCTATGTTAACAAGCCTTCTAACCTCACAGACTTTTCTTCCTATATACCCTCTATACATACAATGTAAGTGCGTTTTTTAGCCAAACCATAGATGGCACAATTTCCGAAATTGTGTTACAGCGTTCAAAAACTGTTGATTCTGCGACATCTGATCCAACATATTCAATGGTGCTTGCTGATATACAAAGTCACAACGTCGTGTGCCAACACACTTGATCAAAAAGTGTAATCATTCATAAGAAAATGGCTTAATCTGCATCATTCAATCGCCAATAATTGTTTATACGCTTCTCGCTCACCTTCTCCTTTGCCAATATAAAGTTTCACATCAATACTTAAGTCTGCTGAAATTGGTGGACACTTGTTGCATGGGATTCTAAGGATCTGTTAGTTTCAGCTACTCCAACAACTTTAAATGCAGGTAAGTGGAATGTCAACAAAGCAGTTAAGACGGCTAAGGCCAAAGTGAAAGTTAGATCGTTTATGAGATGACACCGACAAAATATATCCTACTAAACAGTGCTACTCCTACAGGATGTTATGACTACGACAGGGAAGGGTATAGAAGAGGAGAGTCAGATAATTAAAGCAACGCAGTTGCAGGTACAAGGATATTGGTCCAAATGGGAAGGCTATGTCAAAAAAAAATTTTAATGCAAATTCTTGTTGGGTACGCAACCAAACTTCGGTTCATCATACTTACGATGTTCTTCCCTCCCAAAGCAACTTGAAACGTTGGCGCTTATCCACTGAATTCTCCTGTTTTTCTGCGGTAAGAAGGTGTGTACCCCCCAGCTCACATATCTCGCTCAACGTAGATTTACATTCCGGCACAATTCTGTTCTGAAAGAACTTTTGCACTTGCCTACTTGGGTTTGCAGTTCTTACGAATCTCCTGTTAAACAACTAAGCCATGTCAAATTTGTTAAGACAGGTGCCAGTACCCCTGGTACACCTTGCATGTGGTTAATAAATCTCCGACTTAGAGGACAATTTTTTCATTCTAGGGCACAATGCAGTAACATCACTGAGATCAAATCTTCTTATTTACTCCAACTACGGTAAACATGTTATTTTTATAGAGATTACTTGCCCATGCGAGGAAAACATGAAATCTTGGAATTTCACCAAACTTACAAAGTACGTTCCCCTGTCAGATACCATCGTGTAAAGCTACAGCCAGGTTCACAAGTCCTGGCGCATAGGTAGTTGTTTGCTTCCTTTTTATAGTTTCTATTTATTTTGTATGTATATATACGTTTTATGTCAATATATGTTTCTTTGTTGCGATGTCATTCGTTTTACAGTGTTTCTTTAATATTGTTGTGTGCACATTATTTGTATTGTCCAGAGGGTTGCTTTTTCCATTAACTTGGTTGTACAGACCATCCTTGTAAAAGGGAGATCTTGCTTTGCATAGAGATCTTTAGAGGGTTTAACCTCTACCACTTAAAATAAGAGTCATTAGACTACTCAAATCACTACAGCTTGCTATTTTGTTATCTCATAATCAAACAGAAAGGTTGGAAAGTAGATCTTGTTGCCATATAAGTGGGTGCTCCTTGTTATTGCTCTCGATCTGTTTCCTTGTGCTTAAAAAGATTGGTCTCGTGTAACAAATACGCTTTTCAAGCAGCGCAAAATCTGGGTGATGTGTGCATGAAAGCTTCTTTCTGTATTGGGGTAGCCAGGAACTCAATTACGTGGAACCAGGACAGTTTCAACCTTAGGTCAGCCACAACATCTATGCCTCTAATGCCAAATACTACAATTCTGCGACATCAGTTTGACTGCACTGGTCTTATCTTTGGAGAGTGACGACTTGTACCCTTTATAGAAGTCCTGTCATACTCTCTCTGTTTGTTTGTTCAATTTTTGTGCCAATTATATCCTTGGGAAATGGAAGAATTGTGTTATTTTATATGAGCATATTATTTAGAGGAGCAAAACCTCTAGACTTTAAATTTTAAGACTTAACTGGTCGAGTTTATCATTGTGCGTGCACTTTGTAACGTTCATTCTTCTAAAGCAACGAGTACAGTTATTAGTAAAGGTCACTTACACCCTGAACCAGAGTTACCTGCCAATGGCACTACAGCAAAGCCAATTCATGCATGTCTGGTAAATAAAGGAAATATTTGCTATGCAAATTCTATCTTGCAAGCGTTATCTGTAACAGAGTGTATAAGAATCCTCTTTGGTTTCTCCTCTGGCCATGTCTCTCTTGCTGACTATGTCTCAGCTATCGAAGTCCTTCACGGTTGTAGACCGTTCCACCTTTTTCAGAGCGTTTCAACGTAAGAAGCAGTATGTTCCTGATATCCTCCTTCATGTGTTGAACGAATTAAAAGGGTCATCGGTTATTGCAATCAATATCATTAATAGCATCGTCACAACAACAATATCTTGAAATTTATGCCTCTTATCTTTAAGTAGGATGATCCATCGTGCCACTTTCTATCTCCAACAGCATAACAGGCTCCGTCGATTGTTTTTTGCAATCAGAGCACATGGCTGGTAATGACAAGTGACTGTGTCCACAGTGCTCTTTTTCTGAAGATAGTACTGGAAAAACGGCCTTTGCCCAGTGCAAAATTACATTCATCTACCAACTGAGGAGGTTTAACTGCCTCCAAGGAAGATCTATGAAAAACAATAACTTTGTCTCTTGCCTTGCCCAGGGTCATGAGACTCTGAAAGTTCGTTCTCATGCTGCTGACGATATATCCTTTACCATTCAATATAAATCAGTTTTCACTATCAATCATTCAAGCACGCTGGCAGCGGGTCACTATTAGGCATTCATAAAAGAACAGAGTGTCAATTCATGATTGAAATGTAATAATAGGGTTGTGATTAGTGTCAAACCATCCGACCTAAACAACTCCACAGCGTATGTATTAGTTTTTGTGAAAGTTTAAAAACGGAATTAAATTTTATCGATAGTGGGAGGGACATTTTTTCCTAGTAGTTTTTAATTACCCCTGCTAAGCTGTTTTTGTTAGCAATACACAGCTTACCGTGAATTTCGAATTCCTCACTTGCCACTCTCTTAACGAGATAAGATAGAAGCTTAGCAAGGGGTTTCGCGATTGCCTTGTCTTTGGGTGTGACGAACCTACTATTAACCCCAGTTCTGTAGCGGGACAAGTTGTCTCGCTTAGTCTACAAGGTTAACGGCCCTGCTGTACACGAGGTTAGGTAAGAAACATTGTAAGAGGGGATCATTTTTCTTGTCATCATGCACGCCAGTGGCTGCAGGCTGGTCCGAATCGAACGGCTGCGTGTTGGGATTTGGTAATACGTGGAAATCTACTGCAAGGTTTACATGTCCTGACGCATAGGTGGTTGTCGCCTCTTAGTTTCATACTTTATTTATTATCATAAATGTTATTTGTGCGTTCTTTGTTGTGTCTTATTTGTGTTCTTCGTTGTGTGCAATCGTTGCTAAGTATTTGTAATGTAATTTAAAGAGGGTTAATCCTTGTTCCTGCAGACTATCCGTGCAAAAAGGGAGATCATGTCTTCCATATTGAAGATCATGTCTTACATCCAGTTTTGGGTCTATGATCATGTTGCCATCGATCACTTTAGTATTTATTAGCTCCTCCTCTTGATGGATTGTAAGCAACACGAACGACCCTGAACGTTCTTATTCTATCATTGTTTTAGGTATTTTAAGCTAGTGGCTAGACCTTTTGGAATGGACGTTTCTTGTCAAAAGATGATGAGCATTGTTGGAGCGTTTCTTTAGTTTTTTCGAATTTCTTCTCGAACAAATCCTTCTCATCCTCTTGCTGAAGCACTTGCTGTTTTTCTTTCAGAAGTTTTTTAACTTCCATGTTCTTTTTAACTGCAATTTACCCTGACTGACCATTGATTGCTCAACTCAGCGTTGAAGTGGAGTTTGCTCACTCCCTTCTCTTTCTTGAGACCATGTAAGAAGCATAGCAAGGGGGGGGGGGGGTGACATTTTGTCTTGTCTTTGGGGTTGACCATCCCACTTGTTACCCCAGTCCAGTAGGGAGACCAAGTTCGCTCACTTGGCCTTTAGGATTGACGATCCTGCTGACCCGAATTACTTCTAAAAGAGCCAAATGGGGTTATAAGTTTCTTTCCATTTGTGCTAATTTTTCGACCTTGATAGCCTAAAACCTCAATTACGACATGCTGGTGCTGTCGTTAGGCTAATCCATCGCAGCAATGATCTGTGTTGGGTCCATTAACACGTGTAAAGCTACTGCCAGAGTCACAAGTTCTGGCGCACAGATCGTTGCCTGCTTTTGTTTTACCTAAGAATTCGTTATGAATTCCTTAAAAATTTATCTGTTTAAGGATATTCACTTTATAATAAGTTTTATTTATTTTATGTACTCCTTGATTCAGTTTGAATCACTTGTTTTTATTGTTTCTGACTGTAGCTGTTATTTATCATTGTTTTGTTCAATGTCTTCTGTGGACAAGTATTTGTATTCGAAGTTTGTTTTTATTTGTTCTTTTGTATTGTATTAATTTTATGTTAGTCAAAGTGGTCAATGTATATTTTGCCAAACCCTTGCAACAAGGAAGAATTTGGATTAATTCGGAATCTTTATAGGGTAGAACCTCTACATAGCCATAACAACCTGTCCTTAGACAAGTATTATCATTACAGCTTGCTGTTTTGTCACATCATCATATGTCATTAAGTACCCCAAAACGTCGCGAATATGCCAAAGCATTGACCGCCTGTCCCAACAGAAGGACTGCCTGATCAGCACTGGTTAACAAGCTAGAAAAGTCTATTTTTAGTTTTCTGAATTTGCTTATTTGGTGATATTGAGTTGTTTCCACAATTTTTCAAGTGGGCCCATTACTTGAAAAATCCTTTCCTATATCTTCTAAATTCTCTGTGCTTGATCCCTCGCTACTGCTCAGACGACGAAGAATCTGAAGAAGAGCTGCTTCTTCTCCTCTTTTTCCTTTTTTTGTCTTCTTACGTTTTTTGGCTTCGGATAAAGACTTTTGACTCTGTCGTGGCCATCGTTGGTGATAAGAGGCATATTAGCTGGGTTACTGACCACTCCTGGTTTTCTGCTCCATTAGCAATAACAGCAGGATTGACATTAATGTTTGCACACGCTGATTCTCCATTATAAGTACTCTTTTGTGCTTAATTGTAGGGGGGGGGCAAATTGCACTTTTTCTAATTTTTCACCCCTAAAATCATTTTATAATGACCCCCCCATTTTATCGAAATTTGAGAATGAGATTCACCTCCTCATTTTATTATCACCCCCCTAAAAAAGTTTTTTGGATATCACAAAGCAGCATCTTTTCTTATAATCAAAACACAACTCTCTTTTGGAACAAATCTCAAGAACAAATACTATTTACAGGTTAAAAATAACAAATATCAACAAAATGTCAGCACAGTTTATTCCTTAAACATGTCAAAAGCATTGTTATCTTTATATTTAGTTGTTTTACTAGTGTTAGTTTATTTATAGTTAGTCGTTTTATCCCCCCCCCCCCTCCCCCCATTTTACAGAAAATTTCGTAATACCCCCTTAGGTCATTATATTATGACCCCCCCACTTTAAGAAATTTTCCCCGGAGTACCCACCCCCCCTGCTTATTAGACCCCCCCTACAATTAAGCACAAAAGAGTATCTGACATGATTTCGTGATTATCATAATATAAAACGATTTATTAAAAAGATATCTTAAACATTTGACTCTGTCTCTTGGCAATATAAATGTTAAAAGAAAATTTAGAATATAGCCTCACTGGGGATATACAGAGCGCTAGGGGATTGGAACCAGGGGCGGATTTAGACTTCGGCCACTTCGGCACTCTCCTAAGTAGAAATTGAGAAAATCATGTGTATCTAAAACTAGTAATTGGTTAGAAACGCATAGTTTTATTATAAGCGTTTAATAAGGATCCTTTGAGCCCAGGATCCGAGTTAATACTTTTATCTCTACTCAGGAGTGTTGGCCGAGGCTTGACTCTCCTTCGATGTGCTTTGCCGAAGTACTATGGTTTTCACGGTAGTCGAACTACATTTTGCCGCATTTCACTGATTTTGTTGCTCTCGATTCCCTTGTTTTCTGCCGTAAAAACAGTCGACTTCGGCGGCCGCCGAAGTGTGGACTTTTGGACCCTCTTAAAACAAAAGAATTATGACGTCAAGAAGAATCTCGCCGAAGTGTGGATTTTTGGACTCTCTTAAAACAAAAGCATTTTGTGACGTCAGAAAGAATCTTGCCGAAGTCGTCGAAATTTACGGTAAAAGAAAGATTGATATTATGGGATGGGTGCGTGGGAATAATTTACTCTTCCTATTGTTATTGCCTTGCGGTAGCCGGTCTGTTTGATAGGTTCGGCAAGCTGCAGTTCCGAAGTTTCCTTCTAATTCAACATGTCTACTGAAAGAAGGCTAAGGAATCGTTTTGTATTGACTTGCAGCAAGTAAATAGAAGTTTTGAATATGTGATTTGCGGAATGAAGATTGAGCAATGTTGCTAAGAAGAAACATTACTGGAAAACATTTATTCTCTGTGTCGGCTGTGATTGCAGAAGAAAATGACTACGCTTTCAGGTACATCTGTTTACTTTTAATTCCATTGCTCTTAGAGTAAGATACACAATTGCTTTCTATTGCTGTGCTAGCAAGTGTGAACATAAAACTGTTTATAGTTTCACTTTCAACAAACTTGAAAAAGCTTTGTGTCAAATTCAAAAGAGCTTTGGGTTGTCTTGGGTTTCTTTTTTAGTTAAGTAACAAGACATTTTATAACAACACAATAAATCGAATAGCTAGCCAGCTGTTTAATTTTTGCAGCTAGTAAAGGTGTAATGTATAACAATTTGTTGACTTCATAACAACTTTGTATGTTTACTTTTGTAGATTCAAAGCTTCTGGCAATAGACACTTTCCAAACGATTTTTCAACATGCCACAAGGCCAATGAAGAGAACACTAGTTTTGGGAGGAAGACTTTGACAAGACGATGATGTTTTGGTTTAAAATCTCTAAGCGTCCATATCCTAATAATTCCTGGAAATGGTGTTAATTACATACAATTCGAATAAGAAAAAGGCATCGTTTTTTTAATGGGTGAAGTGGCAAAAGTTTTTCGCATTTTCACTAAAGTTGTCAGACCAACATGGCGAAAACGACTTGCATATATACTTATTACAACCCTATCCAGATGGACACAAATATGTGTAATAATGTAGTTCACGATATCTGTTCTTGAATGATTTTGTTTTGTTAAAAATTTCAAGTATTTATAGTAATTATAGCATAACAGCTACAATCTTGGACAAAATATGTATGGACTTTTTAATTTCCCCCTTCCCCCCAACTTCAAGGTTGAATTTTGAAGGTCAATCTCTGTTTTGGCTCCAACACTGATCTTGGGGGAAGGGGGAGTTAAAATTTAATACTTGTCCACTAATTTATGTCCAAGATTGTACAAGGTATTTTCAAGTTTGATTCAACATTTTAAAAGTTTGAGCCAGAAATAATTACCGAAAAATAAAAACAGTGTTTTTCTTCCTATTAGACTAATAGGGCTAAATATTTTTTGACTAAATGTTGTGCTAAATCAGTGTTCATTCTTTCGTTTTTTTAGGTTGTTGTGTTGTAAGTCTGTTTTTAATTAGCTATTGCTGCTTAAAAATTCAAATTTTAAGTAGCTGCCTTTACCTGTACAAAATCTTGATATAATATTGCCATTTTTTATTTTATTGTATTTATCTTTTGTTGTTTATGTTGTTGTTGCTATAATCTCATAATACAAATGAAGCCTATTTACATATGCATTTTTGTGTTGTTGTTTTTGCTTATTTTTCTTATAGGCCTCCTTTTTCATGTTATTAAACGTTTTGAATAGATTAAATGTGAAAAGTTTTTATTGTAACATAAACCGTTTTGCATTCCCGAATCATAAGAATTATGTAGGTATTTTTTACTGACTCTTGTTTCCGAGAATTTATAGCCTCGATATTAGCCAAAAGCTATTATATTCACCCATAACTTGCAAAAACGAGCCTATTATATTTTTCTGGATGTGGAAGAAAGAAGAAGTTTTGCTGGCTGGCTAACTTTAGCCTTAATTTTTCTGAAAACATTATTTAACTTTCATTTAAGAATTTTATGATTGTTTTTTTCAAATAACATGTAAAAAATGGACCTGTAATAAGCTAAAGCTTCCGGGACCCCCAGCTGATTTGACACGCGTAGTTGTTGCCACGCAAATTGCGCGTTCGCTAATGCGCCTAAGGTGAAAAAAATCCTGTATCCGCCCCTGGGGACCCAATGTTAGATCGTTTGGTAGGGAAGTATAGTAACTTGCCAATTTCTTTGTTCTTCATATCGACCAGAACAACTTTCAAAACGCTTGTCTCTGTACCCGTTTATGCGACATCGTCGTCGAAGATGAATGCGGCATTGTTGGTGGTCCAAACGCGTCAATGTCATTCACAGTTGATGTGAGTACGTTTCCAACCCGAGTCGTACCTTAACGTGGCTTTCTTTCCACTAGGTATCTCAGATTAGCTTTGCAGATTAACTTTTAATTTCACCAATAATCATGTTTCCACATTTATCAGTGTTTGTTTCAGTACAGCCGAAATCCGTTAGCTTTCCGATCATATCATCCCAGTAAAGGAGAGAATATAGAAGTTCTTTATCGGCTTCATATTCTTTGGAGAGAAACCTCCTTTTTTTATTAATCTATTTGCATTGCGATGTAATTACTCCTATTCTTTCTCTTCTGTATTATCTGTATTATCGTTTATTTTTAGAAAAGCGACTTTTCTATCTCCCGGAAGATTCACTGCTTTAGATTCAGACATAATAAATTAAATATCATTAAGAAAAGTTTCGAAATTACGTAGTAGTTTTTCAACCTCTACCTATTGCATAACCAGTTGTCATTAGATTTGAACCACCTGAGGGTCGGTAGAATGTTTCATTAAGAAATAATTTCTAGCTTTTTGACAGATTTTAATCCAAATACACACTACATACCAAATTTTAAAGCTGTTTAGCATTGTCTTTACGACAGTTTTTTTGTTTTCCGTATATTGAAGTACCAAAATTTATATGTAATAAAAACATGGGAAGTAATAAGGATTCGACTAACATTAATTGTTAACGATCCTGCTGCCCTGAATCATTGTTTAAGTAGCCTTATGGGGTTGCAATCTACTCTGCCCGTCCTTTTGATCTACCATTTTGAGACACCACCCCTGTTAGGAAAGGCTGGTACTCTCCTGTGGCTGGCCCACCGTAACAACTATCTGTGTAAGGCTGAGTGTTGGGTACCCGTAACACATGTGGAAAGCTACGGCCAGGTTCACAAGTCCTGGCGCACAGATAGTTGATTACTTCAATTTCCATTCTTTAAGAATCATTTCAAATTTTATCCGTTTTAGGATACCTTAGTTTCGATAAGTTTTATTTATTTTATTTTATGTGTACCTATTTGATTCGGTTTAAATTGCTTTTTTGTTGCTGTGTCTATCCTTTTTATAAATGTTTGTATTGTGCTCCTAATGTTGTCCTGCTATGGTTAATGGTTAATTTAATAAAAATCCTTGTAATAAGGGAGGTTTTGATTAGATGCGAAACCCTTAGAGGGTTGGACCTCTACATTTTACTACCGTTTGTCATTAGACAAGTATTATCATTACAGCCAACTGTTTTGTCACCTCATCCTCAATTACCACACACTAAGTTCTTCAATGGGAAAAGCGCATGTCAATATTGTTAGAACTAGAAGGAGTTTCAAGACTTTTAGTCGTTTCTTATTTTAGCTAATGAACGGCTCTTGAAATCTGACCCCAAATAAAATAATTCTATTGTATTCTTGAAATAAAGATTCAAAAAGTTTTTAACCCAGTATAAAATTGAAAATTGGATTTTATAATACCTGAATTTGTCTATTGTAAACATATTTTGCTGTGATATTTTTTCCCGGGATATTTTTTTTAACTAATATTTTTAAAGGTATTATTTTGTTTTGTTATTTCTTCCAGTTATGTTTTTAGACGTTTTATTTCTAATGTGATATTTTTTGTTCCCTTCTAGGACGAATAGGTAAAAATAATTCTGATGACAATCCAAGACTAGTAGCATTGTTTCTTGTTTTTTTTACGTACTAGTAATGCGACCTTTGAAACAATAACTAGCATTTTATTCATGTATGTCTTTCTAACCCTTAAGTTGGTTAAGAGAACTCCACGATTTAATGTCGACTGTATTAGATTTGATTTGATGAATTTTCTTAGTTATTTTTCTGTGATATTCAGTACTGCTGTTTGCAATAGCCATATTTGTTTACACTCTAATATTTGGCAAAGAATACAACTACCATAATGTATTGCAAAATTTAAGAATTATGACAACGATGAATTAGTGAGGGTAACCACATAAAATATAAATCGGTACTACTAAATTGATGTGTTAATTGTTTGCATATTTTTATACTTTCCTAGGTCTTTACACTTTGTAACTGAACTTGTTTACTTGAACTAAAGGAAATAAAAAACTACAATGGACTGTATTTCATAATATTTAAATATATATATTAACTCTCCTAATTTATACAGTATATACATTTACATATAATATAAATAGGAACGTCAATTTATTAATTTACAGTGGGCACAATAAGGATACTTACTGTTCCCGTAAAAACTTTTCCAGTCATTCTCTCGGCAAGAAACACACTTACGCTTCTACCCCTATCTTAAGCTTCCTATTGGCCTTGCTCCACAATTTCTGACTTCGCGGTAACAACATTACCCTCAGATCCTGACCTCGAACCCCATACAACTGTCTTATTTCCTTATTCACTGAGATGTGCAAGCTCTCACCCTCGTCTTTACTCAAAAGACCCAACGTGCCATGCATTCTTGCAAATCGTGGCACATCAAAAACGAACTCAGGTAGTTTGCACGTAATTGTCTCCTAAGGAAAAGTGTTTTGAAAAGGCCTTGTCAAACAAATTACAAAAGCTCTCTAAGGCATCCATTTTGGGATCCGTTAAAACGTTTTACAAAAAAGAAGTTGTTGAATCTGGTTGCCAACAAAGTTCAAATTCTATAATAGAACCGTCAAGAGGAACACAGCGTTCCCTTAGATAATCATTTTTTTTAGAAGATCTAATCGACCTATTTCAGAACATTTTAGGCAGGTAAAACTTTCAAGAGTAATCTCTTCAAATTTCCCAAACAATTCACAAACTTGATGTGACCATTCTTCGCATGTGTCACATGATACCCAATTAACATCAGTATCAAATCTTGTTATTAACCAAACTTTCTCCGCGCACAACCCAAAATCTTTATTTACTGAAAGCCTTTTTTCCTAATCTGTCTGATAAATTAGCCAGGTCTACGAATTCCCAACCTAATTGTCTTTAGGATTGCTCGCTCTCCCGCAACTACGCTTTTCGGCACCCATTCAATATTATCTGATCTATCGCTGGGCGTCGCATGCATCCAACCTGTGACACATCAACAACAGTTCATACACCTTAAAAGTAAAATATAAAACGGTTGGAACGACTCAGCTTAGATCCGTAATAGGACAAATGATATCATTCACAATAGATTTGTGATATTTACCAGTTTTTCTTAAACCACCAGTGCGATTCTCGGTCAAATTTTCAAAGTATCTGAACTTATGATCAGTTTTATGAGCACTGTCACAATTCAAAGGAGTGTGAGGTAACCAAAAACAACCCAAATATCACCACCAAAATCATCAAGACGCACATGATTACGTGCCTTAAATTTACAAAAACATCAGTAACATATTGTTTCAAGTCAGTGACGCTAAGTACAGGACTAGGCGAACAGGAAAAATCATCCGCACTAGCAAAGAAATCAACTAGCTTCACAGAAACAGTGTTCTCATTTGCATGTTTTCTCAACTTCACTTGCTCACTCTCATCTTGGCCCTGGTAACAAAATAGGAGCACCAAGATTTGTTAAAATACACCTTAACCTAGGAAATGCATCAGTGGGCATCCGTAATAAGCATCTTAGTTGAACAGCATCAGATGGAGACAGAGGTTTGATAATACCTGACACCTCTGCAGCTATGCATGCGTGAGATGGGATCTTCTGCAGCAGATTCATCAAAAGCAACAAAACTTTTTCCACCTTTCCGTCACCTGAAACAAGTAGCCGCATGCACAGGTTGGATATTCTACGCAGCTTGCGTTCTGACACTTCTGAATTGGACTTACCACGCCTGCCTAAGTTAATATATGTACTCTTATGTTTTGGGGATCTCCATGTTTTATTTTAATAAAGTACCTTCAAAAATAGAAGAATTTTCGACCTCATACGACTTAACAACAATGAGATCGTGGTCATCTCTTCCACTACAACGGCACAAATAAATTTTGGCCTGAAAAGTAGACTGACATAGACCTTTGATAATTTTTTGAGGCTGTTGCGAACTTATTCGATATTTCATGTCTATATCCTTTAAAATTTCTCTAACCTGGCCTAAATGAGACTGTACGAAATTCAGCTTCAGCTTTACTTAACCGGTATGCTAATTTTTACCACCAACTGCCTATTTTCAGCAGATACTGCTAATTCCTGGTTTCTTATCTTAGGGATCAAGAGATGTGAATTTGGCGTATGTGACAGTTGTACGGTAGAAAAAAAAGGCAAATTTTTGTTCCGAGTCTTTTTAAATGTATCAAAAGTTGCTGGGAGCAAAAACTGAACAAAACTATACAAAACTAAGAAACTCTGGTTAAATGTATTAAACAAAGCAAAAATTACACTATTTGTATTTTTTTTAGGATCCACCGCCCTAGTTATAGAAGGAATATTTTTCTCACAAATCCAGGAATCCTCCCACCAACTGGATTCCTTCTGTTGAGAACCCATATCCAGTTGTTAGTCTAAAAGGACTTCACACACACGCACAAAAGAAACAGTATAGAATATATATAAAACAATATATACAACAAACGATAAAAACAGCGAGAATAACACGTAACTAAATATTTACAACAATTGAAAAAAGACAGGCACCTTCAAAGTTCAAGGAATTATACAGAGATATTCCAAAAAAAAATACAAGTATCATTTAGCTGGTTTTGATGTGCTGTCCTGCTCGAAAAGAATAATATTAAAAGCGTGCTCTAAGTTTGTATAGCAACGCTGTCTCGATTCTCCTGCCATTTTTATGTTCGAAAACCATACCTAACAAATCATTTAATGCCAACGGTCTGAATCCATTATAGCTATAGATACTTATTTAAACTAAAAAGGGATCATATTACATTGTATTGCCGTGTACCACATTTGCAACTTTCTCCAGTCTTTTTTAGCGTTAAACAAAGATTTTATCTTAACATTTAAGTGGTTTATAGTTTGCGAGACGGATAGTACTTGCCCATAATACCACGTTACCAGGCTTTCTGTGCCGGTTAGCGCAAGGTTGGATAGATGGCATACTTTTTGCGAAATTCGCGTAAAATGCAAATCTTCTTGCCTTTAAATACTTAGAAACTTACCACTGGTAGCGGATGGCAGTGCCTGTACGGCTAATCAACAATTTAAATTCTTAATTTTACATATCGGCTTTTCAGATTCTCGGATCAGATTTTCAGCATCTCGGATCAGCTTTTCAGCATCTCGGATCAGCTTCACAGATTAGCTTTTTAGCATCTCAAATCAGCTTTTTGACTTTTTTAGTTTAGCTATTTAGCTACTTTAAACAACTCTTCAGATTTCACAATATTTGAGACCTTCTAAAATAGATTTCACAGAATTACTTTTATCTTAGCTAGATATCCTGCATACAAGTTTGTTATATACCCTCCCTAAGTTTTCAACATAGGAATTGTAGGCACACGAAAATAAATTAAAAGCCCACTGCATGTTCAGTGAGTAAATCAATAAAATGCAGGAATAAAAAGTTACAATATTTATACAGCTACAATATGATATATAAATTACTTTCTTTGTTGAATCAGCTGGTAAGAATACAAAAGAAACAGTTGAATATTACAAAGAGTTTGTTTGTTGAACATAACAGGCCTAAAAATTATGAAAAACAATTGTGTTTTTCCAAGTTTGTTTTATTTTGCAATATATCTTCAATCTATTTATTGTGAATGATTAGGTCTGGAAAATAAACTTTCATTGCATAGTGCCTACATGATATATCAAACTCACTCTTCATAAAGGCGGGTTTCCAATCAAACGAATGCGGTCGAATCGATCATGGCGTTTTTATAAAAATTGGTTTCCACTTACATTCGACCATGCCTCAATTGATGGCGACTGAAACCGGTTTTCCACTAGGCGTATTATTCCGTGCGAAGCGTTCAGCGCAGCGGATAATTTCCGTCCTGCCGAAGGCATTTTATTTTTCCACTAAGCATGGTGCTTTTGGCGCTATTATGCAAACAACACCATGAAGATCAGGCGCCGATTAGTTCTTCCTAAAAAAGTTAAACTATTAAAATTGTTGGCATTAGAAAATGAGATAAATAATCGGAAATATAAAAAAAGATTCTCGATACGCCAAATTTACCAAGAACGAAAGCAAAAGGGGGAGTTTCATTGACTGATAGAGGATTCTATATGATCATCAACTGTTTTTTCAATACTTTCGTATGTCTCCTTCTGATTTGGAAAAGTTACTGTCTTGGGTAGCTCCCCTTGTTGTAAAGGAAGAAACAAGAATGCGAGAATCGATCAAACCAAGTGAAAAATTATGTGTTACTATGAGGGGCTGTTCATATGGGAAATATTTCCTCGGGAACCGGGTAAATGTTTCAGCATGATATCAAGTCGAGATCTCGGGTTGTTAACAAACTCTTAACAAAATGTAGTTGCGTTCATATCAGAAAAAACATTTACCCGCCTACCGAGATCTCGGGTGCGCATGATCGATATCTTGGTAAGCGGGTAATGCATTTTCGCATATGAACAGAAGTTTCCTCGGTAGGCGAGATAAATTTAGGTCGATTTGGCATAATTTTCAAAAATAAACAATAGTTCTTATCACAATAATCAATAGAAACTTATCACATGGTATTTTCTCACCCGAGGAAAAGCTTTCTCGCCCATTCCATATGAACAGAAAGTAAAAATTATATCATGCTGAAATATTTCCCCGCTAACCGAGGAAATATTTCCCATATGAACAGCCCCTGAGATACTTAGTTACTGGAGATGCACAAGTGACAATTGCCTTAAACTTTCGAATGAGCCCAACTGTTGTAGGAATTATTATCCCTGAAACATGTAGGGCCATATGGGATGCTCTGTCTGTCTTAAACCTCCAAACTATCCAGAAGAATGGCAACATGTAGCTTTGGAATTTTATGAAAAATGGAACTTTCCAAATTGCTTAGGGGCAATCGATGGAAAGCATGTTGTGATGCAGGCCCGAGAAAGATCAGGTTCAGCATTCTTTAATTATAACAAGAAGCCCTGCGGCTTAAAGATTTCCGCCATTAGCAATAATCTGAAAAAGATAAAAAATCGTGACTTGTCACGATTTTATAGCTATAATACATTATCTTTCACCAAAAATATCCAGCCTCAGCAATTCCTCTTTAAATTAAAATCATGAATAATTAATTAGTTCTGCTGAATACAGCTTTAGTCTACGTGCTTGCGAAATTGTACAGAAGGAAATGACGTAATTATTAAAGGGAAACGTTAATAACATCATGGCGCATTATAAGACGATCTTCATTATGCTACACTGCACGAGCTTTAACTTTCGATAGCATATAAACTTTAAAATAAAGTATTGTTCATTGGATAATAAAACAATTTGTTGCACTGTTAGGATTCTTATTGGCTTAAAACTCATTTTAGCCTCGTTCTCAGAAAAAAATCTTAGCCTGGATAAGTTTCAGGCGTCTCTATCTATCTATCTATCTATCTATCTCTCTATCTATCTCCTCAGGCGATTTTAAAGATTCCGCCTTCGCTGGCGGAAATCAAAAAGCAACACAGTATGGTGCTTATGCCAGTGTGCAGTGCACTTTATAAATTTCTACTGGTAGATATTGGAGATACAGGAAGACAAAGTGATGGTAGTGTGTATGGGAACAGCAATCTTGGCTATAGCATTGAGAATAATCTACTTAATGTTCCGAAAGCATCAAAACTACCAAAGTCGAATCGTGTGTTACCTTTTACTTTCATAGTTGATGATGCTTTTGGGCTGAAACCACACATGATGAAACTGTACCCACTGCAAAACTTTGCAGAAGAAAAGCGAGTATTCAACTATAGGCTCTTAAGAGCGCGGCGAGTAGTAGAAAATGTATTTGTAATTGCTGCAAGATGCTTTCGAATTCTTAGCAGACCCATCATAAGTAAAGTCGACAAAGTTGTGTTAATAACTAAAGCAGTGGTGGCATTACACAACTACTTAATGACTGTTTCCAATGCAAATGATACTTATAATTACTGCCCAGAAAACTATGTTGATAGAGGAAGCCCAAACAATATTATTCCAGGTGAATGGAGATAAGACTCTGAAAGTATCAGTGGTATTCAGGACTTAACAAATTGTAGTTCAAACAATTATTCAAAACAGGCAGCCTTAGTTCGGGTGAATTTAAATGCTATTTTAACAATGAAGGAGCAGTAGAATGGCAGTGGGGATATTGTCAATAGTACAGGACAAAATAAAAACTGAATAATTTATGTCAACATTCCTCTTTATCAGCAGCTTTTAATTATTTCTCTATTGCATCCAACTCTTTCAAAATTCTATTCCCTTCTGCATTCTCACTGGGTTTTTTTTTCTCCTGCTTTGCCATAACAGTAGTGCTGCCACTGTCCGTAATTTTGTTAAAAATCAGAGGAGATTGTGGCGATGTGAATAAATCTACATCGGGGCGTTGATCAACGCTTTCCTCTGAACACGTTTGTTCTGTATTTTCTTTACTCGGTATCCGTACATTGCTTTCAGTTGGAAAGTTCATAATAGTTACATTTTGGTAACGACGAAGCAGCTGCAGCTGATTTCGTCATCCTTGCTCTTCTGTCGAGACATTCTTTCAGGTTGTCTTTTAAATATTTTAGTTGTTTTTCAAGGAATTCACCTACAAATAATAAAAAGCCATATACATATTTAATATCAGATTCCAAAAATTATGTGATTTTACTTTCTTTCTGAAAAAAAAACGCCTTTGGTGGAAAAACAATGGCCGCTCCGCTCCGCACGGAATAGTTCGCCTAGTGGAAAACCGGCTTTATTCAAATTTATTTCAAAGCAATAACACAAATTTGATATGAAATAATGATATTGAGCATGTACTCAGAATTTCATGACATATAAATACGATAAACAAAAATATTTTTAAATATTTTTCTAAACTTTTCGAGGAATTGTCCCAAGACACTGAAATCGGCGAACTTATTCTACAAATATCTAAATATCTAAATTCCTTGATATTCATCTGCGAATAATAACTTATGGGTGATGCATTTCCATCTTTTAACGGTTGCTCGTGTTAAATATTGTTTGCTGTTGCTGCATCAAATATGCAATTAAATTTTCGTTTGTTTATAATGTTTTCAGCCATTCTTCTCTTTTTCCCGCTTCTCTATGGATGTTCATTTCTTCATCGATTTGTTTACATCACGTGGGTATAAATCAATCTCATTGGATAAATTTCAATCGATCGACGAAAAAGTAGAAATCAATCCTACTTTTTAATTCGATTTTTAATAAATTATAGAAAAAGTGTCCTGAAATAAATATTATTTTGTTTGTCCTGTCTTAAAAATTTTGTTTTCCCTATTCAATAGCGTTGTGCACGTGGGATTTATTTGTACCACAATTGAGACTCACATGAAGTTTAATGTTAAAGATTTTCTACAAATTGCATGATAAAAATGTCGAAAGTAAGCTCCTGTTCAGCCTTGTAGCAAGGCGATTAGAAGCACATATTATCCACAACAAATAATTTATTAAAAAAAGGCTGTATGGAAAAGGTCCCAGGATGCTTGGAGCATTTTTCTATGGTTTGGCCAGCCCTCAAAGAAGCACCTGCCAATAAATTAGATCTTGCAACCATATGGTTGGATGTCGCAATTGCGTTCCCTTTAATTTTGCACAGACTTATATTCTTTGCACTGGAGAGATATTTATTAGAAATTACTTCAAAGGTATTTATAGTAAATCATTTTCTGTTTTATCATCAAGTGGCTGGCACCGGCGAATTTTTGCTGGCGGTACTCTTTCCATTATCCTGCTTCTCTTTGGTATTACTATCATCTTTTCTAAGAATGTTTTTCTTCCCTTTGTTAGAGCCTTATATATTAACCTAATGTCATTTTCGGTCTCCGGCGTCAAAGTCTTATTTTTACTGCTTTAAAATGGTCTTCCTTGAGTTTCTGTTCTGAAAAGTCAAAGAGCGTAATATTTATATAGGGCAGATCATTGAACTCAACACCTTTTTCCTCCCTTTCACCATGCATTCATACATCACATGTCTGTTTCTTAGGTCGTATCATTGATGGTTCTATTTCAGATGCTAAATCAAGCGATGAGTGAGAAAGTAAGTTCATTCTTAACGGTTCGTGTTCAAAAGGCAGGCAGAATCTTTCGGCTTTGCAAATCACCTTTATCCAAATTCCATTATGTTACCAACCTAATAAGGGAAATTTTTTTTTCGCAAAGTCGCCTTTCGTGCAAACATATTAATATACCACTTGCATCCCATCCTTTTTTTTTAGTTTGTAGGAGCCATTTTCAAGAGCAACAATCTCTTTAACTATAAAAAAAAGTAATTGTTGTTAAATATATATAATACTTTAAAAAGATAAATTCTTGAAGAAATTAAGTTCCATATCAAATAACACTATTCTTTATGTACCATACAAAAGTGGAAATTTTGCTCACCCTTTCTGCAATTCTGTTATAAAGATACTTTAGCCTTGGTTTCATATATGCATCTGATGTGAATCTCAATGTATGGCTCTTTAATAATTGTATAACGTATCAGGCCAATTTTCTCCTCACAATCCCCGCAGACAAATTATCTATCCTTTCCTGAGTTCAAACCTGTTTTTCAATATCACCCGTGTCTTTTGTTTGTTTAGATGCAGCAATTCTGATGTCGAACATATGACATTCATCTTCATCGGGAAAATATGATTTGGTATTTACAATCATAATCTGTTTTATGTACTGTCAGTAAATATTTACTTGGTCTATAGGAATTATTAATCACATCTCTAAACTTTTCAGGTCATCTGACACATGTGGACCTAAACTATAAAATTAGTTATATGAATTACTAATTTATTCATCTGGTTAAGAAAACGTTATGCATTCTTCACAGCTATTAGTGACACTACATAGTCCTCATTCTTACCTTGATGCTTTATAGGTTTTTGTATATCTTCCTTTGTAATTGCAAAAAATAAACACATTTTATTCATAAAATTCTAATTACATTGCGGCGCTTCACGCCTTACGTAATTAAAGAATTTTATTTCATATAATCTCCGTCGATATAATATTGGATAATCGAGCCCAATCTCTACATATTGGAACACAAACTCCTACATAACCTCTGCTTAAAGCGACCTTATTTACGAGAACACGGCCTTCTGGAATACATTTAATGCACTGCGTTTTGATCTTTAGAGGGTGTAACCTCTACAATTTTAACTTCAAGGGTCGTTAGACCAGTTCCATCAACACAGCTTGCTGTCTTGTTATCTCATAATCAATTTTGCACTATGAACTCCTTTTTTCCTCAGAACATCTGCCAATTGTTTGTTGATGTTGATCCATTGAACAGCCTCTATTGTGCCATTTTCGACCATCTCTCTGATGCTGGCCATATCCATCAAGCCGTAATCGTTTCTCAAATACATGTTTTGTAGAGTTGACAGTGGCAACAAAGTTCTTGCTGTCAGTAAAACCAATGATAGGTACTTTTTCGCCAAGTAGTTCATGTAACATTTCTTGTAAGAAGATTGCATTTTCAGGACCCTCAGCAAAAGCAAGTCCTTCTGCTGCAGTTGTGCTCTTTACAACACGTTTAATCTTCTTTGAGCTCCAATGATTAAACAAGCTTGTCTTTCCTCACCAATAAGAAAATCATGTATCCACCAGCACTTGAAAAAACCAGTATTCGTTGCTGATGTTGCAGTTTCTTGATCAATCTGTTAGCATTTACTAAATGCATAACTTTGTGTGCCTGCATGCTCATTTCGAGAACATCAAAAGCAATATCAGGTCGTGATTGATTTGCCATCCAGTTGATTTGTCCAACAGCATCTCTGAACAATTGATGTTCATTGACATCATCAAATTTCTTTATAGCTCTTTTATTATCAATTTGGATTTTAGTTATTGATTCAGCAAACTTTTGTTGATCAAGAGTTTTGATGTTTCCTTTTTGTTGAACATTAAGTCCAACATACTTGAAGCAACCTTCATCCTCCTTACCAACTTTAAATACCCTTTTGACTCCAAAAATAACATGATCTTCGAATTCCTTTCAGCCTGCGTATATAAAATCATCCACATGAATCAGTAACAACCCTCAGTAACAAAACTTTTTGATCCTTTTTTGTAGAATAGGGCAAGGTCGTGTTTTGATCGGAAGCAACAAAGGTTACTTAACTCTTTAACAACACTTTATTGAGTTTCCAGAGAACCTTTTGATTACCGTGTTCTGGAGGAGGGACAAGGAAAACTTCTCGTTCTATTTGCTTTTCTTGCAGAAATGCAGATTTTATATCAAGAGTTTTCACTTCCATCGAAATGTTGACGCTACTGCCAGTAAGACTCTCAGGGTACTTCGATCAGCTGTTGGTGAATCTACTTGATTTATCTTTTCTTCAAAACAACCCCTTGCCACTAATCTTGCTTTGACTTGGTAATTTGCACCTATACGTTTCTCAGTGATAACCCAAGTTGTTGATATCGCTTTTTGACATTATAGGGGTATTTCTGCATATACTCCAAATTCTTTCCAAAGTTCTAGCTCTTTTGTTTTTGCTGCTAGAACATCTGGATCCTTATGACGATTAACTGGTATAGTAATGTTCACTTCTTCATCAGATAGGTCTGTCATTTTCCATTCTTATTCAGATAAATTGATGCAACTGCGTGCATTGTCTGATTTTACGGTAATCCAAGATTTGTATTTTCCAGTTGCTTTACCCGCTCTGCCAATAACTTCCGCTTTCCTCCAGGTAACTTGATCTGGACGTCGGAATAATATCGTGTCCTTTGTTTTTGGAAATGGCTGATGTACAGAATGTGTAGACTGATCATTGTTGCATCTTCCTGCCACACTTAAATCTGTTACAGTTTCTGCCAAGCTATCTGGTTCTGTTTGACTTTGTGGTCCAACTGCTGGTGTTATCAGTTCACCATCTGATTCATCACTATCTTAAGGTACTTTTCGATTATCAGCAGAATTAACTTTGTCCTTAACTGATTGACTATTCATAGAATCATCTGGAACTGTAAACTCCTCACCAGCCTTAAGGATTCGGTCCTGTGACACCCTCACATAAATGCTGCCATGTCGTACAAATATAACTTTGCCGTCCCAGTCAATCACTACACCAGGATCTCGCCATTTGTTCGAATCTTGTCTTTTGTAAACGAAAAAAAAAGCGACCACCTTGCTGAATATTGACTGACCACATCTGCAGAGAATTCTTGGCATTGATGGCCCAGGCTAGTGCTGTTTCTAAAGGTGTATCCGGTTGATCATGAAGAATCTTTTCAAGACAGTGATCAACAACTGCATGATTGCGCTCACATTATCCGTTCTACCAAGGACTCTCAGCACCAGTTGCGCAGGTATGAACATTGATATTTTCTGCGAGATCTCTGAAGCTGGCATTTTCACATTTTCATCACTTTATTTATTACCGATGCTGGTTGCTTGTCGTTGATCTATTCTGCTTTTGTTAATTGAGTAAACATGTCAGTTAAGTAGAGGATGTAGCGATTGTTCCAAAGCTTTAGGTCCATTTCCAACCGTTTGGCCAGTGGCGGTAACACAACAGGACGAGGAGGAGTGCGCGGAAATTGTTTGCAAGTATTACATTTTGAGTACATCGCCTCCAAAATCGGTTGACAATCCTCATCCCAGTAGCCTGCATCGATCAATAATGCTTTTAACTTTAGCAAAGTTGGATGAGCAAACTGCTTGTGGACAAATTATCCAGTTGTGTAAAAAGGCATTTATCTAACACCACTGAAGATTTCCAGAGAGGAACATAATAGCGGCCTGATGATGTGGAGTCCAGATCTACCAATTGACCAAGAATGGAGCTTTATCATTTTCAAGATCAAGTTTGATTTTTGATTTTTTCATAGCCTCTTTACTTAACAAAAGAGGAATTTCACTGTCCACGACATCAGTTCTGGTCCTAATCGATTGTCCTGCTTTCAGCACATTCAAGAGAAGCTTTAGTCTCACCACCTCCAAACTTAAATAACTTTGTGCTGGAGTTACGGTTCACCTGTGTTAGCTGATCGTCAGGGAGAGATTCAAGGTAGCAAGCCAACCAGTTTGCTCCAGAAACTGTGGATCTACAGCCAGAGTCCAATACAGCAGCATTTCTAGCCTCATATGATAAAAGGCACATATCGCCTGGTTTAGAACCTTTTTGTTTTGGTCTCAAACCGCCTCTATGTGGTCCTGAATATCTACTGCACTGGTGATAAGGTCTGTATCCACCAGGTTGGAAATTCTGCCGGGAACGATCTCTCGCAAAATTCACTTCTTCATTTGCCAATTTTATTGGAGGTGTATTGGCAACTGCCTTTTCTTCTAGGATGGCTTGATCCCCATGAAACTTTCTAAGTGGAGATTTTATCTGGTTGAATAGTGTTTCCTTTTCAGAGTAATCTACCCCTGTTAAAACTTACCGTCGATCACGTAGGGAAAGTTGCGATGCTTCAAGAAGTTTAAAAGCTAACACCGGAACTGGCAATATCATCTCTCTGTGTTTGATTCTGTTATATAGTCTCTCAAACTCAAGAATATAATCTTCCATCTTTTGGTTACTTTCACGTTGATAACGATCAAATTTCACGTATCTTTCATACGTTTCACTTAGTTCATCTTTTAAAAAAGGACTGTTCATGTGATTCAACAAAACCGTAATTCCATCTTCTGTATTTAGGTTTTCTAATTTGACTTCACTCAATATCTTGTCACGTATACCACTTTGATCTTCCTCTGGCATAGCCAGAGCAAATAAAAAGACATAAAAAAAGTTATGTCTGATTAGAAAAAAGTACACAGCAATATTCTAACTTTTGGGCAAACATAATCCTGATTCTAAAAAAATGATGTTTTAAAATGATGCTAGCCATATATGTTAAAAGTTTTTATCTATTTTTTTTAATTCTTATTATTACAAACTGTGTGCAATTTTTCATGTCCACACTGCCAGGCAACGGAAAATAGAACAGACCTCAAAATAGAACAGGCCTCAAAATAATTTTTGGAGACTCGTCAGACAAAATGTCCGCCACATTTCCAGTTTGGTCGGACATATCTGTAGCTCGTTTCAAACTTTCGTCGGACAAGACGTCCGATAGATTTCCGTATTGGTTGCACACTCCCATTTGTTTAGATCTCAGAATTATTAAATAGAGCAAGCCTATTCATAGCCAACCGACCATCTTAGCTAATTCACCGACTCCTGACTTAGTTAAAAGAACTACGTAGACATGAATCTCTATTGCCTGGCCCCTTCGTCGTTGGTAAGCAGGTCTTACACAAGAAATCCAGCCATGCGGTTCTTAACTAATGCGGAGGTGAACGCCGACGGAGCACGGATATAGCAAGTCTGCAAAACTGCATTTACAGGCGAAACAGACATTATATCATGGATTTAATTGCAGATGATTTTGTGTTCTTTTTTTTATATTTTTAAGAAGCCTTTTCTGTTTTAAGAGTCATTCTTCAGGTGCGTAAATTTGAGTGATAAAAGATCTTTCACGTTATTTTTTTTTCGCCATCGCTTTTGCACGTAAATTTTTAACGCTGTCGTATTTTGTTGGTTTTTTTCCAAAGGCTGAAAATATGTTTCTTTGGATTTTTTTCGGCTGCTTATTAAAAACAAACAGCAATCAGGACATCTACCGACACGTTTTTCCTTTTCGTTGTACCCATTGACTGTACTGTTAATACCGGTAGAACATATGTTACAAGATGTTTTTTGACGCGATATGCACCGATACTTCGTGCTTCTCCTAGGATATGCTTACTTTATCTGTAATTTGAACTTACTTTTTTATAAAAGAGTGTGCAATGACTTAAATAGAATTCAAGCAGTTTTTTATTTAATGCTTTTAAACTTCTAATTAATTACTTCTAATTAATTAATTTAATTCTTGTTAGGACAAGTAGTCAAGTGTATTGTAGATTCCTTTTACCTTATGTTCTTGTACTTAGGATTCGTTATCTTTGTGATGACCCTGGAACTGAAATTGGTTTTAACCGAACGAAGCGAGACCACTAGAACGTTAATGTGTTGTTCCTACTGTTAAAAACGAAATTGTTTAATAGTAAATTCGTTGAAACAAAAAGGACATTGGGAACGGGATTGTTAATGTGTTGTTCCTGCCGTTAAAAACGAAACAAAATTGTTTATTACTAAACTTGTTGAAAAAAAAAGGACACTGGGAACAAGACTTATTTTATTTAAGCTGGAAATATTCAATTTGTTAATTTTATTTAAAAAACGCAATGAAAAAAAGGTGCGCTTTTTGAGGAATTTAGAAATCATTTTTTTCTAATAGAAATTCGATCAAAATATCAGAAATCAAATGAGTATAATGTAAGTATGAAATTAAGAAAACATAGTATCAAGTCCATATATATTTCAGCACCATACTGTGTAAAGACAAAAAATGAGACACAATGCTAAAATTGTAAGTCTTAAAACTCTCAAAAATTTAAACAACAGTAGCGTTGGTGTTAAAAAACTAAAGGTTTTTTTTTTCAGGAACAAATATCCTTCCAAATTACGCTTTTTTCTTTTCCTGGGCTACACGGAAATTTATCAAAGACAAGCTCTTGGATGTAACAGAGCTTAGCTTTGTCTAGCTGTGCAGCACCATGTGTACCATTGCAATTGCCTTTTGCCAACTCAAGCATCGAGAAAACTGTGCCAGCCAACTTCAACGCGAAGAAGTGCCGAGTGTTGCTCGGCCTTTTTAGAAGACTTTCTAATTTTTCTTGTATATTTGTGGAAACGGAAATTGCAGGCGGTGCAATTATACTTCCGTTTCGTGACAACAAATGCGGAAGCGGAGTTAATTGAGGTGACGCTCCACTAATACCTAAACCACCAAACCCACCTACCCCCCTACCCCCCCTACACCACGTTCCACACCTCCACCACTACCGACAACTTCCCCTAAACCACCTTCTACTCCTTCACTCATATCAGCAACAACACCTTCACTACCACCTATACTGCCAACTTCCCCTACACTACCTTCCATACTTTCACTCGTATCAGTAACAACAACACCACCACTACCCCCTAAACCGACAACGTCCCCTACACAACGTCCCCTACACAACGTCCCCTACACAACGTCCCCTACACAACCTTCCAGTCCTTCACAAAGGTTCTTTTTATTAATATCTGACCTCTTTAACTGTAACAATAAAATTTTTTGATGATATTCGTTTATCTATAAAAAAAGATTTTATTAAAATAAAAAAATTATAAAATGTGGTTTTATATATTCCAGAAATACCGAATACACTTACCAGTCTTTCCCTTTTTGTTTCTTTTGTTAGTTTCTAAGAAAAAGTTGTTCTGAGTTTAATGTAAGCCAACCTAGTTACCAGATCATTATTGTAACAAATTTTTTTGTAAAGCATTGCATTTTTTTAGTTGTTTTTTTCGGTCGAAATTGCATTCAACGTTAAAAATGGATTTATAAATTACCTTTTCAACATGTGTCTTTACTTTCAAAACGGTGTTTTTCTTTTTCTTAGACCTCTTTTCCTCCACAACCTAAAAACAATATTTAAAGATATACCTATAAAATTATTTTTACTTATAATTCTTAAAATAGCTTAAAATACGAAGAAAAACAAACCTTTTCCGAGCTCTTTTGTTGATCGTCAGCCTTCCTCTTCCTTTTTGACGCATTTTTTGGAACTACCTCGACTTGCTGAAATAGTTTTTAAAATAAACGAAATAATTTTTCGTTTTCCAAATAGTACTTAAATAGTTTAAATTCCAAATAGTATTTAAATTGCTTTTCCAAGCCTCCTTCATTATTCCCTTGTACCAAATTCGGTTGAACAAAAAATCCACTTCCTCTCCTACCACTAAATTTCTTTCCTTTTTTTTCCTGGTGGATCGTAGATGCTCTTTCGAGCCACCTATGCCACTTCTCCATTGATAAACGCGACGAGTAATTTATTTGAAGTCATGATAAAAGAAATGATAAAAACAGTAACCAACTAATAGCTACAGGGGCATGCGCAGTAGATAATCGAATAATTGAAAAATCTTAACGTGGCGGTATACTTAACTATAAATAGATTTGGAATGTTCTAATTGGAACACTTGCCAAACTGATCAGACGTAGTTCGAACATTAAAGATAAAAATAGTCCGAAATCAGAGGAAGTATTTTTGCGTTAACAAAGTTATAATGAAGAGAACAAAAGTGATCACAAAGGAATCTTTCGATCCCGCACAATTTTTATGCCCACAGCTAAGGGAAGATTTGAGTTACTGGTTAGAAGATATAGAACCGGAAAAGGATGTTAGTGATGGAAGTGAGGATGAAGAATCAGATCGAATTGAACCAGAAGATAACGTAAGCGCACAAGACAATACTGAGAAAGACGTTATTAAAAGATTTTTAGACAGTGGCTGTGGGTGCAAAGTGTACAATGGAGCACCAAGTGTTGTCCCACATGCGTGCCGACAATCTGCAACTTTCTAAGGACGAATGTGACTTTATCACATTTACGCAGTTCTTTGAATACAACTGGCGAAAAGAGGAAAGCTTCTCGTGCAAAATTTTGGCATAAAGGAATACCAATTTGCAAAAAAATGTATTTAATGATAAATGCTATAGGTAATTCTCGCTATAAAGATTTAGTAAGACATTACAAATTAAATGGTTTGGTCCCGCGAAGACATGGAAATACGCGCCGTCTTCCGTCGAACGGTTTAACATTTGACGAAGTCGTAAGATTTAAAACCTTCATGCTCAATTATGCGGCAAATAGAGCCATCACGCTTCCGGGAAAGTATCCTGGCAACAAAGATTTGGCTGTATTATTGCTCCCATCTCACGATAACAGATACAGTGTATGGCGATTTTATGTAGATGCTAACAAAAACAAAAATCATCCTTCCATGCAGTATTCCACCTTTTGCAAAAAATGGAACGAATTAACACCATATATAGTCATTACTAAACCCAAAACTGATCTTTGCTGGGGATGCAAAAAAAACACGCAAAGCATAATCAGCGAATCGAACCAAGTTAGAAAAGATAAAGCTCATACATGACCAAGAAACTCATTTGTACTGTGCTGATAGTGAACATGACTTATACAGACAACTATGCGAAAAATCAAAAGACGAGTTAGCTCCTATGAAAGATTCGTGGAAGTTTACCCTGTACTTGTGACGGGAGCAACCATTACAGTTTTGATTACGCGCAACAGCTGCATTACCCGACTAATCCACTACAACCGGGGCCAGTTTTTTTAAAAACTTCAAGAAAAGCTGGGTTGTTTGGTGTATGTTGTGAGGGTATTCCACGCCAAGTTAACTATATCATAGATGAGGCTGTTAACACAGGTAAAGGCGCAAACACCACGATATCATTGCTTCATTCATTTTTTAAAAAACATGGTTTGGGTGAAAAAAGGTTTATTTAAACGCTGACAACTGTTCTGGACAAAACAAGAACTCGTTCTTACAATATTTTTTATGGAGGACAATAAATGGATTTCTTAAAAAAATTTACTACGATTTTATGATTGCTGGTCACACAAAATTTCTTTGTGATGCGTGTTTCGGACTTTTAAAGAAGAAAACGAATGTAACATTTATTTCAAGTCTACTGGACATCGTGGAGTGTGTTGAAAATTCTTCAGCACAATCAGGCACAAACTATTCCGAGCTTGTCGGATTAGAGAATGGTCAACTGCTTCTGCCAATTTATAACCGGAAAGACTATTTAGCACCTTATTTTAAAAAATTAGATCGAATCAAGTCGTACCAACATTTCCGTTTTTCTTCTGCTATACAGGGAACCGTATTTTTTAAAGAACTGCAGGATTCTAAAGAACTGTCACAGAATTTGCTTAAAGATGCGTCGGTAGTACCCACTGGAATGCCGGAAGATCGTCACAGAGAGAAAATTATATCTCTACAATGAAATACGCGAGTTTTGTAAAGAGGAAGTTAAAGATTTGGTTTGTCCAGCACCCGTTTAACATTGAGTTACATTTATTAGCTACAAACTTGTACTAATTTTTCTACTTTCATATTTTTCTTTCGTCTTTTGCTGTTGAAAATAATTAATTAATAATAACGCGAGCACTTTTTCTCCACAATCGGAAAATTAAAACAATTACTCCTCCTTTCAGAAGTATAAAAAATAATTCGCCGTAGAAGTTCCCGCCAAACGGCTGGTTTAGTCTTAATTTTGTTCTTGCAAAAAATGACTTTTCCGTGTTTAAATATTTAAATATTATATTCATGTATAATGCAGAAAGGAACAAAGATATTTAAAATTGTTTTAAGTATTCTAAATCCACATTATTTTGTTCTTATGCATCGTGTAGAATGTTCTTATACAACAACATCACAAATTACATTTGTGAAACACAACCCCGACTTAATTACGTGACAAATAAGTCAAATACATTGAAATAATCTAATTATGTGCAACGTGAAAAATAATTAAATGCTGCGTGCTCTTGATTAAGCAAAATTTTGTTTTTTATTTTCTGAAAATTAAATCAACACAAAATTAGACCTTAGAATGAGAGCTGAAATAACGAACTTTAACTAATTTTCCATTATAAATATATTAAAGAATACGAAGTCAACCTACTACAAAAAACCTTCTTGATTCCTTTTATTTGTAATGTTAGCTGGGAAATCAGGCTGAGTACATTCCTATGTTTTGACGAAACGCTTATAAACTACATAAATTTTATTCAAAAACATGCGCAACGGCTAGATTTTAACGAACATTTTTTATATTAGTAGAGCCACAGATGCTTCCGGCAAAACATTCTGGTTCATGTACTTTTAAAAGCTTTTTTTTCAATATTTACTTTCTGTGAAAGTACGGTTTTTTTAATCCGTATTTCGTATTTTTAAAAATACGAAAATCCGTATAATACGAAATTTCCGTATTTCGTATTTACGAAAAGAAAAGTGGTCGATTTTCCTAGAGAGCGTCACATATTTAGAACAAACCCAACCAGCTAATACAATGTGTTAGTACATATACCTGGTCTGTCATTAGATTTTCCATTTCTTTGAAGTTATTTTAGTATTGGCATCAATACAATGTCATATTACCAGCTCCTCAGAATTTATAGCACCATGCATCCAACTCTCTCTGCACCCTACGTTGCAATCTTTCTTAGATAATTTCTTTAAAAGCGTGGAGTTGTCAGACACTAATGCCTACTTCTACCATGTTTGCAACGCTCACCAACCTGCTCTAGTTGAAAAGGAGGTAGTGTCGTGCGCTTTTCATCTCATTTTACAGCTAAAATGCTTTGCCAGTGCCAACGGCCTACTGTCAAAAATTACCTCCCGTATTACTGCTTGCCCTGGTACCATTTCCATACCTTTACCGTAGATGGAGAAATGAAATGTCGTAAACATTTTCAATTAAGGTCTATTATCAGCCATTGCGGCAACTTAAATAATGGTCACTACACAACCATAGCGTTCAACCAAAAGGTTCACAGGTGGATACATTGCAGCGATTGAGCAGTAATTTTCTGTGATGGCCACCTTTTTAACAGTCACGAGTCATACTTTTTCGTTTTAGAAGAGCTGAGGTAAAAGTATTTCAACTAAAATGACTCAGCAAGGGGCTTGACTGCACTCAGTCTTATCTTTGGAGAGTGACGACTCCACTTATTACCCCAGTCAAAAATAAAAAACAAAATCAAATAAAAATTAAGTTAGCAAGGAGGGTTGATCATACTTTTGTCTTGTATTTGGAGAGTGAGGACTCCACTTATTACCCCAGTTAAATCACACATGATCTTGTCTTTGGAGAGTAACGACTCCACTCCCAAAGAGCTCGAATTAAAAAGGGAGCATGATGGTGACCAAGCATCATTCTTAGATTTAGACATCACTTGAATCAACAGACAATTTTCTTTAAGGCTGTTTGATAAAAGAGATGGATTTCCATTCTCAATTGTGCGAATGCCGTACAAAAGCAGTAACATACCATCAGGTATGTTTTATTCGTCAATTGGAGCTGAAATCCTCAGAATCGGCCGAGCTCCAAAAAAACTGACTTCGTTAATTCCACCCAGAACCTATTACTATTACAAATGAGGTTTCAGCAAGGTGCCAAGTTGTATAAGGTTCATAAAGTGCTTAAAAAAATGTATGGTCGTCATGACATACTTAAAAGATTTGCATTTAACTCTACAGATTTCTTTAATCAGGTAGGGAAAGTCCACTGAATATATAAAAAGGTAATATTACACCCAGGTTTAAGTGAAGAAAGAGATGCTGTGTCACTGCTGATGACCCTTACACGGACCTTAGTTAAGGTGAACCCGCTCATCTTCTAAGTATATCAGCTAGTTCAGTGAAAGGGTTCGAAACTGCTGTAATACTAGGTTGGATAGGATTGGGGGTGTTGATATAATTAAAGTGTTTTTAAATAAATAAAAAATAAAAATAGTAAAATAGTAAAAATAAAAAATAAAAATATGTTGTCTTTTCTGAATTGTGTCACTTGAAATGTATGTCGTTGTATTGATAGTTAAGATTGTGACGGTTGGTAGCGCTCCGTTAGTTCGTTGGAAATGTGGTTTAGCACTCTACACTAGAGCATAAACTGTGGCAGAGTTGTGCTAGGTTCATGTCTATCAATACATTGTTGGATATTTCTACATGGTTATGTCATTTCGAACATTGTATTTTGGGATTAGTCTTTACATTATCAGATATTTTTACTGTGGCGGTTGGTTGCGCTCCGCCAATGTTTGTTGGTGTAGTAGGTGGCGCTCTACACAAGTGCACAAAGTGTGGTAGGGTTTGTGTAATGTTCAGGTCTTATATGCCATGTGGTTTATGATACAATGCTCATTTTAGTAATCTTAGGTTTACTTTAGGAAGATAGGGATGTCTAGTTTCTGCTGATGACCATCCGCGGACCTCTTCGAGGTGATCCAGCTAGACATCCAGGGTACTTGGGTTCAGAAATATATTTCGAAACCTACTTGCCCTTGATTAAAGTTCTGTTCATCTTTTCACATTTCTCGTGTCGTTTTTATTTTTTAAGTAATTCCTTAAAAAATGGAGAATTATGCTTCTAGAGGCATTTTCTGCAGAGGAATATAACCTCTAGTTTTTTCTAAAGACCTGACAGGTTGGGTTCATCATTGCAGTGGCTAGCCACCTCTTTGTAAATTATTTTCTCTGGTAAGCCAAAATAGCAGATCTGTTACAGTTGATTGTTCTATACTCATAACTAAAAAAGATGTGCTAGGTAATCCAGAAAAGAGTTTAAATCAGACTTAATTGGATCAACCTGTCGTTCACCACACCAGATAACCCATTTTCTCAACGACGATTCCTAATTAGAAACCGAGCCCGGTGTAGTAAAAAATACGGTACGGGCATTACTTCGCCCTTAATGACCCTTAGTTCTGTCGTCATAAGACACAGCCTTTCGCTGTTAAAGGGGACATTGCAGCCTGCACACTTTCGTATGCACCTGTTTTTCCGTTCTTTTAAACTAAATTCATCACCGTTGATGGTGCAGGAGGCAGGGGATGCTTACTCAAGGGCCCGCACCAGATCCCAGGCATGAGTGAATTTCACCAATCCTCATGTTTCCACATTCATAGGTGTTTGTTTCAGTACATTCGAAATCCATTAGCTTTTCGATCATCCCTGTAAAGAGGAGAATACAGAAGTTCTCCAGTGGCTTCTTGTTCTTTGGAGAGAAACTTCCTTTTTTCATTAACATCTCTGTCTTAAAAGGCTAGTTATATCTGCATTGCGATTTAGTTACTCCTATTCTCTTTTCCTGTTTCTTACACAGATCCAGTTGACTGCCAGGAAAGACTGGTTGACACTGGGAAACACTAGTGACTGTGGGAAAGACCACTGACGGTGGGAAAGACCATAAATAGTGAAGGCTTTTTGTTTTTGGTGACTGAAGAGTGCGTGTTCTTCATTGGTTAGGATGGGTCTTCAATTGCAATCTCGAGACGATTGATAACTCCTTCCAAAGAATGGAGCGTGGCGGATTTGGAAGCATAAAATTTGATTTCATTTATCACAATCACTCCATCGTCACTTTGTACTTTTAACATATCATTAATATACTCAGCTACTGAAACTATTAGCATGGAACAATTAGAGGATTTGTTGCGATACGACACTTGCAACGATTGGTGCAAACACTGCTGATGGAACCACCTAGCAGGTACGCAAGTATCGCAGCGAACCTATAATGAAAAATAATGTTTTCATGATTTTTTTTTTTTACAGCGCTCTGTACGCACATAGTAAGCATACTAACCCAATCATCACTCTTTTTGCCAGGTATTTTCGCCCTGGTAATGCATTCTGGCTTCAGTCCGGTTTAAAACCAGTTTATTTCTGGCTGCAGTAATCCAGATAAACCGGTTTAAAACCAGCTGAGTAAATAAACTGGTTTATATGGTTTCTAGAAGCCACTTTGAAGCCAGAAATAAGCTGAATTAAAAAAAAGAAGAAAATAATGGCTTTAAACTGGTTTACATGGTTTGGTTGTCTTAGAAAACAAACCACTGAAGCCAGATTGAAGCCACATTTAGATAAACTTGATTGGTTCATAAAAACTGGTTTCAAGCCGGATTTTTTTGGCTTAGTTGTGTAGAATACCAAACCAGGGTGTAGCCAGGGTGAAGCCACATTCAGATAAATTTGATTGGTTCATAAAAACTGGCTTCAAATTGGATTTTGTGGCTTAGTTGCCTAGGATACAAAGTCAGAATGAAGTTACATTCAGATAAATTTGATTGGTTCATAAAAAACTGGCTTCAAATTGGATTTTGCCATGTAGTTGCCAAGGATACCAAGCTAGAGCAATATTTCGATATAGTTTACTAGTTCATATAAACTGACTTCCAATTAAATTTGGGTTAGCAAGAGTTCTAATATTTGTGCTCTAAGATAAACAAAAGAATCTACCAGTTATGCTGAACCTCAGATTTAGCTATTGCCAGAATTTTGTTTTTGAATATTTATTCCCTAAAAAGAAATGTAAGTATTAAATGATGTAATATAAAAAGTTATTAATCATGCACAAAGAAGACTACTGTTCCGTCCAAACCATAACATACAAATATAAAAACACAGTTTCAAAGTAACTTTAATTTTTCCCAGTGAAATAAATGTTATATAAGATAATATAAAAGACAAGTAGTGTTCAACTCTTGAATACTTTGAACGGATTATTCTTGTTGAAACAATTATCAAATGATACAAAATTCATCCCTGCTAAAGTACTATGTCTATAACTATTTTTCTGTTTTAAAAATTATTAGTATTTAGTAATAAATTTCCTATAATTAGTGTTAAAATAGCATTCAGATATGTTAAATAAAATACAACAGAAGAACGAACTATGTCCATAAGTTTTCTTTTTTAAAAGTAGAACTATACATGAAATTAGCTATGTTGAAGATCAATATGTTATACAATGATAAACTATAAAATACAATTAGACCTGGAAATTTGTTTCACTATGGTTTAGAGTTTATGAGAACGACAACACTTTTTTTGGTTTAAATTTGTACTGTGTGGAAAAGATATCATATGACAGAAACACTCAGTTCAACAGCAAACAGTTGGCAGTCATATTTTCCAGGTCTGGCGATATGTTGACTAAAATATGATCAGTAATAAGTTATTAAATACAATGTTAAAAATAAAAGCAATGGAATATGAAATAAATTATCAAAGTCCTTTGTTGTTTCCAAATAAACATCATTGTTGTTTCTTTTTCTTTCTGTTATTATGTATTCTATTTTTCATAAACGCATGAAGAACATTTGGACGATATTTCCGAACAAACTCTGAAATGAAATAGGTATATATACTGTACATATCAGAAACTCATTCCATAATAATTGAGAACTACCAACTTTCCAGAATAAAGTTTCTTCATAAAGAATTTAGTAAGACTTACTGTACAAAATTTCCAATTTGTATGGAGGCAGACCAGATCTTCCAACTTCCTTTCCCTTCTGTACTCTGTAGCCTTTACCTTTAACAGAGCAATTTAACAATTCATCTGCTGTAAATATTTCAGAGGCTAGTTCACGTATTGCCTGTCTGCATCAGCAGCATTTTTGGCAACCATAGATAAATGTTTCTAAAAATTAATTGAATCACTGAACATAATCGATGACACAAGATTGACGTTTTATATAATTTTTTTTTATTTTTTCAAGCAACTTAATTAATGAATAAAAAACATATTATACCCTGTCAAAGGTATCATCCCTTTCTTTACATGTCGATTCGTTGTTTACTTCACCATCCTGAAAAAAAGGAAAAAAGTTTTTACATTTTCTAATTGTATTATTCTTTGTTTAGCACTGGAATAAATTAAAGAAATCAATCAGAATTTACTTCCTCCTGGTTGGAGCCACTGCGAACCATTTCACTTAATTGAGAAAATGATTGTCCCAAATGTGTGCATGTCCTTTCAAGATTACTAACACGCTGTGCCAACATTTGCATTGGTGAATCATTGTTATTCACCAAATTTAAGGACTCACTAAGAAGTGAGCTTGTTGTAGCAGTTGGAGTTATCGAAATCTCACGTAGCATATTCAAGTAGCTAGATGGTTGCGGTTGATGCACAAACATGGCTTGGTGTTGTTGGGTAAAGTTGAAAGGTTGCAAATTTGTGTGCTCATGATTATTTGGTGTGAAGAAGGCATTTTGCTTTGGTTGCTTTGGTGTCATAAACGTTTTGTTGGTTGGCTCAATGTCAAGTGGAGTAGATGTATTTTTCACATTGTTGGTACTAATGCTTGTATTTGGCTGAACAATAGTACTTGTTGAATAAGCTGGTTGTGTTATTAGCTTTTTTCGAGGACTTTTCCGTGTTCCTTCCTTAAAAACCTTGATTGGTTTTGAATGAGGTGGAGTTTTCTCCACATTAGGAAGTGTAATTGGGAAGTACGATTCACTACCAGAATCTCCAACTATGGAGAGAAAAATTGTTAAGAGCTAATTATTAGAGAATTGATATGATATTGAAATGACACAAGGCGATAATGATTGTAAAATTGATGTAACTAATGATGTATATTGATTGTGGAATTGTAAATACATACTTGTGTAAAGTAAATTTTCGAATCTGGCAATTTTTAGAGATGTTTTTGAAGTAAAGAAAATTACCAAATTCTCCACAATTGATGTTTCAATAGATCCTTTTGTCACTTTTTTTGCTTTCTCCTTTGTCACTTTCTTTTTACTGTTCCTGATTTGTCAGCTTCAGCCGTCTAATTTGAAATAAAAGTTATTAGTTACTGACACCTGAAGTATTTTCGAATCTAGCAATTTTTAGAGATGTTTTTGAAGTAAAGAAAATTACCAAATTCTCCACAATTGATGTTTCAATAGATCCTTTTGTCACTTTTTTTGCTTTCTCCTTTGTCACTTTTTTTTTTTGCTGTTCCTGATTTGTCAGCTCAAGCCGTCTAAGTTGAAATAAAAGTTATTAATTACTGACACCTGAAGCCTTTTCGAATCTAGCAATTTTTTGAAGTAGAGAAAATTACCAAATTATTTTCTGAAGCCATATATCCATCACTATCATCATCTAAAAAGGTAATGTCTTATATTTATCGTTGGATATTATAGGAGGATGAGTGACTTCACTCGTCTTCTTACCCCATATGGAAAGTAAGCATTACCTTGAATTATTTTTTTCTTCAATTGTTTCCTGCTGGATTTCTCACTTGCAGAGGAAGCAGTTATATTATTAATTGGTGGAACCAACTCAAGTAATCTTTTTTTCGCTTCTTTGTTGTTCTCTACAAATATTATTGGAGCAATGAAAGTTGATATGGGTCACAAATACACTGAGTTGCAGCGCTTGGTTTCAAATACATATTCCAAAAGTTTTGAAAAAATGAAAACGAACTTCAACACTTTACCCCAAATTCTGTCAATTTCGCCAACCCACATAGCATTTCTCACCGTTCGCTGTACTTTTGCACCAACTTTAACTTCCTCGCAAAAAAACTTTATTGCTGCGTTCAAGTGTTGATGTATTATCAGACCAGTTTATTATAAAAATTGACATGATGTCCAAATAAATAGAATTATCAGCAAAGACCAGAATAAAACATAAAACTTTGAACATTCGCCAACTCAAACAACCTGAATTCTTCCAAGTCTTCATCGCAGAGAAAAAATCTTTATCCAATGAATTGTCCTCTCAGAAAGGATCGCCGCTCGCCCCACGTCTCCGCCTCGCATGCCAATTGGGAGAATATAAAACTGCAGATCAGTTGCGTGGCGGTTGTTTGACATGTATTAGAATAATATCACTGAAAACTTGTGAAAATTTTTAATTTATAACAAACATTATAGAATTCTGAAAGAATAATATAATTTAGTTACAGTTTAGTTTTTTATTGAATTTTGACGCATATAATAAACATACATTCCATAATGGGACACTAACCGTGGAATGGCAAGCAAAGAGACGATCTACTAGCTATATATTAAATCTAAGCTTATTCTAGGCCTATATTTCTTCTCCTCGTCTCTGTGAACGTTTCCTAACCCCATTGGCGCTTTCTTTTAAAGCTACGATAAGCATACACCACATATTTTTAACCGACGCGCTATTCGAAATATTCTATTTAGTCAAAGTATGGCTCATGTTATAAAATTGATCGACGGCTATGTTTGTTCCTTGTGTCATATGCAGTTTCAAAGGAAGTTTAACGCTGAAGGGCATATCATGGGAGTTCATAGAACTGTGTTGCCCAATCTCGATGACAATCCGAACTGGTTATGATGATGCTACTGACAGTGATGGTGATAAGCTATGTCTGTCACCACCGACGAAACAGTTCAAGAGTGACAATAAATATGATGCAGTTGATGGTATTCGAAAGGGTAGTTTCAACACAGACGACTGTGGTGATGTTGAACAAAATCATATCTTAGAACCAATTTCACAAGTCTCAAAGGGTGTGCACAACATAGTGGATATTAGCTTTTCCGATTCAGAGTCTTCTCAATCATCTATAAGTGACCTAGAAGAATCATCTGACGATGAGGATTTGCTTGCTATTGATGATGACTTGTTATATAACTCTCTACCAACTCCTTCTAAGTTGTCTATAAAAGACCATGGGGCAGCAGTGATGGGTTTCACTGTGCGGCACAATATTTCTCATGAAGCAGTGAAGGATTTATTGACTTTGATAAACCTCCACATCCCGGAAGATAGCAAATCATTCAAGTCATTCAGCAAGCTGAAACATGCAGTGGGTATATATGCATATGACAGATTCTTCTTTCTTATGTTTGTTACCGTATATACTTGAATTTTATTTACAACAACACCGTATATTTTTTTTCAGCCTGTAACTCGCCCATCGGGTTAAAATACAAAATTGTACTAGCTGATGGAATAATATAATCTTAAAGAATGTACATATAGAAAGGCAAAATCAATATTATATATATGAGTTATTATGTTGAGGCTATACACACAATACAAAAGCACAAACCCAATGGTTTCCCGTGCAGTGATGCACTATTTGGTCGCACTTTAATATATTAACCTGTGTAAATACATATGCTGCTATTATAAGTAATTCAATAATTTCAAGAAACACTGATTTTACAGATTTTAGTGATCACCTTTTTGTGCTTTAACAGGGGACGGTTAGAGTCAAAGATCGTTGTCATTTCTCTGAGAGATATAGTCTTACTTTCTAGACAATAACGGACTTAAAATGTGAAAGTTTCTATAATTTTGCTAGGTTTAAATTGGAAAGGCGAACAAATGTGTTTACCTTATCTTTTCTACTACACGACAATATTTTTTAAGTATGTGTACACCACTTCATCATTTAAAGTCCCACTTAAGGCATCGTTTAACATAATATCCGTTAAAATAACACTTGAAAAGTAAGGAAGCTTGCAAATAACGACATTTTTGCATTTGTCGACTTGCTTCAAGGCCAATATTTCTGAAATTCAAAACAAGATATCATTTTTTCTCAGATTAAACATAAAATCGCAAAAGAAGTAATATCCAACAAGTAACAAGTAATACCCATTCATTTTGCAACAAAATTTAAACAAGAGGGAATGTTCAATGTTGGGGGAGACCGTATTTTTTAACTGGGGACACCGACTTTTCTGACTAGGTGAATCAAATTTTTATATGATGGGGGGGGGGGGGGGGGCGGACCGCATTTATTAAACGAAAAAATAGAAATGCGGCACTTAGGTTATAAGTCATTGCGTAAAACCACGGGGGGGGGAGGGGGAATTTTGCGTGGCTATCATATTTTTTACTACACCTGTCGCCTGGAATTTGCGATAAGGTTTGCAGCCGTTTTTGAAATTCTATGACCTGCCAAATTTCCAGCCTTAACGTTTTGTTGTCCACTCGTGGATGTGTTTTCCCCCGAGGATTCATTAAGAGACCTGGCTTCTGTGGTAATAACGGTACCTGTACTTCCATTTCTAGAACTTGACTGTACCAAGCCTGTGTCTGCCAGTTGGGTGTGATTAAAATCAAGCACCCTCCTTACCTTGGCCAGTACCCTTCCTATTAGGGAGAACGGAGGAAACACATATTGGAGATAATAATTCCATGCCTGCTTAAATGCATCAGTTGCTTGGCTCCCCGACTCTGGTTTCAAGGCCATGTATGCTGGAAGGTGATGACATAACCAGGAGGCAAAGAGGTCCACATCGGGTTGACCTAAATCCTGACATGGTTTTGAAACCACAGGACAAAGAAGCCATTCGCTGATATCGTGAAAGTGCGCAATCCACTTTCACATTTAGTATCCCTGGGAATAATATCCCTGGCAATAATTGTGATCTGATTGGAAAGAAGGAACACCTAAATTCCCTTGGCTAGATTGAGCATCTGTGTATTGTGGGTACCCAGTCTTTTTTGGAGGCATCTGTCTGAAGAAGAGTCTGGGACTCTGTTATCATCAGAGGTTTGCCATTTGATAGATGAATGTTGCTCACCCACCATTGTAACTCCAGCAGCGAACTTTCGCCAAGAACCAAATACGCCTAGTAAGATAAATTCATTTTCAGGGCCTGTATTTGCTGTTGTTGTAAGAAACGAAATTGTAGACGAGCTGGGACGACCGCTTGTGCTGTTGAGGAGAGAGAAACTATCAGACTGGTCAAATTCCACAATGTCATTCGAGGCTTTTTTATTGCCTCCTGACATTGTTGTACCAATTTTTGTACTTTCTCCTTTGGTAAAGACAGCATCATTTTCGTTGAGTCTATTTCCAGACCTAGGAAATAGATTTTTTTAAATAGGTTTCAAATAGACTTCTTCATCTTTATCACAAACCCTAGATGTTGCAACAGAAAAATCAATGTCTCCCTTGCCATTTCCAAGCTATCTATAGTCTGATGCATCAGAAGCATGTCGTCAAATTATCACTCGGATATTGATTCGACGCAAAATTGACAGAGGAATTTTTAAATTTTTGTTAAATTTTGAGGGGCTGGTCCTGGACCAAAACATAGGCATAAAAACTCGTAAAGATTTCCCTGCCAGAGAAAACGAGGTGATATGCTGAAATTGGGTTCCCTTCTGTAAGATATTTTTACCTTGAAAACCTCTGTATGTATTCTGTTTATATCCACCATGCTGACGTCGTTGCTATAACTGGTTATTGTCCCGACTTGAAGTTTTAGATCGAAAGTTGTGTACTTATTTTGAATCCTTTTTAACCTTGGCTGTATCTATAACATGCTCGCGAATTTGGTTGCCAAACAGGTCTTGACCAGATGCCTGGTCATGGATAGTCTGTTTTGCTTTCTTGGAATCTGCCATAATTGCAGATAGTGCTAAAACTCGGCGCTGATAACTAACCGCATTGAAGGATTGGTCAAGTAGCATAACTGTCTGCTCCATATAAAGAGCCATCTGGTCCAAATTAACTTCAGGTGGTTCTTCTGATGTTGAAGTCATTGCTTCTTCAATCGGGAGCCATAGTTTCGACAATGGCCCACAAACATTAGTGTTTTTTGTTGCAACTTATCCAATACAGAATCAGAGGCAACCTCGGTTTTTTGTTCTTATCCTCAAGAGGTTCTATGAAAAAATCGTAAGGCACAGGATTCTGTATCAAAATTGTATCGTTCAAAACTTATTCGTTGATGAAAAGAGTTTTTACACGTAACTCTACATTTCTGTCAGAAGCTGGTAAACGTTTAAGGCCTCATCGGGCACAGCTTCAAATCTAGCACGTTTCAAAGGAGGTTCAATGACTGAATTATCCGTACTTGGCATATCCTGCGTACTTTGGCAGCAGGAGTAGATGGATCGTGATGAGAATCACGGTTGTTACTTTGAAATTCTTCACTCGTTTGGGTTCAAATATGTAGAGATTAGGCTCGATTATCCAATATTATATCGATGGAGATTTTATTAAATAAAATTGTCTCCCGTTCTGCTTGAGGGAAAAATTTAACTAAGGCCGATGTCTGCCCCGGCAAGGAAAATTTTGTTGCTGTTGTGAAGATATAGGGATGTAGAATTTTTTCTTCTTCTCAGGTGACGACTACTAACATTTTTTTAAATTCCCGCCCGGGAAGATGTCAAAACTAATGGCTGAAAATAATTATTCTCGATAGATATTAGTACACATAACATAGCTTTTTATAATTGTTTTAAAAGAATAATAAGAATATTAGGGTGAGATTTATGTTGGTAAAAAGGCAGTGAGAATACAGAGCTGAAAATCAAACGTTATTTTGATTAATTTTATTCACCCTTTTATGAAACATCAGCCTAATTATTATTAAGAGATTTTAAGTTCTTGTATAAACCAGTCTAATATTCTTACAAAGCATATTTATATTTTGTTGTTTATCGTGTTGATTAATCCGATTTAACAACATCTTATTCTTTTTTAAAAAATAAGTAGTAATCAGTCACCTTCATATGTAATTCTGCCCACATACATACTGTTATACTGTGATGATCAGGGTTTTTTTAACATCTCCGTTCTTACTTAACGTAGTCTAAATTGTAAAAAAGAACACTGTTAACATACTATGGGCTTAGCTAGAATTCTAAGAGCATTTTGTACAAAGCTCGGACATACCTAAACTTTCTGCATAGCTTAAAAAAACAGACAAAAAATAAAGCATAAAGTAAAACAGAGCATATCTTACTTGTCCAGCCGATTGGTTGGCTTGTTGCTGCATGCTCATCAGCGTGGAGAAGGTTATTGGCATTGAATTGTCCAAATTTAAAGTTCTTTCAATAAGTGGTGTTATGGTTCTTTAAGAGGAACAGGATTGTTAATGCCCTGATAATGCTGTTTTTGAGTTTAGTGGAAACAGTTGATCACAATTTTATCACATTTGTGATGTTTCCAATAAAGAATTGTTTCTACTGATGTTTCACTGCCGCAAGTGGAGCGCTTGGTTTCCTCTGTAGTTTTTCCTTCAAACCTTTTAATAAGGCATAAAAGATAGTATGCGTACTGTCGGGACAGCAAAACAGGCCGAGAAAAAAGGTTGTGACAAATGTGGCACAAGCACAAATTTAAGTGCGCATTGTGTTCAGGTTTATCTACACCGAGATCATAAATAGGTTCGTTTTCTGCAATCATTGTTAAAAGTTCGTGAAAGTCTTTCCTCTTCTTCAGTTTTTACCAGCTTTTGGTTTATACCCCTTTCTTGAGATCCCCTCCTTGCATACTCTAGAGTTGTCGGATCGCAATCCGAGGTTATTTGTGTATGTTGTGTTGTAGAGCGATCTCGAAAGTTTTTTTGTTCGCGCATAACATTTTGAACAAATTTTGTTGAGGTGCACTTCAACAGAATCTTTCTCCACATCAAGGCATGGATATTGCTTGAGCTCGTTTGTCCTGTCGCCCACGTTTTAGCTGTCATAAGACATTGCAGCTAGCTGTTTTGTCACATCATCATTTCTTTTTGCCAAGGTATTCACTACAAATTCTACAAAGTTTTGATTAGTGTTGAACGCGCTGTTGCATATTGGCAGTTATCCTTGTAAACAAAAGTTTTGGTTATTCAAGCTTTGCTGGATAACTAGTAGGTGTAGAAAATCGTATGTAACTTTCCCATAAAAAGTGACCACTAGTTAAATGCTAATCTACTTAGGCATAAATTTTAAGAAGGTGCTAACGGGCCAGCAGAAGATATAGCCCTGGAACAGTTAGTGTTTTCCAGTAAAAGTGGAGACTGTTGTGTGTATATATATCAGTTTGTTGCTAATTTTTAATGTTTTTGTTTTAAACGTGATCCGAATTTATCATACATTCTAAAATGCATGATGGAAAGGCAAAAATTTTGATATTTAGACCAAGTTTTCTTTGTACCTATATTTTAGTAGGTAAAAAACTGAATGTTTTGTTTCCGTTTGTTTGCGCATGCATACTCTGAATTTCCGCTCATCTAGTCGGACTAAATGAACGTGTTCACCTCCTCATCTCAATTCTATTGTTTCTACGCCATATTAATTACTTCTGTTCAACTTTCTTTATAACAGAAATGTTTATGATAGAAGCAAACCTATATAAATATGTATAATAACAATAAAAAGGATTTCATAAGCTCCATAATGCAAAAGGTTTGCTAAAGGTTTGCTTGTAAATGTCAAATGGCCTTTTAAAAACTTAATACTCTTTTAAACAGAAAGTTCGTAAAAACACTATTTTGAAAATAAATTCCTCTGCTTTGATGTTGTCATTTTGTTTGTTTGTTTGTTTTTTGTTTTGTTTTTGTTTTGTTTTTTATGAACACTCTGCACAGACTAGCATCATTCAATTTTAAGAAACAAAATATATGGCTTTTTGATCAAATATATATATATGCATTTTTTATATGGGGTAATACGTAAAAAAGCATTTCCATTTTTTTCTTATTTAGATTTGTCTTAAATCGAGTTAAATACTAACGAAAAGACTCGTCAATATGAGACCATATTCACAAGCAACTGACATAATGATATATGGTTTATTGTGAAAATTGTAGTTCAGTTACTAATAAAAACCTAGTTTTTTTAGCAGAATTCATACGTTACAGGTAGTTTTGCAACTTCCTTTAACTCGTGTTATTTCATTTAACTTTCCGTGGTCACGATTTAAGCGCTGGTTTTATTTTATAAATTTATTCCAAGAATAATTTTTCGAATTCTGTATCATGTTAAATCGTACTTTATGTGCTAAAGAAGAAGGTTTCGTTCTTGTTATTGTATCAACTTTGGATTTAAATAGCTAGAAATATATTTATAGCTCCTAGAATTAGTTTTATTATTGTTTTCGCTTAGAATATTGTTTTCTGGCTTTCGTTTCAAATTATAGAGAATGTAAGGAGAACACTTTGTAGTGTAAACATTAAAGTAAACAAAATCCATTTTGCTAAGTGTTTCGAAACTTTCTATATTTTTGTTTCCATGATTAATTTTGGAAGAAGACAGACAGAGAATCTTTAGACATGTTTTTAATAATAACTGCATTTTTATCTATCTTTGGTATTCTGTTTGGAAAAAGTTTTACCGGCGTTCTCAATTTTCTAAAGCAATTACGACGTAATGACTATATTATCGTGCAAAATGGGGAGCAGTACGAATTAAGTGATATGAGGGAGAACTTGATATCTTATGATGACTCTAGTATCGATGACCACAAGCCAACGAAGATATATTGGTTTTTCCAATGCTTTCGCATAGTTACATGTATCATTCTCTCTGGTTTATTAGTTGTTTTACTTGCCTGCATTTTTAGTCCATCATTAAATCCATGTGCAAGCAGCGAAAGCTTAAGAAAAAGAGTTCAAATCTTACGTTTAGTCTACGACTGCGCAACAGCGCAAATGTTGCAACTTTCACTTCCAATATATCTTACGTTTCTCCTGTCGTGGAAGACATTTTTAGAGCTTAACGTTCTAAGTCATCACATAGTGATGGCTTGCTTCGATACGCTGTATCGTGTTTGCTTATTCAGCACTGGAAGCTATCCTTGTAAAGAACGACACTGTTATGTGCTATTTATATTTGGCTATGTGAACAATTTTATCACCTGTTGGATAGTCACTTGTAAATACAGAGACAGATTTGGAAAACGGCTCAAGCTCTTTCTTTCTCTTATTATGCAGCAAATATTTGTTGCTTTAATAATTTCACTTGTAAATAAATTTATTGCTCCACTGTGTTTTGAGTTAAACGAACATAAACATTACATCCTAATTGGCGTTATAATGGTCCCTTCCTTTGTGTTTCGTACAATTTGCCGGTTAGTAAGTCAACGCACTACAGACTTTGTGCCACCGTCCAAACTTTATTTGTTATCAGCATTTGTTGACATAGTGACTAGAACGGAGTATCGGTTTTATCAAGCCAATATCAAAGACACTAATGGCTATATATTAATGAGTTTTGCCCAATCAGTGATAGGCTTTGTAGAAAGAGTAAGTTCGTTATTGGTTAACTACTTCCTGATGTGGATGACAAAGAGATGCGCTAAAGTGGAAATTTCGCACCATATAACACCTGCTACACGAAGGCTTACAGCAGACATATTGCATATCGGTTTTCTTGGTGAGATTGTTAGTGCTGTAGTAACACTGACGTTTATAGAAATTATTGTTTTGATTTATCGTTTGCCATACCTTGTTCCTGGTAGTACCAACTTTTTTAAAGATAATATTATGGAATATTTACAACGCGTTAGTGCAGGTTTAGCCATAGAGTTTATTTTCGCTGTATCTGCTTTATATATTTTGACAAGACAAATGAACTTGCCATTAGTATCCTTATGGGATTGTACATGGAAAGAGAAAACTTTGTTCATACTTTTTGCCGTTGGATTTTGCATCGTGTATGTGGGGCATGAGTTTGGTTATATTGCGGCTAAACAGATGGTAACTGCGTTGCAAATTAACAACAATACGCATCATACCTTATTGGATTGTAAGATTTCGTATTATACATTTTGGTAAACATTTCTACTTGACTTTTAGACGCTACTATTCTTGCTGCGTATTGGTTTTTGCTTGTTGTAATATGCTTTTATTTACCATATTTATTTCCTATACTCTGCGAAAAGAATACAGAAACACGAAAGTATAATTTGTAACGCGGTGCGCCTGAGTGGTTAGAAGTTTCGCTGTGTGTGTAGAAAGTGCCATTATCACTGTTGAAAGTGGTATTTGAGGGAAATTGCGTAGGCAATAGCGATGTATGTATGTCCTTTGAGTTACAGTGATACATAAAACTGAGATTAAATGCAGTGTGGAGTGACTACTCTGTATACATTTTCAAATAATAATGTTAATATCGTAATGTAGGGCAGCTACCTAATGTCAGGTATTTTCAAATTATACTTTATATAGAGCAATAACAAACAATATAAAATAAAAATTTAAAACACTTATTAATCTGTTGAGACCAAGCAAGAAGCATAGCAACAGGATTGACTATTGCACTTGTAACCCTAGCCCAATAAAGTTGTTTCGGATTAACAAATCTGCTGCTGTGAGTTACTTTTAACATTAGATCATTTTTTATCATTGCACGTCCGTTTGTTCATTCCAAACAGAGAATGTTTCACTCCGATCGGACCTCCGATCATGACGGGCGAATATAATCCGTGTATATCATATTGAAGAGTAGCTTCTCTTAATTGTTAATCAACCATGGCTTTATTGCATCAAAACGCCATTGAGTGTTCTAAAGCTCCTATTTAACAAATTCCAAAAGAGGAAAGAAAGTGTAATTGACAGTGAAGTTTAAATCTGTTTTATTTTATTTTTTGATCATGTTGCATTCACAAAAAGAAATCTCCGTGAAAACTTAACGAATAAAAACAGCTATCGGCGAAAATTAGTCCATGTGATATATATCACAGATGTGTCATTCGCGAAACTAAATCGACTCTTTTTAGACATAAAAATATTCCAAAGTAGGGCATATTAATATTGGCGTTTTTTGATGATTTAGATTAATAGCTGGAATGAAACCCAAAATAACAGATATACTTACATATGCGGTAGCTGAGAAATATTATAGTATAAATTTGTACATCTACAAGTACATTATGCACAAGACTCGTGGAACAAATACACACCAGATTTCGCCATGTGCCAAAATACTATTTGTGAGGGGAGATAGGGAAAAAGAAATAAAACCGTAAAGACTTTATTTGGGTTTTTAAACTGATTCAGCAGCCAAAGAACATTGTGGTTTCTGTTTGGCGAAGATGATTTTGAAGCTTTTAAACATTTTAAAAACAAGCAACTTTATAGCCTACGGTTTAATTACTCCATGGCATTTTTAGCTTGTGCACGCCAAGGATTACTATCGAAGAGGATCTTACCTGTTTCATTGCTCGAGTTTTGTAACATGACAGAAAATTGTTTGTCGATGAAGTTTGCACGCAAGTCACCATTCACTCCATCATGATATTGATGGCATTTAATTATATCATGGCTGTGGAAACATTGCCACCATAAACTTTGCTATTTTGTCTCCAAACCGTTTTTTTTTTTTACATTTAGCTGTGTAATATTAGGAACTTCTAGTTTGTTTTTTATTTTCAGCTTCTCGAAAATATTAACCTCTGTCTTCAACATTGCAACCGTTTTGTCTGGAAATACTAGGTCTATATCCACTGCGATGTTTGTTTTTTATTTTTAGCTTCTCGAAAATATTAACCTCTGTCTTCAACATTGCAACCGTTTTGTCTGGAAAGACTAGTTCTATATCCATTGCGATGTAGTTTCTCCTATTCCCTTCCTTTTGTTTCTTACGTCAGACTTTTCAGTTTCGCGAATTTATTTTTGTTTCACTAAAACGTCCGAAACTCCCCTCTATTTTATTATTTTATTGCGTAAGATGTCTTAATCAGTTCAGCATTACCATAGCAACAATGCTTTGCCACATTTTTTTAAAGAAGCGCGGCGCTTGTTTTTTTTTTTTTTTTCGTTTTTTCTTTTGTACGTTAACACGCCTCTTTTTTATTAAATAATCAAAATCTACATAAAATGTGACAAAGCTATTTGCAGCAGGTATTAATGAGCACGTGTGCAAATATTTTGTCGAGATTCTCCATCGTGGAGGGGAGTCTGAAACATTCCAAGCCATGTATACATCGTGAAAATCACATATCTAAAATTTCCTCTTAAAAGTTTTTTGCAATAAAAGTCAGGTGACTTTTATTGCAACAACCTATTCAAATATGCGCGGAAAGTGTTTAACATAACAGTCGGCAACTTATTAAATATTCGTACCGAGTTGGAAGAAAATCTATTGTGCGGAATTTTAGTTGGCATAACAAAGACTTTCTAAACATATTAAAGTAAACATAATAAGAAAAAGAAAAAATTATTCAAATCGAAATATAAGTATTCAAATCGAAAATTTAAATTAAAAGCATCAAGAACAACATGTGCATATAGAGAGCTAGAAGTTATAGTCATGTTTTGTTCTAATTGTGCAGCCGAAATGATAAAATTCCAAAAATAGTGATGACACAACTACACTATCAGAAGAAATTTTGTGCATCTGTTGCTTATCTGACGACTGAGAAGTTATTAAACCAGTTCCTTTCTAAACGACAATTATTGGCATTTGATTCGAATATATATATATCACTTACTGATTCTTTCGTCACCCCCGACAATGCCAATTTTAGTTCGAGATTTTGTGAGTAGGACTTTCCCAATTCTTCTTTGTAAAGTTCTGTTTGACAGAACTACCGGGAATAAAGTTGACTTCTTTACCATCTGGATAAATCATTGCGTATTCCTCTAAACCACAGAACATTTGATCGTGATTCGCATGTTTCTCTATTGCAGCTGTTTTCAAATTGATATCGTCTATAGTATTGCGTACCTTTAACGGCATTTTTTTCCACGGACAGGCTTGAATGAAAAATCAACACATTTGGTTTGTCAAATAATTATTGTTACCATGTGTTTACGGATAGATTCACTCTTCTTTAATGGCGCTTTTAAGGAGGAGCTTAAACACGATACTTTCTTGGGGTTAAAATAAGAAGATCTTTCTACTTTTTTTGAAAGACTTGTACGCATCTAGGGAGCAAAGAACTTCGGTAGTTTTGTCTTCTTTATTCCTGCATTTAACACAAAATCTATCGAGTATTTTGAAAACGGTGTTGGTACATCCGCCATATTTTGAAAGCACGGTTTCAATGCCAAAGTGTTCGCTGATATTTGAATATTATTTCTCGATTGTTGAATTTTTTTTAATCTCGATATGGATAAATTTTTTTTCTTGATTTTTTTTTTTTGGATCGCCCCTGTCGGCCACCAAATATAACAGGTGGTGATTTAGAAAACGCTACATCAAAAGAACGGCACACAGGAGCTCCGAGGTTCATGATCGAAAGCAAATTCGCTTCAGCTGTTCTATCTCTGCCAATAACACGAAATGCTAACGTAAAAGCAACATTTACTTGAAAACTATTTTATGAAAAAAAAATTAAACAGAATTTCGGGAACTGCACTTTTGTCACAACATTTGAACGCCAATTTTGTTCTCAACCTTTGTCGAAATGATTTTTTTCTTTTCCTTTTATTTCTCCACCGCACTTTTTACAATCAAGATCCTCTTTTATAGCGTGTCCATAATTGAAAGTATTTCTGAGCGTTCTTCAATGTCATCATAATCAATTAATTGTCTTTAATGTAACAGTAGCTAGGTACGCTTAAACTTATTAGTACTTAGGGTACGAAAAATGCGTAAAATTGTCTAGTAGTTAATATTACGACATGTCAATTGTCAGTGTCTTCCCCAAAACAGGTTCTGAGAGGTAAATGTAGGTTGATATTTTTCGAAAGCAGTAAGTGCTACAATATTTGTAAAGGTTCCTACCGCTCCTCTTTTGCTCACCTTGATCCTGATAAAATAAAATATCACAACCTTTTTGCTTTTATATTTTTTTAAAAATAATTTCGTTAGGCAGCAGTGCAAGCAAACTAACTAACGGCAACTTTGATTTTTATTATCTTGCCCCAACAAGAGGTAAAAAATGCACAGACTACAAAACATACATTTCTAAAATGTTTAGATGCTAAAATTCTATGTTTTTGAGTATATTAATTGCCGCCCCGCTTTTAGTCCGCCAGGCGTGAATAAAAAGGATTTTTTGCTGAGCGAAATCTTGCGTTTCGTGCTGTGCTACTTGATTTCGTGTAAACAAACTACTTAAGTAGTACAGCTTCGAAATAGCACAAAATTTAAAATAAACGAATACAACTTCAGAATAATTAATTGTGAACCTGTACTTAAACACTAGGTTATGGCGGCAGACTCACCACAGTGGTCAAAAGATCTTACGCACTGCAGCCCGCCAACATTGCCACGACCAAAGGATAGTATAACTCATGAAAATTCCTCGTCTGTTACCAAATCCATTAAAAGTCCATCTTCACCCATCTCTGACATGGCAAATCCCACGGAACACCATAACCTTAGCCAGGAACGTAAACAAAAGGTGAGCATCGTCCACGCTGGTGTGATAAACAAGAGGAACACATGCTACGCAAACTCCATTTTGCAAGCATTAACGGTTCTTCCAAGACTTTGGTCTCAATTACCATCAGAGTCCTCTTTGTCATCTCCTCTAGTAAAGTCTATAGTCCTAAATATGTCACTACTGAATCGCTCTCGTTCACCAATTAATCCTTCCAATTTCTTACGAGCGCTGCAAAACAGAACGCATGCTCTTAACAATAACGCATTTTATCACAATCACCAACAAGATGTGCCCGAGATCCTTCAGGTTGTTTTTTGACGAACTTATTGGATCTTCCCCTTTGGTTGACAATTTACTGTCTGTAACTGTAACCACAACAACGTCATGCAACTCCTGTTGTTTCTCCACTTCCAGGGAACAAAAGGATTCAATTTTAATTTTACCAACGTGTAAGTCAATAGCAGACTCTTTTAACAAATTTTTACAACCTCAGGAACTTCTAGGTGACAACAAGTGGTTCTGTCCCCAGTGTTCATCGCATCAAGAGGCCACAATTGAAACTCAGATTTCTAATTGCGACGACTTCCTTGTTGTACAATTGTTAAGATACACATCAGTAAATGGGTCTTCTTTTAGAGACAACAAGTTAGTCAATTGCTTGCCTAAAAAACATCATGTCTTAAAGGTACTATCTCACCCAACTGACGATGTGTCTTTCAACAACAAGTACAACTTGGTTGCTACCATTAACCACTCAGGTACATTAAAAGCAGGTCATTACTGGGCCTTCATTAAGGACCAACAAAACACCTGGTTCAAATGCAACGATCGCTGTATTTCTCAAGTAGACACATTCCACTTGAATAATTCTTCGTTATACATACTTTTCTTTTCCAGAAGTTAGCTTATTTGTATGTCACACAACAAATGGGGGAGGGAATCCATGACCCTAGCGGTTTTATTTACTCCAGCTGATTTACGTTGGTCAGTGCACCGTGAAACCGGAGTTTGCTCACTCCTCTCTTTGTATCGAGACACTGTAAGAAGCACAGCAAGGGGGCTTGACATCATATCTTGTCTTTGGGCTTGACGATCCCACTTATTACCGCAGTCCAGTAGGGAGGCAGAGTTTGCTCACTTTGCTTTCAGGATTGACAATCCTGCTGCCCTTAGTTATTTTAGAAGAAGCTTTGCAAGGGGGGTAGATTTTCTTATCTGGTCTTCGTGGTATGATGCCCACGCACATTACCACATTTACGACAGGCTGGTACTGTCATTAGGTAGGTCCACAGCAACAATTATCTGTGTAAGGCTGAGTGTTGGAGCTCCGTAACACATGTGGAAAGCTACAGCCAGGGTCACAAGTCCTGGCGCACAGATAGTTGTTTGATTTAACTTAAACACGTTCCGTTAAGAATAATTTTAAATTTATCCGTTTAAGGATATTCACGTTATGATAAGTTTTATTTATCTCATTTGGACCTATTTAATTCATTTTGAATTGCTTTAATATTTATTGTTTTGTGTTGTGTTCTGTCGCTGTTGTATTTTTCTGCCTCTTTACGGTCAATGTTTTTAGGAAATCCTTGCAAAAAGGGGGATTTTGCTTTTTTGAAAAATCTTTAGAGGGTTGCAACCTCTAACTATAGTAGAACCAGCTGTCATTTGACAAGAAATATCATTACAGCTAGCTGTTTTGTCACCTCATCATCAGGTTTGAGTGAGTATCACTGTGTAACTGACACTGATGCAATGATGATGACAGTGATCTGGAAGAATCTTTTACTGATGACAACTTTATACGTTCTTGCATTACATAGCTAGCTGTGAAAAATACTTTGTTGATAATGTTGATAGCTAGCTAGATCAATTTCCATGCTGGCCTCATCAATTGAACACTGCTAAGCCTAGCCACACCCTGGAGGTAGCTAGCTATATGTCTATGTAATGTAAGTAGCTGCAAACTATCCAGTATTTTAATTGTTTTTCTTTTTGTGAAGTTCCGTAATGTCCTGTAAAGTAGTCACCCCTCAATTTCAGCTGTGCAAAAAATGTGTATATAATATAAGTTTGGATTTGGGAAAGAGAGAGCACTCGCATTTTTCGAAATGTCCAATTGACGTTCGGTTAAACTTTAGAAAATGTGCACACAAAATTTATTAGAATAAAAACTGCAACCCAGATACGCACTCACTCACCGAGTACATTTGGAAATTTTCGTTCTTTTAAAAGTGCGTAGCTATCTTGTTTCAGCTTTTATATGATGCTCGGAGATTTTCATTCTTTTAAAAGTGGGTATCTGTGTTGCAGCTTTTATATGATAACCAAGATTGTTCTGTATAAATTCTAAAGTTTCTCCTAACGTTCTTCACGATACCACGCACCCACCCATCAAACAACGTCCATTTGTGCTAGTAAATTTTTCACAGTGAATTTAGCTTTGCAACAAAAAAAGGTTTATGGGGTCATTCACAAAAAGTAATGTAGCTAGCATGCTCGAAGAAAAACGAGGTGGAGAGGTGGTCTAAAAGTGTATCAAAGTGTACAAGGGGAAGGGGGTCTTCAAAGGGCTTACATATCTATGCTTTAGAAAATTCATGCAATGTTTTTACGTATCTTGTCCGCAAAAAAATGTTTATTTCAACTTTAACACCTTACGCCTGCCGTTACCAATTGTCCATTTTTCAAGTAACATGTTATAATTAATAATCATTAAGTCGATTTTCGGGGAGGGGTGATCTGTACACTCAGGAAAGGGGTAAGTCGAAAGCAAAGCGTACAAGGGAGTATAAGATGGACGATTTATAGCACGTCAGCAGTTTTTGAATAGATCCATTATCGTAGTTGTTTACAAATTATTTTTGTCTGTTTTACCGGCATGTGACTGATTATTCCTTATACTATAACTTCATTTTTGGATTCCTTATTTGACCAATTATATTTTTAGGGCCAAAAAAGGACAAATTTGATGGAGATCCTAACTGGAAAAATAAAGGACGTACTTGTAAATGATTAAAGGAAAATTCCTTCTGATACGTTACGACCAGTAAACCACAAGGTTTTTTGGCTTGAAGTTGCAGAAAAACTTGTCACCGTTAACATGAACTGATGCATATATCTATTAATTTTGTTTTTGCAGATTTAGTATTTTTTTAGCAGATTTTATAGATTATGCCTTTAAATTTTTTAACCTATAGATTTGATTTTAAAATGTTAAAGCTGCAGGTCTACCATTATGGTAACCGTTGGCCTGATTTTTTATATTTTTATGTTGTATGATATACATTAGAAACGAAAATTTTTGGACGGAAAAACTTTCGGATTTTTTTTTTCCGTCCGAAATATTGTGTCTACCGAAAGTTTTTTTGTCCGAAAATTTTTGTTTTTCTATTTTTTTTAAAAAGGACCAGTGCATGAAAATTATATATAGGGCAATCAGAAAATTAATAAAAACTGCAGTGTTATTTTCACATTTGGATGAAGCTTTATCTATAAAGTTGGATCCTGAAGATCCTTTTTTAGATCTTGATTGAATATATGTACACTTAAAATGCTTCTAGCCTTCTTTTTGTGTCATTCCCCGTACTCATTACTTTTGATATTTGGTTAAAATTCGTTCAAAAGACTCACCCATACCTTTTTTGACTTTATAAATCTTGTTCGAAAATTTTTCCGCTGAACTAAAAAGTTAGTTTGTTTTGTTTTTTCACAGTTTTAAAAAAAAATAGCGACCTCGTTCCCAGAGCGTAAAGTAAGCAGAAAAAAATTTGGGATAACCGAGACTGCGGGGATTTGACTTATCGAGTGAAAAAAGTGACACTTTCGTAAAAATTTTTTTAAAAATTTGATTTTCTCCCGCTGTATAGTAGAAAATAGAAAAAAATAATACGCGCTTTAAATGCCAAATGGGCTCCGCTCGCTTTGCTTAGCTCCGCAAAAACTGGTAAGAAATGTTTTATTTTAAAATGAGGCCATTAACTTAGGTTACGTTGTGGCAGAACATTGGAAGATTATCATCGTTCCACTCTCTAAAAATCTTACTAGTATATAGTTGCAACTACTCGCCGCCCCTTGTTTACCGTGATACGACAGTTGTTCTTTCAAAGCTGATACATATGCACCCCTTGTTTTCCAAAGCGATAATTAGCCCCAACACCAGCCTTGACCCCAGGGCTGGTTTTCTTTTTTTATTTCGGGAAACCCTGGGGTCGAGGATGCACCAACACATAAAGTGCACAATGAAAGTATACACAGTGCTTTAATCTGATCACGTGTGCACATCCTACCGGAGGCTTCTATGCCAGGTTAAAATCTGCAAGTTACATGCACATTCGATTTTGTTTCTAGTGGGTTTTTAAGAGCAGCAGACAGTCAATAATTATTAGAATCCGGAAAGAATAAAACAAAATATTTCCAGTTAAGTTTTTTAAAGAATTATTTTGCACAGTATTATTATATACAGTGAAATACGGCTGAATTTCTTGCTACATTATACCTGGCTATAAATTGGATCATATTTAAACTGTTTTGCATGCTCAATTGATAGTTTCAAAATGTTTAAATTGCAGTTTGTGAAGCAATTAAAATAAAATTTTATATTTATTTAAAAAGGGAATTAAAAAATCCCAATAAAAAAAAAGAGTTTAGGCCAAATAACATTTTGTTCAGGCACATGCATAAAAAATGTAAAAGGCTTACATACATTAAGAACTAAAATTTTCGGCGGAAAACACAAGCCAGGAAAGATAGCTAGCTAGCTAGTTTTATAATTTGGTCTACAGCTTTTTGTAATTTCTGATAAGTATGAATAGGCTAGATAAATGAATTGAGATTTTTAACGATTTTCTTTCGACTTTTGTGATACGAATAAAACAGTGAAGATAAAAAAAATCATCTTTACACATAAAGCATATTGACTTGAACTTTTTCTGTAAACAAATCGTCCGAACCTACTTTTTCTTTCTTTGTATCTATTTTACAGATTGCACAACGTGAACAAAACGATGGCCGTTGTTTTGGGATAAACTGCAACATTAGTTGTTAGGCGAAAAACTTTAAATTTGTTATTGTAAAAATTAAACGCATTCTTTTTGTATGTTTATTCAGTTTCTTCATAATTTAACTTGGAGAATTAAAATATTCAAACTGCAAAAAATAATAATGTTGTTTTTACTGTTTGTACAACAAGAAAAAAGCTCCTGAAAAACAATGTTGTCCGTTACATTATGCTTTGGTTCGATTCATCGATGTTTTGTTCGATTCGTCAAATTTGAAGACACTGCAGCGCAGGCTAATAGCCAGAATACTCCTGCTTTGTATGAAAATGTTTTCAAGGTTTTTTACCAAGCGCGTATTCGGATTTTTTTATTCTCGTTCTCCGATTTTTTTAGATTTTTTATTAAGCAAACAGAAAAACCTTGGAAACGGAAAAGTGCGTGTAATTATAGAAACCTATAAGATAATCTATGCTGCAAAGTGTGTGCTGTTATACGCTCTGAAAACAAATGCGTATTGTAAATATCTTTTCCCAGGGCTTATTTTTTTCCCAATCTAATAGAAGCTAGGACCGCGCATATGTCAAAAAGTAAAAAAGAAGCTCTGGGGAAGAGATTGCGTTTTACTCGAGGAACCTTTTTTAAGATCTTATTTAAACTGTCTATTGGAGCAGATAAAAGTTCTCTCCATATTTGTCATGGAGTATGATGTAAATATTTCGCTTGCGAACATAGGGACCTGTTCCCGCTCCGCAACCCTTTATATATTGATGTGGATTTTATGGTAGTAAATTCCTGATGCAAAGAGAATATGAGAATGTTCTTTTTATTGTTTTATTATCCGTATTGAACACACTATGAGTGAGCTTGAACAATATAACAGTAATCCTCTTTAGTTTTAGTTTCACATGGCTATAAACAGCCTCGATGACTCATCTTGTTCAGCTTTGTCAGTTTGTCTATCAAAACAACTACAATTTAGACTTTTATTTAGGAATATAAAAGAATGTTAGAGAAAGTAATTAGCAAGTAATCCTCTCTAGTTTTAAAGAGGATAAGCGACCTCGATGACTCATGCCTTTCAGCTTTGTCAGTTTGTCTATCGAAACAACTATCGAAACAACTACACATTAGACTTTTATTTAGGATGAAAAAGAAGGTTAGAGAAGGTTATTAAGAAGTAAGATTTTTTAACTTACAACAACTTGTTTTTAGGATCTCTACAGACTGCCTGAAAGGGTTTTGCATTCTATCTCACTTATATAATCTCCAGAGCATGAACGGGAAGAGAGTTCGTTAAGCATGTTCTTAATAATAGCTACAGTTGCATCAATTTTTGGTATTTTATTTGGCAAATGTTGTACAGGTATTCTGAATTTTTTTAACCAACTGCGGCGTGATGACTACATTTTACTGCAAGATGGCGAAAAGTACGACTTGAATGAAATAAGAGAAGCTTCAATGCCATATGAAGAATTTAGTATTGATGATGAAAAACCAACAGGAATTTACTGGCTTTTCCAATGCTTTCGCACAGCCACATGTATTATTCTATCTGGCTTATTTGCTGTTTTACTCGGATGCTTATTTAGTCCATCGTTAAACCCATGTCCATCCAACATTATATTGGGGAAAGAAGTTCAGATATCTCGCTTACTCTACGACTGTGTAACATCGCAAATTATGCAACTTTCACTTCCAATATATCTTACGTTTCTCTTGTCGTGGAAGACATTTTTGGCGCTTAACATTCTAAGACATCACGTAGTGGTGGCTTGCTTCGATACGCTGTATCGTGTTTGCTTATTCGGCACTGGAAGCTATCCTTGTAAAGAACAACACTGTTATGTGCTATTTATATTTGGCTATGTGAACAATTTTATTAGCTGTTGGATAGTAATTTGTAAATATAGAGACAGATTTGCAAAACGGCTCAAGCTCTATCTTTCTCTTATTTTGCAGCAAATGTTTGTTGCTTTAATAATTTCACTTGTAAATAAATTCATTGCTCCACTGTGTTTTGAGTTAAACGAACATAAACATTACATCCTAATTGGCGTAATAATGGTCCCTTCTTTTGTGTGTCGAACAATTTGCCGCTTAATAAGTCAACGCACTACAGACTTTGTGCCACCGTCCAAACTTTATTTGTTATCTGCATTTATTGACATAGTGACTAAAACGGAGTATCGTTTTTATCAAGCCAATATCAAAGACACTACTGGCTATATATTATTGAGTTTTGCCCAATCAGTGATAGGCTTTGTAGAAAGAGTAAGTTCGTTATTGATTAACTACTTCCTGATGTGGATGACAAAGAGATGCGCTAAAATTGAAATTTCGCACCATATAACCTGCTACACGAAGGCTTACAGCAGACATATTGCTTATCGGTTTTCTTGGTGAGATTGTTAGTACTGTAGTAACACTGACGTTTATAGAAATTATTGTTTTGATTTATCGTTTGCCATACCTTGTTCCTGGTAGAACCACCTTTTTTAAAGATAATATTATAGAATATTTACAACGCGTTGGTGCGGGTTTAGCCATAGAGTTTTTCTTTCGCTGTATCTGCTATATATATTCTGACAAGACAAATGAATTTGCCATTAATTTCCTTATGGAATTATACATGGAAAGAGAAAACTATGTTCGCGTTTTTTGCCGTTGGATTTTGCATAGTGTATGTTGGACATGAGTTTGGTTATATTGCCGCGAAACAGATGACAACTGCGTTGAATAATAATAATAATAATAGTACGTATTATGCTCTGTTAGATTGTAAGGTTTCGTATTATACGTTTTGGTGAAATTGTATATATAGAATTAGTATCTCAAAACACATCAGTTGATGTTCTTTTGCCTTGTGCTGGATAAATTCAAGGTGTTAAAAGTTAGGCACTTTATAGATAGAAGAAATTTATAACACTTACTGTATCCTATAAGGACGGAACAAGAAAAGTATTTCTGTTTGCTACAAGGATTTTCCTTTAGGCTATAAGTATAATTTTACTACATGGCTAACCATTTGGGATCTGTAACACACAAGGTCGAGTTTTTGAAGGTCAGTCAGCATCTGAACTCAAACACTGACTGTGGAAAGAAGGGGAGTAAGATTAATACTTGTGTACTAATTTACGTCAATGATTTTCTGAGCTTAGTAGAAGTGTAGACGAGACAAAATAACTACCAAAGTCCATTAAATACCTTCATAAACTGTCAGTACAGATGCTTTTTACATAATCACATTGCCGTTTGTATTTGCATCCATATTATACGGAAGACTCTACCATATAATTTTCCTTCTTTGGTTTCCATGCACTATGGAGGAGTTTTTGCGAGGGTTGTATTCATGTATTGCATTAAATTTTAACGATTTGCAATGAATTGGTTTCCCTTTTTTTGTATTCCTCTTTATCGCATTTAACCCTATTCGGTCCGGGGTTTTTCGAACATACTATGCCCCCCCCCCCCTCAATAACTTTTCATAGAGTTGTTCAAATTGAATCAAACTTGGCACGCTTATAGTACGTCATAAAAGGAACAAAATGGCGGCAATAAATTTTTGCTTGCGTCAGCACATTTTCTGTGACGTCATCAGAAGCATGAAATTTGTTAAAAATGCCACTATCTGCTTAAAATTTAATTACTTTTGTTCCAGATCGAATTTTTGCATTCTGTTTGAAGTTTCTGAAAGCTAAATAAATTTTATTTAACATATTTTCCGGTTTTTACGTGGAACGCATAAAAAATTGCCAAAAATTGCCCGAAAATCGGTATTTTCCGATTTTCGGGTAAAATCCGAAAAAATCGGGAAATCGGATTAATCACGTGACAAAATTATGCAAAACGATTCTTCTTGATAAAAAAAAGTTGTGTTGCAAGTTTCAAGTTCTAAGGATAATCCTAACAGAAGTTATTAATTTTCCCCATTATAAGGATTTCATAGAGATTTTTAGGGGTAGTTTTGAGTAATGGCCAATATTAAGGCCTCTAAAGGGTATGAGACCTAAAAATTTGGCATGCAGGTGTCTAATAGATAAATATTGAAAGTCAGTAAGTTTCATAGCCATATAACATAGCAATAAGGAGTTATTAAAAAAAAACCGTCAGGGGGAGGCGGAATCCGCCCCCCTCCCGGACCGAATAGGGTTAAGGTCTGGTAGCACAGTTAGTTAATCATCATGGGGATTTCTTTCAGAACTTTGACAGGATGGTTGGAATGTGCATTGGCGTAAAGCGACATATTGTGAGGATTTATACAGTATGGTCCGTTACTGTTAAGTTGTAATGGTCAGATATATTTTTGCTTAAAAGAATTACCTCTATTAGGATTGACTCCATTTTGTGACTATTAACCTTTTTAATACATACTTCCCGAACTTATTTATTTATTCGCTGTGATGTGCCACAGTTTTTTTTAAATTTGTTGATAGAAAATGGACAAAATATTTGAAATCCTTACCAAAAATTTAATAAAGTGTGAAATTTTCAAAATCTATCCTGTAAACAGATAATATTTTATCTTTGCTTAAAAGTGAGTCTCGTAAGAGAAATAAAAAATTAAGAAACGTAACCGTAACAATGCTCAAATGAATTATTAATTTACACGTATGCCAATTTAATTATACTGAATTTGAAAATAAGAAGAAAAAAATGATGAAGTAACAGTTTCAAAAAACATGAAATTTGCGAAGTGTCTATTACGACAACTACCTTGCTGGAGTGGATCATTTAGTAACTGTGTTTAACATATAAATTCCGGCTAGGTCACAAATTTCGGCGCCGTCAAAGCTATTTATTGATACGTCGAACGTCGGATTTTGACCTTTTTTAAACCACGCAGTTTTGTTGTTTTCGAACATTAGGATTTTCTTGCTCGCTCTTTATCAAATTAAACCGGTCCACAAAGCTGATACAAATTATTAAGGGTCTGTTATACGTAGCTGAGTTTGCAATAGCAAGTAACATACAAGTACTTCTGCAAGTACTTGTACAAGCAGTTGTTTTGTCGATTTCAAATAAAATAAAACAAATGTGAGTTTTTGCGCGCTCATTTTAAAAATGGTTTGCGAACGAGAAGACGTTGTTTTAATTCTGGCGCTATCGCTGGCATAAAAGTGAAGACAAGTCGGTGCAAAAAAAGAAAGCAACGCAAACGTTTTTGGGTGCGACCATGGTTATTAGACAGAAAAACGAAAGGGGCTTGCAATAGCATCCTTAGTGAATTAAGATTACAAGACGCTGAACATTTCGGTTATTATCTTCGAATGAATACGGAAACATTTGTTGTAAGTAATTTTCTTCGTTGATCAGAGAGTTTGTAGGACAGAGATAGGCATTGCGATCTCTGGCTACTGGAGAGTCATATCAAAGTCTGATGTACCAATTTCGCATGTGGACTAAAACCATTTCCCTTTTTGTACCTATAGTTGCCAGGGCGATTTATCGAGTTCTCAAGAAAGATTATTTATGTTTGCCGCAAACTCAGGAAGAGTGGAAAGCGCTGTCAGACAAAATAAACTTGAAGTGGCAATTTCCCAATTACATAGGAGCTCTCGACGGAAAACATATTCCTAATATGTTACCGGCGAACACTGGATCTACATTTTACAACTCTAAAGAATTCTATAGTATAGTTCCATTGGCACTTACTGATAGTGAATACAAATTTATCTACGTAGACGCTGGATGTCAAGGCCGTATTAGCGATGGTGGAGTTCTAAAAAAAACAGAGTTATATAATTTATTAAGGAATGATAGGTTAGCCTTTCCACCACCGAAGCAACTTACACTGAGTGAAGATCCAGCGTGGGATTAGCTTCATTTACCAGAAATACCTTACGTCATCGTTGGGATGACGCATTCGCATTATCAAAAAATTTAATGAAGCCTTTTTCCAAAAACACGCTTTGTGATGCCGAGCGAATTTTTAATTACAGGCGTTCAAGGTTTTGAAGAATAAGTGAAAACGCTTTTGGTATTTTATCCGCTAGATTTAGAATCATCAACAGCACAATTAATTTTTCTCCGAGTAAAACAAATACCCTCGTTATGGCCATCGTAGCGCTACACAATATGCTAATGACGAAGTCTAAAAACTCGCACGCAGTTATCGTATCGTTCCTGGTCAATGGAGGGGAATGGCTGATGTCTCAAATGACTTATAAACTTGCGCTCAGAGAAAACCTAGTTCAAATGCAAAAGAAATACGTGATGTCTTTAAAGATTATTTCATGGGCGCAGGACAAGTATCTTGGCAATGAAATATGCTATAGTTATCATTAAATCTTTACAGAAAACACTACGGGAGCTACCCGTAGTGTTTTCTGTAAAGATACAAGTTTGTATAAATACAACAACACCGTTTTTTAAATAAAATCTATACCATAAGTGAAAGTTAATTGTTGTTGTAATTACTGTTGTAAAGAAGCGTAGTAGTTGAAACGTGACGGAAGTGAGATATCGGAATCTCCTAGGTTACTAGGTGATAATTCTGGGCTGATGGGATTTGTTGTTCTCCCAGTTTGAATTCTCTCAGTACCGTGGAAAGTACCAGTTTGGTCGCCTCTATTGTAGTTAAAGGGTGACAAAGTTGAAGGAACGGTCGTCAGTTGTCCATTCTGTAACCTTGCGTCGAACAGAAGCTGTTGTATTTGAAGTTTACACTTTTCTCGGGTGTACCTATTTTCTATATCAAGCAAATTCTTCGAAATCATTCTACCAAACATTTGTTCTTGGGTTTCGCTTTCATTAGGACTCAGGTTTAAGTTTCCGACTGCGAAAGACGTCTGACGAGGCTCATCCAATCGTTCTACGCTTTTAACATAACTCTGTCTGCAACAGATACATCTTGATCTTTTTTAACACTAGATGAGTTCTTTCGTTTATGGTTTAGCGCCGGCGTAGGACTTTCATCATCACCATTCGGATCTTCGGCCACATTAATGTCGGATTCTGCAAAAAGCCCGAAAAGTATATAGCTTTAAAAAAATGTAATCTTTTGAGAACACAAAAAGTCTTCCCAGAAGTACTTATCATAAAGCAAAAAATAACGTGAATAGTTAAGCGATAGAGCTGTTTCGATCTCCTTCCCAAATTTAAAACTGTTAGGAAAGTCTTTTGCAGCAGCGTTAAAAAGTGGACAACGCCATCCAAAGAGCTTTATTTCTACCTGATTGCTTCTTTTATTTAAAATTCCTTCCTTGATTGTTCCGTTATTTTAAAATATCAGGAAAAATATAAAAATCTCCTTCGTAGAGTTCCTCATTCCTATTTATTCCTATTTTACAAGTTCAGCGACTGTACCCCTAGGGCAACAACAACGGCGCCCGAGAACCGTTTTCTTGATTAAAGAAAATACATATCGCATCCGATTGGTTTCTTTAATGCATGGCGGGATTTTGAGGAAAACCTACGCGAGACCACATTTTCTTTTTAGAGCTAGACAGCGCGCAATTAAGATACGTGGGCAAGGTTTGGCTAAAATAACATTTTCTCGACTATTTTCTGATTATAGTTTCGTGTCATCTATATTATAATACCCGTATACGTCTGTCCGTCACGCAAAATGGCTACCAATATTCCTTTGATCTTTCCGCGGTTTTCAAAAACCAGGGGGTTGTTTAATCGAAAATCTTATTATTGATTAAAATATATTCGAGAAATTAATTTATTTCCTTACATAATTTAATTATTTTAATTTACCAACCTTAATTAAATAAATAAATTAGGTGATTGAAACGAACGCATTATTTAAATACGCCATTTTTAATAATAATTATCCCCGTAATCTCAAGCGCCAATTCCGCTCGGGAGCCACAGAAAACAAATAGGACAGTTTTACTGACAGTTTTATTACTTTGTTTTGACCGCTCGCGCGTAGTATACAATACGTAGTATACAATCAAAACGCCTAATTCTTTGAAACACCAATCCAAGATTTTCGCGGACTGGCGATGCCAACGAAGGAACATGATGACGAAGGTCATTTTGGTTTTGAAAGTGGTCGTGGCCAGTGCTGGATTTGAAGGTCTGTTTGACCTTTTTTGTCTTCTAAAAGCTTTTTATCTTGTGATATTTGTTATCTATATGTCCTTACATGTTAAAATAAATATATTGTCACGTTTTTTAGCCATGTACAAGTCTTAAACGCACCATTTTTAGGATTTTTGGCTAGGAACGAAGATTTTTTAGGATCATTTTACAGCCAGCTAGCTAGCTACCCTTAGTTATTACTATTCAGTTTGGTATAACAGCTTTTTATCCTAGCCAATATTATTTATTTTTATGTCGAAGTTGTGTTTATCTAGCTCTCCTTAGCTACCTCTGGATAAAAAATGAAAGAAGCCAAATGCATTGTTTGGCTGCAACACAATTCTTATGCTAAATAAATGCATCAGTTAGGCAGCTACCACTTTTTTTACTGTTAAGAAAACTTATGCTGCAAAATAAAATTGCTGAGTATTTTTTTAACTGAACAGGATAACGGCAGGCGGTTCCTAACTTTTTTTTAACCGAAGTCGCGATAAAGTTTTTTTAAAAATGGTGTTACGCCTATATACTCATGTGCGACACGGTTTACCTGTACTAAGCGCTCAGTCCAGTGTTAACAACGGCTGTTTCCTTTGTTTCTGTTTAACCGAAGTTGCAATAACGTTTTTTTCAGAAAAGGCTATTACACCTATTGTTTACCTGTACTAAGCACTCAGCTTGGAGTAACATTTCTTTTGAACTTTCACCGGGAACATTCTCCGAAAAATAAAATTCTGGTGTTCAACGCCGGGTAACACAGTTACTTGTGGCTTAACCCGGCGTTTTAACAGAGTGTATCATGTGTCATAATTAATTTGTTAACTTCTACTAATATTTTTGGCTGTGACGGGGTAACAACGGGTTGTAAACTGTGCTAAAATGGTATTAAGCAAAAACACATGTGCAACACGGTTTACCTGTACTAAGTGCTCAGTCCAGTGTTAACGACGGGCTGTTTCCTATGTTTCTGTTAAACCGAAGTTGCGATAAAGTTTTTTTTTGGAAAAAGGTATTATACCTACATGAATGCGCGACATTGTTTACCTGTACTAAGGTAAACAATGTCGTGCTGTCCGCAGTAACATTAATTTTTGAACTTTCACCAACATAATGTATACCTGTACTAAAGTGCACTACCTGAATGTGTGGCACAGTTTACGGTTCTTATTAATTGCGCCAGAGAGTTTTTAAATGCTGTGTAACACTGTCCCCCGGCTAGTGGTATAAAATGTTACATTACATTCTCCTTATAAACAGAGATAGCCTACCTCATGGTTTTCTCACCTGTCTCTACTATATTGCTTTTCTTAAGGGCAATTGTTGTTGTCGTGAGTAACAAGCATTGTTTATTAAGGAAAGCAGTGGACATTTCCTGGAAAAATGAGCTGAGTCATCTTTTACCTTGCCTTATATAATCGCATATTTTAATTACCTTGATTCTTGAGTCTATACTTGTGAAAAAGGAAAATTTGTAGGATTGCATATAGACCTTTTAGAGGATGTGACCTCTACAAATCTCAACAAAAGAGTTAGTAGACTAGTTCATCATTAAAGCTTGCTTTTTTGTTATCCCAATTTATTTATTTATTTATTCATGATATATGTACAAAGTGAAAAAATACAATTTGACATTACATTTCTGGTAAACGTAAAACAAATATGGAATAAGCCGGCTGACTTACGAATGTTTAATTTTTACGAAACGAAATTAGTACAATATTTAATTTACGAAATGTTCACATTCTAAAACACATTTTCCATTCTTTTTTAAACTCTTTGTTCAGTGAGGTATAAATAATTGGATCCACAATAGAATTGCAAAATGCTATAAATATTGTAATCTTTGCTGACAGATTGCCGGTATACACCCCTGACTGCAGGTTTAATAACTTGATAATATCGTGCACCATGTGAGGCATAAAACTAATTATGTATGATAACACAATCCCTGCGCAAATGTATGCAGAGCGTATGCAACGTTCCTCTGCCCTTGTCTGACTATTTGTATTTGCTCTCTGTCTCGTATCTGCGAGGTTGTAATTACGTTTTTGTTTTAAAGCAACCGAAGGCGACCCATCACTACATTCACCATAGCTTGTATCACGCGTGGACATTTCTTCATTCACGCTGGTGATTACAGCCAAACCAGGTTCAACGTAGTTTGTTTTTATAGCATTTGTATGTCGTCGCACCACTTTGTATATCAGTGTATTTGCAGTGAGCAATATTGTGACCGTAATTGTTATGAGAACGCTAGAGAAAATGTCACCTGCATTTGGTGTAAGTATCTTGAAATTCAGAATAACGACAAAATACACGATGGTAACTAACCACGATATCGCACAAATTCCACCAGCTTTGAGTGTATTAAGCTTTCTATATATATATGGCCATTTAATTGCAATAAGTCGGTCTCCGGTTACTGGAATGTTATTAAGGCAACTGAGCAATGTATCAGCCGAAAACACGGCAATTCTCATGTGTGAGCTCTGTGAATCTTGTTTTTTGTGGTTCTCGTTAAACGTCCCCGCAATGTAGATTGCCATACAACCTTCGACAATATGTGATAATAATAAATTGACCAGGAATATGTTGCTTAATCTTTTTCGCAATCTACTTCTACTTGTTATTAGAATGATTACTAGGAAGTTGAATATAATTATTACTCCTCCTTCCACAATAAAAATTTCTTGAGGCCAAGGTAATATTAATCTAGACGCTGTCTCTGCTAAAGTTATGTTCGTGGTGTTCATTTTCAAAGGAAAAGTAAGCTCAATTTATGCTGTTGTTTATTTATTTTTTCTTAAACAGTAACCTTAACTTTCTTTGCTTCGTTTTTCTTTTCTTTTCACTTTTTTTTTAACTTTTTTTTGTTTACAAACCAGATTATATACCATTTTCCCATTGTAATGAAAACTCACACAAAAGCTCATACAATACAATAAAAGAGATAATATGCTTTTAAAATGTTACTTTAGGATTCTTTCCTTTCTTTTGTGTTATATCTACGTTACTCTTTGCTGTTAGAAATAAAACAACATTTAAATGAGTCAATAAGAAAACGTATCATCCGTTCCTACAAAACTTAACACCATTTTTTCGTTGAAACAACGTCACTCGGCAGGTGTTTTATTTCCATTTTCTATTTTCCCTTTCTTGTTTTTTGTTTTTAATACGATCATGAGATATTTTTAGTTTTTAGTTCTACATTTTTACAAACATGTTCGAAAAATTGTTGCGTGATTTTAGAAACCGCTTGCTAACTATATTGAGAAACTCTAAAAATGATAAAATACGCTTGTTTTTTTATTTAAACTTTTTGGGCTTACACTTTTACGTACGCCAAGAAAGGAAAAAGACTAAAGGAAGAAAAAACTAAGGCGCGGTAAATCACAAACGCCAGTGCATATACGCAGTGACCGTTGAAAACAGTATGAGTAAAACTTTTGCGAAAGAAACTTAGCGAGTACAGAAACTCGCAAATTATTTTAGATTAACTTTCGCGAACCTACGATTTGAAAAAAAAAAATCGCGATATCTGAAACTGGAAATATTTCACAAGATAAACTTACACGTTTCGTTTTTGAATTGCTTGCTGGGAAAAGAATTTTATGTTTGAAGCGAATGCCTCACGGGGGAGGAATACTTTTTTGTTTTTACTCTATGGTCATAAATAAGCAATGCAATGAATTCTTTTTTGTGGTCATACGATGAGGCAGCCTGTATTCTGAATGATAGAAAAGCAGAAAAAGTCATCTCATGAACTGTTGTTATTGAATCAATTTTGTTAGGATAATACGATTGAAGCACCGTCGCCTTAATAATATGAAAATTATATTTTCGAGTTTTGAGAGAAATTTCTTGACTTGAATGTAAAACATTTTTAACTAAACTTTTTTTAAATAAAAAAATTTAGGGGATATACCTTCACGAATCAACGATTTAGAAAGTTTGTACCGGATATAAAGTTTGTACCAAATATTAAAGGCCGAAATTTACGACACCTCTCGCGAAAGTTTCTCCGATTAAAGTGTTTTATTTATGAAACAATACACGTTACGTGAATAGTGGTGTTAATAGGCTTAAAACACTTGTTTGGTAGCTGGCAGCCAAGACATTATTCTTCTTATATTTTTCGAATCTTACTTTGGCAGAAAGTATCATATATTCTAATATTGGAGAAAATTTAAAACTTCAGAAAACATCAACATACCATATTATCGACCATTACGTGCAGTGTCGGTGTTCCTCTGATTTGGTAGCTTTCCACAGTTTTTTTTGATAAAACATTCGCATAGAATTGCTATCAAAAGTAGATTTTTAAATTCTAAAAGTAGGTACTGATATTTTCGGCCTGAAAACATTTTTTCTTTTCTTAAACGAACCCTTCTAAAAGCACGCACGGTCTTAACTTCAAGAGAAAAGAAAAACCAGATGGCCTCAATGTGGTAAAAATTATTTAAGCTTGCCGGAAAAATCATGGTAGCTGAAAACTCGTATTTTTGTTTAGAATTTGTTACAGGATTAGTCGCTAAATTTCGGTTTGGAAGGCTTATCAGTGTTGCTCCAGTTATAAGGATGCTTTAGCATTTCCCTGAAACAATAATTGCTCAAGCAACATTTGGTTGAAAATTGCACTTTTTTAAATAGAAACCCCATGTTTTAATATTTCATGTAATCCTACAAAGAAAAAAAAGCCAAAGTTTCGTTATCTTTTCTGATATAAAAAATTTACGTTTGAACTTTACCAATATTAAAAATTTATAAAAATATACTGATCGTCCCTATTAATGCTATGAAGTAGAATTCATGGTATATTTTTACAATAATCGAGAAGGCTTCCAAACAATTTGAAACCGACGCACGTTTTATTGACGTGACGTCAGGCAATCGAATGCTAATATTTCGGTTGCCATGAAAGAACAAAAGAAAAATTCTTCTTTCAATGATTTGACTATCAAATACACTAGGCTTGATGTTTCGTATGAATCGAGAAGGCTTCAAAACAAGTTGAAACTGACGCACGTTTTGTTGACGTGACGTCAGACAATCGAATGTTAATATTTCGGTTGCCATGAAAGACCAAATGAAAAATTCTTCTTTCAATGATTTAAATATCAAATACAGAAGACTAAATGTTTTGCTCCTTTACTAAGCTGCAGTTAAAGAGAAACGACGTGCACATAGAGGACAGAACATGGATGTGAATGCCAGGTATGATTTTAACTCCACTTAAAGATGGATTTTTTCCCTAACCTTTTTTATAATTTTTGAAGTAAAGTTTTATGTAAGGTATGAAACAAAATAAAAGTTATTCTTTTCAAACAGTGACTCCACCATTCATTACATGAGAGTTTTTCATTAAAGTTAGATATTTTTTGTGAATATATAAAATAAATTTTTATTTTTTAGATTGATTTTCATCTCAATTTTATTTTGGTCCCACACGGGTATAACAAAAATCTTACGCCTTCCCTGTTCATTTTACGCTGATCTCTCAATTGTGCATAAAAGCTGTCGAACAAAGGTACAGCTAATCAATACAACTGACGCTGAAGATGATTTGGATTGCGTGAAAAAATGTATTCTGAATGAAAAATGTCAATCTATCAATTATAACAGCGAAAATAAAATGTGTGACTTGTTGGAACGTGAACATATTGATTTTGACTCCAATCCGCATTACTCTCCAGGTTGGACGCACTATGAAACTGACGTAAATAACACAGAGGTAGGCATTATTTTTTTTTATTTTTTTATTTTTTTATTTTTTTTTTTTTTTGAATATTTATAAGGATAAGATCGTCAGTTTGTATGTCCATATATACAACGAACGAACTGCTATCAATGACCGTCCATAAAACTGACGTAAATAACACAAAGGTAGGGTACTGACGAGAACTGTGATGAAGAATCCTTTAGGATAACACAAGATTTCGCCATTAAGTGTTTGGGTATTTTTGTCAATTTTGAGATATCAAGCATATCCTTATCTTATTTAAGGTTGGCGATGTTTGCTCCAGCATCTCGCCATGTAGTACTGATTGTTATTGTGAAGATATATGCGACAAACCCGGATACAATTGCACATCTCCTAATGGCGATCATGAGATGTGTTAGTGGCTAGCATGATGACGACGATGACTTTTAAAAACATCTCATTGCATGTGATTTTATCTTAACTGTATATAAGTAAACAAAATTCAAATATCACGCGAAAGCTTTTAGGAAATAGCACTAAGAAAATCTACACAATAAAATTTAGCTGAAGGGGAGGAAGGTTTCAAGTAGCTAAGATGTTATAGTCTTTGTACTAATTAGTGTGTGCAACTTAAAACAAACAAGCTTAAAACAAACAAACTTGCAGATTACACCCAACCTTTGGAATCGCGCGAACTAAGGATAAAGTGACGCGTCGCATTATTTTCTATCTCATGTTTATCTTGAGTTTTCGGCTTATGATTCTCATTTACGTGTGTATTTGTTTTTAAAGATTGTTTTCATACCTGATGTTTTCTGTTTTCGTCTACCTCATAACAAAGACTCAATGTATTTTTCTTTCAAGTTTATCATCTCCACTAAATTTGTTTTGTGATCTAGTGTTGGCTAATTAATTCCAAAATAATTCCAAAATAATTATTTCCTTCCTCTGTTAATGTTTCCTCGGAATGAAAAAGGATTTTTTTGATTTTTTTGCCTCTATTAGTGAAATTCTTGCTTCCCACAGATAGTGCCAAATGCTGAAGAAGCTTACGTGATTTTCGGATTAAATATCATTGTATTTAGAAAGTGTTTCGAAAGACGATTAATTTTGAATATAGGGTTTTTTCCCTTAATTTTTTTATTGGTACGTCTATAATGCACAATAATAACACGTAATGTACTCAAAATGTCGTTTCTGCTCCTTTTCTTGTCTACGTCACTTGACAAATAGACTATGCTGCGCTTAAATAAGGGAAGAGAGAAATCATATATAATTTAACAACCTATAGATCAAGTTGTATATTTAATCTATGTGTCCATTCCCAAAGCTCAATATGGGTGTCTTTCGTGGGAAGATAATTATTTCTTTTAAGCTTTATGGTTTTCTTATTGCTATTTAATTTGTTATAATTTTTCTGTTTAAATATGGAGTCCAAATAGTACCGACTGGTGACTTTGCGATAAAGCGTTCGCCTCAAGTACGAAAGTTCAAACCCCGGTCACGTCATGCCAGATTTTAAAAGTGTGATTCGATCCTTTCTGCTTAACATTCAGCATGAGAATATGAGGCGGTTCTATAGTCAAGCGGCTGTTGTGCTTGCACGCCTTTCGCAGCCCAAATGGGTTCTTCAAATGCACTAGACCGTCTTTCGCAAGATCCTCATTGATAACAGTACCATTAAGAAATGAAGAGTCTATCATGGATAAATAATAGGAAAAATTAAATAGCTTATACTTAGAAATCTTGATTCTAGCAAAAAGTGTCTTTCCGATTTTTCCGATCGGCACCTAAACGTAGTATAACGAGTTTGCATCAACCATACCAATTCTCAATTGACTCGTATGAGTTATTGGACCCTATTATTATTATTATTATTATTACTATTATTCCGAAAGTTTATAAAGCCACTTCAGTGTTGGAAACACTGTTATTATTGTGGGTCCTCTGTTCCTAATGTATACATTAGGTATACACCGACTAGCCTACGCAATCTCCCTCCCTCCCTCACATGGCATGGGTTGACCCGTAGATGTGGTAAAGACACTTGCTAAACATGCCCGCGCTGTGGACCGAACCTCGAGAGATAGGGAAATGTTCCTTCTAGCGCAGTCGCGTGCGCGTCACAGCAAGTCACAACAAATCCAATACCATCCAGTACCATGCAGTGCTTATCCATGCATAACGGAGGTAAAGTCCCTATCATACAGCAAATGAGTCAAAAATAATTCTAGCGCGCCTAGTAGAGGTAATTCCCTGAATACTGCTGACGTCATTAGAAATCAACGCATGCGCAATAAAGACACGCCAGGTCGAGCAGAATGAAATTCTCTAATAAACAAAAAATCTATACAATAAGGAAATGAACACACGCACTGTGAAACAATTACGTGATATCGCAAAAAGCCGTGGACTTACGGGGTATCACAAGCTATGCAAGGCCGAATTGATTTCTTTATTGGATGTACCAGGGGATATGGATATCTTCGAGAAACAGGAGATGGCGAAGGCCCGTCCAGCTATGGGAGGTAAAATCAGGGAATGGCATAACTGGGTATTGCCACCATCTGAGATGGACATTTTTGAGAAACAGGAACTGTCGAAAAATCGTTCTGTTGTAAGGGATGGGATGAGGGGATTTTATAATTGGCTTGTGGATACTGTCCCCAAACCTATAAAAGAGGGGGCCAAGAGAACATATCCCACCATCAAACGTATGGTGATGAATCTCTATAACGGGGCAACCAACACAAGGCCTACACTTCACGACGAGGTAGAAAAGGAGGCCGAGAAAGACTATCTTCCAAATATCCAAAATCCCTACAATCAACCGGGGCAAGATTTTACACCCCAGGAACATAAACATGCTCACCACAGGACCTTCCGAAGTTTCCGCATTCCCGGCATAGGAGGGGCCGACGTTGACGGGTATATAGGAATGGTGAGACCGAACGTAAAAACCTTGGTTGGGGACCAGGTGGAAGATATGGGGTCAGCGAAAGTACAGCTGTCACTATGGATTATGTGGAAGGAGCCATAAGATATAGAGGGGGCCAATGATGAGGAGTATATCGAGGCGAAGAAGGTTTACCATAGTAATATGGCCTCAGTATTCCAGGGTAACGACGTAGACGATGTGCTAGATATGATGTTTGCCCAGGTTAAAACAGGTGTGGAAAATCCAGCACTACCCAAAAGCGGCTTTACGATCGGTCGAATACTATACCTTGATGTAGACTTCCACAAGTTGAGGCTAACAAGAGGTTCATCGTACATCGAACTACCTAAATGGATAGCCTCAAAGAAAGCAATTATTAATCCAAAAAATGAGGATGAGGAGTGCTTCAAGTGGAGTATAATAGCATCCTTACATCATGAGGAGATTGAAAAAGACCCACAAAGAATCGGCAAGCTGAAACCATACATATACCTTTATAACTGGGAGGGTATAGAGTTTCCGACCAGCACCAAGAGCATATACAAATTTGAGGCGAATAACCCTGACATTACGGTGAACGTCTTGTATATGACGGGAAAGAAGATCAATATCCTGCGGCGATCAGTGCACAACGGGCGTACCAAGGTGGTGAATCTATTGTACATCACAGATGATAAAAAGGCCCACTATACAGCCGTCAAAAGTCTATCGAGGCTCCTGGGCAAGGAGATCTCGAAAAATAGGAATGCAATGCACTTCTGCATAAACTGCCTACAGGGCTTTCCTACGGCTGAATCGAGGGATAAGCATTATAGATATTGCAAGGACCACGAGGCAGTCAAGATCACAATGTCAACAGAGTCCGAAAAATGGCTATGCTATAGGGATGGCCAACAGCAATTCAAGGTACCATTTGCCATCTATGCAGACTTCGAGAGTCTACTCATCCCAATGGAGGATTCCAGGGAGACCAAGACTAAAAAGCCGAGCAAGCATGTACCGTCTGGTTGGTGTACATACAGTACCCTTGCCTACGGGGATGTACCAGATCCCCTAGCAGCATACAGGGGTGAGGACTGCGTCACCCGCTTCGTTAACCACCTAGAGGATGAGGTCAAAAAACTATATTATACCTACCCGCAGCAGGACATGCTACCTCTAACAGAGATCCTGGAAAGGGAGCCCAACGTGGCCACGCACTGCCATATCTGTCTAAAGTTATTTGATGACTGCGAGGATAACCGCAAAGTCAGGGACCATTGTCACTATACAGGGCTGTATAGAGGTGCCGCGCATAACAGCTGCAATATCAAATACAAGATACCCAGCCATATACCTGTCATCTTCCATAATCTAAGCGGGTACGACGCACACTTGTTTATCCGGGAACTTGGTGAAAAATACGACACTCAGGACATTGGCTGCATAGCTGAAAATACTGAAAAGTACATCAGTTTCAACGTGAAAATCAAGTTACCCCTTGGAGGTATGGGATATGGTGATGGCGAGACGTATAAGAAGATCGAGATTAGGTTCATAGATTCCTGTCGATTTATGACATCCTCGTTAGACAAATTAGCAAGCAACCTCGACGATGAGCAGTGTAAAATTCTCCGCTGGTTTTTCAACAAGGATGATACAATCCGCCTCATGCGCAGGAAGGGTGTGTACCCATACGAGTACATGGATGATTGGCAACGATTTGAAGAGTTGGAGCTACCCCCCAAGGAGGCGTTCTACAGCAAGCTGAACATGAAAGGGATCAGCGATGAGGAATATCAATACGCGAAAAGGGTATGGAATGTCATTACCCAAGAGGGTGATAACGTTACCATGGGCGACTACCAGGATGTGTACCTCACAACAGACGTACTGCTATTAGCCGACGTTTTTGAAACCTTTAGAGACGTGTGCTTGACAAACTACAAGCTCGATCCTGCCCATTTCTATAGTGCACCCGGGTTGGCCTGGAAGGCAGCACTCAAGTATACAGGTATAAAGCTAGAGTTTCTCACAGACCCCGACATGCTTCTGATGTTTGAGAGGGGTATCCGTGGAGGTATAGTCCAGGCCGTACATCGTTATGCCAAAGCAAATAACAAATACATGGGAGACCAGTATGATCCGGAGGTTGAATCCTCCTACCTCCAGTACCTCGACGCAAACAACCTATACGGGTGGGCGATGCGTCAAGATCTGCCCATGGATGGCTTTAAATGGGTATCGAACGTAGAGGCATTTACGGAAAGGCGGATCGAGAGGCTCGTTAGGGACAATAGGCATGGATACATTTTAGAGGTCGATATCGACTACCCGGAGAGACTACACGACAAGCATAACGAGTTGCCGTTCCTACCCGAACGCACGATGGTTCACAAGGTCGAGAAATTGGTACCAAATTTGGAAAATAAGCGAAAGTATGTAGTACATATCAGGGCATTAAATGAGGCTATAAAGAATGGGCTTGAGCTCAAGAGAGTACGCAGGGTCATCCGGCTTAACCAGAAGGCGTGGCTGAAGGGCTATATTGATCACAACACTGATTTAAGAACAAACGCGAAGAACAAGTTCGAGAAGGACTTCTACAAGCTTATGAATTTAAGTGTGTTTGGCAAGACGATGGAGAATATTAGAAATCACCGTAACATCCAGCTGGTCACCAATGAGGAGAAGTACACGAAGCTTGTGATGAGGCCGAATTTCAAAGGCGTAAGCCGGTTTAGCAAGCACCTCCTAGGTGTAGAGATGGGTAAAACAGAGGTCAAAATGAAGAAGCCGGTTTATATAGGTCAGGCCATATTAGATTTATCCAAAATAGTCATGTATGAGTTCCATTATGACTATATGCAGCCCAAATATGGTTCTAAATTACAGCTATGCTACATGGACACAGACTCGTTTGTTTACCATATCAAGACACATGATTTTTACAAGGATATCAAGGACGACGTCGAAACACGCTTTGACACAAGTGCGTATAGCGAGGACGATAACATACCCATCGGCAAAAATAAGAAGGTCGTGGGCCTGATGAAGGACGAATTAGGTGGTAAAATCATGACCAAGTTCATTACATTAAGGGCTAAGCTATATGCCTATGAAAGCCTTACAAAAGAGGGCGGTGATCGCAAAGCCAAGTGTGTTAAAAGATTTGTGACGAAGAAATCCATCACCTTCGACGACTATCGGCGATGTCTGGAAGAGGGCGTTGACGTCTACAAGAGTCAGGTACGGATCCAAAATAAGAACCATAAGGTATACACCCAGGAGGTATCGAAGCTAGCACTAAACAGGGCAGACGACAAAAGGATAGTGCAACCCGATCAAATTACAACACTTGCTAGAGGCCATTACCGCCTGGTGCCCGAGGGGGAATAAAATGGAGGTGTGTTTGTATCTAGCTATACTACTACCGTATGCCATGATCGCTTATATACTTTTTCGTTATAAACGACTACTAATAAAGATGTCTGATATCGCACAAGTATTCAACGATGCCTCTACGGAATATGAACAAGTAGAGAAACCCATCAATAAACGCCAGGCCTTGAAGGAGGCCCTGAGGAAAGGCGAGGGACACCTTTCACCCAAAAAAGGTACAGAAGGGTTTATTGATAAGGCCCCAGAAGAGGCCATCGATAAAGTACATACTGAGTGCCTTCAACGAGAACTCCATGAAAAGGGGGGAAAGACGGCCAGGGCACTGTCTACCCATGTTATCAGCCTCTATGCTAGCATGATTGGAAATATAGTGGATATCGACAGTGTTGATGAATTACGTCGAGATATCGAAGAAGATCCTATTATCAGGGATAGTATGACAGATCTAGGTATCCTTGTATACTGCACCATTGGTCGGTGCTTAGCCCCACTCTTCGTAGCGGGCCATACGGCTCGGCATATGGGTAAAAAGAAACAGGAGGAGGTGGAGGAGGCGGAGGAGCCTCAGGCGGTACTATAATAAATGGGTGAAGAAGAGAAACAAGAAGAGCGAGTCATTACAAGGGCTGTAAAGCATCCGGGGCGTGTGGCCCAGGGTCACAAGTTGGCAGCACTGATGAAGACAAGAAAGGAAGAAATGAAACAACAAGAGGGTGCTGTAGAGCCTGCGGTCAAAGCCTCTTCTGGAACCAGTTCCGTACAGTCCATGGATAATGTATACCTTTATTGTGTTGGTACGCTGGCCATATTGGCGATAGCTGTTGGTGTCTGGTACAAGTTTGGCAGGGGTGGCAAAAATGGCGGAGAAACCCACAAACCAAACCCCGAACCTCAAAAGGGCAAGGCTCATCCTGAATTCTTTAAAATGCTATAATAAATGGCAACAAGCAACATTAGTCCGAAGGAAACAATGGTTATTGACTCCCTATGGGAATCAGTCAGACTGGTATCATATACAATCCTCATAGCCATCGGTGCGAAGAAGGCCCTAGGAGTTTCTAGGCCTGGGGCAAAGATGGACTTGGAGGACGGCCTGAAGCTCGCCGGCTACATGACGGCAATGATCTTATTCGACGAATACGCGGTTAAGCAGGGATGGTATAAGAAGTCTCTGATACCTCAAAAATGAGAGTTTGGTAAAGTTTCTATTTGTCGTAGAGACAAATAGAAAATCAATATGGAGGAGGCCAGGAAATGTCAAAAATGTAAACACTATCTATCTTTGGACAATTTTAGGATCATGGGGAACGGTCAAACTACAAAAACATGCATCAAATGCCTCGATAAAAAGAAACGCAATAGGTGCCCCCATCAAAGGCAGAGATCTGCCTGTAAGGAATGCAAAGGTAGTCAAATCTGCCAGCATGAAAGGAGGAGAGCTTGCTGTAAAGAATGCAAGGGCAGTCAGATTTGCCAGCATCAAAGGCGAAGATCCCAATGCAAGGACTGTGGGGGTGGAAGCATCTGCCACCACAAAATGCAAATATACCAGTGTAGGGACTGCGGAGGTGGAGGCTTCTGCAGGCATGATAGGATAAGATCCCAATGTAAGGAGTGAGTCAGATTTGTAAACATGAAAGGGTGAGGTCTCAATGTAAATAGTGCGGGGGAAGTCAGATTTGCAAGCATGAAAGACAAAAATCAAGGTGTAAGGAGTGTGGAGGAAGTCAGATTTGCAAGCATCAAAAGATAAGATCCCAATGCAAGGACTGTGGGAGTGGAAGCATCTGTGACCATCAAAAACAAAGGCGGAAATGCCCCATATGCGACCCTGATGGTCATCTCGCTCATAATGTAAGCAACCGAACCCGCAAGGCCCTACGGGGAAATAAGGAGATTAGTTCCCAGGAGTATCTTGGGTGTGATATGACCACGCTGCGGGCCCATATTGATGCCCAGCTTTCCGAGGATATGACGTGGGGCAATTATGGAGAGTGGCACATTGATCACAAGGTGCCAATTAAATATAGAGAAAATGGGGATGCCCCATCGCTTGATGAAGTTGGTAGGAGATTGCACTATACCAACACTCAACCCATGTGGGCGAGTGAAAACATGTCAAAGGGCAACCGATACATTACGGAATAGACCGCCTAATAAAATTTTCTATTTGTCCCCAAAGGCAAATAGAAAATGGAGGAGGCTAAGGATTGTACAAAATGCATAAAACTGCTTTCCCTTGATAATTTCAGGATCAAGCCTTGTGGTCAGCTAAATCAACAGTGCATAAATTGCCTCAATATTAGCAAGACATCACGCAAACGTCGTACAAAGTGCCACCCCGGCAACCAGCCCTTGTATGAGCTAATGACTATCTGTAGAGGTCACATTGAGGCCCAGTTTTCTGAGGGAATGACATGGGAAAACTATGAGTATTTGCACATTCACCACAAGATTCCGTTTAAATATATGGAAACAGGCAGGTCTCCAACGGTTGCTGATGTTGCCAGGGCATTACACAAGGCGAGTCTCTGGATAGTAAATGGAAAGTAAAAAATGTTGTTCGAAGTGCAAAAAACTGCTTTCCCTGGACATGTTCAAGATTAGGGGTAATGGTAGGACAAAAAGCTGTATAAAATGCCTGGATAAGGCAAAGCGGAATCGGCATGTTAAAAAGGACCCTGTTATTGAACAAAAGGTAGATATTCTTGCCACTGATGCGGAAATTAGGGAAATTCAGCAGGATGATAATTACCTACTTCTGTATATTTTTTTGACATACGACATCATTCCCCGGTACGCAGAGCTCGTTGAGGCACTAACCGATGTAAGCCATGAAAAACAGCTACTTATTAAGATGTATCGCAAGGTACTGCGATGCTTTGTAGGTAAATTAACCTTTTTTCCATTACCCCTAGAATATCCGGATCGAAATACAAAGCAATGCCCTGCCTGTCATGGTCTTTTGGAGAGTAAGCATGAGGGTGTGCTGATATGCCGCGACTGTGCCGGTGTTTTTTCAAAGGTCTGTGATCAGAAGTGGCTATATTATTAGGTAAATGAACGTTGTGAAGGAACCTCACACGGCAATTTTTACAGGCCTGACAAGCTGTAGCAAGACGCAACGTGTTTTGGACCTACTCGAAAATGAGTATAAAAAACACTATGCTAATATAGTGATACTTTGCCTTACCCTACGATGGAATACCACCTATTTGGAAAGGGCCTCACTCTGGAAGGACCCTTACGTGTTCCTTATAGACCCCAAGGATCAGCTGTTTGAATGGATAGCGAAATTGTCGTCGCTGCTGGCAGGCGAGGAGAGTCTCTTCATAGTCGACGATATGACATCTGACGAGAGTCTCGACAACCGTCGACAGCCCCTACTTGAATTGGCTATTTCGGGTAGGCATCGCAAACACAGCCTGTGGCTATTAACGCAATCGTATACAGCTCTCCCAAAAAATTTGAGGAGGCAAAAGAAAGCCTTGTTTTTGTGGTATCCCCATGAGCGCTCATATATGAAGATGATAGACGAGGAAACCAACATGATCCCCGACTGGGGTGAGATCAAGGCTGAGCTGAGGAAATCCAAACACGCTTGCCTATACATAAGATTGGAACACCCTCGAACTTGGGAGATTATCGAATGACCATGTTGAAATCCACCGGCTCAGCATTGGATATTAGAAATGTCTTCACAACTCGCCTTATTCAACGCAATGCCCACAGGATCGATCGAGACCTTGTTCGATAAACAAAATCAGCCCCTGTTTAAACGTGCTGATCTCCAGAGATTCCTATGTATTCCAAATGCTAGGCAGTACGGTCTTGATCGTCATATGACAATATCAAGGGGAGATATAGAGGGTATAACAACTGTAGTCGGCGACTACGGTTGCTCAGGTATGCTAGGAGGAGGGAAAAAACGGCATGACATATTCGTAACGTTGGACGGGGCGTTGGAAATTACCATCAGGTCAAGAAAGCCCAAAGCCGTGTCTTTGACAAAATGGTTGGCCGGGAATGGGGTGGAAAAATTACAGGATGAACTCAAGGAGCATCGCCAGATGACTTGCACGATAGAGACAAACAGCTCGTGATGCTAGGGGATGAAATTGAGGATCCCGGAAAAGATAATAGTATGGTCATTATCCAGAAGAACAACGACGATCCCTGGCCATACCTTGCCATCTGTGGCCAACAGGGGTATGTAGCACAAATGATTCGGAATAAGCTTGTTGACTACCCCAAGGGTGAGATTGTGGTACTGGCGGAGACCCCGAATTCTATTGTCCATTACAACTGGCTTCGAGAACGTGGATGTATCGAGGTAAACCCTGAGCGTGTGAGACATTTCAGGCTTGTCGAACACTACACACATGAACGTCTACTAGAGCTCGCTTAATGATATGGCTTAAACGGGCACTAATTTTAATACTCACAAGGGTATTAAAATTATCATTTTTTTTTACCCTTTTTGGTATATGTTAAAAGCCAGTGAAATATCAAAAGATGGAAGCATACATAAAACAAAATCAATTTACAATCAACTACGATATACAAGTACCCGTACTACACTGTTGTATCAAGGCAGGGTCAGTGGCTGGATATTGCCATACCTGCCTAGAAAATTTTAAATATCGAGATGGGGTATACTACGAGGGGTTTGAATATAAAACCGACGAAGAGCTTTTAAACAGGGTAGCGTCAGGCGAAAAAGCATGGGGTACATTTGTAAGAAGCGAGATTGACGAGGATTTAGAGGATGGTGCTGAACGCCTAGGGCTCTATATCGTTGCGGCTAAAGAGAACAACTATGGTGCACTCTGTTACCAGGTTATTAAGGATAGGGATTTGAAGCTATCTGATTTGGCTGATATATCAACAATAGGCAATATACTCAACTTTCCAATACCGGATAGACGTCTAGTCGATATTGATTTGGAAAATGAACCCAATGTCATCAAAGGTATCGTCTATGGATACCCGTTCTATACCCTACATCCTTTGGATTATCTGCGATATCCGAATGATGATGATGACGAATGAAGAGCTATTACCACTCTTTGATAACATCCGGAGGTACCTGAACATCCTCAGGAATTAGCATGAGTTCCTCTGACACGAAGCTGCGATCGGGACCATCCTTTAAATAGTACAAAAGACGACTACCCGCTACGATACGATCCAACCTGTAAGTATGTTTGTTCCAATCGGCGTCGGTTGCGCGCCTTTTCGAATCATCATGCTCCTCCCCTGGCTGTAGTAGATAGAGATAAAGACCATCCTCGGGTAAGGGTTTTTCTTCGGGTTATTCTTTACTTTTCGCAAGCGGGACATCATCGAGTTTAATAGCCTTGTTAGGTTTTAGGCCAATCATGGCAGTCTTGGTATTATTGAGATTTTTTACTATGGCGTACAGGTGTTTCACCCATATGCTACTAGGCTCCCCGGAGACCAGCTCTTGTGCATCCTGGGGTTTAAAGAGCCTTTCCGCGAGTACCTTGTTGTATGACTCCACAAAGGCCGTAAATGTATGGTGATATTTGGTAGTAGCCTGTTTAATCTCGACGCCTTTACCCTCTGGTAGCTTCGTTACATCTGATTTGAACTCACTACCGTTATCACACTGAAAAATCTTAAGGTATCGTAAAGGTCCTGCCTTGTAAATGTCCTTGATCATCCCTGCAACCTCGCTAGCCTTTTTCGTACGTAGGGGCCTAGCCACCTTGTACCTTGAGGCCACGTCAATACCCGTCAGGATGTATTTGTAGGTGCTTCCATATAGCTTGTGATGCGGCATATATAGTAGATCAAACTGATGCATCTCATTGGGTGCTGTAATGGTGAAATGAGGGTAATCAATACGCTTCGGACCTTTGATGTGTCGTAGCCATAAGAGTTGACGAGAAAACAAGTGGGTTACTAGCTTTTTGGATAGGCCACTCTCCTTCGTGAGCAATTTGATAGCCTTGCGTCCAACCCAGAGATGCTCTGGGGTGTAGTAAATTTGACCTAATTTCTCCGCCTCCTCATCGGTAATACTATGTGATGCTTTTGACATGTTTATTATACATGTCAAAAACGTTCCTACAGATACTTGTATGCTACGAAGCCTAGCAGGGACAGTGATCCAAGGATGAAACTCAATTCCCCATCCTGTTGCTCCTTTGAAGGCGTGTAAAAATCTTTCAATTGTGGGGCTTTCTCACTTGAGACAATGTAATATTTGTACATATCATCGTCCAATTGTCTCAGGCTTTTACCGGCCTGTAGTTGTAATTGCCGTTGCTTGCCGAACCAGTCGATCTTTGCCTGTCGATCTTGTACCCATTAGGACTGAGCTGCTTGTAGTTTTTCCATGGCTTCGTCATGTCTTTTCCGTTCCGCTTCCCCGTGTCCCGAAAGTTTAGAAAATAGATAGTTCGTGCCGCTGAATGCTAGGGCGTTGATTAACGCGCCCCCTGCCATGATTGCCAATGTAGCCATTTATTGTTTACCTTTCCTGCAGTCTTTGCAGCAAGCCCTCTGTTTTTCATGTTCGCAGATTTGACTGCCCTTTCACTCCTTACAATAGGCCCTCTGTTTTTCATGTTCGCATATCTTACTGTCCTTGCACTCATTACAATAGGCCCTCCTTTTTTCATGCTGGCAGATTTGATTTCCCCCACAGTCTTTACACTGGGATCTTATCCTTTCATGTTTACAAAACTGACTGCCCTTACATTCCTTACAATAGGCCCTCCGTTTTTCACGGGGACACCTATTGCATTTCTTTGACGCTTTGTCAACATCAAGGCATTTGATACACATTTTTGCACACCTTGAATGCATCTGGTAAAAGACTCTTTTTACAATTTGGGCAACTCCTGGTTCCCTCCAAATGTTTGCCCTTCTTGCATTCCTTGCAGCGATACCTCAATTTCTCATGTTCGCATATCTGGCTGCTCTTGCATTCCTTACAGCACCTTTTTTCATACTGGCAGATTTGACTCCCCTTGCACTCTTTGCACTGGGCCCTCATCCTTAGATGTTTGCAAATCTGACTGCCCTTGCAGTCTATGCAGCAAGCCCTATGTCTCTCATGGGGACAAATCTGACTGCCCTTATATTCCTTACAATAGGCCCTCACCCTTTCATGGGGACATATTTGATTTCCCCCACAGTCTTTACACTGCTCCATCCGCCTACCATGGGGGCATTTGTTTTTGGCACGCTGCTGTTTCTTTTTATCCAGGCATTTGATGCATGCCTTTGTAGCTTGACCATTTTTCAACACCCTAAATGCATCCAAGGTCAACACTTTTTTACAATTTGGACATCTCTTGTTTTCTTCCATATTGATTTGTATTTATCCTTATAGGACAAATACAAATTGTGGTCACTAATATTCCACAGAATGATAACGGCCGCCTAGAATGTTTAATTGAGCATCCATCAGCAGGTACACATAACAGCGTATATCCCCAGTTCCGTCGGCTTTTTTGGTCATGTGCAACGTGATGCCGTCACTAAGCCTCTGTAGGGGTCTCCCGCTACCATGTAGGGTATGGTCGGGAGATGCTCTGAAATCGATAAACAACGCATACCGTTCATTGAAGAATTGGCCAATTGTCACATTCGAGTCGTGACTACAAAAGAGGTTGGTAATCTGCTCCAGGTGATCATTGTGAAGCATGGCATGGCTATACAGTTCGTTAGGTTCACCTTCCACCGTGATGGATATCTTCTCTATTTTTGGATTATAGAAGACTTCATTTACGCCGGAATAGGCCTTCACTTTCCCAGGGTCTATAAAGAGTAACAAGACACCTTTGAGACTCTTTGCGGGCGTATCGATTTGGAGGTTGTAGCTTGTATCAGCCTTTTTCATGGTCACCACCTTGCTTCTTAGTATCCTTTCGTAGGGCAACGCGAGACGATTATACCTTGACATCATGGCACTTGCTAGGCCTTCATGGGTGATCTTGTCAAACTCTAGCTTGATATTGGTGATCTTGTACGCAGCATCTGCTGCCTTGGCAGCCGTAGATCCCACGGCTGCTGTCCCTGTATATTTGATGACGTCGCTGTGCTGTGCGAAATGCAGAACGAACTGCAATCTGTCATGTAGCTCTGCCGGATAAAATGGCAAATCCCTCGTTAACTCAAACATTTTACCCAATGGGATGCAGAAAGTGTTGCTATACGCCGCAGCGATGGCTTTCTCCTCATCCGTACCGACGTACTCAGTAGCCTTGACCTGCAGGGTTCTGATTGTACCATTGTTGGGGTTGATGCTTTCTAAAATGAGGTTGTTTTCCCGATCGAATTTGGGCAGCCACAAGTCCTGGTACACTGCCAGGATATTGTAATCAGATATATTTTGTACCTCCTTTGCCATCCAGGGTAACCCGCAGATTTTTCACCAGGCTTTTACCGATATTGCTGACTAGGGTACGCTTCGTATTGGTCCCCGTCAGCTCCAGGCAAAACAGGAGTTTGAGACTTCCAGGAAATATGACGTCATTCTGAGACATGTTGGTTATATCAACGTATAGGTCCTCATTTTGATTGATTGTAGAGGGTATATGGCTTATCTGAACCCGTTGCTTTCGTCCTTTGATACCAAAAAGCTGTTTCGTCTCTGCATGGGAATCCAATGTAGTTCCAAATACACTCATGTTTATTATATAAGGAAAATCTTTAAATAAATGCCAACTAATCCAGTATTTGATCACGATCTTCCGGATGAGGGCGGGAGGGATGATAAACCCGATGAAACTACGTCAGAACTCCTTGGAACGCCAAAACTCCCTGGAACATCAGGGCGTTCAACCCAAGGAAAACAACAAGGTGCTCCAGGGGATCTCCTTTCGGAACAGAGGAAAGAATTACTAGAGGATAAGGTCAACGACCTCTACAAAGTTCTTGCTAAGGATTTGGGGACGAGTAAACCTATTATGATAGATTACAATGAATTTAGGATGGATGGGAAACGTCTTCTTTTCAAAGGTATAAACCTTACACCATTAATTACAAAAGATAAGGGTGGGGGGTTGCGAACTGCCAGGCAGATAGCCAAGAGATTGAGGACAGAGTTCGTGCGATCCCTTGGCTTTCCCGACTATTCTGCTACGCCCAACAGGGGTAAGGCAGCGGCCCAGGCACTTGGGCAAAAGTTTGATGACATTGTGGGGAATGACGGGGCTGATGATATCATTTCGATGGAGTCGATAGAGGAATTTGTGGATGCCGCGGAAAACTTTATGGAGGAAACTTCATTTGGCGGCACTGATGAAATCACTGAACGTGAAAGAAGGGGGCTTAACCTCGAGCTTCAAACTATAAGGGGCAACCTGAAAAGCCTAGCAAGTAAGATCATTTCGTTTGATAGCGAGATTGACAATGCAAAGGATAAATTGAAAAAACTTGACAGGAAGAAGGCCAGGGCAACCGAGGGGCAAAAGGTTAACATTGATATAGAAATAGAAAATCTTAATGATAAGATCGAAGAATTAAATGATAAAAAAAGGCCACGCAGAATGCACGTAGCCTACTTTCCTCAGAAATTTACAGCCAGCTGAGGATCATCAAGGAAACGTTGATGAAAATTGCTGGAGATGACACGTCTCTGCTGGAGAAGCTAAAGATCCTCTTCAGGGAGCAGGGTATAACCATAGCGAGCATAGTCTCCGTTATTGGTCTATTAATAAGCACCATCGTACTTGCGGCTACGGGAGGGGGTGCCGCGGCGGGTGCTGCAGGAGGAAGTGCCGCAGGGAAGGGGTTTGTGGAGAAGCAGCTTGAAAGGCTTGGAAAGTTCCTGAAATACCTAGCAGGTAAGGTAGGTGTTGCATTGCCGGGGATTATGGGTACCATAGTCTCGTTCTTTTTGAGGGTAGCGGCAACCGTTGTTGAATACGCAGCGAAGCATCTGTACATGGCCATCGCGGCCGCTGCCGGGTTTGCCGTGTTCTATGTTAGGGGGGTCTAATATTAGTTATTTTTTAAGCCATATATAGGCAATAATGATTCCTACCCCTGTTGTGATTAATGCGGCCTTGTTATTCTCGTGCTGGTTTTGTGGGGGTTGTTCGGGAGGATGTACGGGGGGTGTGGTATGTATGGGAGGTGTTGTATGTATGATAAGTGTGGTATGTTTAGGAGGTAGTTTAAAATCTGCCACCACATGTCTGATGGTATGCTCGGTATGCCTAAGGGGTGTAGCATGTATAGGTTTTTTGGGATCGGGAGATGTATGCCTGTGTGGCGTAGCATGTATGGGTGGTTTGATAGTATGCTTGATGGGTGCGGTGGCTGCATGCCTGACAATAGGTTTGTTATTCACGTCAACCTGTACACCTACATTGACAGTGGTGGGTGCGATCAAAATGTTATTGTTATACCCTACAATCTTGCCTATGCGCAGGTTCATATCAGAAGGCAGCATGTATACGCTTGGCATGACGGCAAAATTTACCGGGGTTCAGGCATATTGAAGTACCTTCTGAAACTTGACGATATCATGTCCTACATTCTCCTGACGCTGTACCATGGCTTCAAATTGTTGCATCAATATTTGCCTTGCTGTGTAGCTATCCGCACCAGACCCGACTAGGGATGCCTTGGTCCCTGCCTGCGATCCAAGTAACAAGACCACGTAAACCATTATGCTCTAACTTAGCTTGGTCAGGCCTTCCGGAGTCAAGCCCCGACTTGTGGGGGTAATGAACTTGGCCCAGTCCCCGTCGACCTGCGGCCACCATCTCCCGTTGGTGAGCGAGGCACTCACTGCCTTGAACTTGTACATGCCATTGGGGTCCGCGCCATACTCGCGGCATACTTGTGCGTATCCAGAGGTTGAATAAGGGTTTTTATACTCTGAAAAACCATAGTCATACGGCATCGGCGCCTTCATTCTTGCTAGGATACGACGCATGTGGTAGTACACGTGGAATTTAAAGATGGTGTTGACAAGGGGCACCGAACCCTTTAGGTGCTTAGTAGATAGGCCTAATGCAGTACTCGCACAGTGGGTGGCAAAATTAACCTGCACGTTCCAGTAGTCCAACGCCTGTCCGTTCCAAGCCACAATGACAGGGTCATTAAGCAGATTTGTTGAAGGCCTGATGGGGTATTTGGTAAATTCAGGGAATACCACAGAAATATGTGATTCCGTAGACACGTACAGGTCCTGATGCTCCAAGTTGGTTACGATAAGTGGCCATTCTCCCCTGTTGGCAACGTACAAGTCGTACGTTGCCTTGGGGTTGTATGAGTAGATATTCATTGTTTTGTTTATAAACAAAACAATGAAGCAACTCTACATTACCGACATATACAAGCCTACGATATTTGAAGACTACCTGGGACAGGATAGTAGGATAGCCCTGAAATCCATCAGTATCCGAGCTGAGTGGCTAAATATTTACAATAACAATGACTTCACCATCCGTAAAACCGGGCCTGATCAGAGGGAGACCAGGATACGGATTATGGCCGGCCTGTATAGGATTGAGGATGTGGTGTCTATCGTAAATACCCAGGCAGAGGATAAGATTAAGCTGTTTGTTATGAAAAATGGAATCTGTAGGCTCCGTGTCAGTGACGGGTACACGTTGGCGTTTAATCGACAATTACATGAACTTCTAGGGTTTAAATACGATCCCGCTAATAAGTACTATCAGAAGGGTGACTATGATGCATACTAAAAGACTGACGTTTACATTAGACTACGACTCGTTTGTCCTCAGCTGGATGAATGTGATGCCCTACTAGATGGCAAGAAGTCGAAAATTCTCGCTTTGTTGCCCATCAAGGAATTAAACGCTTGGGTTATGCTGACATGGAGTTTTGATACCCCAATTTACATGCCATTGAAGGGCTCTACGGATCGCATCGAGTTTATGCTGACGGACGAGTTTCATCATGATAAAAATGTAGCCTTCACCGGGCTAACGATGCATTTGCTGGTAGAATAAATGGCTGATATAACGAAGCTGTACCCAAACCTACCAAGTGCACCTGCGCAGGGCGCTGACATGCAGGATGAAAGCCAAAAGTATAGACTTGATTAGATTGGTGAAATTGAGAAGTATCTGCGAAGTGAGATTAAGGAGCGGGACAAACTCGCAAAAAAGTTTAAGATGCATGGGACCTGGTTGCGGTACTGCGATCATGGTCTGCTGGGCATCAGTGTAATAACCTCAAGTATTGGCATAGGAACAATGCTATCGGGAATGGGCGTACCATTAGCGGTGGCAATGGGTGGCTTGACCGTTGCTGTGGGGGTAGGGCAGGCGGGTCTTAGAACTGCTGAGAAAAAAATGGGCATTAAGTCCAAGAAACATGAGAATATAAGACTTCTTGCCGAGTCAAAACTTAACTCTATTGTTGACCTTATTTCCACCGCCGTTGAAAATGGGGTGGTTGATAAATATGAATTCGGTTTGATTATTAAGGAAAAACAAAGGTATATGATGTTAAAGGAACAAATGCGGCAACGTTTCAACCGCATCGTGAATGCCCTCAATGAAGAGGAGCGGGCCCAGCTGATTGCGAAAGGTAGGCAGGAGGCAAGCGAGGAGATTTAAAAAAATGTGAGGTCTGTACAGTATGTAAGCAATACCTAGAACCCCCACCTGAGTATAAGCCTTAATTAATATATTTTATAAGCACCATAAGGCCTATAAAATATATGGTTTTCTTTTTTTTAATCCTCATTCAGCAGCCATTCTTTTTTGAAGTCCTTGTACCACGACATGTACCTGTGGGTAGTGGCTTTTACCCTGCACGTACACCGATGAAATGGCCATGATTGCACTGGCTTGGCAGGGCTCATCATAGGGTACCGGCATACCGTAGAATTTGGTTGTGATCGCGTCTTTGTAATATTTGAGCTTGGCGTTCACGTAACGGTCCTTTTTCACGGGCTCCGTCGGCAATTGCTCAGAAATCAACTCTTCGATTTTGCTCCATATTTGACGATACTTCGCAACCCAGTCGGGGTACTCTTCAAAATCAAGACTCATTGCTGGTACGGCATTGGCATTGTACCGGGTCACTCAATTCGGGGACCAGATTTTGAGTGTCTTTACCCTGAGTGCTACCACGAGGTCTATTGTATGGTACCCTATGATCTACCGCTGATCCTTGCCCCCATTGGCTGGTACTGGATCTGACACTGTCAGACAGTCCACGTTGATATCATTTATGTCTGTAAAGGTAGTCGCAAAGTTGTAGAATAGCTTAGGGTTTACAATTTCATTCTCAAATAGCATCTTGTTTTATTGTAATTCAAACGACTTCAGGGAATTGCATGTCATCGTACATACGCAGCCGCTCCCCTTATATATGATATATTCCTGATAGCACTGCCAACATAACAATTTACCACTTACCATGAGCCTTCGCCCGCATGTACATCTGTCATATTAAGCATACGTTCACAGTCCTTACATTCTTCATTCATTTATTTCCAGGGCGTTGTAACGATCCCATAGGTCTTGAATTCTCTGTTTAGTATACTTTTCCCTTTCCGATTCCTGTATCATGGACCACGATATATGTGGTAGGGAGATACCAATACCCGCGAAAAATGTCATGAACATCACGTTTCCAAACATATTCATCTTTGATTTACAGTTGATGCACATTTATTAGTAGTATTTTGATTTCATCCTATAACCCTGAAGGGTTGTAGGATAAATTATGAATTTCACATATGCGTATTGAATCGATATGGCACATGCTTCAGCATATGGGGATACTTTTCGGCAGCCTCGTTGCACATGTCCTGAGTCTTGAACCGGTCCGGCACATACCTCCGCATTAGGGGATCTTTTTCAACAGCCTCATTACACATGCCCTGCGTCTTGAACCGATCTGGCACATACCTCAGTATGTAGGGATCCTTTTCAACAGCCTCATTACATCTTTCTTGCGTCCCGAATCTGTCCGGGACATATTTGAGCTGCCGGGGATCCTCCTCAACGGTCTTATTCCACATGTCTTGCGTCTTGAGCTGGTCCGGCACATAGCCGAGCATCCCGGGATCTTTTTCAACAGCCTTGCTACACATGTCTTGTGTCCCGAGCCCGCTGGGGATATACTTGAATAGGTAGGAATACTTTTCAACGGCCTTGTTGCACATGTCTTGCGTCTTGAACCTGTCCGGGACATATTTGAGCTGCCGAGGATCCTCCTCAACGGTCTTATTCCACATGTCTTGCGTCTTGAGCTGGTCCGACACATAGCCGCGCATCCCGGGATCTTTTTCAGCAGCCCGGCTACACATGTCCCGCGTCTTGAATTGATCTGGTACATTCTTGAGGAGATGGGGCATCTCCTCAACGGCTTTATTCCATCTTTCTTGCGCCATGGTATGGTACTGGATTTGTTGTGCTTGACTGTGAAACCAACCCATTTATATATATAGATTTCAACAAAGTCAGGGGATTTCATAGTAAGTTAGGAATTCACATTTTTATTGCGCATGCGTTGATTTTTAATGACGTCAGCAGTATTCAGGGAATTACCTCTACTAGGTGCGCTAGAATTATTTTTGACTCATTTGCTGTATGATAGGGACTTTACCTCCGTTATGCATGGATAAGCACTGCATGGTACTGGATGGTATTGGATTTGTTGTGACTTGCTGTGACGCGCACGCGACTGCGCTAGAAGGAACATTTCCCTATCTCTCCTCCGACCTTGTGGTTACGAAGCGAACGCCATAATCACAATGCCACGCGCCACTAAAAGCGTCTGAAAGTACACTGACTGTTAATTGGGCAACGAAATACAGTGAAGGTAATATTAAATAAGGCAAATTGCAAGCTGTTTAGTAGTGTGTAAGAGAAAAGTCTCATTTAAAATACCCATAACGGAAAAAACAAAGACAGGATTAACCAAGACTAGTTAAATATTTCCAGATTATGCTTAAAATTCATTTAAAATTAACACAGGAAACATAATGTGAATAATTTTAATTTTTCTAGATACAACTAGAAATTTAAATTCTAATAAGAATTCTAAAATTATTAATAATAATAATAATAATAATAATAATAATAATAATAATAATAATAATAATAATAATAATAATAATAATAATAATAATAATAATAATAATAATAATAATAATAATAATAATAATAATAATAATAATAATAATAATAATAATAATAATAATAATAATAATACTAATACTAATACTAATACTAATACTAATACCAATACTAATACTAATACTAATACTAATACTAATAATAATAATAATAATAATAATAATAATAATAATAATAATAATAATAATAATAATAATAATAATAATAATAATAATAATAATAATAATAATAATAATAATAATAATAATAATAATAATAATAATAATTTTTTAAACTTCAATTTGTATTTAAGAAGAATTAATGATTTATACATCATGTACAATTAAAATAATTACAATAAGTACGTTTCTCTCACAATTATTGGAAATAATTGTGGCCACCGTACTTAAATTATCGTCAATAAAAAAAAATTAATAAAATTTTATTATGAAAGGGTTTTCCCATACCATACTATTCCTCCTAACATAGATAAAATACGAGCTTCTTATCACTACCTCAGAAATTTTATTCATCATGCGTTTTACATCCAAGCAACCAAACTGTCTGCAGACAGTTGGAAAAGTCCCGGATTCTTCTAGGGAAGAATCCAAGAGAGGAAACCTCTACAAACATCTTGTTTACCTGGTATTTTTTGTTTAAAAGAGTGTTTTTCAAATTTTGATAGCGTCTAACTTTGTATTCATAAGCTTTTGTAAAGTTACTTTCATAACAACAAGACAGTTCAATGGCATTCAGTTCGTTGCCAATCTTTAATAAGATATCAGGACGTGGGCCATCAAAGAATTCAGCTGGACTTCTGAAACCATCAAGATCAGCAAATAACTCAAAACCCAAATTCTCTAACGATTTTAGGTAGTGACAAATCGTGAATAGAATAGAATCGTGACGCCATGTATATCTACTGCTATTTAGCGCAAACGAACAATTGTTGAACATGTGTAATTGTGTTTGTTTGTTACTTTTACACAACCCACATATATTTGATGGAGCCTTTTTCCAACGAAAAAGGTTGGTATTATTAGCCAATTGTAGAATGACTGCTTTTCTAACAAAAACAAATACATTTTGTGGTAACTTTTCACAAACACGCTGCCATTGGCTGATAGCACTAACTGAACATTCCTGTGCAACATGATTCATTAATGAATTTTTCTCTTTCAACACATTCATATCAGACAAAACTTTCTTAACTGTTTTGTTAATAAGTCTATCCTTTGGGTTCTTGGGCTGATCAAGATTTAGCAGGGTATCAGCTTCAACGTATTTCTCAGCGGTTAATCGATACAGGTTACGAATTTCAGGATTAACTGATTCTTTCAAAATGTTTCGAGTTGTTAACTGGCTGGAATTGTAACAATCAGATGGTAACATAAATTTCATACCCAGTTGTTTAACTGGTAGGTATAAATGCCTAGTATTTGCGCTTTGAGGTAATCTGAGCCAACGTTTCGTGTATTCTTTAACAATAGAATCAAGATTCTGTACAACCCAGGTTGTTGAAAGGTTGTAAATTGAGAAACGCCAACAAAATTTGCTGTAGATATACCTCGAGATGATCAGCAACTTATTCTTTGGATGCAACGATAAACGGTTGAGAATATCAAAATAAATATTCATTTCTGAAACAAGCTCTTCTTTCAACGAATTCGTACTCATGTCAAAAGAAAAGTCCTTTCCTAGATATGTACATTTTCCACCAATGTTGACTGTTGGTACCATCTGATTAGATATACGAAGATATGGCTTAAATTAGGTTGATAATGACCCATTCTTCTTAATACCAAAAGTTATACATTTATCTACTCTTACAATTAGGTTCGCCCACTTGCACCATTTCGTAAACACATTTAGTAACAGTTGAGTATCTTGTTCGGTCGATGTAACGAGAGCAGAATCATCTGCAAACTGGAACCAATTTCTTGGGGATAACAAGTTGCAGAAGTTGTAACCCATGCATCTAATCTTTTCATTATCGATGGTCTGAATCAAGGTGTTGATAATCATATTAAATAACAATGGGCAATCTCCTTGAAGGACACCTTTTCCAACGAGAAGAGGATCGGTGGTAAACGAGTCTGTTCCAACTGTGATACTATAGTGTTTATAATAGTCATTGATCAACTGTTCGATCTCTACAAGGATGTGATGATAACTCAAAACTTTCAGCAGCAAAGCATGATCGACTTCACCAAATGCATTATGGAGATCCAAAAGTGTGACCATTAATTGACGTTGTTTGGTTTTAGCATGTTTGATGATATAGCTCAAAAGTTCAGTATGCTCGATGGTACCTGATATAGCTTTCCAGAAACCCTTTTTTATATTGGACTCGATATAATTGTTGTTTTGTAGGAAATTGTATATTCTGTTTCGTATTAATGACGAATAAATTTTTGCAAAGACTGGTTGAAGAGTGATTGGACGGAAATTTGCAGGATCTGCATTACTCCCTTTCTTGTAGATAAGGATCGTAAAGGCATGTTTCCAACAACTTGGAAATACTTTGTCTCTCCAACATTTCGAAATAATCCTATGAATGACAGTTCTCAGAATTGGACAACGTTTCAATATGATAATGCTCATTTGGTCATGTGGACATGGGGATCCGCTTGATTTCAGTTTATTAATGATTCCGGTTATCTCTCTATAGGTTGGTGGATCCAGGTTGAAAACTTTCGAAGGGGCATCTAGTCGTTTCATCCAGGTCGGAAACTCGAAATAACGTTTTGCTCTGTCTCGTGATAAAGTTCTTTTGAAGTAAGATTGACAAGTTACCTTATCGAACGTTGGTTTAACAGTATCATCTTTTTCGAATTTATCTTTACAGTATCCCCAAAAGTTTTTCGACAATTTTTCATCATCATTAATGTTCTCGATGTTTATTTCTTTCTTGGCATATTTTAAGCGTATCAATTTGGAAAGGTAGCGAATTTCTGCTTTATGGTCACCATGTTGTTGTTTGAGACCGCTAAACTCTTCTTAAGTTGGCGTTTAGAAGAGTTTGCGTTTCTTTCACAGGCGCAATTGTTGTTTACTACGGAAAGCCAAGATCACGTGTTTGCTTGCTCCGTTAAACTAACGCGCCAATCAGTATCAAAATTTAGTTTAAGCAAGTTTTTCGTATGAATCTCACATTTTTTATTTATTTCCTCGCCCCAGGCTGGAATGTTGTTTGCCATCTAATTCGGGTTTTTTCGAAGGATTTGAGCCTTACGTTGTTGGTTAACGAGACATCTTGTAATAGGTAAAGGTAATAGGTGGGTAAATATGTAAGGTAGGCTGCTGTGTAAACTTTTAGCGATATATTATAGAAGAACGGTGCATATGTGAGATATTCTAGCGTGTAAGTCAACTCATACATGGTTTTCCAAGTGCTACGAAGATGATGGATGTCGCGGGTCTTGAAGTCACCTCCCGCTTGTCGGGCGATTGCTCCACAGAATGTGCTATTGAGCCGATACTATTTTTCTGGCACTTTGCTTGAGTTATCATTCACTAGTATGTGAGTGCAGACAATGAATTATTTCTCAAGTCGGTAAAAAACCCCAAAACAGACTATAAGTATGACACTACAATATTATGTGTATTATGTGTATTATGACCAGTGTGAGGAAGCAGTTTTTTACTCTTCTCTTTGATAATTACTTCCTCCTGACTTCGTTAAATCTTATCAGAAAAGAAGTTATTATTGTACTACTAAGTTATTATTGTAGGCCTACTTCCTCACTCTAGTTTCCTGATAAGCTTTCTACTTCCCATTGCTTGATGTCACGATAACTTTTTGACATATAGAAGACATGTTGTAGGTACCTGAACGACTTTCTCTCTGTGTGTAAACGACTTTCAATTAGAGAATATTTTTAAATTGAGTAATTTAATTAATTAAACAAGTGCAGTAGTTGTTCTGAGCTTTCTCGTTCGTTCTATCAATACAAATCTCCTCTTCCTGTGTAATTACAAAATCCATTTCCACAAGATTTTAGTCACATCACAGCATCTTTAATTTTATCGAAACATGCCAAATTTTTAGGTTTAACATATTTGCGCCAGATACTGGTATTTTTTACAACGCCTGATTCAAGATTAAATTAATAAACCTTATTCGGTTTTCTGTAATAATTTTTTACCATTTACTGCTTTTTAAAGATAACTTTAACTCAGCTAAATTAAGTTCTTATAAAGTACATTCTTAAATAGGGGACACGAACTTCGTCACTAAAAACAAGCACAAAATGAAAGATGTAAGTTGTAATTTGTTGTAACTATTTAACATTACTTTTTAATAGGTTCCATATATTTTTTAACAACAACAACAAAAAAATGCTTTTTGATGTCTAATATAAGTTCAAAGTAGTTGGGTGTTTGCATTACATATCCATTACAGGATGAAGATAATAGCTAGAGCTCAACAAAATAGGGTGGTTATTCCTGCTGAGTGGCCGCCCCTTAAACTAAAACATGACGATTTTTACCAGTATTGCTTCCAAGGTTTGAAAATTAAAGTTTGGAAACTCTTAGGCGACTACCCTATTTGATTTGGCTAAGTCGACAAAGTGGATCATGTATCAAAAAAATATGAAAAACATAAATAGATAAAAACTCAGACCGGTTCAACTTTTTTCATTAATCTAACGGATTCACCCAATTAAAACGTTTTTTTTGCAGATAGAATATGCGGGGTTCTCGAATTACCGATTTGTTCAGTAGTCAACAGATCACGTAGAAAGAGCCATATTGAATTAATCTTTCTCCTGCTTTCACCGATATTATCTCAGCAACCTATTGGAAACCCCTTAATGGAACTGCAACAACAGCGAATTTGCAATTCTGTTGAACAAAAAATAACAATCTGTTTTAGTGTATCGCCTATTTTACTTTTCTATATGTCTTCGTCGAATGGAATTCAATTAATCAAATGGAGTATCATCGCCTTGCAAGGGCCGCTACATAACCCAATTAGTCAAATTAAAAACACCTTAGTTTTATTAAGTTTGTGGTTCTTCTATTTTCGTTTTCTCAAATTTTTCTTCCCCAAAGTTTTGCGTATCAGCCCGAATTTTTTTCCACTTTTGATTTTCTGAGTTAGCTCGTGGTAACTTCTTAATATTGTACCTGTATAACAACAAGTCAACTTTTTGTATTTTTCTCTGATGCATGCACTTAGAACTTAAGATTACTGTAATATTTATCGTACAGGTTCTTGTATACGAGCAGATCCGATAGAATAAAAAGATTTATTCTTTGCTGTTTTGTTATTCAACAATTCTTACAAATGTTACATAAAAAAGTTATTAACTTTATTTTCGAAACAAGTCAACCCAATGATACCTAACTCGCGTCGGACCCCTAATGCGATCGTTGAGTTAACAATCCAAGGTTCATCAGGAAAAATTAATTCTTTCCATTTTTGACTACATTTCTTCTTATCTGTGTATCCCTCACTCCCATAAATTTTACACTAAGCTTAAATAGTTTTTTCGTGCAGCAAACTAAAGCGTAATTTTTGGCGTTTTTCATGCGAATTATGTAAAAACCGGATAATATGTTAAATACAATTTGGCTTTCCGAAACTTAAAAATAAATGTCAACGTTCATATCGGAGCGAAAGTAATTGAATTTTAAGCAGGATAGTGATATCTTAGACAAATTTCAAGCTTCCGATGAGGTCAAAAGTAAAATTTATTGCCGCCATTTTTATCCTTTTATGATGTACAGTAAGTGTGTCAAGTTTGATTCAATTTAAAAAAGCCTTTCAAGTTTTAAAATGTTCAAAAAACCCCGGACCAAATAGGGTTAATGATGGGGTTTTGCGCCTCTGAATGTAGAATTGAATGTCATTAGGCATATATAAACACAACCTTTTTTTTAAGTTTTTATAAAAAAAAACCCTTCTTAATATTGCAGTGAGTGATGTAGCGGGGTTAAAATTTTTTTCCTAGCATCGGGTAAATAGAATTGCAATGAAACAACGTATTGTTGCTGTTTTCATGTGACGCTTTTCATGCCACATAATCTCTGTTATATCTCACATCTCTTGTACATCTTATTGTTATTACTATTATTTAATCAGGATAGCCTCTTCTGTTCCTGATAGAACTGTTATCAATGAGGGTCTTTCGAAGGGGGTCTATAGTCTCTGAAAGGGTTTGAACCCAAGACCCTCAGCACTGGAGGCGAACGCTCTACCACAAGGGCATCAAGACCGACATCATTTTTGAATTATTATAGATAAGAAAACTTTATATTTTAATGAGCAATCCTTTTCGATACTTGGGCTACGGTTGATATTGGCTATATAAACTACTTTCAATTTTTTTTTTTAAGCCGATTACTTTTTTCGTTTACAATTACCAATGCTTGTCAGTGCATGCGGAAGTTTTATCGTGCACAAGGAAGGACTGTCAATCAACTTTTAATTCTTTTAATTGCAATTTGCAAAATCTAAGTAAGCTGTAGTTGTTTTGTTTTTTTATCTTCTTTTTGTTTTTTCTTGTCAACAACAGCAACAACAATAACAACAATAAGAAGAACAATAAGTAGAGACTTTCTTCCTCGAATTCCAAATATAAGAAAGTCCAAAGGAAATAGAATTTGTTGTTTTAATTGGTGGATGTTTCAAACTATAATCGGTTCTTCCACTCGCATTGACACAAAGGTAAGCTTTACAACGCCCACAAACACAATTTTCAGCACATCTCATTAAGGCGAAGAATTTTATTTGCATTCTTTTGACCTAAAAGAAATTATTTATTTGCAATACTTTAAAGGAAAATTGGAATTTGACATCTTCCTTGTGACTTCCTTCTAAAATCTTTGCTTCCTTACTAAAATTAAACCAATTCTAATTCTTTCCACTGAACATAATGTGAGGAAGACATTCACAAAGCTTTATTTCCTTGTAAAGCAAGGATGTCCTTTGCTTGATTGTTGTTCAAACAATATATTACAACGTTAAATGCTGCGATAGCATTGGGATGTCATAGAATTTTTTCTTTTCTTCTGTAATTGACTTCCTTACCTTCGTAAATATTTTTTGGTATAAATACCGGTAACGTTTGTGGAACAGAATCAGATTTAGCTGCAACTGCAAGAAGGATAAGCATCAAACAGTGGTAAGGAATCATATATACTCATCTTAAAATTAAAAAAAAATGACAACTAGGAAATATGCGAAGGTAAACTTTAACCTTTTGCAGCCATAAATTGCATGGCTTATTTTTTGTATTAGCTAAGTAAGAATTTTAAAAAGCAACTCCATGACTTGGTTACATGTGCATCTAATCTAAATGGCAGTAACTGTATATATATCTTAGACTTTACTAAATTTATTTATAGACTGTTTTAACTCATATCTATATGGATTATTTTAGTTTCGCAAAGCAAAGAAGATAGAAGAAACATTACAGCATCAATATTTTTGGAAGAAAAAATATTTCAATTTTGAATCATGAAGATCTTAATTTCGTTTTTAATCATTCTCCCTTTCGCACTTTCAACGCAATTGTTTCCTCATGGAAAAAGTGCAGGAGATATAGCTTTGGTAGTGTCTAATGATAATACAAATACGTTGACCACTGGTGATACCGACGATGGAATTAAAGTGATTACAACACCTAACATCCCATTCTTTCAAAGGAGACAGAATCATAAAGTACAGGTATGTGAAAATTACCGGAATGCTTGGAAATCACCGGTATGTTTGAAAATCACCGGTATGTTTGGAAATCAGCGGTATGTTTGGAAATTACTAGAATGAAGCATTAACATTTTAGATGAAAATTAATTTCCACTTAATAAATTTTTTTTGTGAAGTCGATTGTTAGGGTGAGAGGGTAAGTTGCGGTTTTTCTTAAGAAAAAAGAAAGTACCTCAGATTCACTTGCACATGTGATTAATCTATCGGAAGATTAAGCTATATCTAAAAAGTGTTTTCGTTGCACTCCTGTACATCCATGGGTGAGCTGAGCAAAAGTTATATTCTTTTGTGAATCTGACGCTATATGAAGTATACATAGTAGCTCCTCTTTATCACAGTTGATTTTATTTTCATCTAGATAAGCACTAATGGCTATATCGTGTTTGGTGACGAATGCATATATAATGCTCATGTTCCGTTGGATTTTCCTCTCAATTACGAAGGACATACTTTACCAATCATTGCGCCATTTTGGACAGATTTTCATTACGGTGTGAATTCATCTTTGTCTTATAGAATTCACACATCTCATGATGTTGTGAACAGGTCAAAGGCTTTTGTTTTAAAGAGGTTCACAGAATCAAAGTTCCAACCAACACGCGTTCTGGTTATAACATGGTATAATGTGTATGACAAAATAGATAACCAGTCGGTAAGATTATTTTCTCAGTGAGAATATTCGTATCTTGTCAATTAACTTCAATACAACACGCTTATCTTAACTAAATTAAAACATTTTATTTATTAAGGAGAAAGAATTAACTTAACTGTCACGTTAATTATTTTTAGCCTTCATCCTTAACTTCCGCAAGATTACTTAAATGTTCTTCTTTTGAATTAGCATTAAGATTCAAATTCAGTAGCTTCTTAAAAGTATGTTAAATTGCTTAATAGTATTGGTGTATTTTTAACAGAATGGATATACCTTTCAACTTGTCCTCACTACAGATGGAAGATCGACTTTTGTTATCTTCATGTACAGTTCATTACCACTGGATGTGGCTGCAGGGGTAAGACAAAAGTGATTTTTAATTTGTCAAGAAATCAAAAATACATTTCTACTTAATGACGACTTAGATGTCAATGAAGTACAGCCCTACATTATTTCGGAGAATGAAAACCTTACTGAATTTGATTGTGACGTAAGCAAATAGCGAAAATAAGAAAAACAGCCTTCAACAGCAACATTTTCATAGCAGATCTGTCTTTTCTAGTTTTAACACAGATTCAGGATTTGCAACAGAATTTGTTTTTAAAAATGAGATAATAGCGAAAGTAGTAATGTAATTTCCTTGTTTGCCTTCTCTAGGTTGGCTTTCAAGACAGATTAGATTTATTCCGCTACAAGTTTTCATTGGAAAGTCAAGTTGGTTATCGATTGATTCGAACATCAAATGTGGAAATAAATGGCGTGTTACTTTACAAAGTAGCCGAAGAAGGTATTTCGTTTTCAACATTTTACACACTCATACAAAATGTAATTAATGGGGAAATTAGTCAACTAAAAAATTGTAACCCTAAATATGCTCTCTTTGAAGCTTGTTCTATATATCATATCAATCTTCAGCTTTAGGATGCAAGGGAAAAGCTGATGGAAGACATCCTCATCCTACAGAATGTGACAAATATGTTATTTGTTCAAACGAATGTGTTATAAACTTGCTTAGATGTAACTGTTCGCAACATTACCATCCAGAGTATAAAACTTGTGTTCCTGCTGAACAGTATCCTTGCCATAGAGGTATGTTACGCCAAACTTGCTGATATTAAGATATTATCCCATTGAGCTATTGAGCCATGCTATTTTCGGCATATGCTAAATACTCTATGGTATCAAAAAACATCGGAGATATTGAGAATTACTTGTCCATATATTAAAAGTAAAAAAGACTAGAATTTATTCGAAATAACGAAAAAATATAATATAAAAAAATATAAAATATACCAAAATAGACGAATCATGCCTTGGAAATGTAAAAAAATATATTTCTTTATTTTTCTTCAGATATCATTCAAGATTGCGCTGGCAAGAATGCAGAACTTTTGGAGCACAGATTTGACTGTTCTAAATATGTTCTATGCTTGAATGGTAAAGTTCACAAGATCTCCCTGTGTCCAACTGGAATGCATTTTCATCCAAGCTTAAAAGTCTGCGTTTGGAAATCTTTCTTCCGCTGCAAAAGAGGTTAGCAAATTGTGTAGCAACAGTAAAATAAACAACAAAACCTTCGACATCACAGTCATAAGAAGCTTTTTGTCCCTATTAGCCCTCCCTGTTCTGTGAGACTATTATACAACTCGATAGAGACCGTTTTGCTGCCTAGAGGTAAAACATAGGAAACCGTAATAAACCTCTGAAACAAGATGTATTTCTCAAGCAACAATAAGTCATGTTCTCCTAGGTCCGTTTTGTCGATTTTGTTCACGATAACGAATTATGTGTTTTAAGGACATATATTGACTTTGGTAAAGGTCATATTGCGTTGGTCGACTTATTTTGTCTCTTGTTTGTTTTGCTACAGTGCCACAGACGTGTGTGAAGTGCGCAGGAAATTATCATGTTTCTTGGGTTGTTTTTGTCAACTGCCAACTCACAATTTCTCATCTTCCAGTCTCATAAACATTTTCGCTTTTCTATAGGCTCCCGCAAGGGATACGTCCCTCCAAAGTTTTGTGAAGGAAAACAAGATGGTGACTACGCTGATCCCAAAAACTGCAATCAATATTATCAGTGCAAAGCTGGCATGTCTCATTTGATGTCGTGCGGTTCTTATATGTTGTTCCATCCCACGAAACGAGAATGCGACATGGAATTCAACGTGAACTGCCTGGTTGGAGTCAGCAAGGGCAATCCATCGACTTAATGCAATAACATTGATGATTAATTGCATTGCATTGCAATTATCAAACTTTGCCAAGAGAGTTATAAAAATGATATTTATAATAAGAGTGGTATTTTAATATTTTGAATGTTTTATGATGGCACGTTGAATCTCTGATTTTACTAATCCAGTAACAGAAATTTTGTGCCTTTAAAAATTCATGTTCGATTTCTTTTTGCCGGCCTTTTTGTGCCTTCCATTTGCTGTTAGAATTTGAATGTTGAAAATTTTCAAAATTTTCAAAATTATCTTCGTCATTTTAACTGGGTCTTCCTTATTTGCCGCCTAACTGTCATTTTAAGTTCTTAAATAGTTTTTATGCACTTTATTTTTATTAGTTAATTTTTTTTAATTATAGCTAATGAGGTTATAACATTGTACTAATGTTTTAACAAGGCTCTATTTTTTTATATGTTTATATTAGTTAAAATATATTAAATGTAAAACAACAAAAGACTTATTTTATCCTCGCGACATGCTTGTGCCCTGAAAACTTTAACCTGTTCTCTAACAGGTTTTTAAGTCCCAAACCTCTACAATAAGGTAGAATTAACAACGTTCAAAACATTTCTGGAGAACGTCTATGTTCTTGCAAATTTGTTACTTAACGTACAAAAAAAATTCTTGTTAAAATCCATTTTCTGGCAATTAGTGCAAACGGTTTTTCAAAATCGAATCTAAAAATTAACTCTTTTTGTCTGTTTTTCACAAACGCAATTTTTAGTAGCATTGGAACTAAAACCAAATATTGCCAACCTAAAAGTTCTCATAAACTAGGTTTTGATAAAAGCGCGTATTTTTTAAACCTTAAACATTTCGATCCCAATATCTTATTAAGATCGATCTGGATTAAAAGGTGTAGTGACTCAGGAAGATGGAGTGTTTTTTTAAAGAGCCTATTGTAGAGAAACGTTATGGCTAAAATCAATCAAACAGGCGCTTGCCCAACCGCATTGAACAAGCAGAAAAACGAGCAAAAAAAAATTAATACGAAAACAAAATCAAAGATAACTGTATCAAATTCCTTTACCTTTGTTGAACATGCTTACATAACGCATAAAGTTCACTCACTCATTCGAATCTCAATAAGTTGAATACAGTAGACTCTCGCTAACTTGTACCCAGGATAAGTCGGACTTTTGCAAAGTCAGGCTGATTTTATTTATTTATTAACCTAGTCTAAAATCACCCGCTTAAGTCTTATCCCAGATAAATTGGACCATTTGGTAACTGGTACTTTTCTTTTGGGTCCTTTTGATAAAAACTCCGCCTAACTCCGACTTTTACCTCGAATTTTCGGAAATGAAGTAAATACTATTGAGTCAGGAGTCGAGAACTCTGTTGTTTTCGAAAGATTTCTATCAAAATGTCGAAGGTTGCGCAGGAAAGCTGAAAACCAGAATAATAACAGAAAAGTACAAAATCATAAAAATTAGGTATTTATACTGAAAAAAGGGGAAGATTCGAAATTTGATGGCACATAAAAAGTTTTTTTTTCTTCATAATATCGAATAATATCGATAAGTCGGACGTTTTTAAAAAATAACTCCGACTTACTAAAAATTCGCTAAGTCCAACAAATTTCAAAAAACTCTCAAATTTTCCTTTCTGTAATTCAAATCTCTGTAATTCGAAAACTTCCATAAATAGAAATACATTTAAAAGCACTTCGGAAAAATTTTCTCAGTAATTTGAATTCTTTATGCAAGTTCACCAAGAACAGTTTAAAGTGTCCATTATCACCAACAAATTTGGAACGTTTTGATAATTTGATCTATTTTGTCAATGTGTCACAAGAAGAAAATGGGAATTAGACATGAGCTTAACTGGGAATCTTCGGATAATGTAAACATTGTTTTCTTTCCTTCCTATATCGAAGATTGACCTGAATGTTTTTAAGACACTCTACTTTCTATAACTCGAATCTCTCTACTGTATTAAGAAAATGCGAAACTGATCGATGTATAAATTAAAACAAGTAAATAGCAAAGCAGCACCGAAAACAAAAAATAATATCCAAAACTTTGTATTCTTTTACGCAACTTTGTAATCCCATTCCGTGATATTTGTACACGTTTTTTAACAAGCAACAGCTCTTAATCAACACAAATCCCAATATCTTTAAAAAACGAAACAACTTGTATGCACCAGTCAATCCTGAGTAAGTAAAAGAAGACAGGAATTACAAAAATAGCAAAAGAGACTATCCTTATTTGCTATAAGTTTCGTACGAAGACAAACGGAATTTATGCTAAAGGAAGATCCAGATTACCGCACCAGTCTAACTAAGCAAATTTGATATCCAAAGAAGGTAGTCAACAAACAACAAGGAAAAACAGTTGAACCTGTAAAATACAGTTCCTTAAGCAAATCCAGCCTTAATTACAATTTTGTGTTGTCTATAAAAAAAGCGTGTAATATTTACGCAACTTTGCAATTTCATTTACGCGACATTGTAAAATTATTTTTCGCTACTTTGTACTTTAAATGTTCTTTTTCAGTTTAAATATTCTGTAAAGTATAGAGGGAGTTGGTTGATCATATTTTTATTTTTTTTAAGTATTATTTGTTAGAATCTGGGAGGATCATATAAAGCCGTGTTTACTAATTAATTTAAACAATTTGAGGTGTAAAAATAACTACAGAGTAGAGTGGGTGCATCGTTACTTATTAGACCCTTTTTTATTTAAAAGTAAAATAAAAATAAAGTACAAATCCAATTTTTCTGTATGTTGTGACAACTAAATCTTTTCTCCGGAATAAGGTTATCAATAAATTGAAACAAAGTAAATGATACTAAGAAAAAAAATTATCCAATTTTAGATCATGACATTATTGCTCCTGTTGCATTTAAAGGGTATCTGAAACGCCTTTTAAAACGTAAAGTTTACTTGTGTGCAATCTATACGCACACTAAATTTAAATATTCAAAAATAAAAACTGTAACGTTAGCTCAGAAAAACTTGTGCATCAAAAATTTTCAATAAAAAATTTTCAAGTTTTTTTAGTGGTGTCTATAAATCTATTGATTGAATATTTTCAATTTAACCTATAATACGACACCAATTGGGTGACACTAGGCAGGGGCGGATACAGGATTTTTTTCTCCTTAGGCAGATTTGCGAAACGAAGCGCAGCCAACGTGTTAAATCAGATGGGGGTCTTGTCCAGAAGCTTTAGCTTAGTTACCTATTTCAGCACTCCAAAGTGCAGCAGACATGACCTTTACAAGTCCATTTCTTACATGTTATTTGAAAAAAAACAATCATAAAATTCTTAAATGAAAGCCAAATAATGTTTTCAGAAGAATTAAGGCTAAAATTAGCTAGCCAGCAAAACTTTTCTTTCTTCCACATCCAGAAATTTTTTTTGCAAGTTATGGGTTAATATAATAGCTTTTGAGGCTATAAATTTTCGGAAACTAAATTCAGTAAAAAAGACATATATAATTCTTGTAATTCGGTAATGCAAAACAGTATATATTACTAATAAAAAATTTACCTATTTTGATCTATTCAAAACATTTAATAACATGAGAAAGGAGGCCTGAAAGAAAAATAAGCAAAAAACAACAACACAAAAATGCATATGTAAATAGGCTTTATTTGTATTATTAGATCATTGTAACAACAACATAAACAACAAGAACAGATAGGTAAATACAATAAAATAAAAATGGCAAGATTATATAGCTAATTAAAAACAACCTTACAACACAATAACCTAGAAAAACGAAAGAATGAGCACTGATTTAGCACAACATTCAGTCAAAAAATATTTAGCCCTATTAGTCTAATAGCAAGAAAATAACTGTTTTTATTTTTCGGTACAGACTCTTAAAATGTTGAATCAAACTTGAAAATACCTTTTAGCTGTTATGCGATAATTACTATAAATACTTGAAATTTTTAACAAAACAAAAATCATTCAAGAACAGATATCGTTAACTACATTATTGCACGTTTTTGTGTCCATCTGGATAGGGTTGTAATAAGTATATATGCTAAGTCATGTTCGCCATGTTGGTAGAACCACAAAGATTTTTCAAGTCTATCAGCAAGACAACTTCTTTAGTGAAAATGTGAAAAGCTTTTGTCATTTCACCCATTAAATAAAGCCATGCCTTTTTCTTATTCGAATTGTATATAATTAGCACCATTTCCAGGAATTATTTCGGTACGAGGCTGGAGATTTTACACCAAAACATCTTAAAGTCTTGTCAAGTCTTCCTCCCAAAACTAGTGTTCTCTTCCTTGGCCTTGTGGCATGTTAAAAAATCGTTTGGAAAGTGTCTACTGCCTGAAGCTTTGAATCTACAAAAGTAAACATACAAAGTTGTTACGAAGTCAATAAATTGTTATATACATTACACCTTTACCAGCTACAAAAAGTAACCAGCTGACTAGCTATTCGATTTATTGTGATGTTATGAAATGTCTTGTTACTTAAATAAAAAAGAAGCCCAAGACAACATAAAGCTCTTTTGAATTTGACACAAAGCTTTTTCAAATTTGTTGAAAGTGAAACTATAAACAGTTTCATGTTCACACTTGCTAGCACAGCAATAGAAAGCAATTGTGTATCTTACTCTAAGATCAATGGAATTTAAAGTAAACAGATGTACCTGAAAGCGTAGTCATCGAGTTAATGCTATTATTTTTGTAAAGTCAAAGCCTGCTTTTCTGCCAAACTGCTTTTCTTCTGCAATCACAGGCGACACAGAGAATAAATATTTTCCAGTAATGTTTCTTCTTTTTCGCGTGCAAAATTTTAACATCGTTGATTTTATTGCTTCTTACAGCAGACTCTACGCGTTCCCTCATGTTCATTGCTGAAGCCATGATGAACGGAAAGAATTGAAATAGGGAAATCTCAGCCTATCTTGCCGAGATTGTCATATGCTACGGTCAACGGTTAAAATAAACAATTGTCCTTGTAAGGTGGACTTTCTGACGGCCTATAGGAAACTGCCGTAAATTCACCCAAAGTCGGCGAAAAGCACTCCACAGTCGGCGAGATGTGCTTCTCGCCAAATTTTACGGTAGCCTATGGAGTTACCTGGTATAGGCCTGAAGTATGAAATAGGACAAAATATTAAATCGGTACCGTAGCACTAGGAAAAATCTTACAGACTCGGCAAAGCACCGTGAAGGAGATACTGCTACAACATAATATAAAAAAGCGAAGTGAAAACGGAACCTAATTGTAACGATTCCAGGAAGCGCGTTGGGGGGAGGCTACATTTCTCCTTAGGCGAGTGCCGAGTTCGCCAATGTGTGAATCCGCCCCTGCTAGGATTAGGCACGTGTTTAACTTGAAAACTAAAGAAAATTTTGATTCTGGATAATTGGAGTCGAACATTATTAATATGCAAAATACAATAAAAAATCAAAGGTGTAAAAAATATTGTTTGATATCAATTATCGCTACGTTAGAGTTAACCTGTTTCAAAGTGAAGACTGTGCAACTATTAGTAGGCTGAGGTCTATTCTTCTTCATGCGTATTCGACGCTTTTATGGTGTTTTATATCAATAAAGAGGAAACAAGGAAAAGGTTAGTCATGTCACAATTTGAAACAGAAAACTGCACTCAAATACGACGCTCAAGTCTCTTAAAAAAAGAGGTAGCATGCTGTGTACGATCACTTTCTGTATAATATTGGCTTTACTGATATAACATTTATACGCTTCAATGCACACACTTCAAAATATTGATATATTTTAAAAATAACGGATGGAAACAGAAGAAACAATATGTTTTAGATTAGCGTGATTATGTTTTTAATTGTTGTCGGTATTTGTTTGTTCTTTCAGACAAGCTATGTTCTGTCTGGCGGGATATTTTTAAATAACTTTCAGATTGCTAAACTTCTAGAGAATGATGAAATTGAGAAGAATTTTATCAGAAACCTACCGGTAAGTGCAAACGCTTGTTTGTCGGAACATAAACAAGAAAACTGTTGGCGTGAAAAAAGGGAAAATTACCCCTTTTATGTTGCAGTTCAGCGCACAGCTAATTTGAAGTTCATAACACCTTTCGCGACAATCTTCAAATGAGATTGAAAATATTATATCAGTGAATAGAGCAGTAGAGTCTGACGTAAAAATGCTCAATTCTGAACCGTGCAGCAAGTTTTATTTTTCAAAAAAAAGAGCTTTTATAGTAATGTGTTTGGTAAACAACGCCGAGCTGGAACTGCGTGAAATTTAAGTAGCAATTTTTTCAGTTTTAGGATATGAAATGTAAATAATTTTGTTTTCCAATGCAACACATTTACCTAAAAATGAAACCCTTAACGAGGAACTTTATCACAATTTTATTGTTTAAGGTGTCAAACAGTTTTAAAATTCCAAACATAACCTTTTTATGTTTTTTTTGTCTGTTAAATAAGCGCACCACTTAAGCTAACACCCTCTTTAAGTAAGCAACCAGTCTAACACCCTAAAAAACAAGTTATCTCCAGGACGCTATCAATCAAGGATCAATGACTTATTGTATCTGAATTTATTTCGTGTACCTCAGGTCTTTTAAAACTAATCTCTATATTAATGATACCCGTATTATATTTGTCCGTCCGAGAGAAATAAGCTGTGCTACGGAAACACGAAATGCGATATATGAAGGACGGGCGTACCCTCGGATTTATCCACGGGCCACCGACTAGTTTAAACATTAGCTAAAAATTCAGTAAAAAACAAAAATATTTTGACATTGTTGTTAAAAAAAGTGTGTAAAACCATTTAATTGTAGATAAATTGTCCTGTAGATTTATTCTTGCCGTAAGGCAAACTTTCAAAATGTGGATGAAATATTACGCTCTGTTGTCTCCTATATTAAGAGCCGTATTTTGCTTAAAATGGCTTTCATATTAGATACTTTGTGTTAAAAATGCACGAAATAGCGGAGCTCGAAAGATATTTAAAATTTGATTCTGGAAATATGTGCCATGGGCGAACCTGTGAGTCTTTCCACAGGCTAACTAGTCCTTCAGTATATACTTAACGCACTTTTCTGCGTTCAAAACTTTGTTTTGTTAAGGTGAATCCCCACTCAGAAACGAAATGAAACGGATCGGAATGGAACAGACGTTTTTTATGATTTCATGCATCTGATTCGTCATAGGAAATAGCCAATCAAATTTAAGTATTTTCTTGTTTCGTTTCGTTCCAATATATTTTGCTCTTGAGTTAAAATTCAACTTTATTGTTAGTTAATTCAAAGCTTGCCTTCCGTGCCAAATAAGTTAATCTTAAAATTTTCATAGCGTATTGATAAAAAAAAATCATTCGTTTCGCAAACAAGTATCGTTAAGAACAAAGCTTTAACCATAAAGATTGTGTTTTCCCCCACTTCGGTTACGTTTTGTCTGCCATATTGAAGTAATGTTTCGTTTTTCGTTCAAAAATAATTCGGATTCGAATTATGTCGTTCAGGGGTGCGCTACTAATATGACAGCGATAGGGGTTTTACTAGCTGTGAAAGTTTATATCCCGTATCCTGTTTGTATTCACAGCGATTTAATTTCGATTTAAGCAAGAAATCCAACGTCAAAATTTTTTGATGTTTACCACTTTATAAGGGAGCTCTCATTCAAGATACCAATCAAATTTTCATTAATTAGGCGAGTTTAATTTCTCATTCTCGTATAAATTGCAATCAGGCAAAAGAGATATATTATCTTAGAGACTAATGTTGTATGAGTGTTTTGAGATTAAGTTGTTTTAAAGTTAGAAATAAGCTTTAATAATGTCTTTACTTTTCTTTAGTGTCTACGAAAGAGCAGAAAGTGTCTAGCAGAACGCATCAAAACGTGAGTATCGAATGTTGGCAATGCTTCAGAAAGGGAGAGAGATTAATTATATAACAATTTAAATTGAGGTGGTCCACTGAGGTTTAAGTATCATTCTCAGGATAATGTAATGTTATAAAACCTAATAAGATGTGCAACTAGTCCAGCAATTTGAAACCATAACAAATGCAGTAATATAGAAAGGTTATTATTCTTAGGATCTTTGATTGTGGGGAGAAAAAACATCTTTCAGTTTGATGTGTTACAAAATTTTATGAAGTAGGAATGAAAATAAAGTACTTTCAAAGAGCGTAAGAACTTCGTGTCTTTCGTCACCTGCTGAATGGAGTTCTTTGCCATGCTAAAACGTCTTGAATTGTGATTTTAGTAGTCATCGTCAGGGAGACTTATAAATCATTTAATAGGTCACGATTTACTCTCTGATACCAGTGGTTTAGAATGATAACATTTAACATTATTATTTATTCCTACCTCATGGTTTGTGTATTTTAACAACTAATTATACGCATTAGTCTTGTTTTTCTTTCAGTCGTGGATGGCAAAATCAACAAGGCATCAACAAACTACTCAATAAAGGTTTGAACATAACAAATGAAAAAAAGTTTATTGATGATGTTCTCAAGGTAAGTATGACCAATGATAACATGTTTTTTACGATAGAAAATTAATATTTTTTAAGTACTAAGTTCCAAGTACTATTATGTCTTCGCTCCTAGCCCCACCATCTTTGTCTTATTCTGATTATTTTTTCATTGCTTCTTTTCTTTTTTGACAATGATTCTTCGAATTTGGAAAAAGGAAAACACAACATTACCGAAACAAAAAGGGAGAAATTATAAACATTTTTAAATTTTTGTTTTATTAACAAAATACCAAGAAGGAAGCCTTGAGAATGCTCTGTAGCATTTTCAACAAAATTCAAGATATGTCGTAATCTTTTACATATTTTAGCTTATGATAGCAGATAATGCAGATGTACTACAAGGTGCGAATGAAGATGAATTCAATGTTCCAAAAGAAACGAATAAAAAGCGAACACAGTACATCAAAAAACGTAAAAAAAATCGCAAAAAGTCCGACACGGAGATTACGACGTATGCTTTGTTTATTTGTTTGTTTGTTGTTGTTTTGTATGCTTGTGGTTTGTTTGTTTTTGCCTTGTGTTTGTTTGTTTGTTGGTTGGTTGGCTGTTTGTTTTAATTTCTTTAATTGTTAATTAATTCATTTTAGCCGTTCAGAAATTTTGGAAATTCCAGATTTCGTAAACACGTTTGATTTGAACGACTTCAATACCGATTCTTTTCGAAAGCGTTCATTCATAGCACGAAAACCAAAGGATAATAATGCCGACAGTGGAGACGACGATGATAGCAACGACGATGACGACGACGACGACAATGACGACGACGCCAACAACAAAACAACCAGTACAGTGATTACTTCAAATCAAGAAAACTCTTCCGTCTCCAACAATACCGGTATAATTTCCAGTAATTTAAAAAACATATCTGCTTATAATCAATCTGATATAAATAATGGTGGAAATGAAAAAATAAATATCAACTCTACTGGCACTAATAATACACTTCAAACTAATGCTACAACATCAGAAAGAAATATCTCAAATGACACAGGTAGTACAGTGCCATATCAGTTGAATATAGAACATCAAAATATTAATGCAACTCTATTGAATTCAACAGAAGCATCCTTACTAGAAAACGGTACCAATAAAATGCAAGGGAATTTATCTTTTTTGGTACAGAATAACACATCTCCGTTACAGAAAAATTCAACGCAGCAATTTCAAATAAACGATACCATCAACGCTGCTAATGTGACGACTGTTCTTGGCAATAACAGTACAACATTACCTGCTTTCTCTGTGAGAAACCTCCAATTTCCTGACAATTATTCAACATTGTCAGGCGGTGATAAAAACATAACCGTACTTAACTCAACCGCGCAGTATTTGTCACAAGCATTGGAGTATTTAAATACAAGCGCACCAGCAAATGCTAAAGTTGGTGCAAATCAAATTTTGAGTAATACTTCATTGTCATCTACCGAGTCAACGCAATTAAATAATGGGTCCACACTTGATCGGATAAAAAATGCTACTAACATACTTTCTGCTGGGATATTAAACAGAACCGCACCATTTGATACTTTTAACAATACGACATATATCAAGTCAGAAAAAAACGAGACAACGGGCTTGAAAAGAAACAACTTAGAAATTCACACGCGGAGAAAGCATAGACGAGTTAAAAAACGCAAACATTTTAAGTCTCGACACAAGACAAAATTAGACAAGGCTTTTGATGAACAGATGGCAACTCTGGAATCAGGGTGGAATATCGAGGACAGCTCCAGTGACGTCTTTGGGCAATGGGGGGATGAAAAGGAAGCAGCCATGCAGGTTGCACCCACAGCCCAAACAAAAGCACGATTTCATCAAACTCTGGATGAAAACATCGGGATAACAAAAAAGCACAATAAAAGTCGTACGCATAAAGTTAAACTCAGCCATAACGCTAGACATTCACCTCTGAGTCAACAGACTTTCCATAACGAAGACAGTTGGAATAACTATGACTCGCAGTCTGTGAACTGGAACGACTACTCTCATGATAGGCCTGCGACGGAATACAATAGCGAGTCAGAAGCTAATCCTGTCATGCATACACAGACCGGAACAATCTCGGAAATACCAGCATATCAAATGACTGAGATAGCTCAACCGACAGCTAACCCACCCCCACAGGTGACATACGCACCGGTTAATACCGTTTCACAACAGCAAACTTCTCCGGTAATGCCTCCATCCACATGGCCAGCAAACACGCCATATAATCCCTCTGCAACGTATCCTTCTTTTCCTTCTCAAAACAATTATAAAGATTTGTCATGGACGAAAGACATACCAGCAGGGAAAGTTAAAGCTACACGTGTGTGCAAACCAGGACCACCAAAACCTGCAATGGCTGGAAAAGCTAACTGTCTGATTATTGGAGATTCAATCGCCCTAAGGTGAGTTGTAATTACTTATAATGGAGATTTTTGTTTAAAACAAAAATTTATAGGCACTGTTTCAAGATGAATTTTTCTTTACTCATTATTTTTAAACGGTTGGAAAGACAATCCCAATTTGTCCATATGTCCATATTTTCAAATGACTTAATGATGGCGCCACAAGAACGAAGGTGGGGACTTGACCCTTTAACCCCCGTCACCCGAGAGTAATCATATCGTTTAGAAGCAAATGAATTGTATCCCTACGAACCAAACAAGTGGAGATGTTACCATAGTGAGGTTTGTGAGTGAAAGTGAACAGATTTATGTTTTAAACGCGGCCTTATTTTTATATCCCCTCACTCAGCAAATGTGACATTGTCGGGATAATTATCTGTCGCTTTCATTATGGCGGGAAATATATTTGCATTGATTATCTTTTCTATCATTTTGATCATCAACGCGTTTATGGCTGCAGCTCCCAACGTGTCAACATTTGCGCAACTCTTGGAAATTGACTCGTCTTAATTTAGGAGTTTCAGTGAGAAAAATTCAAGTGCCCATCCTCGGATGCTAAACGCTTAGAGTTAATAGAATTCGTCCTTTACTAGGACCGTAATATCTTGAGACATTTCGTTAGAAAAATTTTTTTAAGAAAGCCGAGTTTTTATATTGGGGAAAGCCTAAACTTTTATTTAACAGATGTTTTGACATTGATATCGGTTTAAGAGGCGAATAAAAAACAACAACAAATTCTGTTTTTTCTTACGATTTTCGAGCACGAATTTCAATTACACGTGTGAGGAATGAAGAACCACACAATAGTGTGAATATAACACATAGCTACTGTATTTACTTATAACTGCATCACTTTTGTTTTTAGTTATAGCTACTCAGTTGCCGCAGCGTTGAAAGATGTTTGTCAAGTTCAGTTGGCTCCTGCATCAAAAGCAGGGGTTGCTTTAGACACAACGTATGGAGTGCGATGTCTAAACATGTTCTTAACCACAAGTAGCCTGGTACCAACACATTATGACGTAGTAGTCTTAAATTACGGCCTGCATGATATCGATTATTTGGAGAAATATCCAGAGGTAGTTTGTACATTTCTTTGTAACGCCGACCTACGTCATTGTTTTTCAAAAATTTAAAACACGATAATATTATAAGCTCTGAGTGGCCTTTGTATCTAAAATCATTGTTGAAAGATCAAAGAAGGGCTAATAAGGTTTCTTATTTTGTCATTTTCTAGAAGGTCTTGAACGCAGGGTAATTTAATTTAATAACATCTAAAGATTTTCTTGAAATTTAGAATTATGAGAAATTTATGCATGTCAATCCATACCAATAGATAGGCAATCACAATTTTCGACTTGCAGGACAAGAAAATTTCATCAGTTGTAATTTACGAATCAGAAACAACGTTTTTTCGATCCATGCCTGATAATGCTTTACTAATTCCTACAATAATTTTGTAGTACGTAGCTATTACATACTTGAAACAGTTCTTGAATGAACGCAGTTGCTCGCTTACTTACCACGTGAAGATGTAACGTTAGTACAAATATTTAGGAAAATCTTCAGGACTAACATCTAAGCAAAATGTTAGGAATTGTGTTTAGACCCTTGCTAATTGAGGTACATTGCGTTTAACGAGGTCGTTTCACCTTTGTTTTTAGGAATACAACAGCATCAAAAATTACAAGGGAAATCTGAGGAAACTTAAAAGAAGGATACTGAGGACTGGTGCAGATTTGATTTTTCCTCTTTCAACACCTGTTACTTTTAGTGAGGAAAAAGACAAGATTTTGAGAAAGTATAACAAGGCCGCCAAAAAGTAACTTTATCATATATTTTTTAACATACCGGTTTTCCACTTGTTTTTTTTTTCATGGGAAGTAAATACGATTAAGCTGGCAGCAATCTTTTTTTTGATGTTCCAACAGCTGCATTATATACTCAGTGTTTTTTATGTATACAAAATTTTCTTTACTATTTCTCGAAAATATGGACCCCAATACGTACAAAATGATTTGACTTATTATCTAAATTGTTGAGTAAGTATAAATTTCCATTTAAAGAAGTATAATAAACAAGAAAAATTGCTTTTTCGAGCTCCAACTTTGTACAGTCACATGATTTTTCATCTGTTTTTAGTTTTAAATGAAGTTTGGGTTAACCATGTTAAAAGAGTGGGCGGAGTTTTTCGTTTAATCATTTTTTTCTAATATATATTTTTAGCAGTAGATACCCGTCAATTTTTACCAACAGAGTTCACCCATTTTAAACTTGCTCACTAAAGTTGGATATGTAATCTCAAGAAACTATCTTCCTTTGAATTCTTGTTTCCACTGCTACAATATCTTGTACACAATTCATTGTACACGTTTCTATATTCTTGTACAAGATATTGTACAGATGTAACCACGACGTACGATAAATTGTGACTTCAAAGCTTACAAGTTTTTTTGAATCCAAATCAGTTTGATTTGAAGAAACCAGTAGCAGGTTCCTATTGAATTGATTTCAAAAATGGTAGTTTTCATTGCTACAATATATTGTATACAGTTCATTGCACGCAAATTATTGTACGAAAAATTGTATAGATGTAACCACAACGTACAATATATTGTAACTTCAAAGTTTACAAGTTTTTTTAATCAAACCAGTTTGATTTGGGGAAACACGTAGCATGTCTCTATTAATTCAATTTCAAACGAATCAAATTCCTGCTCCTTTAAGCAGTATCAAAACAAACGTATGAACGACTATTCGCATTTCAACAAAGGGAAAACGTTTACCAAACCTTTCTTCCTCCAAGATCAAACAGAAGTTCGATAACGCTAACTACATATTATCATTTGTTATAAGTGTTATACGACATTGCAGCAGTGGAAAGACCCTTTAGGGGATTTGTTCCGTATTTAAGTTGAAATGTTATTTACAAATTGGTCTTTTGATAAAAAACTTCAGTATAAAAGCAATTTACATAAATAGAATCCTCCTTAAAATTTAATGACCAGTGGAAATGCCACTAGAAAATAGAGTAGAAATTGATTGTTTTCATAAGATGGTTCCAAGATACTCTAACGAGAAAGTGACGATCGAAATTTTTGTTTTAGAGTGATGTCAAAGTCAAATGTCACGACCATCGATCTTCATTCTCTTGTGATAAAAGAATGTGGACCAGTTCCTTTCGAGAATTGTTACATGATGAAGAAGCCGCATGATGTGGTATGGAATTTTATAATTTAATTAATATCTTCTAGGGTAGTTTTTACATGGACCCGTAAAAATGTGTCTATAGGCTGAATAATAATGCTAAAAGGGGTTGTAATGCGGACTGGGTTATTGAGAATTGACTTGTTTGTAACTTGTGAATATGTTCAAACTAAAATAAATTTTTACAAAATTTTTAAATAAACTAAAAAATTGAACTGACAAATTCTAGAGTGACAATAATATTGAGTTTGAAATATTAAATTTGACTTAACCTAAGAAGACACACTTAAGAAATAAAAATGGCTGACACTGAAACAAAACAAAACTTACCAGGTAGTCAGTGTAAATAGTACTGAGTGTACCCAGTGCATATAAATTTTAAATAGAACTTGTTTGAAGTTGATTTGACAAATGTTATAAAATTGACTTTAATCATAAATGTACTCTTTGAAATTCATGTTACAACTGATGTGAAGAAAAAATGTGTCTATTTATATAAAAATATTGAAACAGAAATAATTGCCTAGTGAATAATTACATACAAAATTACAGCAATTATCTAAGATGAGCATAAGGAATAAAATAAAATAATGACCTAAGGGAATATAAATAACATACATGATTTTTTGATAATAATCAATTGAATATAATTACCTAGGGACCATAATAATAAAAAATAAATGTGATTAAAAAAGATAATGGTGGAAAAAAGATGAGGAGAAATTTTTGTCTTTATAAATGTTCATGTTGCAGCACACTCCCCGCCAAGGCAAAAATTTCTTTGAGGAGTTCATTTGAATTTAATCGTACAATTCTTTGAAAAAATCAGGATCATTGATCGCATGTACCAGAACCAGACTACGTACCGAACGAAAAGTTTCGCGCTTGACGTTTTCATTTTGATTTTTGTATTCGACCAGCACACGTCTTACGTTACCATCATTACCAATCTCGATCGACTTAACCATTCCGTAGGTGTAGGTTTTTGAAATGGCTGAATCAACCTTTGTGAATAACACAACATCACCGACTTGAAGATTTCTATCTTGTGAAAACCATTTGGTTTGTTGCATCAGTTTTGGAACGTGGCTTAGCAACCAATTTTCGAACCATGCGTCGTAAATTTTTGAGTTGGTCTTCAGGAGCTTGGATGGATTGTCAGAAACAATTAGATTTCCAACAGGCCTTCTATTGTTATTTCGTCCAAGAATGAGCCTGTTAGGGGTGATGAGATCCATGTTCTCGACTTCGACAACGTTGCCAACAGCAAGTGGAAGGTTGTTGATTGTGTTTGCTATAGTAGATGCCAGTGTCTCCCACTGTAGGATGGAAAACCTCTGGTTGGTGACTGCTTTTTCTAAGGATTGATTGATTTCCTTTATCTTCCTCTCCACTTTTCCATTAACGTTGTGGCCACCGACAGGGCATGTCTCGAACTCCACGCTTCGTTCTCGAAACATTTGTGTTTTTATATCTGTGAAATTCAGCTTCATGGTCTTTGATCCTTTAACGAGTTGAGAACCTTCATCGCAGAACACTTTCTTCGGAAAGCCATATCTGGTAGAAAATCGGGTGAAGGATTGTATGAATGCTGTCGATGAGTAATCATCCATTACGTTGATCATCACAGCTGAAGTTGAACAGCAACAGTACACAACAAGCCAGATCTTGACTGTGGTCCTCTTGTGAGCTGGTGAGAATGACTGATAAGGACCACTCAAATCCAATTGAGTGTTATAGAACGCAGGTGCAATGGTCATGCTTGATGTAGGAATCGGGCCCATAATGGCTTGAATTTGTTTCTTGTTGATCAGGCGACATTTGATGCACGACTTCTTGATCATCTTCACTAATGGACGACAATCAATGACATAGGCTTTCTTTAAGACCTCCCTAATGGTTGTCTCAATCCCAGCATGTTTGCTTGATTTGCTGTTCCAGTGAACATCATAGATGATGCTGAATGCAAGAGGCGAATTTTTGTCAACCAATGGAACACAAAATGTTGATGCAGTCAAGTCCAACATGGCTTCAGTGAATCTTCCAACAATTGTTGCATTTTTTTTGACAGAATACGACCATTGTACATCAGAATTCCATCCTTGAGTGTTGAGATGGGTTCGTATTTACGTGGTTCGACAAAATGCAGAATCTCCTGAGTTGCCTTTTTGAAGAAATACGATTCTGCTAGGTGAATTTCTGCTTCAGTGAGATGTATTGACTTGACAAAGTTGATGGTTGATGAGCACTTGTTTTTGATTGCATCACAGAATTTAATGACGTAGGAAAGTATTCGAACAATAGTGTGGAAGTTCTTGCGATTTGGGTCAATCAGGTATTTTGAAAATAAGTATCGCTCTGAAAATCCTTGATCTTCCCTCCTGGTGACGTAGAAAGTTTGAGTCTCCTTGCTGATTTCCTTGATTTCCGAATCATTTAAACATAGGTCTCTAGCGCTTAGGACAGGGAATTGAGATTGATCTCCCCGCATCCAGTCAAATCCATTGATCCACGTTGATGATTCAGATATGTCCTTGATGGTTGCCCCTTTCCTGGTACTGATATCTGCAATCATGTTGGTGGTGTTTACATAAAACCATTGACTTTTCTTTGTGAATCTTCTAATCTCTACAACTCGGTTTCGTACATACTGCTTAAGAGGCTTCTCTTCATTTTCAATCCAATGTAAAACGATTTGGCTGTCAGTGAACTTTATTGATGACTGATGCCATTTTTTCAAAGCGCGTCTTACGGTTTCTCCTGTATGAGTGTTGATAACTGCAGCATACAATTCTGCCCTTGGTTGGGTGAAATCTTTTGGCACAGATCTTGTTCGGCCAAAGAGGAGTTGACAGGAGTATTGCCCATTACGTCTGAGAAATCTTCCGTAGATGGCGACACAAACCATTGAGTGGCTGGCATCTGCGAAGTCAAGTGTTTCAATCTTCAAACTGACAGCATCTTCAGGTACTATGGCACGCTTGAATTTTATGGTACCAAGCTCCTTGATAACTTTGAAATTTGATTCCCAGATTGGACGCAAATTGTCTGGAATGATGTCATCCCAGTCAAGTTTCTGATGAACAAGTTCTTGGAGGTCAATTTTCATCGCTGCCAAAATTGGTGCTGCTTTTCCTGTGATATCGAAAACTTCAGCCACCTTTGATGCGCAATGTCTTCGAGTGAGTTTAGCAGGAATTAGGTTGATTGTTGCTTCCGGTTTCTTCCCACGGACTTTCTTGTTGAAGTTTAGCTCACCAATGTTGAGTGCAAGCTTGTCTTCTTTTGCAAACCATACCATGCCCCCAACATGGATTGTTTTTCCATCTTCGCTGAGTGTGCTTGGTGGGTCTTCTCCGGAGAATGCGATTCCTTTGAGTTGAAAACCACCAGTGTTGAGGACAAGTTCTAGTTCGTCAGCACGTCGGTAGGCGCTTTCTATGTCGTCCTCCCCAGATACGCAGTCGTCCACAAAGATGTCATTCTTCACTATTTGGTGAACTTCTGGGTATTATTCCGTTTGTGCTTCAGATGTCTGACGTAGGGCGTATTCTGCTTGATTGCCTGATGACTTGACCCCATAGATAAGGGTTGTGATGACCTTCTCTTCTGGCTCCACTGTTGGCGTGAGGTTGCTTTCCCACAAGTAGCGTTGGTAGCACCAATGAGTCTTGTCGAGTTTGATTGTGTTATACATTTTCTTAATATCAGTGTGTATTGCAACTGGTCGGGTATACCATCTGATGAGAATTTCTTGCAGTTTATTTAGATTGTTCGTACCCTTGGCTAAAACATCATTCAAGCTGAATCCAGATGCAGTTGGCTGAGATGCATCGAAAACGATACGACATGGAGTGCTGAATGAGTTGCATTTCCAAACCGCTCGCCATGGAATGAAGTAATGCATCTTTGCGTTTTGAAGTTGCAGTTGAACATCTTGGGGAAGGTTGTGCACGTAATTGACATAACCAAGCTGAGGCAACTTGGCTTCCGATTCAAGCACATCTTGCTTGTCCTTCTGATTCTTTGGTAAATTGAGCTTACGAACTTGTTGTATGTAGACTTTCATTGCCTTGTATCTGTTGTTGGCAAGTCTTGTTTCTGGATCTGCTACAAATGGAAGAAGTGCTGTAGCGGTGCTGTTTTTGAAGTTTATTGTAATTGAAGAGTTGATGATGCTTTGTTCGACTTCCTCTTTGCAGCTGATGATTTCGTTTGACGGATGTTTACACATCTTGCAATCTCTGCAGTTTGGACAGCGGTATACGATTTCACTGCCTGAAGCCTCAACCTCCTCGAAGACCCTCATCGTAGTTGAAATGTGGACTGATGCATCTGTGAGGTTTTATGGATGTAGGTCTTTCAGGTTGTGTGACTGACTGTATCCCAAGAGTGGAACGTTTGGTTGATTCCTCATCATGTTGTATTGACTTGAGAAGACAGTGGTGACCATGGTTGAGTTAAAATGTTGATGCAGTTTCGTGAAGCTGTAGTGTGGACCAACAACAACGCCTCTTCCTCCTGATGAGTTTATAAACTTTGATTCATACAATGTAAGTCCAGATGGTAATTGTGTTACCATCTGTGGGTGGTGACGATGGTACTTTTTCCCAATCATCAAGTGTACCTCTCTGCCGATGGTTGGTGGAAGCTTCGGAAGTGGATTTGTTCTTCCTTTTGCTATGTGAAAGACGACGATGTCGCTCTCAACGTCATGCAGCGGATAACTTGGGAATCTGGACGTAATTTGATCAAGGCATGGTCCAGAAAATACAACTTCCTGGCCATCATGTGACGGGATTGTGATGCTGTAGACACCATCCGACTCCGCTTGACACTCTCCGACACTCCCGATGGTTACTGGTTCGGATGTTATCATCTTGGCTCTGCTTCCGAGTAGCTGGATGCCTTTCTTGCTAATAACAAAATCACTACAACCGGTATCGTAGAAGATGAGTAGGTTGCTGTCGTTGATTGTGATTTCTTGTAGAAGATACACCCCACGATCATCGCATTGCTGATTAGTTGCTTTGTAGAGCTTTGTGTCTTTTGCAAATGATGGTAAAGCTGGGTTTTTGATGAATCGTTTGACAAAGGTTTGCACGAGTTGTTGGTTCGTCTGTAACATCTTGTGGTCCTCGCATACCAGAACATGCCTTTTGACGATGTCGCTCTGGTGTGATGGATGAGTGCATACAAAGTCACGTTGACACTTTCCTTCAGCATGTTTTCCGAAGGATGCGTCTGCTCCAGGGAACAAGCATTGCACACAGAAACCTTTTTGTTGAAGAAGTTCGAGTCGATCAGCAGGTGATTTGAAAACAAATGATTTGCATGTGTAGTACTGCATGATCTTGCTTCCTCTTGGACCGTTTGTTGAGATGTGGTCTGATGTTCCGTCAGGTGAATTGCAGATGCAGCATTTTGGTTCGCTTGTGTCTTGATTCCAGTGGCATAAGGTGCTTCGTTTGCCTCCATACTGCTTCGCTTCTTCTTTCTTATGTGCATCAGACTGCTTGAAGATCAGGAGACGTTTCTGCTCATTGACTTTCCTCTCTTTGCTGAGAAAGTCAATCAACTTCTGCCAAGTTTCTTTTGGGCTGAGGTTGTCTTCACAGTTGTGTTCAAGGAAGGTGGTTGAGCGTCGATCACCAATGAGTTGATGGATTCTTGTGATTGTATCGCCGTAGTAGAGGTATTCTTCTATCTTGTGCTTCTCAGCTAGCGTTGCAACTTCTTTCATTAGGCTGATGAGTGTGCTCATGCTAGAAATGAGCCTTTCAGGATCCCTTTTGTTGAATTCAAGATTCTTCAGTTTTTGTAATTTTTGTGTCATCATTACCTTGGCATCACCAAACGACTCTTTGAGACGTGTCCATATGTCATCGATGTTGTCAATGTTTTTGACCATTGTTAGTGCAGGATCTGCCAGGTAGTTGTTTCGTAGCAAGTCTGGCAGAAGTTCTGTTGGTGTTGTTGACAGGTGCATTTTGTCGAAATTGCTTCGGAATGTATAGTAGTCAATGTTTGAATCATATCCGGAGAACTTCTGTAGTTTGATGTTGAGGTTCGATTTCTTGAAGTCTGCATGTTTGTTAAGCTCTCTTTTACGTATCTCCGAACTTAAGTTGCTGACAAATGTTTGTTTCAGTTCATTGAGCTGCATGTAGTTTTCACCAGTCTTTTTTATATCGGTTAGTAGGCCAGCATTGGTTGATGTAGTTTCAAGGCATTCTTTGTAGTTGTCCTTGATCTTGTCTAGCTTGGTGTTATGTGAAAGAAGATCTTTTCTCAACTGCAAGAGTTCATTTGAGTCAACTGTCTTAACGTTTTGGCTGAATATGATTTCTAGCTCTTTGATGGCTGCATTGGTGCATTTTAGTAGAAAGGTGACGGCTTGCTCTTTCTGTCTGGTTTCATTTACGGTGACCATCTGCTGTTGAAGCCTTGCTTTTGTCTTCATATCGTTCACCGTTTTTATAAAATCCTTTATCGAGATGATAGCTTGATTGACTGAGATCTTCGTATCCTCTCCAAGCTGCTCCCTTTGGATGTTGACTTTGACCTCTTTTCTACGAATGGAGATTCTGATTTGTTCCAGCTTGGTAATGATGATGTTTAGTTCTTCTGCACCCAGATCCTTGATAGGGCTTTCGTCGATGATGTCCATTGCGTCCTGGGCTAATACCATCATGTCAATAGCATCATCACTTGGTTCAGCCATGGTTGGTGTGGTTGTTGTAGTTGATAACGAAGGACTGGCTTGCTCGTGAAGTGAAAGATTGTTGAATTGAGCAGCAACTTCCTCCTCGACCTGTACTGTTCAGTAGATTATAATTGATCCTGTTTCCTCGTGTTGTCATTGGATGTTGCACATCCATTGATTGGTTGGTATCAACAGCTTTGAATAATTTGACTTCTGTTTGAATGTAATGCGGACTTGAGAATTGACTTGTTTGTAACTTGTGAATATGTTCAAACTAAAATAAATTTTTACAAAATTTTTAAATAAACTAAAAAATTGAACTGACAAATTTTAGAGTGACAATAATATTGAGTTTGAAATATTAAATTTGACTTAACCTAAGAAGACACACTTAAGAAATAAAAATGGCTGACACTGAAACAAAACAAAACTTACCAGGTAGTCAGTGTAAATAGTACTGAGTGTACCCAGTGCATATAAATTTTAAATAGAACTTGTTTGAAGTTGATTTGACAAATGTTATAAAATTGACTTTAATCATAAATGTACTCTTTGAAATTCATGTTACAACTGATGTGAAGAAAAAATGTGTCTATTTATATAAAAATATTGAAACAGAAATAATTGCCTAGTGAATAATTACATACAAAATTACAGCAATTATCTAAGATGAGCATAAGGAATAAAATAAAATAATGACCTAAGGGAATATAAATAACATACATGATTTTTTGATAATAATCAATTGAATATAATTACCTAGGGACCATAATAATAAAAAATAAATGTGATTAAAAAAGATAATGGTGGAAAAAGATGAGGAGAAATTTTTGTCTTTATAAATGTTCATGTTGCAGCACAGGGGTCACCTCGCTACCATACAAACAATAGTGCATTTCTTTTTTCATTGATTTTTTGATTATTCAATGCCGTATGGATGAAAACTTAACTACTTCAAGAAGAAATAAATTAACTGAAAGAATCATGAAATACACACACCCTGAAGTAGGGCAATTTTGCCCCTTGACACACCCCCCTCCCTGCAGCTTAAAAAGGGTAAATATTTCCTGTAGTTGTTAAAACTCTTGTTAAATTTCATCTTGTTTACACGAGTTTTGTTTTTTACTTTGAGTTAGGTTTCTCCTCTAGTATGTACATTTCAGCTTTGTGTCATGTTTATACTTTTGGTTAATTTGAGTGAAGTTCAAATCAATGTTAGTTAATTTTGTGTAATAAGGAATAAACTTTTATATTTCAGCATTATGGTACAGTAGGATCCATAATGCTTGGCAAGAGAATTGCATTTGCAGTTAAAGAAGTATTGGAAAAGAGAAGGCAAAGTGGTACAGGTAAAAAAGAGATATAGATAAAATAATAAATTTTGTTTGGAATTTATATCTTTTTTGGCAACCCCGCTCCCAAAAGATTTTTTTAAGGAAAATTTGCAATAGTGTGTAACATTCTCGCCAAACTACCAAACTGATTGATTCAAATGTGTGTATCTTTTGGCAAATTTAACTTGATTAACTTGATTTAGTTACATATGTTCTATAAGAGCTATTGTATTAGAAATGTATTTAAAATAAAGAAAAATTGAAATGAGCTTTTTATAAACATTAGATAGTTAGGATTGTAAAGTTTCCGGAATGAGGCCTCTTTGCGCAAGGGTTTAAATATCAAAAAGAATCTTTCTGTTTCTACATTTTAGGTGATCTACCATTACCAAAGAAAATAATCGATCTATCTCAAAATTCCACTCAGTGTTTCTTACCAGGGACAAGCTGCCCAACAGGTTATACTTGCATGACGAATATTGTTGCCCGTGCAGGTTTTGGTTGCTGCCATTTAAAGGACGGTATTGACTGCGGTGACTCATGGCATTGCTGTCCTAAAGGAACTACGTGTCACCCAGGATGTACAGACACACAATGTTCTTGCATTACATCTGACCCGAGCTAACATGACGTCACAGTAGTAAAAATAGCAATTTAATAAGACGTGTTGTATGGTTGAATAAGCACCGACATATGGATATATCTGCGGCTAACACAAACTTAAGCCACGGTTGCTAAAATAAACGACGCAAGAAAAGTTAGCATTCAGGGGAACCTGTCTTATTATATGGTGCAGTATCAAATTGTATAATTCTATGGCTCAACATAAGGCTACTGTTGCTACATATGAACGCTAGAAACTCTGATGGGAAACTAAAGCTGTTCAACAAAATAACTAAACAGTACAGATGCATCCTTTACTTGGATTGAACCGATGGGAGATGTTGTTTAAGTTATTGATACCCAGTGGATATAACTTTTTAAAAAGTTTTGTGAATCAGCGCGCTCGGCAGCATATGAATATTTATGCGTCAAAACAAATATGCGAGATGATATTTGTCATCAGAATTTTAACAGGACATACTTTTCATCTGCTTTTGACTGTATGGAACATTTTGAAACCCAATTATCCAGCTATCAGTGTCACTTCAATAAATGTTTTTTAAAAAAATGTTTTCCTCATTTTAGCTTCTTGTTGGAAATAGTTTGATAGATGCAAAGTTGTAAATTTTAAAGGCTATTTTTTAAAATTAGACATTTTGTTACCCTTTTGACTGATTCATGTGATAGGTTTCTACAAAAATATGCGCACATATTACCGGCAAATTAATTTGTGCCACACCTTATTTTAAGCATAATCTTCTCAACTGCTTTGAAGTCATCTGTGCAAATGACTGACCTAATTCCGTCCTACCACTCAACGATTTTTTCGCGTAGGGTTAGTAAATTTGTGTAGTATGCTAATGCATAAACCAAGAAGCAATACGAAGAATTAAAAACAATATCGCTGTTTTAACTCCACGGAAATTTACCTTCGGAAGATCTCGTGCATAGGTGAGTGACAATAATGTGGCAAGATAGCCTTATTGTTTTCGGATAAATATGTTGGGGGAGCTATTTAAAGGGGAATACATGATCGTTTTTTCACACGTTGAACATGAATGGAGATGCTCTTAATGTGTCTTCTTAAAATGTGTAGCTTTTATTCGGATTTCTTAACACGATTATTTTCTCATTTACTTTAACCCAGTCGACAATTTTAAAAAATTTGTCGTGTTAAAATTTTGGTAGCTAATATTTATTATTTTTTTAAGGAGAACGTAAAAAGCACGAAAAGGACATGCATATATTAATCAAGCGTGATTTCTTATTTAGAAATTGTTGGCTAAAAAATATAGCGGTTGACCGACTGGTAGCCACGTGGTAGGGCGTTCGCTTCCAGTGCGGGAGATAAAGAAATGGTGATTTTTACTGCAGTTATTTCTAATTTTACATCAAGTTTGTTTTAACTTTTTATATGTCTTGTTAAAGTTCTTGCGATTGTCATATATTCTTTCCTTTGTTGTATAATCATAGTTGCCAGTTAGTTGAAGCAACAATGTTGTAACTTTGTCAACTTACAAATTTTTTTCTCTTTTTTAGAATTCCTTGTGTGGTGGTATTCACAAAGCAAAACGATAAAAATTGTTATCTCACTTGTGATTGCTTTAATCTCTTGTTGCTGTTGTTGTTGATGTCGTCGCTGTCGTCAACCAACACAAGTTGTCATGTCACCGGCGATGTCACCAGCCACTACGATGGTGGTAAATACATTCAATAATATGCAAATCACAGCGCCACCACCATATGCCTCAAGCTCTAAGCTTCCCTATTCCAAATTACAAGAGAATAATTGACAAAGCTTTCCTTCAAATCAGGTTTATAAAGTTCGGATCATATAACCGTAGCTACAATTTATACGAAGTTATTCCTATTTGCTATTAAACGGGTGTTTAAAAAGTTAAAAAGTGTACGCTAAACGTCTATTTGATGTTTAGGGAGGGTTGAATCATTTGAATTTTAACTAATTCTTACCTGGGAACATTGATTTTTTGGAGAATATGGAAAAATAAAAATTGATTTGACGTGCATGCACCAGGAGCTTCGAGTGATTTCAACCTCGTTCTCAGGTTATTTTGCGTTGTTGATGAAGTTAATAACGGTCAAAAGACCCCGGGGACGAGGTTCGAGTGATTTGCGTTTTCAGTACTTGACGATACCTGAATAGTACTTTCTTTTGAATTTAAGATTTATCGCAGGAAGGGTGAAAGTGGCGTAGAATCAGAATGCTGGAACGTTTGCGTACACTGCGATTTGTGAGTCATCCCTGTGTGTCCGTATTGTATTGCATCAGCTACGTTATCAATATTGACCGTTAATAGGTCGTTAGAGCGTTATGAGGGTGTTATATTTGAATTTGTCAATGCCCGTAATACGGAAAAGTGTTTCCAGAGTCATGAAAGAGAAAACAGAAAACACATTGTTTTTTTTATATATTAGGATCAGATAATGTCAGGGGACGCGGCAACAGGAACCTTCGTACGCAATTTAACCAGTTTCCCTGCCGAGTTTGATACACAATCTCATGTAGTGGTTGCCATTGTAAAACTTTTTTTTAGACCATTCAGTTTTCTGGTTTGATCAATGATTTTGTTTTTGCTTTTGTGTAGCTTTAATAAGCATTCTTCATCTTATGCTAATGCCAAATTACGAGTGCTCGCTTAGATAGTAGGTTCCCCCTGACACATCACAAGGACACATGGACAAGAGTGATAACTCGCCGAAAACATGCAAAAATCACAAGCGTTTTTGGGTGAGTTGGGAACTCAGTATTTATTATGAAATTACTTCACTATCAAAAAAGCCGTGGGCCAAACATACCCTTCCTAGTAGAAGAAATGTTAACTAACAGCTGGACAACAAGCCTTGTACCGAAAAGTCCCGCACATAAGTTTGAAGAAAGACATTATGACAGATATTGTAAATAGTATGAGAAGTAAGCTCTGTTGAAAGTTTGTTGGCGTAGTGTTCTCAAAACGAGTGTATTTGATACTTGACATGTCAATGAGATTGAATAACGATGTTGTTTGGGATCTATCTGATCAAAACCACAAATGTTATATAACAAATTTCCAGAACCTGCCCTAATGCTGCACGAACCATTTTTCAGAGGTTAGATGCTTAGCGCAATAGGTTGCGATATTTAACTTTGTGGACCGGAGCGTGAAAGAATGATTATTCCAATAAGTAATTAGCAACTGGGTGCCCGAGTTGAAGTTATACCCCAAAAAATCAGGAAAATTAGTCTTTTCTTAAAAGAAACATAACATAATACGCAAACAGCTCTGCATCACATATATAAGGAAACCTACACTTTTTGACGAGCATCTATTACAGTGAAAGAGGATCACGTTAAAAATGATCAAAATTAGATCCATATGTTTATACTTCACTAATCAAGCCAGTATTAAAAAAGCAGGCACCAGGTCAAGGAAAAACTTTATTCTTGCCACGTTGATCAATAGTCTATACAAGATCAAAGAAATCCACGCTCACATCAACAAGAAAGTAAAGGGAATGTTAAAGTCTTTGTACTTAACAACAGCTTGTGTACATTTAGAGTTACTGAAGGTATTACAACAGTCATTATTCGTGAGCTTAGAGAGCTTATGGAACTACGCGAGACTAATGCAGAAAAGTACGATAGTATGTACTATATCAACAAGTATCTCTGATTACCACTTGTCTTCCCTCAGGTTGATGAAAAGCAATGTATTTTGGATAGTAAAACATCTAAAATTCTTGTCATACTTCCTATCAAAAATGCAACTTGTGGGAGCATGCTGATTTTAAATTTTAGTACCCTGTCTACCTAACTTTGAAGGGACAGAAAAACAGGCTTGACATTTTGCTGACCTATAAGTTCCATACCGACAAAATGTGACTTTTGCAGGAATCGCTATGCATATACTCATAGAATAAATTTGGCACCCTTGTCCCCAGGGTTTCTTTGCTTTTTTATATAAGAGAAGACGGCGAAAAACACCCTGGTATAGTTGAGTGATTTTTTGCCAGTATATGGCCAGATTATGTGAAGGCGTCATAGGGAACACGTTAATTTATGCGATCATAAAATGGCGGAACTTTAGCGGTTAGAAAATGTATGTTTCAGCAACAGAAAACGTACTGGCAATTGTATTGTCTCACGAGTAAAAAATACAGGAAAACTTATCTTGGTAACTGCAATAAACGTCTTTAAAGGTTGAAAAAGAAGTTGTGCTGTTTTATGTGCAAGTTACATAAAACTTTAATACAGTTTAGCTAGCTAGCTAGTATTTCCTGAATAGAAATTTTGTTTGTTGAACTTAAATAGTTCCTTGTTAGATTTCAAATCCAGTTTATGGAAAAAGTTTTTATTTTTGTGGCGCTCTAAATCCTATGGAAAAAAACAAAGGAGTGAAGGGAAGGCAAGATAATTTCTGGATATATGCAGACAGCATCAAATTATAACAGCCTGCTTTAGATATATATTTGGGATGGAAACGAAGTATATACTTCTCTGTTACCAAGATAATTTTTAGTGGAGATACGGGTCATAAATTAATTAGAAATAAACTTTATAATATGGACCAAAAAAAATTTATGATTGGTATAATTGTTGAAGTTTTGCTTTATGAATACTTAGTAATCTTGAAATTTGTGGTGAGCTAAAAAAATTAAAAATGTTATGTACAAGAGCAAAACTATTAAGGGATACTTTAGGGGAATTAATTTTTGTGAGAACTAATTTTTAAAATTTTTAAAACAGTTTTACATTTTCACGAGAACTATTTTTTGCAAAGTTAGCAAGTTTGAAATATTTTGTTTAAAACACCTCCTTAATTTGAATACAATAACAAGTATAAGTCTATGTACTGAAAGGGATAAAGCTAAGAGTGCCCAGCAAAGTGGGCTATAAAAAATACTTCCCTTTTGAAACCATACTTTTTGCTAAAAGTAAGATTGAAATAAAGACTTGAAACTTGGTATGACATGTTTTTAGGCTGGTTTGAAATAAAAATTAAGACACAAAATATTTTCACTATCATAGTTCCTGAGTTCCGATTTTAACCATTTTCAGGGACACCGATAAACGATTTTTGATAGTTATCTCAATTTTGACATAGATACATTAAGAGCAATTGTCATGATTGAAATATGTGAGAGTCTAAGTATTATGTTAGGGTCTAAAAAAAAAATTTGTGCCATGTTTGATTGGTGCAACTCAGTTTCATATTTGGTAATTTTTTAAACGTACAATATCTCACAGATAAACAATAAAAAAATCTTCCATAATTGTGTTGTAAAATTCTGTTGCAGGATGCCCATAAAAGAAAAGTCACCGAACGTCAGCTGCGGGTAGGTTGATTTTACCTGCCCCTGCATGAATACGGTTAAGGTAGTTATGAAATTCAGGGATTTCTCAGAGATACTAGACCCCCCCTTCCCCAAGTTTAATAATTATATACATTCTCTGTTCTTAAATAAATTTTAAGTTAATATATGACAAATTTTTGCAAATAGGGTCCTAAGAAATATACGTATTTTTGTGAATCCGATTTCAAACAAATATTGCAAGTTTCTAATCCATTCTAAATTGCAAATTTTACTATGAAAAAGTTTAGCTAGCTAGCTAGCTAATAGCTAAATGTAAACAAAATACCAAGCTAAAATATATAAAGCTAGCTGTCATCAACACGTCTACATTACGTTTTTGATCACCTATTATGTGCTAAAAATATTAAAAACCTTGTTAGCTAGCTACATACACTTGGTTTATCAATAGCCTACTTTTTTATGCCGCTATCTTCTTTTTTAATGTACAACGCCACACCATGAGCTAGTCAGTGATATTTTAATAAAGTAAAACCAAACTTTTTTTATAAATTTAACTAGCTTTATAACAAAGTGTTGTTGTTTACAAATATAATCACCCACGGCTCAACGCGCCTTTTTTATCTTTACCTGAAAAAGTGCCGACTAAGGAAAAAAATCGGATTAATTATGTGAAAATGTTAAAAACAATATATTTCAATATCCGGTCAACGATACCAGGGTATTTTTCGACGTCATCTCTCATATCAAGAAGGCCAAAAGGCGTGGGGATGAGGGCGTAACTTTGGACCACATGCTAGAGGTTACACACTAGCTTACGCGCCTGAAAATATAAGACTATTTACAGAGTCTAAGTTAAAACCTATCGTAGATCTCATCTCCAAAGCCATTGATAGTGTGGTGATTGACCAAGAAATCAGTTTGATTACTCATATTGAAGTTGTCAGTGTGGAATGTTTTTCTGACGTAGTATTTGGCAAACAAATCGGAAACTTTGATTTGTTTGTTTTTACTGAAAATAAACATCGGCAGTCAACAACATTTTTTTATTTTTTTTGTATGACCAGAGCGAATCAGAACTGGTGCCGTTATTCTATTGTATTACCAGAACCAATCAGAACTGTTGCCCATTATTTTATTCTAAGAAAAGAATATGGCACTAGCCAGTTACTTGTGGAAAAGACGCCTTATGTTATCACAAACAACCTCAAAAAACAGACATTCATAAAACACTAAGATGGCGAACGCGTTCAGATTTTGTTGTGAAGTGTTTTTAATACTTGTAGTTGTTAAGGGTATATACATTATATATAATATATTATATATATATTAAAATAATTTAAGAAATAATTTAAGAAACAAGATAGAAAAACATAAACGATATATTTTTATTTTTAGAAACTTTGGGTGGTTGTACACAAGATGGATTTTCTTATAAATGTGAAAACAAAGTTAATGGAAAAACTACAAGCATTGGTGTAACATTGGTAAAGTGCAAGCCACCAAAAATTAAAGTTAATCTGACCATTGAAGCGATAGGGTAAAATTACGCGAAAGAATTTAACTCTTCGACAGATATTCCAATCCCCGGAGCATCACTTGGCGGACTGGCTGGTCTGTACATTAATGTTCAGTTGAAAGATGATTCTAACGATAACGTACATATAAAGGTATGTTATAGGTCTTAAATATCTGTCCTTCTCCTGACATTTTATGATCTACGTTTAAAAATTTTCTATATTTCTTTTAATTTGTGTGATCTAAACTTCCATGACATGTATTTTCTACCAACAAAAATTAACTAATCGCTTAAAGTTCTACAGTTTCATCAAATGATGAATAAAAATCGAAAAAGTCAATATATTATCATTTCTTGTATATATGTTGATGTAAGTCTCTTTGTTGTGTGAAAATCATGTTTTTGATTGAATATCCCTCTTATAAATCCCGTCAGAATTAAGAAACTTGTTAAAGAAACTTTTTCTAGTAAAATGACCTCGGTTCTAGAGGACTATACCCCCTGAATAAATGTCCCTTGAAAAACTCCCACTTAGGACATTTTTTTCCTGGATAATTCCCCCTGAACAATTACTTGAGAATACATATTAGCCGGTGAGACAATTTCTCAAAAAATTTGAAACCTTTTATGATATATTTCGTTATATATTGTTAAAGGAATTCATGCATTAAAAATGATATTCTTTTATGTTCTGGAAAATAAAAAGTTTCTCGGTCTCAAGTTATTCAAGATTTTAAATATTCAAAATCCGACCTCTTATGATGTCATAAGAAAGTTTTGAAAAAAGCTGACATATTTCTACTTGTAATTAAAGATAAAATCATTCTTAAACTACAAAACTTTACATATGTCAAAATATCATCAAGAGCATTAGTCCACACTGGTTAAAAGTTTTAACATTATGTAAGTTTGCAAGATATTTCAATTATTAATTTATGCTTACTACCGTATTAAATCATCAATGATAATGTCATCAATGATAATGTCATCAATGATAATGTCATAAAGTCATCCGGAAATCTTTGAAGCTGAATATGAAAAAGGATTTTCAAAAAATTCCAAAGGACTTGATAAACACATTTTTATCCTCTATAACATACAAAAATATCATTCTCAATACAGGAATCCCCTTAACATTGTTTGGTTTTACTATTAACAATATAGATGTGTTTTATGATATCAAGCCAGTTGAGATAACAACAATGACTTAAAAATCTTTTTTAGTGATATTAATTATCTTCTTAAGGCCATTTAGTATAACCTTTTTAACGAATAGATGACTTGAGAATGTTTAGAAAATTAAAAAGTTTGCGGTTTTATTGCACATGCGCAGGCATTTCTGTAGGTAAAAAATATAAAAAGCAGACCACAGTAATCAAAGAAATCCATCCCAAAAAAGAAATATTTGCTTAAAATTAGTGAATTTTTTTAAAAAGAATTAAAAGAATATAGGTAAAATTTAATTCCAGTTCCTCTTAGATCTTATGCTACCCAAAAAATTCTTTAATCTTCATGTAAAGCCATTTTACCCTGTGCTAGTCCTGCTTTTTACCTACACAAAAGTGCGCGCATGCCCATTGCTCTCAAAAGGAAATCAAAACAACTACGTCACGCTGAAAGTGGTGTTTACAGTCTCTCCTGTTGTCTTGCCTCTTTACAAAAACAAACTTTTTATTTACCTTAATTTATTATATTTTGCAGACTGTATTTATTTTACCGTTTTTTTACTGAACATAAAGTAGCTGCTTTTGAAAACACCATTAAAAACCTCGGCATAATTCCTTGCCAGTGACCTTCTGAGTAGTCTGGTTGTTACATGACGTTATTCAGAATATGCGAGAATGGAGATTAACATCAATGGCGGAGATCTTACTTGAGTTTTGTTGTAGCCCTTTTGTTTTACCCAGTGCTTGCGTATATAAGTGATCCAATTGATATTGTGGTTAATACAAGACTTCTGACATCATAAAGAAACCGGGTTACTTCAACAAGTTTTCAATTTTTAGATCAACCTGAGGTTGAAGGTTTTCGTTTCCATAGCAACAATACCGCTCATGGACGAACAATTTCAATGTGCAACTAAAAAATCCATAAATGACGAGCTGGAATCCCGTGCAAGATCATAAATGAGTTTCCAAACATGTTTTCCTCGTTTTGGATTCTTGTTGGAAATAATTTGATATTAAACTAGATGCAAAGTTGCAAATTTTGAAACTATTTTTTTAAATTAGACATTTTTTTACCTTCTTGATTGATTCATTCATGTGATATACTTCTACAAAAGTATGCGCACATATTATCGGCAGGTGTCGGACTTTGTTTTGAGCATAATTTTTTTAACAGCTGTAAAATCGTCTATGTAAATTACTGACCTAATTCCGTCACTCAACGATTTTTTCGCGTATTTTTCTAACTTTTTTGTTTCGTTAGCTGCTACTATTTTTCTGTAATTGATATCAAGTTGAAAAAAATGCGCATCGCATGGCTTCGCACAAAGTGAGAAGATCCGTAAGTCATGCGTGTACGTACGCCCTTTCTCTATAGCTATCTTTACACTTTTTTTACAGCACCTTCCCATCCAATGCCATGTTAAAACACGATTGAGAATGATAGAAACGTCTTTACCAACAATAGGGGTTTTAGATTGATAAAAGTTTAAAAAAAAACGAAAAATTGAGATAAGGGTGAAAGAGGGTCGGTGTTAAAGTTAGATAGACTTGACACTAAAACTATCACTCTTACCAATCCAATTTTGCTTGAATAACTGAGGGTACTGAAAATTCCCAGACAGTCACTAAAAAATCCTTTAAGGAAGTCTTGCTTTTTTATACTGTAAGCTAAAGCAGAAGTAAGAGCTTTTATCTCCTCTCTTGTCATTTAAAGAAAATGTTGACTGCTAATGAAATTAGTGGTAGTCAAGACAAACTAGTTAAAACAATTTATTTATCTATCCAATGTGCTTAAATCTATTGTCGTCAAATGGTACCAAATGCTGGTAGTAGAGGACATCTTCACACATGAGAGAGAAGAGCACCCATAAGTATCTCAAAGAATAGCGCAAAGGAATAGCTCAGCAAAGGTAGTTGAATACAAGGAAAAAGTTCTTCATTTTTGTTATGAAGCTTTTCCAAAAATTTTGAAAATTATTGAGAATAATTTGCCGTCGGGGTTATTCCAGATATAATTATGTTTAAGAGATTCTTTAAAATAAATTTTCCTACTCAACAATCAAAAGTTTCTCGTGCGATATTGTATCGTGTGCTTTTATTTATATTTCTACTCTATGAGAAATATGCTTGTATTTGTGTACATGCATTCTCGACCCCAGAGCTTTTTGAGATAAACCTCTTATCTCAAAGAACTCTGGGGACGAGAATGGTGTACATGTTGATGTTTAATTTTCTACTCACTGAATTAAGTATTTTAATAGTTTTTCTTCTTATTTAAAAATGTTATTTTCTTCCAGTCAGTCGATCCTCTTGGGTAGCGTTTGTTTAATAGAACTTTACCGTCTGGTGTGAATACCATTCAAATGTTTTTATGCTTTGTTCTAATGCTCTTTCTGTAGCGACAAATAAACATTATTTTTTACTTTCCTGCTAGCTATACAATCTTGTTATTCTATAATCTAGTACAATCTTAGAGCATGAGTCTTGTTCATTATACAAATTAGAACATAATTGTTTAAATTAAAAACAGATTTTTATGTTGAAAATTCTCATATGAGTAAAGGGTTAAATTTGTTGATTACAAATATTTTTTTATTCACTTCTGACACGTTTTCTTCGTAATATGAAATTTCAATAATTATAATTATAATTATATTTTATTTTTATGCATAATTCATTTTATTTATGAGTCAACGTTAGTTTTTCAAGTTATTATTGACCTGCCAAATGATATATTTTTTCAAATTGAGCACTTATTTGGATAGATAAGAATGTACTACAGATTGAAATACGTTAAGCAGACAAAAAATATTAAGCGGGAGGAAGGAGGGAGATGGAAGGATGGATGGATTGGTGGGTGGGTGGTGAAGGAGGGAGAAGACTGGATGGATGGGGTGGGTGGTGGTATTATGTAGGTGGGTTGTGTATTCGAGGAGGATGAATATGTACTTCCATCGGGGTTAAATAAAATTAGCTGAAAAATGGTCAAGCGTGATGGGGGAAAGAAGAAGGATAGGTGGATGGGGTGGTCTGAAAGTGATTTAGATGTTCGGGGATGATAGATATGCACACTTTCCTTGGTGTGAAATAAAATATGCACAGCTTGGCATTATAAGCGTGCACAATAAGTGGCATATCTTTTAACTTCAACTATTTTAGGCTATTCAAAATTTCAATCTTAATGGGATACACTGGAGAAAAATTAGAAGCCTATAGTCAATTTATTCAAAGAAAGTTATTAAAGCCTCAGTAAACATTTATAATAGCAAAAAAATGAAAAAAATAATCCATGTAAAAAAGTGCTATTGATGTTGCTCGTTTAATGAACTAGTCATTTACTTCACTTCATGGTCTCGCTACTGCGGTTACCATTCTGCGTGACAGACAGACAGACAGACAGACGTATACGGGTATTATAATATAGATTCAAATTTCCCTTTTGATATGATATTTAAAGGCGTTTTTTGAAGATCTCTTTGTTTCATAGCCACAGTTAATAACAAGACTTTTATCTTCAACAATCCTTGTGTATACGCGCTGTTTCCTTGGTTACATTAGCGACGTGACATATTAAAATGTATTATGTCGGATTTCCAAAGTTAATGATTTTTGATGACCACGTCCTTTTAACTGAGATAGGAAATTGTAAAGAATTAGCTATATTACTTCTGTACGACAATATCTTACGTGCTTTAGTAGAACACGTAAAACAGTTCCTTCTTCATTTATAATTTGCGTATTTAACTAGCTTTTAAGGAAACAGTCGCTTTGATAAAACATTTCGTCACTATCCCCCATTTTCGCCCACTTTTTCTTTTCACAACAAAAGAAACTGATTGCGTGAGCAAAAAAAACATTTCACCTAGGTAGGCTGGCTCGGTAGAATGTGTGTGTACTTTATCCTGCCTTGCCGGGGTCTCGAAATAATCCAACTGAGATCTTTGAAAGGCGGACTGACCCTCTTCTCAAATAAACACATTTTACTTTTTGGTAAAGGTTTACTAGAACAGGTGAGATCTCGCTTAGTCGAGCCAGCTCGGTCAACCTCATAAAAACAATCCCTTAGTTCAGTCAGGTTAAGTCACGTGCTAGGAACGAACCGATTTACTAAATTTTTATTCTATACAAATTTAAATTTACGGGGTCGAGTTTTAAAGGGCTAATGCCACATTCTGCCCGGAAACATTTGTAATTTCTAATTTTATACCCGAAATGTTTTTCTTTTTCTGCCTGTTCAAGAGTGAGTAGATATTTCATATTTGGTAGATATTTTCAACTCGTATTCGAAATCAAAAGAGAAAATATATTTGTCCAATCAGAATACGTAGAAATTGCAGATAGAGCAAAAATAGGCAAACGAACAAAAAATCTTAAAAAATGGCTTTCGCTCCATATATCTGCTACAGAAACTTTAAAACAGAAATTTGTCTGTTTTTTTTTTACTTGTTTATGTAGAAGAATGCGTTTTTTTGGTCTTGGAATTAGCGTTCAGGCAAAGTCACGGTCAATTAACCTTGTTATTATTGTTGTCTATTTCGTTCAAATTAAAAACGTTTCTGTGACTAAAAATATTTTGCATTTTTTGACCAGATTCTCTGCATTTTTAAAGGAAAATGAAGGTAGTCGTTGACGATTGTTTTGAAGGTTACGAACCCTTCGACGACGGGTCACGAAATATACTGGCAATCTCTGGGAAAACCCGCCTCACAGTTCTACCGCCATAACTTCCACAATAAGGACAGGGTCGTTATAAAAAGTGCATAAGAGATTTTAGAAAGAGACTATCCAACGGTATCAAACATAAGACATTTATTCCAATTCTTTGAAAAAGGGTTGTTTTAACAACGGGTAAGCGATCTAAAGCTTGCGACACCTTTTAACACCTTTAATATATTTGTTAGTACAGATTATTTATTAGTGCCAAAGATTTGTTAAACTTTCCTCAACAAGCCATTTCCCTTTTTCTTGATACGACGAACAATCATCTGTTAGTAAATAAAACTTGCAACTGACATCCAACATTAGTGTTTCTGAAAATAAAAACTTCTATTTAGCAAGTCAAAATGTGAAGAACAAACATAAACAAACACATAACAACATAACAATGGCGTAACGTGAAAAACATATTCGTTTTATATTAAACACGTGTTCCAACATCTTTTTCATTTTCTCTCTCTTGTTATTACATGTTATTACAAAGCCATTTTATAATGCTTGCATAATTTATTAAAAGTAGAAAAGAAGACATTTTGCATCGGAAAAGAAAAAGGAGGAAGGGTGATGGGAGAGTCACTTTCTAAATATAGAATGCCTTATTTAAAGCAAGAAGAGCCATCAATGGACGTTAGTTTGCATTTGAAGTTTATAGAACCTTGTAAAAAGGTAATGCTGGATATGGTAGGTTTCGGTATTATTTTTTACTTATTCTAATATTTATTAATCCTCTGCATCTCCAAACGATTTATTAAAGCGGAGATGGTGTAGTGGTAGCGCATTTGGCTTGTAATCATAAGGTTACAGATTCGAGTCCCCACTCCGGTGCACTTTAAATGTAATGTTGTCAGCCCATTTAGTGCCATTTACTGACCGCGAACCTTGTGGCAGACAAGCATGTCTTAGCAACGTTACACATTACCGTAATGTAACATAGTTGGAGGGGAGGAAGAGTCAACTTTTACTATGGAATCACCAAGGGCGTTAAAACTTCCCGGTTGCTTAATTATTTATAAATTTTCCCTGTTTCTAGACTTTAAAATGCAAAAATTAAGAATATATCCTGATACTCCTTTAAAACAAATGCACTTAAAAAAGTGCAAAGTTGGCTATTTAGAAAACCGTTATTTTTCGTCAACAACCATTTGTCTTAAGCAAATTAGACTAGCGACACACGCCTTATGGATACACTGTTGACCAAACAGTTTTAGCTATACTTTTCTCCCATTTTTAGATTAATCCATCCCGAAATGTACTGCAAATCTTATCACGAAATAATTATGTAGAAAAGGATCAGCAGAAACATTTCAAAATAAAGAATGCTGATCATGTCGGCAGTATGAAAAAACGCAAAACAAATCAAGCTAATCAAGTCTTATTTGAATGCAAATTAAAGACCAAATCAACACCCATACATCATGCACAATCTGAGAAACAAATTATCCGGAACGAACGAGAGCGTCAACGAAAAGCAAGACTAAATTCCGCATTTAAAATCCTGAAACAAACAGTAAACAACATCTCCTATAAAAGGACAAAACACCTTACGCAACTGGAAATATTAAGACTGGCGACCGTTTATATATCAAACTTAGCAGAAATGTTAGAAGAAGAACAGCTGGGAACGCTCTGATAACAAGAATATGGTTCTTAAGCTTGGAGGATAATAAAATATCTCAAGATTTTGTCTTCCCTATAATAATAGCGGTATTTTGCGTGTTCAAAATGGCAACCGCTCCAAATGCGCGAAATAGCGATATGTCAGCGCTCACGTTACGATTTTAAAAGCCAAAATTATTGACTTCAAGAAGGACCCAGCAAGGTTGAGTTCGACCAGAAAAAACTTTGATTTTGACTAAAAACGCATTGTTAGAGGTATCAATTACAATATTTCAATAGGCAATGTTGTGATAGTGATTAACTTATTTATATATTGAAATTTTGAATAAAAAAAGAACACTACATTGCAAAAATGTGTGAGGGAAAGGCATGACCCCTCTGGCCCCTTGTCAGTAGTAGGCCTTGTATGTACAGCTAACGATAATCTGATGACGGGAATAGCACAAAGGGCGAACATGTGTTCTTTATGGGCTTACGACTAGTATTCACAGAAACCCTGAAGAGGAAGATACCAATCGCTGAGTGTTATCGAAACATATGGTTGCGATCTACACAAATGTTGTTTCGTGGAGATATTTAGTGGCCGTCTATGATAGTGGCCGTCTATGATAGTGGCCGTCTATGATAGTGGCTGTCTGTGATAGTGGCCGTCTATGATAGTGGCTGTCTGTGATAGTGGCCGTCTATGATAGTGGCTGTCTATGAAAGTGGCTGTCTATGATAGTGGCTGTGTGTTCCTTCTGTGATAGAGGGCGTTGTATAGTTATAAAAATTGACTGTTTCGTTGTATTCTAAATTTTATGAAAAAAAGTTTTGGTATAAACATATATTTTGTAGTTTTGTTTGTGTTTGTTTGTTTGTTTGTTTGTTTGTTTGTTTGTGTTTGTTTTTCTTTTTGTTGCTTTTTGTTCTTGTTTCTTTAGCTTTTTGTTTGTGTGTTTGTGTGTGTTTCTTTGTTAATTTGTTTGTTTCGCAAGGTTGTTTCCCGTTGCAGTTTGTATTGTTTTTTCAAAATCTTTTTATCTTTGTCTCTTTTTCGTATCAAAAATCTGTTTTGCTGAGAAGGAAAAATAATGCGTTTTTTCAAAAAAATAAATCAGTGTACATCGTTGGTGTGCAAGCAGATTCTTTTGTTTGTTACTTTCAAATTAGATCTTTTATAGAAAAAAAACCTTGGTTGAGTAATACTGTTTATTTGTACAGGTAGTCGCTAGTTTCTACATTATCCTGATAAAAATCCCGATTAACATTTTCGTAATAGTTGTCGTTGTTAGTATTGTAGTAGTTATTGTGGTTGTTCTTGACAGTCAATACGTTTATGCAATACGTTCCTTTGTCTTTAAATTACTCATCACAAAATTTCTCATAAAGGTTGAAAAAATTGAATCAGATCGTTGAAAAGATTTGCATTTGTGCCAAGGTTGACAATTTAACCGTTTACGTGCAGACCTCATAGGGCAAAGAGCACCATTCCATTTCAGACAATTTTCCCGTTTTGACTCCTTATATGTGGCGAAATTAAGATTAGTACTTCATAGTTACGATAGCTAGACACAACACCGCGTTGCCAATGAAATTCAACGTTTTTTCCTCATTCGCCATGTTCTCTGAAATTTTAGTTAACATTTGATTATAGCTAAAGTTTCGATTAAGCGAGGCAACTTTGTCCCACTTAGATAAAAAATTCCTTTCTGCTCAACAATTTTTTCCTCATTCTAGACTAAGACAATAAACATACAACAAGTTATGATAACGTAAGATAGCTTGTCTCGTTCAGCATATAAAGACGTTTCCTATCTTTTGTAGTTTGTTTTGTTTGTACAAGGAAAACTAAAAAATGTCCCTTGCAACAATCACACGAATTTATCTATTCATGAAAAATAATTTTTCTCTATCTCCCTGCTTTCTGGAAAGTCAAAATGACACTTCTGCATGAAAACATCAAGAATTTATTTTAAATTAGCATTTAGCTATATATTAGATTTTCACCTCTAAATATTGAAAGTTATCCGAAAAAATGCCTAATGAAAAACTGAGGCCCAGGCACTTGTTATCTTGAACTTGATAGAGGAATTGTCATACATAGATAGTCTAGTAACGCATCCAGTTTAATTTCCCGTTGTTTAAAATTGCGAAACAAAGTTAATTTATCTAACACGACAAATAAAATCTATTGGAAGGTAATTTTGATTGGAAACATCTGACATTCATCGACACGATAAGGTTTTTCTTTTTGTCAAATATTTACACATAACCTTTTCACATCGTGTTGAATAATTGGTTCTTTATTTAGTCGGTTCTTATTAGCGTTAATTTTCATTTTGCGGGGCTAACGCCAAATTTATTTTCGCGAGAATGGTCCATACCTGTTCCCAGGGTGTTATACCTTTACGAATAGGCCATTGACAAAATGCCCTCAAAACAAGAGTGAAAATAGCGAGGCGATATTAATTTTAATTTTCTAAATAAATGTTTATCAGCGGGAAAATTCCAAGTGACTCATACACATATCTCTATATATATACACATCTTATAGATATACACATCTTCTATATTATAATGCACACTGTTTGTCTGTGAGTCAATTTAAAAAGCGGAGGTTTTTGTAATCGAAAACGTCATTATAATCGCATCTATAATTGTAGTAATAAACCCCGTCTAAGAAAATTTCGCTACTTCATGTAAACAGGCGGGAAATATACACGAAATAACAATACGAGATATATGTACTGATACAGCAGATACGAATTAGCCATATGAATATTTCAGGAAAAAATGGGAGTAAGAGTGTAGCTTAATTTGCATGTACAGCTTGATTAAGCGTAATACACATCTGTCACACACTGTGAGAGCACATGCTCTAACTGACAACAGTAATTTTAAGATTTGTCCACATATTATATGAACATGAAAGTTGAGAGCACTCTATAACAACAGACTAAATCTTAGCTCAGTTAGTTCAGGTTCGTCATTGTCACTTTGTGCTTCTTAAATTTTTTTATCCAAGTTAACCCCTTTATTGTACTCTTATTTTAATTGCATACACCAGCGTAACTTGTATGTATCATGGAGGTATCGATATACACAGCTTAGTTATGGGGTGTCTTTTGTTGATTTTTAAACATTTCACCGATAATTTTTTTGTCTCAACTACAAAGGTAAGGAAACCATGTGAGCAAGCAGAAATCTATATTATATACGATAAGGGGATTCTGGCAATAAAAACAAGGAAGTTTTACAATATTGTTATACCTTCGGATGTTGTTATGATTTTAAAAAACAAACATAAACCAGGAACAAGCGACAGATCGACACTCGTAATTAAGTCCAAATTATTGCCGTAAGAAAATTTTGTGCCTCTTAATTGCGGAACAAAAAGGTATGGATTGAAATTCCTTGTGCGCCTTAATTGTGGAACAAAAAAGTATGGATTGAAATTCCTTTTACTTCTTTTCCTGTTCTCAGAACAGTGCAAAAAGATCGAGGACGCGGAAGTAATATTGCTAGTTTTTTCCTTTCAGCTAAATTTTCAATTTTAGAATATTTACCTGAAGGATATTTTGTTTAGGGAAGTTTAAAAAATGTAAGCTTTAACGTACACGACACTTTCTTAACCCTATTCGGTCCGGGGTTTTTCGAACATACTATGACCTTGGGGGGGGGGGGGGGCCCTCAATAATTTTTCATAGGGTTGTTAAAATTGAATCAAACTTGGCACACTTATAGTACGTCATAAAACGAACAAAATGGCAGCAATAAATTTTTGCTTGCGTCAGCACATTTTCTGTGACGTCATCAGAAGCTTGAAATTTGTTAAAAATGCCACTATCTGCTTAAAATTTAATTACTTTTGTTCCCGAGCGAATTTTTGCATTCTGTTTGAAGTTTCTGAAAGCTAAATAAAAGTTATTTAACATAATTTCCGGTTTTTACGTGGATCGCATAAAAAATTGCCAAAAATTGTCCGAAAATCCGTTTTTTTCCGATTTTCGGGTAATATCCGACAAAATCGGGAAATCGGATTAATCATGTGACCAAATTATGTAAAATGATTCTTCTTAATAAAACAAAGTTGTGTTTCAAGTTCTAAGGACAATCCTAACAGGAGTTATTAAATTTTCCCCATTATAAGGATTTCATAGAGATTTTTAGGGGTAGTTTCGAGTAATGGTCAATATCAAAGCCTCTGAAAGGCATGGGACCTAAAAATTTGGCATGCAGGTGTCTAATAGATAAATATTGAAACTCAGTAAGTTTCATAGCCATATAACATAGCAATAAGGAGTTATTAAAAAAAAAACCGTCAGGGGGGCGGAATCCCCCCAGCTAACCCTATCCGAATAGGGTTAGCTGGAGGCAAATTGTGTTAAAAAAAGATAAGCAAAATTTTTTTGGGTAAAACAAGTTAATGAAGTGGTCGGCAGATTTCCTGTTGGGTTACTAAAAACCTGCCTAGTTTATTCTTTTTCAAAAGTTGTCACTGTATATAGTCAAACTGTTCTATTTATAATGTAAAGATTCTCAACAGAGTAGGGGAGAGGGAAGGCAAGCCTGTCCTACCTTTTCGCTGATGTAAAAAAATCTATTTATCCGAAGACCGATTAAATACACTCACAGAGGCTGGGAAGTCAAATTCTGGCAATCTAGAAACTTGAATATTCAAAATCTTCCCTGAGGTAAACATTATGCTGCACACGGAGGACAATAGCATACGGAGGCAACTTTCCCATTTAACATTTTTCTTAAACTTCCTACTTCTAAACGGGTATCGGAGATCTGTTGTAGAAACTAAATCACTATGTTTAATTAGTAAGTAAGTAAGTAAGTAAGTAAGTAAGTAAGTAAGTAAGTAAGTAAGTAAGTAAGTAAGTAAGTAAGTAAGTAAGTAAGTAAGTAAGTAAGTAAGTAAGTAAGTAAGTAAGTAAGTAAGTAAGTAAGTAAGTAAGTAAGTAAGTAAGTAAGTAAGTAAGTAAGTAAGTAAGTAAGTAAGTAAGTAAGTAAGTAAGTAAGTAAGTAAGTAAGTAAGTAAGTAAGTAAGTAAGTAAGTAACGGGAAGTTTTAACGTCCTTGGGGATTCCATCCTAACGGTTGGCTCTTCCTCCCCTCCGACTGTAACTATGTTACATTACCGCCAGAGATACGTATAGCATTGCTCTAACTTGCTTACCTGCCACACAAGCCGGTTAGCGGTCAGTAGATGGCACCAAATGGGGCTGACAACACTGCATTTAAAGTGCGCCGGAGTGGGGACTCGAACCTGAAACCTTATGATTACAAGTCGAATGCGCTACCACTACACCACCTCCTACCAACACCATCTTTAGCGAGTGTTCTAGGTATTTTGCGGTCATAGTAATTGAATGTTCTATATCGTGTTTTTCGAGGTCTATCTACAGTCTAGCCGCAGTTCGGAGCGCGTCAAACACGGTGTTTAAGCGGATTTCTTTTACGAATGAACAACCTATGTAATATTTTGTCCGGCAAAATCCAACGTTTTTTATTCTTGTTTTTGTGAATTATTATCAATCGACCATCACTGGTATGTAGGGATTCCCTTACCCTGTTTCCCCCCTCCTCCTAGATAAAATGTGGCACAAAACAAACGTGTTACTTTAGCTCAGGACTTACTTCTTCCTTACAAATCGCGTATCATGTTTTTCATTGGACTAGTCGATGCCACGTGGAAAAATCCACGGGTTCGTCCGTTCTTTTTATAATGCATTGCGTGCGTCTCGTTACTTGCGGTACCATTTTGCGTGACGGACAGACGTGTACGGATATTATTAAAGAAATATTTCTATTAACCCCTTTTGGTGGCGAGGTTACGATATTGTTCGATTAAAACGTTACAATTAATTCTTAAAATTCATTTGTTTCCGCATTGTAATGACATCACGTGACTCAATAGACCTGATGACGTCATTACGTTTAGTTTATTTTGCTAGTCGCTGCACATTTTAAGTAACTTGCTCTTCTTATCTTTTGCACTGTTTTACGTTTTTCCTGTAAAAATAGCAGAGTCGATGCGTTTTAAGGAAATTCTAAACCGTCAAGAAATAGACAACTTTTCGTGCGACGTGTTGTTTTGTCTTTGCGTTGTAAACAATAGACTTGCGCACTCATCCTTGTACGTAAAGAAATTTAAACAACGGACGACAGATGACAAATGAATCCATTTAAATAACAAAAAAATCGCTTAAACTTTTTTTTTAGAATAAAAAGGAGAATATATTAGTTATAAAATTAATTTTCGCGCCCTTTGGATCTTGTACTTGCAACAAAATCTGTACGAGTTTCGACAATCACCACTTTCGTATTCCGCAAAGTTTTGTAAACTTTTGTAAACAAGTCTTCTTCAATAGCCGAGATTATACTTCCCTTTTGATTATTTAAGTCAAAAAGGGAAAAATCGTTCCCAATAATTTTTTTTAATAAACACGCTACAGAAAAACAGGATTCATTAAAAGAGTATAGAAATTTTTATTCTCGAAACTGCATGTTCCGTATTAATACTACAATCTGCAGCTGGCAACCGGTTATAAACACAAGCTCACAAATCAAGTTTTTTTTTAACGTAGATTTCTATCCAACAGCCTTGTTCCCAGGACTCCTACTTTTACCCCAAACTCCAGTATCAGTCTGCAATAAAAAAGACCTAAAAAAAAACTTGCTTTAGATAAGATTCTTTGTTTGTTTGCGGTAAATAAAATACGCCATGACTACACTGTCATAACAATTTCGAAACAATTATTCAGCCCGTGCAAAGTCTAGACATGCAATTGGAAGACAATCCTGATCATTAATATAAATAATTAATTCATGAAATGATTTCTGCTAGGTTATATTCTGTCGGCATAACGTCCCTGAATATTTTGTGTCAATACTTGCTCAATTTAAACACAAGTTTTTCCTGTTTATCTATCTTTTCGCAACGTTTTTTGCAGTTACGTTTGACATGATTAAAACACACTTGTATCAAAAGATAGTGTTGTTTTGTTTTAAATGGCTTTTTATGCATTACTCGGTGTCAAGGTTGCACGAAATAATGACGCGCGAGATTTGTATAAAGCTACGAATTCCCTTATTTACAGCAAACGGTTATCAAAACCATGCGTTAGTCCTTTATTGTTCTGAGTTCACATCGAGAAAAAATATGTCTGTGCGAGTGTATACAGTTAACGACCGTTATCTAAAATATTCTCTTCATTATCTTAAATACTCGCCGCGTTACCTCAAATACTCGCTTCATTATCTTAAATAGTCGCCGCGTTATACTCAAATACTGGCTTTATTATCTTAAATACTCGCCGCGTTATACTCAAATACTCGCTTCATTACCTCAAATACTCACCTAAATATCTCGAGCAATTCCTACGATTAATTTATACCATGTTAATTTAAAAATATTTTGTGCTGTTGTGCTGTTGTGCTGTTGTGCTGTTGTGTATTTGAAATAACGAGACTTAACTATATGTATGAAAGCACATGTTCTATTCCCTTTAATTTGGGGGAAATTTTACAAATACATTTTTCAGCAAATAGTTAATATTACTTAAATAACTGTTTATCTAATTTTTGGCAGTTGGATTTATGACTTAAATATTTTGCATAATGATTCGTAAAACGCAATGCCTACTACCTCATCCCCAGGACTTTATCTTTTACATGTAGTTCTCGTCGCTAAAAAAAAGAAAGAAAGGCGCTGGGAACGAGATTGTGATATCGGCCTATATTAGTTTAGCCGCAAGAAACAAATTGTTGCTGAGAATATTTCTTCACTTTCGTTCCCAGGGATTTTTGCCTCTTTGCTATGAGAAATTTTGCGGGGTCTTCTTTTTAAGTTAAAAATACACGAATCCCTAAGAACGAGGGTGAATGAGCGTTTCCTAACTAAATTAACTTATTATTAAAAGTGAATAGGTCCTGGATAAGAATTGCATCAAATGTGCAATATACCTTATCTCGATTTATGATTTACAAGTTTAAAAGCACATTCAAGAACATTTTTAAGTAACAATTACTGAAAAAATACTTGATCTTGTAATTAAATAATAAAAGTTATTTTAGGCTTTAGAACAATCTGTTTCCAGGACCTTTTGCGCTTAAAAAAAGGATCAACCCAGCCCTAGGAACGAAGTTGGATTCAAAGATTCTTTCAAAATCACGGTTTCTTATTATAGCGAGTACAAAAAACTTCGTCGTGGATTGTAGCGAAATTTTCTTTCCTGATCGTAGCGTATAGATTATGATATGCATATTTCTTCACACCTGGGATAATGCCTATTTATTATCTCTAAAAGCTTCAAAGCACTATGGATTTTATTGCGTGAATGTAATTATTATTGTATGTCGGAATTGTTGATAGGCCTACATGGCATATTCCATCTCTACCTGGCACAGCAGTTTGACTTTACCGAAATCTTCTTCAGTTTTGTTGCAGGGCTTGATTATAAATCAAAACATAAAGAATTGGTTTCGATTGCTCTGAAAGTTTTTCCCAATGTCTGAAAGATTTTTTGTAGGTATTAATAAAAACACTTTAAAAATCATGCAAACGAAGTTGGTCTTTTTCTTATCTAAGTTACGCCACATGGCATTTTTCGATATTGTCACCAGGGCTCCTTTTATCGCTCTTTGATTTGATATTGTAGTGATAAGTAGGAACAAAGTTGTGCATAAAGAGGCCGACAAGCGAAATTATTACTAAGCCGTGCGTTATAGCACAATTTTATCATTCCGATGGGTTTTATAAAAGTTAAAGCCTGAGTGACCATTAAACTTCATGCGAAAAAAAATCTCTGTGTTGATTCAGAAAACAATCTTCTTAAAACAGATTTGTAATTCAATTAAAAACATAATGGCGTACGAAAGCTCGGTGGAATGTGATTAAAACACCTGGTTTCTACTAGGAAATTAGCTTTTACATATCTGGTCAAATTTGAATCCATCCCAAAATAGCTGCAAGGGTCATCTTGGTTGATTCGTCAAACATTACCATGAAAATTTTTTTTGGTTTTCCAAAACATGCCTCCTTTTTTTGCACAATGAGTCCTGATAGCGCTCATTATTATTCGTGTACTGCCTAGGAACATACGCTTGCCACACTGTCAGTGGCGTAAAAGTTTCCGTGGTAACTTCGGCTCGAAACATTGAGGTTAAACTTCTCGTACAAAGAGACCTGGTTTCTTCCTCCTGTATATATGTAACAGACTTGTAGCTTACTTTACATCCTCACATGTTCTTACCAGCACCTTCAGATCAGAATTCGTTGTTTGCCCTGCTCATGTATGTGCTCTACTGAAAAATGGAGTCAAATTCAAAAAAAAATTAAAGAAAGGAGTTAAAATATTCAAGCATGACCGTGGGTTGCCAAGTATTGAAAGAGATCAGAGAAAGTAGTTGCGGTTTCTAAAGTCTTTTTCTTGACTCGATTAAATTGCATGACAGTTTACTTAATTTATTATGTTACACGAATGATCGAGGCTTACTACTCGTCAGAATTAATCTCACCTTGTGTCCCGTAGTTCCTCATTGGAATCGTTGAAAATGCTGTTTATTTAATGTGTTTTAATTTTTTTTCACATTTAAACTTTCAGAGGAGTTTTCAAGAACCACAATGGTTACTAAAGATTTTACCTTATCAGTGGAGAATGCAGGGATTATTCGACTATATCTTCCTCATCTTAAGTCCTTGTTTGGGGATGTGCATATAAATTTTGAGGGAACAGATACGAGTTCCCGAACGAAAATTGAGTGGGTTTGTTTAACTGGCCCAACTGGGGAAACTTGCAATAAAGTTAAGGTATGTGCTAGTATGTTATTTCATGTTTGGGATACCTAATTTTCTGTTTAATTTATGTTAGAAAGAGGAAAATTAAAATACAGTTTCTTGTCCCAGCTATACCTAGCTAGCTAGCTAGCTACACATATTTGATAACGTGTCGATGATGATGTGCATATTTTTACATGGCTAGCCTCACAAATATCGAGGGATATACCCTGTCTATTATTTCCAGGAGGGACCATGGCTTAGATGGAGAGTCCTAGAGTATTTAATGCTCATTTTGAGCTACGCAGACCCAATTAGGGCCCGCGCTCTACTAGACAACTCCCGGCAACATCCAACGGCCCACACAGTGTGCCATCTTCCCAATTTCCCTCACATGGCTTGGGTTAACTTGGGGCTATGGTAACATTCACTCGCCCATGTTGAATCGCCGTCAAGAGGAATCGAACCCCGGTCTCCCGCACAGAGTACGAGAGCTATAACCACTAATCTACGGCGCCACAATAACCACTAATCTACGGCGCCACAAATTTCGCAAATTTCCTTACTTATATGGCCATATTGTCTTGGCAATTGGAAAATGTGGGTTGTACTATGACCACAAATTTTGGAAGTGTTTAATTTCTATTTGCTCTCTCAAATATGTAGTCGTATTATGTATATATATATACAATATCTAATTTGTAAAATATCTAATTTGTGAAATATCAAGTTTGTGATGTAAATATATACACTTTTTTACAAAGCAAAAAGTTAGGCCAAAAATTCTTTGCAATGGACTGAAAGTTACATGCAAGTTCGCATGTAATTTTTCGGCCATGGTAAAGAAATCAGAATACATTAAATAGGTAGAAAAAAGTATATATATAATTGTATCTGAAGTTGAAAATAAACTCTGTAAATATAAAAAGATAAATGTTTTTTGTTCAGAAAAGAATGTGTACAACGAAATAGCCTTCTTATTAAATAATTATCACATATTTTTTTAATGTATATTTGAAAACTATTTGACACATTCAGTGATTTGTGATTTCCACCACTTGCTAATAGCATAATTTATAAAACTGCTTCATTATCTAGTACAAACATGAAGTTGCAGTTGCGTGCAATGAAAAAACTTTGTTTTGTTGTAACGTTTGTTTATATTTACCAAATATTTGAAATTTATTTTTTTCTGTTCTTTGTTTAGAACTACATCACTTCTTTGACCAATCCCAGTAACAAGGTGATTATTAAAATTCCTGCATGGCTACAGTCAGAATTCATTCGCAATGATTCAAGTTTACTAAAAGAGCTGGAAAGGGAAAGTGGTGCAGTTATTGAAGTGGATGATGAGTCTGGTCAGTTAAACATACAGGGTGTAGATGAATTAACAGTCGTAGTTGCAAAATCACTTGTTGACGAAAAATTAGAAGAGGGGCAAAAGTCAACAAAAAACAATGATCCTACGAAACGAAAAAACGAATTAGATGCATCTATCACAGAAGTATGCGAAGGTGTCAAGCAATTTGCCCTGAAACTAGGATACGATGATAATGATATTATGTTAGCAGCAAATAAGTGCAGTACCAAAGGTGATCATGTTAACGAGAATACTCTTTTACAGGAGCTAGTCAAAAATAGTCCACAAAAATTGAAAGATAATTTAAATCAGAAAGATGACAAATATTTTCCTGTGGTTACCAGCACTGTCGGTGAAGTGACATCAGCACAAACAACCCGTGTTTCAGCTGTGGTCAATGATGATATGCGGGATATCGTAATTGATGGGAGCAATGTGGCTATGTGGTATGTGTAAATTTCTTACAATCTTGGGTGTAAAATTTTTAAATTCATTTTTTCGTGAATTTAGTCTGATGTTGTTTTTAGACAATGGCTAAAATAACGATTGAAAATTTAATTTTTGTGTGTGAAAAAATATTGTATTTAATTTACTATCTTGCCTAATAATCTGCAGGTTGTAAAAATGATAATGACATTTTCAAGGCACCAATTTTATTTCTCAAGACTTTTTGTTTTTAGTCATGGACATAAGGAAACATTTTCTTGCAGTGGCATCGACATTGTAGTAGAATGGTTCCGGCAACGTGGCCATAAAAAGATTGTTGTGTTCGTACCACAATGGCGTCAAGAAGCATCGACAACGGAAAGTCCAATCACAAATCAAGATATATTGAATCGTTTAGATAAGGAGAGAGTCTTAGTTTTTACTCCATCACGTCGTATAAATGGTCGTCGTGTTGTTTGTTATGACGACCGTTACATTGTAAAACACGCATTTGACACTGACAGTGTTGTTGTGTCAAATGATAACTTCCGCGATTTGTGCAAAGAATCATCTGACTGGAAATCATTTATTGAGCAGCGCCTATTGATGTACTCTTTCGTGAACGACACATTTATGCCACCAGATGATCCATTGGGTAGGTGTGGGCCTACTCTAGATGAATTTTTACGGAAAGGCACAAAAAGTAGACCTTGTCCCTATAAAAACAAATGTACTTATGGTAGTAAGTGTCGCTTTTACCATCCGGAGAAAGAAGCAAGTAGTAGACATGGACGTGCTGCTCCCTCACCTTCAAATAACTTTCATTTATCTCCTAGTCAAACGAAATATGTTCCTCCAAGTGCAATGTCATGTGCCGCAGAATACAAAGCCTACGATAGAACTTTCAGTAATTTTCAGCAGGATGTTATAGCTCGAGGTGGCATATCCATGTCGGAAATGGGTGAAAAGGGAACAGATGCATACCCTGCCAGACAGGACTGGAACACTTTAGACAGAAATAGTCAAGGAGCTTCATCTTATAACCAACATTATTATCAACCAAACTCAAGTGGGTACCAGTCCCAGCATCACCCGAGCATGCCAGGTTATTATGTAACTTCCCGGCCTTCCTATTCCTTGCCACCCCAGTATCCGTATTCAACTCCAGAAAGTTCATTTTCTCACCAAAGTAACGTTTATGCACCGCATCAGCAAAACAATCTTGTAATGCGACCAAATCAATCAAATTGTCAGCAGTATCCAACACCAAGGTCTTATAATCAACATTTAAATGTGATGCCTGGTTATGTTGATCCGAGAATGCTTAACCATTATTACAGGGCACCGACCAACATCCCTGTAATGCATCCTGTTGTAATGCCGATTGGTAAGTAGCAATAAGTTTCTTGTCATAAGTTTGAGAGACGACAGTTAAGGAAATAAATTGCCACAATGTGCCATGTGTAGAATTTTTAGAATATTGCTCAAGGCGCTGTTTGTATGTTGTTAATTTTGTTTAAGCATTGAATATTTATTAATATTGTTCCGTTTGTTAAAATTTGCTTTTTGCATTGGCCTGAGTAAATATAACACAACAGAAGGGACATTGATTGACTGATTAACGGGTCACCTCGTCAACTTCATGTGTTTGCAATCTCTTGCGTTGACAAGATTTAATAGCATTTAAGTTGTAGAAACATTGTTGTTCTGAGTGTTATACGATTGTTTTTATGTTTTGGTAGCCTTCAGCTATTGATTGTATTGGCGTTTTTATTCTAGAAACCACGTTAGTCCATGAAACAGTTGGCAATCGCGAGTATTTGCTTAGATCTGAGCAATACCCCTCCAAAGAAGACGTTCGGTTTAGTAGACTTACAGAAATGTTTCCAGGAAGAGCGCATGTGATATCGAAAGTACTGGCAGACCATCCTAACGAATCGAACCTTAATGTTTTAGCTTCTTTTATTTTATAATAAAAATTATATATAATAATAATATGGGATGCGCTGTTGCAGATAAGTGTTCTTCACGTATCAGCGTACAATTCTTTTTGTATATTTTTTTTATATGGGAGAATGTCTGTTTTAATAAATCTTCTGTATCGTGTACGATTATTGCGTGTCCTTTTTTTTTACTATATATCATATTTTATATAAAAATGAGAGAAATTATAAAATTTTAACTAGTATAAATTTTAATCCCTAAACAGGAACAGACTTAGACGGAATTCTATTTTACGATTAATCCGGATAATCCATAATTTCTAACGCCATTGCCAGCTATAGAATTTTAATTTAACCTTCTGACGCAAGGCACGAAATGTAATTGCGCGTCTAATGTGATCAACAAAGGTCTCAATGATAGGGAGAATTAGTAACCTTGGCATGGAAATTGGTCAACTACTTAAAATTAAGCAAATAAGCTTGACTGAAGTAAACAGAAATTCAGGGAGCACTGCAATCAATTTTCTATAGCGGACACCAAGAAGAAATTTATAATAAAAATAGTATATGTGTGTGGTATTTCTTTTCTTTGGTAAGGGTTCTGTAACAGTCTGGCTTGGCTTCGCGTCTTTTTTTTTTTATAAGAAACCTTAGTGGACGAATTCGTCATCGTGTGTTTATTTACATGATTTGAAATCTTCAATTTTAATGTTAGGTAAATATAAAATTTCAATGCGAATATCAAATGCTTTATGTAGCTATTTTTTTACAATCTTTTTAACCAATATTTGGGCTCATTGAAAAACTTAGGCTCAATTTCTGCAAAAGTATTAAGATGCTAATGACAGAAGTCTTTGTTTAGGTTTTCAAGAAAAAACAACGCGTACTCTAAGCAGGAATTTAGAATGCCTTTGTTTATAGCAAATTTCCGTTGTTAAAGTATAACCACTTTTCACATGCTTGACTAAGTACGAAATCATCAAGTGATTACAATCAAGTTGCATCATCTTTGTCAAAGTGGTTGCTATTGTACCTAGAGCTATATTAGGACTGGTATTCTATTCTCCGACTTGGTGGTTCTATTATGGAACCGCTTATGTGACGCATATATAATTTAAACCTTATAGTATATTAAGTATATATAGATGTATGATATATGAAGCTTTTACGAGACGACATGTTTGAAGCAAACGCAGAAACTTCTTATATACCACACTATATTATACAGCTTGCTGTCTGGCTGTGAGCAAAAAAAAATGGAGCTGCGAGTAGCACGGGTGAATTCCGCTGAATTTTTCAACACGCTCACGACTTTTTTAAAAGGAAAAATGAGGAAATAACGTCTCTCTGTTTATGTCATCATATTGTAACGTGTGTTGCGTGTTTCCTCTGTCTGTTTTTGCCAAAATAGTGGTTCCTGTTAGCAATCTGAATATGAAGGTGTACTTTATATTTTGCGTATGTATTTATATGTATATGAAAATATCGCTGTTTAAATTGTATTTTATTGTTTCTCTTGTCGTTTTTGCTATCCCGCTGTTCATTTTTCAAATAATTACAAACTGGAGTCTTATACAATTAAAAAAAACACTAATAGTAAATATTAAACGCTGCATATGGAAGGAGAGATATTAAGTTAACATTACATCGCTGTTGCCATTGAAGCAGTGATTTCACTCATTCTGGAGTTATTGCTGGGTAATTTGACACCTACACATACCAGCGCTTTCTAAACAATATTTTTTGACAAAAAAAGTTTTTAAAGGCCTCAGGTATAAACGGTAGCAACGAAACGCGTGCTGTATTTGTCATTTGCTGCCAAAGGGATGGTGCGCAATGTGCCGAAAAAGCGTAAAGAACGTAAACATTAAGTCAAAAAAGCGTAAAGAACGTAAACATTAAGTCGAAAAAGCGTAAAGAACGTAAACATTAAGTCGAAAAAGCGTAAAGAACGTAAACATTAAGTCGAAAAAGCGTAAAGAACGTAAACATTAAGTCAAAAAAGCGTAAAGAACGTAAACATTAAGTCAAAATGATATAAACAAGTAAACAACAAGAACAACAAACTCGTCACCACGCCACCATGTCACCACGAGCACGAAATACAACCTTGATCACGGCTTTCGAATTTTGCTGGCCCGTAAACAAGACAGTAAATTAATTTTGCACGAATCCAAAATGGCCGTTCAAAAAAGTTAAAACTACATTCTTGTACATCAACTGCAATAGGAGTCAGCCAACCTCGATTTCAGACCTTTTCGCTTTTCCATTGATAGTGCCATTAAAAGAAAAGGCGACCAAGGGACGAGATTGAAGCTAATCCTTCATGAAACATCCGCATTAAAGAGACATGAAGCCTAACATCTCAAAGCGGAACTATGGTACCCTAGTTAAAATATTCTTGGCTGGACTTCAATTTACGTAAGCGGGAATCAAACATTTAAAAAAAGTTTGTTTGTTTTCAACAATGTTCGAATGACTTAGCTGGACATAATTGGCACAATATGTTTTTATTACTTAATTTGTTTACCTATACTTTCGCATTGCTATCAATGTTCATAATACCCTTAGTCTACACAGACACATTCTCAGAGTAAAAAGCAGCATTAGAATTACAAGACCACCCGATAATTCTGTGGCTGCTTCCTAGCTCGCTATAAAATAGCATATCAATGAGGGTTAGCAATTATACAAATAATTGCAAACATACAGTTGACTCTCGATTACTCGAACATCTCGTTAGGTCCAACAAATTTGTCGGTCTCTCGGAGGAATTTCGCTCCTCTATAAGTGGAACTTTTTCCTTTTCTCGTCAAGCTTTTTTAGTAGAATTCGAATTTGTTAACTAGATTTGAATATCCGAATGTTTTCAAATCGTTTGAATTTTCAAAACGTTGTCAAAGCAACCAAAACTAAACAAACAAAACAAGTCTTGTGTTCGTTGTTCTGCGAAATAGCGCCTGCAAAACAGAGATTAAACAACAAATCTAATTATTAAGATCTAATTATTAAGATCTAATTATTAAGATCTAATTTATAAGATCTAATTATTACGATCTAATTATTTAAATAGTACTGGCTTGTATATTATGTAAATATGACTTGATAATGGCCGTTTACGGCAAAACCGTTCTCAAAAAATAATAATAAAGTGACGAAAATGTTGTTACTTCTGTTTTAAACATACAATCTCACACATCAATACAATTATTAAGCAACTTTTGGCTTTAAATGCTCTTTTGGAAATGGAAAGCTTATTAGCCCGGGACAGAGCTTTGTAATTTTGCAGAAAAAAAGTAAAAGGCTTTCAAATTCACCTGTCTTTTTTCTAGATTTACCAAAATTTTCGAGTTACCGATAGTATTAAGAATGAACTCAGCCTGAATTTTACACAGGTTATCAGAACAAAATAATATTATTTTTAAACTTTTTTACCCATTTTTACGCTAGTTAAACGTATGTTGAAATCTGTTTTTCTAATATAAGAATTTAAACATCATCTGTATGTTTCCAATCCTTAAAAATATCCGCAAATACAAATAAGAGAATTTGAAGCTGAAAAAGTATAAAAAATCGCCTTAAAAGCAAGATTTAGAGATGGCGGACGTTAAAGAAACTAAATTTTGTCGAGGAAAGAAAAATTGTCAGAATATTACTGACGTAAAGTCTATTAATCTGGTTTGCTTGATTGTTCAATATTGGCGAAAGGCCTCTAATTTAGAAAATGTTTTGAAAGTTTGTTACCATTAAAATTCATGAGCTCTAGCTAGCTATCTGGCTGTGTACTAGCTAGCTAATGTGACATCCTACTGAGACAGTTTTACTCAACCACATATTTATAAAGGACATGTTAAATGGCTATTATTTTCCAGGTGGGTGATTTTGTTAAGAACACGTTAGAAATTGTAGGAGAAGATCTGGGTACTCTGGTTGCACGCAAATTTTTCTAATATACACAACAAATTTACCTATTTTTAAAATCAAAACTAAGAAATTTATGGATTATTCTCGGATCCGGGTTAACATCCTTGACACTTTCTGATCATTTTCAACCAAAATGACCACCATATTCGAATTCAGCATCAAAAGTTATGGAATCTTGCATTTTTCAAGTTTATATATAAAGTAAACTGTTCCTATTAGTAGCAAAATATTTAATGTTTTATAATGAAATGACTAGCAGATTAATATTCAGAGATTTTGCAAGATCTTTTTTTGTAAAAGGGACAATATTTGATATCATTAAACGATATAAATAATGGGTTAAGTTAAAGCTGGTTTATTATATACGTGCAGGGTATTAATTTCAAAAATGCCATTTGTACTTGGCCACGATATGTGAAAATATGTCGGTGGAGCATAATTAATCACTGGCCTAAAATAAAAATAGGATCTTTTAATGTTAAATTTTCTCAGTATGGTACATTGGCCTGAAGAATTAATTTGTTCAAAAACCTTACTTGTTTGTTCATATTTGGTCCACATTTAGAAGTTTTGTTACAAAACCTGTATTGGCCTCATTTAAATTGCTCAAATTCTGAAACCTAGAAAGTATAGCTAATACAAAATTATTCTTTATATCTATCCTTAAGTATATAGGTAAATAGGAATAAAATTTGTGATATGAAGAATTTGTAAGAGCTTTCTTCATTTAAAAGGCAATGCCAAAAAAGTGCAATACCGTTTACAAAAAAGTCAGAAAATAGGCAGGCAAAAAAAATGCAGACCTTAGGTGAAGAAAGTCAAATTATGGTTAAAAACTTTTGTACTGTATATGTGTTCTAAATCTAAACTATATGCAAGTTATATATTTTTTTTAATTTCATTTTCAAAAGATGTCTCTACCTGAAAAAAAAAGTTTGGAATAGACTGACACATGGCTTACCGTCTGCATTTTTTTGCCTGCCGATTTGGTTTGGGAATTATAAACAACACACGTCACAATGAAAGTCAGCTGCAAAATTTTCAGCCAACAAAATGTTTCTTAGAAATGTGACAGATAATTTAGCTAATTTGCCCACATAATATTTAAAGAGAACACTGCCAGCTTGTCATCAAAATATTTATAAAAATAGACTCAAACATTGACTAAAAACATTGAGTTTTGTACCCAAGTAGGGTAATGACTTTAACAACATCGATATATATGGCTACTAGTTAGATGTTCACGTAATTTAGACGGTATACGCTCTAGAGCTAGCTAACTACATACACCAGCAGTTCTGCAGGGAAAGACAAACACCGCACATATATCAATTTAATTGTCGAGATAAATTCGCTTTATATCATGTTGAACTAAAAATGGTATCATTTTTAACCATATTTCTCAAACGAGCCTCTCTAAAGTCGATGCAAAATTTTAGCTGGTCTTTTTATTCACTCAACAAAATAAATCGGCCGCCATATTTGTTGTATTCTTGTTTTACATAAAGCTCCCGCGCAGGACAGAAATAATTTTTTTGCAGGGCAATAGCTTTCATAAATTATTTTTTGGGTATAATTATCATAATTTAGAAGAGATCATGTGCCCAGCCTGTTCCAGGGCCTTTTCGCCGCTATCAACTTAACAACAAGGCTGGGAACGAGGTTGATCTAAAGCCTCGACTAAAGCTTTGACATTTCAATAAAAAACAAGAAGCCCTGCGGCTTAAAGATTTCCACCGTTAGCAATAATCTGAAAAAGTACTGAACTTTGAAGAGGACTGAGTAACATGGGGGAACAAAATCATTGAATATTCTAAAATTTTAAAAATCAATTTTTGATTATTATTGTAACTGTAAATCATAGCTAACTTAACTTACATAAACTTAATTTCTCTATAAGAACCAACCTCGATCCTAGGGCCTGTAGCGTTTTTTGATATGAGAATGAAACGCGTACGAGGCCCTGGTACAACAGACTTAAAATTCGCCCAAAATTAAGCATGCAGAGAAAAGTAATGTATGCGTGACGTTTTCGATCAAAGATGGTGTTTTGTGGCGGAAGTTTGTGAGATTGTTTTACTTGATTTTTTGTAGGTAGCTAGAGCTACCTATAGCTACTGTATACGCCGTAAAATTTCAGAATGAATACAACCCTTAATGACTTTCTAGTCATTTTGTGGTGTATGATACATATAGAAATAATTACAGCACTTATAGATATTATAGGATAATTTACATCAGCTGCAAAAATAACAGATGAAAGGAGGAGAAAATTCAGGGATCTTCAGAGAGACGAAGTTTTCTTGACCTTAACAAGTCAAATGCTTAGAGTCAATAACACGAGGACAGGACGCCATTGGAGTGTTCCCAAAGGAATATGGAAATCTCTAATTTTTCAACTGTTAGCTAGCTAGCTAGCTACACCAGATGTCATCAGAGAAGCAAAGACGAACATTTTTGGATACACGAGTTCACAGTTTCAGTTAACCATTGTTTAAATAAATCTCTCTTTTGTTACAACGCTCTTATTAAGAATTTAAAAAAGGAAGTAAACTGTTATGAATTAAGAAGGCTAAGTGAAATAATTTTTTTGTCTAATATTTTTCATAAGAAAAGTTACAATTTCTTCACGTATGTTTTAAGTAGCATAACATAGTAACATAAGATAGATGTGCATATTTTACATGGCTAGCCTCACAAATATCGAGGGATTTACCCTGTCTATTATTTCCAGGAGGGGCCATGTCTTTGATGGAGAGTCCTAGAGTATTTAATGCTCATTTTGAGCTACGCAGACCCAATTACGGCCCGCGCTCTACTAGACAACTCCCGGCAACATCCAACGGCCCACACAGTGTGCCATCTTCCCAATTTCCCTCACATGGCGTGGGTTAACCCGGGGCTATGGTAACATACTAAATTTTCATGCCGTGAGACTAATTATTTCTTCAGAAAATGAGAAATATTCATAACGCCCATGGTAAAGCCTTATCAAATTCACTCTGTCTACCTCATTTTTTAAATACAGAAAATGAGCAACAACTTAAACTCTAAAGAGGTGTAGCTATTGTCATTGTAGTCACTTGTTTAAATGCAATTATTAAAGATCAGTAAATTTTCTTGAAGAAGTAGGAATGAGAATGACTTGCTACATTTCACATGATTTAAATTTTGAGGAGAGTGCTGTATATACAGATGTTGTTTGAGGATCTCTGTTTAACCAATAAAATATAAGATGTCTTGCCATAATTTGTGTTGGATGGTCATTTTGACTTCACATTTTGCCATCCAGAGGCAATTTTGAGTGAGAGAGAAAGGAATTTAACCAAAATAGAAATCAAAGAATGTCAAAGCTTGTGTTATTGATGAGGATTACTGACTCGACACCTGATTTGTAAAAAGTAAAATATTATTCATGCACATATATACAAGAATAATGTTAACTGTAAAATGCTATTTATATAATATATATATATATATATATAAATCAACCAAGACAAAAATATCTGTAAACAACCAGATAAAAAAAAATGTAATATAAAATAGATATAGCTACAACCCTGGAAAAAATATATTGGGAATTTCATTTTGAGCTCCCCCTTTCCCCCAAAGTCAATGTTGAAGATGGTATTTGCCTAGCTGATGCTTGCAGAAGTACTCCAGGAACCTTAGATGGGAACAACATTGACTTTGGGGAAAGGGGAACAGTTAAAAGGAGTTATCACATAAAAATTAAGGAAAGAAGTTTTATCACATTTTTCCCAAATACTTTTTCAGGGGTTGTAGCTCAAAGCTACACACTTGTCACACAGCTACTGAACAGGAAAAACAGTGACTTAAATGGAACATATTATACCTGAAATAAGAACCTTAACAATAATATCTGTCAATCCAAACAGAAAAAATGTATACCTATGCAGAAAAAGGAGAAAAGTTGGCAAGGAAGGCCTTGAAAATATCAAACCACAAACATTATATATTGTGGATTAAGGTTTTGTGGATAATTTACAACTTATAAAAAATGTATTAAACAAACACATACATAACAACCCCTAGCAATTGTGTCGATGAGGGCTGAAAGCATCAGCAAGATTATATTATGCTGGACATAAAATCAGCACTAGGTGTTTGAAACAAAATAACGTTAAGGAGCTTTAAGTGATGATATAACGCTCTTCACACTGCAATTTTTCCAAAAGCTTATTTGTGCATTCTGGCAGAAAATCTTGAATTGTCTTTTACATTTACGACAGATTATATCATTAATATTATCAGTTTGCGAAATTTCGATACCCACAACATCTTGTATTTTTTCGTAAGCTGTTTCTAGGTTCCAATACTTCTGAAAAGTTGTCTAAACCGTTTTAGGTTAGTTTCAGCAAACAGCCTACATTCAGCACATCCACCATAATTTATGTTGTGTGATATTTTCTTTCTTGTTGCCTAAAAACAAAAATATATATTTAGTTGTGATTTCTTGTATATATTTCTTTTTGTTTATACACTAGCTATACTTTATTTCCTAATTTATTTCCTAATTTATTTTTCAATACTCTAGCTAGTATTTTTGTCCCAAAAGTTTGTTAAAAGATGTCGTTAACACGCGTGGAATTTTAAGAAAAATTACTTGTCATTGTTGTAATTGTTTGTGCATCTTCAAACCAAAAGCATCTAGCCAGGTACTCAGCATACACACTACAGTTAAATTTCTACCAAGATTTTCTTTACTTTTTAGCATATGAGAAGTTTTTAAAAATATAAGTATTGTGTCACAATAAAAGGTGAGAAGTACCTGTTACTTTGATCGCACCATTCCATTTGAGTTGTCAGCTGCCTTTTTTCACCAGCAGTGAGAAAACAAAAGTAATGTTTTTGAACAGCTTCGATAAATTTGTAAACGATGGAAGGAAAGTCAAAAATAACGTGAATTAATAAATATTTTCTTCATAAACAAGTAACCATAAAAATCTTCGTAATGCTCATCGCCATATTTGTTGATGATAAAAAAATGCTGTGCTTGCAAAAAAACTTCTGCATTAATTATCTTTTTAACATAATTTCAAAAAGCCGTACGCGCAATCTCATTGGTTGAGTAAGTCTGTTGTACCAGGGCCTCGTACGCGTTTCATCCTCATATCAAAAAACGCTACAGGCCCTGGGATCGAGGTTGTATAAGAACAATTTTAAAAGAAAAATAATAAACCTAAAAATTGATGAACAATAAAAACAAAATAAAAAAAACGGCAAGGCTGAAAATTTATCGATTTTTTTTACATAATCAGTTACGAAAGGTTATTTTCAGACTACATATTCATATTTTTTCTTTTATAACACACTTGTCACGATTTTATAGCTATAATACATTATCTTTCACCAAAAATATTCAGCCTCAACAATTCCTATTAATTAAGAAAATTATGGAATTAGACACGAACATGGCTAAGAAATTAAAATCCGAAATAGAAAATGTTTTAATTGATGAACAAAAAAGTTCTAGCGCAGCGGCTAGTAATAAGTTGGGAGTTCTGGAAGACAGGAATAGGCGGAATAATTTAAGGGTCGATGGGATGGTGGAGAATGATGGAGAGACATGGAAACAGACTGAAGAAAAGGTACAGAACTTACTAAAATTACGACTAGATATTTCTAAAAATATTGTCATCGAACGAGCACATAGGATTGGAAGACGAGTAAAAGGAGACGACGAGCGATATAACAATCGATCTATCGTCTTTAAATTACTCAATTATAAGGATAAAGAGATAATTATAAGTAATGGAAATAAACTGAAGGATACAGGAATATTCTTCAACGAAGATTTCTATCAGAAAAAATCTGCGAACAGAAATGAAAAAGGCACGCGAAGAAGGAAAATTTGCAAGAATCATCTACGATAAGTTGATAGTTAAGGAATTTAAAAATATTAAAAACACTCTTTGAATCTATTTTTATATATTTATTTATTAATTATATTCGTATTTTGTTAAGATGGGTGACGATAACGAACCTAACTTAACATTTCGAATTTCACACCTCAATGAACACATTACTTTGAACGAAACTAATGATCCGGATTCTAATTACTTTTAGTCATAAGGCACTAGAAACTAACTTATTCTCAATTATTGAAACTAGTCAGTACCTCTCCAAACAACATGGGAATTTTTCTATTTTGAATGTCAACATCCGAAGCATGAGTAAAAACTTTGAAAGCTTTAAATTAATGTTACATAAAATTAATTATCACTTTTAGTGTTATTTGTTTTACTGAAACTTGGTGTCAAGGTTCAGAAAACGAAAAAAATTCTAATTTTCATCTAACGGAATATACATCAGTTCATCAACCACGTGCGGGAGAAAATCATGCCGGAGGTGGTGTATGTGTTTTCATCCATAATTCTTTAAACTTTAAATTACTTAAGGTGACGGTATACCTTTATTGTATCAAAAAATCGATTTTTTTTTATTAGTCATTTATAATAAAGAAACGACGATCTTTCCAATGGTGAAACTATTTATTTATTTTTTGAAAGGGAATATTGACTTTTATCCAAATAACTACTTTTGTTTCTGACCGGTCTTTCACACCTCAAATTGAAGAGTTAAGAGTAAATGTTTTTAACACTTATCATCCTCTTGAGTATAACTTTTAAAAATAAATTATATTTCCTTTCCGAAAAGAAATGACCACCTGAAAAAAAAACACATTCAGTTCTAAAAATGTATGCCATCCTGTTCTGTTTCTGCAAGTCACAGAAAAATGACTTAGAAAGTTCTATTTCTATGGTATTCTCAGTCACGTGTTTGCGAATAATAAAATTTAAAAGGACAACCTTCTGAGTATTCATCGCCTCGGAAGTGTGAAAGTATCACCATTATTATGAGTATGCTTGAAAGGTGTGATATTTTAAAAAATCTTTAAAACACTTTTTCGTAGTGTTTTTTTTTTTCGTATACCATCTATTACATTTCAAATCTCTTTTACAAAACTACAGAAGATCTACAAGGGAGAGTGCTACTGTGCTGAAGCCAACGTGTTTATCTAAAAGCGATTTTTTTTATTTTCAAAAAATCAACGATTCTCTAGATATTACATCTTAAAGACGAAAGTTTAAGTTAAAAAATGACTTTTTTAGAAAAAGTAAAATAAATCAAAAACGGGGACTTTGTGGAAAATAATTAAAAAATCGTTTTTACATACATCTATCACGATTCTAAAGAACATCGAATGAGAGTTGGAAACGAAGTAGTTTTGTAAATGAAGTCACTTTTTTGAAGGCAGGGTGTGTTTCAAAAATGTCTCTGTACTTTTCACGAGTTTAAAAGCTTAAAATTATTTTTATACCATTTGATAGGTGTTTAAAAATGCTTTTCGGTGATGTATGAATGAATAAACTTTGATTAACTATCGCTGAAAAAATCACGATTTAAAAAAACATGCTCAAAAGGTATACCGTCACCTTAATGATCTTAACGTCAACGATACTGATTGTGAGTCACTTAACATTGAAATAATAAATAAAACCACCACAAATATAATAGTCAGTACCATGTATAGGCAACCCGCTGCTAATTTTAAACAATTTAAAAAACATCTGCGATCATTTATCAATAGAACAAATAAAAAAAAAATAAAAAATTCATGAATAATTAATTAGTTCTGCTGAATACAGCTTTAGTCTACGTGCTTGAAAAATTGTACAGAAAGAAATGTACTTTCCTGTTTTTCTAAATTACTAGAACGAATTATGTATAACAGGCTCTATGCATATTTGACTGATAATAAAATGCTCTACAACAAACAATTTGGATTTCAAAAGAAACACTCAACAGATCACGCTTTACTTAATTTAGTCAACGATGTGACCGATGCTTTTTACTCTTGGAGTGTTTATTGACCTTTCTAAAGCCTTTGACACAGTTAATCATGAAATTCTTATTACAGAACTCGAACACTACGGTGTGAAAAATAATAATCTCCGTTGGCTTAAAGATTACTTGACAAACAGGAAACAATGCATACGTTACGGAACAAATACAACTGAACAAAGAACTGTCACTTGTGGGGTACCACAAGGCTCAATACTTGGGCCACTTCTACTTATACTATACATCACTGATATACATTGTGCGTCGAAACTTTTAAATTTTATATTATTCGCAGACGATACTAATATCTTTTACTTACTAGGGATATCCGCACTCTTTTTGAAACAGTTAACAGAGAATTAAAGCATTTAGAAGAATGGTTCAAAAGCAATAAACTTTATTAAAAGGCAATCATCCATGAATTTTTTAGGTATTTTGTTGGATGAAAATCTAACATGGAAACAACATATCCAAACTGTTGAAAGTAAAATTTCTAAAAATATCGGTTTAATTTTTTAAGCTAAACCCTTTTTAAATTTTACCTCTTTAAAAAGCTTATATTTTTCCTTTGTACATAGTTATATAACGTATTGAAACATTTTTTGGGCAAGCACAAACCAGTCTAAATTGAACAAACTTCACAATAAACAGAAACATGCTTGTCGCATAGTGCTCGGTGCAAATAGATACACACCCTCTGACCCTTTAAGAAACTCGGAGTTTTAAATATCTACAAACTTAACATCCATCAAGTATTAGTTTTTATGTTTAAGATAAAATCCGCTTCATGCCCGTTAGCATTTGCTGACAAATTTCCCTTATTCAACATAAGTATGACACAAGGTACTCGAAAGATAACTTTGTTATACCAAAAACTACTCTGAAAGTGAGTAGATATTCCATAAAAAATAGACGACCACTATTGTGGAACAGAATTTTAGACAATAATTTTAGAATGAATATTAGTTTAGAACAATTTAAAAAGGTATCAAAGAGTCTCATGCTCAAAACTGACAATGATTTAACTCAATTTTTTTAATCGTTTTATCCTAGTTTAATTTAATATTTTTAAGTTTTTAACACATTATAAGCTGTAAATAGCTCAACCAACGGGCTTGATGATAAGACGGTCCACGTCTTCTACTTGCTCCGGCCAAGTATATATATAATTTTAGTAACTGATTATTTGTATCCTTTTTTAACGGCGAAATATATCTTATTTGTCTATCTTCCACTTTAAAATAAAATTCATGAATAATTAATTAGTTCTGCTGAATATAGATTGTACAGAAGAAAATGACGTAATTATTAAAGGGAAAGGTAATAACATCAAAGATGGCGCATTATAAGACGATCTTCATTATGCTACACTGCACGAGCTTTAACTTTCGATAGCATATAAACTTTAAAATAAAGTATTGTTCATTGGATAATAAAACAATTTGTTGCATTGTTAGGATTCTTATTGGCTTAAAACCTATTTTAGCCTCGTTCTCAGAAAAAAATCTGTCAAAACGAGGATTTAGGCGGTAGCCTGGATAAATTTCGGGCGTCCAGCCTAGCTGCGCTGTCTCTATCTCTCTCTCTATCTCTCTATCTATCTCCTCAGGCGATTTTAAAGATTCCGCCTTCGCTGGCGGAAATCAAAAACTAAAAAAAAAACGTGTGAGCACCCACGTATCAATATTGCTGCCTTGGTGTTCAATTAGTATATGTAATCGCAAGTTTACGAGTGCAATTAGGAAATAATCGAACTAGTATTTTTTTTTGCTTTTAATTTTCCGAGTCCGTTAGGACGAGGATAAATTTAAAAAGCAAAAGAATTACGAGTTCGATTATTTCCAATTGCACGAGTAAACGTTCGATTACCAGCTAATCACACAATGAACTATTTTTGTAAGAGTTGCACAGGATGTCTATTTCAGTTTTTATTTCTCTTGTTCAGATTTAATGAGCCTTATTGTTTTATGACCTTCTTATTACCTTATTGTTTTATGGGCTTTTTTATTATTAATCATAATCATGTTTTATGACCTTCTTATTACCTTATTGTTTTATGGGCTTTTTTATTATTAATCATAATCATGATTAACAATAACAGGATTGTGGTATTCTGAAGAGACATAGACATCCGACAAGCTCACATAGACATCCGACATGCTCCGCCGTTGTTCGGTAGAATAGCGCGTAAGCGTGCGACCTAGTTAGTTTAGAAAAGATGGCGTCTTACAGTACACACGTATTTTGATTTTCCCAAAATTTCCATGCTTAATTAGGGATATTACAACTGGCGCTGCGAGTATCAAAGATACCTACGTTAATTATACAGTTTTTATTCAAGTGTTTACAAGTGTTCAAGTGTTTAAAATGGCGAAAATATTAAGAATTTCTGCACCCACGTGTTTCAATGCGAAAGGTGATCCACACAGCCTTGGTTCTCAATGGACAAAGTGGGTATACGGTTTCAAGACATACATTGCTGCTGCAGGCGTAACAGATGATAATCAAAAGAGAGCATTACTACTACATTGCTTGGGGGAAAGTGTGCAAGAAGTTTCCGACACCCTTCCAAACACTGGGGAAAGTTTTGATGAGGCACTTGTTGCACTTGATGCATATTTTAAACCCAAGCAAAACAAACATTTCGAAAGACACGTAACTGCATCAGAGTCATTCTCCAGCTCAGATGATGAATACTGCTTTGCTATCCAGAAACGTGACCAGAAACCATTAATACCTATCACAATAGGCCAGATTATTGTTAAATTCTTGATCGACAGTGGCAGTACCGTAACCATAGTCAGTGAATCGCAACTGAAAACCATACAACCACCAGCTCCACTTAGACCATATACAAAGAAAGTGTTCTGCTATAATTCTCCTGAGCCATTAGATGTGAAAGGCTGTTTCGACATCACCCTCAAGTCCCGGCAATACTCCAACCGTACCACTGTGTTGGTGATGGAAACCCAAGACGTTCCTATCCTAAGCCGTGAAATGGCGATCGCCCTAAACCTACTGAGAATCAGCCCGCCGAAAGAAGAAACCCACGAGAAAATCAATGCTATCGGCGACGCAAGTGGTGCACGTCAGACACGTCTGCAAGGCCTCATTGACAAATACTCCGACAGATTCGAAGGACTAGGCCAACTGAAAGACGTAAAAGTCAAGATACAAATTGATGAAACCGTGACACCTGCTGCGCAACCACCTCGCAGGTTACCAATTTTTTAAGTTGATGAAGAGATCAAGAGATTGTTTCAACTGGGTGTCCTTGAAAAAGTGGCCACACCACCAGCACGGGTCAGTCCACTTAAAGTTGTCCGAAAGCCTTCTGGTGACTTACGCCTGTGTTCTGATATGCGCAAGGCGAATACAGCAATCATCAGGGAACCGTACCAGATCCCCACCCTTGAAGAATTTCGGCATGAATTCAACAACTGCAAGATATTCTGCCATCTAGACCTCAACCAAGGATACCACCAAGTTACATTAGATGAGGAATCCAGAGATCTCACTGCTTTTGCTGCTAGAGATGGCATATTACGCTATACACGGCTCATCTATGGAATCAGTGCCGCAACCGAAATCTACCAGCGCGAGATCGAGCGGGTGCTACAAGGAATGTACAGAGTGCGTAATGTGTCTGACGACATTATCATAGGTGCTGAAGATAAAGAGGAAATGTTCAACAGGCTTGAGGAAGTATTCAAGCGCCTCAGAGAACATAATCTCACCATCAACTTAAAGAAATGTAAGTTCTTCAGGAACGAACTCACGTATATGGGGCATGTCATATCTGCAAGTGGCTTGTCCCCCGACCCAGTCAAAGTAGAGACTATAAACTCCTTAAAGCAGCCAACAAATCCAAAGGAAGTACGCTCATTCCTTGGAATGGTCACAAACTGTGCTAGTTTCATACCAAATCTAGCTACCATTACAGAACCCCTTCGAGAATTGACCAAGAAAGATACCAAATGGAAATGGAAAACAGAGCATCAAATAGCATTCAGCACCCTCAAGCGTCTACTCATATCCGCCGACACACTAGCCCATTTCAATCCACACGCAGAAACCCACGTCATAGCTGATGCATCACCACCGGGACTAGGCGCACTCATATGTCAAAGGCAACCGGATGGAACATTGAGGCCGGTTAGTTACGCGAGTCGCTCACTTACACCAGTGGAGAAACGATATAGCCAAATCGAAAGAGAGTGTCTGGGAATCTACTTCGCAATCCATTGTTTCAAGATATATATCTACGGCATGAAGTTCACTGTCTCTACGGACCATAAACCGCTAGTGCCCTTCTTCTGCGTTAATGCTAAACCACCGCCCTGTATCGAAAGATAGATGATATACGTAACACTATTTTCATTTGACGTTCAATACTAACCAGGCGACGACAATGCATCGGATTTCCTATCACGTTCAAATCCATTACCCCATGACCATAAGGACGATGGCAGAGCCGAGTCCTACGTTTACGCTATGCTAGAAAGCACTCTACCAGTTGCAATCTCCAAGTCCGAATTTAAAATAGCTTCGAAAGAGGACAAACGACTTACTGAATTGAAAGATTGCATCATCACCGGTTCGTTCAAAGACAAATTCAAGCAAGCCGCTCCATGGAAACCACACCTGTCCATCAGAGAAGATGTCGTCATGTTCAAAGACCGAGTGGTCGTCCCTAAAAAGCTGCGTACCAGAGTTCTTCAGTTAGCACACGAGGGACACCAAGGTATTGTTCGCACAAAACAACGACTTCGCTCAAAAGTTTGGTGGCCAGGCATGTCCAAGGAAGCTGAGGAATTCGTTAACACATGCCATTCCTGTCAAGTCACTGAACCCCTGACACCCCATACACCATTGGAGATGACAACAATACCTCGAAAACCTTGGTTGATGCTCGGATGCGATTTATGCGGTCCATTCCCGAAAGGCGAAAATCTACTGGTATGCATCGACTATTACAGCAGATATCCTGAGGTGGAAATCCTACACAAAATTGATACACACGCCATTGCAAAGAAACTCAGGAAGATGTTTTGCCGCTACGGATCCCCAGAAGAAATGGTCACAGACAATGGGCTACAGTTCATAAGTGCAGGCTTCAAACGTCTGATGACTGAGTTCAATATCAAACACCGCAAAGCCGCTCCATGCCACCCACAAGCAAATGGTGAGGTGGAGCGTTTTAACCGGACCTCGTCCTCATCGCCGACAAAAAGAAGCATCGAAACAAGCTCACTAGCCGTTGGGAACACAACCCCGCTGAAGTCACGAAGGTCAAAGGGAACGCTATTGCCCTTCGCCGTGATGACAAGTCATTCATGCGAAATAGCATTCATGTCAAGCCATTTTGCAGTTCAGGCAAGAGAGTGCACACATCTGCGAAGTGGAAAACAATCAGCACCACTTCAGATGAATCAGATGTGGATTCAATTACGGCCGAAACACCAGATACTAACGAGGTCGAAGGTAGCACTGACGAAAACGAACCTGAACCATCCTTGCCAGAGAATTACCCTGCCGAGGTCGATAATACCGCTGACGAGTACGAGTACGATCCCGAGCCACCGACACAAGAGAACGAACGTGAGGATGCCGAGGAATCCGATGCCACCATACCGTATGATGACCCGGAAGAAGGGGGAGACGCGCTTAATACCGAAATCGCGGAACCACAAGCAGAGCAACCTCACCAGGCAGTCAAGAGCACACACAGGAAGAGAAGGCCTCCAGGATATCTGACTGACTACGTCCGTGGGGGAGAGATGTGGTATTCCGAAGAGACATAGACATCCGACATGCTCACATAGACATCCGACATGTTCCGCCGTTGTTCGGTAGAATAGCGCGTACGCGTGCGACCTAGTTAGTTTAGAAAATATGGCGTCTTACAGTACACACGTATTTTGATTTTCCCAAGATTTCCATGCTTAATTAGGGATATTACAAGGATGTTCCATTTAGGAAAAAATAAAAGACATAATGAGTTGAGTTCGAATTAAAAACATAATGAGTTGAGTTCGAATTTATAACATCATATATATCTATATTATAATGCCCGTATACGTCTGTCTGTCTGTCCGTCTGTCACGCAAAATGGCAGCTTAGCTGCGACGGGCGAACCCGTGGATTTTTCCACGGGCTAACGACTAGTTTTTTAAATTATCGGCGCTCCTTAAAGAGTGCAGTTAAGATTCTAGAGTGCAATTAAGAAATAATTGCACTCCGCAGAGTGCAATTACGATATAATTTGCACTGTAGAAGAAGCGCCAAAGAAAAAATAGGTCATCGTGTGATTAACACATAAAGTTCTAACTTTATGTGGGGAAATTATGAAAAATTAAAGTTTATGTTTTTTATTTTATGTTTTCACATGCGCTCTCACGAAAGCAAAACACATATTCGGTTTGCTTTCCTTCTGCATATTCTTTTGAAATAAGCTCTCACGCGCAGAGGATAACATTTTTGAAAAGAAGCTTTTGTCTGGAGTGATCAGAATGTTTGATAAAATTTTAAGGCCTGCAGAAAGTTTGACGACCTCCTACACAGGGTATTTTTTAAAATCTTAATCTTAACACGTCGAAGGCTGGGTTTATTCTTGGCTAGTTTTTTTTCCTCTTTTGACACACCATGTTCCAATTAGCTTTATGAACAATTTGGTTTGAGTTTTATCCCGCCCTCCTCAAATACAAAATTTACGAATATGCAAGTGACGCAACTGGATTGCGGGTTATTATTTTTTTATTAATATATAGATCGGTATTATATCAACATATTCTTTGCAGGAACGCGTAGTCTGAAATGTTTATGTGTGACTTCAAACCGACTGCGGTTTCTTGTTTTAATTAAAATGGCATCAATTGAACAAATAAATGAACTCATGGAGCAAAAGTTCAAGATTCAAGAACAGTCGCTGCTAAATATAAACACAGGCAACGCAAAAATTGTGACTGAGAAAATTGAGAAACTGACGGAACAAGTTAAAAGTTTTAACGACAGAATTAATCTACTGGAGAAAAAGCAAAAGGAATTTGAAATAACGATTGATGAATTTAAAACGAGTATTCAGTTTACGAAAGGGTTAATAGATGATAAAATGAAAGGCCTGGATAAAGAAGTAAATGGTTAAAAAGATTAAAGAAATGAACGAACAGCAACGACTAACACAAGAAAAAAGATACGGAAAAGAACAGACAGAATTAAAAGAAAAACTACGAACACTGGAAGACAGAAATCGACGAAACAATCTTCGTATTGGGGATTAAGGAGACAGAGGACGAGGAGGAAATAGAAGACAAGGTGCGGAAATTATTTACTAATCTACTGAACATCACAAAAGAAGTAGATATTGAACGAATTCATCGAATGGGACCATCACAAGATAACAACAGACCACGAACAATTATATTTAAATTATTAAGCTACAAAGACAAACTATTAATATTAAAAAATGCTGATAGATTAAAGGATAAGAACATCTACATTAACGATGATTTTTCGGATGCAACAAACTAAATTAGAAAGGACTTACGAGTACAAATGAAAAAGGACAGGGAAAATGGATTATACTCGCGAATTATTTATGATAGATTAATCACAAGAGAATTGAGAAAGAAAAACACAGGTGAACACTAACTCTCTATTTATTTTTATCATATGCTTTGAGTTTTTCTCGCAACTTGATTGGCTAATCTGCACGAAATATATGCTGTATTTTGTTTTTCAACCGAGAAACGAGTACAATTTTTACTTATACAGAGTGCAAAAAGCTTATATTCTTCCTTTGATTGGCTGATTTAGCGTGCAAAAAGCTTATATTTTTTCCTTGATTGGTTGAAAATTCGTAGGAAAAGCCTATTATGTTCTTAAAAACGAAAACTTGTCGGTGAATTTATTTTCACAAATATACATTTTATGATTCGAAAATTTTCTTTTGTTTCAACAGTCATTAAGTAGTCATTAATCATAGAGCACGCGCTCTCCATCAGGTATGAAAAAAAATTGAATTATATCAGTCAACTCGAAAGAATAATATAATAGCACGACGATGGAGTTCTGTGTTATTTGGCTTCACAATGATAATTTATTCTTTTAAAAATTCATAGTTTTTATTTCCACCCAAATTCTTTCAAGAGTGACATGAACATAATTTGTTATAATGATCTAAATCGCACGCGACTTCATAAATTCATAATAATAATTTATAAGTTCATAAATATAAATGAAATAAATTACCTTGCAGTGATTTTATTGGCCCCCATAACAATGCTTGTTAATATCGTGAACATAAGCAGCGTGCAACCGACTATGTGAAATTAACATGATATAAGACTATGGTTGCTCATCTGTAGCAATATTCAACGACTCATATATACAATTATATGATGACATATACGATGATTACATGATGACATATATGATGCGTAAATGATATATATGATGTGTGTATCATATATATGATGTGTGTGAATGATATATATATGATGTGTGTGCATGATATATGATGTGTGTGAATGATATATATGATGTGTGTATCATATATATGATGTGTGTGAATGATATATATATATGATGTGTGTGAATGATATATGATGTGTGTGAATGATATATATGATGTGTGTATCATATATATGATGTGTGTGAATGATATATATATGATGTGTGTGAATGATATATGATGTGCGTAAATGATATATATGATGCGTAAATGATATATATGATGTGTGTATCATATATATGATGTGCGTAAATGATATATATGATGCGTAAATGATATATATGATGTGTGTATCATATATATGATTGTGTGAATGATATATATGATGTGTGTGAATGATATATATGATGTGTGTATCATATATATGATGTGTGTGAATGATATATATGATGTGTGTGAATGATATATATGATGTGTGTGAATGATATATATATGATGTGTGTGAATGATATATATGATGTGTGTATCATATATATGATGTGTGTGAATGATATATATGATGTGTGTGAATGATATATATGAAGTGTGTATGATATATAGTATATAAAATATGTGATAAATAGTATATATAAAGGCTCATACAAGCTCATGTATATCAACAGTTCTAAGATTATATGTCATGTTCATTGTGATATATATCCACACAGTGGTTGCTTTCAAAATATGGTCAACGAAATAATGATATATGGTCAACGAAATTGTTGAGGCATGCAGGCGAATATGGTCTGTGTTTTTACGGCATTCCGACCAAAGTTAGTTAGAACACACACACACCACGCTTATTGTATTTTGGAACCTTCATTTTCGCGCGCTTTTGTCAAATTTTCGTCCGTCCTATCCTTTTTTAGTTTTGTAAACCAACTTTGAGCATTGGGTATATTGTCCTAAGATTTAGTGTTAATCATAAAAGTCGATGCTCGTTCACCGCGCACTCTGAACATATTTATTTGCCTGGGATGACCTTCCTAATTGTTACTGCTATCAATAAGGTACTGCTATCAATAAGGTACTGCTATCAATGAGGTACTGCTATCAATGAGGTACTGCTATCAATAAGGTACTGCTATCAATGAGGTACTGCTATCAATAAGGTACTGCTATCAATAAGGTACTGCTATCAATAAGGTACTGCTATCAATAAGGTACCGCTATCAATAAGGTACTGCTATCAATAAGGTACTGCTATCAATAAGGTACTGCTATCCATAAGGTACTGCTATCAATAAGGTTACTGCTATCAATAAGGTACTGCTATCAATAAGGTACTGCTATCAATAAGGTACTGCTATCAATAAGGTACTGCTATCAATAAGGTTACTGCGAAGGGGCTTCTAGCGCACTCGCATTTGAGCTACGGAATCCGTGCAAGTGCAGCAGCCACTGAGCCAGATAACTGCCTAATACATCAATCCGAATTTCCATGCTTAAAATATCGCAAATTCGTGAAGGCTATACGGATAAAATTTGATTGACCTATTAACTGCGTTCTTCAAACGTGCGAAAGGCAAATAATTCAAAAATGGTGGCGAAAAAGGACGAAATTATGAGACACTGCATGTTGTATGATGAGTATTGAACAAACAAAACTAGTACTGCATCACTAACAAAATACAACATAAGCAAATGTAAAAATGAACACAGAAGAAGCAGTTTTGTTGTGTAGAAGACAGTTCGACTTCAGGTTGAGACATATATAGATATCTGAATAAAAAAATGTTTCAAGGACTTGTTTTCTTTGATAAAAAATATGAAACAGAAACTGTCTGGATTGTTTGCGGGATCAGATTTACAGAACCATTTTTAAACAAAATAAAACATAACTAACAAAAATAATTGTTAACAAAGAAAATGTATGCTGCGATTGAGTAAAATTCGCGAGACATTCTTTTGGCGTATGAATACAGGATACGATACTTCTCACATGATCTCAGACAAAACGTATAATCACATTCTTATTGATTACTAGTATTCAAGTCATACAAAGAACCTTTTCTTAAAAAACGGGTCTGTTTAAGGAAGTGAGGTATAGAATGTTACTGTAGTTTTTTATAAGCATATGGAAATTTCAATGATTCTTATTTGAGGCTTGAAATATGCTTATAAAAAAATGTATCAAGATAAAGTGATAAAATAGGAAAATAAAAAAATAAAAAATCGTCAAATGCAGTTAAATTTTTTTTCGTCAACCATTACAGCTTCAAGTGCTGCATTAAAAGTGTCCTGATCCTGAAAATTTTCAGGCAATGTAATTGTATTAGCGCAAACGGTTGATAAGATCGATATTGAACTCTCAATGCACACACGTATCTTTCCAAGTCCAAAGCCAGGTAGCACCGGCGATCCAGTAATAAAAATTAAAATGTCGCCAAGTTTTCCACTATTTTCAATGAAATTCAGAAAGTAATTTTTCGTCTTTGTTCCTTCTTCCTTCAAATTGGAATCAAATTTCAACGTTTTAATAACGTCCCTGGAAACCAAATGGTCTTTTAAAACAAAGCCGTCACTCAACTGGTCAAGAGCCACCTTCCTCCGACCAATCACATCATGAATAACGAGGGCTTGTGTTACCAACATTTTGTTGTCATTCTATAGAAAAAATAAAAGTGAAATATGTGATTTCAGCCTGTCACTCACAATTAATCTTTTTAGATTAGGAGGCAAGAGGTAACCTATGTATCTTTTAAACTAAACAGGAAAATAGTTTATAAAAAAAGTTCTATGACGAGACATACATTTTTATTGAGAACTAGGTTTTTGTTTAGCATAAATCATAATTCATTCAACAGTCGTATACAATAGAAAATATTTACCGTTAATGTGTAGTTTAGTCCACATTCTTCAAGCACACTTATACACTCATCTTGATCAATCTCTCCTACATCGTCGGCTTGAAGCACCTACAAAAGTAAAAGGAATGAGGACAAAAAGTTCTATGGATCAAATCAATACATAATTCACTCTGAAACAACTCACTCGTGCTGCATTATGATACAAAAATATAAAATTGGGACAAGAATCAGTAGTTAAACCGGCAAGTAAAATTAATTACACAATGTAACCAACATCTTCAACAAGTGTAAACCAAATAGGTCAAAATTCAAAAATTCTCTTTGCAACAGTACTTCGGAAGTTACTAATGTGCAATTATTTCTCCAAAAAAACACATTTATACACAAAGTCGCAATTAATACCTTCAATATGAATGATTTTGCTCCTGCAGAACAATCATCTACAGATAGTTTTGATATTATCACATCAACGTCTCCAATTATCAAATATTTATACACACCGGTACTGAATATAGGAAGACCTGGCCCTCCTTGGAGTACACTGTGTACAATCATATACCCAATGTACTTCATTAATCCACATGCAATTGCTGGAACACTGTACACTGGTAACTTAAATTTATCACCCTGAAAGTACTTGGTTGATACTGCTAGTAGCAGATCTGTAAAAAACTGACGCATAACACCACCAGTATCTGCTGCTGGTTGTTCTCTGTATTGCACTCTGATTTTGCTACGGATGTTAAGGTCTGGATCTTTGTAATAACACAGAGCATCATTAAGGAGATCCTCATAATCAACTTTTAATTTTTCTTTTTCATTGCACATTTTCGCTGACAAATATTCTAATTGCTGAGAAAGGGTTGGCTCTTTCTCTGACAACATAATCACAGTTTCTTCAATTGAATTTTGATTTATCTTCAAAGAGTTCTGTAAATGTGATAATGATTTATCAGGAAACAATTCAGACAGTTTTTGGATCTTCTCTTGAGAACTAAACATTTTGGAACCAGATGCAAATGATCCATCATCAGAAATTGTTTTTTTTTCAATTTTTCTGATTTAGAATAATTACATACACATTTACTAGAAGAAGCTTTCATAGAAAGGTCCAATGCAGGAGTTTTACTTTCACAACTTGGCGTAGTTTCTTGACTAGCAATACAGTAGCATCTAATTCATCATCTCAAAGATTTGTATAGCCTGTAACTTCTTTGATTCTCATTTCCTGCACCCTCCTGTACACCGTCCACCTTGAAACAAGTAGCATAGCAGAAATTTGTTTCCGAGAATATCCTAACTCACGAAAATGAACAAGAGTGTCTTCACTTATGCAATATTTAGGTCTTCCAGGCCATGTAATAGTCTGGTCCCGACCACTTGAATACAATGCAAGATGTGGTGACACATTATAAGACCGTCTATCAAGTTCGTAATACACAAGCCTGAACTGTGCTATCAAAGTTGTGATGATTTCAGTTGTTACTAGATCGTTGAGAGTTATTAAACCAGTAATAGCAGTACAAACTTTTTCCTTTGAAAGTTCACAATCAATATTATTATCATTTTCAATGTTTTGTATCAGCAATGATAACTCATTTAAAAAACTGCACCAGTGATCTTTCTCTGTTCCATCCATTATTGAGTAATGAATATTTTAATCTAAAAATGATCATAACATTATTTTACATTACATCAAATTAACATGGGTTTCATTTATTGCTGTCTTCCCCGTTTTGGGGAGAAGAGGGCAATATCGTCGGTTCATTAAATTTTTTAAATAGCTGGGAAGAGGATAGCTAGCCCTGAGAATTGCTACTTACCTCTGAATTACTGACTGTAGTGGTGAAAAAGGGCTGGCGCAAGCCATAGAGAGGCAGCTTTCAGAAACAAAAGTTGTGAGTGAGGCTGAAGCTAGCTAAGCTCTTTTCTGACAGGAGGGAGGGAGAGATACCAGGTATTTTGCTCTCTAATAGAAACAATAACTCTAAATATAAGAGTGTACACAAAATTAGCTACAACAAACTAACTTTATTTTCCACCTAATTAGCCTAATTTTGTAAAATAATATGTATTTGACTTCTTATGTAGCTACAATTTTACTGACAGTTTTGCTGGCTTTGTTTTGACCGCTCGCACGTAGTATACCAATCAAAACGTCTGATTCTTTGAAAAACCAATCCAAGACTCTCGCGGGCTGGACATCCCAACGAAGAAACATGAGGACCAAACATGATGGCCATTTTAGTTTTTAAAGTGATGGTGGTCAGTGTTGTTTGTAGGTTTTTTTCACCTTTTTGTTTTCTATAAACTTTTTATTTGTGTGATATTTGTTTTTTGTATGTTCTAAAATGTTAAGATAAATATATTGTCACGTTTTTTAGTCACGTACAGATCTTAAACGCACCATTTTTAGGATTTTTGGCTAGGAACGAAGATTTTTAACGCTAGCTAGCTAGGGCTTTACTTATTACTATTCTGTATGGCATAAAAGTTTTTTATCCTAGCCGACATTTATTTTTATGTTGAGGCTGTAGCCATTTAGCTAGCTCCTATCTTCGGCTAAAAAGTGAAAGTATAAAAATGCAGTTTGGCTACAACAATAATATTCTTAAGGAATAATTCTTATGCTAAATGCAGTTAGCTAGGTAGCTACATCTTTTATTATTTTCCTGAAAACTTTTTCTGAAAATAAAATGGCTGAGCGATTGTTTTAACTGGACGGGTAACGACAGGCTGTTCCTTTTGTTTTTATTTATTTAAACCGAAGTTGCAATAAAGTTTTTCTGAAAAAGGGTATTACGCCTATAGGCCTGTTCAACTTTGTTTAACTGTGCTAAGCGCTTAGCCCAGTGTTAACAACAGACTGTTTTTTTGGTAAAGGCTGTTACGCCTATGCGCATGTACAACGTGGTTTACCTGTACTAAGGGGTCAACCCAATGTGACAATCAATTTTTAAACTTTCTCGGTAATCACACCCGTACGGATTTTTTGAAAAAGAGTCTGTGAGAAAGTTTTTTCCAAAGGCGTATTATTCCTATACGCCTGTGCAACACGGTTTAACTGTACTAAGCGCTTAGCCCAGTGTCACGATAAATGTTTTAATTTTCACAAAAACTTATTCCACAAAATGAAATAATATTGACTGATTGTTTTTGCTATGATGGAGTAACAACGGTTTGTAAACTGTGTTTTTATTTCAGCTATCATTGCGGGGAATATTTTTGAAAAATATGTTACAGTCGCAAGACTATAATGGTGTATGCGCTTCACCTAATTTACGACATACTGTATACCTGTAATAAAGCGCTCTGTGGCACAGTTTACGGCTCTTATTCAGCGTGTTCAGTGTTCAACGTCGGGTCACACCTTGACTTTGGCTTACCCCGGCGTTTCGACGTCGGGTTTCCCGGCTAGTCTAAATTATAATACCCGTATACGTCTGTCCATCTGTCTGTCACGCAAAATGGTAGCTTAGCTGCGCAAGTAGCGAGACGCACGCACGTATAAAAAAGACGGGCGAACCCGTGATTTTTTCCACGGGCCATCGACTAGTTTTATTAAATTCATAACTCACAGACAAAATACTGAATTTGATTCCCTTAGTCGTCTGGGGGTTTCTGATATGGTTTTACGTAAGGTGATTTTGACCTCGACCCTCCACCAACAACCAGTGGCTTGGCAGCAACAAAGGGGGATTGTAGCCATATTGAATTCCCGAAGAGACGTGTTTTGTGCATAATAACCTTATTGTTTCAAGTCCGTAAAAATAATTCGGTAAGAAAAGCAACTCACTGGCCTTGGAACTTACAACTCACAACTCACCCAACTTACGACTAGAAAATTTCCCATACCCGGTGGTACATGTCTCTTTATACACAATTCTGTTAATTATAAACTAAGAAGTAACTTGAGTAAAACCTGCTGGAATCTTCCAAGAATTTAAAAAACACTTAAGGGGCTGTTCATATGGGAAATATTTCCTCGGGAACCGGGTAAATGTTTCAGCATGATATCAAGTCTAGATCTTGGGTTGTTAACAAACTCTTAACAAAATTTAGTTGCGTTCATATGAGAAAAAACATTTACCCGCCTACCGAGATCTCGGATGCGCATGATCGAGATCTCTGTAAGCTACCGTGGCAGATTAGAACAACTCCTTCTTACTTCATCCGCCGCGGTTGCAATCAAGCGCCCGCCTGTTTCGAACAAGCGGCCGCGTATTAAAACTAGCGGCCGCTTATTCAAGTCTAGCGCCCGCCAGTTTGGGTCGAAATTAGCGGGCGCTTGTATTAACTGGCGGCCGCTACTTTGAAAGAGGCTGCCGCGTGCCTGAAATTCTTTTTTGGTCATCTTCCGGTCTGTTTAATATTTAGCCTGGTCCGTGAAATAATCCATTTGACCATAACACACCCATTTTGGACGTATCTTCACTATCGCGATGCATTCTTTACTGCATGAACGTGTCGCTTCTAATCAAAGCGACGAAGAACTGGTCAAGTATTATAGCAATCAAATAAATTTGACAGTTAATGAGATGTGCAGCATATTGAATTCTGTGCACAAGAGAGCTATTACAACTCGCCGGTACTTGCGTCAAAAGGTTGGGCTGAAAAAACGTTATTTCCTTTCTAACCAAACTGTGCACGACATTGTTTCGAACGAGCTGTTAACGTCGAACAGAAAAGTTGGTTATCGTCAAATGGCCGAATTAATCACTCTTAAGTATGGTACAGTTATACCGAATGAAAAGGTCCACGTTGTATTGAAATCCGTTGATTCGGAAGGTGTTGAGCAGGAAAGATCTAGAAACGTAATTAAACGAAGCAACTATCAAACTCAGGGCCCTAACGATGTGCATCACATAGACGGAAAGACAAATTCAAGAAATGGGGATTTTGTATACAGTCGGAAGTTATTATGGCTGAAAGTGGCAACTACTAACAATGATCCATTGGTTATTGGAAATTTCTATATCGAAATGGTCAAGGAACATAAAATTATTCCTAAATTAGTAAGAATGACAGGGGCAGTGAAAACACCTACATTGAAGATCTACAAGTGTTTTTCACTGGGCGTGACGATAGTTTTGAATACGCTACTTCCACTCGCAAAGAAAGGATTGAGGCATTCTGGTCACGGTTGAAAAAATTCAGGCTATCTTGGTGGATCACCTTTTTCGAAGATTTGGAGAGAAATGGGATGTTCAAGTCACATATGGAAACGCACGAGGAAATTTTGATCTTCGCTTTCTTACCAATTCTGCAACGCGAGTTCAATGAATTTGCACACACCTGGAACACACGCCATGTTCGACAATCATTATCAGCTCCTGGAGGAAAACCAGATTTACTTTATGCAATTCCTACTCAAATTGGGTACCATGACCAAGGCTTCGATGTTACTGATAGTGATATAGCCGTTGCAGAGAATGTCATGGGAATTCAGCACTGTCCTATTGCTAAGAATGTCGAAATTCACGATTGAGTGTTATTTACAAATAAAGAATTATAGAAGAGCTGTTGATGTCGAGACAGCACTCGACCTTTACGTACAACTACTTATCCTATTTGAAAACGATGGATTCGACGTATAATACTTTCATTTTGTAGAAGAAATAGACAAGTATAGTTGTATACAGTATTTTTACGGTATATATCTTCTTAAAAATCAATATTAGATATTCTATCACGCATATTTTTTTAAAAACAAATTTACAAGTCAAAGGGTGGAGCTTAAACGGCAGAGAGACTTCTCTCACAGTATCAAAGAATTATAAAAAGAACAAAAATCTAACAAAAGATACCCTTAAAATCAGGTGGAAAAGTGTCGAAAGGGACTTAATATAAAAAAAAGTTACCAAAATATAAAACTTCGACCAAATCAGTAACAAAAGAAAAAAATAGTTTCATAAAGTAAATACATTAAACACAACCAAAGCCTGCACCAAAAACAGTAGCTATTCTTAATTTCTCGGTCATGTTCTGAATATATAATGAAACATTTAAACCGCATGTAGAAACTTTGGGAAAATTTCTCTCTTCGAAATGAATGTCAATTTTTTTGTCGAATCCAGCTCTTTCTCGATAATTTTTTTTACCTTCACCACTTGTTTGTATTTGGTTAACAGGCATATTTGGAAATGTCTGTCTAAACGACAACAGATCACCATACAATAAACCCATTTCCAAAAGTTTATCTAAGACTTTGTTTGCAACGGTTGGTAAAAGATAATCCATAGAACGTGCACATGAAAATGAGTCAATCTATAAAAAAACACACCATCTGATAAAAATTTATTCCATAAAAACTGAATGTATACCAGCATAAATACCCAAATAAATTTAAAATATCAGTACCTTCGTGAACGAATTGACATCGTCGCTGGTTGCCATCTTGAAGGTCGAGATGTAAATAAACATGTGTGTTTTTGCCGCTATCCGATTGCCTATTGAAACAGGCGGCCGCTCATTTCAAGCAAGCGGCCGCCTATTTAAACAAGTGGCCGCGTTTTTAGAACAAGCGGCCACCGATTATACTTAGCGGCCGCCTGATTTCAAAAACTCGTGAAAGTGAATTATAAGAACTGATATTAGCATGCTACGACTTGTCATATTGAAATTGATTGAAGTGAAACTTAAATAAGTTTGACATAAACATAGATAAAAATTAAAAATAACCGTATGTTTGCACGAGCAAATTTTTTCATCAGCAATAATTCTTTTTTTCATATATTTCTGGCGTCAATCTACAATCGAGAACATAACCAATGTGGCATTAAAGCTAAGTTTTTCTATTATTGCTGTCAGCAAATCGATAAATGGTGACAGGATCATATTTTTGTGAAATTCTGTATTATTCTGTTACTATTTAAATCGATTTGACCAACTTTTTTTCTAAATCAGAGACAAGCGCGTCAGACTGATAACATGTTACTACCTCTCAACCGTGTTCTTTTCTATCCGATTTTTAATTAGATTCTGTCCCTTAGCAAGAAGTTCCTTACCTTCGACAACGTATTCTTTTCTCGTTCAACATTGTTTCGTTCTAACTTTGGCATGATCTTGTGCACAACCTAGTCCATTTCCTTCGAGTGTTTGAGCTGGACCTCATTGTGCTTAATTGTAGGCGCTTCTTTCTATTTCACTTTTTTTGAACTTCTTCTTCCACGGTGTCTTCTAAAGGGCGCTTTTGTGGTTGAGTTGTCAGTTGTTTTTTAAACTGTATGCTGGTTCAGCAACTTTAATCTAGGAAAATAATGAAATTTAAAAATGCGCGTTAATAAGATGCCCCTTAGTGTCACGTAAATATCCATGGCGTTAAAAAATTTACTACTTAATTTAAAACCTGCAATTAGAGTTTCAAAATATGTATTTACTTCCTCGAAGAAAATTTGAAAGACCAAGTAAGTCAATTTTATACGCATTTTAATTTAGTCAATAAAAAGTACAATTCTCTCCAAAAATATGGTCACCTTTATATATTTGCACATATGTCAAGGTATAAGGTTAAAGTTCCCGTCAATATTTTAAAGAAATACTTAATTTGAATGTTTTTGACTTACTTTAACCATACCTAGTTCTTTTCTGTAGTAAGTCAAAAAATAGCACCTCTATCACAGTTATCAAATTACTAAACCAATTTATATAGGCTATTTTTTGTCTGTGATGAAAATTTTAGGCTAAAATAACCAAATAATCAATTTTATGCACATTTTAAATTTTTTGGCCTTTTTTTAAAACATAAAAATGTCACACTATTTTTATATAAATGCTTATATAAAGGCTTATAACGTAGAAAGCATTTAGCAAACAACATTCACGTACAAACCAATCAAATTGATTAATAATGTTCTGCAGCTAACTCACGTGTTCTCAGAAAAGATGGTAACGTCTTCACAAATTCGTGATTTTAGTTTTTATCAACATAGCTTCAATCATTCTAAATGTATTTAGGTGGTTAATTTAAATCCTCCAGTCTTAAGAATGTTTGATACCAAAAAATCCCAGTGTAAATAAGGTTATAAGTCATACCTTTCACCAAACTGACAACAAATTTGTATATTGCAAGATGTCCGTTGCCATAAAAGTATTCACTTGGAAAAGCATTATTCAAAAACCATAACACACGCTTTTGGTTTCAAAACACTTTTTTAATAGTGCAAAAAGAAACTTTCATAGCAACACCGAGCATAGTTCGTATTATATGAACCATTATATATAACTCTATACCTGCCTGAGGTTCTGAAAAGACAAGGGTTGTGGGCTGCTAACAATAACTTTAATGATGTCGTCATGATATATTTTAGAACCTGAAAAACGACTAAAACTGCAGAAAACAAACTTTGCAATAGAAAAGTCGTTTGATGTGCAAAATCACTAGAAAGTGGCATAAACTATAACTTCTAAAATGTTGATACGGCTATCTAAATAAATAAATTTGTTGTGCCATTTTTTATGACACTACATGCGCACTCATAAGTCACCATGGCAACAGGTGGGATGTTATACCAACTTTTTAGCGATCATAATGTTAAATGGAAATGATGGAAGATCGATAAGTTTCAACACAACACAAAATATTTCCGAAAAACTTAAAAATAAGTTGAAGAAAGTTAAAATATTTATTAATTAAACTATTCGTACACTACGTACATCAATATCAGACTGCTATAGGAAATATAAAGGAAGTCCATACATTGAGTGTGTTTATTCGCGGATAAAAAGTTTCCTTTTTCTATTTTTAGGCCATCATAAAAACTAAAATGTCATCAAAAACAACCAAAATCAACGACGAGGAACTCAAGAATTGGCGTATCAAAAGACATCGTACATTTATTGCCTTTACTCTCCAAAATGCATGCGCCGGAATGGAATATACTTTGACATTTATGACTTTATGGCTGTACCTTGAAGACACGCTAAAGGCTTCTCATCTAAAACTATTCTATGGTCTAGTTTCAGCAGCTTATTCAGCGGCCCAGATCTCATCTTCAATAATAGTTGGTCACATTTTTGATAAGCACAGAAATGTATCCATGATGTTTTTGATTGGAAATTCTTTGATTGTGACTGGAAATATAGTTTATGCTATACCATACTCCCCCTGGAATCTACTTGTAGGTAGGCTAATTTCAGGGGTAGGAAGCTGTCATCGACCTATCATGACGAGTGAATTGACCAGATCATATCCAGCCGACGAGCTATCATCAAAATTTTCTACAATGGGAATGGCATTTGTGCTTGGATTCATTCTAGGTCCAGGAATAAATTTTGTGTTTTTAAAAGCAGATTTTTTCATTGGGCCGTTACACATTACCTATACAAATGCTCCTGCTTGTAGCTTGGCAATCATATTCCTATTAAGTCAAATGTTAGCGATATATTTAGTAAGTGACTTGTCGAAAGAGTTTGATTTGAAGGAGCACGAAACAGAGATTGCGCAATGCGCAGCTGGAACTGTTGCAGATGAAGAAAACGAACTTCTGCTTTCAAAGGATCCTGTGGTGAAAGACATAAATTCCATTCGTGTGCTTGTTCAACTCTTAAAGCAAACAGATACATTAATCATCCTTCTGTTCTCATTTCTCATCATGTACTGCATGGTTTCATTTGATCTATGGCAACCACTAGCAATAGTAAAACTGATGCGCTGGGGAATGTTTGAAATCAACTCTATCTTATTTGGGCATGGTATAGCTGCAGTCGCTGTGCTACTCCTGATATCATATCGACCGTTAAGTGATCGTTCAATTGTCTACGTGAGTTGGATTTGTTGTCTACTCATGATGTTGATTCTGATTATGTATGCTGTGCTATCAGTATACAACTCAAACCAAATCCTAAACATTGTGTCATGGACTTTTTACGCTTTACTCTTTGCAGTTGTTGTTATTTTCGATGAGGTATTTCTAATTGGTGCTATGGCAAAGATGACTAGCTCACGTGCGCAAGCGTTTACAGAGAGTATACGATTAGCATTTTCGCGTTCAGGAGCAATAATAGCGTTATTGACAGCTGCCATCTCCTTCACACAACTGGAGTACGTGTGCGTCTGTCTAGCTGTTTTGATGTATTTGGGATTCTTGGTGTTGGTGTGGAGACGAAAGTCGCTGCAAAATCCTGTTATTATAATTAGTTAGATTTTGAATATCATTCAATATTTTTTTTCCTTTCTATACTTTCAATTATGAAAACAAGGAGGCAAAAAAGTGACAAAAGTTTTTGATTGAAAATCATATAAATATTTTATGCAATCTTTGTAAGGCTTATTTTCACTTAAACAATTTTGATTGACTTATCAACGCCAACGGTCGCAAAAGTGAAAGTGCTCATACAACGTGGCACAAATTTAGTGTGTCTTCGATAAATATAGCGAAACATTTCTGAGCTAGATATCCTCTAAATCAGACACCTTTATAAAATAAAAAGTTTTATATTCCAGGACAAATGCAAAGGAGCTCTCAGAAACGTTTACTCCCTTATTTTCAAACATTTTAATTAGATTAGTAGTTATTTTTATTTTTATCCTTAAGCTATCACAAAATAAAGTCTAGAGTTGCGTACGGTATGCTTACTACGATAAATTTAGTATTCCCGAATATGTGAAAATATAACATAAACCTGTTATTACTTGTTATGCCGTATTTGAGCTGTAGCGTTCTGTTCTGTATTTTATGTATCTGACGTCATATTATATTGATAGAATGTAAATAGCTATTTACGTTTTACCAATAGGGAGTTTATTTTGATATACAACACTTGTATGGCCTCCCTTAAAAGGTTTTTTTAAGCGCTACTTTACTCACCTGTAAAAAACAATAACATAGGAGACATTTGGCTAAAAATTCAAGTCAATTTAATCGACTCAGAATGGTCAGCGGCGTAAGACTTGTTCTCAGGAAAGTGACTACGTCATAACAAAATTGCTGATAACAGCAGATTTTTATCCTCATAATTATTTACCCAGGATAGCCTCTTTAGTTCCTATTGGTATTCCTATAAACGAGGTTCCTGCGAAGGGGGTCCTAGTGCATTTAAAGCTCCCATTTGAGCTACAAAAGTCGTGCGAGCACAGCAATCGCTAAACTAGAAAACCGCCTAAGATATCAATCCTATTCTCATGCTGAGCGCTAAGCAGAAAGGATAGATTCACACTTTTATAGTCTCTGGTATGACTCAGCCGGGGTTTGAACCCAAGACCTCCCGCACTGGAAGCGAACGCTCTACCACAAGGCTACCAGTCGCTACCAGTTATACTATATTTCGTCCAAGTTTCTTCCACAATGCTTAAGCCATCCAAATGTTATTTAAAGTAGTCAAAACCACCCCTCCCAGGAAATTTGATACCATGAAAGCCCAATATATATTAATTGATATATGATAATTGATGTGCAACTTGGTTAATTGAATATAAAAAAATCAGAATAACTGAATGGCGTCATGTCTCGCCCACTTGACATAAATTAATTAAAAATCATTGTCTTTTCCAACGAAATTTACACATACTATTCGGTGGCCGGTGGAAAAATCGATGAGTTCACCCGTCTTTTTTATACCGCAGTGGGTGCGTCTCGCTACTTGCGGTCTCGCAACTTGCGGTACCATTTTGTGTATCAGACAGATGTATAGTGACTAGTCGGCGGTCGTTTTTATTTCCCGAACCGTTATTTCGTTATCTGTTATGAAATTTCTCTGCGGTAGTCATGGTCCATAGTATTAAAAACTACATGGTTTTCTTTTTATTATAGCCTAGTTTATCAAAAAATTTAGGCTGGCATTTGGCAAAATTTGAAGGACTTATTAAGTTCATAAGTACGTTTAGGCTAACATTTGTGTAGATGTTATGTCATGCCGCTTTGTCGAAAATACATATATATTTACAACAATAATTAGCGCATTTAAAAAAGAGGTTCCTTTTGTAAGTAGTCTTTAAAACCGTTAAATGGGCTACGAAACGATTCAATAAGCTCAATCCCCGCAATTTCCGAAAAATGACGTGTAATAAACGGACCACTGAAATGGTCAAGGCGAAAGAAATTATGCACACTTTAGAACCACATAGACGTCTATACAACCTGTTTATGAATAATCAATTTTTTATGACGATATTTAAGATGATTTAAGTTGCTGTTTTTTGTCCTCATTGCTCATAAACTTTTCCACCGCCATTAGCTCGACTTTCGTGTAAGTCACTAAAGTCGAAAACCAACAGCCGTTTCGTAGGTCCTTTAAGAACATATAAGAACAATTTCTGCAAAAAATAAACGAATACAGTTTCAGCTTAAATTTAGACATTCTTCTATAAAATGAAATGGCAGAATCCACCATGATATGTTCGAAATACCCCGGACCGAATAGGGTTAAAAAGGATTTTATCCTGCTACATATTTTGTTATTTTATGTACACTTCTCTCTCTCACTTTTTTGTCATAAAAGAACCAACATTATTTGGTTATTTTTTGTTTCTAGTTTAAATACCACCCGTCATAATTCAAGCAAGAAACGGCGGTCGGTTTGAAACCACACATATCGAAAAAATTTCAGCGCACGCTTTCCGGCCAAGAATAGAAGAATATGTCGATATGATATCGATCTAGATATCAATGAAGAAAATATTAGCTGCCAGGCGGGGATCTAAGGTTAGTCTGATAAGTCGCGTGACTGAATGTAAAATTTGACGAAAAATGTAAGCCAAGCGAATGATGTCGACGTTCCGGGGAAATAGACGATACGGGTATTGCAGACGGAGCGCATTAATAAAGCCGTTCAGATCTTAATTTTTTTCGGCGAAAAGCCATGGTTGACAGCCCTCTCCATTTCACCTACAGCGATGGTGCGTCATAGTTGTGAAGCCGCTGCCATATAGACTGAGAGAGTTACAAATTATAGCTTAAAGATTTTGACTGCTTTATCTTGACTTATCACGTACACAGTCAGTCAAAAAGCAAATAGCTATGGCCCGCAACCCTTCCCACCCAACAAGAAGTGGCCTGTAGCCGGCGTGGGAAGTTAAAGTTCCGTACAGCGTGGTTACTCATAACCTGTTAGGCTATAGTTTTAACTCCCATCCGTCAAGATCAGTCAAAGACTCACGCCTTTCGGCTTGGATGTTTTCCGTACTATCATAGCTACTGCAATCATGTTGGTGCGGGTGCTTGCTGATTTAATTTAGACAAAACTGTTTATAAAAGTAATTAAAACTTGGTATGTCAAAGAATGAAGAAAAACTAGTCGAGAATAAAGCCAAGTTCTAACATACATTTTGTTGAGGATTTTAAGAAAGCCCGGTGTACGAGTCGTCAAACTTTTAGCCAATCACTCCGAACAAAAAGCACATGGCTTTTGGATGTAATCTTGATCCTCTACGCGTGAAAGCTCATTTACATTAGTACCAAAGGTTTGCCTGTGACTGGAAATACCGAACCAGGTCAAAATTCGGCTTTCCAAGGAGGATGGTTCTTTCCTCCGAGAAAATGCGGAATACACGCTAGGTTAACCCATCCTTTTCAGAACAGACTACTTTTATCAAATTTAAGAATCAGAAAAATAATCCGAAATGATGAAACAAAATGATACGTAAAATACTACAATTTGGATTTTTGTGCTGGTGGTTGTGGTGCTTAACATCTATACAATGTTTTTGTAATTCTGGAATAAATTGTTTTCAGATTATGCAAACTGTTCAGAAAAAACTTCAAAATTTTTTTGTAGATATTTGTTAATTCATAGCTTACCTAAAAATTCAGCGAGAAAATCAAAGCTTCTAGCCAGCGTGGAAAGGTTCAACCCAGTATTTACTGGGATGTTGGTTAGTACTGCTGGCTAGATTACCTATATGCCCAAATTGGAAAATAATGTGAGAATAGCAAACAAAGCATCACACGAAAATATATTACCCATTTCCAATCTAATTCTAAGACGAAGAAGGCTATTTTTGCATTATGAGAGAAAATACGGAACATAATACTAGTATCTAGCTAATTAGAGAAATTTGCTGGCGGTGGTGCTTAACACTATTCCATATTATCTAATTCTACAGCCAGGGAAATAATCAGAGCGAAAAATGTATAGTACAATTCGACATCACTTATTAGAAACTTTCAGTGGCGGTGACGGCAATGCTCAACTTTTTGTAATTTTATCTAAGTCCAAAATCAGAAAAATAGTATTATGTTTTAAAGCAAAATTTTACCTAGAATACTGTTAATTTTGATTATTATAATTTTGTGCCGGTGGTTGCGGTGCTCAACATCAATGCAAGTTTTCCTAATTCTAGAATAAATTGTTTTCAGATGTTGAATTAAAATATCTCAATGAATTTCTGCTTTGCTATTTAGAAAATTTTAGTGGTGGTGGTGGTGCTTAACGTATGTGTTGATTTATTTAATTCTGAAATCAGAGAAATAATATCAAATTTTGAAACAAAAATTTACCTAGAATACTATTAATTTTGCGTATTATAATTTTGTGCTGGTGATTGCAGTACTTAACATTTATGCAAGTTTTCGTAATTCTCAATTAAATTGTTTTCAAATTATCAAACAAAATGTCTCAATGTACTACTATTTTGTCAATTAGAATATTTTGTGCTTAACTTTTTTCTCAAAGATTTTGTGTAGATATTTGTTAAATCATAACTTAATCAAAGATTCAGCGAGATAATCGAAGCTTCTAGCCAGCGTTGAAAGGTTCAACCCAGTATTTACTGGGATGTTGGTTAGTACTGCTGGCTAGATTACTTCTTAATTCTAAAGTATTATGCCAAAATTGGAAAATAATGGGAGAATAGCAAACAAAGCATCACACGAAAATATATTACCCATTTCCAATCTAATTCTATAACGAAGAAGGTTATTTTTACAGTATCAGAGAAAATACAGAACATAATAAGAGAAATCTGCTGGCGGTGGTGCTCAACACATAATCCATATTATCTAATTCTATAGCCAGGGAAATAATGAGAGCGAAAAATGTATAGTACAATTCGACATGATCTATTAGAAACTTTCAGTGGCGGTGGCGGCAATGCTTAACTTTTTGTAATTTTATCTAAGTCCAAAATCAGAAAAATAGTATTATGTTTTAAAGCAAAAATTTACCTAGAATACTATTAATTTGCTTATTATAATTTCGTGCGGGTGGTTGTGGTGCTTAACATCAATGCAAGTTTTCCTAATTCCAGAATAAATTGTTTTCAGATGTTGAATCATTAAAATATCTCGATGAATTTCTACTTTGGTAATTAGAAACTTTTAGTGGTGATGGTGGTGGTTAACATATGTGTTGATTTATTTAATTCTAAAATCAGAGAAATAATATCAAATTTTTAAACAAAATTTTACCTAGAATACTATTAAGTTGCTTGTTATAATTTTGTGCTGGTTGTTGCAGTGCTTAAAATCAATAAAGGTTTTCCTAATTTTAGAATAAATTGTTTTCAAATGTTGAACTAAAATATCTCAATAAATTCCTCCTTTGGTAATTAGAAAATTTTAGTGGTGGTGGTGGTGCTTAACGTATGTGTTGATTTATTTAATTCTAAAATCAGAGAAATAATATCAAATTTTGAAACAAAATTTTACCTACAATACTATTAATTTGCTTATTATAATTTTGTGCTGGTGATTGCAGCGCTTAACATTTATGCAAGTTTTCGTAATTCTCCATTAAATTGTTTTCAAATTATCAAACAAAATGTCTCAATGTACTACTATTTTGTCAATTAGAATATTTTGTGCTTAACTTTTTTCTCGAAGATTTTGTGTAGATATTTGTTAAATCATAACTTAATCAAAGATTCAGCGAGATAATCGAAGCTTCTAGCCAGCGTTGAAAGGTTCAACCCAGTATTTACTGGATGTTGGTTAGTACTGCTGGCTAGATTACTTCTTAATTCTAAAGTATTATGCCAAAATTGGAAAATAATGGGAGAATAGCAAACAAAGCATCACACGAAAATATATTACCCATTTCCAATCTAATTCTATAACGAAGAAGGTTATTTTTACAGTATCAGAGAAAATACAGAACATAATAAGAGAAATCTGCTGGCGGTGGTGCTCAACACATAATCCATATTATCTAATTCTATAGCCAGGGAAATAATGAGAGCGAAAAATGTATAGTACACAATTCGACATGACCTATTAGAAACTTTCAGTGGCGGTGGCGGCAATGCTTAACTTTTTGTAATTTTATCTAAGTCCAAAATCAGAAAAATAGTATTATGTTTTAAAGCAAAAATTTACCTAGAATACTATTAATTTGCTTATTATAATTTTGTGCGGGTGGTTGTGGTGCTTAACATCAATGCAAGTTTTCCTAATTCTAGAATAAATTGTTTTCAGATGTTGAATTATTAAAATATCTCGATGAATTTCTACTTTGGTAATTAGAAACTTTTAGTGGTGGTGGTATCAGAGAAATAATATCAAATTTTTAAACAAAATTTTACCTAGAATACTATTATGTTGCTTGTTATAATTTTGTGCTGGTTGTTGCAGTGCTTAAAATGAATAAAGGTTTTCCTAATTTTAGAATAAATTGTTTTCAGATGTTGGACTAAAATATCTCAATAAATTCCTCCTTTGGTAATTAGAAAATTTGGGTGGTGGTGGTGGTGCTTAACATATGTGTTGATTTATTTAATTCTAAAATCGGAGAAATAATATCCAATTTTGAAACAAAATTTTACCTAGAATACTATTAATTTTGCTTATTATAATTTTGTGCTGGTGATTGCAGTGCTTAACATTTATGCAAGTTTTCGTAATTCTCCATTAAATTGTTTTCAAATTATCAAACAAAATGTCTCAATGTACTACTATTTTGTCAATTAGAATATTTTGTGCTTAACTTTTTTCTCAAAGATTTTGTGTAGATATTTGTTAAATCATAACTTAATCAAAGATTCAGCGAGATAATCGAAGCTTCCAGCCAGCGTTGAAAGGTTCAACCCAGTATCTACTGGGATGTTGGTTAGTACTGCTGGCTAGATTACCTAATAATTTTTAAATTATAATTCAAAAATTGGAAAATAATGTGAGAGCATCATAGCATCATTGATCCTCAATCAGGTTTCAACTAGCTCAAGTTTGAAGAACAGAATAGTGAAATTTGCATACAAATACGAAGGAAAACTTCGTGATATAAAGAAAAATAACGGATAAATTGTTACCAAGTTGATGATTAATGAAAGAGCCATCCGATGAAAACGTCGTTGATATAAAGGAAAATAACAACGGATAAAGTTTCATCCAGGCTGATAATTTGTGAAATCGCCATCGAATGAAAACGTAGTCGATATAAAAAAAATAACAACAGATGAATTTTTTACAAAGCTGATGATTCGTGAAAAAGCCATGCAATGAAACGTAAGTTTTACAATATAAAATAATTCAAATGATGACAGGTCTGTCAACTTTCAACGAAAACCCTTTTACAATTAGTGGTCAATCGACTTGTAACCAATGCAGTAGAAAGAAACACCTCTTTAAGTCGCAATTTTTGACCGAAACTCACAGGGTAGCGAAAAATAAGCAAACATTAAAGTTCGTGCTAATAGAATTTTAATAGTCGTCTTTGGTACACTTTTGCATTTGTCTGATGACAACAAGGATTTAAGTATTCAAAGTTTCAAATGTTTCAAACACGTAGGTTGCCATTCTTTGATGTAATAAATTTAATTTTTCTTTGTTTTTTTTTAGAATTAAGGTAAAGGTAAAGAATTTAGAATTAAGGTAATATTTAATTTATTTAGTAAGGTCAAGAAGGGTGACGGTCCTTCGGTACTAGTTGCTGATAGCGAACACCTTCTAATTGAATTGAAATTAGAAGTAAAATGATTAGTTCTTTACTAACCTATTGTAAAATATCCTTGTATAATTATATATGACAACAACTTTTACTTAAAACTTGAATTTCAGGTTCGTTTCGAAGTTGTAATTCTCAGGATTTTCGTGTATTTAATATGAAAATATTTGAAGAATTGACAGAAGGAATACTTGCTGTGAAAAATTCTAGTATGAAAAAGGAAACTGATTGGTTAGCTACAAAAGAATATTCTACAGATTGAGTTGAGCGACAACATATGAAGAAACATGGCAACACTCGTAGTACTCACATATTTCTACTTGTTCCAAATTACCTAGGTGTAAGTAAAAATAATTGTTATTGGATTATATATTTCTAAAATTCATTGACATTTTCTGAAAACTCAAAACTAGTGTAGATGATTACCAAGTCAACAACTTTTAATGTTTAACTTTATTATACTTTAATATTAGCTCCCCTCCAGTCTACCTTAATCACATTAGGGGAATGAACCGTACCTTTCTTTTGCGTCGATCAAACAAGGAGAACGAAGTATTCGTGTGCGTGAGTTTTGTATTGCGATTGGTAGAAAAACATATTTTGAAACTCTAATTGCAGGTTTTAAATTAAGTAGTAAATTTTTTAACGCCATGGATATTTACGTGACACTAAGGGGCATCTTATTAACGCGCATTTTTAAATTTCATTATTTTCCTAGATTAAAGTTGCTGAATCAGCATACAGTTTAAAAAACAACTGACAACTCAACCACAAAAGCGCCCTTTAGAAGACACCGTGGAAGTAGAAGTTCAAAACAAGGGAAATAGAAAGAAGCGCTTACAATTAAGCACAATGAGGTCCAGCTCAAACACTCGAAGGATATGGACTAGGTTGTGCACAAGATCATGCCAAAGTTAGAACGAAACAATGTTGAACGAGAAAAGAATACGTTGTCGAAGGTAAGAGACAGAATCTAATTAAAAATCGGATAGAAAAGAACACGGTTGGGAGATAGTAACATGTTATCGAAACAATGAAACAATGTTGAACGAGAAAAGGATACGTTGTCGAAGGTAAGGGACAGAATCTAATTAAAAATCGGATAGAAAAGAACACGGTTGGGAGATAGTAACATGTTATCAGTCTGACGCGCTTGTCTCTAATTTAGAAAAAAAGTTGGTCAAATCGATTTAAATAGTAACAGAATAATACAGAATTTCACAAAAATATGATCCTGTCACCATTTATCGATTTGCTGACAGCAATAATAGAAAAACTTAGCTTTAATGCCACATTGGTTATGTTCTCGATTGTAGATTGACGCCAGCTTTTTGACCTAAAATAAATTAAGGAATAAGAAATAATAGGCAATAAAAATAAAAAACATGTTGGAGAGATGTAATAAAGATATTGGAATTATTTTGTGTGAAAATAAAATTAGTTTTTAGGTTTCTTATGAGCTTGATATGGTTTACAGGAAATGATATTAATTTCGTATCATACCGTGTGCTGATGCTGTCATGATTATTTTGATGAGATAAAGGTCTAAATAAATATTACGATTTGAAACTTTCTTTCTTTAGCTGAATACGTTAGATTGCTATACAACGAGAATACTTACGTCCTGATAGAACAATGGAGTCTTTCGTATTCAATTTCTGCTCACTGTTTAGTACAATTATCGACTTTCGCTAGCTAAACAACAAAATCGTTTCTCATTTCGTCTGCAAACCAAACTTGCAAAGTTTAACGAGGTCTAAATTATCCATTTTGATCATATGCCCACAATTCCGTACATTTATTAACTTTCGGTTGACAAACAAGAAAATTGATTTCCATGTTACGTTCAAACCAAGCTTTTAAAATCGAACCAGGACTAAATCCATTTTTGACGATATGCTTACAACCTCGTACAACTATCGACGTTCGTACAATATGTAATACAAGAAAAATTTTCATAAATTATAGGTATTAAATAATTTCAAAATTAGAAATTATAAAATTTAGTAACAACATTAAGTATATCTAACTCATAAAATTTCATTTATACAATAAATAATCCCTTATATAGGACTTTATTAATAGATTTGATTTCAACAATATGAAATAATATAATAGTAGCATGTTACTTAGATAATAAACATCCCTTGTAACAGTAAACTTTATGTGTATGTAATTCTTAAAATTGATAATATAAAATATAAAATCCAAGTATTTTTGTTAACTGCTAAAAAATATAAAAACGGTGGCTGTACGGCTAACTATATTATTTTAAACCCATATGCAACCAAATTCTTCCAAATCGTAATTACCTGAATTAATTGAGGAAATTACTTGAAAGAATAAGAAAATTATTCATTCCTACATCATTTGTACGTAATAATCAAAATCAGAAAAAGATTTGATGAAATGATGGATGACAAATTAATTGAAGCGTAAGCTATACTTCAAACTAACTCTTTGATGCACTATGTGTATATTGTACTAAATATAGTCTAGCTTCTTTTGTCTATAACGTGATGCTATCAATTCTCTACTATGACTTAGATGCAAAAGCTAACAAAAGTGGGAAAATATCGCGCCGTGTTTCTCATGTTATCAGCAGAACAATTTGCGTAAGAGGAATTTCCAATAGCTCATGATATCGCATATTTGCAGCAAAAAACAAACCAGAAGCAAAATAATACACCTTTAAAAAGGCTTCAATTAATACGCAATTAAAAATATACAAACAAACGTTTGTATTTACAGTATTTCTATATTGACAGGTTGTCATTGTAAAAGACAAAAAACAATTTATTTGTCAAAATAAATAAAACGTTGGAGGGCAGGAAATATCTACAATTACATAATTAGATGCAAAATGTACAATTAAAATAACAGCAGCTCTTCTCAAAAGCACATATGTTCTTTCTGGAAACCATCGATTTTGTAAGCTTCTTCGCACGTTGTTGAAAACAACCACCAGTTTCTTGTTGTCGTGTCATGTGTTTTTTCTTCTGCCTGTAATTATAAACATGCAGCAGAAGTGTACAACATTTTCACTAGCAACAAATTATATATTTAATTCTTTGACTAATTATAAATTTCAAGTTTTAGTTGAAACAATAAAAACACAAAATTCCTTAATTTTGAAAAGGTAGAAACAGAGCCATCACCCCTAGATATCTCCTAAGAGAGTCATAGACGTTAATTCAGTATGCCAGTAGCCTTCAAATAAATGGAATGTAACAAAAATCGTTTTATGATGACGTGTATATTTTTATAATCCTTTTAAAAAGAATCGTACTTAATAATTTTTTTGTCGGTCGTTTAAGGACAATAGTAATGTGAGCAAGAAAATAAATCAAAAAAATAAAATTAAAACATTAAAAAGACAGAACTGGTTTGGAATTATTTTTTAGTTATGTTCCAATATAACGTTCTCTTGTTATGACAGCCAGAATTGAAATTTTAAATTTGTTTTGTGGAAGATATTTTTAAAAGGTGTATACAGAAACGCAAGTAGTTTACAGGCCATTAAAAAATCTGGATGGCCCAACCTTATGTCTAAATACGGTAATCAAACATTTCTGATAGAAACAAGTCCGAATTTGGATTAAAGAGCACGATAATGTCCCTCACATTTTCTGTATTTTCTGAATGGGTCGTATTGGATAGGGCTTGAAACAGCTTAGGCCTAATAGGGAATTTTCGTCATATAAGAGTAAAAATTCGTTCTTCCTTACCTGCAACATAATCTATCACATAATCAACGATAATTAAAAGTTCACCATATATATTTATTGATCAATTCTTTTTACGTTTAGCATTGTTTATACGTCCATCACACAAATGGGCTTTGTGTTTAACAGTTGTGTTTAAATCGGTAAACAACATTACCTTCGAAATGCACCATTTTAAAATGCCATCTAATTTTGCAAGTCGAATGCGTACTGTGTAATACCACGTACTCTGACACAGCAACAAAATACATTGATAGCTAGTTACTAAACAAGAGTGGATTGTTTCATTTTACGTCACGTTTAGAAAAACATAGGATTGATATATTTGGCGATTGTCTAAATATGCGGTTCCTGGTTTGAACAACTTGTGTAGCTCAAATAGAATTCTATATGCACTAAAACTTCCCATGCATGTCTCACTTCGGTCTTGTCGTAGAGTGTTTGCCTCCGGTGCGAAAGATATTGGCTTCAAACTGCAGCCGAGTCATGGCAGAGACTATAAATGTGTGAATCGATTCGTTCTGCTTAACGTTCAGTATGAAAATAGGATTGATATCTTAGACCGTTACTGACTATTATTGATTACTATTCTATGAAAACTGATTTCATTTGCAACTGTAAAATGTTAAGCTTACAAAATAGATACAGTGATCTTTCTGGCTTAATTTAATAATAAAAGAAATTTTGTATGATTGTTACGTACAAAGAAATTTTGTGATAATTCCTTCACTTCCAGTTGTCTCCATCATTTTTTTAAATCCTACCCCAGCTATACCCCTACCCCACCTACACCCATACCCTATCCCACATCGTACTCACCCTACCTTTCTGACCTCCAAACCTATCTCACCGCACGCCACTCTACTCCTACCTCACCACACGTCACTCTGCTCTACTAAATCCCATTCCAATATATAATAACACGATAATACTTGAAATACTTTTTATAATATTTTTAGCATCTATTTTAATTTTTTTTTAAATAATAAAGGAAATTTTTTATGATTGTTACGTACGAAGAAATTTTGTGATGTTATAATTCCTTTACTTCCCGTATCTCCACCTTTATCTTAAATCCTACCCCACTTATACCCCTACCCTACCTTCTACTCTATCCTACCCTACAGACCTCCAAACCTATCGCACCTCACGTCACTCTACTCCAATCTCACCACACATCACTCTACTCTAACTAAATCCTATTCCAACATATAACATAAGACAAAAATATTTAAAATATATAATATCTTTCGTATATAATTTGATTTTTTGGTGATAAAACACAACGAAAGACGCTTTCTTGACAGCAGAATTAATTGGGAAGCAAACGAGGAGATGAAATTCACTCGCGCTAAAAACAACTGAGGAGATAAATGCAGTTTTAAAACGCAGAGGAGATGGAATTCACTCTGGACAATAAAAAAAAACATAGAAGGGATAGAAACCCATTTATTTAAAAAACCACAGCAACCAAGGAGATAAATTTAATTTTTAAAAAGCAAAGGAGATGGAATTCACTTTGAACAACAATTAAAATATAGAAGGGATAGAAAACCACTTATCTAAAAAACAACAACAAGCGAAGAGATAAATTTATTTTTTAAAAAGCAGAGGAGATGAAATTCACTCAGAGGAGATGGAATTCACTCAGAGGAGATGGAATTCACTCAGAGGAGATGTAATTCACTCTGAACAATAATAAAAAACAACCAGGATAGAAATCTACCTGTATTAAAAACATCAAGAACAACAATAAAAAAGGGGATTGGAATCACTTTTTAAAAACAACAGCAAAAGAGGAGATGAAATTCACTCACGTTAAACACAACCCGATGAAATAAATTTACTTATAATAACCAGAGGACATGAAATACACTTTAAACCATAATAAAGAGTAGAAGGTATAGAAATCCACTTATTTAGAGAGAAAAAAGTATTAGTTGGGTGTAATTCACTCTTTTTAATATCAACGAAAGAAAAGGTGGTGCAATTTATATCAGTATGCAAAATAAATAGTAAGCCTTGCTAATTTAGAAGAATAAAAACATACCTGAATGCAGATGATAGGAGGAAGAAGATGTTGTTGTTATTGTGGGAGGAATGGGTGTCGCAACGCTAAAATAAAATTTCATAAAATTAGGAACTCTAGATGTTGAAAGAACCATCAATACTTAAGTGCTAATCCTATTCATACGTAGTAAATATTTTGCGTTCCTTGCGTTACACACCCATTGACGACCCAGGGTGTTATGTTTTTATAGGAATTTCTGATGTTGCCTTACATCGTTTTGGGTAATAGTTGTTTGTGAGGTTTGGGGCTATGTGAAATTATTAATTTTAATTCAATTCTGACAAAAATGCACTGAATGAACAATACAACTCATTAAAAAACGTATCATTTTTTTTCAATTTTTGTCTAACTGACGCCTCAGTTAGTTTAATTGATTATGGTGAAATATTAAAATTTTGTTCAAATTAAGAAGAGAATACTTTTAATCTTTTACGAAAGATATACCCCGAACAATGGGTCTTAAAAAGAACTTTTATTTCTACAAAAATGCAGACGTCAGCAATGAGTATCATTAGAGGCATTGCAGACATTTGTACCAATTTTTATGACTTACGATCACAACAAATGATAAGTTACGGCGGTACGACATGACTCTTCCCTCCCAACCTTCACCACTACAATCGCCTCTCTCTTTATGTCTCGGAATGAATAGGGTTGACATTTGTAGAAATAGACAAATTTGCTGCCAAAAAAGTTTCTTGTTAACATAAGCCTTTGTAAATTGTTCAAAAATGTTTTTATTATGCACGAATACAACTTACCCCTCATAATCCGAGAACGGGTAAGGATGCAAGACAGTTTCAGACGATGTGAGAGAGTTCCAGAGTATGTGAGAGAGTTTCGGAGGATTTGAGCAAACCAAGAAATCTTTACAAGCCAGACATCCCAAGTATATCGCAGCAGTGTAGTGGCAAGAATTGCATTTTTTTTTAATATTTTTTTTAAAACTATTTTTAAATTACATAGGTATATATATATAATTATAATTTAGGAGAAATTAGGATGAATCTTTTGTTTATGAATTTATGAACTGTGAACGTGGATGACATCTCACATTGAAAAATATTCTAGGCCATGAAAGAGCAATTGAAGTAGCAGAAATACAAGCTAGATCATTCGAGAAAAATAGCGATTATTATTGTTTATTATTATTTACCCTGGATAGGCTCTCCAGTTCTTATTGATACTGCTTTCCAAGAGGGTCCTGCGAAGAGGGTCTTTAACGCATTTAAAGCTGCCATTTTCAAGCACATCAATCGCTTAACTAGACAAAAATATCAATACTATTCTCATTGCTGAGCGCTAAACAGAAAGGACAGATTCACACTTTTATAGTCTCTGGCATGACTCGGCCGGGGTTTGAACCCAAGACCTCTCGCACTGGAAGCGAACGCTCTACCCCAAGACTACCAGTCAATTCAACTGGAGTAAGCCAAATCAAACCAACAGAAGAAAAATTGTTGTGGTGGGAAGTATTCACATATCAACACATATCCAACAGATGAGAAGTCACAATTAGCAAGCTTGGTCATTTCTCTCAAAAGAAAGTCGAAGTCAATTCATGGATCGATCAAGAACTAAGTTCTGAAGAGGGGACTACCATTTAAGAAAGTTTGGGTTAACTATAATTCAGTCATCCAAACCAGATTATATCACCTTCAAGGTAGCTGACATTTCACTTAGCAACTGAATATGTGCTCGGTCTACAAGCTTACAGAAAAATCACAAAAGTCAACAAAGATAATAAGCTCAAGAAAGAACATCTTGGGTTTATTTAAAAAAATTGTTGGAACCCCACAAAGTGTAGCGTAGTATATAAAAACGTTTTTAAATAGGTAGTCAGAGTCCTTGTTGGGTATTAAAGCAGCTAATTACTTAAAAAATCTTATAATTTACATTCACAACCTACAAAAACGAATGAGATTACAGTCTTAAAGAAAGAATGGACATAAAAACTGAATAATGACCAGGTAAGCTCCAATTTGATAAAATCGTATAAACATCATGACTATGCTAATTCTATATCTTGACAGAGCCCTGAAAAAGCAGAATGTTATTGAACAGCTCGATGGGTTGACATCGATCAGTCTTTTAGTTGTAGATGAATCAGAGTGTGTGTTGTAAATGCAATGTTGTAATAAGGCTATACCGAGGAAAAGAACTTTCTATCCCTACTGTAGCATATCATGTTTGTGTTTTCTAAAAATTGAACAGACAGGCACTGAATGTTATATAACAAAGAGATCCAACCACTCTAAAAATTAGAGAATTGTCATCGTTTTCCACACCAAAAGGGCTGAGGCGATATACAAAATTATGTTGTCAGATTCAGGCATCATCAGAGCTTTTCCAAGACAAATTGCAAGAAGTTGATTTCACGGTTGTGAAATAGTAATAATGATATTATTCATGGGGAAAGTAACAAAGAACATGATGCAACTAAATTAATTTTAAATCTACATTTTCAGCTTGACCCTATTAAATTAACAGAACTGATAGTAAATTGAAGTCCAGTCGGTCTGGAGTCCATCCTTACTCAAATATATCATCGACATGGTATTCAAATAAAAAGGTTATTGCATGCACTAGCCAACAATTGTCTAATATGGAAAAAATATAATGTGAAAACGTTTACGGTGTAGAATGATTTCACTTATATTTATATGTAAAAATCTTCAACTTTGCATTTGGACTACAAAGTTAAAATCACACATTTTCTTTGCGATGACCAAAGAAGAAATTGCCAATGAAAAAAAACGTAATGTGGCACGGAAAGCTAACAAAGTTCTCATTCTGATAACTGGCACAATATCGAAAAAGTAGGAAAGTTGCTCTGAATAGGATAATAAAAAGGGGGAATAAAGATTATCTAATTGAAAATTTAAAAAAAGAAATAAGAAGGGAGACAATAGCAGTGAAACTTTTAACAGAAATATGTTGGTAAAACTTAAGAATTAAAGGAGATGGAAGAAGATTGAACTATTATTTATTGAATTTATATTTATTGAATTTATATTTATTGAATTTATATTTATTGAATTTATATTTATTGAATTTATATTTATTGAATTTATATTTATTGAATTTATATTTATTGAATTTATATTTATTGAATTTATATTTATTGAATTTATATTTATTGAATTTATATTTATTGAATTTATATTTATTGAATTTATATTTATTGAATTTATATTTATTGAATTTATATTTATTGAATTTATATTTATTGAATTTATATTTATTGAATTTATATTTATTGAATTTATTCTATAATACAGTTGCCGCCCGATAAGTGGAACTTTCATAGACACACAAAAATGGTTTCACTTAGCGATCGTTTCACTTATCCAAAGGTATCCAAAGTAAAAAGTACAGATAGGAAAATTAAACATAGCGAGTTTAATTTTTTTTGGTCAATGTAATCGTGTATTTTGGGACACCTTACTTTCTTTCAATTATTTGAACTTTTATCTTTAAAGACGTTTTAATTCTCAAACAAACGTTTAGATAAAAACTTTCTTTTTGATGCCTGTACGGATGACATGTTGTCTTCAGAAAAAAACACTCTTAGTTCTTAAAAATGCGTGAACCAAATCCACTGAACCAAATTTCTACTTATTTAGTTTTCACTTATCTAAGGAAATTATAAAAGCTTAAAAAGGCCAATGCAAGGAACTTGCGAAAATGGATCTACTTATTTAAGGTTTCACTTATTACGAGTTCCACATATCGAGCGGCAACTGTATTCTTAATCATCCTAGCAAGCAGCAGCATCAGCAGTCCATGTTAACAGTCAGGGTTAGCCAAAACACGCACCGGTTCACTAAAATGAAAAAACAGATGATATTTAACATACTCAGAAAACATTATATACTTAAAAACATGTTTAAAGGAACAAAGATTCCTAGCACTTTTTATAAATATTATCGTATGTCTCGACCTATAGACAAAAAATGCTATTTATGTCTTACCAGAATTTCTGGATGCACATTAGAAGGATCACGGAAACGTTGGAAACATCTAGCGGAGTTGAGAGCTTTTTTAAACTGGATCAGTCCAGGCACGAAGGAAAGGATTGTGAGAAAGATGAAAAGTGCAGTGGTGGGTCCAGGATTTTATAGAAAAACTTCAGTACTGGAGAAAATAATATTGATTTTGCTAGTCACAGTGATATCGAGAGTGATAATTCGAATAACCAAATATATATCTTGCTGTAATTTCGCTGTTCCTGAATCCACCACTGCATTATAGCTGGTGATAAAACCCTGGTTTAGTAAGTATAAAGACTTCTCGTAACTTCTGATGTAAGATAGATTACCGATTGTACAAGTTTACGTTCAAATAGCCAGTTCTGCCGACTGCAGATCGAATCTCACTCGTTGCCAGGAAACTACTGTAGTAGCAATGCACAAAGTAGCTCTACTTCTATATGACATTTGTTACAAATAAGATTTTTATGGACATCAATATAAATTGATAAGTATCTGACAATGTTTAATATTTAGAGATAAACTTTGCAAGATAAGAACTACTTGATTAAAAAGATTCTTCAGAATCTTTTTAAATGAATAAAGCGAGTGCAGAGTAAAACTGGAAAGACGAGTTTAGAAGAAAAGATGCTTTTTGATACCAAAATTTGTATCCTTGAATACTTAAAATATAATTATTTAGATGAAATCTTGATTATTATCAAGGTTAAAATAGGTTAAAATGTAAGATTTGTCGTTAAAGTTGAGTTAATGTAGTTACGCAAAAAATATAACAGATAAAAAGTTTGAAGTTTGCCTTTAATGAGATCAGGCGCAAAGAGAAAATAGTCAAAACGTCGCTCGACAAAAGAGGTTGACCTCCCAAGATGAATTAGAAACATTTGAGAAAAATTTTAGACTTAATATACAAAAAATTAGAAAACATTAAGGCTGTACGCAAATTTTGTGTTTCTTGCATAAAAAATGTTATTTTGTAATGTATCGGGCAAGGTATTTTTTAAAATTATTTTAAAATTAAGTACTCAAATATAGGATAGATAAAAAAAACGTTACTTCTGACAAGAATTATCGCTGTAATTATATTTTGAAAAGAATAATTTAATTTATATATAAGACATTTTATGAACAATGCTATCTTAGATGCGCAGAAATAACAGGATTAAGTGTCAATATTCAAAAAATGAAACGCTTTTTTTTTTTTATAGAAAAAAACCAATGGTTGTAAATGTAAAGAGATCGTAAGTGCAACGAAAAAAATATACTTTACTTAATTGCAAAAAATTAAAACATGAATTTTCGGCGTTGGTGTAGTGCTGAGAATCAATCACAACTACCATTAATTATTATTTTGTCATGTATTAATCAATAAAAGTTAGACTTGCTGTGTAAGAAAAACGTTTTTTGTTTTATGGAAAATCAACAAAATGGTTGTAAAGAGATTTATCCAATAAAATTTTTTATGATTTTGATATTAGAAAAAAATGTAGACAAGATAGTAGAGATAAGTAATGTGGCTAATATAAGATACGAATTGTAGACGAGATAGTAGAGATAAGTAATGTGGCTAATATAAGATACGTATTGTAGTCAAGATAGTAGAGATAAGTAATGTGGCTAATATAAGATACGAATTGTAGTCAAAAGTAAAAAGATTAAACGCAGGTTTTTTTCACCAATTAAAACATAAAACATAAAACATAAAACATGGGGAGTAAACACCGTCCCATTTAACCCTATTCGGTCCGGGGTGGAAGAATAGAGGGGAGCGGATTCCGCCTCCCCTGCTGTTTATTTGTAACAACTCTTTTTTGCTATGCTGCATGGTTATGATACTGAGTTTCAATATTTATCTATTAGGCACCTGCATGTCAAGTGCTTAGGTCCCTTAGGCTGACAATATCTCTCTTGCAGAGAACAAATTGATGATAGCTGTGGAGGTTCATGATGTTAACTGAAGAATAGTTGTGTTCATAATAGTTTCGTAATAGCTGAATTACGGTCGATGAAGTATATTACAGTTGTGTTATTGGTTCTTAATGATACCATTGGTTTATTTGTGGTTGATGACATTAATTATTCATTGATTTTGTTAAAAGAATTACACCCTCAAGGACATATTATTACAATTTTCATGGTGGTGAGAATAATTTTCTGTAAATAACGATGTAAAATATGATTTTCGTGGTGGTAGATAATAGTTTTCTGTAAATAACTATGTAAAATATGATTTTAATGGTGGTAGAAAATGCTTTTCTGTAAATAACGATGTAAAATATGATTTTAATGGTGGTAGAAAATAGTTTTCTGTAAATAACGATGTAAAATATGATTTTTATTGTGGTAGAGAATAGTTTTCTGTAAATAACGATGTAAAATATGATTTTCATGGTGGTAGAGAATAGTTTTCTGTAAATAACGATGTAAAATATGATTTTCATGGTGGTAGAAAATAGTTTTCTGTAAATAACGATGTAAAATATGATTTTCATGGTGGTAGAAAATAGTTTTCTGTAAATAACGATGTAAAATTTGATTTTAATGGTGGCAGAGATTAGTTTTCTGTGAATAACGATGTAAATTACAGATTTCATGGTGCACAGGAAAAGTCATAAAACGATCTACAACCTTTCAATCACGGCCAGTGCTTTCTACAACAGAGCTTCTTCTTTATTATTAAACTGTAAGAATTGTAATGATTGGAAGAAAATGATCGTATTTAGAAGTGAAATGACCACTCTTGACCGAACCAAAAAAGAGTCACCTCTAGTACTATCCCTAGACGGTAAGAACTAATTATTTAACGATTGGATAAGATATTTAAAGAAGACAAATTGACAGAAAAGTAAAACGCCATGGAAAGATTTGATACTTACAAAAGATATATCAATTCGTGACTTCTTGAAAGACTTTGAGAAAAGATTGCATAAAAAAAAAGTTAAAGACTACAATGTCAAATGATTGTTCAAAGCTGCTAATTTAGAGTCACATTTAGACAAGCTTATTTGTGAAACTGTGTCAGATCTGATCTATGATAAAGTGCGTACCAAATTAACTGAACTATGTTCCCATTATGAACCAGTTTTGGAGTTTCAACAACTCAGCATGAAAACAAAACCTACTTTTTATTATTGAAGATATTATTTCGGTTCGTCTGTTCAGTATTCATATTCCTGTGGAAAGTTTATAACTTCTTGAATATGGTTGAACAGGTTTAAGTGATAAATAGAGTTAAATACAACTTCAAGCGGACACTACACCATTCCAATTACAAAGCCCACTACAACTAATTGCAAGAATAGATTGTCCAGATCACCATGCGACACTATTGACAAAATCCAATCTGTTCGACTACATCGTAAGCTTGCACATCCTTGATTAAAACTCAGGAGTAAAACAACAATTCCATGATGTAACACTGCTGATTGGAGAAATGAAATAACTAAGATTTCTAAAGACGTATTATTTAATTGTGACTCATGGCATTAATTATTTATTGGTTGAATTAAAAGAATTACGCATATACTCAGTGTAACATTACAGACTATCCTTAAAACTTAAGAATACAATAATTTTTTTTCATCGAGGGGAATCATTCTGTAAATTTTGGACATATGATAAGCTAGTCTGCTTTTTCAATTTGTTGCATCGGAAGATCAGTTAAATAACTTTTATTTAGCTCCTATAAACTATTAATAAAATCATAATATTCGTTCCACAACTTAAGTAAATGAATTTTAAGCAGATAATGGTATTTTGGACAAATCTCAATCTTGTGATGTCACAAAAAAATGCTGACACAAGCACAATATTTATATAAGATGCTGTAAGTGCTACTGCGGAAAGTTTATCATTTCTTGAACATGATAGTTTAGTAGGCGACGTTTCGGGAGATTCTTCTGTAAGTGTGCCAAGTTTGATTCAACTTGGACAAGGCTATAGAGAATTATAAAGTGGTAGTGAGGAAATAACCCCCGATTACAATATGTTCGAAAAACCCAGACCGAATAGGGTCAAGCTTATGGTGAGTTATATTTTAAACCATTTTACAATGATTACCACTAAACGTTTTATTAATACCATTGCTATTATTCTTATGCAGGGGGAAAGCATTGCATCCCTGCATAGATTTTTATATTGAGATACAAATGTGATGATTTGCCCAGTAAGTTATGCAACAAGAAAATGATGCACCTCGCTAAAGAGGTGGATGCACACAGATGTCACGTCTATGTAGTTAGTGCAACAATGCTTTGACTTAGTGTATTAATCTTGCATTTACTCCTGTGCAACGTCCTGTAACATGCCAGCCTGTCAAAGATGCTTCAATGGAACAGATAAAGGGAATTTATTGCACAAAATATAAATAATAAAACCGGTCTTTTATACGCATAGTAAGCTCTCGCTTCCATTGCCCAAAAATTCTTGAATGTAAAGACTAGAAGAAATTCAACAAAATCATATAAAACGTTATGATTTTTCCAATAAGTGCAACTGCAGAAAAAAATTTATTACCTATCTATCAATATTTCTTCCTTTTCTAAATACTTAAACGCGTGTTTTCTTCACGGATTATGGTGGTGTGTAAAATTCATAAGGTGGTTTTGTAAAAACGACTGCAACAAAATTTATTAAAATCATGTTTTTAAGAGAAGAGTTTAAGCAAATACTTATGTTATTGCAGGCTTATTCGAAAGCTCACAAAATAAATTAAAAAAAGATGTGGCTAAGTATTAGTTGACGTAAATTTTACCGACCTGTCACTACGACATATTTCAATTAATGTCTTTTTTCACTAGTGAATGAACTTTGCATTTTTGTCGGGAAAGATGTGGATAAAACAACCTGATATTTTTGCTTTAAATAAAGGCACATATTTTTGAAATCTTTTTAAGTGACTGACTTTAATTTTGTATTAAACCGTTAAAAAAACTCTGACTTTCATTATGTCCAGCAATTAAAAAATTTGCCCGTCTTTCAATTATTTATTATTAGTTTTCTGTCTTATAAAGGTTTTTTAATGATTAACGTGCAACTAGATCACCGAAATTTGTCGATATTTTTTATATAAACTGTTCTATAGATTTAAAACGTCTTCGCAATTATTGTCTGTCAATTCTTTACCATTCTGTAAACATAACACACCGAGTGAAATAGACTAGTTAGAAAAAGTTTCATTCTTACGTCAAATTTGTTTGTCTTCATTGTCAAAAAATTGCGTGAAAAATATGGCTGTTGCCAGCTTTTGATTTATAAAAACGTATGATGAAAAATTGCTGTAATTTCGATATCTGTACTGCATAATTTGAATTTATCATTCAAGGAAAACGATTAAGTATTGATTGTATTTATAATTCAAGGATTTATACTTTTGTGGAAGATATTTTTGGTTTGCCAATTCTCGATATCTGTACCTCAAGCCAAAAAAAATGTCAAAACTAATTTTAATAATCTTTTTATACTATTTACTACGGTTCTTGCCCGTTAACTCGCAAGAATGATGTAGAGCAGAATTTATATTTTATTGATTTGGTAAATAAGGATTTCCAAGTAACCCAATATACAGACAACATCTTGTTAATCTTCCTTAAATTTTCTTCAAATTACTCAAATTTTTTCTTTTTAATGTCCAGTTCATTGGGAAATCCAGATATCGAGAAGGCCATGTGCAGATTAGAGTAAAGCTCCCAAAAAAATATCGTTCTTCCTTCGACTTGAAAAATACCTTTGTTGTTTAAGAGGTAAAAATGTAATTTGGAAATACTACTGATAATTTTTTTTTAATTAATTAATTTTTCTAAATTTTGTGTGTTCAACGACTTGATGTCAGACTTGATGTCAGTCTCTTTGTCCGTTTTATTTTTATTTTTTTTGTAATCTATTCTTGGCACTTTTGCAGATTTCTTGTTTCGTAATGTTCTTATTAAAAAAAGCACATCCATGCAATGATTTCTTAAAGGTGATTATTAAAATAAGACAGCAAACAGAAAAAAAAATTAAGAATGATTTTTTAGGATAAAACAAACAAAAACTTCTAGACAAGAGGACACAAATCTTAAACACGTCCAGAGGAATACTTTAACTCCTATGCAAACGTAAAAACACTTAAAAATCGTAAGAAAGCTTAAGATAAATTAAGGTGAATATACACTAACATGACATTTGTGGTAAAATATCTAAATTGCTCGTAATAAGACTATACTTACATCTTGAAACGATATTGCTAGTATAAGATAGCATCGCAAAAGATAACGTTTGATTTTTTCTTTGGTGATTATAAACTTTACAAAAATACAAAAAGTCGTCAACGGAATATGCTGTAATATATGAGAAAAAGGATTTTAAAAGCACAGAAATTTTTGTATTTGTTGATACTATACGCTTTGTCTAACCTTTTTCTTCAAATGGTGTACTAGTGTAAATATAAAGCAACGACTTTATCCCAACTAATTTGATTAGGATATGATAGCATACGACAAAAAATTGAAAGATTACGACATTTTATATCTGCATGACAACTCAGGGTCACCAGTAGGCAGTAAATAAATTAATTCAGGAGCTTTAAGCGAACAAAAAAAAGTAAACAGTCATAGCTTAAAGTTCTTCTTTTGTAGTTATTGTTTGGGAAAAACTAAATCATTTTACGCAATGAAAACTATAATATACTATCCTACGACGCCTTCCAGTTTTATGTCGCCATTGAAAGGTGTCCTTATAAGTGACGAGAGAAGTAGCTCTTGGTGTTGCTATGTAGTTACTTCAAAGTTTGGCCAAGGATAAAATTTTTATATGAATATTTCGAAAAAAATAAGCGAAGGTTGTCCATTTTTAACTAGTCCACTATTTGCATTTTATGGAAAACTTAATTATTTTGTTTACAAAACAAAACAAGTTGAAACGTTTTTTGAATTTCAAAATAATAATTAAAAAAAACAGAATGTTTCTTATTTCCATTTTTGGAATGTATTTAGGTGTGAAATGCAACTGAATTGCAGAGTCGACAATAAATTCATCTATAACGTGGATGCTAATTCGCAAATTTTTCCGAAATTTCACATTATCTTATAACTTGAAATAAAACAGTGTCCAATGTGTCGAAACTTGCTAACAAGTTTAAAGGCTCGTGCATTTTTCTGAAAGATTAACAAAAGGTAAAAGTGAAGATTAAATCTTACTTGACGTGTTCACATCAGAGTAGCTTAACTACGTTTCAGTCCTTTTTAAGGTAATAGGGGTAATCTTACTATGTCAAATGGTTTCTTTTTCAATTACTTTTATTCTGGATGGGATATAGGATAGCAATTTTATAATTTTTTCATCTACCAGAAGATGTGAAATTTTTATTTTCGTTACTAAAAACATGTGAGATTTTTTACATTGATTTTTATAAAGAAACATCTTTTGGGATCCAATTATGCTTACCACTTGAAAAAAATGATTCTTATAATGAGTAAAGATCTCGGAAAAATATAATTACAGAATTACTTTTTTATCTCAACCTACTTATGCCATATTAGTTTTTCCTTGTGCCAAATTTCTTTTTTGACCAATCATAAGCCCTACTATAGCGAAACCTCATTTGGTTTTTATACAGAGAATCAAAAATGAGCCGGTCTTCATTTGAGAGTTGCTACATTTCACCTGACTCAGAACAGCCCAGTGTACGTTACGAAAATCCAACGGAAAAGTGGAAATAGTAAGTTAAAATTCTTAATTTCTCCATTTTTTATTTTTTGTGCTCTTACCTTTGACAACTCACGGGTACAAATTTTGTATAAAAAAGGCACAAATGTCATAAGCCAGTGTACATTCGCCTTAAATACCGGAATAAAAGCTAGTTTTGTTAAACTTACATTAGTTTAAAACAAAATCAAGTTTGGAGCAAGACATAAAACAGCATCTCCTCTTCATTTTTGAATCAAAATTGTATCTCCTGAATATCTTTAGGCGCTTATGAGAAATAGGTTTATTTTGGCATTTGGTAAAGATTTTACCAAATTTTGTCAAAAAATATTTCTTGCCCGAGAGTGAGTGTTCTAACTCATAATAAGAAACCCTTGAGGATTGAACACCTTTTCAGAGTAGAATGATAAAAAAGCAAATGCTTAGCAAACAAGAAAGCCCCGTAGCGAAGAAGTTGTAACAATTGAGGAAAAATTAAGGAAAAATGATGAAAAAATGTTTTTGGTCACTGATCTTTTAAACATAATTTAGTTAACTACAATCTTGGAAATAAGTTAAAGGACAGCACAATTTCAAAGCTTGAAACCACAAACAATTAAAAAATCAGTCTCTAAGAACCATCCGAACTTGTCACATTTCACTTGTCATTGTTCACACTGGGTCTTTTAATTAGTTTATAATCAAATTATTTGATTATACGTAAACGTGAGAGGGTATTAATGTTTACAGTCGTCAGCACACCTGAAAACTAAGATATTTTTGTGCCTTTGTTGCAGACATTGCGAAAATTACGGCGCGTTTTAACATTGGTTACTCGATCTACACCCCTGCACAAGTAATACCATTTAACAATTTTAAGAACTAGCCAAAAAATGTTTTTTTGGAATACTCTTTTTGGAATTGTAGAAAGCAAGCAAATGATGCGTTACTTTAATTAAAAATTTATAAACATCGTCTGTATCCGTTGAGAAAGCTCTTTCCAACTATGCAGATAGCGTAAATACTTCGATAGCCTATAATTAGATTAAATAATGTCGAATGTTTTAGCCGATCAAAATCCGAAAACCTGACAAGATTTTTTTTTTTTCAAAATAATTAAATTTAAATTAAAGAAATGCTTTTTGGCATATAAAAAGGATTCTATGCAACGTCCAATCGAAGTCATAGTTACAAAGAAATGAAAAAAAACACTTATTGCTTCAAACTACCAACTGTTTAGATGCAAAAGGTGTACGTTAATGCACCATATGTCATTATTTAAAAAATCTGATAAAACACGTAGAAGAGGAGATCTTGTTTTGTTGTTGTATCTGAGAAGGAAAGAGAAAGAGAAAGAAAGGAAAAATCCTGATTTAAAGCGACAGAATTACTTTCGTGTTTAATGTTTAAGAAAATAAAACAAAAGCTCGTTTTCTAGACCAAATTCTCCTCTTAAAAATATAAAATTGAACATTGGCATATATAAAGTATTTACCGAAACGTATATATTGAGAAAATTTATTAACAATTTGCTAAACGATTGATCTAGAATGAGTTATTTAAAATTCAGAAGACACGTAGCTTTTTGCACAGGAAATTTTTCACCTGTTTTAATTAATAGTCGTAAATTTACAGATTTTATAAATACTATATAAAAAATATCAGTATTTGGTCAGCGCCGTCAGATAGCTGATCTTTCATTTCAGTTTGCCTTTTTGTGTTCGTGTGTTATTCTGTCCGTCCCTAGTCAGCTTCCCGACCACCTTATTACCGCCTACTTAATCCAAAGGCCGTTTTCCACTTATCAGCCAATCAGGATGCAGGAATCATGAGTTTCCAGAGCTTTATGAAATTATTGGTAATTTTCGTGTTGAGAGAGAGAAAGAGAGAGTGAAAAATTTCATTCAAAGCACGAACGAAACGACATTTTAAAAGAAAGAAACTGATCAGATCTGAAATACAGCTAAAATATAAATAAAACAAAATATACTTATCGTTTTGGCTGTCTGACTGGTAGTTACGTCTCCGTACACTGAAGATCTCACTGGTTTTGTTGTTCGTTGATCATTTTCAAGGCAAGTTATTCTACTTTTCTATTTATTGTTTTATAGCTAGCTAGCTATTAGGTAGCTACCGTTAATGCATTTAAGTATTCCCAAACCTCACAAGGTTTCTAATTTTTGGCAGTCGCACTGCATAAAATAAGCTAGCTAGCTAGCTAGCTATATATTAACTGAAATATAGCTAGTTAATGACCTACTGTCAAAGCTCCTAACTGCTACAGCCGACATCAATAAAATGTTCAGTTCGCATCATTTTTGCATATGAAAATGTGGCGGGCGGGCAGGAAAATTTGCCATCTTCGTTTAGGGTAGGCATCCATACTCACATTGCCACACTAAGCGTTGATTCGACCTTACTTTCAAAACCCCCACCCCCTGTCAGTAGCGTCAGGCTATGGCAGTTGCAAAAGAGGAAGGTTTAGTGATGATGCTTCAATAGGAGCACACTCCGCCATCATGATGCACCGACGGAAGTACATTCTGACCAAATGTAGTTTGTGTGATACTACATGGAAGGTCCCCCTCTCTTCCGCTCGTAAACAGACAAGATCCGGGCACTGTAAAATACGATTGTTTTATCAAATATATATCTCCTGTCTCTGGGCCCAAAGCGATATTTTTTTTAATCATTCTGCAGTGGATATTAACGTCGAAAGGATCAACCCCCACCCCCCTAACGTCAAATCGACACTTTGAAAGCATTTTCACAAAACAAAATAAAATAATCACAAATGCAAAACTTCTACATATATATATATATACATATATATACAATATAAAACAGAAAGTATATTTCGATTTGTGTGTTTACTCTGTTCAAATGCCAAGAAATAATAAGAAATAATGTGTAACACTTAGCCTAATGGCAACATATTTTTTGCCTGTCTATATTCGGCCATATTGAGTCGTTTGTTGCTATTTTCACAGCAAAATGTAAACACTCAAACTCGTCTATTAGTGGACCCATTATATTCAGAGTGTGAATAAAATTTTCGAAGTTGGAGGACATTGTCCAGTTATTTTCCAGATCTTTTCCATGTTTGGATGGTCATACATAACTTTGCCTGGACAATCAACTTTTTTCAAGAAACCACTTTAACTTAAGTTATTACTTTTAATGGTAATCTTGTAAAAAGAGAAGTTATGGAACTATAAATTGGTAACACGTAAGGTCAATGCCCGTCGGAAATACTCTTTTTACGTTGAATTGAAATAATTCCATTTTTAAAATTTTAAATATTATTTGCCAATTTCGAGTTTTTGTCCCAATTTACAAAAAGACTTTCAAAGATGGTGGATGTTTCAAAAACACGGTTTTTCATAGCCAATTTAAAATTTTGGTACTGGACCGTAGAATTTGTCGGTAAAAATACATTATCAGTCATCAGACTTTTCGTCTGCCATATTCAAAATAATGAAGTTCTTGGTGAAAACCTGCTTCGCTCATTGCTTAAAATGAAACTTGCTTGAAATTTTATGGTTCTTGAGAAATTAAATGTTTGAAATTGTTACCCTTTTCATATACACAGAAAACATGTTTTTTTATCACACTTCTACAAAATAATAAAGTTCTTCTACTTCTATGAAGGCATGGAGAATTAGTGTCTACCATTTGATTCAGGGGTGTTAAAATGATCGCACATAACTGAATCTATGTACGCACCGTATATATATAATATATATAACAATTTATTATCATTGAACAAATATTTTGGTTGACTTTTACACAGCAATATACGGGTGCTTTAAGGGTTTTAAGAAACTTTGCAAATTCAAGATGACAAACACTATTTTTTCTCTTTAATACGGTCTTGATATATTTAGTAGCATTATCCTCATAATTTACTTTATGGGGCATTAATTTGGATTGTGAAATCGAAAATGGAACGTTTGATGGTCCCTAAATTTCGCGAATTTTCCTGCTTGCAAAAGTTTCTTCTCTTTGTAATTGATACATATAGATATAGAGTATTCCACATTTACAAAATATTGTGTAATTTTTTTTCTTCTTTTCTTATAGGTCAAGCGAAAAAACAACGGTTTACTTGGTTACTTGTTTACACACGTTTACTTTGTTACTATTTAATCTCTTGTCAGACTTGGACACTACCTTGATCTTACAATATACTTTTACATATATATAACTTATAGAATAGATTTTTTTTACAATAAAAAATAATATATAAAAAAATATATAGCTAGCTATATAATTTTACTGTTCTACTTTGTTGCATTTTTTACGATCTAGGCATATCGCATTGTTATTGGAACTTTCGGTTCAACCACTCAGCTCAGTTCAGAACTACTGTTTCTGAAGTAATTTTCTCGCTCTTATTAAGGCCAGGCTCCATTCTGTTCAATTTTTGTGTAAATATTACTTTGGTTTTTCTAATGGCTAGTGACGTTCAGTCCAACCCGGGGCCTGTCAACCCAGATAAAATAGTAATGGGCTCATTTCATCAAGGTGATTCTACAATCGTGGACAAAAATATTTAGACTAAGGCAGTGTTTCACTCATTATCCAAATATGGACAACACAGTCAAATAGTCAATGGCCTTGCTGACGTCAGCAACAATTAGCACATTTTAAGAATTTTGTAGAAACTTTTGAAAAATTGCTGGATCCGCGAAAGTTTAAATTTTTGTTTTTCTTTGTTTCCCTGAGGCTTCCTTTTTTGTAGGCCTAATTTTTCAACCGAGTACTGAAGATGAAAAGATAAGAAAAAACTGACAAAGGTTTCGAATCAGTTGACCCTTTCAAGGATATCGATCCTTTGCTCCCAGCTGCTAATGCAGATGATCAACCGAATTTGAGTTCTCTTTCCAGCCTTACGGATGAACAATTGAAAGTTCCTTACATCCCCCACGAAGTGAAATAGTAGTAGTGGATGTAACGGATGAATAATCAGCTTTTTTGAATTCAATCGTTTCGTTTTTTATCTAGTTGTGTTTATTCTACCCATAGTTGATCTGTTCTACCTGACGTTATAGTTGTGGTGAAAGAGCTTTGAACTAATGCAAAACTACATTTTGTCTCGGTCGGTGTAGAAATGACAGGTGTAACGAGGGTCGATGAGACAGTGCCATTCGGCCCCGAACCCTTTTGACAACTTATTTTTTCAAAAATTGCTAAGTTCCCGCGAAAAATTAAACATCCCTCATCCGCGAAAATAATCCCCGCAAAATGCTAAAATTTCGCGGAAGAGCTCAACCGCGAAATTTAATCCCCGCGAAAATTTATCCCATTAAAGTAGTGTGAGATAGGAAAGTTAATTTTTGTAAATTAATGTGTTACCCTTTTAAATTTTAAACAAAATTAGCTCGTGTTATCCTCACACTATCTCATGATCTAAATATCAAAAAGTTTTGATATTTAGATCATGAGATAACGCGAGTTAAAAAATTTCTACACAATAATTATCTCACGCTATCTCACAGTGGAAACCAAGCATAAGAAGTGAGACGATATTTGAACTAATATCGTTATTCAGAGGAAAGTGGGTAAATTTTACTATTTTGAAGCGGAAGAAAATTTTCTTTCTTACTTTCGTGGACGAACAATTCTCACTCACAGATTTAAAGTTCTCAGTCGCGCTGACCTCAAGGCCTAAGTTATATATTTAATCGATGATGTAACTGAAAAAGCATGTATAAGATTTCATTAATTACCGATTTACTTAAATAGTTTTAAAATTATTTTAAAAATTGTGTTTACAACTTTAAAGTCATTTTTTTACATTCCTGGAAAGTCTGTAGCTAGCTACATGAGTGTGGTTGCTCATATGTAGCAACGAATCGTATATACACTATAAATATCGATATATATGAAATAATCACCGTATATATGATGTGTAACTTATTATATATTTATCAATGATGTAACTGACCATATATATGATGTGTAACTCATCATATATATGATCAATGATGTAACTGATCATATATATATGATATGTAACTTATTATATATTTAATCAATGATGTAACTGACCATATATATGATGTGTAACTCATCATATATATGATCAGTGATGTAACTGATCATATATATATGATATGTAACACATCATATGTATGATGTGTAACTGACCATATATATGATGTGTAACTGATGATATATATGATGTGTAACTCATCATACATATGATGTGTAACTTAATATATATGATCAATGATGTAACTTACCATATATATGATGATGTAACTGACCATTTATATTATGGGTAACTTATCATATACATTATGTGTAACTTATCATACATATGATCAATGATATAACATATAATTTGTATGGGGATTTGTATATATGATGTGTAACTTATCATATATATGATGTGTAACTCATCATGTATATATATATAATTAATTAATGATGTAACTGATCATGCTTGAAAAATTTTTTTGCTAAGGTGTTGGGTTTACAACTGACAAATATGTTGCAAGGGGCAGGGTGTTCACGATGCCAAAACTGTGTTTGGTAAACATTAGCTAAAAAGGCAACCCCTCGCAAAAAATTCTCAGAAGAAAACTCCCTCTTTTTATGGCACATAATTACTAAACTAGATAGTTAATCATATTGATAGTATAAATTATTTCAATTGCGGTAGCCATTACGGATTTATACGCAGGTGGGAGGGTGAAACTTCAAACTCTAAGTTTCAGTAACAAGGAATAGAGCTATAAAACGTATAGACTTTTTAGAGAGATTTATCAAATAGCTTGGCACATCTTTCTATTTGTTTAGGTGTCACTATGCATTAAATTCGCTGACATCATCCGGTTTCATATAGTAGACGAATTTCTGAATCAGTCCAGAATTTGGCATAATATAGAAATGTAAATATAGCTACCAATATAGTTGTATATAACGTTCACAAACTTTCTTAGCTTTCACAAATACTATCAGTCCTCAATTGTATAATTAAACGGACTTATAACGGCAGCCAACTAAATTTGTCTTCTTTTTCAATGGTACCAGTTGCTCAGTCAGTAGAGTGCTTCGATTTCTGTATAAGGCCCTTGTCTTGTTGGTCAGAAATTTTAGAGATTTTTTTAGCTCAATTGGGAGCTTTGAAGGGGTTACGAAACGGCTATTGGTTTTCGACTTTAGTGACTTACACAAAAGTCGAGCTACTGGCGGTGGAAAAGTTTATAATCACTGAGGACAAAACAACAACTTAAATCATCTAACACATCATATTTGGCAACCAAATATAACTGAAAATGACAGAAAAGTTCCCTACATATATTGAATATATTGGATATCCATGATTTATTTTATATAAGTACTTACCTTGCTTTTAACTCAAACTTTTGTAATAAAATAAACTTCAAACCTTTTGAAATAGCTAGCTAGCTATATCCTTCGGAATTTTGCATAGAAACATACAAGATTATTGTACATATAGCCAGTCTAAGCAACAACAATAACTTTAAATTCTTTTTAGAGGTATTAATTACTTCTTAAAGCTAGTAACATAGCATTTTTTAACAAATACAGCTCTTCGTGTTGTCTCTGTTTTCTCGTCGAAACAAACTTTCGATTTACTGATATTTAATATATTTTACAGACCGTAGCTTATTTTACTGCCAAAAAGAATGCTGAATAAAAAAAGTATCAAATTCATCATAGAAAAATAATTATTCATAAACAGGTTATCTAGACGTCTATCTGGTTCTAAAGTGTGTATAATTTCTTGCACCTTGACCTTATGAGAGATCCACCATTCTTCGGAAATTGCGGGCATTGAATCGTTTTGTAGTCCCTTTAAACACTTTATAACTGCCTTGTGGTCCCTCTTGTAAACAATTGACATGGTATATTTCTCGAAGTTGGTGAAAGTGACCACATGAAATATAGATCACCAAAGAACAATAAAAGTTGATAAAAAAGTTTCCATAAATTTTTGGTGAATAAATATGTTTGGTTTTCCATTTGCTTGCTCCGCCAAACCAACTTTTCAGTTTAGGTAACTCGACAAGTGTGCAAATTTGTAATCAAGCAAACACCGGTGTTGAAAACTGGCCTGTGCGGGGCTATTTCGTCTCGCCGCGGGCCCTAAATTAAAAAAGAAAAACAACCCCAGGATCTCAGTTGACTTAAAAGTTCATAAGAATTTTGTTGGCAGGGCTAACACCTAAAAATATTCATGAAGATATTCATTAACTAATTTGAGCATTGGAGTTGAACAGACGTGTTTTTTTTTAAGCTCATTGAAAATTTTACTAAAAGGTTTATTTGTTGTTATTATTTACAAGAAAGTTATTATATATTATTATATTGTTATAAACATTTACACTTAAATTGATAATTATATTGTTAATCACAAACATGGAAAATACAGCAGAATTAAAATCAATTATCGAAGAAATTTTGGAAGAAAAATTTAAACAACAAGAGCAAGCAATGATAAACATAGTAACAGCGAACGCACAATTAATTAACCAACGAATGGACAAACTTTACGGGAAACTTTTGAAAATAGAAAAAACTCATGCTGCGTTTCAGAGTCAATTAAATGACTTTCAAACCAGTCTCGAGTTTACACAAGACACAATGGATAAGAAAATTATTGAATTAGACACGAACATGGCTAAGAAATTAAAATCCGAAATAGAAAATTTTTTGGTTTTAATTGATGAACAAAAAAGTTCTAGCGCAGCGGCTAATAATAAGTTCTGGAAGACAGGAATAGGCGGAATAATTTAAGGATCGATGGGATGGTGGAGAATGATGGAGAGACATGGAAACAGACTGAAGAAAAGGTACAGAACTTACTAAAATTACGACTAGATATTTCTAAAAATATTGTCATCGAACGAGCACATAGGATTGAAAGACGAGTAAAAGGAGACGACGAGCGATATAACAATCGATCTATCGTCTTTAAATTACTCAATTATAAGGATAAAGAGATAATTATAAGTAATGGAAATAAACTGAAGGATACAGGAATATTCATCAACGAAGATTTCTCTGAAGCAACGAACCTTATCAGAAAAAATCTGCGAACAGAAATGAAAAAAGCACGCGAAGAAGGAAAATTTGCAAGAATCATCTACGATAAGTTAATAGTTAAGGAATTTAAAAATATTAAAAACACTCTTTGAATCTATTTATATATATATATTTATTAATTATATTCGTATTTTGTTAAGATGGGTGACGATAACGAACCTAACTTAACATTTCGAATTTCACACCTCAATGAACACATTACTTTGAACGAAACTAATGATCCGGATTCTAATTACTTTAGTCATAAGACACTAGAAACTAACTTATTCTCAATTATTGAAACTAGTCAGTACCTCTCCAAATAACATGGGAATTTTTCTATTTTGAATGTCAACATCCGAAGCATGAAGGCCGGTTTCCATACAGCTGCATTTTGCGCCCAGTCGTAAAATGCGCCGCGACTTTTATCACATATACCGAACCATTTCCATTTAGCGATTTTTGCTCAAGTGTTTTTTGCAAAACATGGCTGATGTAAACAGACGATATTTGTTGCTGCAAAATTTGAGAGTAGTCCTAGCAATATTTTTATGGCGTAGAAATAAACAACGTTGTAAAATACGTAAGAAAAACATGTGGATGAGACGACTTTCCATAGAAAGAAGAATCAAAGGACTATACAACGTTTTGCTTAAGGATTTAATGTTGTCAGATCACGAGTAGTCTTTTTAAGTTTGTTTACAATGTTGTTTCTTTGTGCCTCCACAGACTCATTAATGTTATTTTGTTTTTCATCTACTTCACTTGATTGATATATATTCTGATTCTCTACATTCATTTGGCTTTGACAAAAATTTAACACAGAAACGAGATGTTGCTAGCCATCTTGAAATGATCTAATTAAAAATTCTTTCGTAATTCATGTAGATTTCTACCTTTTGATTGGCTGTTAAGCTGAAGCGCAAAATGTAGCTCGCAAAAAGTAGAGCCTGTTCAACTTTTTTTAAATCGCCCCAGCGCATGCAAAAGCGCGAGGTCAGCGGCATTATTCTGATAATGCGCATGCGGAGATCAAAAGTCACGGCGCTTTTTACGACTGGGCGCAAAATGCAGTTGTATGGAAACCGGCCTTGAGTAAAAACTTTGAAAGCTTTAAATTAATGTTTCATCAAATTAATTATCACTTTAGTGTTATTTGTTTTACTGAAACTTGGTGTCAAGGTTCAGAAAACGAAAAAAATTATAATTTTCATCTAACGGAATATACATCAGTTCATCAACCACGTGCGGGAGAAAATCATGCCGGAGGTGGTGTATGTGTTTTCATCCATAATTCTTTAAACTTTAAATTAATCTTAACGTCAACGATACTGATTGTGAGTCACTTAACATTGATATAATAAATAAAAACACCACAAATATAATAGTCAGTACCATGTATAGGCAACTCGCTGCTAATTTTAAACAATTTAAAAAACATCTGCGATCATTTATTAATAGAACAAATAAAACAAGTAAGCACGTTTATATTGCAGGTGATCTAAATGTTAATCTTTTAGATCATACATCAAATAGTAAAGTAAAACGTTTTGTGGATACTATTATTCAACATAATTTTATACCAACAATAAACAAACCCACACGCGTCACTAGACATTCCTCAACTTTAATTGATAACATTATAACTAATAATTTTAACAACTCTAACTTACGTACTGGAATAATAAGGACAGACTTGACTGATCATTTTCCAACTTTTTTAATAACAGACATCACGACAACTGAGGATACCCCTATTGAAAAAATTATTTATAAACGACTAATCAATCTCTTAGTTACTTCAGGCAATTAATCTCAGAAATTGATTGGGGAATGGTAACCACAGTTAGCGAATTAAATGAGGCGTATGATCTATTTTTAAATCTCTTTTGTAAACAATATGACAAAGCTTTTCCAGTAAAGGAAATCAAAATAAATAGGAAAACAATTCTTAGTCCCTGGATGACCAGGGGTCTATTAAAATCATCAAAGAAAAAACAAAAATTATATGAAAAGTTTTTGAAGAAAAAGTCATTTTATAATGAAACTAGATATAAAAGCTACAAAAACCTATTTGAAAAAACTAAGCAGCAATCAAAAAAACTCCATTACCAAGACCTCCTAAGCAAAAGCAGTGGGAATGCAAAAAAGACTTGGGACATTATTAAAGAAATTATTGGAAAAAGTAGAGCTGAGAAAAACAACCTACCAAAAAAACTCTGTATAGATAGAAAGTTTAATTATAATAGCGCAACTATTGCTAATAGTTTAAATGATTTTTTTGTAAATGTTGGCCCAACGTTAGCGTCAAAAATTCAAGCAAGTCGTAAGAACTATCAATCTTATCTTAAAACGTTTAACTCAACAATGATCGAATCTGAATTGACTATACAAGAATTACTAACAGCCTTTGGAAGTCTCCGTAATAATAAAAGTGTAGGTATTGATGGCATTAGTGTTAATGTCATAAAGAACATTTTTGACCTTATCATGTTTCCTCTTCATTATATTTTTAATCTTTCATTTAGAACTGGTAAATTTCCCGATAAATTAAAAATTGCGCAAGTGACGCCTATTTTCAAAGCTGGAGATAATGCAAAAGTTACAAACTACAGACCCATATCTGTACTTTCCTGTTTTTCTAAATTACTAGAACGAATTATGTATAACAGGCTCTATGCATATTTGACTGATAATAAAATGCTCTACAACAAACAATTTGGATTTCAAAAGAAACACTCAACAGATCACGCTTTACTTAATTTAGTCAACGATGTAACCGATGCTTTTAATAGAAATCTTTTTACTCTTGGAGTGTTTATTGACCTTTCTAAAGCCTTTGACACAGTTAATCATGAAATTCTTATTACAAAACTCGAACACAACGGTGTGAAAAATAATAATCTCAGTTGGCTTAAAGATTACTTGACAAACAGGAAACAATGCATACGTTACGGAACAAATACAACTGAACAAAGAACTGTCACTTGTGGGGTACCACAAGGCTCAATACTTGGGCCACTTCTACTTATACTATACATCAATGATATACATTGTGCGTCGAAACTTTTAAATTTTATATTATTCGCAGACGATACTAATATCTTTTACTTACTAGGGATATCAGCACTCTTTTTGAAACAGTTAACAGAGAATTAAAGCATTTAGAAGAATGGTTCAAAAGCAATAAACTTTCGTTAAATGTAGATAAAACAAAATATACTCTATTTCACAAAGCTTCTAAAGTCGACGACATCCTCTTAAGTTACCTAATTTAATTTTAAATAACATAAATATTAAAAGGCAATCATCCATGAATTTTTTAGGTATTTTGTTGGATGAAAATCTAACATGGAAACAACATATCGAAACTGTTGAAAGTAAAATTTCTAAAAATATCGGTTTAATTTTTAAAGCTAAACCCTTTTTAAATTTTACCTCTTTAAAAAGCTTATATTTTTCCTTTGTACATAGTTATATAACGTATTGTAACATTGTTTGGGCAAGCACAAACCAGTCTAAATTGAACAAACTTCACAATAAACAGAAACATGCTTGTCGCATAGTGCTCGGTGCAAATAGACACACACCCTCTGACCCTTTATTTAAGAAACTCGGAGTTTTAAATATCTACAAACTTAACATCCATCAAGTATTAGTTTTTATGTTAAGAAAAAATCCGCTTCATGCCCGTTAGCATTTGCTGACAAATTTTCCCTTATTCAACATAAGTATGACACAAGGTACTCGAAAGATAACTTTGTTATACCAAAAATTACTCTGAAAGCGAGTAGCTATTCCATAAAAAATAGAGGACCACTATTGTGGAACAGAATTTTAGACAATAATTTTAGAATGAATATTAGTTTAGAACAATTTAAAAAGGTATCAAAGAGTCTCATGCTCAAAACTGACAATGATGTAACTCAATTTTTTTAATCGTTTTATCCTAGTTTAGTTCAATATTTTTAAGTTTTTAACACATTATAAACTGTAAATAGCTCAACCAACGGGGCTTGATGATAAGACGGTCCACGTCTTCTACTTGCTCCGGCCAATGTATTTATAACTTTAGTAACTGATTATTTGTATCCTTTTTTAACGGCGAAATATATCTTATCTATCTATCTATAAAATATTATTTCATTTTTCAACGTTTTACACGCAAGAATAATAATATCCATTACCATAGTGACTAAGAAGTATAAGATATCTGTAAGAAAATTATTTCATGAGTTTAAGCAGAACGCGAGTTATAATGAGTTTTCCGACGATCATAGATTAAAAATTGTGGGAAAATATGTAATACTAAATATCTCCAAAAGTAAAAAATGTTAAGAAAAACTTTAAAAATCATTTTTAGATTAATGTTTTGTGATCCCAAAAAAGCAAACAGGAAACATAAGAACCTAGTAGTTTTGTACATGGGATCTCATTGGTAGGAGAGGGGTCGTTTTTTATCCGTGTCTATTAAACATTCAAACTTTATTTTTTCTTAATAATTTTTATACCATTATATAGGAAATCCTACAAGCTTTCTAAAAATATAAACAATAATGAGTTTCAATGTTCACGTTTTTACGGGATTTTTGCGCATGTGCGGAAAAAATCAGAAAAATCGACAGGCAAAAAAATGCAGACCTTAGGTGAAGAAAGTCAAATTATGGTTAAAAACTTTTGTACTGTGGCTACTAGCATCTTTTCACTGATATATGATCTAAATCTAAACTACATGCAAGCTATATTCTAATTTCAAGATCAAAAGATGCCTCTACCTGAAAAAAAAGTTTGGAATGGACTGGTCCACGGCTTACCGCCCGCATTATTTTGCCTGTGGATTTGCGTAAGAGATCTGGGGATTATAAACAACACGCGCCACAATGAAAGTCGTTTATACAAACATTATATCAAAATAAAGTTTTAAAATATCACACTTTTTTTGTTCAGAAGTTGCCACTATCATTCTTTTTTAAAAAAATATTATTTTTTTTTTCACTTAGCAATCATGAGGTTGTTGGGAAGTTGTAATGTCATTTTACTTTGCTGTTATTATAATATATTCGGCTCACGTAGTTTTAATTATTATGTTTCCGCATATCGGGCCGTGAGTTTTGACTCTCGCTTCCCTCTCTCTCAAACGATCCAATATAGTGTTACATCTCACAGTACACGTATCAGATTTTATATATGAACATAGACTTCATTTACATCTGGAAGAACATCCTTCTTGATCTTACCATGGAGCAACCTCGTAGGTACCTTCAGGTAGGTACCTTCATGATCTTACACACAGATATAACAGTTATGTTTATGTAAATAAACATTATAACACGCTCCTATGCCTAATCATACGCTATCACAAATTGCAAAACCCTGAAGAACTCCTGAAAAATGATTTTTCAAATGTTTTTTTTTTATCATTTATTTATATTTTTGTGACGTTTTAGCGATTAATTTTTGATTCTTCAAAGAAAACCGATCTCCCTTCTGAGGTATCAAAGAATAGCTGTATTAAAAATTCAACTTACTTTTTCACACAATCCGCAGGAATGTGTGTTTGGTTTAGCCTTTCTTCGTCTCGGAATAAAAAATGAACACATTGGTGAATAATTTACGCGGAGCCAATTCATGTGCGAGATTACATGAGAAACTAGCCGAGGCGGTAAAAATTTTATGTATAAAGCGGGTTGACATTGATTTTTAAAAGAATGTCTTAAGATCTAGTGCTCATAATGTTGTATTTATTATAGTGTAGTTAAGTCTAGCTTAAGATAAACGTATTTCATATTCCTGTACAAGTTACCGACTCACACCTTAGGTGGCTAGTGTTTGGAAACGAAACTTCAGGAACGAAAAGTTGTTTAATGGCGCCATTATGAGTCTTATCTCACATGTGTTGGATGTTGGATGGTTACTGGTTACTTGTCGTGGATTTTAATGTATGTATTTAGTCCTTATCTTAGTCTTTCAACTATGGTTTTACATTGATTTAATATCATTTTGGAGCTTAAAACATATTGATTGCATCAATTATAAGGAACTTATATAGCTAGCTATAGCTAAATTAGGTGCATTTTGGAAATTCATTCTGCAGACTTTGATTCTATTTTTTTTATTCCATTTCATTCTATTTCTAAAGTTTTTACCAGTGTTGCTAATGATTTTGTATCTCCATTATGATGATACGATCATCTTGAAATTTGTCATTACAGATGATTCTTCACCCCAAAAGTCTTGACATCAATCAAATGTAATTGCAAACACAAGGTTTCAGTTTATTATAGAAAACAACACCATTGATTACATCACAAATTTATTGCCAATGAAGTCCAGAATATTGCATTTGTTATATTGTTGAGATTTTTCAAATCGAAGAGAAATAAGCTGCGTAGGAGCTTTTATATTATTTAGTATGTATATATGTAGAGCCTAGCGTATCTCACATTGGGAAAAAAACACATCACAGAATTAAGACGAAAATCACGAAATTAGGACGTTTTAGCTAATTCATCTTTTGTTCAACCGGGAAAAATTTCCACTTTGTTTACCTGCATTTTTGCAAAGTTATTTTATGGAATAAAAACCACGAGGGTGCCGATAAGCCGCATACACCGTGAAAAGTGCGGGTGTTTTCTGGCGAGTTCGGCGTTTTGAAAAAAATTCAGGTATTCACCTGAAAAAACCCACATAGAACCGTACAATGCCCGAACAAAAAAAAAGATTCACCACAAAAACACTCAATGATTCACCACAAATTATTTAAAAAAGTATAAAAATTAAAATGAACTAACTATGTGGTAGCGAAGTGCTTAAAAGAACTGTTTTTGATGGTTTTTAATGTCGTCCGCCATGTTTATGTTACAAGGTGTTGCATTTCGGGAATGCTCTGGGTGAGTTTGGGCGTGTTCGGGAAAGTGCGGGCGTGTTCGGGAAAGTGCGGGCGGTTTCGGCGGACAACCGTCAATTTAATTCGAAAAGTCACCCGAGCTCGCCCTTATATATGCGGGCGTTTGCAGCTTATCGGCACCCTCGTTAAAAACCATGAAGTTATGTGGCGAGATGAGTCACCAGATCATCGCTGGAGTAATAAAAGGATGGTAGAGGACATATATTGTTTTCACTTTCAAAAAATGCTATAAATATAAGAAAGAAAAACAATGTGGTTGCCTAATATATTTTATGTATATATGTTAATTATTTACATAATATTGTTATAGAGATTTATGAGAATAGCTGTCAGCTCCATCTTCTCAGTTTTAACGTTATTGTTGTATTAAATAAACACAATTTTTGAGGATTGAAGTACCTGTACTTTTTTTCTTGATGGTACTTCTATTCCGATATGTTTGTGAAGATTTTTGAGAATCACATCCAAGCTGCTACTTTTTATAAATTCCTTGTCTTTCATAAGTGATATTTTTTTTTCATTTGCAAATTTGTTACTTAAAATTGCAGTAATATGATGTGCTGATGGTACAAACAGGACTTGTCTATTGGGTTTTACAGGGATCAATTTTTCGCGTACCCAGTGTTGTATCTTTGTTTTTATTATATATATACTGATATATATAGTTAATTGTGTATTCTTTTGTTATTCATGGTTTTTGAAAACAATTTATTAAAAGAAAATAAATAAAAAATATTACTTAAAGTAAAAGTTCTTTATATACAGTGTTTTTTTAATCGACATCACCCTCTATATGCAAGTACTGCTGCTACCCCTTATAATAGAACATTTCCACAAAAGCGTAGATAGTTGAAAACCTTCTTGTTTCAACTGACAGAAGGTCAGAATAGCCTTCTGGCAGTTGTGAGTGTTTAAGCCGTCCCACTTTCTTGCATAGGCAGATTTTAACCATGTTCTAATTGATTTATTAGATTGGATTGTGTGTTCAAACCGACAGGTTTTCTTGTTTTTCTTTAGGACAAGAAGAACCTAAAGTCTATGTGGTTGAGACTTAAAAATTTGTTCCAAAACTGTTCATTTGAAATACAGCCATTAGTGAGGGTAGTGGCAAACAACAAAATATGTTCAAAGTTTATTCATTTCTTTTGATTGGCTTGATAACAACTAGTTGTTTCTTCTTTTGTAAGTATCATTGTTAACATTTTGAAAGAGGAACGGGGCTATTCACAATGGCTTTGTCCATAATAGCTACTCCATGAAAACCCGTTATATAAAAAACGCGCTAAAACGGATTACGGAAAATTAACGAAAAAACAAAACAAATATGGCTTCAAGAAAGAATTGCCAAAAACTCACAATGAGAAAGTGACAAAAGCACTTATATTTAAATGATATTTTTACCTTGTACCCACAATGTCGAAATAGTTCTTTTTGAGTCAAAGGGTGAACTGCGTTTCCATCCTTGGGGGGGGGGGGTAACCTAATTTGCACATTTTGCATTGAGATAATAACATTTTCTCCGTCTTTACACCTTTGTTTCGTGAGTCTCTAATTTCTAAGAGCGACAACCTTAAACAGCTTTGACGGAAAGAGTGGCAAATTTTGTTCTCGGGTTGATGCAAATTCTATCCAACGACTATTTACCACGAAAAAATATATTTCAGATATTTTGATGCAGCAAGTCACATGATAATACTACTGATAATAGCCCGCAAAAGCTAAATGTCACATGATAATACTACTGATAATAGCCCGCAAAAGCTAAATGTCACATGATAATACTACTGATAATAGCCCGCAAAAGCTAAATGTCACATGATAATACTACTGATAATAGCCCGCAAAAGCTAAATGTCACATGATAATACTACTGATAATAGCCCGCAAAAGCTAAATGTCACATGATAATACTACTGATAATAGCCCGCAAAAGCTAAATGTCACATGATAATACTACTGATAATAGCCCGCAAAAGCTAATTTAAGTATTTTTTTAAAAAATTTGTGTGTTCAACGGTTTTCCATCAGTGTTTGACAGTTTTTCGCATTTTTTTAGTCTTTAAAACATCCGTGGCAAAAAGCATTTTTTTTTTAAATTTGCTTAACCTTTGACTTGTATGAAAACATCCCATCTGCAGCTACTTTTGAAAATTACATCTTGTTCTGGTTACATACAGAAGCTTTCTTTCACCTGAAGTTTCGTTACATTGCCTTAAAAAAATTGGGAAAAAGTCGCCAGCACAATAAAATTACGTAGGGATGGGACGTTTTCTGAATTTTACACTAAAAATTATGAAGGTATAATCTATGCTAAACAAAATATCCTGCTCTGTATATAAATCTTTGAAAAACGAAGAAAAAAACATTATCCGTTTGCGTCAATTTCTTGAAACTGAGGCAATAATAACGACTATTGATTTTTATTTACCTTCAACGTTTCGGGTGTTCATCCACCCATTCACAAGAAGTGTGTACAAATTCATTTTTTCCTAGTGGAACTATTATTCAAACCATATAAAAAAGATTATTATTATGAAGAGGATTTCTTTGATTTCTAGGCGGTAAGTATTCTCACCAGAAGCCAGAACGTCAAGTCGGCAAACGATGCACGATAATTACACTGTTTATGATGATCACTGATAGCAGATTGTTTCGCATTAATTGACATACCAGTGGGGGCAGATATTCCAATATGTTCGCTGATCCTTGTTTTAATTTAACACATGCGTTGGACCGCCCAATATTCAATTACTTTTTAAGAAGACAAAACTGTAGATAATGGAACAAGTAAAGATTGTCCCCTTCTCCCTTACTTTCTCTAACTTCTTAAATATAGTAAACAGCTAAGGCAAATAAGCAATATTTAACATGATCAGAACAGCGTAAAATAGAATATATTAATTTTTGTAGCTTTTATAGTTTCTAAAAACAGTAACTTATATCGCCCTAGGCTATAATAACTTTATTTTACTTTTTTTCTAAAATCACTAAATCACAATAAAAATATGAATCTCATCTGAACGGTTGCGTCAAAAATTGATTCTAGCTGGTATTGCAAAGTTAGCAAAAAAATGTTCAAAACGTTAATACAACAAAAACAATAATTGAAGCATTCCTCTGTGTGTGTTACCATCCGTCATACCCGGTAATTAGATATACTGTAATTGCAATTAAAGACCTTTGTCAGGTCATGAAGTTCTGACGTAGATAGGTAAGTCAGCATTCGGTTTGAACAGGACATCAGGATTAAAGTGATAAGCAACTCACAGTGTTGCGTAAACTAGACATGTTAGAGATCTGCGTGCATGAACCTGCGTAGCCGATGTGCATAAATTTCTTACTACAAACTCTTGAACAAAGCAAAGCATTTGTACTACAATATGAAACTTTATGTAAGGATGCGTACTTTCTCCAACATAAGAACAAACGCAAGGTATTAGTAAAACTTCCAATTGCACTCAAAGTAAAACAAGAAAAAAATATAAACCACCATTTCTTATTACCTTAACTTATAAATGAATTTATCGCCTCCAAAATCCATTGACCCATTCACGCAGGTCCCTAAATGCTTGGCCAACCGACCAAGCATTATTACGGGGAACCGGACGTGGAGGAGGCAATGGATTTGGAGGAATAATAATGGGACGGTGGATGGGGTACAATGTGTGTGCGTATGGAACGGCGCGGAACAGCAAGAGACGATAAAGAACGTGAAGGACGTGTAGAAGATGGATGTGTTTGAGAAGGTGATTGTAATGGTTGAGGCAGTGGCGGTGGCCTTTGTATTGGTAGTGGTGGTGGTGGCCTTGGTAGTGGTTGAGATGGTGGTGATGGTGGTGATGGTGGTGGTGGCCTTGATGGTGATGGTTGTGGCCTTGGTGGTGGTGGTGGTGGCATCGATATCGATGCCGCTGTTGAATCACCACCACGGTGTGAAATGGTTGGAAATGAAAAAGGACGAATATGAAGTTGAGGAATTAATGGAGTGGAATGTTGTGAAGGAATTGTGGGAGGACGTAAAGGTGAATAATGAGGCGAATATGGATGGTGTCGTAAAAATGGATGCGGTTGTGGACGGTGAGATGACTGACGCAACGTAGACGAAGACAAGGACGACAACGACACAGACGGTGGAGACAACACAGACACAACACGATGAGTTGACGACACAGGAGAAGACGAAGAAGAAGAAGACAGGAAGGATGAAGAAGTAGATGAAGAAGTGGATGAAGAAGTAGATGAAGGTGTTTGAAGAAGTGAGAAATGCAAAGAAGAAGGTAAAGATGAAGACGAAGACGAAGAAGACGATAAGGAAGGTGAAGAAGAAGACGAAGCGATTGAAGAAGAAGACAAAGCGGTTGAAGACGAGGAAGACGAGGAGGTAGAAGATGAAGAGGAAGAAAATGAATTAAAAACAGAACTTAAGCGTGCCCTGGTCTGATCCCGGCGTTGAAAGTCCTGCTCTATTGCCTAAGTTAAAAAAAGGAATTCATTTACTTTTAAACATCGAATCGTGCCAAACACTTTTTCAGAGTAAAGCAATATCAGTATTTACAATATCAGTTTAAAGCAATTTTTTTTGGCAAAAGAAATGTCCTGCATTAAATATGCAAGATGTTTTACTGATTTCGAAATATGTTTTCAGAAATACTTTGTCTCTAATAACCCTTTGTGGATTTTCTGGACTAGTTGTTAAAATTAAATGTACCTCAACGCGAGTCTCCAATGCACGAATCCGATCCTCCCGTGCATCCAGGTACCTCCTGAACCATGGTGTGCGCTAAATAAAAAATATAAAATATAAATACTTCATAGACTTTATTAACAAAAGTTTATACCTAAGGTGGATGTCTAAGGCATTGACAAAATATATAAATTAAGCTTACTTCAAGCCAAGCCTGAAAGTCTTCCGGTGGATCCACCCTTGATAAAGAGAAGAAAATTGTCAATCATAAAACAGGAGCTCTGTAAGAGCAATTTGAGGCCTGTATTATCGATTAAAAACCGAAGGAGTATGTTTTCATGAAAAGCGTAGTTGGTTTAGTCAAGTTATCGAGACCGGTTGCATCACATAAACGCGCAAAAAGGCATTAATAATTTTAGTAAATTCGCAGGGAAAAACGCTATACATACGGAATAACGTGAAACTGCTCAGCTGCTGCAGTCTGTGGTGGCGCTGGCGGCGGTGGTGGCGGTGGTACAGCTGGTGCTGCGGCCGGTATTGCTTCCGGTGCAGCTTGTAGTGCTGATGCAGCTGGTACGGCTGGTACAGCTTCCAATGGTGGTGCTGGTGCGGCTGGTACAGCTTCCGGTGGTGGTGGTGGTGGTGGAGCTGCTGTTGGTACAGCTTCTGGTTGTGGTGCTGGTGCTGCTGGTACAGCTTCTGGTTGTGGTACTGGTGCTGCTGGTACAGCTTCTGGTTGTGGTGCTAGTGCAGCTAGTACAGCTTCTGGTGGTGGTGCAGCTGGTACAGCGTCTGGTGGTGGAGCTTCTGCGGCTGGTTGCTGCGGTGGTAGTGGTGGCGGATTTACTCTCCTCCTCCGACGCTCTCTCACATAGACTGGCTGGCCATCATTTTGTCTACAAAGTAGAAATAAGATATATAATATGATATCCTTTCTTTTCTTACTGAGTGCGATGTGCTTATGAAATAGAATGAGTGAAAGTTACTTTTGCAATGGTGCCTTTTATAAAGGAAACATTTAATTCTTCATCTGAACTAAACGTTGCTCATTTTAGTACTTTTAAGAAATTTTATGTGAAGATGTTTAGATGGTTTGACAGTTACACACTTTAATTAAAGCATATTGTTTGCTCGAAATTAAAAATATATATACAAAGAAAATTACTTACGCTACTCTCTTGACAGCTCTTCTCGGATTCTAAATTGATGAAAATGTCAAGATTAACTATGTTAATGGTAAAGAACAGTAAGAAAAAAATGTTTTTATTTTATTTGCCCTTCGGACGTTGCGATGCACAAAGTATCTTTCCCCATTCCTCCACACTTCTTCTGGCTGCTGTAGTGGTGGTGGTGGTTGTGGTTGTTGTTGTTGTGGTGGTTGTTGTTGTTGATGCATTTGTTGTTGTTGTTGTTGTTGTTGATGCATTTGTTGTTGTTGATGTTATGGTTGTTGTTGATGATGTTGTGGTTGTTGTTGATTTTGTTGATCTGGCACTTGTATTTCTTGCTGGTCGTTATTCTACAAAAAAGTATGTATTATAAATCAACAAAACATCTCTATCATAATACGCATGTGTGTGTCTGTAACAGGCAAAGTAAATGTGTTAATTTTCCTTTTAATGTAGCCAAGAATTTCTTTGCAGTCGCCGAAAAAAGTACAGTAAATGTGTTTCAACATATAGCATGATTTACAACGTTATCATATATACTGCAAGTCTAAAAAAGGTATCCATTGAAATGTACCGTGACATGAAATAGTTAGATATTTTGGCATATATTATCGATATTTATTGTTTTTGTTTAACTTTTTAATGCTACATGAGTAAGAATATGCCATGTCAGGATGCCCATAGAGTATAATTTTTTTAACATTTCCTGTGAACTTTACAAGGGGACCACATGTAATACGACAAGTGGAACAAATTTTGTAGAATGTGTGTGTGTGGTTACTTCTTATTTTTTTGTCTCTGTCAGCCTACATGTAAAATTCCAAGTTATTTTTACAGGGGTTGTTGACATTTGATTGGAAATTTACGTGGGTTTGTGGCTTTGGGTTAAAAAATTTATAAGAGGATGGTATGGTTGTCTGTTTATATTGTTTGTGTTGCAAACTACTGTTATTTGAAATTTTGTGTAAACTTTTAGGGAAATAGGCAAGAAAATTCTTCAGTTTCACGTTTTTGTTGAGAGTTTTTACAAAGTTTTGAAGGAATAAGTGTTTGGTGATGATAAAAAAACACGAAATGTTCTAACTTATACCGTTTTTGTTTTTTATATTTTGTAATCTAATGGACGAAGACTGTGTGCACTAAATGACTGACTTTTCTATAATTTAATGTGTTTCATAACCCATTTGTGGAAGATTTATGGGTAGTGGTAATATACAACATGCTAAATGAACTAATTTTTGTTGATTTGGATGTGCTCCTCAAAAACAGGTCTATTTTACATTTCTGTAAACTTTTATGAGGACACAATGTATACAATGTTTCCAAAATAATGATCTTTGTTGATTCCACATTTTCTCCTTGCTCATTGCTTTTTTGATATGTAGATTTGAAATTTGTTGGTTAAGGGCAGTACGGATCCGGTTAATTTTTACATTTTGATTGTGTATATTTATGGGGGACAGGATGGTATGCAACTGAATAAACGATTTTTCTAAATTACAAAACTATGCCTTTTTTGTATAAGCTTTTGTAAAACTCTTTAGGGAAAATACAATGCATAAAGAACTTATACAATAACACTACTTTAACGTCAATATCTTTCATTTTTAGAAAGATTGTATAAAAATTTTATAGAATATAATCTTCGTATTTTGGCAGGTCCTTCCTGACGTCAGCAAAATTTTTCAACCGTTTTATCTCCTTAACCGTTCGTCAAAAGCAGATAAATCTATACAATATTTCGATCAGTGTTTCAAGCTCTACACAATAGAGGCAACGGGTAAATAAATTTCCGAAAAAAGACTTTTTGTGTATTGACGTGTCCTTGCAGATGTTATCAAAATTAAAGTGATGGTTTTCTTTTTCATTGTTTCTCTGCCAGGTGGATTTCTCCAAAGGCCTTATCGACCAGTACAATAATAAATGGTAACATAATTTTGTGGACGTCAATCAAAGGTACTTTAAATTGATTCTTACAACAAACGTGTCACAAGTTGTTTGGGAAGTCCACTAGTGTACCTAATTTACATGTAACCCATTGCTTCAGTCAATTTCTTTGGACAAACAGTTGTATTAAAAATTAAACAGATATGTAGGTGCTAAAAAACAACTGATATGATGCTAGGAATAATTACGGGTAAAGACTTGAATTCGAATTGCTGAGCTGACTTGTTACGGTCAGCTTTACAACAAAAATATCATGTCATTGATAACTTTGATGAAGGTAAAACATTAAAAATAGTAGGCTCCAAGATTTAAAAAGCTCACAGAATTTTAGAAATTTTTTAAGACTGAACTTTTTGTAGCTTTTGTCGAAAAAATAAAACTTAGAGCGTAACTGCAAAACGAACTTCTATTTTTTGAAGTATTCATGTATATAATTCTAAAAGGAATCCTAATCACACAAGGTTGATGGAAACTCATAGTTATTTATTAAATAAAACTTACCATATTGTAAGAGTTCTTTATTGCAAATATAATATTATATAATTTTATAATGACTGAGGAACAAGTTTTTATGCAGTTAGTTGATTTTATACCATAGTACAACGCCTAGGGAATTGTGCATTTACGCCCATAATGATGTGCCTGGTTTTCACATGCAGATCTCTGAATAAGAATAAAAAAATCTCTGAATAAAAACATCTACCAAAATTTACGTAGAGAGATTATCCCGATAATAAATAATAAAATCAATAAATGTTGTAAATTATTCGTTTTTTCACTTCCATTTGAGTCATTAGTAGCGATATTTTTTTCGTTGCACAAGGAACAAAAAAGAAGAAAAAAAATTCTTTCCGCTTCCGGCAAAGAGTCAAGTTCCTGGGAACGAGATGTCTCATGCATGTGTCGTGAAACCACGTTTTAAAAGGATGTTTCAAAATTTGGGGACAGTATCAAAAAAGCGTTATTTCGGTATATTTCTTTTTCTGTAACTAAAATGTTCCTTCCATGTGATCATGGTAATGAAGATATTCGACACGATGACGGGAAAGAAGTGACATTAACTGAGTTCTGAATAGAACATAACATGATTTACGTATAAATACATTTGAGGAATCCATGTAAGTTTGGATAGCAGCACTGACTAAACCGTGTTGATGTTCCATCACAGACACGTCTGTTTTGAGCTCGCCGCCAGCTTTAATGCATCTTGTAAATATTAAAAATGTCAAATATGAACTTGTAAAAGAACATAAAGATTGAAAATTAACAAAATGCAAGTGTCCCAAATGCAAAAGTTGTAAGTATAGCTGTGCGTACAGTTATATCAACTCAATACAAATACTACCAGCCAAAATTCGATGTTTTATTGTCTTATCAGAAAAAGAAAATAAGTACAGTGTTACGACGCAAAACCGCGACATATTATTTGAAACTAACAGTAGCTTCTTAGAGGCTACTAGGACTCAACCGAATGTCTAAAGGCGGTAATACATGCGTTGATTACTTCCTTTCGATTTCCGCAAGTCGCGTCGTGTATTATAAAAAATCGCCCAACAAGGATTGCTTTCAAACCGCTTGCCTTCTGCAAAAACGTTGTTTAAGCCAACAAAACACTTTATTTTATTACAGAAAATGCGCGGACAACTTATTTTTTCAAAAAACTATGTTACTAGACGAACAAAAGGTAACAAAAAAAATATGGTAAACAAAAAAAAACTGTTCAGACAATTTTATATCGTAGCAAACAATTTGTGGAAAGTAAAAGACAAGGATTAGAAAAACAGAAATGCTTTACAAGGTCAAAAATACCATTTAAAACGTTTTCACATTTTTCGTGCAAAGGCTATCGTATATTCGAAATGTTTTTCGTCGTTCGTGCCATTTTGTACCAGAAAACTATAATTTACAGCAGTGGCTGTAATCTCGTCATATTTTTAATTGAAATAGCGGCTATAACGTTTTAAAGAAGCAATCGAACAAGGAAAGGTAAAATTTATTGCGAATGTGCAAATTCGATCAACGTCGCTCACTTCGACTGCATTCGTTTAAGTGGAAACCCTTCGTTACGCATGTAAGACTAATATGTTTTGCTGGATTAGTTTTTATTAGTAAAAAAAGTTCGTGATTTCTAAACAGCACTTTGCGTAACTGATTTCCCGTAGGAGGTTTAAGTGATTGTTTGAAAAACAAATGTAGCGTGCACATTATGCACATTAGGGAGATTTTAAACAATCGCTATTTTTGTTTAACTATGTATTGTATGTATAAGTTAAAATATTATTAAGAGAGGATACTTTGATTTTTGAACACTATTTCTTACGTTCTTCTTTGTTATCACCCACAAAAGGTTAGTAAAATAATTTAAAAAAAGAAACAGAATTTATTTTTGCATGAAGGAAGGAATTGATGACTATGACTGGTAAATAAGAAATCCCTTACAATCCGAGTTTAACCAAATGACCGCTGTGAAAATTTGTCATTTAAACTTAATCAAGTTCCAATTTGTTGCGTGATATAAAAAGAATGTTCGGGGAAAAACTTATAGGAATTTACTCTTAACTATAGTACTTAGCCCCTCCCTACCTTGTGTAAAAATGTTTACTTTCAGGATTGTAGACACTAAAAGCAAACAATGAACCAATGCATTAAATTCATTAAAGGTTGTCAGTGTAACCGCATATGATTTATTTGTACCTATCTCCGGTTAAAAGTTCTATCTCCAGAGCAGCTAAAATTAGCTTTTAATTACATTCACATAACTTATTTAAATTTTAATGTGTAAATATTATATACAAACGTAAATTAATGTGCTTTGGAACGTGTTGTTGGCTAATAGGTTAATTTTCTTAACTAGATATACTCTTCTAATGATAATAATCTATTTAAGTTTTTTTATTTAGAGAAACTAAACCTAAAAATCATGCATCTCCGGAATAACAAAATTAAGTATCTTGTGGAAAACTAATGTTGCAAAATCTTGCTATAAAAGAACAGATTACGATGGTTCGTGTATTTCGGAAGGACCTCTGATATTAAATAGTGATATATAAAGCAGGGTAATAACCCTACAAATACTGTTACGTGGACCACGAAAATATGCGAAGATTGAACTTTACCTACATTTTTTCAAAAAAGCAATGACAAGCTCATCTGAATCATTTTCGCACATGCATGAGTTTTAGAGAAATCATTTTGCAAATCAAATTGTACCAATTTTTTCTTTAAAAAGTTTTATCGCCCCCATCTAAAATTCCTAATCTCCTAAACTCAGGAAGTATAGCTAACACAAAACGATTTTAATCTTATTTCCTTTACATTAGTCTTAAACTACCCACCAGTCAATGTTTTTTGTTATGAAGTCATGTACTGGACAAAAGTCACTCTATAGGGTGCCGTGTTGCGCAGTAGAGTGTCGAGGTGAAATATAAATCGCTTCGGTACAGAAGGGCAATAGATGGACGCGTAATAGACAGACGCGTAATGGGTGGACGCGTAAGTTCTGTTAACCACCCAAAAAATAGCCACTACAGTAGTCATTTAATATGATCCCCCCCCGTGCTTAATTTTAGGAGGTCCTCTTTTCCATTTTTAGGGAATTTTCACCGCCAGTCATCTTTTATGAAGGTCTATTGATATTATTCTGCGCTACAAATCCCCTCTAACAGGTGCAAGAGATTAAGGTGGAAGCTTTCTTGATAGATGTTGTAACAATCTCGTCCTCAGATCTCTGGGAATGAGAGATATAAAGCATGAAGTCATATTTTTCCTGATTTCATTAGAGTATTATGACAAAAATAAAGATAAAAGCATAGCGTTTTCTCTGACACACATCCTCCTTTTACCGTCCTCCCATTACGCGTCGCGTCCTTCTATTACGCGTCGCGTCTCTCATTACGCCTCGCGTCTATTAAATACGCTTCGCTTATCCATTACGCTTCGCCACACTGTCAAGGCGATCTATATTACACCTCGACACTCTACTACACAACACGACACGCTATAGCGTGACTTTTATCCATACTTTGTTCTCACGTTATTGCATTTTTTATATTCAACGTGGGCTCCAGCCCTCACAATCTTGACGATATGACGACAAAATATTTTGAACGTCTTTTACATGTGTTAACGACTTGACTTTGTATGAGATAGAAAAAGAAGATAAAACCGAATAAGTGGATAGACACTTAGAAGGCAACCTTTTTTTCTTGTCATAAATACTTTAAAGAAAAAAGGAAAAATATGACTTCATGCTTGATAACCCTCATTCCCAGAGCTCTGAGGACGAGATTGTTATAACATCTATCAAGAAAACTTCCATCATAATCCCTTGCACCTTTTAGAGTGGAGTTGTAGCGCAAAATAATATTAATATTATTCTGTATGTCTGTAGAACTTAATTCTGCGGGCAACGCGGGATCTCGGTTGGTAAGTTAAGATTAGCTTTCACAGTAGTCATGTAAATATTAGCTTGATTTGGGAGTTTATTAAGTTGTAGATTGTTATCGAATGAAGAAAGTCATGCATGCATTATTGAGTTTTATAGTGTGTGCTTTCCTTTATTAGTGTTTATACGACTGACACAACAAGACCTAAGAACTCCTTGACCCTTAAAAAAATGTTATTTCGTTGCACTGGTTTGTGAACAAAATAAAGAAGAAAATACCTGCCTGATTTTAAAATCAAGGACTAAAAATATCTATCATTAATTTAACTTTATCTGTCCACAGTTTTACATTTTCTGTTGTGATTCTTAAACTGCGGATGCTGCTGTGCCTTGGAGAATTTCCCCTTAAGTCTTTCTGGAGAATACATTGTGTCTGAATTGTTGAACGTCCCTTCCCCTCCCTTTCTTTCTCTCTTTCATCCCTTCCTCCCTTCCAGCCAGCCAGTGCGCTATGTGCAAAAGAATTTAGTTAGATTCAAGTTCGGGAAGAAGAATTACAAGGTGGTATCCATTATATTCAAAACCATTCATTTTTCTGCTTAACATTTCATACCTCTTTTTTAAAAGGAAGTTAGGAAACAGAGAAAAAGTAAATGGTTCTAGCAAATTGTATATTTGAATATTTATCAACTTTGATATATGGATTTATAACCTATCTTATTATTCCATTTACGCATACACGTTACTTTTAGGTTGTAATATTGGCATATATGTTTCTTTGCATTGTATTCAACTCAATTTCATAATACCTCTTGGAATGATCAGCCGTCGGTGTCAAATCTGCATATATACTTTCTTTCACAGCTTTGTTGTTGATGTCTGCATAATGAGATATCGTTTTCCCTGTTTCATTATGATCGTTAGTACTTTGACTTTTATTGCTTTGTGGTGATCTCGTCCGGCTTATACTGACAATGACAAAACCTAAATAAAATTAACAAAGCCTGAATACAGAAAAAAATGTTTTATATAAAAAATATAAGATTTTAATCTCCACAAGTTTCTTCTTTTTCTATTTTGAGAGTATTTTTTAAAATGTTTAGACTGACCAGGAGAAGAAGGAAAGATAATATTAAGTATACAAATTGCTATATACAAATATTTCGGCTTGATAAATGTTGAAAAAGTATAGGTTGTTTTAGGGATTTTGCTGACGTCAGCAGTGCATATAAAAGATGTATTTTAAAGAATTTTTTAAGCTCGTTGCCTGTAATTTTTAGAGCTTAAAACGCTGGTGAAAAAATGTATATAATCATGTCCTTTTGACGAACAGTTACAGAGATATGGGCATTTAAGAGATTTTCGACGTCTTTAACACGTCTGTTCCAAAACAGGTGGGTTGACCAAGGAAATTGGTGCTAATTTGGTCTCTGCTGGTCCCTGGTTACCCACACAGGACATGAAGTCAGTTTTTTTGGTGATTTCCAAGTTATTTTGCCTTTAAATTTAAAAGTGCAATGCAACTACTTTACTAATCCTAATATACTTTCCTTTGACGTGACTATCGTTTGAACGCTAAAGTTCGGAAACTCACAGAACAATTTTATAGGCAATGTTTTATAGAATTTGTTAAAAAAAATTGTAAAAAATATAATCGACTTTCTAAAAGGTACAAACAGACAGGAGGAAGCGTCGTATTATTATAAGAGGCCAGTTACTAAGAACTGTGGAAAAGTTCACTTAGGTAAAAGCACAATGGAAAAACATATCAGTTGAATTTAGATGGCGTCTGCAAGAAACTGTCAATACAAAAAAAATGTAAAGAGATATGGTTTAAAAATTGTGAGATTTAAAAATTTTAAGTAAATGATAGAAATAATTTTTTTTTTATTATTATTTTAATTTATTTTGTGATCAACATTTGTTAAGGAAGAAAATATGCAATATTTTCGAAAAAAACATCTTTTGTATAATTAGATTTCAACGTTGCATGATGTTGTTGTTTTATATTTTTTAAACTTTTATGGGAGAGGTGAATATATGACCGAAATGACTGATTTTTCCATCTTTGACAATTTCTGTAAGATTTTATGTGCTAAGACAAATAAATGCTTTGGGTTGACTTGGGTTTGGGTCTGTAAATATTTTGGATTGAAGTATTGCGGTAGACTGCAACAGGTAATATACTGAAATGATTCAAGTTTTTATATTTTATTTCTATTGTGTCGTTGACTGTCGATTTCTTACATTTTGTGTATAACTTTTGGAGGGTTGCGGCATGAATGTCTGATTTTGGTATGATGTGTTACGAACTCTATATTGTATTGTAATTAAATTAAATTTTGTAATTAACTTTTTTGTATGGCTTAAGGACCTAAATCAAGAAACAAGCAAATAAACAAAAATCGCAATGGAAAATAATAAAAATAAAAATTGCACCCCACTTTCACTAACATATACGTCAAATGCATTTCTTTCTCGTAAATTGACCTTTTTGGCCCGTGCATTTTTCTTCACTGAGAAGTTACGAATTTAAAATGAGTATACGATAAAATTGTTTTGTAAACTCATTCTAAGTTAGACAACGTTGGTTGCCTCTTCATTAGGAAATAGCCAATGAGATTTTAGTTATTTGAGTTACTCCGTATTTTCACCAATTATCTGAAAATAATACAAATATTAATATGGAATTAAAATATAGCAACATAGCAAACAACGATGACGTTCACTTCATCCATGATAAAGCCCTATACATGCCGTAGTAGGGGGTTGGCAAAATGCCCAAGCCGGGATAGTTTCGCTAATAACATTGAAACCGTTAACCCAATGAAACTGAAACTTTGTGTCGGTGAGGCAGATGGTAACCACGACCATTTTTAAAATCTTAATGTCATATTTTTCGTTTACTTTAAGATTTTCGTTTCTTTTCACTGAAGTTCTTTATATGATTTTCTTTGAGTGCCTTGTAGCACACATTCCTTTACGCAAAAGAGCGTTAATGTTGAAGGTTAAAAATTATCGTCTCTGGTACTGTTAATGTCGGCATGGTCCTGTCTTTCTAATAATATCTTATAATCTATATTAAATTTTACAATAGTCGGAAAATTTCGACGTCGAATCTGGTGCACATCGAAAATTACGCCTAGCTCAAAAAGCTGCGACACTTTGTACTTTCAATATCTTATTTTAAGCCAATATTAGCCGTTTTGTAAATGTCTTCCCAAATGTTTTCCGACTTGCAAATTTCGAAAGCCTCAAGTAGCCGTAGCAAAACGCGTTGTTGTTAAAAAGGCCTTATATAAGACGTCTAAAAACAACATAATTTGTCGTAAAGCAGGTGTAATCTTAACCCTATTTTACCCGGGTCGTACAACCTGTGCGATATTTATATTGGAAGTTGGTGTCGCATGACTTTTATTTTTTGGGTATATCGCTGCGGTTCCCGAAAAAAAATAACAAAAAATGACCGGTGCCAAGATTATGAAGATTCCGTCACGGCTAATCGGAATATTCTCAATTTATGATTTTCAGCGCCTTTACGCTAAGACGCTTTTCTGTTTATAAGCACATCAAAGTTACATGTTTGTGTTTCTAACATGCTTTTTCTACTTGAATATAATCTCTATTTCATATTTTTAGAATAATATATTATATAATTACAAAAATGAAAAGACAAAGGATATCCGCAGATGCGGCTATCGAAGTTCGTTGAAGACTCGGAAGATGAATTAGATTATGACGATGACGATGGTGATGTTGATTTTTTTCAAGGTGGTTCGGATGATTTAGATGAACTAAATGGAGATTTAGGTAAATATTTACAACAGCAAACATGACTATTTCCACACGTAGCTACATAGCTAGTGTATGGAAATGCTATAAATTTTGTTCGTTGAAATGTTGAAATAATAAATAATTCTTTTAGATGAAGAAGTTCCCGATGTCGAAGAGGAAAATATTGACCAAACCCACGATAACGGTGAAGAAATTGTAGGTCACGACAGTGACGGTGACAACGGTGAAGTTGTTGACAATCGTCAACATAATCGTTACCCGAAAAGAATGTTGACATGTCAGCGAAAGGTCCATTCTATAGATACAGGTTACTTACTTTTTGTTATTTTCCTTCATGGATTTATCTGGACTAGCCATTCTCAACATCTGTTATTATTATTACAGCCCTTGACGAAAATAACTACACACCAATGCAGATTCCAAAAGAATCAAAAACATTGGAGGGAACTGCAAAAGGTGACTAAAATATTCCTGATGTTCGGTATCATTTTACCAACCGGCCGACCAAAAATCTACAAGAGCGACAAAGGCGTGCGGATATTTTTCATGGAAAACCGGGACCAACAGCGAAATCAAAGAACACAGCTACACCCGTTGATGCGTTTTACATGTATTTCACAAATGACATGATAGACGTAATAATAAAACGTACAAATGAGAAAATTGACACAATAATTTCTAGCGCATCAGAAGAAACAATAAAAAAATGTCCATTTGTGAAAAAAACAACACCGTTAGAAATCCGTGCGTTTATTGGATTGATGTTATATCGTGGTCTTTATAAACTCAATACTTTCACTGTGAGGAAACTTTTTTCAGATAGATATGGACCTCCAATATTTAGTGCAACCATGTCGCGACACAGATTTTATTTTCTGATCGCAAACTTGACATTTGACGACGAAACCGCTCGTGGAGATCGATGGAAAAAGGACCGTCTTACTGTTATTCGAGATTTCCTTGAAATGTTCAACAAACAATGCATGACATGTCTTCGAGCATGTGATTATCTTTTTTTGGACGAAACACTTTATCCAATGCGAACACAAATTGCATTGAAACAGTATAACCCAAATAAGCCAGCCAAATACGGTTTACTTTTCAAATCAATAAACGCAGCTAGATACGCGTATGCGTACATCACCGCACCATATGTTTATGGTAATAATTTTATGTGGGGATATCGAAACCTGTCCTGGACCACTCACCCCCAAAAATGATCTTCTTCATCTGCTGAAGGGGAAAGGAATTAAAATGATCCATCAAAATATCAGGGGCTTATTTGGGAAGAGAGACATGTTACAAACATTGTTTACAAATGAAAACACGGAAGTTATTATAACTTTATCAGAAACACACATCAAACCGTCAACAAACTCTAATCTCTTCAAAATGCCGGGGTTTCAGTTTATCCATAAAGACAGACAAAATGGTGAAGGAGGAGGAGTTGCAATGTACTTATCTGACGACATAAAGTGGAAAAGAAGGTTCGATCTTGAAAATGAAGAAATCGAGTGAATTTGGGTAGAAATCGAAATTTTTAAAGGGAGAAACTTTCTTATTGGATGCATATATAGACCCCCCGATACATCAAATTACTTGAAAAAGGATTTTAATAAATTTTTGAGCGATACACTGACAAATGTTAACAAAATTTCTATGGAAACATACTTCCTGGGAGATATGAACGTAAATTATCTTACAAAATCGAATCACAAGGAAATAAAAGATCTATTTATTTCATATGGTTTTGATCAAATCGTTAAATCACCAACACGTATTACAAAGGAAACAAAAACATTAATCGATGTTATCTATACCAATAATCGCTCCCACGTGCACTCTACGAAAAGTATTCCATTGAGTGTTAGTGACCATGATTGTGTTGCGTGCACGCGTAGATTGAACCATCATAAAGAACAACCACGAACAATTAAGTGTAGAGATTACTCAAAATACGACCACACAGTTTTCGCTCGCGAAGTTGGAGAATATGATTGGAATCCAGTTTATATATCGAATAATGTGAACTTTGTATGGAGTTTTATAAGGAAAGCTCTTACATCAATAATTGCCAGGCACGCACCAATTATATCAAAGCGCATCAAAGGTAGACAATGTCCATGGTTACCATACAAGCTCAAATGTTTAATGAATGCAAGAGACAAAATGCTTCGAAAAGCAAGAAAAACAAATACAGAAAATGATTGGTCAACTTACAAACGGCTGAAAAGTTCATGTAATAATAAAGTGAAACAGGGGAAGCAGAAATACCATAAAGATCTCGTATTCGAAAATAGTAGAAACCCTAATAAATTCTGGAAATGTATTAAGGAAATCTTTCCAACAAAGGAATCATGCCCCGTATCGGCAACTCCCAGCAATGAAAATTCCAAAAACTATTTGGCAGCAAACTCACTTTGCAGTTTTTTCACAAATGTGGCACAATCCTTGAAGACAAAAGCTTTTAAATTGAAAACATTCGCATGGGGAGGACCGTTACCACCAAGTCCTTCGAACAATTCTTTTGAATTCAACAATGTTAGTAGATTCTTTGTTGAAAAAGAGTTGAAATCGTTGAAACGTAAAAAAGCGGCTGGATGCGATAATCTTCCATCTGGTATCCTGAAAGATGCAACTTACCCTTTGTCGAAGCCACTGACTCATTTAATTAATCTTTTTTATCAACCGGCCTTGTTCCGAACGAATGGAAAATTGCCAAAGTGACTCCAATTCACAAAGGTGGAGTTATCAATGATAACAACAACTTCCACCCGATATCTGTGTTAAACGTATGTTCAAAAATCCTCGAGAAAACAGTACACAAGCAACTTACCACCTATCTTGAACGAAATAATATCTTATCAAAAAACCAGTTTGGATACCGAAAACAAAGATCAACCGAATTAGCAACCGTCCTGTTGACTGACAACATCCGCAAGGCTGTAGATAAATCAAAAGTTGTTGGAGTGCTTTATATTGATTTGTCAAAAGCTTTTGACACTTTGAGTCATTCAATTCTTCTACACAAACTAAGAAATGTGGGCATAAATGGTACTACTCTTGATTGGTTTTCAGATTATCTATTCAATAGGAAACAATTTTGTATGGTTGAGAAATCCAAATCTGATTGTATGAACATCGTTTGTGGGGTGCCCCAAGGGTCGATTTTGGGGCCCTTACTATTTTTGTTATATTTTAATGACTTTGAACATTGTTTAATTAATTCAAAATCTTTGAATTTTGCTGACGATACAGTAATTTATGTGGAAGGTAAAAGCAAACACTTGATTGAAGATCAATTAAATGAAGATCTACAGTGCATTGCTTCGTATTTACTTAATAACGAATTAGTGATCAATCTGAAGAAAGGAAAAACGGAAGCGATGATCTTTGGTACGGCTAAAAGATTGACTAAATGTGGAAAAGATCTCTCGTTGCAGTACAATGGTGAAGAAATACAGAATACAGAATCGTACAAGTACTTAGGGACAATCTTGGATAGTTCCCTATCAATGTCCACCAACTTTGATAAAATGTACAGGAAAACCATGTCAAAATTACGTATGCTTTTTACTTTGCGCATATATCTCGACAAAACAACATTGAATAAGATCTTTCGTGGAATGATTTTACCCTGTGTTACCTTTAATTGTACTGTTAATCTCAATTTGAGCCAAACACAGTTGCAGAAACTTCAATCTATTGACAAACTGGCGACCAAGTTAACCGGTACCAATCAAACACCGGTCGCGAATGAGATTAAAAAGCGTTCTATTTTACTTGTTCGAAAGTGCTTAGAAAATAAAGTTTGTGAAAATTTCAATGGCTATTTTAACATGATTTCCCACGATCGGGGAACAAGAAATAATGGTTGCATACTGAAAATTCCATCAACGAAATTGCAGTATGCCAAGACCGTTTTTTTCTGTATGGGTGCCAAACACTATAATGAACTTCCGATTGAAATTCGGAAAACAGAAAATTTTAATGATTTCAAAAAGAAAGTTTTTAATTTATATAATTAAACTAATAGTTTTTATCTTTTAATTTTATCTAGATTAAGTCTTTCAAGTTTTTTGAGAGTCTGTGAATTTTTATCTTTTTTATTTCGTACTTATTTTTTAAATTTTTAATATTTTAAAAGGTTGTTATTAATATCAATATTGTAAATATTGAAATACCTATCCTGTATAAAGATTGTTTAAAATAAAAAAATATGCTGGAAAGCCTCAAGAAGAGGGAGGAACATTTTACTTTCCTGGAACAGAAACCATAGCAAAACATCTTGTTGCATAAACATCAACCCCTCGATGGTCGAAACATATCATTTGACCGCCTCTACACTTCCTTCTCACTCGCAACGTGGCTCTTGAAAGAGATTCATGTCACGTGTATTGGTATACTAATGGCTAATAGGAAAGGTATACCAGCTGACTTGAAGAAGGTTGACCACAGAGAGGCGCTTTCCACTGAACTTTATTGGGAAAAAAAAGAAGATATTGTTTTGGGTTCTTATGTGGTGAGTACGGCTACGAAGAAAAAGAAAAATGTTCTCGTGCTTTTGACAGTAAATCCCATTCTTGGTACAACCATTGACGACGACAAGAACAAAGCGGCACTTTAAAAACTGTATGATTTCACCAAAGGCGGGACCGATATTGTAGATCAACGGATGGGCTTTTACACATGCAAGGTGAAATCTCGTAAGTGGTCCATGGTTGCATTTGAATTCATCGACTTTGTACGCATTGAACAAAGAACTGTGTCCACTGAAGCAAAATTCTTTTGAATATGGCTTGGATGTTGCATTTGATCTTGTGAAACCATTTCTACAACAAAGAAATCAAGCGAGGTTATCACCAGTTGTGAAAACGAAGATAGCGATAACACTTATGACCATGAAAGCTGATACAGATCACGAAAACCTTTCCGCCAATCATGATAACCAGGATATTTACCCTGCATCAAGTAAAAAAAGGAGGCGATGCAAAATGTGTATCAATAATCTCAAAACCGGTGAAAGTCAGAATTCCATATGCGGTGTATACTTCACTTGTCAGATGTGTGGAATTCATGTATGTCGAAATCACTCCACCAACAAGTGCAACAATTGTAATGGCATTTGAATGGTAAAAAACTTGTATATACCTTTTTTTTTTACAATTTTTCTGGTTGTAATTGGTTCTTCAATTCAGTGTTAGGTCTTTTATGAAGGAAAATTTACTAAAAGTATTTTTCATTATCATTTTTGTCAAATTTTTGAACGGATAGTCATTTTTATAAATTACGCTTGGTAATTTTTTTCAAGATTTTGTTGATATTTTGAAGGGTCAAAAACGTTATTGTACATAGTTACACAACTTCTTTCTGTTTGTAATTGGTTCCTCAATATAGTGTTAGGTATAATATGAAAGAAAAATTAACTAAAAATATTTTTATTATCATTTTTGTCAAATTTTTGAACGGATAGTCATTTTTATAAATTACGCTTGGTAATTTTTTTCAAGATTTTGTTTATATTTTGAATGGTCAAAAACGTTATTGTACATAGTTACACAACTTCTTTCTGTTTGTAATTGGTTCCTCAATATAGTGTTAGGTATAATATGAAAGAAAAATTAACTAAAAATATTTTTATTATCATTTTTGTCAAGTTTTGAACCGATAGTCATTTTTATAAATTACGTTTGGTAATTTTTTGTGTTAATAGATATATTTATGTTGAAAGCATTATTTACTGTGATTTTTTATGCTTCATACATTCCATTTAGGCTAAGTTACTTCCAAAAAAAATTGAGACCAAAAGGACTTGTCGTTCTCTTTTTTCAGGGCTCGTACAGATCTGTACGAGCCGGGCCATTGAGGCCTAATCTGACCCGGGTAAAATAGGGTTAACATGTTTCTTGTCAAGTCGCTAGCACTTCTTATAGTAACGTTAAAGCTAGAATATTATAATATATATATGTAGTTTATATTCTATGTGATATGAAAATACAATCATGGTTGACAAACGGGATAATCATGCAGCAATGTAAAGGCAATTGTTCACACAATCTTGGAGGATAAACTTTATGTGTTGATATTAGCATACATGTTTCTTTCTGTTTCATTTAATTCAATTTCGGCATACTCTTTAGACGAAACTGATGATTTCGTTAAATCAGCATAAATACTTGGTTTCACAGGATTGACGTTCAGGTCGGCATAATGAGATGATGTTGTTTCTGTTACTTCATAGTTATCATCATCTCTTCGTTCCGAAGGCTGCGATGTTTTCTTAGAATTTTTGGCAAATATTATAAAACCTAAACGAAAAAGAAATTTTGTAACTTTCTTACAGAAGATGTAGATGTGTAGTTTATCATGAAACTAAAGCAACAATTATGTTTCATAAAATATCCCCGGAAAAAAATGAACAGTTTCCGCGCAGCAATTTTTTCCTAATGCTCTAGGAACACTAACTGTTTGAAAACCACAAAACCTCTATTTGAAACTTCAAATATTAACCATTTGTAATACCACCTTATAGACATAATATAAATGTTTTGCTTGGCGGATTATTCCCGTTAACTGTCTAATAATTCCAATTAAATTATCGCTATTGCGTCTCAATCTATTATTTTGGCTAGCAATGCCTTGAAGTAACACAACATGAAGTGAACCCTAAATACTGCATAACAATGTATTTCTAAGGCTATTCTCCATTTAGCAGAATTTTTCGCCATAGCACGAAAATGTCAAGAACGTTATAGTTAACGCATGCACAATTAAAGTCAACAGATTAATTGTTGTTTTATTGATTGTGTAAACAAAAATAGCAAGAAATAAATAGAAAAAATGATCATATTCACCTTTGTTTTTCAAAATTACAAATATAACGATGTTTATAATCAACCCAATTACTATAGTGCTAACAATGCCAATAGCAAGTTTACTAGCATATTGACAGTCATCTATAATGAAATAAGTTGCATTGTAAGAACAGGACTTAAAAAGCTACAATAACATCTTATGAAAACGTGAACTTCTTGTGTTATGTACTTTAAATCTATATGATGTCCGGTGAGTTTTGCACGACCTGTACACTGCCCCTTAAATGGCAATCATTTCAACAACAACAAAACTAAAGACAAGGTACGTATTATGTATTTTATGCGTCTTATAACGGAATGGGGATGGTTTCTAAGCTCAATAGGAGCTTTATAACGAAGTCTTGTAATTAATAAATTTTATAGCCAGCTTCTAATAACTATAACATCATTTCTGTAGTAGTTTTAAAGTCACATTTTATGAACGTACTAACATAAAATAACAGACAGTCTGAAGGAAAATTTTAAAAGACGATGAAATTTCATTTGAACGCGCCTTAACTCAACCAACCACCATTGAGCTGTACAATAGAATAAGTGATAAAAGTATGTTTTGTGTTATACCTGTTCTAGAACTTGGCATGTTGGTAGTATCTGGTCGTGATGGTAGTGAACGAATAATAATGCTAATAGTATAACCAGCATTTCCTTTGTATGATGCCCAAACAGATGCACTTGAAGCACAAGGTGAATGGCAGATACTAAAATATATCATAGAGGTGTTGTAAACATCATCTTTATTATATATTAAAGTTTTAACTATTATTTTAGAATATATATTTTCATTTTTTATTTATTGAGTTGTATTTTAACATTTCAAGTTGGTTACAATAATAATTGAGAATACAAATTTTGTTATGTATAAACTTGACGATTCGAATATAATAACTTCTGTACGAGCTCAATTTGAATAATGAAATAGTTCATTCTTAATTAATTCAGCAATAAGCATTTGAATATTTCAGTATTTAGTCCTTCAAAATTTACTCTCTTGTTGAAAATTGTTTGAAAATGCTGATGGTGCATGGTTTGATAACAGCTGATCTGAAAAAGAAAGTACGCTTTAAAAATGAGAAACAAGAATACAATTTTGCCATAAACTGAATTAAAACCAATTTGTTTAAGTATTGTCTCTTTAACCTCTCTTTGCCTCTTTGAAAAGGGAATTTATTAAAAGGATACAAATCAATGCCATGTAATGCACAACGTATATTACATATATAAATGTATGTACATAAATTTATTCAAGCTGGCTTTTGATATCTTTGTTAAACAAGTAACATATTAAGCAGGCAGTACATGATTTTAAAACCTGTGGACAAAACAGGATTTATTTTGTTGAAATCGATTATTGAATTCAAAAAATTTGATTGTTTATTATCTTTTTTTGATTCAAATTCTTGAATTAAAATTTCTTTCAGGGAAAACTTTTTGAGGAAACTGATTGGTCATTGTTTTGTTTGACAAATCCAAAAAGTTGAAAATATCTAACTTCTGAAATTTAAATTGACAAATTGAATTCAACAAGTTGAAGCAAGAAAGGGTAAACGCACAATTATTAAATTTGCGGATATGATAAATCGATGGTCCTTTTCGTGAGATTTCTAGTGGACTCTCTATGACTCGAACAACCACAGGGAATCAGAAACTGTTCAAGTTATAGAGAGGTTCGGGTAATAGAGTGTTGGGAGTATAAATTTTGTATAAATGAACAATTAAGCGTGATTTTTCTCCCTTTACTGCTTTACGTTTTGTCCCAGCAACAGACGCCATGATTGAAAACTTTAATACCAAAGAATCATGTTTACGTTTTATTCGAATGACATTTAAATCATTTAAGACCCCTCACACATGCAGATATAAAACAATCGAATCAGTTAAGACTTTATTTACGTTTACAGAGCCAAACCAATGCAAAAACGGCTTGCGTCATATAAAGTTCTAGATACATGTTGCGACACTGGAGTCATAGAAAGGAAATACCAAAAGAGACAAAAAAAACGTTAGGGAGTTAAGGAGAGATTCGAGTTATAGGGGTTCGAGTAATAGAGAGTTTTTTTATGAGAGTTTATTAGGAAATTTCCACTGTGCTGGCAAAATTGTTCGAGTTAAGGAGATATTCGAGTTATAGGAGTTCGAGTTATAGAGAGTACAGTATAATTAGCCACTCATACAACTACTTATACGATAGATATGTTTTTACTTAAATTTTCACTTTTCTTCGTTATCAATTTTCCCATAGCCATCTATATTAATATAGACCCACATATAGTTGTGCTTCAATTAAAACCAAAAATAGGAACAAGAAACCATTGTGCAAAAAAGTTAATTTTACTGTATTTAGCAGATGTCGTATTGTTAACCAACAACACTATTCCGATTTCAAGAAAATAATGGAAAAGATGCAGTTAGCTAGCTGTAAAGAACACAAAGAAGCTTTTAAAGGCTAATTATACTAAGCGTAGCGTCTAATAATCCTGCATCGGCTAACTATATATTCTGTTACAGGCTAATTATCAGTTCACCCTGACTTTTCGTTGCAAGTAACAATAAACTGTTGTCACGTTTCGACAACTTTTCTTCAAAAAAAAAAAAGTCCTGTGCGAATATATATCTTTTTATCTGATAGAAGTAGCCCCTTTTTCCCATAAGAACAGGAGTTGGGTGTCCACAGCCATGAAAATATTACACAAAGCAGGACAAAGGTTTTTTGTTGCTGGCTCTTTAAGAAAAAAAGGCACTCTGATCAAAGCACTATTTTATGTAGTTAGCTAGCTAGCTAGCTCAATAGCTGAGTAACTTCACGACTATAAAAAGGTGTATATCAGCACCAATCAAAAGAAGACCCAAGTCAGCACCAAAAATTGGGACAGCTAGCTAGGCAGCACACTTTTCTCAATTATATATAAAATAATTCTTACCTAATAAAATACACGAATTTAAAGAAGAGTGTTTAGCTCCCCAGAAATCAATAAAGCCACAACGACCACTTTTAGTCATGGCCGTACACAAAATGTTCTGGCCACACGAAGAGTACACAAACTCTGTCCACATTGGTCATTAAATTGGCAAAGATTAAAATGAAGCATCTCCATTGGCTTGCGAGAAAATAGAAATTTTCCGAGGCTTTAGCCTGAACACAAATCTAGCAGCGTTCTAGCTGCCCTGTCTATATCTATCTATCTCTCTATCTCCTCGGGCGATTTTAAAGATTCCGCCTTCGCTGGCGGAAATCAATAAGGAATAAAAGGGTAAGTTAAAACAATTATGAAATTTAATTTAAAATAATTTCTTACAGGAAATATGAATTGTTGAGTTTTCTTCGACTTTTTCAAATTCACTTCTTGCAGTATATGTAATTTTCTTCCCGCAATGTGATCGTACCATTTGTCGTGTGGTAAAGCTATATGTGTATTTTCTCAATGTGTTATTAACTAACATAGAACTAGAGGAAGCACTAAAACTGTCTTCTTCTAATTTCCATTCTACATAAGGTTTAGGATGTCCACATATATCTTGCGTAACTGTTACACTGTCAGTCTCAATTATATTGTAACTAGATTTAAAACGTTTACCACAGATTCCAGGGCTATCTGTAATATTTTAATACATTTGTTAAAACTAGATTATAGAAGAGGTTCAGTCCAAATTAAATAAATTGTTTATATATTGTTTACAATATTCGACTACAAACCACATAAACTATTTTTTTAATCCCAAAAGTAGTCATGATTGTTGACAAGCAACTTCTTTTATGATATAAACTTTCTTAGTTTCGTTTGCTTATTATTTCTGAGCATGGTTTTGAAACATTCAACTTGCGACATTGCATTACAAATATTAATACAATAATAAACGATTACTCTGGGCTTTATCGCAAAATATCATGTGAGACCGTGCTTGTGAGTTGTTCTTCTTCTTATCACTAGTAACTGCAGCAGTAGCGGTCTTATTACTCAAAAATATGTTTGCAGGATTGTCTATCACTTATAAACATAAAAATGTTTGACTGCTGTCGTAAATGGAGATTTCAATGAAAAAAAAATGAATAAAATAAAAAAGTAAATATGTTAAATATTGTTTTCAACTACACATTTTTGATGTCAAGTTTTGTTGAAAAACATATTTCACTCTATTTTCGACGTCGACATATTCGCAACTTTCACTATATTGGAATAAATATCGAATGAGCCGCGGATATCTTAACTGGACGTGACATTTGCAACTTATTTTTTATACATACATTGTTCCTTCAGTGCTTAATACTGGCTCTGTTATTCCTTGATAGTGAAAATATGACAGTTGTCTAGATTCTCACAAATCTTTTCGCCTCCGACGTGGCTTAGCGAATTAGACCCTGTCGTGCATCTGATGCGACGATTCCAAGATCAGGAACCCTACCACTTTGTCATGATATCCTCTTAATATAATTTGCACTCATCATTGCTCTCCATGTTGGAAGAGTGAAAATCAATTAGGCGCTAAATTACTGAGAGAAATTCTTAAAAACTGATGCTGATGTTCACTTACTTATACGAATACAAAGAAAATTATTGGAAAGAAATGCGAAATTTTAATGTTCGTAAGAATGTCGTTCCTAGAAGTGGTAGTGGTAGTATAAATGCCTAATGATCATTTAAGAAAGAACCAACCCATGTAGCAGGTAAAATTTAAAATATGAAAAAGTTTAATCGAAGCATTTGGGTATGTTAGATTAGTTGCAAATATAAACTAATTTCTATGCAGTTAAATGAATTTATAAACGTCTTCATAATAATAGGCGTATTTTGTTTAAAACGGTTTTGCGCGGCTTTTTCGCAAAATCCTGGCAAATTCCCGCAGAACTTGACGAAGGAATATGAAACAATCTGAGCTACGGCCATTTCGAAAGCTGTGACGTTGACGTTTGTAAGTCTTTTTTTTTCTTTACCTTTTGTTTTCTAAAAGCTTTTTATTTTTATTTTTATATGCGTTGACATGTTGAAAAAATATATTGTCACGTGTTTTAGCCACATACCAATGTTGAAGTCAATAATTTTAAAACTTTGTCTACGAACGTAGATTTTAAGGCAGAATACTTCAAAGTCAGCTAGCCAACCTTATTATTCAGTTTGGTACGACAACTTTTGATTTTAGACCGCAATATTTCTATTTGTGTTATTTTTACTAACCTGTATCTATTATTATTTAGCTATAACTTAACATTTAACACTCACATTAATGTGAATATAATTGCTTCCTCCATAAAGAAAAAGTGCAAAAAATTAAGAGGATTTTAAATAAAGCAAGTTGATAAACGCTGAGGCGACGATGTCTAAAGGTAATTTCAAGATTTGAACTCAGCGTTGTTTTAACGTTACTGCAACGTTTAGACCGAAGTTATTTGAACGTTCATAATGTTGTAGTTGTAATTATGTAGGTTGAAATAGACAACGTGGGTTTAAATTATTTTTAAATTGCTATTGTTTTGGCATCCGTTTAATATGCCCGGTGTGCATTTCACTGGATGTTTACATAAAACCATTATGTTTTCTGTCAGCATGCTGTTTATTAATATGTGAAGAAACATATAATTTTTGGACAAAGCACGACTATTCTGCAGCTGTAGTGTTGCGTAAGTTGCCATAACAATTTAATTATCTTCAATACTCATGAAGTTAGCTTTTGCACCTGTATAAACTAAGATATGCTCAAAAATATACTTATTTTCTAATTCGTACCTCAAACGAAAATAACTTTATTTATTATTATCTCTATTTCTTTATCACTTATAGTATGGTCAGTCTAGAAAGGTAGAGTCAGTCTAGAAAGGTAGAATCAGTCTAGAAAGGACTTGTAGCGATTGTAACAGAAGCAGCAGCAACAAGGTATATCGCTAAAATGCAAATAAAATATTTACAGGCCTAGCCCTAATGACAAAGATAGCAAATTCTCAATACTGTCGTCAACATAGCATTTACAGATTTCCATCTGCCATGATTTTGAAAGAGGCGATCATTTACATTTCTATTGGCTGCTACAGTAGCACCACCTCGCCGGAAGCTATGCGTCTCAAACAGTTTCTCGTCTAACCCGATATTTTTAATGTATTTAAGGAATGCAGATCTAGCTGTTGAATATGAAATTGGTGTATTTTTCTTTCTGATGCAATATGTTGCAGAGGTTTTGCAAAAGTTCATTGGCCGGAAAAAGAAACTTTTCATCGTCGCTGATGCAGGCCATGTTGATGTACTTTCTTAGAATTTTAACAGGACATATGTCAGATGATGTTTTGGAAATAAACACCCAGCATCCGTCACGAAATTTATCGGTTTTCGATTTTTCAATAAAAAGCTTGACATAAGATTCTTTGAAATTAACGTCTGACAGTTTTAGATTTATAACCTCGTTATATCTAACCCTATTTGGTATGGGGGGGGGCATAAAGTGCCCGAGGCATTTTCAAATTCTAATAACTTTTTAAGACTTTTCCTAACTTTTATTGGACTTTCGGAAAATAAATAAAAATATTTCCCAAAATTGTCCTGTCAATGTCACTTGGTCCTTTTTGACAGGTGGTCATATCAACTTTTTTATTGTAGTGCTAAAAATAAATGCTTTCTAAACTAACCAGTTGTATGAATATGGGATTATGTATGTGATAGTGATCATCATACAATATTGACATGCATACTGTGTAATTTGCAGACCGGAATATTGGTAATTTACAGAACAGAATGTTTGTAATTTCCTATTTCTCTACTTCTATTGTCATATGATAACGTCATAGGTCATTTTGTCCCATGTCAATCCAAATTGTCTTTATTGAGTAGCTACTGACGTAAGTGCTAATAGATATACCAAGTTTTATTCCATGACAGCTAAGTTGAAGCACATCATTATAGATAGAGATAGAGATTAAAAAAACATGCTGTCTCATTGTCTTATATTCTTGATTGTAGTTATTTTTCTTCAACATAAAAAATAGCATCCAATACTCTCAATGCTATTCTCTAACAACTAATGATCATAAAATTCGTCAAAACAAAATCAACATACTATAATCAACGCTTTTTACAATTTGCATTTAATGAGGCAATGGTGGACAAGTTATTAGATGCAATAAACATAGTTTACTTTTGATTTTTGCAAAAAAACAAACAAAAAACAAAAAAAAAAGAATTTACTGTCATTATCGTCAAAAAAAGATTCTACGAGGTTTCCTAACATTAAGTCTTTGTGTTACGTTGTTTTCTTGTTCGTTATTGGTGTTGCTAAATTGTATACCTTCGCACCCTCTGAATAATCTCTACCCGGGACCCTTTCAATTTCTGGAGGGAACATGACCCTTTTGTCAATGTAGTAAGCATCCCTCTTGTATCCTCCATCAGCAATAGCATTGAATGTAAGATAAAATATGCGGCGTGCTTTATCTGTTTTATTTTTATCTGATCTATGAGGCGCAAAAGCATTAAAAAACATCACCGTTCCTGCATCACACTCAATAGGCTGCCATGTCATCTTTTCCACAAGACGGGGTTGAATGTTGCCACTTTCATCTTGTGGGATGACTCCTTCCTTGTGACGACCAGCAACAACATCAAGACATCCGTTTTCTTTTGTCATGGGGTCGATTGCAATCATTGCTGTTAGATGTAGGCGTTGATTGAAAGTAACGTAGGCCGGAGCATCCTGATGAGGGGGAAACGCTCCACCGTTTGGTTGTTTGTAGTTTACTTTCTCCTTAAACAGACAAGCCGGTTCATTGAATAAGTCAGAGATAGCATTGGCCAGTCGGGTTTCTATTAATGTTCTCATTCCGTCGTGATAAGGAAAAAAGTTCTCGGTGCGACACAACGTCTTTTTGCCATTGATGGTTTCATAATATGAAAACCATTTACCAGCAGTTTCTGGCCAGCCTTGAATCTCGTTTCCCCACTCCACTATACGAGATTTTTCTGTTGGATTTAGAAAGTCTGTTAAGACTAGGAAGCCATCTCGATCGAACATGTCCACCTCTTGACGTTCCAGCTCTCGTCGTTCGTAAGGCTGTTGCACAGTTGTGGCTATTGAAGAATTAGAAGAATAAATGGTAGGTTCAAGGCACATGGCTTACCTTATGAATCAAAGTATCATTTTCTTGAACTTCATCAGAGTCGCAAACTTAGACACACACTTGTATACCTATCCGAAAATAAACAGCATTTGACTGTTTTAGAAAACTGAAATCTTTAAAATTGAAGAATAAAAGGAAAGCTTGCCCTTTGTCTGCGAAATCGAAATTTCTTTAAGGTACTGTTTCTCGAGTATGATTGCACTATTTGGCAGAAAAACTTTGAAAAGGATAGAACAATAACCTTTAGCTTTAGGTTGAATAGAGATACTAAACACTGCTCGTTTCATAAAACACGTTTTGACGAGCTGTAGGCAAGAGTTGTGTGCTGTTACTTCCACGAGTTTGTGGCGAAGTTCGAAACTCTTTTCTAAGGATGCATCATATTATTTCATTGCAGCAATTGCAGCATTTAAAAACAACTTGATTGCTAAATTTAAATGTTTTTAATACGTGATTATAGATAATTACCTGATGAGAAGCATCTGCTCACGCTGCTAATTCGATTCCCTTGTGAGATTTCTTTGATGTATCCTAAAATATAACAAGATAGGTCATTGTATCAGCAGCTGAAACAGTAAAAATTGCAAGCTGGTTGGAAAGAAATTGTGATAATCGAATTCTGATATGTATGATTTTATATCATTTTGTTCATTTCAACTTGTTTTCGTTTTTTTATGTAAAAGAACAGAAACATAATGTTTCATTCAAGCAGCCAAATATCTACCCCATTCAGTAGACGAAATTCAGCTGTTAAAATCCATTTGCTCTAAAATTTGGGTATTCTAGATCGCGCTTAATTATTTTTGGTGTCTTTTCATACAGCACGTAAAAGATCAAGATTTTCAAATTTCATTACAAGCTACTGCTTCTGACAGTCTGACATTTTAACTTCGCACCTGTTAATTCTTATTGAGTGTTATTACGAAATATTTCTACTTGAGATTATTTTGTATGACTGTTGATGGGTGGACAATATTTTTGGAAAAAAAAACTCTACAAAACTAGAGTTAAGATTTCAGGCACATTTTCATACTGTCAAGTTTTTGTGTTGTTCACCACAAGCAAATTATACGACCAATTGAATAAACATCATGAGGCATGTACAGTTTTTCATATATTATTCACAACAATCTTTTTTATATTACTAAACAATGTTTTTTTCATGATAGTACTAAATTCGAATGCCGATATCGAATTCAAGAAAATGACCTAAAGTGCCTTTTCATGTTTATAGTTGATCTATGCAACAAATTTTCCTGAGTTTCAAGATTTGCTAAATTTGCTCGCTGTACCAATTTTTTTTTCAGATTGCTGGCCACCCTATATGTAGTACATGGGTGTTCGAGGTTAATCGCCGCATGAAAATAAGCCTACATCGTCTTTTGTAACATTATCAATTTATTTATTTCTTTATTGACATTTATAAAAGTAAAAAAATAAATAAATAAAAAAATAACTTTTGCTCGTAAGTACGTAAAAGTAGAACATATGCAGTAGTTAAATTACCTTTTACAAGGAGAAATCCCCTTCTAGCTAGCGCCATGACTGCTGGTGGTAAGGCTGAAAAAATAAATAAAAACTTTTCTTACAAATTCACAAAAAAGTTTTGACTTTAACACATTTCTATTCCTATCTATTATGCATAAATGTATGAATTAGATTTTTGCCATTCAATTTATCAAGATATACAACATGTGCAAATCAATAGAACCTTGTACATTATTGATATTTTTTTAAAATGAATTCATAGAATGGTTTTTGTTAAAACCGTTCTATTTATCTGATACTCTTAGCAGTTCTAGATTTAAGTCTAGAATGATTCATAAACGATTCAACATTAAGGGATTGATAAGTAGCGAAATAAATTTTCACGATTTCGTGACGTTTCGCGAATAAGAATGTGCACCATTTGAAAAAATAAATCTTCGAGAAAACTTTCACTATAAGTGAAAATCGTAAATTAGAAGCATTACGTGTACATATTTGTAATTCCTAATTCTGTTACACTCCTCTTATTGCTTTGACCCGCGAAAAAGAAATCCACTAATTACACTAATTACATCCACTAGTTATACTAATTTAAGAAAATTTGTGTAACCATATAAAGTTACCAAAAACGGTAACAAAAATCGTTAAGGTTTCGCATATTTTGTTTACGATATGATTACGACATGTGCGGTATCATGGACTTTTGTGAACAGCTTGCATGAGCGGGAAAAACTTTACAAACATATTTCGTTGTGAACAATGTAAAAATACAAGAAACAGTCTTACTGTAAAGAAAATGCGAGACTTGAATTTAATTTTAAAAAAAACGTGTACTCTAACTCTGCAGAAGTTCTTCAATTTCATATGGATCTTATGTAATATACTATAGCAACATACTAAAAGTGAATTATTCTTAAATTCATTTCTCTTCTTGAGCAGTTTGCAGCCTCGATATTCTTATAAATTATATTATTACGACTAAAATAGAGCATAGCGGTACGTTCTTTCTATCGTAACTGCATGTAGAACAAAATGTAGCTACCTACCTATTTCTTTTATAAAGAAAAAGCGATATAAGAACTTAAGTTCTGGCACAGGACCGTTTTAGAGGTCACATACTTATAATGATAATAACGAACATTTTTTAAGCTATGGTGGAATTATATAAAAGCCCTTTTTTTGGCGAAATGTCACTCATGAATGATACGGTCAGCCATACATAAAATTTCGGACAATGATAGAAAATATAAACTCAGTGTATTTTTGTTGTAACTTAGCAGCAATAAGAAAGATATTGTAAAATAAAAGGCATCGAATTTTTTTTTCCGCAAATACTTTTGAACTAATCTGGACTTGACAGAAATGCATAAAACAATGTACAATAAGAATGCGGTGTTGTGCATCCAGTGTAGCTACATGTGCTCTTCTTGTCCTCTTTGTGTTGACAATTGTTTTGTACAAAGAGTAAAACAAAGATTCTTTATTACCTACATACAATTTAAAAATCCTACTTAAGAAAAAAAATTATTCGTAAAGAAGTTTCAGAGGTTTAGTTCGATGAGGGAGATTTTAATTTTATAAACCATTAACGACCCAAACATTGCATACGCCCCTATACGCCCCTAACGTCTCTTAAAGATCGCTACAGTGTAAAATATTCTAACATTTCAATTAATTTGTTTCAGACAACGCCTGTACAAATCATGCAGGTATGCGACTTGCATTATTATTTGAAAACAAAAAAATTGCAGTAAAGATTTTTTATGGACAGACTCCTACGGAGCATGTTTGCTATCTCCACATCTGATCACTCATGGATTGTAACAGGGATAATAAATTTTAGCACAAGTATAATGCAGGCTATAAAAAACATATACAGTTAAAAAAATAAAGATTGGTATCATGGAATGACGTCATAATTAGTACTGTATTATTTATAATTTTACAAATCTTGTCTGTATAATACATATGCAGCACAATTAAAATGGATAAAGTAACGATAAAAGAGTTACATTCTAACAGGAAGTTGCACCATTCGCCAAGTTCGACTTTTATTAAATAAGTTTTGCATACTTAACGAATCATCTTTTTCTAGATGATCTAATCAAGTTTCGGACAAAAACTTTCTTAGGGGCTGTTCATGTGAAAGGTGACCTAACCATGCTAGCCAGGCTGGCATACTTAACCGATACATCGCCCAAAACAAAGCTTTTAAAAATAAAAGCTGCAAACTAATTAAATGGTTTTGGTGAAGTACTACTTTTCCTTACCAACCACTCGATATTTTGTTAAAATTCTTCTTGAGGAAACACGCATGTATTTACGCACACAAGAGGACTGTACTCCTAATAATAAAACATCAAGCAAATCCTAGCTTACAGGACTTTGAACAACTTTAAAATGTTTTGTATACAGAAATGGCTTTTGTTATGATAATTTGTAGTTCTAGTTGTATCTACTTATATTTTCTGCACACGTTGCGAAAGAAAATGACCTACCGTGACGAATTGAGCAGTTAAAAAGGAGTGTTTGCAGCCTTGTTTAAATTCTTAAGCGACCTCCGTAGCTCTCCCCCGTTGAGTATTATCTGATTGTATTGTTTACAAAAGATAAACTATTATAGCTTATCCACTTTAAAATTCTTTACATTCTTTTATGTTAGTAACTGCAATTTCCTTAAACAGGAACACAATTTTTTTGAAGCCTGCAAAGCTTGATCATAAATCGTGCATCATGAGGCAATTCGCAATTTTAATCAGAACATCTAACTAAAAATTGATCCCATGTGTAACATCAAGTGAGATCAGAATACATAAATTACGCTAAGCTAATCAGCGTTCATCATAGGTTCACAATCTAGACCGATTTACATGATGCAATTTATCCGCTTCGGCGTAAGGTACAAGCAACTATTCCATTGCAGCGTGAAGTTTGATCATCAAATCAGAAAAATATAAAAAATGCTATAATATTCTGTGTCATGAATAATTCCATTTTCTTAATACTTATTTATTTAAAGCTTGGTCGCACAAATGTCGCGCGAAGAAAAAGTAGAGTTGTTTTATTTTACGCCTGATGAGTCGCTTGAAAAAGCGCAGCGTAATTCGGCTTTTACTATATTATTACAAAAGCCTAGCTCAGCTTCCTCGAAAAACTGTCGGTATCAAATTCCGGTGCAGCTATTCACCTTTGCAATGTGACCCGTCTTCAATACTTACATTAAATTTAATAGTATCCGAAAATTAAACTCGAAATGATTCTATTACCTTTTCCAAGCTACTTCGACGTTGTAGTCAATTTCAAAAGGGTAGATAAGCTGTGAGGAGTCGCGTGTACGAGTTTTTGTATGTTTTTACTAGCTGAGTGCAAAGTCCAAAGGTTCATGAGATGTAATTAAAAAGCTGCAGATAAAGCACATATTTACAGATGTGTACAGAAACTATTACGAAATACTATCGATCCTTCATGTGTAGCAAAACCACAGGCTTATTGATGTTAACCGCGTAATGTACACGATTATTTTGTACAGAAAGAAAATATCATTAGCTAAATATTATTATAACAAACTTGTGTAAACAACACTAAAAAAAGAATTGGGATTCCTCATACTTCTATGAATTCCAGAACAAAAGGTAATAGCTGCGAGACGGGACAATTTTCCGTGGGTTTTTCCAACGAGTGAATTTTCATGGGTTTTTCCAGGCTTACAATTATTTATTTTAATAACCACACTGCTCTTTGAAGAGCGTCATAGGGTGGTTTTACTTTTTTCTTTCTTAGGCAAATTGAGTAACCATTAAACAAAGCTTTGAACTGTTGTACAAAATCGTACGATCGCTTCCTGTCGCCTGTTTTTTCTCATATGCTCATCTTTTTATACAAATATATATTATGAGAATATTAAAGCTTGAAACAACTAAAATCTAGAAACTCTTATCGAATTTTCGCAGAATTTATCTGCCATTTCAACGCCGGCTTAACTGACGGTAATTTTCGAACGGTTGCGAAATTAGGGCCGGTGTTAATCAGGGCTAGCGTTATTAAAGGCTGGCGTCAATAAAGGCTGGCGTTAATAAGGGCTGGCGTTAACGAGGGCTGACGTTAATAAGGGCCGGCGTAAAAAACGGTCATGAGATGGAAAAAAATAGGCAAACAGCCGGCGTTAATTTGTTTACCCTATTTTGACTTATTTAGGACAGATAAAGGTATATCACGACTTTAGTAGTCATTCTGAGGCGTTTTTAAACTTTTTCTGTAAATAAAGATAATGATAGGCACAACAACAATTTATAACAGAACAGAACATAGATATTTATAAATGTGTTTTCGCATAGTTTGTTGTAACTCAGCTGCTTCCTTCACAGGCTTAGCAATGTGAGATTTTTGAAAGCCTGAGATCACTGTTTTTCGGGGAGGGGGGGGGATTCCTTCCCTTCCTCTCCATCGGGTTTTTTAATAACTCCATAATGCTACTTACTGAGTTTAAATATTTATCTATTAGACACCTGCATGCCAAATTTTTAGGTTCAATACCTTTCAGAAGCTATGATATTGGCTATTACTCGAAACTACCCCTAAAAATCTCTGTGAAATCCTTATTATGGGGAAAATATAATAACTCTTGTTAGGATTATCCTTAGAATTTGAAACTTACAATACAACTTTGTTTTATCAGGTAGAATCCTTTCGAATATTTTAGACACGTCATTAATCCGATTTCCCGACTTTTTCGGATTTTACCGGAAAATCGGAAAATAACGGATTTTCGGCCAATTTTTGGCAACTTTTTATGCGATCCATGTAAAAAGCGGAAAATATGTTAAACTAGAAATTAAAAAAAAGGTTGCGAAGCATTACGCACGTTGCAAGCAAAATTGAAATCAGCCAATAGTAGTGCTTTTTGTTTCTCTTTGATATAATACTGCAGCTGATATCTGGGAATACACCAAACTGAATATCATAGACGTAGAAAACCCTGGGGACGAGGTTGTAAAATAAACTCACCGCGGATCAACAACAACTCGTTGCGCAAAAGTAGTGATTTTTTGGCAAAAATACAATATATATATGCGGAATATTTCTTTTCAGAAGATACGAGAAATTTAGATCGCGCGAAACTAAACAAAAACGATTACTGAGAAATTTCGTAAAACCTCTTTCCACAGAATTATAAAATTAAATATTGATAATAATCACAATATTGTCAGTGTTGGCCAACGTAAATCCAACATTGATGAAGCTTTTAGCGCCAAAAATCCATGCAAAGTTATACTTTTATAAAGTTAAAACCCTTATTCTGAAAGAAATGCAATACATCGAGTTGTGCAATCCGTACTGTGCGGAAATGTCACGAATTAAAGGGGATGCGCGTCGTAAGGTACACTCTTTCAACCGGAACGCAGATAATAATAGAGACTTTCGCGTTAACGATTTCGGAGATGAGAAGGCGAACGAAGCAGCTTGTGGGTTGTTTTTTTTCACGTAAAAATAACGGCACTAGTTATGAAAACCGATTTCTTGAAGCCACGGAATCTGCTGCAATGAGTTTCGAAAACTCACGGGAAACAATAAACAAAAACAAACAATCTACCGAAACGAAAACAATTTATTAACTTTATCAAGATTTATAAAACAGCTTCAAATTTTGAAAAGGAAAACAATAACAACGCGGTGTGAGGTTTCGCTTTCTTCCTTTTATCTCACATATTGAAAGATAACATCTGTCGCTCTCATTGTACGCAATCTAAAAAGAAACAGAAAACATTTTTATATAGTATAGTATATTATATTATATATATAGTAAAGTCCCTAAATACATTAAAATCCAGTGCCTTTGAGGGACGATATTTAGAGCTAAATTTCTAAACTATATACAAATATATATCATTTTTTGGGACAGAGTGCTCAAAAAGTGTTTACTAGATACAATATGCTTGATATAATTAATAAAGTCATGCAACTCTGTTTACTTTGAGGGTTGTCTTCTTTTGGGGATTGGTAGTTCAGTCGGTAGAGCGTTCACTTCATATTCATATGGGTTCAATCCCACATAACAGTTGTTGCTTATTGAACAGAAATTTAAAAGGTTTCCGTAGCTCAAATGGAAGCTTTTTAACACTCTAGAACCGTCTATGTTGTCCCTCCTGGAAAAAAATTGACAGGGTAAATTTATTGGAATTAATGAGGCTAACCACATAAAATATAGATCACTACTTTTTGTGGCCAAGACAACAGAATTGAAAGCACTGTTTTTCATTTGGAAAGTACAAATTGTATTTAAAAATTTGCCCAAGCTTGCCCTTATGGCTTTTTTGGCCAGTTGACACGCATACTAATCTACCATACTGAACACAAAAGTTACGAAAAACACGAAATTTGATTAAGGTCTATTACGTGGTTTCACATTCTTAAAGGGTCATTCAAGAGTAGTTTTTATGTATCATAACTTAGCTATACCACATTATTGTAAGCTCATGAAACACAATGCAAAAACATAGGGTTGTAAAGAAAATGATGAAGCCCTAAATATTTTTTATCTTTTTAAATATTTTTATATAAATGTTCAAACTTAATCTCCCAAAAACACAATGCAAAAACATAGGGTTAAGGCGGTGATACAAGATCCAATTAATCGAATTCGATTAGTCGAATTCGACAAATTGGATCGTGTATCATGTAAAAATCATATGCTTTCGGCATGTTCAGACTTGTCGAATTAGATTTTTAAAAAATTCGGACCGGTTCAACTTTTTCGATTAATCGAGAGGTTTTTAACCAATCAAAATGCTTAAAATATGTACATCAAATGTGCGTTCAGAAAAATGTGAGTTTCTATATGAAAAATAAACATTACTAGAGGACGTTTAAAAACATCAAGTCTTCAAAAAAAGATAAAAAAGAATTTAACGAGATTTTTATCAGTGAATGGATGTTGGAAGAAGCACTCTGTGGAGCTTATTAACAGAAGACATCCAAAGAAAATTAAAATAATCTTCTTGCTGTAACCAAAATTCGTTTAGTAACAAATAACACACTCCGTTTCTAACGTTTTCTTAAATTTTTAGTTGAGGTTTCAATTTTATTTTAATGCTAAATATAATTTTGACAAATCGAATTCGATTAATCGGATCGTGTATCACTGCCTTTAGATGTGTAAAGAAAATGATGAAGTCCTAAATTTTTTTCTTTTTAAATATTTTTATATATATATGTCCAAACTTAATCTCCCAAAAACAATAATTACATTAAGGGTCGCCACCATTATCAAACAAAAGTCCAGTTGGTAATTTGTGACTTCACACTTCGTACGTACATAGCTCACTTCTTGAAAAATGTTCGAGTGTTCAAGAATTTAACAACATGCAAAAGTAGGTAAACAAAGTAAGACTTCCAGGTAAAGCCACTGTTTGATAAAATAGTTCAGATTAAGAACATATATATATCAGTAAAAAGACGCTAGTAGCAACATTACAAAGGTTTTTAACCACAAATGAGCAAATACCTTAAAGAATGAAGAGGTGTATTTTCCCGTTAGTTTTCGATTGGTGACTTAAATTTATTTCCACGATGCAACAAAAAAAAAGAGGCAACTTGAGTTTTAGGAAATATTTAAAAATATTATAACAAAATTTAAAAAGAAAGAGTTTTGTTAATACTTGTGGATTGAAATTTATTTTTCTGACTGTAGCTAGAGGTAGCTAGCTAATGATTTGATTGAAGGATGACAGCAAAAAATATTTTCAATGGTGGCCTCAGGAACTAAAAGGTAATTTAGTTAGCTAGCTAGCTACATCAAACCAAGAGGAAAAACGTAAAAATAACTTTCAAATCATCCATAGCTACCTTCGCATGGAAAGGATACCACAAACATGCCAATTCAAGCTGATAATTTGGTACTTTAAAATCTTCTTTTTAATGAAGCGATTTTAATGAAGCGCATTCAAAGAAAAGGTACAAGCTTTCCAACTATGCCAATAATTCAAATTAGCCGATAGCCGTTTTCTGATTGCTTGAGTGTACTTCTCAGTCTTTCGCTCCCGGCAAACGGAAAATCGGGAAATCACGGGGGGGGGGGTACGAAAGACGGGGGCAGGGGGGTACAAAGCCAATTTATTGGCATTTTTAGCTAACTTTTATTAGAGCTGCTCAGTCCAAACTTATTTGTTCTAGTAGACAAAAAAATTACCTACCTTTTCGTGTAAAAATATCATTCTTATTTCTTTACCCTGATTTTATATGATTTTTTTTCTATCGAAATTTTGAGAATCTCAATAATTCTCTTGGTATACCTCGCGTGTAGCAAACGTGCTCCACAATTTCGCTTCGCTCGCGAAGCTCAATTGCTTCGCAATAACTTTTATTTAGCTTTCAGTAAGTTCAAGGAGAATGTAGAAATTCGCTCTGGAACTAAAGTGATTGAATTTTAAGTTCAAAATGCACTATCTGCTTATAAGCAGATAGTGCATTTTGAACAAATTTCAAGCTTTTTGATGACGTCACAGAAAATGTGTTCCCGTAAGCAAAAATTTTTTTCTGCCATTTTGTTCCTTTTGTTACGTACTATAATTGTGCCAAGTTCGATCCATTTCCCCCCGGTCATAATGTGTTCGGAAAACCCTGGACCGAATAGGGCTTAAGTAGCCATACATTCGCTTTAACCACTTTGCATGCAATGGCTTCATAACACTCAATTTGACATCAACTTTGACATCATGATTCGGACACCACACAGAATAACCTAATTTTTTAACCATATCTTGAGCCTGAAAATGTACTTTTCATAACAATCCTTAAGCCTGATTTTAGAATTTCAATTGCTTACAAAAAACAACATGTATGCTGCAATCATTATGTGTACCAATCTTGGTATTTACCAGAAATAAAACTTTTGACACTTTTGTTAACAAGAATATTCAAAGGTTTGAATAATTGTGTGTTGTTGTTAAGAAAATGAATTACTGAACAGAATAGAACGGAAAATTTTCTGCTGGTCATTTCCACTTCATATTATTGCACACATTTTAATGCAGAAAGTAAACAGACTTATTTTTGTTTCTTTGGCGCGCCTTTATCACGTGTCCTAGTCTTTTTATGTGTGCATCCTTTCTAGACTGACTCTACTATAAGTCATAAAGAAGTAAAGATAATAATAAATAGAGTTATTTTCGTTTGAGGTACGAATTAGAAAATAAGCGCAATTCTCATCTGATTAGGTAACTAATTTTTAACCTGTCTTTTCTGCATAGAACGCAAAAAACTAACTCGATTCTGAAAAAACTCGATTATACTTTCCCCAGAACGGAACAGAAATGAGAATCTTCCACTCACGTGGAAACATTTTAACCACGCATGCTCAGAAGCTTTTCTTTTCCTGTCCATTCCGTTCCGCGGAAAGTTTTCTTGAAGTGGAAAATAACTTTTAGGTACGGAATACTTCGTGAATGTTTGGTTACACTGGAGTTCTTTTTTAATTCTCTGAAGATGTCTGATCTATAAAAAAAAAGGCTATCCACATTCGAACTTCTTCCGCGATTAAAGGAAAAAAGAAGCAGCTTAGCAATGAAAATACAACTCATGTTGAGTTACCAAGCAGCTGTTCAAGTTTGTGAACAAGGTTATTCTGTAAACTTGCTGTATGATGAAGTTCTGGCTCTGCCAAACCCAGAGAAAACCAAACAAGGCGATCTAGAAACTATGAAATATACTGATTTCACACATAAACTTCTTGCAGGAGACACATTAAAGTTGTAAGCTTTATCACTGCCCCCTATATCTGAGGTAGACCATCGTAAATCATGTTCTATAAGAAGTGTTTCCTCACGTTGTCGTTTACCAAAATTGGAACTGCTAATTTTTAGGATATCCTTTTATCTCGGCAAGAGTTTTGGGATCAGTATAGCACGTCGATTCAGGATAACGGAGAGATATATGACATTGATCGGTGCAATTATCTGAAGAGATATCTCAATAAGAGGCAGAGAGATATCACAATTGGCAATAACCTTGGCAATTTTTTCTTATCAACACCAACAATCACAACCAACAATAAGATTTTATAATACATAATTTACCATGGAGGTAGAAATAAAGAAGGAGATTGAACTCTTTTGTTTCTATTGAAATCATCCGTGATGCGATCAGTTGCAAATCTATTCATGTTGTCATTTTAAATTCTAGCGCGTGTCAGTTTTAGTGAATTTCATTGGTCGAGAAAACAATCGAATGTTAATAAGCCATAACATTACGTAATTGATTAGCGGATCAAACAATAGCTCATTTCAAAATGGCTGATAAGTGTTTTGTGTATCAGCAGAATCAAGGAAATGGAAATAGGTCTAACGAAAATTTTAATATCTTTCGAATCTATTAATGAAATTACACCATTTAAAAAGAAAAATAACTATTAACTCTTCTACTTTTTTCCATATTTGACTCACTCTCGACTCACAACTTTATCATCCTACATTTTAGTAAATCTTTGAGCATATTCTGCTTCATACAGAAGTTAGAAAACAGGTTTTTAAAGCTGTTTTTTTTAACAACGAAGATAATTAAATGTTGTTATGACAACTCACTCTTCCCCTGAGAGATAAAAACAACACAACATCTCCAGAGTAGTCGTGCTTTGCTTGAAAATCACGTTTTTTTTACATATAAACAAACGGCGTGCTAAAGGATTACGTAATGTTTTTTTGTTAAAATCCAGTGAAATGCGCATCGCGCATGGATATCAAAGGGATGCCGAAACAATAGCGATTTGAATAGAATTTTAATGCGCACTAAGGTGAGTTCAATCTCCTTCTCTATTTCTACCTCCATGCTATGACCGAACACTATGTCACAGACACTATGTCACAGGTGCTGATATCAGCACACATGGTTTGCCTAATTCGTCTGAATAAGGTACTTGCTGATTGGCTTAGACTTTTATTACAGTTTTTTAAAGGGAAAATGAAAAAGTGTTAGCGCTTTAAACTACGTTGGGTTGGGTCTTAGCGGTAAATATGGTTCCCTCGAGAGCCAGCAACAGTATTGTTTGCAGACACAGGATGTCATAAGAGTTAAAGTTGACAATGAAAACGAAGCAATAAGAAATGAGTTAGGGAAATTCTGGTAGATTGAATCGGTAGAAAGGTCAAGATATATCTGTAATCAATGACTTTCAGAATCAAATTTATTATTATGGATCACGCTATGTGACCAGGTTGCCTTTCAAGTCCGATCTCGATTCATTACCTGATGATTTTTTGTAAAACTTAGATTCACAGCCAAGAAATTGAAGTCCCTAGGAATTTATGATGACTGTGATAATATTTTTACACAATATGTTGAGAAAGGCCTAATAGAAAAGGTAGGTCGTGATGAATTGGTTAAAAAGAGTGATAATGTCCAATATCTTCCTTAAAGAGCAGTTGCGAGGGAAGAGAAGCACACCACCACGATTAGGGTCGCATTTGATGATTAATGTAAAACAAACGTCCTCTCACTTAACGATTGTATATACGCTGGTCGGAACCTTTTATGTAAGATTATTGAGTCCCCTTTAGGTTACAGTAAAACAAGATTGTCATTGTTGCCGATATCAGACAAACCTTTTTAAATATCAGTATTGGTCAACCCTACTTTTTTGCGTAGAGTTGTTTTTGGTTTGACAAGCAGACCTTTTTGTTTGCATGTAACAATTTGTCAGATAAATAAAAAGCATAAAGAATAAATTATAAATGTGCAACCTTGTTCACAGTGCCTGTTGTCTCTTTTTTATATCGGGACGGCGAGGCGAAATTGCCGTCCCGAAGTCAGAAAAGATACAAGATGCCCTGGGGACGAGGTTGTTAGATGTGTATTCAGATATTGTAAAAAGAATTGGTGAAGACTTGTATATAGATATTCGACGGCCGGTTGTGATTCTATTGAAGTAGGGAAGAAATTCCGGGAAGTTGCCATGAATGTGGCCGTATTTGAAGGAAATGGTTGACTAACAATAATGAACTGCCAAAATTATTTCGATAGGTGGAAGGTTCAATATGAGATAGACATACTGATTATTTTCTTTCCGATTTTAAGGAATTTATCAGAAAATCTAAAGAATCTTCGTTGACGTGTTAAGTTTATCTGCTTTCTGGTATAATCTAGTTGGAATTATTTCTCCCATTACAGCTGAAATTAAAACTATTTTTTAATTAAGTTATATTAGACGCGCTATTAACAACGTATGCGCTTAATTTTCATACAAAACTTTGTTTCCTGAAATCTTTAAAATCGGGAAACATCGCTTTCTGATGGTCCAGCATGCGCAATTGCTGTATATTTCGATTATAATGCAGAAAGGTGAAAACTCTCTCAGAATCTTTTCCTGCAATATTCAAACATTTAAAAACAAACAATCATCTTGCGCGTAACAACGCGATGAATTTGACATTCGTAGTATTTTTGCACCTAAGTTTCGGAAATCTTAAGTCTGTTAATAAACTGACAGATATACTTTTCAGGGTACGTTCGTGGTGTCCGCATTGTGACTACTCTTGTCTTATCTTAATTTAATATTGTTGGACTTAGAATCTTATGCGAAAGGCCCGACCAGGGGCGGATACAGGATTTTTTTCTCCATAGGCGGATTTGCGAAGCGAAGCGAAGCCAACGCGCAATTTTTGCGTAAAACAGCTGGGGGCCTTGAGGGGCGTTGTAAGCCCCCCAAGGCCCAGCCCCAGAAGCTTTAGCTTATTTATCTATTTCAGCACTCAAAAATGCAGCAGACAGGACCTTCACATGTCCATTTCTTATATGTTATTGAAAAAAAAAACAACCATAAAATTCATAAATAAAAGCCAAATAATGTTTTCAGAAAAATTAAGGCTAAAATTAGCCAGCCAGCAAAACTTCTTCTTTCTTCCAGATTCACATCCAGATAAATGAAATCCAAAAATAACATTTTTTAAAGATTAGAGGATTAAATTAATAATCCAGTCAAAATCTTCTTTCTTCTTTCTTCCAGCTTGCACATCAGGTAATATAACCAGACAAGTATTAGACAAGTATTATCATTGCAGCTAGCTGTTTTGTTACCTTATTATTTATACTACTATCATGGATGTATACAGAATTTATGAAAATAGCCTAAATCTTATCAATCACATCTAAAAAATTTAACAATCAGATGAAAAGAAAAAGGGCGAGTTAAGCCACAAGTAACTGTTGTTGAACGCCTTGGGGAGCGCTTAATAAGAACCGCAAACTGTGCGACCTGGTGAGGTGGAGCGCTTTAGTACGGGTATGCAGTATGTCGTAAATCAAGTGGAGGGCACACACCAGTGCAGTGTTGCGACTGTAAGACATTTTTAAAAAAATGGAGTTTACAAACCGTTGTTACTCTGTCATAGAAAAAGCAATCGGGCAATATTATTTTATTTTGCGGAATAAGTTTCCGTAAAAGTTCAAAACTTAATCATGACAGTGGGCCGAGAACGCATAATACCCTTTTCATAAAAAACTTTACTGCAACTTCGGTTTAAGTTAAAACACAGGAAAAATCCAGTCGTTACCCCATAAAAAAAACTAAAAAAACTCCATAATTGGAGTGCTCTAGTACAGGTATGCAGAATATGTTGTGAATCGAGTAAAGCTCACACAACATTATAGTGTTTCGGTTGTAATGTATTTTTTAAAATATATGTATATATATAACTGTAGTGCAACTTTAGCCAAAATAAAAACACAGTTTACAACCTGTTGTTACCCCGTCATAACAAAAGAAAATAGTTAATATTATTTTATTTTGCGGAGTACGTTTCTGTAAACTTTAACAAATTAATCATGACACCGGACTGAGCACTTAGCACAGGTAAATGGTGTCACACATGAGTTATAGCCATAATAGCCTTTTCCCAAAAAAACTTATCGCAACTTCAATTTAAATAACACACAAAACACCCTGTTGTTAACACCAGGTCGAACGTTTATTGCAGGTAAAAAAAATTTATCACAACGGACTAAATAAAAACACAGGAAACAGCCTGTCATTAACACCAGGCTGAGCACTTAACATGTAAATTGTGTCATACATGAGTAATAGGCGTAATAAAATTTTCCAAAGAAAATTTATCACAACGGTTTAAATAAAAACACAGGAAACAGCCCGTCGTTAACACCAGGCTGAGCACTTAACATGTAAATTGTGTCATACATGAGTAATAGGCGTAATAAAATTTTCCAAAGAAAATTTATCACAACGGTTTAAATAAAAACACAGGAAACAGCCCGTCGTTAACACCAGGCTGAGCACTTAACATGTAAATTGTGTCATACATGAGTAATAGGCGTAATAAAATTTTCCAAAGAAAATTTATCACAACGGTTTAAATAAAAACAGAGGAAACAGCCTGTCGTTAACAACAGACTGGCGCTTAACAGGTGAATCGTGTCATACATAAGCATAGGGGTAATACCATTTTCCAAAAATCCTTATCGCTTCGGTTTTAAAAGAAATCAGTGAACAGCCTGGCGTTAACCCGGTCCAGTTTAAAAAATTACTCAGCAATTTTATTTTGCAGAATAAATTTTTAAAAACAGTAATAAAAGTGGCCGCTGCCAACTGCATTTAGCATAAGAATTGTTAAGAATTGTGTTGCAGCCAAACTGCATTTGGCTACTTTCACTTGCAGCCAAACTGCATTTGTTGGCTACCTTCACTTTTTAGCAGGATGTAGCTAAAAGAGGAGCTAGCTAGGTAGACCCAACTTCAACATAAAAATAAATAATAATATACCAAACTGAATAAAAACTTTAAAAGTATATCTTTCAATATCTTATAAAGACTTTTACATTCGCAAATATCATTGCTTTTTGCAGCAAGCACAACCCGATCCCGCAAGCTCCCATCAGAAGACATGTTGGATCAGAACCCATTAAACAGACCGGCTACCGCGAGGCAATAACAATAGGAAGAGTAAATTATTCCTACGCACCCATCCCCTAATATCAATCTTTCTTTCACCGTAAATTTCGACGACTTCTTGTTAAAGAGAGTCCAAAAGTCCACACCTCGGCGAGATTCTTCTTGACGTCACAAATTCTTTTGTTTTAAAGAGAGTCCAAAAGTCCACACCTCGGCGAGATTTTTCTCGACGTCATAATTCTTTTGTTTTTCTTTTGTTTAAGAGAGTCCAAAAGTCCACACCTCGGCGGCCGCCGAAATCGACTGTTTTTACGGCAGAAAACAAAGGAATCGAGAGAAACAAAGTCAGCGAAATGCGGCAAAATGTAGTTCGACTACCGTAAGAACCATAGTACTTCGGCAAAGCACATCGAAGGAGAGTCGAGCCTCGGCAAACACTCCTGAGTGGAGATAAGAATATTACCTCGGATCCTGGGCGCAAAGGAATCTTATTAAACGCTTATAATAAAAATTATGCGTTGCTTTAAATCAAATTCTACATTTAGATAGACGGATTGAAAGACGCTTAGTAGAGGTGGAGGAGTTTATAAGATACTTAGACGTTGAAAAGCACCTTAGACTTTTTGTTTTCAAATGTTTGTGAATGGTGATAAACCAATTCATTGACTGCAACAGCCACCCACCACCCAGTAGAGCTTATTTCTCAAGCATCTTTTGCACATGGTAATCCACACAAAGACGGACGGCAAAACAATATAACCTCAGGTGTATCAACCTCTCACCAACATATCGACAACTCACCTTAAACTTTCAACATTTTCATATGATGGTTAACCGAATTTTCTTTTATCACTACTAATGGATACGAAGTTTAAATTCTTTGACAAATCGCAACTGCTGACTATAAATTTAATAAAGTGAACATCAACTGTTGCACCGAGGGTAAGCATTGACAAATTTTGACGACAAATTGATCTCACCTCACTAATTCCGCCAAATGCTTTTCGCTGCTGCACCACTAAACAGAAAATAATTTGATACGTTATAGGCCAGCTATTTGAAACTTGTAATATCAAAATATTTGTAGGGGATAATGTACCTACCTACTCGTTAAAATTCTTGCCATTTTCAAATTATTAATCTATGACTCCGGACTACCAAAAAAAATACTAATATTTTCACAACAGAATATTTTTATAAAAATCCAGAAAACGATTAAAGAGTGGTGACAACGAAGCTACATTTAACTTGGTACATACTAATTGCAACAAGCCTCTAAGTGTAGGAAGACCATATTGTACAATCGGGATGGGAGCTTTTACTGTAAGGTATACGGTGTGTTACAAGTCCAGTTGAACGCATACAGAGATAAAGCCTTTCCGATATTAAACCGTACCGCACATCCATGTGGAGAGCCGTGGTACATGTATACGGTATGTCGCAAGTCTAGTAAACAGCATTTTATAAAGAATATCTTTGCCGCAACTTGCCATTGTTACCCTGTCATAGCAAAAGCAGTTTGGTCAACATTTTTTTGTTTTTCGTACCCGTGTGACACTGGGATGGGGCTTAGGGCAGGCAAACAGTGACGCACATTCCTGTTTTAATGCCCTAAAGCGCTACGCCCTTTTTAAGCGTATATAACTTTCTCGCAACTTCAGTTAAACAAAACACAGGTTCTTACCCTGTACAGTTAAAATAGTCTTCTAGACTGTTTTTTAATTTACAGTATAAGTTTCTGTAAAAGTTTAAAAGCAGCTACCCTAAAAATATGGAGATTTTGGCAGAAAAAAAGTGGATTTGGCGGATGACTAAGAATATTAAGTTGGGCAGGATTATATTTTGGCGGATAGTAAAAACTACACAATTTTTGCGAGAATTTAATTTCTGCGTTTTCTGCATTTTTCACATTAACCACCATATACATTCAGGGTTCAGGACCCACATTGATCACAGTGTTTCCAACACTGAAGTGGCTATCTGTATAAATATTCGGAATACTAATAATAAGATCCTAGTTTCTTATAAATCAAATTTTTACTACTGACGAAGAGTGAAAAAAATAATTAATTTTGATTGTACAGCAAAGGAGTAAACTTTAGCAAATATTTGTCACAGCCGTTAAATTCGCTTACTTTTCCTTCCGTGAAAAACTCTTCCTTCAAGTACATTGTACTTGAGCAGAAAATAATTGGATTTGACCTAGCCATAGTGAAACATTAAACACAGGTTACCAAGACTGTATGTACAGCTATAACAAATATATTTAACACAAGAAACACAGAAATATTGAGTTTTTTTTAAATAAGTTTGTTCATGGCCTGGCTTAGCTAGGTGCAGCTTAGTTAAGAATCAGATTGGTGAAGTAATAAAAGATAAAAAGGAACAATAATGTTGACTAGGAAAAGAAGCTAGGAGCAAAGCATGTTGACTGGGTGACTGCATTTAACATAAATAAGAAAAAATGCCTAAAAAATGTGATGAATATACTTACTTAACATGTAAAATCTGATAAAATTCTTACAATTCTAAAAATTAAAAGAGATTTAGATATAAAAAATAGAGTTAAGGGGGACTTTCAAAATGGCCATCGCTACTTTAGATCGTCCACCAAGCATGCTGTCATAGCTAGAACTCCACGTTGTATTTTTCAAAGTAACATGTCACAAGGTGTACAGGAGTTCATATTCAAAATAACGTTGTCGAATTTTACGGATTTTGATTAAATAGATCCCCGTAAATTTAATGACTTCGCAGCAAGAATAAAGAGGTTATTCTTGCTCTGGTACCATTTTGCGCACAATCGAAGAGAATACGGCTAATATTACTGAGGCTAGATGGGTGACCCGGTGTTAAATGGCAGGTTGAGAGCTTAAGCGCAGGTGAATCATGCCACACACACATACACATAGATTGAGTGCTTTATTACGGGTATACACCTTGTCGCGAATCCAGTGGAGCATTCACAGCGATACAGAGACTCGGCTTTGAACTCCCGGTTGAACGATTAAGTGCGTGTAGCATATTCGGGTGAAGCTTTTAGTACATGTATGCAGTGTTTGCAAAACCAGTGGATGCTTGTTAGCTTAATAAAGTATTTGGAGATTATCTTTAAAAATAACTTTTTCGCATCCCTCGACTGAAGTAAAAACACAGACTACAACATGTCATTACTCATCATAGCAAAGTCAGTCACCAAGCCTTTTTATTTTGTGGATAGTTTCCAATAAAAGTTCAAAGATTAATGACGAATGACGCCGGGTTGCTTAGTACAGGTGTGACATGTGGTACACGTGTGTAGTGATTACATCAGTACACCTTTTCAGGCGTAATACTCTTTTCAAAAAGTCTTTTCGCCACTTTGGTTTAAATATAAACACAGGAAACAATCTATCTTTACCCTTTCCAGCTTAAACCATCACCCAGCAATTTTTTTGGTGGAGGTTTTGTGAAATTTGCAAAATCAATTGTATGATTTCGATTTAAGTAAAAACACAGGTCACAGCTTGCCGTTCGTTACCAATTTAGCTAAAATAGTCACCCTGGAATTTTTTTTTGCAGTTTTCGTCAAAGATTCAAATTTTGTTGTCAGTCTAAATAAAACCTGAATTGTAAGACCTCCACGGTCAGCATTTCCAGAAAACCTCGACAGGGCAAACTTCAAACGTCTAAATACACAAACAATTATATGGCATAACTTAGCTGATAAGATATCCAGATAAAAACTCCTTGGATTGTTTGATCTGCTCGAACATATTACCGTAATGCTTCAAAAAAAACGCGCAACTTTCTATTAGAAGCTTCCTTGATTTACACCTCCCCATTCTCAATTTTCTCAAGACACATTTTTTATGTAAATTCTTTATATAGAGGACTGTTTATATGGTGGCAGGCTAGCTCGGCAAACCGAGCTGGTTTATTTTCCAGACTTGATTTCTATTCAAAAATATTTCTTAGTTAGGCAGCCAGGACAATAAAAAACATTAAACAATATAGATGACTTGCCAATGTTTACAAAAGTTAAAAAGACCACAATAATCAAAGAAAACCATCCAAAAAAGAAATATCCGCTCAAAATTAGTGAAAATTTTAAGAAGAATTAGAAGAATATAGTTAAAATTTAATTTCAGTTCCTCTTTAATCTGCATTAATAACAATTTTACCCTGTGCGAGTCCTGCTTTTTTACCTACACAAAAGTGCGCGCATGCCCATTGTTCTCAAAATGAAATCAAAACAACTACGTCACGCGGAAAGTGGTCTGTTGACACTTTAATTTTAGAATGCTTCATAGCTTTATCTGTTTGCATCTAGACAAGATATTTTAAACTTAGGAGTTGTGAGAATTCACGATGAATTTGTTCCACTAATTTGGTACACAGTGTTTTATAAGTCTCTTTTCTAGGGACAGGATTTGCAAGAAAAGTAAACATTGTAAAATTCTTTAACATTTAACCAACAAAGGTGATATGGTTAATTCGTTAAAGAACTACTTGTCCCAACCCTGAGACATTCTTACACCAGACAAGGAGCCGCAGCATGAGTTCTTGATTGCCTTGAGGAGGACTTACCGTCTAATTTAACGCGACCAAGAAAATAATTATTTTCAGGGCCGCGCTAATAATTAGAGGAAATAGACTATTCTATTTTCAAAATTTTGTTGCGCGCTAAGAGGAAAATTCGACCGAGAGGAGAAAAAATATCAACAATTTTTTTGAATACTATATTTTGTTTTTTTCTTTTTATACTATATCATGGCGATGTTATACAGAATTTATGAAAATAGCCTAAATCTTTATCAATCACCATCTAAAAAATTTAACAATCAGATATGAAAAGAAAAACGGCGAGTTAAGCACAAGTAACTGTTGTGTAAACGCTCTTGGGGAGCGCTTAATAAGAACCGCAAACTGTGCGACCTGGTGAGCGTGGAGCGCTTTAGTACGGGTATTCAGTATGTCGTAAATCAAGTGGAGGGCACACATCCAGTGCAGTGTTGCGACTGTAAGACATTTTTAAAAAAATGGAGTTTACAAACCGTTGTTACTCTGTCATAGAAAAAGCAATCGGGCAATATTATTTTATTTTGCGCGAATAAGTTTCCGTAAAAGTTCAAAACTTAATCATGACAGTGGGCCGAGAACGCATAATACCCTTTTCATAAAAAACTTTACTTGCAACTTCGGTTTAAGTTAAAACACGGAAAAATCCATGTCGTTACCCATAAAAAAACTAAAAAAACTCCCTAATTGGAGTGCTCTAGTACAGGTATTGCAGAATATGTTGTGAATCGAGTAAAGCTCACACAACAATTATAGGTGTTCGGTTGTAATGTATTTTTTAAAAATATATGTATATATATAATGAATGTATGGCAACTTTAGCCAAATAAAAACACAGTTTACAACCTGTTGTTACCCGCTCGTCATAACAAAAGGAAAATTGTTAATATTATTTTATTTTGCGGAGTACGTTTCTGTAAACTTTAAATTACAAATAATCATGACACCGGACTGAGCACTTAGCACAGCGGTAAATGGTGTCACACATAGTTATAGCCATAATAGCCTTTTCCCAAAAAAACTTATCGCAACTTCAATTTAAATAACACACAAAACACCCTGTTGTTACACCAGGTCGAACGTTTATTGCAGGTAAAAAAATTTATCACAACGGACTAAATAAAAAACACAGGAAACAGCCTGTCATTAACACCAGGCCTGAGCACTAACATGTAAATTGTGTCATACATGAGTAATAGGCGTAATAAAATTTTCCAAAAGAACTTTATCACAACGGTTAAATAAAAACACAGGAAACACCCGTCGTTAACACCGGCTGAGCACTTAACATGTAAATTTGTGTCATACATGAGCTAATTAGCGTAATAAATTTTCCAAGAAAATTTATACACAACGGTTTAATAAAAACACAGGAAACAGCCCGTCGTTAACACCCATCGCTGAGAGCACTTAACATGTAAATTTGTTCATACATGAGTAATAGGCCGTAATAATTTTACCAAAGAAAATTATCACAACGGTTTTAAATAAAAACAGAGGAAACAGCCTGTCGTTAACAACAGACTTGGGCCTTAACAGGTGAATCGTGTCATACATAAGCATAAGGGTAAATCACCATTTCCAAAAATCCTTATCGCTTCGGTTTTAAAAGAAATCAGTGAACAGCCTGGCGTTAACCCGCGTCCAGTTTAAAAAATTACTCAGCAATTTTTTTTGCAGAATAAATTTTTAAAACAGTACCTAAAAGTGGCCGCTGCCAACTGCATTTAGCATATGTTTAAGAATTGTGTTGCAGCCAAACTGGCATTTTGGCTAACTTTCACTTGCAGCCAAACTGCATTTGTTGGCTACCTTCACTTTTAGCAGGATGTAGCTAAAAGAGGAGCTAGCTAGGTAGACCCAACTTCAACAATAAAAAAATATATAATAATATACCAAACTGAATAAAAAACTTTAAAAGTATATCTTTCAATATCTTATAAAGACTTTTACATTCGCAAATATCATTGCTTTTGCAGCAACACAACCCGATCCCGCAAGCCTCCATCAGAAGACATGTTGGATCAGAACCCATTAAACAGACCGGCTACCGCGAGGCAATAACAATAGGAAGAGTAAATTATTTCTACGCACCCATTCCCCTAATTCAAATCTTCTTTCACCGTAATTTCTGACGACTTCTTGTTAAAGAGAGTCCAAAAGCTCCACACCTCGGCGAGATTCTCTTGAGTCACAAATTCTTTTGTTTTAAAGAGAGTCCAAAAGTCCACACCTCGGCGAGATTTTTCTCGACGTCAATAATTCTTTTGTTTCTTTTGTTTAGAGAGTCCAAAAGTCCACACCCGCGGCCCGCCGAAATCGACTGTTTTTACGGCAAGAAAACAAAGAATCGAGAGAAACAAAGTCAGCGAAATGCGGCAAATGTAGTTCGCCTACCGTAAGAACCATAGTACTGCGGCAAAGCACATCGAAGGAGAGTCGAGCTCGGCAAACACTCCTGAGTGGAGAATAAGAATATTACCCTCGGATCCTGGCGCAAAGGAATCTTATTAAACGCTTATAATAAAAATTATGCGTTGCTTTAAATCAAATTCTACATTTAGATAGACGGATTGAAAGACGCTTTAGTAAGATGTGGAGGAGTTTATAAGATACTTAGACGTTGAAAGCACCTTAGACTTTTGTTTTCAAATGTTTGTGAATGGTGAATAACCAATTCATTGACTGCAACAGCCACCACACCTCAGTAAGCTTATTTCTCAGCATTCTTTTGCACATGGTAAAACACACAAAAGACGGACGGCAAAACAATATACCTCAGGTGTATCAACCTCTCACCAACATATCGACAACTCACCTTAAACTTTCAACATTTCATATGATGGTTACCGAATTTTCTTTTATCACTACTAATGGATACGAAGTTTAAATTCTTTGACCAAATCGCCAACTCGCTGACTATAAATTTAATAAGTGAACATCAACTGTTGCACCGAGGGTAAAGCATTGACAAATTTTGACGACCAATTGATCTCACCTCACTAATTCCGCCAAATGCTTTTCGCTGCTGCACCACTAAACAGAAATAATTCGATACGTTATAGCCAGCTATTTGAAACTTGTAATATCAAAATATTTGTAGGGGATAATGTACCTACCTACTTCTCTGTAAAAATTCTTGCATTGTCAAATTACTTAATCTATGACTCCGGACTACCAAAAAATACTATATTTTTCACAACAAATATTTTATAAAATCCAGAAAACGATTAAAGAGTGGTGACAACGAAGCTACATTTAACTTGGTACATACTAATTGCAACAAAGCCTCTAAGTGTAGGAAGACCATATGTACAATCGGGATGGCAGCTTTTACTGTAGGTATAACGGTGTGTTACAAGTCCAGTTGAACGCATACAGAGATAAAGCCTTTCCGATATTAACCGTACCGCACATCCATGTGGAGAGCCGTGGTACATGTATACGGTATGTCGCAAGTCTAGTAACAGCCATTTATAAAGAATATCTTTGCCGCAACTTGCCATTGTTACCCTGTCATAGCAAAAGCAGTTGGTCAACATTTTTTTGTTTTTTCGTAACCCGTGTGCCACTGGGATGGGGCTTAGGGCCAGGCAAACACGTGACGCCACATTCCTGTTTAATGCCTAAAGCGCTACGCCTTTTTAAGCGTATATAACTATTCTCGCAACTTCAGTTAAACAACAACACAGGTTCTTACCCTGTACAGTTAAAATAGTCTTCTAGACTGTTTTTAATTTACAGTATAGTAATTCTTTTAAAAGTTTAAAAGCAGCTACCCTAAAAATATGGAGATTTGGCAGAAAAAGGTGGATTTGGCGGATTGACTAAGAATATTAAGTTGGGCAGGATTAATATTTTGGCGGATAGTAAAACTACACAATTTTTGCGAGAATTTAATTTCTGCGTTTCTGCATTTTTTCACATAACCACCATATACATTCAGGGTCAGGCACCCACATTGTCACAGTGTTTCCAACACTGAAGTGGCTATCTGTATAAATATTCGGAATACTAATAATAAGATCCTAGTTTCTATAAATCAAAATTTTTTACTTACTGACGAAGAGTGGAAAAAAATAATTAATTTTGATGTACACGCAAAGGAGTAAACTTAGCAAATATTTGTCACAGCCTTAAATTCGCTACTTTTCCTTCCGTGAAAAACTCTTCCTTCAAGTACATTGGTACTTGAGCAAGAAAATATTGGATTTGACCTAGCCATAGTGAAACATTAAAACAGGTTACCAAGACTGTATGTACAAGCATACAAATCCCCTGAGAGATAAAAACAACACAACATCTCCAGAGTAGTCGTGCTTTGCTTGAAAATCACGTTTTTTTTACATATAAACAAACGGCGTGCTAAAGGATTACGTAATGTTTTTTTGTTAAAATCCAGTGAAATGCGCATCGCGCATGGATATCAAAGGGATGCCGAAACAATAGCGATTTGAATAGAATTTTAATGCGCACTAAGGTGAGTTCAATCTCCTTCTCTATTTCTACCTCCATGCTATGACCGAACACTATGTCACAGACACTATGTCACAGGTGCTGATATCAGCACACATGGTTTGCCTAATTCGTCTGAATAAGGTACTTGCTGATTGGCTTAGACTTTTATTACAGTTTTTTAAAGGGAAAATGAAAAAGTGTTAGCGCTTTAAACTACGTTGGGTTGGGTCTTAGCGGTAAATATGGTTCCCTCGAGAGCCAGCAACAGTATTGTTTGCAGACACAGGATGTCATAAGAGTTAAAGTTGACAATGAAAACGAAGCAATAAGAAATGAGTTAGGGAAATTCTGGTAGATTGAATCGGTAGAAAGGTCAAGATATATCTGTAATCAATGACTTTCAGAATCAAATTTATTATTATGGATCACGCTATGTGACCAGGTTGCCTTTCAAGTCCGATCTCGATTCATTACCTGATGATTTTTTGTAAAACTTAGATTCACAGCCAAGAAATTGAAGTCCCTAGGAATTTATGATGACTGTGATAATATTTTTACACAATATGTTGAGAAAGGCCTAATAGAAAAGGTAGGTCGTGATGAATTGGTTAAAAAGAGTGATAATGTCCAATATCTTCCTTAAAGAGCAGTTGCGAGGGAAGAGAAGCACACCACCACGATTAGGGTCGCATTTGATGATTAATGTAAAACAAACGTCCTCTCACTTAACGATTGTATATACGCTGGTCGGAACCTTTTATGTAAGATTATTGAGTCCCCTTTAGGTTACAGTAAAACAAGATTGTCATTGTTGCCGATATCAGACAAACCTTTTTAAATATCAGTATTGGTCAACCCTACTTTTTTGCGTAGAGTTGTTTTTGGTTTGACAAGCAGACCTTTTTGTTTGCATGTAACAATTTGTCAGATAAATAAAAAGCATAAAGAATAAATTATAAATGTGCAACCTTGTTCACAGTGCCTGTTGTCTCTTTTTTATATCAGGACGGCGAGGCGAAATTGCCGTCCCGAAGTCAGAAAAGATACAAGATGCCCTGGGGACGAGGTTGTTAGATGTGTATTCAGATATTGTAAAAAGAATTGGTGAAGACTTGTATATAGATATTCGACGGCCGGTTGTGATTCTATTGAAGTAGGGAAGAAATTCCGGGAAGTTGCCATGAATGTGGCCGTATTTGAAGGAAATGGTTGACTAACAATAATGAACTGCCAAAATTATTTCGATAGGTGGAAGGTTCAATATGAGATAGACATACTGATTATTTTCTTTCCGATTTTAAGGAATTTATCAGAAAATCTAAAGAATCTTCGTTGACGTGTTAAGTTTATCTGCTTTCTGGTATAATCTAGTTGGAATTATTTCTCCCATTACAGCTGAAATTAAAACTATTTTTTAATTAAGTTATATTAGACGCGCTATTAACAACGTATGCGCTTAATTTTCATACAAAACTTTGTTTCCTGAAATCTTTAAAATCGGGAAACATCGCTTTCTGATGGTCCAGCATGCGCAATTGCTGTATATTTCGATTATAATGCAGAAAGGTGAAAACTCTCTCAGAATCTTTTCCTGCAATATTCAAACATTTAAAAACAAACAATCATCTTGCGCGTAACAACGCGATGAATTGACATTCGTAGTATTTTTGCACCTAAGTTCGGAAATCTTAAGTCTGTTAATAAACTGACAGATATACTTTTCAGGGTACGTTCGTGGTGTCCGCATTGTGACTACTCTTGTCTTATCTTAATTTAATATTGTTGGACTTAGAATCTTATGCGAAAGGCCCGACCAGGGGCGGATACAGGATTTTTTTCTCCATAGGCGGATTTGCGAAGCGAAGCGAAGCCAACGCGCAATTTTTGCGTAAAACAGCTGGGGGCCTTGAGGGGCGTTGTAAGCCCCCCAAGGCCCAGCCCCAGAAGCTTTAGCTTATTTATCTATTTCAGCACTCAAAAATGCAGCAGACAGGACCTTCACATGTCCATTTCTTATATGTTATTGAAAAAAAAAACAACCATAAAATTCATAAATAAAAGCCAAATAATGTTTTCAGAAAAATTAAGGCTAAAATTAGCCAGCCAGCAAAACTTCTTCTTTCTTCCAGATTCACATCCAGATAAATGAAATCCAAAAATAACATTTTTTAAAGATTAGAGGATTAAATTAATAATCCAGTCAAAATCTTCTTTCTTCTTTCTTCCAGCTTGCACATCAGGTAATATAACCAGACAAGTATTAGACAAGTATTATCATTGCAGCTAGCTGTTTTGTTACCTTATTATTTATACTACTATCATGGATGTATACAGAATTTATGAAAATAGCCTAAATCTTATCAATCACATCTAAAAAATTTAACAATCAGATGAAAAGAAAAAGGGCGAGTTAAGCCACAAGTAACTGTTGTTGAACGCCTTGGGGAGCGCTTAATAAGAACCGCAAACTGTGCGACCTGGTGAGGTGGAGCGCTTTAGTACGGGTATGCAGTATGTCGTAAATCAAGTGGAGGGCACACACCAGTGCAGTGTTGCGACTGTAAGACATTTTTAAAAAAATGGAGTTTACAAACCGTTGTTACTCTGTCATAGAAAAAGCAATCGGGCAATATTATTTTATTTTGCGGAATAAGTTTCCGTAAAAGTTCAAAACTTAATCATGACAGTGGGCCGAGAACGCATAATACCCTTTTCATAAAAAACTTTACTGCAACTTCGGTTTAAGTTAAAACACAGGAAAAATCCAGTCGTTACCCCATAAAAAAAACTAAAAAAACTCCATAATTGGAGTGCTCTAGTACAGGTATGCAGAATATGTTGTGAATCGAGTAAAGCTCACACAACATTATAGTGTTTCGGTTGTAATGTATTTTTTAAAATATATGTATATATATAACTGTAGTGCAACTTTAGCCAAAATAAAAACACAGTTTACAACCTGTTGTTACCCCGTCATAACAAAAGAAAATAGTTAATATTATTTTATTTTGCGGAGTACGTTTCTGTAAACTTTAACAAATTAATCATGACACCGGACTGAGCACTTAGCACAGGTAAATGGTGTCACACATGAGTTATAGCCATAATAGCCTTTTCCCAAAAAAACTTATCGCAACTTCAATTTAAATAACACACAAAACACCCTGTTGTTAACACCAGGTCGAACGTTTATTGCAGGTAAAAAAAATTTATCACAACGGACTAAATAAAAACACAGGAAACAGCCTGTCATTAACACCAGGCTGAGCACTTAACATGTAAATTGTGTCATACATGAGTAATAGGCGTAATAAAATTTTCCAAAGAAAATTTATCACAACGGTTTAAATAAAAACACAGGAAACAGCCCGTCGTTAACACCAGGCTGAGCACTTAACATGTAAATTGTGTCATACATGAGTAATAGGCGTAATAAAATTTTCCAAAGAAAATTTATCACAACGGTTTAAATAAAAACACAGGAAACAGCCCGTCGTTAACACCAGGCTGAGCACTTAACATGTAAATTGTGTCATACATGAGTAATAGGCGTAATAAAATTTTCCAAAGAAAATTTATCACAACGGTTTAAATAAAAACAGAGGAAACAGCCTGTCGCTTAACAGGTGAATCGTGTCATACATAAGCATAGGGGTAATACCATTTTCCAAAAATCCTTATCGCTTCGGTTTTAAAAGAAATCAGTGAACAGCCTGGCGTTAACCCGGTCCAGTTTAAAAAATTACTCAGCAATTTTATTTTGCAGAATAAATTTTTAAAACAGTAATAAAAGTGGCCGCTGCCAACTGCATTTAGCATAAGAATTGTTAAGAATTGTGTTGCAGCCAAACTGCATTTGGCTACTTTCACTTGCAGCCAAACTGCATTTGTTGGCTACCTTCACTTTTTAGCAGGATGTAGCTAAAAGAGGAGCTAGCTAGGTAGACCCAACTTCAACATAAAAATAAATAATAATATACCAAACTGAATAAAAACTTTAAAAGTATATCTTTCAATATCTTATAAAGACTTTTACATTCGCAAATATCATTGCTTTTTGCAGCAAGCACAACCCGATCCCGCAAGCTCCCATCAGAAGACATGTTGGATCAGAACCCATTAAACAGACCGGCTACCGCGAGGCAATAACAATAGGAAGAGTAAATTATTCCTACGCACCCATCCCCTAATATCAATCTTTCTTTCACCGTAAATTTCGACGACTTCTTGTTAAAGAGAGTCCAAAAGTCCACACCTCGGCGAGATTCTTCTTGACGTCACAAATTCTTTTGTTTTAAAGAGAGTCCAAAAGTCCACACCTCGGCGAGATTTTTCTCGACGTCATAATTCTTTTGTTTTTCTTTTGTTTAAGAGAGTCCAAAAGTCCACACCTCGGCGCCGCCGAAATCGACTGTTTTTACGGCAGAAAACAAAGGAATCGAGAGAAACAAAGTCAGCGAAATGCGGCAAAATGTAGTTCGACTACCGTAAGAACCATAGTACTTCGGCAAAGCACATCGAAGGAGAGTCGAGCCTCGGCAAACACTCCTGAGTGGAGATAAGAATATTACCTCGGATCCTGGGCGCAAAGGAATCTTATTAAACGCTTATAATAAAAATTATGCGTTGCTTTAAATCAAATTCTACATTTAGATAGACGGATTGAAAGACGCTTAGTAGAGGTGGAGGAGTTTATAAGATACTTAGACGTTGAAAAGCACCTTAGACTTTTTGTTTTCAAATGTTTGTGAATGGTGATAAACCAATTCATTGACTGCAACAGCCACCCACCACCCAGTAGAGCTTATTTCTCAAGCATCTTTTGCACATGGTAATCCACACAAAGACGGACGGCAAAACAATATAACCTCAGGTGTATCAACCTCTCACCAACATATCGACAACTCACCTTAAACTTTCAACATTTTCATATGATGGTTTAACCGAATTTTCTTTTATCACTACTAATGGATACGAAGTTTAAATCTTTGACAAATCGCAACTGCTGACTATAAATTTAATAAAGTGAACATCAACTGTTGCACCGAGGGTAAGCATTGACAAATTTTGACGACAATTGATCTCACCTCACTAATTCCGCCAAATGCTTTTCGCTGCTGCACACTAAACAGAAAATAATTTGATACGTTATAGCCAGCTATTTGAAACTTGTAATATCAAAATATTTGTAGGGGATAATGTACCTACCTACTCGTTAAAAATTCTTGCCATTTCAAATTATTAATCTATGACTCCGGACTACCAAAAAAATACTATATTTTTCACAACAAATATTTTTATAAAAATCCAGAAAACGATTAAAGAGTGGTGACAACGAAGCTACATTTAACTTGGTACATACTAATTGCAACAAGCCTCTAAGTGAGGAAGACCATATTGTACAATCGGGATGGGAGCTTTTACTGTAGGTATACGGTGTGTTACAAGTCCAGTTGAACGCATACAGAGATAAAGCCTTTCCGATATTAACCGTACCGCACATCCATGTGGAGAGCCGTGGTACATGTATACGGTATGTCGCAAGTCTAGTAACAGCATTTTATAAAGAATATCTTTGCCGCAACTTGCCATTGTTACCCTGTCATAGCAAAAGCAGTTGGTCAACATTTTTTTGTTTTTCGTACCCGTGTGACACTGGGATGGGGCTTAGGGCAGGCAAACAGTGACGCACATTCCTGTTTAATGCCTAAAGCGCTACGCCCTTTTTAAGCGTATATAACTTTCTCGCAACTTCAGTTAAACAAAACACAGGTTCTTACCCTGTACAGTTAAAATAGTCTTCTAGACTGTTTTTAATTTAACAGTATAAGTTTCTGTAAAAGTTTAAAAGCAGCTACCCTAAAAATATGGAGATTTTGGCCAGAAAAAAGTGGATTTGGCGGAATGACTAAGAATATTAAGTTGGGCAGGATTATATTTGGCGGATAGTAAAACTACACAATTTTTGCGAGAATTTAATTTCTGCGTTTCTGCATTTTTTCACATTAACCACCATATACATTCAGGGTTCAGGACCCACATTGATCACAGTGTTTCCAACACTGAAGTGGCTATCTGTATAAATATTCGGAATACTAATAATAAGATCCTAGTTTCTTATAAATCAAATTTTTTACTACTGACGAAGAGTGAAAAAAATAATTAATTTTGATGTACAGCAAAGGAGTAAACTTTAGCAAATATTTGTCACAGCCGTTAAATTCGCTACTTTTCCTTCCGTGAAAACTCTTCCTTCAAGTACATTGGTACTTGAGCAAGAAAATAATTGGATTTGACCTAGCCATAGTGAAACATTAAACACAGGTTACCAAGACTGTATGTACAGCTATACAAATATATTTTAACACAAGAAACACAGAAATATTTGAGTTTTTTTAAATAAGTTTGTTCATGGCCTGGCTTAGCTAGGTGCAGCTTAGTTAAGAATCAGATTGGTGAAGGTAATAAAAGATAAAAAAGGAAACAATAATGTTGACTAGGAAAAGAAGCTAGGAGCAAAGCATGTTGACTGGGTGACTGCATTTAACATAAATAAGAAAAAAATGCCTAAAAAATGTGATGATATACTTATCTTAACATGTAAAATCTGATAAAATCTTTACATTCTAAAAATTAAAAGAGATTTAGATATAAAAATAGAGTTAAGGGGGACTTTCAAATGGCCATCGCTACTTTAGATCGTCCACCAAGCATGCTGTCATAGCTAGAACTCCACGTTGTATTTTTCAAAAGTAACATGTCACAAGGTGTACAGGAGTTCATATTCAAATAACGTTGTCGAATTTTACGGAGATTTTGATTAATAGATCCCCGTAAATTTAATGACTTCGCAGCAAGAATAAAGAGGTTATTCTTGCTCTGGTACCCATTTTGCGCACAATTCGAAGAGAATACGGCTAATATTACTGAGGCTAGATGGGTGACCCGGTGTTAAATGGCAGATTGAGAGCTTAAGCGCAGGTGATCATGCCACACACACATACACATAGATTGAGTGCTTTATTACGGGTATACACCTTGTCGCGAATCCAGTGGAGCATTCACAGCGATACAGAGACTCGGCTTTGAACTCCCGGTTGAACGATTAAGTGCGTGTAGCATATTCGGGTGAAGCTTTTAGTACATGTATGCAGTGTTGCAAACCAGTGGATTGCTTGTTAGCTTAATAAAGTATTTTGGAGATTATCTTTAAAAAATAACTTTTTCGCATCCTCGACTGAAGTAAAAACACAGACTACAACATGTCATTACTCCATCATAGCAAAGTCAGTCACCAAGCCTTTTTATTTTGTGGATAGTTTCCAATAAAAGTTCAAAGATTAATGACGAATGACGCCGGGTTGCTTAGTACAGGGTGTGACATGTGGTACACGTGTGTAGTGATTACATCAGTACACCTTTTCAGGCGTAATACTCTTTTCAAAAAGTCTTTTCGCCACTTTGGTTTAAATATAAACACAGGAAACAATCTATCTTTACCCTTTCCAGCTTAAACCATCACCCAGCAATTTTTTGGTGGAGGTTTTGTGAAATTTGCAAAATCAATTGTATGATTTCGATTTAAGTAAAACACAGGTCACAGCTTGCCGTTCGTTACCAATTTAGCTAAATAGTCACCCTGGAATTTTTTTTTGCAGTTTTCGTCAAAGATTCAAATTTTGTTGTCAGTCTAAATAAAACCTGAATTGTAAGACCTCCACGGTCAGCATTTCCAGAAAACCTCGACAGGGCAAACTTCAAACGTCTAAATACACAAACAATTATATGGCATAACTTAGCTGATAAGATATCCAGATAAAAACTCCTTGGATTGTTTGATCTGCTCGAACATATTACCGTAATGCTTCAAAAAAAACGCGCAACTTTCTATTAGAAAGCTTCCTTGATTTACACCTCCCCATTCTCAATTTTCTCAAGACACATTTTTTATGTAAATTCTTTATATAGAGGACTGTTTATATGGTGGCAGGCTAGCTCGGCAAACCGAGCTGGTTTATTTTCCAGACTTGATTTCTATTCAAAAATATTTCTTAGTTAGGCAGCCAGGACAATAAAAAACATTAAACAATATAGATGACTTGCCAATGTTTACAAAAGTTAAAAAGACCACAATAATCAAAGAAAACCATCCAAAAAAGAAATATCCGCTCAAAATTAGTGAAAATTTTAAGAAGAATTAGAAGAATATAGTTAAAATTTAATTTCAGTTCCTCTTTAATCTGCATTAATAACAATTTTACCCTGTGCGAGTCCTGCTTTTTACCTACACAAAAGTGCGCGCATGCCCATTGTTCTCAAAATGAAATCAAAACAACTACGTCACGCGGAAAGTGGTCTGTTGACACTTTAATTTTAGAATGCTTCATAGCTTTATCTGTTTGCATCTAGACAAGATATTTTAAACTTAGGAGTTGTGAGAATTCACGATGAATTTGTTCCACTAATTTGGTACACAGTGTTTTATAAGTCTCTTTTCTAGGGACAGGATTTGCAAGAAAAGTAAACATTGTAAAATTCTTTAACATTTAACCAACAAAGGTGATATGGTTAATTCGTTAAAGAACTACTTGTCCCAACCCTGAGACATTCTTACACCAGACAAGGAGCCGCAGCATGACTTCTTGATTGCCTTGAGGAGGACTTACCGTCTAATTTAACGCGACCAAGAAAATAATTATTTTCAGGGGCCGCGCTAATAATTAGAGGAAATAGACTATTCTATTTTCAAAATTTTGTTGCGCGCTAAGAGGAAAATTCGACCGAGAGGAGAAAAAATATCAACAATTTTTTTTTGAATACTATATTTTGTTTTTTCTTTCCTTGGAGGGACAGAAGGATAAACAACTATTTTCTGTATGCTGTAAATCTATTGAATTTTCTACTGTTTTTATTTTCAAAAGAATCAGTGCGCGAGGTGCTCGACCGGGTCTTTTCAGCGAAAAAATGATCAAGTTCTAAAATCTCCTTTAATATGGACTTTCATTAATCTTTGAAAATATTGCTCAAAACATCGCTGTCGAGTAAAATTTGTATGGAAAATATACTGAATATATGTTGGTATGCAAAAAGTTTACCAAAAAGTTTAAAAATATTCGTAAAGCTGGAATAAGCTTTTTTTACAAGCTAGAGTATACTTGACTGATCATATAAAAAAGTAAGGATAGAAAGGAACCGACCAAATATGTGGAAGATTAATATTTATTTTAACTGATAAAATAAGTTCCGATTCAAGAAAGTTGTTTTAAAACGAGATATAAACTTTCTTTTTTTGTTTACAAAATGATATAGCACGTGCTTTCGTTTCGTTGCTAATTATGCATTTGTAATAATATAATTACATATCACGATGAAATATGTGGAAGATCAATGCATATTCTAACTGAGAAAATAATTTTCGATTCCAGAAAGTAGTTTTCAAACGAGATATGTACTTTTATTTTTTGTTCAAAAAGTGTATAATATGTGCTGTGTTTGGTAATTATGCGTTTGTAATAGCATAATTATATATCACGATGAAATTGCAAATTCGGTATATCTACTTACAACTAAACAAAAAGAAAAGGAGTTTCAAATGTAAACAAGAAACCGCGGTCGGTTTAAAATCACACATAACGAAAAAATATTTCAGTCTACGCGTTCCTGCAAAAAATATGTCGATATAATACCGATCCAGATATTAATAAAAAAATAATTAGCTGCGTTTCCATCCAGTTGCATCACTTGCATGTTCGTAAATTTTGTATTTGAGGAGGGCGGGATGAAATTCAAACCACATTGTTAAAAAACTAATTAGAACATGGTGTGTCAAAAGAGGGAAAAAACTAGCCAAGAATAAACCTAACCTTTGACGTGTTAAGATTAAAATTTTTAACTTTTTTTCAAAAATGGTTTTTCTTCTGCGCGTGAGAACTTATTTCAAAAGAATATGCAGAAAGAAAGCAAAACCGAATATGAGTTTTGATTTTGTGAGAACGCATGTGAAAAAATAAAATCAAAAACAGAAACTTTATATTTTTCAAGAAGTTAGAACTTTATATATGTTAATACAACATTGTCCAGATAAAACACAATAAATTAAACGACACACAAATTCTTACCAACGATTCTTTAATACAGAGCAAATTACACATAATGAAAATTGATTTGTTTGTTTGTTTATTTGTTTGCTTGTAGATAGGTATGACAACCATTTGCAGAAATATATATATATCTAAACAATGTTGGTAGCCTACAAAAAGAGATAAACATAAACGTAATCACATATACACAGTTAGTCCATAGTTCTCTACCTCCCCTGCAGTTCTCTAGCTTGTTCGTTTGTTTCGCTGAAAAAAAGAAAGAAAAATTTCCCTATGAGGAACTATATAAACAGAAAGAAATATTACGTATTGTAACATAAAAACACTTTAAAACATAGCGTCTTTTAAGGTAGCGGTATGGTAAATTACACCTCTTCTGTATAAAGCATTTTTTTTCAACTTTCCTTTTAAAAAAACATTATAAAAGTATATATGTACTTGTTAACAAAAGTTTGTTCTACAATATTACGAAAAAAAAAATTAAAATGTTGTAACAGAAAAAAAATATAGTCTTACAAAGTGGGTATGGCTAACTGTGAAGGGATTAGTCTCAAAAGTTTACAAGTTTACAGAAAAAAAATTATGTCCACATGTTCAGCATAGTCTGAATTTAAATCGTGTGTCTCATTTTTTTCTCAACTTTAATCGTTTTGAAAATATCCCGTAAATCATCTATAAGATCATAAAAATAACACTCAATTTTTTTTCATTTTTCTTTCAATCACTCTACTAAAAATCCTAAAATTGTTGGTTTTAAAATTATTTGTTCAATTCACTTCATTTTTGCTTGAAAAATTGCAGCAACAACAGCTTCTTTTTATCAAGTTTTTTAGAATTTTTTAAAAATCTTTTTTAGTTCTCAAGATATTGAGCTTAAAAGATTTCCAGCTGAACTTATGACATCATCATTGATGATTTAATAAGATAGTAAGCATAAATTAATTTTCGAAATATCTTGCGAACTTACATAATATCAAAACTTTTAAACAGTGTGGACTTATGCTCTTGATGATATCTCGACGTAATTCATCTACATTGTTGATATCCACGAAGTTCCCAATCATGCTAGCATATAAACTGATCACGTGGGTAGACAGTGCTTTTGCCGTCTTCTCCCCCTTCTCCTGGAGTTCCCGCTGTACATACTCTGTATGTACCTTATCGATAGCCTCCTCCGGAGCCTTGTTAACAAACCACTCGGTACATTTTTGGGCCCTTTACCCTTGTGTAAAGCCTCCTTTTAAATTTGACGTTTATCGATGGGCTTCTCAATATTTTCATATTCTGCAGAGGCATTGTCAAAGACTTGTGCAATATCAGACGACATCTTTATTATACGTCGATATCGAAAAAGTATGTAGGCAATCAGGGCATAGGGCAGGAGTATGGCTATATACAAACATGCCTCCATTTTATTCCCTTTCGGGTGGCAGGCGGTAATGGCCTCTGGCAAGCGTTGTAATCTGGTCCGGTTGTATGAGCCGTTTGTCGTCTGCCCTGTTTAATGCTAACTTCGATACCTCTTGTGTGTATACCTTATGGTTCTTATTTTGGATCAAGACTTGGGTTTTGTATATATCAACGCCCTCTTCCAGGCATTATTTGATGATTATTAGTATCATTAGGGAATTACCCTACTAGGTGCGCTAGAATTATTTTTGACTCATTTGATGTATTTGATGACGTCATCACTTTATAGGGACTTACCCTACTCAACACCGCATGGTACCGTAGGGTACTGGATTTGTTGTGTTTGACTGTGACGCGCACGCGACTGCGCTAGAACATACATTCTCCTATCTCTCTCATTGTGAAATTTCAATTGCTTATAAAAAAAAAACATGTTTTTAATTGTTGCAATCATTATGTGTACCAATCTTTGTATTTACCAGAAATGAAACTTTTGGCACTTGTAACAAAAAATATTTAAAGATTTGAATAATTTTGTGTTGTTTTTAGGGAACAGAACAGAACAGAAAATATTCCTGCTGGTAATTTCCATTTTATATTATTGCGCACATTTTAATGCAGTAAGTAAGCAGACTTTGCGCAATTCTCACGAAATAAAATAACCTGATTGGCTAACTAATTTTCTACCTGTCTTTTCTGTACAGAACGCAAAAAATAACTCGATTCTGAAAAAACTCGATTTTACTTTCCCCGGAACGGAACAGAAATGAGAATCTTCAACTCACGTGAAAACATTTTAACAACGCATGCTCAGAAGCTTTTCTTTTCCTGTCCATTCCGTTCTGCGGAAAGTTTTCTTGAAGTGGAAAATAACTTTTAGGTACGGAAAACTTCGTGAATGTTTGGTTACACTGGAGTTCTTTTTTAAGTCTCTGAAGATGTCTGATCTATAAAAAAAGGCTATCCACATTCGAAGTTCTTCCGTGATTAAAGGAAAAAAGAAGCAGCTTGGCAATGAAAATGCTACTCATGTTGAGCATAGTTAATAGACAAAAACCCTGGTTTAGAAACATTTGAGTTTCTCATTCATATCTTATTCAGAACATTATTCTCTATTGTTCTTTTTCTGACCGTGCACAACTCAATTTCACATTGCGCATATTAAGCAAAGTTTCATAAGAAGTTCAGAATAGTATATCATTAAAGTAATTATTTTTATGATATAGAAGTATTTTTTAACAAATAAAATACTTTCGTTATAATGAAGAGAGTTATGTCTTATAATTTTACAAAAAAAATAAAACTTAAAGTCCAGCTATTCTCGCATAATAACAAAAATGTTAAGGGGAAAATGTTTTGTCGATTTTTCTCGGCTCTTCAGATGTATAATTTAATAACGTGAATAAAATCATTTTTGTGTCTATGAAACAAAATTATCATGCTTAAGTAAGTGCGGAAATAATAATACTGTAACCTGTTTCCACATGTAGCAACTGCATTTCGAAATCGCGACGTGTTATAAATCAGTGTGTCAGAACAAAAATTGATTTTCAAGTATCGAGATGCGATAAAATGCCGGGAGATTCTCTAAAATTTCATCAAAATCGTCGTCTAAATAGTAAAAAGTTTCTTCCTCATGCAATGGTTTCTCTTGTCGCTCTGCCATTTTTGAATCAGCGTGCACGGTTAGCTTAAAAATGGGCACTTTCCACATCAGCGAAAAATTGATCTCCGGCCCTTTGAAGTTTACCGATTTTCTAAACCAGGGTTTTTGTCCATTAACTCTGTGTTGAGTTACCAAGCAGCTGCTCAAGTTTGTGAACAAGGTTATTCTGTAAACTTGCTGTATGATGAAGTTCTGGCTCTGCCAAACCCAGAGAAAATCGAACATGACGTTCTAGAAAAGATGAAATATACTGATTCCACACATGAACTTTTTGCAGCAGTCACATTAAAGTTAAAATCATTATCACGGCCCCCTATATCTGAGGAGACCATCGTAAATCATGTTCTATAAGAAGTGTTTCCTCACGTTGTCGTTTACCAAAATTTGAACCGCTAATTTTTAAGAGATCCCTTTATCTTGGCAAGAGTTTTGGGATCAGTTTAGCATGTCGATTCAGGATAACGGACAAATATCTGATATTGATCGGTTCAATTATCTGAAGAGATAACTCAATAAGAGATATCTCAATTGACAATAACTTTGGCAATAATTTTGCCAATTTTTTCTTATCTACATTAACAATCACAACCAGCAATAAGATTTTAAAATACATAATTTGCATTGTTTTTACATTATTTTCAACCGTTAGGGTTAACTATGATAGCAGTGGAGGGGAGACACCAAGACTTGCCCCGTAGAAAGATCAAGATATCTCTGTAATCAAGGACTTTCAGAATCATATTTATCATAATGAATCTCGCTATGTGACCAAGTTACCTTTCAAGTCCGATTACGATGCATTACGTGATAATTATTTTTTGTAAGTGAACGAAGACTTATATCCAAAGTCAAGAATTTGAAGTCCCTAAGGATTTATGATGACTGTGATAATATTTTTAAACAATATGTTGAGAAAGGTCTAATAGGAAAGGTAGGTCGTGATGAATTGGTTAAAAAGAGTGATAATGTCCAATATCTTCCTTAAAGAGCAGTTGTGAGAGAAGAGAAGCACACCACCAAGATTAGGGTCGCATTTGATGATTCGAGTAAAACAAACGTCCTCTCACCAAGGCCTTGCTCTCACTTAACGTTGTATATACGCTGGTCCGAACCTTTTATGTAAGATTATTTAGGTTACAGTAAAACAAGATTGCCATTGTTGCCGATATCAGACAAACCTTTTTAAATATCAGTGTTGATCAACCACTGTGCTTTATTGCGTAGAGTTGTTTTTGGTTTGACAAGCAGACTTTTTTCGGTTGCATGTAACAATTTGTCAGCATAAATAAAAAGAATAAAGAATTTAAATAAATTATTAAATGTACAACCTCGTTCCCAGCGACTGTTGTCTCTATTTTATATCGGGACGGCGAGGCGAAATCGCCATCCCGAAGTCAGAAAAGATACCAGCAGCCCTGGGAACGAGGTTGTTAGATGTGTATTCAGATGAAAATTAAAACAATGTTTAGGCATAAGTTTGACGATATCTTGGTGAAAAAAAACAAAATCATCGCGGTATAGAATAAAATAAAAAGTAATAATAAAATTAATGAGCAGACTCTCCTTCAGCGTGACTCTAAAATTATTAGACTCACGCGTTAGAATATTAAAATTCTCAAAAGATGGTGGAGAGCATGAAGGAGAGTAGGTTGCGAAACCTTAACTTTCTTACCAGTCAGTAGCGAAACTCCCATGTGTTCGGACATGCGAACCTTAAAATGGCGAATAGACTTGCCATAATAAGTGACATTGCAGTCACTACACGTAAACTTATAAACAAGTCCGGAGCATAGAAGTTTCGGTATACGATCTTTAAATGAGAAATAATTACTCAGGCGCATATTAGAGGTAAATACTACTTTGAGGCTACAATGAGGTAAAAACGAACTGAATAGTTTAGATAATCTGGTCCGCATTTGTAATGACAAAGGCCCTAAAAATGGTAGCAAAATACACATCTCTTTTTTAGAAACAGTGGTGTATTCAGATATTGTAAAAAGAATTGGTGAAGACTTGTATATAGATTATTCGAAGTAGGGAAGAAATTCCGGGAAGTTGCCATGAAAGTGACGGGTAAGGCTGGATTTGAATTAAGGAAATGGTTGACTAACAATAATGAACTGCAAACATTTTGTTATAGGTGGAAGGTTCAATATGGGATAGACATACTGATTATTTTCTGATTTTAACGAATCTTCGTTAATCTTTTTCTACAATATTCAATGTCCGCATTGTGATTACTCTTGTCGCATCTTAATTTAATATTGTTAGAATCTTACGTTTCCTCCAAGGTTAAATAGACGGATTGAAAGACGTTTAGTAGAGGTGGAGGAGTTTGTAACATACTTAGACGTTGAAAATGTTTTCTATGGGCATTGCTATGCACTTAAATTTGTGCCTCTTCAATGCGGGTTTCTATCCATTTTAGGTAAAAATGCTCACTTCTTTTGTATTCTGGGATTAATTTTGTGGGTAGTGAAGGCTAAAACGTTTTTTCATAAATCTGGAATTTTCTGCGAAGGTTTCAACTTTAAAATAACGATCAAGCCTTTGCGAGTTATCCCGGCCGTAGTAAACCAGCCTTTATTTCGTATTTTGTAATCCAACTCGACCAATTTGTTGACAGTAATTCATAGTGTCGTATGCAACTCCATAATAACACACTTGACATTTTCCAAATTTACACCGCATCCTAAAGAACTTGTACAAACCTAATACTTCCAAAATTTAAGGTAAGAGATGAAAGCACCTTGGACTTGTTGTTTTCAAGTGTTTGTGAATGGTATAAACCAATTCAATGACTGCGACAGCCAGCCAGCCACCCAGTAGAGTTTACTTCTCAAGCATCTTTTGCACATGGGGTTACCATGTGCAAAAGATGGACAAAAGACGGACGGCGAAACAGTATAACCTAAAGTGTATTAATCCGTCACCAACATATCGACAACTCACCTTAAACTTTCAACATTTTCACGATAAAGGATATCAATGATTGTCAAACGAATGTTATTTCTATCACTACAAATGGATACGATGTTTAAATTCTTTGACAAATCGCAACTGCTGATTATAAATTTAGTAAGGTTAACATCAACTGTTGCACCGAGGGTAAGCACTGACAAATTTTGACGACAAATTGATCTCATCTCACTAATTCCGCCAAATGCTTTTCGCTGCTGCACCAATAAACAGAAAATAATTTGATACTTTATAGCCAGATATAGTTTGAAACTTGTAATATCAAAATATTTGTAGTGGATAATGTACCTACCTACTCGTTAAAAATTCTTGCCATTTCAAATTATCAAGCTATGACTCCGGACTACCAAAAAAAATACTATATTTTCCACAACAAATATTTTCATAAAAATCCAGAAAAGAAACTAAAGAAAACGTAGCTAACACCAGTGGTTACAACGTAGCTACATTCAACTTGGTACATACCAATGGCAACAAACGTTTAAGTGTAGGAAGACCATGTTGTACAATCGGGTTGGGAGCTTTTAGTATAGGTATACGCTGTGTTACAAGTCCAGTTGAACGCATACAGAGATAAAGCCTTTCCGATATTAAACGTCAGGTTGAGTGGTTAAGTGCAAGTAAACCGTATCACACATCCATGTGAAGAACCGTGGTACATATATACGGTATGTCGTAAATCCAGTAAAGCGCTAACATCATTTTTTTAAAGAATAACTTTGCCGCAAATTTTGGCTAAAATAAAAACACAGGTTACAACCTGTTGTTACCCTGTCATAGCAAAAGCAGTTGGTTAACATTATTTTATTTTTCGTACCCGTGTGATACTAGGATGGACATTTCTGGATTTCTGCATTTTTTTCACATTAACGACCATATATATCAAGGGCACAGGACCTACATTGATCACAGCGTTCCCAACACTGAAGTGGCCATCTGTATAAATATTCGGAATAATAATAATAAAATCCTAGTTTCTTACAAATCAAATTTTTGAAAAAAATAATTAATTTTGATGGACAGCAAAGAAGTAAATTTTGCGGGGAATTTACTTTGGCTAATATTTATCAATACCGTTAAATTCGCCAATTTTATTTCCGTGAAAAACTCTTCCTTCAAGTACATTGGTACTTGAGCAAGAAAATAATTGGATTTGACCTAGCCATAGTGAAACATTAAACACGGGTTACCAAGACTGTATGTACAGCTATACAAACATATTTTAACACAAGAAACACAGAAATATTTGAGTGTTTTTTAAAAAAAGTTTGTTCATGGCCTGGTTTAGCTAGGTGCAGCTTAGTTAAGAATCAGATTGGTGAAGGTAATAAAAGATAAAAAAGGAAACAATAATGTTGACTAGGAAAAGAAGCTAGGAGCAACGCATGTTGACTGGGTGACTGCATTTAACATAAATAAGAAAAAAATGCCTAAAAAACGTGATGATATACTTATCTTAACATGTAAAATCTGATAAAATTCTTACAATTCTAAAAATTAAGAGATTTAGATATAAAAAATAGAGTTAAAGGGGACTTTCAAAACGGCCATCGCTACTTTAGATCGTCCACCAAGCATGCTGTCATAGCTAGAACTCCACGTTGTATTTTTCAAAGTAACATGTCACAAGGTGTACAGGAGTTCATATTCAAAATAACGTAGTCGAATTTTACGGATTTTGATTAAATAGATCCCCGTAAATTTAATGACTTCGCAGCAAGAATAAAGAGGTTATTCTTGCTCTGGTACCATTTTGCGCACAATCGAAGAGAATACGGCTAATATTACTGAGGCTAGATGGGTGACCCGGTGTTAAATGGCAGGTTGAGAGCTTAAGTGCAGGTAAACCGTGCCACACACACATAGATTGAGTGCTTTATTACGGGTATGCACCTTGTCGCGAATCCAGTGGAGCATTCACAGCGATACAGAGACTCGGCTTTGAACTCCCGGTTGAACGATTAAGTGCGTGTAGCATATTCGGGTGAAGTTTTTAGTGCATGTATGCAGTGTTGCAAAACCAGTGGATTGCTTGTTAGCTTAATAAAGTATTTTGGAGATTATCTTTAAAAAATAACTTTCTCGCATCCTCGACTGAAGTAAAAATACAGACTACAGTATGTCATTACTCCATCATAGCAAAGTCAGTCACCAAGCCTTTTTATTTCGTGGATAGTTTCCCATAAAAGTTCAAAGATTAATGACGAATGACGCCGGGTTGCTTAGTACAGGTGTAACATGTGGTACACGTGTGGAGTGATTACATCAGTACACTTTTTCAGGCGTAATACTCTTTTCAAAAAGTCTTTTCGCCACTTTGGTTTAAATATAAACACAGGAAACAATCTATCTTTACCCTTTCCAGCTTAAACCATCACCCAGCAATTTTTTTGGTGGAGGCTTGGTGAAATTTTCAAAATGTATGATTTCGATTTAATTAAAAACACAGGTCACAGCTTGCCGTTCGTTACCCATTTAGCTAAAATAGTCACCCTGGAATTTTATTTTGCAGTTTTCGTTAAAGATTCAAATTTTGTTGTCAGTCTAAATAAAACCTGAATTGTAAAAGACCTGCACGGTCAGCATTTCCAGAAAACCTCGACAGAGCGAACTTCAAACGTCTAAATACACAAACAATTATATGGCATAACTTAGCTGATAAGATATCCAGATAAAAACTCCTTGGATTGTTTGATCTTCTCGAACATATAACCGTGATGCTTCAAAAAAAAAACGCGCAACTATCTATTAGCAGCTTCCTTGATGTACACCTCCCCATTTTCAATTTTCTCAAGACACATTTTTTATGTAAATTCTTTATATAGAGGACTGTTTATATGGTGGCAGGCTAGCTCGGCAAACCGAGCTGGTTTATTTTCCAGACTTTACTTCTATTCAAAAATATTTCTTAGTTAGGCAGCCAGGACTTGCCAATGTTTACAAAAGTTAAAAAGTTTGCGGATTTTTTGCACATGCGTAAGCATTTCTGTAGGCAGAAAATATAAACAACAGACCACAATAATCAAAGAAATCCATCCAAAAAAGAAATATTCGCTCAAAATTAGTGAAATTTTTTAAGAAGAATTAGAAGAATATAGTTAAAATTTAATTTCAGTTCCTCTTGGACCCTATGCTACCCAAAAAATCTTTAATCTGGCAAACAACAATTTTACCCTGTGCAAGTCCTGCTTTTTTACCTACACAAAAGGGCGCGCATGCACATTGATCTCAAAATGAAATCAAAACAACTACGTCACGCGGAAAGTGGTCTGTTGACACTTTAATTTTAGAATGCTTTATAGCTTTATCTGTTTGCATCTAGACAAGGTGTTTTAAACTTGGGAGTTGTGAGAATTCACGATGAATTTGTTCCACTAATTTGGTACACAGTGTTTTATAAGTCTCTTTTCTAGGGACAGGATTTGCAAGAAAAGTAAACATTGTAAAATTCTTCAACATTTAACCAACAAAGGTGCCGCGCTAATAATTTGAGGAAATAAATTATTCTAATTTAAAAATTTTGTTTCTCGCTAAGAGGAAAATTCGACTGAGAGGGAAAAAAAATAAGAACAATTTTTTTTGAATACTATATTTTGTTTTTTTCTTTCCTTGGAGGAAGAAAAACAGAAGGAGAAACAACTAATTTCTGTATGCTTTAAATGTATTGAATTTTCTATTGTTTTTAATTTCAAAAGAATCAGTGCGCGAGGTGCTCGACCGAGTCTTTTCACCGAGAAATTGATCAAGTTCTAAAATCTCCTTTAATATGGACTTTCTTTATTCTTTGAAAATATTGCTCTAAAACATCGTTGTCGAATAAAATTTGTATGGAAAACATACCGAATATATGTCTGTAAGCATATGTCTGTAAGCATGGCATGCAAAAGGTTTACCAAAAAGTTTAAAAATATTCGTAAAGCTGGAACATGCTCACAGTGAGGTGATATTTTGTTGCAGTTTGCATGTGTTTTATCTGTGAAAGATTAAACTCGCTCAACAAAGATCAAAAACGTTTAGGAGAAAGTAACAAAACATGTAATTAAAAGTCCTGTTTTTGAAAAAAAAAGCAAAAGTGAATAATAGCTCGTTTAAATTATTTTTTATCGTAGTATTTTTTTCATTTTGAAAAGTTATTACTTTAGCAACAAACTTTTTCATTCAGAAATTAACCAACCAGAGAATACTGTAATTGTTTACTCAAAGCCAATCATAACTGCGTATTTCAATTTACCAGTAATTTATTAACAAAACCGCCAAACCTTGAAATTACGTTTCTATACAGACACCGCCAGAACCTCACGCTGTGTTTCCAATAGAATCTAAAGAGTTGTTTCTCCTTCTATATTTCTTCCTCCAAGTTCTTTTCTTTCCTTTTTCTTATCACTGTTTTCTTTTTTTCTTGTCACTCTTTTCTTTTATTAGTGTTCAAAAAGGGCAATTTTCCTTTTTTTTAGGAAAAAGATAATAAGAATAAAAACCAAAACAGCAAAAAGAATCGCTATAATTACATGAAATTAGATGTAAAATCGACATTCGTCATACTAAATTAGAGAAAAAAAGGAAATTAGTGAAAAGAGGGTTGCGCTAAAAATAAGTTAAGTAAATTTCGACAAAAAGGTCTTTTGCGTTAATTAAAGGACGCATTAAATTCGAGAACGGCGGTAACTGACCTAAAGCGGAAAAATGTGGATATATATTTCTACGTGTCCTTTTTAGGATGTGTAATAGAATATTCCACGATAAAGAATGTTTTTATAATGTGTATTAAAGAAGAAATTTTGCGGTATATGGCCTTAATTTTGATTCAAGTTTGATTCAATTTGGACAAGCCTGTAAAATATTATGGAGGTCTAATATGTTTGAAATACCCCGAACCGTATATAGGGCTAAATAGGGCTTTTGATTAACACACAATAACATCGTAAATATCGTTCCGCAACATGTTCGCGCCAAAGATTTAATGATATTCATAAAACGTAAAATTGCCGTTTCTTTTATGATTATCATTAAATAAACGGCAACCCACGGCGTCGCATACCATTATGCTTTGAGCTGCTTCTATATTCAAAATGGAGGATTGTAGTACCAACAACAGTTCATCCAGACGGAAAAAGAAAGAAGGTTAGTAATTTCCCCCGTCCTCGTTACTTTAATTTTTTGTTAAAAATAAGTTAGAATTTGGTTTATGGTACAAATAAGTGTTGGCTAACTTCGTATTATTAGCTAATATATATATATACAGAAAGAGTAACAATGTGTTCCAGCAGGATGTGTGAATGTAGCTATAGTTTACGTTATAATTAACGTAAACCATATATATATATATACATAGCTCACAATACACATAGCCAGCTAGCTAGAGCTAGCCAGCCTGCCAGTTCACCTTACTTACCCTTTACCCTAGCTACATAGTTTTCTTTAGTGCATAAAGGGTAGATAGATAGATAGTCCATAGCGTAGCTTTTACATGTATATATTCCTCCAACGCAACATACATAGCTGTATTTTATGTATATATCATGAAACATTGACTGTTTTTACACTTGGGGTGAGTTGATGCTTTGACTTTGTAGATTAGGGCAGAATTTATTCAGAAACAATAATAAGAAGTGCAAGGTTTTTGGTGCAATTTTGTGTTTTCGTGTGATACATTTAGCAGTAAGCATAAGTCATTATAGCTATATATTTGTAAAGTGTTATTACGTCTGCAGGGGCACACATTGTGTATATATTATAAACCTTTTTTAATTTGAATAGCCATTTTTTGGTTGTGGTGTGAAATTCATGTGGGACTTAAAATTAGACTGATAAATTCAGACTAATTCTATATATATTTCACATGCTTTTATATTGTGCTTTTTTATACCCATGCATAGATGGACACTGTGAATTGTGAGTTATAAGGTGTGTTATTTTTTAGATACACTTGCTCTTTTGCAAAAATTGTTACCTCCCAAAGTCAATAAACACAAAACTCCAAGAACGTTTGAATATAAACGATCTTCGAATACAGGCAAAAGGATATACAAACCGAAAGTTCAACCAAGAAAGAAATATAAAAAAACGACTGGAAACTTGCAAATTTCATCAATAAAAGGTATATATATATTTTTTTATGTATATAATTTAAAGCTAATGCATAAAATGAAAATTCATTTCATGAAAAGTTGTGAAAATGACTGTACTAAGGTTATCTTTGTCTTTTTCTAGACATTCCGTTTGATGATGAAGATGCTTTAATATATGAAGCGGAAACTGATGGAAATATAGATTATTTTGTTTCAATGGATAATAATAAAAATTTGGTGAAAGATAATGGTATGTATCAGAATTGAACTATACACCACCATTCATTTTCAGATGCGGTAGACACACGTGAAGCCATTTTGAAAGTTCCTGTTCCTTTGGGCATGCTTTCACTTGACGGCAATATTCAACACGGTTAGTGATGGATGTAATAGCTTACACGGTTGTTGATGAACGTTATTATAACTTTTTAATGATAATCATAAAAGAAACCGCAAATTTACGTTTTATGAATATCATTAAATCTTTTGGCGCGGATGGGTTGCGTTCCGTGTGTATCGATGTTCCTCGCTTATCTTTTGGCAGATTATTTTTCAAAGATTTTCACGCACAAGTTTATTGTTATGCTCCATGAAGCGCTGATGTTGTTACAATGTTTAAACTTGGAGGAAATGATGCTGAACACATACAATGCGCAACACAGAACCCAATCAAAATTTTCCACATACGTTGTGCCAAACTTTTGATTCTCATTTTGAGCATATTTTTTCGTTATACTTGTTTTAAAAAAAATTTATAAGCCTTCACTAAGATGAACCAAATTCTTTTTTTAAACTTAGTCGTTAGCGCGTGGATAAATTTCCACACAATTCATACACATTTCCTTTATCAGACTTTCGTCCGTTTGCACTCTTAGCAAAAATTGGTAATCCGAATTAGTCGTTGGGCCCGTGGTTAAATCCGCAGGGTCGCCCATCGTCCATATTTTGGTCATCAGGTTGTTCTCTGAGCGTAGCTATTTCGTGCGTTCGTAGCATAAAGTAGCGATTTTGCTACTATCTTGAACAAGATACATGTGTTATTATCGACTAGTCTGTAACCCATGAATTAATCTACAGGTACGCTCGTCCTTTCTTTATCGCATTTCGTGTTTCAGTAGCACGATGTTTTTCTTGCGGACAAACAAAATACGGGCATTAATACAGAAAATAATTCAAATAGTCCTCATATTAAGAAAAAATTATGCAAAATATAATACGATACATGCATTTTTGCACATACATAAGTATAGATTCTTTTTACATTTTATCTTCTTCTTTCTTTTTTACTTAGACAATTTCTCCTCACAAATAGATCAATGAACAACTTTATATTACTAAAGGCCGAGATACATTTGAAATTTTTATTTCGAAACTGTCTGAAATTTTTATTTCAGAAATATTTCGAAATACGGGTTCCATTGTTTCGAAATTAATATAAAGTCTTTCAGCATTATTTTAAACATGAATCGAAAGGATCAAAAAAAGGATCAAACAGGATTAAACTTGCATCGTGTCTGCTTCGTATTCACTCATTTTTATGTTTTCTGCTGTTTATCGCCAAAAAAAATGCACAAAAGCTTCTCATAAACGTCAGAAAAATGCGCACCTGTTGTCGGCAGCTTTGAACTTATTTCGAAATATAGAAAATTATACAAATCGATTTGCAGAATTTTCTTGCTCTGAAATACCTGTGAAAGTTTTGCAGCATGTCTCGAAATTAATTTCAGAGCAATTCGAAATACTTTCGAAAGCTTTCGAAAGCTTTCGAAATGTTTCAAAATATTTCGAAATATTTCTGAAATAAAAATTTCAGACAGTTTCGAAATAAAAATTTCAAATGTATCTCGCCCTTAACAGGCACTACTGAAACTTTTTACACTGTTTCTTAAAACAACCTGTGTTATCAAACGTTGAGACTAATATTTTTGCAACAAGTGAAGAGCATATCAAGAACGCACTGTTCGTAAATTGTGCGAGAAAAAAAAATAAACCGTATCTCGGAACATTTTTTTCGTATTTTCATAAGAACGAAAATATTTTTAATCTTAAATATATAATAAATGCATCGTCATAATTTGGCTATATCTTATTTTATCTAATTTCGCAACTGAATGTTCGACTTAAGCCTCAACTACTGTAAAAATAATTTATAACAAATAAATTAAAAACAACTTCATATATAATTTGTTTTAATTAACTCTTATCATAAAATAAGCGCAAATCTAAATTAATAAGTACGGAATTACCTCGTGAATGGGCGGAGGCTTAATTTAATATGGGCGCTCATTGAACTTCGGGACATTTACAAGGGCGCTTGTCCGCAAGGTGGGCTTAAAAATGTTAAATATTATAACAGCCTAATATTTTGTTTTTTATTTTTGCCAACGCACTACGTGTAATAGAAGTGAACGCTTATGCGTCTGCTTGTGAACATTCACTGGAGCACACGGCTGTTAAAACTATATATACTCAGAAGAATGTCTGATTAGTGAGAAGATTTCATTCTGGCACTGTAAAAGAAAAAGAGATCATTACAGCATCACAAAAAGGTAAAGTTAATATTTAATTATTATCAACTTCCGTCATAGCTATTTTTGAATAATTTAATATCCGCTTTTTTTAACCCGTTTTTGTGGTTACCAGTGGTTAATCGGTTTTCTCAACTCAAAAACATATAGAGAAGGTGGTTTTACCCGCAGACTTCCAAGGACACGAATTTGTGTCGCAGCGAGGGCGAAATTGCGACATGTCGTCTAACCGCCATAGTTCGAGTTCACTCAAGAGAGGATTAAATTTTCCATTCGACAGTGTCAAGTTTACCAACGTTGATGTAGCGGACCAGAAATCCGGAAAATGGTCGGCAAAAAGAATTTTGGGTTTTCTAAAAAACATAATTATAAAAACTGTTTTTCTGAAGTTAGAAATTAAGTTCTGGGCAATAAAAACACTACCATTGGCATACCACGTGACACATTTATAAAATTATTTCAATTGATACTCCCTTTAGTTAACTAAATATTTAGTGACGTCATATATATAGTATCTAATGTAATAAGCTTTCGTTTTTTTAAATGCAAAAAAAGTAATTTTCTCGCAGACTCGTGTCATCAAATTTGCCATATCTGTATAAACACCATGTTGAAATAATAAGTGACTTTATTTCTAGAGGGTTGCCGTTTTTTCAGAGACATTTCAACTATAGAAGGGGGAGGGGATAATGGTACTTTCTTAAATTAATTGAAGTGATTTGAGGACATTTTCATATTTCATAAGGTGATAGCAAGAATAAAATACATGTTCCTGATGTAGCATTTCTGTGCATTTTATAAATAAACGCGTGCCAAATGTTGCAAAGCGAAAATTGAGGAGATTTGAGGAAAAAATTGTTAAATATATACTTTTAAAGGAGATTTCTGGACTTTTAACAAGACCTTTTGAGGAATTTATGAAGGGATGTATCCACCCTGCTCTATCAATAAACCTTTTCTTTAAATCTAGTCTCTATTATATTGCCATTATCTACAAATCGTCTTAGCACTGTTTAGAAAACAACTATATAACTTATGTTCGCAATCTAAATGCAATTTAAAAAAAAAGGTATTACTCTGTACTATTCATTGGCATATATGATAAAAATTTCCATTTCGCTGTTAATAGCTTTTTTTTGTTATAGAACAAAATGAAGCTTGGTTTGCTGTTTATTGTTATACTGGTCTGTGTTGTTTGTTTCACTGCTGATGCTCAAACACCAACTCCATATATGCAACCAGAAATTGTTTTTACGCGGCCCTCCAAATTTGCAGGAAAAACCAATGAATGGACCGGGAAAATTTCTGCGGACCTCAACAGACCTGTAACCATAGGAGGCGGTTATCATCGAGCTCATGTAATTTCATTTGACTCAATACGTAAGTTGATTGCAGACACATTTTTCATGACCCACAAAAATGGAAAAGACTGGCGAAACAGCTAAATGAAGATTTGCACACTTTCGACACGGATTGGTTTCTTTACAATGAAATGACACAAAAGAACAGTTGGCAGGGTTATGAAGATATAAATAAGAAAAGCAAAGAAGCTATAGACAAAGAAATAAACGATATAGTAACAAATCATAAGCTTAACGATAATGCGTCACTTAAAAAAATTATTAAACTGATGAACAGCGCCCCAGCCAATTTACGCCCTGGTCATGGGCCAGAAAATTGTGGAATCCAGGGATACATGGATCCGTTAAAAGGTCATACAACAAAGAATGTCAATCTGGAAGAAAAAGATTTGACACAGAGGTCGAGGGATCTGAAAGTTAATTACAGTTTGGAATGGAAGACCATAAACAACGGTCAATTTATTCGCTCATCCGACATACCAAAGGTTTGATAGACATGTCAACCTGTTGTTTTTGCTTTTAAAGTTGTGACACAAATTTCAGTTTGTCTTTGCATTTTATTGCAGTTTTATTGTAACACAATAGCTACCCGAATGTCGCTGATTCAAGTAGGCAGAGGTTTTTCAATTAATTTTTTCGTTTTTGTTGTCGAGACAAATAAATAGAAGGTTGAACAAGCCAAAAAATACTTTCTTAGAAATTGTATTTTAAGATTGGTAATATAATAAACGGGCATTTTTTTTAATGTGTTTTACAAATTCGGATAAAACTAACTTGTAAACCATGGAAATAAATTTGCATTCCATTACCCTGTTCAATATTACATGAATTTAATTTAAAATTATTGGTTTATCTCTTTGTCGTAGCTATGTTCGCCTAATAACGTCTCTATTTACTAACTATCCAATCGCTATAAAAATATAGCTACGTTTAGAATCTTGCATCAATAACTGCGTTTACACTTAAGCAAATTTATCCGGATTCATGAGTCGACTTACTAAAAATAGATATTTATACGGATTGCGTTCACAATAGATTTTGCAATTTATACGGATTCAGCATGAAAACGGTTTTTCCGGATTCGTATGAATCTATAATAATTGAATGAATCTGTATAAATTTTCTGATGTAAATTTGCAATAACAAAAATCCGAATTACATTTACATCGTGATAATTATGCATTTTCTAATGGTCACACTATTGGTAAAGCAACAAAAAAAACAATTAAAAAAACATTACCAAATAAAGGCAATGGTTTCTGCAAAATTTCAAGCAATACGAATGAAAGTCCTGAGGATGAAACGCAGTATCCGATCTGGATGGGTGAAAGAAGGAGGAACTAGGGACCGGGGGATGAAGTTTGTTAAAAAAAAAGTACCTTGTTCAGATTGGATGGAAAATTTTCCCATGTCCAAGGATAGTTTTTATCAATTGGTACCAAAAACTACAGCCTTTTCTTTAGAAACAAGATCGGGAGCATTTCAGAGGCATGTCTTTAAGTTGCTAACAACACTAGCAACATAAACAGTTAAAGGGGAACTTAAATTAAGAAAAGTAATTTTGAAAAAAGCTCATAGTTAAAACTACTAACAAAAATATTTTCAAAAACACAAATATAAACTAATACTTTTTATTTAAAACATCTATATCAGCACTTATAAAAGCCGTGTTTTCAAGAAATCTATCGTGGTCGCGTAAAATTAAAAAGGCTGGGAGCGAATAAAACATATGACATTATAACGTTCAGAAAAAACGTGAACCGTGGAAGTGAGTAGCTGAAAGGTTTGTGAAAAACCGCTTGGTGTGAATGCAATAAATGCCAAGCTATGAAGCTGTTGAGAATTTAATGAAATTGTTGATCAATTTTTTGAAGGTTTCTTTTATCTTCTCAAACTTTTTCTACGCAGATCTGTTATTCTTGTTACTGAACACTTTTATTCTCTTTCTCTGTACTGTTTCAAAGTTTTATGACAAACGCTATTAGAATTCTTATTTATCCACTGCGATGGTGTTTTTGTTTACAAAAACATTTATTGAAATGAACTCACCAATCATATTCAGCAATATGTCTTAGAAGTAAATGTATTAGACGGGGGTCAATCTTTGAAAAAAAGTTCAATTCTTTCTCAAAAAATAAACGCGTGACGGAATCTGCAGCATTTAAAATGGTTTGTTTGACGAGTACTAAACTCTTGGAAACGGCATTGGCTGCTATAAATGATCTAAGGGGAGACAATCAGTATGGTTTTTATAATTATATAAATCTCACAAAATTGGAGTCATTTTCAAATTAAGGTTCTTTTTTCTTACTTTAGAAACTATTGTTATGTAGAAATCAGACAATTTATCTGGTAGGTACACTTGGAAGAGTAATTCCGTCTTGTGTCATTTGGGCAATAAGAAGCAAATACCCATCAGAGGATAACGTGTATGTGGAATTCACACAGAAATAATATTTTCATACATAGTTTTTTATTACAGTTCGTTTAGCTGAAAAAATGTCTTGTCCTCATGTTTTTGATGGCTTCGTCTTTATCGGGTTTCTAAATTGGTGCTGTATTTTGCGGAAGATCTCCAACGTGTAGCAAATTCACATTTATCTGGAACGGCTTTCTTCGTTTCCCGTAATAATACGTCAAGACAATCGCGGTTCTTTTTTCGCTGTATTTTTTAACAACCCAGTTTTGTGTGATCTTTGAGAATACTTGTATATAGCGAATTTGCTTGAAAGCATGCCACTGCACAGTTGGAATCCAGCACAACAAATTGGGTCCTGGCTATCATTCCCAGAATAGAAAAATGAAGACATTTCGGAGAATTTGTTTACAAAAGAACGTAGGTAATAGAGATATATGGGACTATACCCCCGCCTTAATGAAATTGCTTCGAAACATCGGAACATCTCACTCCCAGCTGGTTTTTCATATAAGGTCACAAAATCACTCACGTGAAACCACAAAACATAATGTCTGAAAAATGTTTTTTTTAAGCCAGTTGTACAAAGTTTGTTGGAACAGAAGAATAAATGAAAGATGCAAGAAAGGAAATAATTACTTGCAAATCTCGCATGAAACAATCCTTTTCAAAATCATTGGAGCATATATATAAACACATTCGTCCTTTCATAGTCATAAGAAACAGAGATAGTCTGAAGACAAACAATTGCCGATTGTTTTAAGCTATTGTTTAAAAATCAAAAAACGGGCCCAGTTTTCGTCGTGCACGGGAATTCAATATGGAGTTTTGGCGCATGGTTTCAAAGTGTAATTTTACTTTAGTTCTTTGAAACTCAAATTGTTTTGGTCACTTTTGGCGCTTATTATTTGGAAATTTTCAGAATCTTTATTATGCCTGGTGATAGCTGTTCTATATTCGGCTGCACAGTTTCTCGTCGCAAGCAAAATCGGGGTCTATCATTGTTTAAAATTCCTTCAGGTAAATCAGAGTTTGACAAGAAATGGAGGGATCACTTAGTTGCGATAATTACAAAAGATCGATCCATTGATTCAACACTACGTAGTCAGATAGGCAACAACAGGCTTTTTATTTGTGAGCGTCACTTTAGAGACGACCAGTATTACCGTCATGACACAAAACGATAAATCCTGGAGTTAAACCACCTTTGAATCTTCCACAAAAAAGCCATCCACCGTCTTCTACTATCAACAAGCCTAGAGCTTCTGCTGAAATTATATTACAAACGAGAGCTCTTCATGCTGCTACTAAAACTCGTGTTCAATCACTTAAATTAAATGGATGGCAAGTTTTTTTAACAACAACCAACATGTGCTTTACTTTTAATGACGTATTCATTCTGTTCCAAAATTTGAAATTTTTGTAGATAAGCAGTTAAATTTTACACTATGCTGTTTGTTATGGAGTGTACCTGCCAAGCATGACTTGTACTGTTCTTATGAAAACTTGGTCACAAATATTACAATCTCTAGGTTAATTAGGCCAGGCATATGTCATCCTTAAGTTTATGCCCAGTTTATGCCCGGTTTATGCCCGGTTTATGCCCGGTTTATGCCCGGTTTATGCCCGGTTTATGCCCGGTTTATGCCCGGTTTATCTAGGCAGTTTTCTGAAGTTTGTATTTCACATTGTGTACCAAAAATATTTTCCATTGACAATCGGCAGTTTCCTTTACACCAAACCGATTGGTATCGTTCACCTGGTTGTTACGTTTTGATTCCTGATATTTTGAAAAATGTGATAAGTGTTTTACCGTTGAGCAGAAGGAAAGTAAAAGGTTAAAACGAAAAAGAGATAATTTAAGTCAACCAGCAAAGTTAAGACACCAGTATCATTTACCTCATCTGAACGTTTAAAACTTACCTTGCAAAGTTATCGTTTGGAAAATAAACAGTTAAAAAGTGAAATTTCTAAATTGGAAGAGGAAATTTAAGTAAAATGTTTACCAGTTGATACTATGTTGATATATGTTCAGTTGATTTACGAAAAACTTTTTGACATGACAACATATGTTGTTAACGTCACTAGTTACATTCCATAAACCTTCTCTGTCTTTAGCTCTAGTAAACATATCAAATTCTGAATTGTGTTTTAGAGAGGACTTTACTGCTAATAAAATCTCAAGTGATTGGCTTGACTGTGTCGATTTCGGGCCGCTCTAGCTTCGCCTTCGATACAATGTGCTAAACACATATCCACTTAAATATTCAATTATTGAGGAGTCCTTTTTCGAGTACGTAGGTATTTGAAACTCTACAACACCCCGTTTGACAGCCAAATTGGTTAAAAGAGCTAATACATGATTTGCCACTTCACATCCCAGCAAAACGGAGCTTCTTTTGGTTGAACTTTTAAATATTATTTCATCAGAAAAACATTTATAAAATTTAAGATAGAATTTATCAGCACTTCCACAAAATTCAGTAATTACGTGTTTAAAATACTGTAATGTTTCCCTGGCATCATCAACTAAAACAACATAATTGCGAAATTCTTGGCGAGTTTTGTCTGAGTAGCAATTATCAACAGACAATTTGGCAGCACTCGAATTAATCATATTTTAAAACACCGTTGCATCAACTAATTCTTCTGCACTTTTTTTCTTGTTTTTACTGGTATTTTCAAAATTCCCCTGTGCGTGTTTTACATTTTCATGCCTTGACAATCCTCGCCTACTTTTGCATACTTTACCACAGTTTAAATAAGAAAAACCCCGGCTACAGGAGTTGGTTTGCTAAGTTCGTCAATGATGGTATTCACTTGAGATGTAAATTCTTCACTTTCCTCATGAATTTTATCTTCTATTGATTGAAAAATAACATCCAAATCATCCCCAACAAAGAAATCTTCAGCTGCAAGCGCCATTTTGTTGACAACCCGTCCCTGGTGCCTCGGGCCGCTCTAGCTTCGCCGGCATGAAGCGCAAAACATTAGCAGCGGAGTACGTTGTTTATTGGTATAGTATAACATGCCAAATAAATTGAAACCTACCATAATTCTACAAGTGTGAACACCATAAAAACTTTTTATATATAGGAGTGTAAAACATTTCTATTTTCAAACTATTGCGTTTTCCGAACACTTTTTTTGAATCCGTATAAGTCCTTAAGTGTAAATGCCGTATAAGCTAAAATAATTCCACAGTGCAAATATTACATATAACAGGCCTAGAAACAAGCATTGAAGAACTTCACATAATTATTCTGACCAAGAGCTTATATTTTGACAAATTAGGATGAAATCTTTAAAATTCAAAGATGTAACAAAAGCAATCACTTTTTCTTTCTTCTTATAAATTAAGGTAGTAAAATCCTAGAAGTAGCCATGGATCTATTGAAACTCACAGTCAAATTCTTAAAGCCAACCATTTAAATGAAAAAATCAAAACAGATAGCCATTTATACAATGAATTTCCGTACACTACTTGAAGAAGACCTTGAAAAGTATCCAGAAATTTTAAAATTAAATTCGCAATTATTATTGTAAATAACTTTCTTTTTAAACCCTAACTGAATTACATACAATATAATTGATCAAATAGAGATTACACATTTCTATCTTGCATTTTAAAGAAAAGTAAAAACATAAACTGCATGTGTTTGAAAAGGATGAACAACATTTTGGAAATTCCTTGTATCATGTAAAATTGATGAAAATTCATTGCAAAATTCACATAATCACTTTCCAAAAAATTTAAGTAGCCAAGTAGTTCAACATTTTATCAGTTTCGTCATGAATGTATTAGCATTTAGGGTTTCAAAACTTACTCTCTCGTTCAAGATATTTTAAAAATGCTGATGATGGCTCCTACTTTGATCAAACCTGATGTGAAAAAGAAAGAATACTCAAAAAATGAGGAACAAGAATACAATTTTAATACAAGCCTTGAAGCTCTTGCTTAAACTGTTTGCTGGGTGTCAATTAAAAGGAGACAAAAAAATAGAAAAATAAATATGGCATTCGATGCAAAAGGTATATAAAAGCTAAATGTCCTTCATTATTTTCATCAACTGATATATACATAATCACTTTATCTGAAGTCGGTGACAAAACACAAAACAAAATCCAGAACCCTTTTCGTACTGCGATGTTGTTCAGTGTATTTGAATTGCCAGAAAAATTGCCATGTATTTTACTTTGAATGCTTTTATGCTTTGTTTAATGACTTTTAATATCTCATTCAATAGTTAACATATTAAATAATGAAAAAACAGTGAGTTGACGTAACCATAGCATCAAATTAGCCATGACTGCACTTTCACATATGCGCAGTAAAATGTGAAATAACTGTAGTAAACATAACGATATTAACTTAAAATGTTCTGTGAAGTGTTTTAAAACCTTTCTGATGAAATTCGCATAAATAATTTGCAGTAACTGTACTTTTTAAGTTTCAGCATTGCGGCATTTTAAAAGGGGGAGATAAAACATGTTCGAAGAAAATTAAAAATTCCGAAACAGTTATAGGTAAACAATTTTTTTACAACTTCTAAAAAAAGTGATTTAAAAATTTAACCACGGTATCTACAATCATGTTCATAATAGTTTTGGAAAAAACACTTCCCCCCTCCCCCCCACTATTCAGTGTTGGTTGGAGGTCTTTTCCAGAGTCGCCGGCAGTATTTTGGGGCACTAATCAACACAAAATCTGTAGGGGGAGAGCGGGCAAACTCTGAAAAAAGCCTCAAAAGCCGTTTTTCCAATAATTTATGAACATGATTGTAGCTAGTTAGTTCTAAAGGCTGAAAAATATGTATTTTGTGAATGCTTCAAAGGCGAGAAAGTCATTTAATTTTTATTCACAATGTTTCCCAAACTTAATGGCTGTTTATAGCTAATTAAAGCATTTGAAAAACTTTTAAACCTAGCTTAAGGGTTCCTATTATCCAAGAGCTTAAACATTACGAAACATTTCTGCCTCTTTAATTTATATGAACTAACCGGATAGCTAGCTAGCTACTAAGCAGCAAGTGCTTGGTAAGATAAAATATATTGTTCATTTTGAGCTAGCAAACATGAAATTAACAACGCATGACATTAACGCAGTTTGCCCATCCACATCATCATTAATTTGATATACGCGTTAATTAAGTGATACATTAACTTTGTGACTGTGTTAATTTCGTAAACGTTAATTTCGTGCAAAAATTGTAAAGAAGTAAGAACTTTTTAACGTGTACTCTATTCACTATACTCGATTTCACTGGTTTGATCATTGTCCAGAATGTGCTCCAAAATTTGTGGGTACATCTAAACCAAAAATTTTTTTTTACTACGCTTCACTTAAACCGCGTTAATTCCATGCACCCGTAACGTATTTTTGGGAAAACCGCGTTAGTTTTATGCTTCCGAAATATCATGTTAACAAAAAAAAAATATCATGCACAATAATTTTCTGTTAATTTGTTGATTTGTTAAAGTAAGTTGCCTAACAAATATCACACCCTTTTACAAAGATGATAGCCTCATTTTCATGTGGTTAATTACTAATTACTGTGAATGATTGCAATTCACACATTCTAGAAAGGTTTGAAGGACCCAATTTGTGTTTGAAACAGTTATTAATCAGATTTTCAACTTTTCTAAACCTCTTGTAGCTACAATTCCCCCAAAATATATTGAAATTAGGTGGAAAATTTTGAAGTTTGCCACAACAAGTAGTCGTATAAGCCATTACTATACTGGGCCATGCAATTTTAACTTCTCAAAATTTCATTTAACAATGTTTACAGCGGACTTAGGATCTCAGGATTCAAGGTTACATTAAGAACTAAAATTTTTAGGCGGAAAAACTTTCGGACAAAATTTTTTATTTCTGCGGAAAATTTTCGGACAAGATTTATAAAGTCAAAAAATGTTTGGGTAAGTCTTTTGAACGAATTTTAACCAAAGAAATGATTACGGGAAATTACACAAAAAGAAGGCTAGAAACATTTATAGTGTTCTTATATTCAACCAGGTTCTAAAAAAGGGTCTTCAGGATCCAACTTTATAGGTAGAGCCTCAGTCAAATGTGAAAATAACGAAAATAATAAGTTCAAAAACTGCATTTTTTATTGATTTTTTGATTACCCTATATATAATTTCTATGCACTGGCTCTTTTTTAAAAAAATTATAAAAACCAAAATTTTCGGACAAAAAAATTTCAGCAGACACAAATTTCGGACGGAAAAATTTTCGGACAAAAAAAAATCCGAAAGTGTTTCCGTCCGAAAATTTTCGTTTTTAATGTACTTTGTTTAATCTGTACCCTCCATTTGTTGCCGACGTCAATATGACGATATTCAAATTTCGGGGCCTTTATGGACGCACACGTGGATTATCCGGTACAGGAGACATGTTAGAAAGGTAATGTAGATGCTCATTGTCGTGTCTCCGCATCGGGAACGTGTTACTGCTGCTTTATGGCTGCGTTTTTGTTTAATAGATTGTTTCGATTTTGTTCTCATTAAAACTTTTACCGGTTAAAGCATATCTCATACTACGATTTACAAGGTTAATTATTTGCCGATTTTGGGCAAGAATTACCGTCTAAAGAAATTAATAGTTTGCTAACCTGCTGGCTTCCTAAATTATTCTGAAGTACAATGATTTACAGTCTCAACCCTATTCAGGGCAGGCTTTTTTGGAGCTCTGAAAAGCAGGTAAAAAAGAGGGAGAGAAGCACCGTCTCTAAGAAATCATAAGGATGTTTGACTCGTATGACTGCACAAATTTGTAGTAGATCATTTGACTGAATTGAGATTAAAAAAATAGATAGAGTCAATTTACAAACTGGACTTCATGAAGACTTCATTAATTATAACTCACACATGTGAAAAATATATAGTGTATTTAAATAAAAGTTTAAAAGTAGATTACATTCAGACTGTACTGTACTTGTAATTTGATGTGATCATGGCTTGAGTTCAAGCCGAAAGCTTATCTTTAAAAAACCCCGTTGTATTTTGTTAATTTTTAATTACTGACATTGACGTGGATACAATTCAAAATATACTATAATTCAGAAAAACATGATTTTACACGAAATAAAAATAGAAATGCAATACAAAATAACATTACAATTAATAACAATAAATGATATTGTCATGATTACTGTGCATTTTAATGAGTAAATTAATCGAGTATGCATCTCTATAATAATACGGAGAGTGTGTCTGTATGAAGGCAACAGGTTTGGGGTTTTGACGGGCTATTGCTAACGTGAGCAAAATTTTTAAACCCTTATATCTCATTAACCGCTCATCAAAAGCACATGGTCATATACATTTTCTTGATCAGCAGTTTAAGCTCTACACAATAGAGGCAACGTGAAAACAGGGTTCTTATTTTTTTATTGGATGGGTTGCTGACGTCATCAAAATTCAAATGACGCTTCTTTTTCATTTTTATCCTTCCTCAGTGGATTTTTCCACGGGCTTTATCGACTAGTTTTAAATGATAAAGAACAAATATACGTGTCATTAGTTTAGCAAATTGAAAGGGGAACACATAATTTGTCACTCATACAGTATTTTCATTTCAGATCAGTGATAAGCCATATGTTATAACGAAACGCAATAGCACAATTGGTGGTCAATTACTCAGTTTTGGTGAAATAAGTTGCTTCATGCCTCGAACACCTGTTGAAATTAATGGAAACCCTGCAACATCTTATGGAAAGCCAACTGGAGGATTTCTTATCACCGTTTCAAATGACGGTGTGAACTTTACTGAGAACATCGCATTGTTTTTAGTTTATGATTCAAAATGCATGGAATGTAACAGAGATTACAAAAGTTGTTTTCAAAAGGTAAAGACCAGTAATTAATATTTTTTAAACAAAAATTATGAAAATATAATATAGAAAAACTTTGTGTGTGAAAGTGTGAAAATATGAAAAATGAAGTATTGTAATTAAAAAATACAATAATTATTCGAACGATGTTGTGAAGGTCAGTTGTTTTGCAGGAACAAAACCTAGGTAGATCTCAGGTTCTTTTACTTTTGTAGCAAAATTCCTGTAAAGTAAGAAACTACTGCTTCGCACATGGTGACGCAAATCCAAGTGACTGGTGTCAGATATGCAATCCAGCAAAATCTCTGACTGGTTTTGTCAAACGAACAGGTGAGCAATTATCTTGTAGCAGTTGACGGACTGTACTTGCTCTTAGCTGCTATTGAAAGTGACGCGTGGCCTTGTGGTTATGAAGTTTGCTTCGTAATCACAAGATCCGTGGTTCGGTCCCCAGCGCGGGCATGTTTGGCAAGTGTCCTTACCACAGCTACGGGTCAATCCATGCCATGTGAGGAAAATTGGGTAGGCAATGCCGCTGTATACTTAATGTATACATTCCGATCACAGGACCCACATTGATAACAGGGTTTCCAACACTGAAGTGGCTATATCCTGTAAATATTCGGAATAATAATAAAAAAAACCTCCCATTTACAAAAGTCTTTAAAATACCAAGACAAAATATATTTTTTGTAATTGGAACAGTTAAAGTAATTCAATATTTGCTGTTATTTACGTATATTATTTGCGCGTTATTTTTGTATTGTTTTCTATTAAAATTATCATTTAGACAACAAACCTCCAGTTTTCAGTGACACCAACCTTAACCTAAGGTCATTTAGAAAACAAAAATGGAGACATGTGATCTCTGCATCTGATCCGGAGATGCAGAGATTGCGCTACGAACTTGTTGGTGAAAATCATGGTATGACAGTTTCTTCACATGGTGTTTTAACATGGCACCCTACTAAAGCTGGAAGATATGAATTCGTAGTAAAAGCGATCGATCCATGTGGGTTAAGCACCACGCAAAACTTCGTGAATGATGTAGAGATATGTGCATGTGAAGGACAGAATGGTGGGATATGCATATGGAAGGGTGATAAAAGAGTTTGCAAGTGTCCTGATGGATGTAAAGGAGAAAGGTGTGTAACTTTCATGGATAATACTGATCTTATACAAGGATTTACACATTTGTAGTTCCTGTTGCCTATAAAACCTTGGTTTTCTTATTTAACAAAACCTTGGTTTGCTTATTTAACTACCTAAGTTAGATTTAAAATCTAATGCTTAAATGTAAACATATTTAATTATATTATATTGTTGTAAGTCTTTTATTTATTGTACCAACAACACTTCTGATTCTATAACCAAACAGATAACTTAATGCAATTATGAGACATTTACGATAAGCAGAGAATAGACAAATTTCAACCTAAAATTTGCCACAACCCCAGAATCTATTATTAAAATTTGACGCCATTCTAGATGTGATGAAGCTGTAAACGGAAAACTTTGCAAGATAAAAGGTAAGTTGTATATGACATTAAACATGGATAAAAATAACTGCATCACTATCATTACCCTTGTTTAATTGGTTGGTCTGTACAGGAAGATATCGAACGACGTCATAAGGTATAGACTAACACGGTGAGATCTATGCAAGTGGCAAGAATGTTTCCCAATGATAATAAACGCCTTTCTAATAAGAATATATTTTATAAAAATATTATGCTACGACACAACAGGTCTATTGTCTTGAACAATGGAGAGATAAGAATAATGATCAGCCTGGTAAAAAAAATTTGATATTCTCCTAAAAGCGTGTAATAGTAATAAAATTAGTAAATTATTGATTACCCTACTGAATATGAATCAGAAGGAAAACTTAATAAAAACACGGTGTTTAGGAAACCATGTTCTTTTTTACATATCATTATCTTTGAAATAAGCAATCAAAAGCTCGATTAAGTTCACAACAGGCTTTTCATCAGCCAGTATCCGTTCGGGGTCAAACAATTTACATCTACTACATTTCGCTGGTCTTTCTTAAGAAAAAAACATTGTTAATTTAGATAACACTAGCATAGCTTTAACATGTTCTTCTTGTTTTAGAAACCACAGTTGAGCAGGCTTCCACTTCTGATAACACCATCACTGTGATTGTTGCATCTGTTGTGGGTGCGGCCATTTTAATTTTGGTAATTTTGGGTGCCGTTTTCGTGTTGTACCGGAAACAGCATAGACAATCGCTAAATATCAAATCAACAGTTGATCAAACATCTGGTAAGAAAGCCAAACTTGATAATAATGGAGTGGTTGCTTACAACTCAGATGGAAGCGATAAAGTAGCTATCGGCGGATTCAGGAAGAGTGTTGCCTTGGTCAACGAGGGCTACTCGAATTGAGAAAGGGACATTACGTATTTTAATTATTACTTAAGAACTTGATTACTGAGTGATATTGAAATGATTATTCAATCATCTTTAAATAATAAATGAATAGAAAATAACTCATGTGAGGATTAGGACCAACAATGATTTTTATATTTTGACAATATAATTCGATCCTGGGATCATCATCAGTTCTGAAAAAACATTAAAAGTAGAATTAGATTACAGAGTTCTAAAGCGCTCTATATACTTTTATACACAAATTAATTACAGTAGGTACGAGAAACAAAAATTTACAAGTGGTATTAATCCTTACATTGCTATCATAGCCACAATGTTTTTACCAACTCGAAAAATTATCTAATTGCATCTTTAAAACGGTGTCTCACATTTCATTTGATTATACGTATTATAGAACATTTCTAGCTTATTTAGACAATTTAATTAAGTAATATGAACAGTTATTGTTGTTGTTTTTTAATCATGTTTAAGTCAGTACAAAAATAAGAGTGTTTCTTTGTCAATTTGACACACCAATCGTTCAAAAACATAAGTAAAAAGAGACCTACAATGTTCAAACAGGAGGGTTTTAAAGGAGGGTTTTTGAAAATCCTTAATAAATTATGAAAACACAGTGTCGCTTTTTAGAAGAAGTAACTACTCTTAACAAGTTGCATTTCTCTTTCTGGCTATCTATTATTTTCTTTTTCGCGCCAATAATTAGTTTTTGAGCTTATTATTTAATGTGTGTAATGCTTTCAGAAACGTTTGATTACTACATAATGTTGAAATAAATCTTCTTGTTCGCGTAAAACAAGTACCTTAGAGGTCAAATACCGTATCACCCTTTCTTTATTTATTGGACATTATAATTATTTTATTTATAGCGACCTGCAATTGCTTTAATTAACATTAAAACTTGCAAAAATACATTCAGCTCCGTTAAAAAGGCAAGAAAACGGCTAATGTGGCTCAATAGCCTCCTTGCCATTGAAGAGATTATCACAATTTTGCGGTAAAACGAGCCAACCGGGTATAACAAGCCAGTGTATAAAATGCCTTATATTTCTGTGCTCTGCAAATTACACAGATTGTTAAAAATAGTACCAATGCGCAGTTACGTAACTTAGCCAAAGTAAACAAAGCGAAATATAGTGAGAATAAAAAAATAAACCAAAAAAAAATGAGAAAAGTAGGTATCATGCTGTTTACTTCTCAGTTGTACGCTATTTCCTATATCTATACAGGTTTAGGAAGACCTTTATAAATGTTTACGTATTTGGTTTTGGCAAAGTAGTTGTATTACTTTATGAAGCGTGAAGGTACCGACTGGTAGCCTTGTGGTAGAGCATTCACTTCCAGTGCGGGAGGTCCTGGGTTCAAACCTGAGCCAGCCATGCCGGACTTTAAAAATGTGAATCTATCCTTTTGCTTAGCGTTCAGCATGAGAATAGGATTGGTATCTTAGGCTGTTGCCTTGTTGAGTAATTGCTGTGTTCGCACGACTTTCGTAGCTCAAATTGAAGTTTTAAATGCACCAGGACCCCTACGCAGGACCATTATTGATAGCAGTACCAATAGGAACTGAACAGGCTATCTTGGGTAAACAGTATCAATAAAAAACAGCTGTAACATAACAAAACCAAAGAATCAGTATGAATGATCCTGGCAAACTCTGTTTGAAGCAAAAATATACTGTTCCTTTCACTTGTCTTGGCTTCGCCACCACTTTTTCACTCGCCAGAAATTTTAGCTTAATCTTGACGTCAGCTAACTATATCTTTTCAAGTGGCCTTTGCTTACTTAACACGGCCTACCTTTAAGAATAACCTGGGTTATCAAGGGAAATCTAATTATTCCACCCCAGATTCTGGGTTGTAAAATGGTCACGTGAACAGGCCTGTACCAGGATCATGTTCGTATCGCCATCCTGATGTCAGAAAGATAAAAGATGCCCTGGGGACGCCGTACAAACACATAGATTTAGGCTATTAGTTTATTAACTAGTCGATAAGCCTGTGGAAAAATCCACTTAAGCAAAGAGACAATGGGGAAAAAAAGTAATTTAAATTTTAATGACGTCATCAATGACCTGTCGATATACAGAAAATTTAATTTAGAAATTTGTAAACCCTTAGCATCCATCTATCGTGAGCTTGAAACTCTGTCAGCAAAAATCTACCAATGTAATATAACCCGTTGCCAATGTCATGTAGAACTTGAAACACTGATCAAGTAAATGTATAGGATCATGTACTTTTGGCGAACGGTGACAGAGAAAGGTATGTCAATGTCGTCATCAAGCCGTATCTTCAAAAATGGGGTGGGGTTAACCCCGGTTTGGGAAATTGGTCCCTTTTTTGTCCAAAGTACAGCCTAGCCACATAAAATGACGTCAGTTATCTCCACCCGTTTCCAAGTTATTTAACCCTAATACAATAATAACCGATTACCCCGGGCCGTACCGCAAAATATCGCCCGAGGTCTAAGTGCCGACCGAGCTTGCGAGGTCGGTGCAATGACTGAGGGCGATATTTTCGGTACAGCACGTGGTAATCGGTTATTATTATATTTGTTAACCGTCTAAGTTAGATAAAAATAAAAAATAAGAATTTTGGTTTAGTGTTCTTATAATAATATAATTCACTAGCACTACTTTTGTTAACACTCGAGGTCAAAATTCGAAACAGCCCTGTCTAAAAACAAACATTCTATGCAGAATTCGAAAGTCCCTATAGAATAAAACTTTGTAAACAAAACATTACGATGTTCACCACGTACAGAATAATGTGTAAAGTTGAATGTGCAGCAAAAATATAGTTACAACGAATATTGAAGTAATTTTTTTAGCTAGCTAGCTAGCCAAGAATAACATGGGCTTCAACGAGTTTTATATGGACTCGGTAACCACAAAGCTGAAGGAACGAATATGAAAATGAGAGGAGACGTATCTGTTATTATTTCGTCGCCCTGTATTTAGTATTTTTGATAAAACTGGATATCAGATCATCGTTTTTTATGGACAATGTAGCTAGTTTACTAGCCATGTTGAAGAAGCATCCAGACGGAATGTTGCTGAGTCTGGTTATTTTAACTGTTAAACTTGACATTGTTGTTGTTTTTATCCTATGAAAATGTTTTTATCGATGAATGTATTGTAGGAGTTGGATATATAATCATTTCCAATGCTTCTTAAAACTTGTTTTTCTTGCTTGTTTACATTTTAAGCTACCATTTTTCTTGACGACGGGCAATACCGCAAAATATCGGCCCGTCGTCAAGAGCGCTAAGAGCCAATCAGAATGCCTAAAAACCCGTATGGCCCGCTTGAAAATCCAGACGGTTAACAATAAACTTTAATGGTCAATATAATGGCTTCACTAATTTTAATAAACTTCCCTTTAGTGTTATCATTTTTTGACATAAAAGTGTAAAGGAAAGGACGGTTTTATAAGTGTTATTTTACGGATATTGTTAAACAAAAACTTAAAAAAATATAATTCAGTTTGCAAAATTTACACATATGCACACACACAAAAGTATATAAGCGATTTCCTCAACCGTTGCAGCTTTGAATGCCATTTCGAAAATTGCAAACGCATGCGCGTGCGTTTATGTGTTGCCAACTATTTCAGCGATATTACAACCTTTCATTTGCGTTACAGCTATGAAAAATCTACAGAAACAAGTGGCTAAAATGACAAGAATTCGATCTTCGCTTATCTAAATGTGAGTCATTGTTTTTTCACGTGAGCTGAAATAATAATGGTACATATTCCGATCTTTTTACATCTAATAATAGACTAAAATGTCTCCCTGTGTGTAATCCGGTACCTACATTTTGTCCCCAGCTTTTTCTTTACTCTTCTGCAATGTGAAAATTACTGGCTTGGGCTCGAAGGTTGAATTTATCAAGTTATGACGTTGTTTTGATGCAATCTAATCACGAATATGTTAAAGATACCATATCAATTTCATTTACTTATCTGTTAATTAGTTTGTTTGTTTTGATATTAATGTTGCTATGGAGAAAGAATATTTTTATAAGGGCGTTGAAGAACGAGGATTGTAATCAGTTGTTTTTTCACTCGGATAAGACAAGTTATATATTTGTGTTGCTAACGTAGAGGGGACTGTTTATTCGCGACTCGTTTAATAGGGGTTTTGTGCCGGATTTCCACGGATCGAATTGTCAATGGCGAATTAGCTTTAAGAAAAAGTATAAAACGGTATAAATAAAACTTTACATAAACAAAATCGTAGGTGACCAATGGATAAATCCACGGCATGGCCTGTCCTTTATATATCGTATTCCGTGTTCCTGCTGTAGCACACATTTTTTTGCGGACAAACAGGTAGACAAGAATGGGCATTATTAACCTGTGGAAAAATTCAAGGGGTCGCTAGTCTTTAAATTTCACACCATTTCGCGTGCTCGCAGCACAACGTTTTTCTAGTGGACAGACCGACAGAATACGGCTATTATTAAGAACAAGGTCATATCTCACAAAAAGGAATGCCTGTTTTAACCAATCGCTTAGAAGAATGTCATCGCGCAGACTCAGGTTGCTAAAAATCCGTGAATTTTAATTTATTTTACCTATGGTGCATAAATTATCACGATCATATTTTAAGCATAATTTTCGTAATCTTGGGTGCACTGGTGAAAAATTATTAAAACATGCCGGCAAGGATAATAGAACAGAATTTTTTATTTTTAATTAATTTCATTTCATTTTATTTAGTTTTTGTATTTATCCAACACTGCAGTTATCGTTGTCGATGGAATGTACAATTAACATTTTACGGCAATAAGTCTCTTTTTATCTGGCATTTAACACTGCATTTTTTGCATACGAATCATCAAGGGAAAGTGAGGGTGGCGGAAACATATGCAAGGTAAACAAAAGTATCACACAAATACCAATTTCTTTAATAAAATCGTATTTATACAGAATAGTAGCTAAATAATATTGTTCATACATATTTATCGTTGTTTTGACAAAATAATAATTATTTGTAACTTTTTTCATGGGTTACATTTTTTTTGAAGAATCCCAGTAATTTATATTTACTTTAGAACGCGATATAAAATATAAACAAACTTTCATGAATTTCTTCAGAATAAGAAAGATTGCCTCTTTGTCCCGAGGCTTTCCGGATTTACACAACCCACAAGACAAGATGCCCCCTGGGGTTTAATGTTTTGCGGAAAACAATATTGCATTCCATTAAGATCCGTTAATTATGCAACGCTAATGGAATAAATTACTAACCTAGCAAATTGATTAAATCGACCTGAGTTTGCGCTACGAAATTCCAATCAGATCCGTTTCTTTCGATGCGATTGTGGTATTGATCGTTCTTTGTTGTCTGGTTTCTTTACCATGTGTTAGACGGCGTGGGGCGTATTCTTTGAAATCGACATTCAGTGTACTATGTTTGAAAACGGCTCAATATGACGTAATAATACATTCACTGATAAACACTCTTTTAACAAGATTTATCCGGACGAAACCCTACGTAAACAATTCTAAGGAGGGCAGATAATTCCGTCTGTATCCCTGGAATTTAAATAACTTCTATTCAAAGTTCTCCGGTCAGCATAATTAAACCCACGAATTTCGCTGTCTATACCTTTGTATTACACATATTCTTGTTTATTATATCCTACACGGTCAGTTATTTACTAACTCATATTATACAAAACTTCTACAATTCGTTATTTTTAGTTGAAGAGTAAGTTTGATGTTTATTTTTAAAAATGTGTCTGATGCGGAATATACATTACCGTGTGACGTCATACGAACAGCACGTTAGTATTATCTGTTATCGAAGTGTTTTAGTGCTCAAATAAAAAAGATTATAAAAAGAACTTAAGAGATGAAAAGATATGTTATATGTTTTAGAAGTTAGTTCAGTTTCATATGATAAATTCGTGATATTAGTTCTCTCTTTCTTCTTCTTCTTCTTCTTCTTCTTCTTCTTCTTCTTCTTCTTCTTCTTCTTCTTCTTCTTCTTCTTCTTCTTCTTCTTCTTCTTCTTCTTCTTCTTTGATTCTTCTTCTTCTTCTTCTTCTTCTTCTTCTTCTTCTTCTTCTTCTTCTTCTTCTTCTTTGATTCTTCTTCTTCTTTGATTCTTCTTCTTCTTTGATTCTTCTTTGATTCTTCTTCTTCTTTGATTCTTCTTCTTCTTTGATTCTTCTTCGATTCTTCTTCTTCGATTCTTCTTCTTCGATTCTTCTTCTTCTTCTTCTTTGATTCTTCTTCTTCGATTCTTCTTCTTCTTCTTCTTCTTCTTCTTCTTCGATTCTTCTTCTTCGATTCTTCGATTCTTCTTCGATTCTTCTTCTTCGATTCTTCTTCTTCTTCTTCTTCTTCGATTCTTCTTCTTCGATTCTTCGATTCTTCTTCGATTCTTCTTCTTCTACAATTATTCATTTATTTTAGATACCAGTAGGATATAATTAAAACCTTAAGGTTAACCATTAAAAACTGAAAGTTGAAACATAATGAAGAACTGGTTCGTGTTTCTGCTAGTGTTAGCATACTGCTTAGTCCTACTTGTGAATGGAAACACATTAAAATGCTTCTCTAAAAGATGGCACGGTTTATGTAAAGAGGAACAATCTAAAGCTGTAACGAAACAAGATATACACAGTAAGTCCGCGTTTTGTGCAAATGTACATATTAATTTCAGTTGTTAAGGTTGTCAAAGATATGATAACACGTCGGGAACTGTATGCAATGGTCTAAAGTTAAACAGCTAATTTGTAAAAGTCAGATATCACCAAAACAAATTCCAAACATTAAACGAAATTCAAACATTAGTGCACTCCACCGTAGACGATTTACTTAAATGTCCAGTTAATTCTCTAGCTTAAACTAATTACAAACGACGAAGATTCCATATATGTACATAATGACATATAACATAAAAGTCAAAATTCTGTTTTGACTATTATGTTGTTTCCCCAGGGTTTTTTACGCCTATAATAATATGACAGGGGCAGCTATTGTAAGTGACAATTTTGTTCTATCATGGCAAAGGTAGACTTTAGAACCCTAGAAATAGAAAAAATAATTTTTTTAAATTTTGGATAAAACCAATATGTTAAAACAGAAACTCCCAAGGCTCAATCTGGATTGCTGTTTAACTGGAGAATGTAAACATATATTTTTATTTTTGTAGGTGTGGCCAAACATGTTAAAAATATGATGCTGAAGAAAGTAAATGGACGAGAACTTCACGAAGAAAAGTTAAATTACCAAAGAAGTTACCAATATGAAGAAAGTATTTTCCTAAAAGAACTTTTGGAAATGTTAGTTTAACCATATATTTAATTGAGTAAAAGAAAAGAGATATTTTAAGACATTAAGATTATTATTGCAGGATTTCATGTATTGCTTTTTTCCCATTTCTGTGCACAATCGTTATTTCAAAAAATAAAAATAAAAAAGGCAAAAATAAACTGCATTGACTTTAGTTGTTCCGAAAATGTTTTGTATTCATTTATATTTGTCAGAAACAAAACATTTTGGCCCAATTTAGACCATTTTTGCCCAAAATGGTCTAAATACACACTATATAAGCTAGCTAACTGTGTGACAGGCGTAGCTTGCCTCTTTTCGATTTTGATTAGCGCGGAAAAAGTACTTTTGTCGGTCAAGATGGAATTTTCAAGGCCAGGCAATAGATATATGACACATAATTTTAACTTGTTAACCCTATTCGGTCTGGGGTATTTCAAACATACAGTGAAACCTCTCTATAGCGGACACCATCGGGACCTCAAAAAAGTGTCCGCTATAGAGAGGGGTTCGCTACATAGAGGTTCTTCCCAAAATTAGCTCAAATTTCTTCAAAAACCATCTCGAGGCTATTAGGGCGTATTGAAATCGACCGTATGGCGTATCAAGAGACTGGTTTTGGGAGAAGAAAGACAGTGAAGACAATATATTGAAGTTATGCTACCTTTTTTTTAAAACTAAAACAAGCTCAAGACTTGACAAAAAACATTGAGATATTGCCTTGTCTTTGCGAAGACAATTTACTTTCTTCCACTTTGTCAATGACTTCTGAAATTCGGCCAGTTAGAGTTTCATCATTTTGATTCATTGGAAAATTTAGCAATTCGTCCAAATGTTGCAACGCTTTTGATGGAGAAAGTTGCTGAGGAAAGTTTTCTTCTTCGTCGTCTTCTGAAGCAACTTCTTCGTTTTCAGTATGACTGCTGTCAGATGGATCTGGTAAAACTTGTTGAATAGCTTCCTCTCGAGCTTGTTGTCGCCAGTCTATCAAGTCAGTATTTATTTGACCGATCGATGTCGTCAGATCGTCATCAAAGCTAATAAAGTCTTCGGCAGTGATGTCATCGTCTTCACGCAGCTGAGTAAGAAGACTTTGAAATTCTTCATTAATTTCACTATCCTCTGAAATGCAGCTAATTTCTGATTCTTTAAACCCACACTCTTGGAAGCAATGTAGTATGACCTCTGCAGACACATCTTTCCAAGCTACTTGTAACCAATGAATTGCTTTTGCAATATTGACGTCTTGTATTATTTCTGAGCCGTTCTTACCTTCGTCAATTCGTGACACTACATACTGCATTAGTATTTTCCGATATTTACATTTAAACGCTCTAATTATGCAGGCATCAAGTGGCTGTAAGCGAGATGTGGTACACTTTGGCAGAAAGATCAGCTTAATGTTCTTTAATTTATTTTGGAGTGTTTCAGGGTGGCAAGGTGCGTTATCAAGAAAGAGAATAATCTTTCTGCCTTCTAACTGGACTCTACGATCAAGAAGTCTCAATACATCTTCCGTTATTTCAGTTCTCATCCAAGCCTTGTCGTTTAAGAAGTAATGCACCATACTTGGTCTTCTTTTATCCTGTATGTTCTTAAAACATCTTGGAGATTTACACTTCCAAATTACAACGGGCTCAGATACTTTTGGACCATCAGCTGCCACAAGAAATACTGCTGTAAGACGTTTTTTAGACTTTTTACCCCCTGTGCAGCTTCTCGATTTTTGAACAAGGCTTTTTTCCGGAAAAGCTTTAAAAAACAAACACATTCGAATATTTCAATGCAATGATTTTATTGACAAATTCTCTTCAAAATAATATCTCTCAGACATGGAAGTACTCATTAGTGAGGATAAATACGAGATCGCTATACCTCTAAGGATCATGAAAGACAGTTCAAAGTTCGAGTGTGACAGTTTTGTCAGAGGATACCATGCTTACATGGATATTTGGAAACCGCTGATTGGTGAGTGTTTGAAATGCGTGAAAGAGCCAACAAACGAAGTGGACACAAATGCAGTTGCTGTGGTTCGTACAAATTCTCATTGTACTAAAGAAGTGGTGGTTGGTCATGTGCCTAAAAATATATCTAAAGTCGTGTTTATGTTTCTATCCCTCCCTTATTGCTCTATGGAAATTATAGTGACTGGGAAACACGTTAACCGCGGAGGTGGATACGGCCTGGAAATCCCTGCAAATTTCGTTTTTATGGACCTGAAAAAGCCATAAACTGGCTGAAAGATAAAATACAAAAGATTGAAGAATTATTAAATAATAATGTAAAACATTGTCTTAATTAAATACAAACAAGATGCAGGCGCTGCATAAACTATCTCGCTTATTAAAAATGCACAACTATGAAACATCCACAATGCGACCCAATTCTACAATTTCTGCTAACAAAAATACAGCCTATCATTCATGGTTAAAAGTTGCGCGATTGAAACGTTTATGGTCTTAAACGGCATTTAGGTGACAAAAAATCAAAATTTTAATGTCACCATCATGTTCGGCATACTTTTTTTGTTAACTTTGCCAAATTTTGTCTAAAATAAAGTAGTTTTAATTTAAGTACTTAGAGAGTTTAAGTACGAAGTTTAAATCTGTGACGTTGCAATTGACCATTTGGGACATTTAGTTAGTTACGAGTTGGAAACCTATCCTCGCCGGGCGAGATAGTAAAAAGAAAAAAAAAAGTAAAAATAGTTACCAAGATGAGATTCGAACACACGACTATGGTGACCGAGAACTGCCACACGAAAAACTCTGTTTATTCGTTTTTTTTAATTCACTTATTTACTTTTAAATTTATTTAATTTCTCCTTTTTGTTTTTTATTAACTTTTATTTTACTTTTAATTCAATTTATTTTTAATTTGCTTTTTCTATTTTAATTAATTTTACTTTTAAAAAAATTCAACTTTATTATACTTTTATTTTATTTCTACTTTCAATTTAATTTACTTTTAATTTGCTTTTTCTATTTAAATTTATTTCACTTTGCATAAAAAATCAACTTTATTTTGTTTTTGTTTTATTTTTAATTTAATTTTAATTTAAACTTGTTTTTATTTATTTTTAAGTTTTTAATTTAAAAAAAAAATAAATTGAATTTAAAAATAAATTTAAAATCTGGCTTGGCCGAGAGCTGCCATAGTATACCATAATGCAATTCGAACACCTGGTTTCTATATTGTCATAACGACATGCAGTGTTAGAAATCTTGTTGCTTTATTGTCATTAGCAGGTACACCTGGTTTCTATAATGTCATAAGCTCGTGTATTGTTAGACACGGACTTAACTTCGCGCTTAGGCCCTTACCTTACTCAGACGCTATTTCAAGAGTGGCGTGGTTTGGATTAAGGGTCTGTACAAAAAAATAGTCTAAATGACGTATCGGTTAATGTATTTTAAATATAAAAACACACAATACAAACATTTCACCACCGCAGTTTTTCTATAACGTATTTGTAAGCTTCGCTGAATTCCTTCGCTTCAGGATCGAGAGGATCTTTCAAATACGTTTGTAGTGATGTTCTTTCTTCAATGGTCAGGAAATCATCTTCCACAACATCAAGACCTGATTGTATCATGACTTCTTCAATTTGAGCAACTGTGAGTGAGTGTCCTAATAATAAAAACAATATTTTACTTTTATATCGAGCAGATAGATCCTTAACCGAGTCAGTTATAGACGTACCACATTGAGTAAGACCGTATTTTACAGGAAACTTGTATATATGATCCGGGACTCCAGAAGGCAGGAATGTGTCTTTCTGCTGTCTTATTCTGTGCGTGTTCCTTCCATACTGTTGTCCGAAATAAATCCAACTCTCTTTGTAGGAGCGGAACCATAATATATGCAAGAGCAGCCCTAAAAACAACAAAAGAACGTATCAGGCACCATTTTCGTTCCCAGGATTACCTGCATCATTTGTGGTTGCGGCAATGTCTTACCTGTGTTTTTCACACGTGGGGTCGTAATGGTTGTTTTCTTTTAATGCATTTAGGCCAGGTTTGAAGAAACTTTCCAGCCTTTCGTGAAGTTCCCTCCACCAACGTTCAATCTATAAATATGTATGGTTGTTTAGAAGGAGGCGGGTTTATGAAATATATATTTATTTAGATTTACTTTGGATTGTTTCTTCTTTTTGTTGCGTCTTGCTTCTCGAGTTACTAATTTGAATTAGCTTCCCCGTGCGCACGTGTTGTAAACTTTACTACTGGACTGGTTTCTATCCCCTTTCAAAATGTTATCACTTGCGCACGTGTTAATGTAGTCGAAATGCATTGTGGTATACTATGGCAGCTCTCGGCCAAGCGACAAATCGATTTTAAAAATAAAAAAGAAACGTTTTATAAAAAAAAGAAAAAGTTAAAAGTAAAAGTAAAATAAATTAAAATAAAAAAAAATAAAAAAATAAAAAATAAAAAAATAAATTAAAAGTAGAATTAAAACAAAAAATAAAAAAAAAAATTATTTGAAAATAAAATGAATTAAAATTAAAAAAAGAAGAAAAGAAAAAATGAATTAAAAGTAAAATGAATTGAAATAAAAAAACAAAAAGGAGAAATTAAATAAATTTAAAAGTAAATAAGTGAATTAAAAAAACCGAATAAACAGAGTTTTTCGTGTGGCAGTTCTCGGCCACCATACACGACTACTCCCGTGTCGGTGCTCAGAGAGGCACAAATTTCCATTCTTGTAGGACACATTTGCGTTTTAATACAAGCTCACGAGCTTGTAACAAATTATTTACAAAAATTTGTTTTGTATGACCCATTCTTAAACCTGTCCGCTGTAGAGAGGTCAGTTCCAGGGGGTAATGTCAATCGGGACCTTGAAATGATGTCCGTTATATAGAGGTGTCCCCTATAAAGTGTCCGCTACATGGAGGTTTTGTTATGAGATTTTGACGGTCGTTTCATCCGCCCCTTCTCCATAAATTTTGGCAGGCTTGTCCATATTGAATCAAAATTGACACATTTATGGTACGTCATGAAAGAAACAAAATGGCAGCAATAAATCTTTGCTTATGACAGCAATTTTTCTGTGACGTCATCGAAAGCTTGAGATTTGTCTAACATACCACTATCTGAAATACAATTACTTACGTTCTAGAGCGAATTTTTAAATTCATTTTAAATTTCTGACAGCTCAACCTCGTCCCCAGGGCATCTTGTATCTTTTCTGACCCCGGGACGGCGATACGAATATGGCCCTGGAGGAGGCTGGTCCGATATGAAACCTGATTGGCGCGCATATGTCACATAATTATTGCGTCATAAAAAACATTTTGGCGAGGCGGCGAGTCTGTGACGAACAGGAGGAAGCTGTTCGTATTAAAATGGCGGAGGAGCTGTATCAGTATCATGTTTTTTTCAAAGTGAAAAATTTAATAAAAAGCATTACTAAGCAATGAGAGTATAAAATAAGACATCATAAAGTAATACTGCTTACAAAGGAAATATTTCAATAGCTGGGAAAGTTTAATAAAACTAGAAAAGTAGAAAAGTAGCTAGCTAGCACACTATACCTAGCAAACTATCAAGATAAGAACAAGAGAAAGAAACTCAACTTGTTTCCAAGTGGCCAGGTTTAATTTGCAGCTTTATGCAAAGAATGACGTTACATAAAATTACTAGCTGAGAGACCTAGTGCCGCCCATGACCTTTATAGACAAAATAATTTTGCACAAAATATCGAAAATGTTTTTTTTACAAAATATATGTAACATTACGTTTTAAATTATATCAGGTTGTTATTAGTGGGCATGTTTTATTACTTTATATGCTTTGGTTACCATAAAAAATATAAAAGCCAGTAGGTTAGCCATTTTATCATTGACTGCACATTTACCCGGCCTAATTCAAGAAAATTCAAAGTGCAATAACTTCGGTAAAAAAATTAATTTATTGACTTGAAACTTGTTATGGAGTACTTTTAGACCAATCCGATAAAAGATAATTTTACACGAGGCATAAAAAAATTACACAGCCATTTTGAGGAACAGAAAAGGTAGGAAGATTTTCTTAAACTGATTCTTGCTAGGACTTTTTTAACAAGCTATGAAGAAATTTCAGAAAATCGAACTCAATCAAATTTTAAGTCACACTTTGATTGAGCGCTCAATCTGGCATATGGTTAAATCCAGGATGTACTGAAGATAGTGGTAGATATTGAACAGCTCACCACTGTGATATATTATCTCAAGAGTTTTAATACTAATTACAAAGCAGTGAACATAAAAAATAACAAAAAAAGTCTAAACCGAGTATATAGTTTGGTATGATATGGTTTTAGGTTGGTTTGATGAAATTGAGCCAAAAAATAGTTCTATTATCATTATACTTTCTCAGTTTCAGAATTTAGCCCTTTTCAGAGATGCCGATAAGCCGTTTTTGACAGCATATCAATTTTGACTAAGATACAGGCTCAGAAAATTTTAAAAGCTACTCTAACCTCAGAAATAGGTCAGATAAGATTCAACCTAAAATTATGCCAGTAAACGAAAAATTTAGTTGCAAAGAATATCTTTTTGCTGATATATTTTTGTGATTGGATGCTCTTTTTTCCCGACTACAAGGATTTCATAGAGATTTTTAGGGGAGAGATAGGAATATGTTCCTTCTAGCACAGTCGTGCACGAGCACGCACAGACGTCACAACAAGTCCCCATTATCCAGTATTATACCATGCTTCTCCCTGTGTATCCAGTACCATACCATGCTTAGCTATGGAATTCAAGGGTAAGTCCCTACCATATTGAGTCATGCAAGGTAAAGTCCTATATTATGCTGCAAATGAGTCAAAAAGTTCTAGCACACACCACGGTCAAACACAACAAATTTCCTATCGCGCACACACGGTCAAACACAACAAATTTCCTATCATCCAACGCAAATAAATAAAAATTTCAAAATCGAGCACACACGGTCAAACTCAATAAATCCCTATTATCCAGTACCATACAGTGCTTAGTGGGGTAAATCCTTAATAGACCGTGTTGAGTAGGGTAAGTCCATATAGAGTGATGACGTCATAAAAGTATGCTGCAAATGAGTAAAAAATTTCTAGCACACCTAATAGGGGAATTCCCTTATAGAATGCTAATAATCAACGCATGCGCAATAAAGATGTGTTGATTGAGCAGAATGAAATCCTCTGACAAAACGAAAAATCTTACAATAAAGAAATGAATACACACACAGTGAAAGAAATACGTAATATCGCAAAAGGTCGCGGACTTATGGGGTATTACAAGCTACGCAAGGCTGAATTAGTGGATATGTTGGAGAATGTACCACATTACGCTTGGAGGCCACCCAAGCAACTACCCAAACGACCGGCTAAACCTATAACACCGGAGGATATGGATCTATGCGAAAGACAGGAAATGGCGAAGACCCGTCCAACCATAGGGGGTAAAATCCGGGAATGGCACAACTGACTATTGCCCCCATCCGAGATGGACCTATTCGAGAAACAGGAACTGTCGAAAAATCGTTCGGTTGTGGGGGATAAAATGAAAGGGTGGTATAATTGGCTTGTGGACGCTGTTCCAAACCCTATAAAAGAGGGGGTCAGGAGAACCTATGCAGCCTTCAAACGTAATGTGATGGGGCTCTATAACAGGACAGCCAACACGAAACCTACGCTTCATGACGAGGTAGAAAAAGAGGCCGAGGAAGACTATCTTCCAAATATTCAAAATCTCTACAATCAGCAGGAGCAAGACTATACCCCCCATGAACATAAGCATGCTCTCCACAGGACCTTCCGAAGTTTCCGCATTCCTGGTATAGAAGGGGCCGACGTAGACGGGTATATAGGTATGGTAAGACCCAACGTCAAAACATTGGTTGAGGAACAGGTAGAAGATATGGGCTCAGCAAAGGTACAGTTGTCCCTGTGGATCATGTGGAAGAAGCCATCAAATATGGAGGGTGCCAACGATGAGCATATTGAGGTGAAGAAGGCCTTCAATAGCAATATGGCCTCGGTATTCCAGGGTAACAACATAGACGACGTGCTGGACAGAATGTTTACTCAAATCAAGACCCATGTGGAACATCCTGCGCTACCTCAAAGTGGCTTTACGATCAGTCGAATCCTATACCTTGATGTAGACTTCCATAAATTGCGGCTAACAAGGGGCTCATCGTATATAGAGGCATCTAAGTTTATAGCATCAAAGAAGGCTATCATCAACCCAGTGAATGAGGATGAAGAATGTTTCAAATGGGCTGTTATAGCATCCCTGCACCATACGGAGATAGGAAGGAACCCCAATAGAATCTCCCAGATGAGACCCTACATAGACCTCTACAATTGGGAGGGTATAGGGTTCCCTACACCAATCAAGGAAATATACAAGTTTGAGGAGAATAACAGGGACATTGCGGTGAACGTCTTGTACGTGACGGGGAAGAAGATCAACATCCTACGTCGATCGGTGCACAACGGACGTACCAAGGTGGTGAATTTACTACTTATCACCGATGATAAAAAGACTCACTACACGGCCGTCAAAAGTCTATCGAGGCTCCTAGGCAAGGAGACCTCGAAGAATAGGAATGCAATGCACTTTTGCCTGAACTGCCTACAGGGATTCAACAGGGTTGAATCGCGGAACAAACACTATGGATACTGCAAGGACCACGAGGCTGTCAAGGTCACAATGCCAAACGAGGCCGAGAAATGGCTATTCTACAGGGATGGTCAGATGCAATTTAAGGTACCTTTTGCCATATACGCAGACTTTGAAAGCCTATTAATACCAGTAGAATAAGATGCCAGGGAGACTAAAACAAAGAGGCTGAGTAAGCATGTACCATCTGGTTGGTGTACATATAGTACCTTTGCTTATGGGGATGTACCGGATCCCCTAACAGTCTATAGAGGCAAGGACTGCGTGACGAGGTTCGTGGATCATCTGGAGGACGAGGTGAAGCGTCTCTACAATACCTACCCGCAGCAACCCATGCTGCCCCTAACAGAGGTGCTAAAAAGAGAACATGACGAGGCATCGAAATTTCATATCTGCATGAAACCCTTTGACGGCTGTGAGTATAGCCGTAAGGTTCGAGACCATTGTCACTACACAGGTCTGTATAGAGGTGCAGCGCACGCGATTTGTAACCTCAGATACAAGATACCCAGTCACATAGCCGTGATATTCCACAACCTAAGCGGGTACGACGCGCACCTCTTCATACGGGAATTGGGTGAAAAATACGACACCCAGGACATTGGATGCATCGCTGAAAATAGTGAAAAACATATTAGTTTCAACGTTAAAATCAAGGTACCGCTTGCAGGCATGGGGTACGGTGATGGAGAAACGTACAAGACCATAGAGATTCGGTTCATCGACAGCTGCCGATTCATGCCATCAAGCCTGGACAAATTGGCAGGTTACCTCATTGGGACAAACGCCGCTGGTATGAAATGCCACCAGTGTGCAGATATATGTCTTGAATTCCAGAGCATAGACACCGAATACATGGCAAAGTTTTGGTGTAAAAATTGCAACTCAAATACCGCCAAGCAATTAAACCAGGATCAGGTAAAGGCAAACGTACCATCCATGGCAAAATTTATCGACAAGGACGACGTATTTCGACTGATGCTGAGAAAAGGCGTGTACCCGTACGAGTATATGGACGGATGGCAGCGATTTGAGTAGCTGGAACTCCCACCCAGGGAGGTATTCTACAGCAAGCTGAACATGAAGGGTATCAGCGACAATGATTATGAATACGCAAAAAAGGTATGGAATGTCATTACCCCAGAGGGTGATAGCGTAACCATGGGCGACTATCATGACATCTACCTGACCATGGACGTCCTGCTATTGGCCGACGTGTTTGAAACATTTCGAGACGTGTGTCTAACTAACTACAAGCTTGATCCTGTCCACTTTTACAGTGCTCCGGGTCTAGCATGGAAAGCAGCACTCACGTATACCGGGATCAGGCTAGAGCTCCTTACAGACCTCGATATGCTCCTGATGTTTGAAAAGGGGATTAGAGGAGGTATAACCCAGGCCGTACATCGCCATGCGAAAGCTAACAACAGGTATATGGGAGACCAGTATAACCCAGATAAGGAGTCATCATATCTACAGTATTTGGATGCGAACAGCTTATACGGATATGCGATGCGTCAAGATCTGCCAACGGACGGCTTCAAATGGGTGTCAAATACCGAGGCCTTTGCCGAAAAGCGGATCGAGAAGCTCGTTGAAGGGAACAAGCATGGGTATATTTTGGAGGTTGACATCGACTACCCCGAGAGACTACACGATAGACATAACGAGCTACCATTCCTACCGGAACGCAGGACAGTCCACAAGGTCGAGAAATTGGTACCGAACTTGGAAAATAAGCGAAAGTACGTGGTACACATCAGAGCCCTTCATGAGGCCTTAAAACATGGGCTTGAGCTGAAGAGGGTGCATAAAGTTATTCGGTTCAATCAGAAGCCCTGGCTGAGGGGGTACATCGATCACAACACGAGGCTGAGAACGGATGCCAAAAACGAGTTCGAAAAAGATTTCTACAAGCTCATGAACCTCTCGGTGTTCGGTAAGACCATGGAGAATATTAGGAATCATCGCAACATCCAGCTGGTCACCAACGAGGAAAAGTACACGAAGCTGGTCATGAAGCCAAATTTCAAGGGTGGAAGCCGGTTCAGTAAACACCTCCTAGGTGTTGAAATGGGCATGACGGGGGTCAAAATGAACAAATCAGTGTACATAGGCCAGGCCATTCTCGACATGTCAAAAATGGTCATGTATGAGTTCCATTATGACTATATGCAGCCCAAATTCGGTAGCAAATTACAGCTATGCTACATGGATACGGACAGCTTTGTGTACCATATTAGAACGGAGGCCTTTTACAGAGATATTGCGCGGGACGTTGAGACACGCTTCGATACAAGTGCCTATAATCCAGACGATAATAGGCCTCTCCCTATTGGCAAAAGTAAGAAGGTGGTGGGCCTGATGAAAGACGAATTAGGTGGGAAAATTATGACGGAGTTCATCACATTGAGGGCCAAGCTATACGCTTACGAAAGCTTTACGAAGGAGGGCGGTGATCGCAAGGCCAAGGGTGTCAAAAAATGCGTGACTAAAAACATAACTTTTGACGATTACCGGCGATGTCTGGAGGAGGGCGTTGACATTTACAAGAGCCAGGTGTTGATTCAAAATAAGAGGCATCAGGTCTATACTCAAGAGGTATCAAAGTTGGCACTAAACAGGGCAGATGACAAACGGATCGTTCAACCCGATCAGATTACAACGCTTGCCCGTGGCCATTACCGCCTGGTGCCTATCCGGGAATAAAAAATGGAGGTGTGTCTACTAATTGCTATACTATTATGTCATTATGTCCTAGATTGGGAATATCAACATACAAGTCCTCATTATGGTTTATTGTGGAAGGTATATGGCTTACCTTTACCCGTTGCCGGCGTCCCTTGATCCCAAAGAGCTGTTTCGTTTCTTTATAGGGATCCAATGTAGTTCCATACTGTTGAATACTCATGTTTATTATATGCCGAATTATCTTCAAATAAAATGGATAATCCGACATATACACCAGAGCATGAGATAGGGAATGAGGATAGGGGTGGCGATGATGGGCATGATGATAGGCCATCGATGCAGCAACTTCACGGAACGCCGGGGCCTTCAACCCAAGAAGAACAACGGCATGGAGAACGGCATACTTGGAGTACGGGGACACCCGAGGAGCAACTGCTTGAAAAAGGGGTTGATAGCCTTTATAATATCCTTATCGGGAATTTGAGACGTGGGGAGAGGGCACCCGCCGCGGTAGATTACGATTATTTTAGAATTGGGGAGGGTGATCAGCTTATTGTCAAGAAAATGGTGATGGGGATGACATCCCTAGAAGAAAAGGTTATTACAAATAAAAATGGCACATTTCCAACTGCTGGCCAAATAGAAAAATCGTTAGGTAAGAATCGCATGATAGCCATGGGTTTTGCCGATTATACTACACCCAACAAGGGCAGTAAGGCGGTAGCCCAGAATCTTATAGGGAGGATTGATAATATGGTGGAGGAGGTTGAGATGGATAATTTTGGTAACATTGAAAATATAGCGGACGAAACGCAAGGTCTTATACAGGACACTTCGTTTGCTGGGCCTGATAATGATGGCATTACCAAGCGTGAGAGAGAGGGGCTTGACGATGCAGTACAAACAATAAGGGGCGCCCTGAGGCTACTGGAGGCTAAGGTTATTACATACAATAGTAAGATTCAGGTACTTGAAAAAAATTTAAAGGAACTCGAGGATAAAAAGGACTGGGCGCATGATGGTGAGATTGATAATCTTGATGACTCGATAGCAAGGACTAAGAAGGATATTAAGGATTTGAAAGGGGAAAAAATGGCTGCGATTAATGCCCATGGGGATCTTAAAAATAAGATTTATAGTCAGTTGAAGGTCATCAAGGATACATTGATGAAGATCGCCGGGGATGACACATCTTTAGTAGAAAAACTAGGGATTTTATTCAAGGAACAAGGGATAACCATAGCCAGCATCGTGTCTGCCATTGGTCTACTGATAAGCACCATAGTACTTGCAGCCACAGGAGGAGGTGCCGCACCTGTTGTGGCATGTGCCGCGGGTGGTGCAGGAAAAGGCTTTGTAGAGAAGCAGCTGGAAAGGCTCGGTAAATTCCTGAAATACCTGGCAGGAAGGGCGAGTGCTGCCTTGCCTGGTATCATCGGTACGGCTTTATCATTCATGTTGAGGGTAGCCGCGAAAGTAGTCGAATACGCGGCCAAGCATATTTACATTGCGATCTCGGCCGCTGCAGGGTTTGTTGTGCTATATATTGGAAACGTGTAATATTAACTATTTTTTTAGCCATATGTAGGCAATAATTAACCCTACCCCTGCCGTGATCAGTGTTGCCTTAGTATTGTCATGTTTGTTTTGTGGGAATTTTTCAGTGGTATGCCTTGGAGATATAGCATGTATAGGTGCCGTGGTATGTATAGGGGGTATGGCATGTACGGGAGGTGTAGTATGTTTAGGAGGATCTGCTACATGTCTTATGGTATGCTTGAGGGGTGCGGCAGCCGCATGCCTGATAATAGGTTTGTTATTCACATCAACCTGTACCCCCGCATTGACATTGGCAGGCGCTATGAGAATATTGTTGTTATACCCCACAACTTTCCCTACCCTCAGGTTCATGTCCGAGGGTAACATGTACACGCTGGGCATAACGGCAAAATTCACTGGGGTCCTTGCATATTGAAGCACCTTCTGAAATTCAGTTATGTCCTCCCCCACATTTTCCTGGCGTTGCACCATGGCTTCAAATTTTTGCATCAATATTTGCCTTGCTGTATAGTTATTCGCACTAGATCCGAGTAGGGATGCCTTGGCACTTGCCTGCGATCCAAGGAACAAGATCACGTAGACGCGAATACTCTCACTTGGCTTGGTCAGACCCTCCGACGTCAAACCCTGACTTGCCGGCATGATGAATTTGGCCCAATCACCATCAACTTGTGGCCACCATGAACCATTGGTGAGCGAGGCACTTACCGACTTAGTCTTATATAGGCCGGCGGGATCGGCACCATATTCACGGCATACCTGCGCGTATCCGGAGGTTGAATAGGGGTTGCTGTATCGTGCAAATTCATCGTTGTAAAGCATGGGTGCCCTCATTCTTGACAGAATACGACGCATGTGGTAATAGACATGGAATTTGAAGATTGAGTTGACAAGTGGTACGGAGCCTGTTAGGTGCTTGGCAGATATACCTAATGCAGTGCTTGCACAATGGGTTGCAAAGTTAACCTGCACGTTCCAGTAGTCCAGGGCCTGGCGTTCAGGTAGGTTGTTGTAATTTTGATTGGATATTTAGTAAATTCGGGGAATACCACTGAAATATGCGACTCTGTCAATACATACAGGTCCTGGTGCTCCAAGTTGGTTACACCAGGCGGCCATTCACCCCTGTTAGATTGGTACTTTACCTTGGTGTTGTATGAGTAGATATTCATTCCTTTCTTGTTAGAAGAAAGGAGGAATGAAACAACTCTATATTACTGTTATCGATAAGCCCACGATGTTTGAGGACTACCTTGGACAGGATACGACAATAGCCTTGAAATCTCTAGCCATTAGACCTACGTGGTTGAATCTGTATAGTAACAATGATTTTGCCATCCGTAAGACAGGACCTGATCAGACAGTTACTCGTATTGAGATCATGAACGGTCTGTACAGGATCGAGGACCTGGCAGCCATCGTCAACAGCCAGGCAGGGGATAAGATTAGATTGTTTGTACTGAAAAACGGACTTTGTAGGCTACGTGTCACTGCGGGGCATACCGTGGTCATTCATCGCAAGCTGCAAGAGCTTATGGGCCTACCCTATGATCCTTCTAAGAAAGATTATCAGGCCGGTGACTACGATTCTAAATACAAGACTGATATCTATCATAGATTGAAACTTATATGTCCTCAATTGGATGAAGACGACTGCCTGCTGGATGGTAAAAAATCTAAGGTTCTGGCCTTACTCCCCACCAAGGAATTAAACGCTTGGGGGGATATGTTGAGTTGGACTTTTGAGACACCTATATACTTACCCCTGAAGGGGTCCACAGATCGCCTCGAGTTCATGCTTACGGACGAATTTCATTACGACAAAAATGTCTCGTTCACCGGGATAACCATACAGATGCTTATAGAATAAAGATGAGTGATATCAGCAAACTATACCTAGTTGGCCGAGTGCACCTGCACAAAGTGCCGATATACCCGAGGAAAGCCAGGTATACAGACTCAAAAAGATCGAAGAAATCGAGAAAGGAAATTAAGGAGCGGGATAAGCTTGCTAAAAATTTTAAGATGCACGGGACCTGGGTGAGGTATTGTGATCATGGTCTGCTAGGCATAAGCGTGATAACTTCAGGGCTTGGTATAGGAGCTATGGCCTCTGGCCTTGGAGTACCACTGGCTATTGCAATGGGGGCATTAGCATAGCAATGGGGATAGGCCAAGCCGGTCTGCGGAACGCCGGGAAGAGGTTGGGTGTGAAATCCAAGAAACATGAGGCAATTAGGCTGCTCGCGGAGACGAAATTGAACTCTATTGTTGATCTTATATCAAAGGCTGTAGAAAACGGGGTTATCAGCGACTACGAGTTTAGTCTCATTATGCAGAAGAAGCAAAAGTATATGATATTGAAGGAACAGCTGCGGCAGTGTGTTAAGAGGATTGTTGACTCCATCAATGAACGAGAACGTGCTCAGCTGGTTGCGAAAGGTCGGGAAGAGGGCAGAAGCGACGTTTTAAAAAAACTTCAGTCTGCACATTATGCCAGCGGTATCTAGAGTCCCCGCCTGAGTATAGGCCTTAATTTTTGTATATTTTATAGGTCTTGTATGGCCTATAAAATATAGGGGTTTTTAATCCTCACTCAGCAGCCATTCAGCCTTAAAGTTCTTGTACCGGCATTCCACAATATGTACCTGAGGGTAGTAGTTTTTACTTTGCATATACACCGATGATAGTGCCAGGATAGCACTAGCTTGGCAGGGTTCATGATAGGGTACTGGCATACCATGGAATTTAGTAGTGATCGCATCCTTGTAGTATTTGAGTTCGCGTTGACGTAGCGATCCTTTTTCACCGGCTCCGTCGTCAATTTTTGAGATATCAACCCTTCGACCTTATTCCAAATTTGACGATATTTAACGATCCAGTCGGGGTACTCCTGAAAATCAAGGCCTATCGCCGGTACGGCACTGGTATTATATTGGCTGACTCCATACGGGGACCATATTTTTGGTGTTTTTAGCCTTAGGTTTACCACAAGGTCTCGTGTATGATACCCTATGATGTACCTTTGATCCTTACCTCCATTGGAAGGAACAGGGTCTCATTTTCAAATTTCAGCATCCTTTATTGAATTTTAAACAAGACCCGGGGATTGCTTTTGCTCGAACATACACAACTACCTCCATTATATGTGATATATTCCTGATAGCAGTACCAGCACAGCATTTTAGCTTTTACCACAAACCTGCGCCCACAGCTACACCTGTCATACTCATCCAGTATACGTTCACAGTCCTTACATTGTTCATCCATTTATCTTATGATTCTAGGTCATTAAGGCGATCCCATAGATCCTGAATCCTCCGACTATTATATTTGTCCTTCTCTGTTTCTTGTACCATAGCCAACGCCACTAGTGGTAGGGAGATACCAATACCGGCCATAAATAGCATGACCGCCGCAGTTCCAAATATATCTACCTTTGATTTACAGTTGATACACATTTATTAGTAGTAGTATTTTTATAACACAGTTATTCCCCTCTTTATTGCGCATGCGTTGATTATTTGATATGCATGACTAAGCATGGCATAATAGGGATTTATTGAGTTTGACCGTATGTGCTCGATTTTGAAATTTTTATTTATTTGCGTTGGATGATAGGAAATTTGTTGTGTTTGACCGTGTGTGCGCGATAGGAAATTTGTTGTGTTTGACCGTGGTGTGTGCTAGAACATTTTGACTCATTTGTAGCATAATATGGGACTTTACCTTGATATGCATGACTAAGCACTATATGGTACTGGATATACAGGGATAAGCACTATATGGTACTGGATAATGGGGACTTTGTTGAGTTTGACGGTGTGTGCTCGTGCACGACTGTGCTAGAAGGAACATATTCCTATCTCTAGGGGTAGTTTCGAGTAATAGTCAATATCTAAAGCTGTAAGAGGTATGAGACCTAAATATTTTGCACACAGGTGCCTAATAGATGAATATGAAAACTCAGCAAGTATCATAACCATGCAGCGTAGCAAAAAAGAGTTATTAAAGAAAAGCGGCATGTGGGGCGGTATTTACAAAGGCCTACGAAGTAAAGTAGTTTATATATAGTCACATCTAAAATGTATATGAGATCGTTCAAAATTCTTCTTTTTATAAACCACAGATTTCTTATAATACATCTTAAACAAAGCTGAGTAATTTAGTACAATATTTTAAACATATGTATTTCTCAGTGCTCTTTCTTGTTGGTTTTGCTAAATTTACGAAAAGGTGAAGTCTAGCTTTGTGATTGCAAAGATCTCATATTCATTGTGACAGTTCATAAGATAAAGATTGTATTTGGTTACACTTCGAAAATGACAATTAGAATTATTAAATTATTATATTATTAAATAAAAAAAAATCACTTTTCGTGCAATGTTTAATTTTTATTTGTTTCTTTTTCCTCAACTGGTTCTTCAGGTTCATCACCGTTCGGTCCTTCTTTCATTTGCCGTTCCATGCTATTTGCTCTTGAACGAGTAGAGCGCGGTGTTTTCGGCAATTCCACGTCATCTTCGATTTGTTCCATTTCATCAAAATTATCGATTGCATCAAAGTTGTCTTCATTAGAATCTAACCAATCCAAAAACTCGTCGCGGCTCGACCATCTGTTTTCACGAATTTGATGCTTGTGTTGTTGATACGTCGGCTGGCTCTCACTTCGACCACGACTCGTCCATACAACAATCTTAAAAAAAGAGATATTTTATCACTATTTTTTTAAAAACTGAGTGAATGATGGATAACAATAGTAAAAAATAAAACTCACATAAAAATTAATTTTCACAAAGCACAAGAAAATGAAAAAGTAAAAATGTTCCTATGCATTTTTAAAAAGATAAACAAGAAGCCCTGCGGCTTAAAGATTTCCGCCATTAGCAACAATCTGAAAAGATATAAAATCGTGACTTGTCACGATTTAATAGCTATAATACATTATCTTTCACCAAAAATATCCAGCCTCAACAATTCTTCTTTAAATTAAAATTCATGAATAAGTAATTAGTTCTGCTGAATACAGCTTTAGTCCAAGTGCTTGCGAAATTGTACAGAAGGAAATGACGTAATTATTAAAGGAAAACGTTAATAAACATCATGGCGCATTATAAGACGATCTTCATTATGCTACACTGCACGAGCTTTAACTTTCGATAGCATATAAACTTTAAAATAAAGTATTGTTCATTGGATAATAAAACAATTTGTTGCACTGTTAGGATTCTTATTGGCTTAAAACTCATTTTAGCCTCGTTCTCAGAAAAAAAAATCTTTAGCCTGGATAAGTTTCAGGCGTCCAGCCTAGCTGCGCTGTCTCTATCTATCTCTCTATCTCCTCAGGCGATTTTAAAGATTCCGCCTTCGCTGGCGGAAATCAATTAGCTACTTGCAGTTGGAAAGCTAAATGATGAAGGAATTGTTTTAAATAAGGAATAGCTATAAACTTTTATTTTACCCTTTTTACCGCATTAAAAAACGCATAAATGATAAAACATTTTTCTTTTAAATCTAAAGCAGAAACCAAAATGAAAATACGATCTAATCAAGTCCTGTTTACCCATCAAAGAAGCTTTAAAAGTTCTTGTGCAATACACAACGTGAAGAAAAAACCTGCAGTGAGTATTTTCTCTCAATACATTTGGAAAGACAAGGTGAAGTTGTAAAATAGTTTAGAGGTCTGATGACTTAGTATAGCAAGATTCGGAAGTGTTGGATCTATAAAGGTGTGCATAGCTACATTTTTATATTGTATGCCTGAAAAAGTGGAGTTGATTTACATCTGCTTTTTCGCGTTCTCCAAGCATGCAGAAAAAACAGGATCATATTGCTTTTTTTTAAAAATATACAAAGGATTCAAAGGACACTGAAATTGTTTTTTAACTATTCTCTTCTTTTTAAGTCTACTCTAAAGTTTTTTCAAATTTTAGAGTAGATTTTCTTTTTTAACTGTATTCAATTACGCAAACAAATGTCAAATTTAACACAAAAAGCGGATTCTAATGTAATGGCCACAAAAAATTTGAGGTAGGCACGGGATATTGTCTTACTTCGACCCCATCGTAATTTTGTTTCAATTTGACCTATTATTCTCGTGGTTTGTCTTATCATTTATTCTTGTACAAATAACCTCTGTGACGAAGAGCGCGGATCGTTTTCTTTTTCTTGATATTTAAAGTTACTTTGATGGTATCTTTTTGTGAATACGTGACTAGTTATGCGGCCCTTTACTTGTGACCGACGACGAAGCACTGATAAAGCGAGTCTTTATAATTGCACTCACAAACATATTTAAAGATTTTTACAGTAGATTAAGAATAGGAGCACTAAATAGAAATTTGCTCAAAAATTCAATTATGAATCCCTCCCAGTTGAAGGTTGTTGGCGAAGATATTAGTGGTGTTAGAAATGGTTAGAAATTTACGACGAAATACCAAGTGGCAAAAGGCAACAGCGCATATTTAAATACATTTTGTGTTTCAATTTAATTTGACGTACAAAATAAAGTCTCAAGCATCTTGCTCGCCTACACAAACAAGTTATAGAGTAATTTATTTTGCTTACAATATATAGCAGAAAATCACAAGAAGTACTTACAACAAACTTGTATTTCACATTCGGCACCAGCATAGAAGTGAAGCATCTCGTATGCATGCCAAAGTAAATGGACTAAAACAAACAAGAAACATCTAAGTCATCGAACGAATCGAACGACTCGAACGAATCGAACGAGTAGGTTCAAGTAAAATCAATAGTAAAAACATGTCATTAGGAAAAGAAAAAGCAGAATTTATCAGTAATGGGTGGGTTTTTGTAAAAAATAAAGTAAATACTTTTTTGAAGCCTTTTTCACCCAATATAACTGCAAGCAGTGAGTCCATCATATACGAATTCAGTTTCAGTTAACTATTGTTTAAATAAATTTTGTGCAAAAAAATAATAAAATAGCAACATTGGGATTTGCACAGCAAAATCTTGGTCATCATATAAAAGCAGTGATGCAGACACAGATATGAACTTTAATGAAAACAGTAAATGAGAATTCTAAAGTTCAGCCAAAATGAATAAAAAATGTAAATGTTAATATGAAGTTAAATTTCTGCCTAGCTACTTTCAGTCAGGCACCTAGAATGACAAGACCATTTGAAAATTATGTAGCCATATTTGCACCTTAGAGAACCAACGAAGTGCCATGGTCAGGTGGGCAAATCATTTACCAATTTCCAAGTTTCCCCTAGCTACAAGTTTTGCAACCCAGTGCTTGCTAGCCAACCAATTCAGTAAAATACACATAACTAAATTGCTTGAATTTTTTCAAGTAAACAGCAGCCTAAATAACATGATTGTATATTTATACATTCAGAAAACAATCAAGGCCAATATGCGAGCAGTTTGTGTGTTGCGTATAAGAGGAATCAAAACAAACTCACCGCACGTATCTGTGACGTAAAACGCCGAGTTCGCTTAGCTCTACAAGGTTATATATAAAACTTTGGTTAATTGAGACAAATCTCTATAAATATTACACACAGAAAAACTGTGTATTGGAGGGTCACGTGACGAGGCCTCCTCCAGGGCCATGTTCGTATCGCCGTCCCGGGGTCAGAAAAGATACAAGATGCCCTGGGGACGAGGTTGCTGACAGCTTAATAAAAGTTATTTAACATATTTTCCGGTTTTTACATAGTTCGCATGAATAGAGGCCAAAAATTGCCCAAAAATCTGTTTTTTTTTATTTTCGGGTAAAATCCGAAAAAAACGGCTAATCGTATTAAACACGTGACCAATATTATCAGAAATATTTCCCTTGACGCAATAAAGTTGTCTTGTAAGTTTCAAGTGCTTAAGGATAATCCTAACGAAAGTTATTATATTTTCCCGACTACAAGGATTTCATAGAGATTTTTAGGGGTAGTTTCGAGTAATAGTCAATATCTAAAGCTGTAAGAGGTGTGAGACCTAAATATTTTGCTCACAGGTGCCTAATAGATGAATATGAAAAAACTCAGCAGTATCATAACCATGCAGCGTAGCAAAAAAGAGTTATTAAAGAAAAGAGGTATGTGGGGCGGTATTTACAAAGGCCTACGAAGTAAAGTAATTTATATATACAGTAGACTCCCGGTTATTCAAACCTGCACTTATTCGAAATTCTCGGTTATTCGAAGCGATTTTCAGTCCCCTTGAATTTTCTAACTCGTTTTAGAGTAAATCTCTCTCAGTTATTCAAACTTCAGTTATTCGAAAATTCGTTTATTCGAAGTGGTTTTCTAACCCCCTTGGCTCAATATTCTCTCAGTTATTCAAAATTCTTGACAATAGCTGGAGTAAAAGTGAGAATTTTCAACTTCAAACACTTTTTATAAAAGCAAACTTTTATTGCAAACTATTTCACAAACACTTCATAAGAATATAGATATGAAGAATGGTTATTGTTGATACTTGTTTTAAGTAAACATTATATTTGTATATTTTAACGTTTGAAACACTCGTTGCGTTTAAAACTGTAGAGTAGAAACTTGATATGACTACTTTTTTATTCAAATCCCTCCAAAAAATCCGTCAGAGTGAAAATTGGACCAAAATAAGAAAATTTTCAGTTATTCGAAATTTCGGTTATTCGAAGTAAATTCCTATCCCCATGGAGCTTCGAATAACCGGGAGTCTACTGTAGTCACATCTAAAATGTATATGAGATCGTTCAAAATTCTTCTTTTTATAAACCACAGATTTCTTATAATACATCTTAAACAAAGCTGAGTAATTTAGTACAATATTTTAAACATATGTATTTCTCAGTGCTCTTTCTTGTTGGTTTTGCTAAATTTACGAAAAGGTGAAGTCTAGCTTTGTGATTGCAAAGATCTCATATTCATTGTGACAGTTCATAAGATAAAGATTGTATTTGGTTACACTTCGAAAATGACAATTAGAATTATTAAATTATTATATTATTAAATAAAAAAAAATCACTTTTCGTGCAATGTTTAATTTTTATTTGTTTCTTTTTCCTCAACTGGTTCTTCAGGTTCATCACCGTTCGGTCCTTCTTTCATTTGCCGTTCCATGCTATTTGCTCTTGAACGAGTAGAGCGCGGTGTTTTCGGCAATTCCACGTCATCTTCGATTTGTTCCATTTCATCAAGATTATCGATTGCATCAAAGTTGTCTTCATTAGAATCTAACCAATCCAAAAACTCGTCGCGGCTCGACCATCTGTTTTCACGAATTTGATGCTTGTGTTGTTGATACGTCGGCTGGCTCTCACTTCGACCACGACTCGTCCATACAACAATCTTAAAAAAAGAGATATTTTATCACTATTTTTTTAAAAACTGAGTGAATGATGGATAACAATAGTAAAAAATAAAACTCACATAAAAATTAATTTTCACAAAGCACAAGAAAATGAAAAAGTAAAAATGTTCCTATGCATTTTTAAAAAGATAAACAAGAAGCCCTGCGGCTTAAAGATTTCCGCCATTAGCAACAATCTGAAAAGATATAAAATCGTGACTTGTCACGATTTAATAGCTATAATACATTATCTTTCACCAAAAATATCCAGCCTCAACAATTCTTCTTTAAATTAAAATTCATGAATAAGTAATTAGTTCTGCTGAATACAGCTTTAGTCCAAGTGCTTGCGAAATTGTACAGAAGGAAATGACGTAATTATTAAAGGGAAACGTTAATAAACATCATGGCGCATTATAAGACGATCTTCATTATGCTACACTGCACGAGCTTTAACTTTCGATAGCATATAAACTTTAAAATAAAGTATTGTTCATTGGATAATAAAACAATTTGTTGCACTGTTAGGATTCTTATTGGCTTAAAACTCATTTTAGCCTCGTTCTCAGAAAAAAAAATCTTTAGCCTGGATAAGTTTCGGGCGTCCAGCCTAGCTGCGCTGTCTCTATCTATCTCTCTATCTCCTCAGGCGATTTTAAAGATTCCGCCTTCGCTGGCGGAAATCAATTAGCTACTTGCAGTTGGAAAGCTAAATGATGAAGGAATTGTTTTTAAATAAGGAATAGCTATAAACTTTTATTTTACCCTTTTTACCGCATTAAAAAACGTATAAATGATAAAACATTTTTCTTTTAAATCTAAAGCAGAAACCAAAATGAAAATACGATCTAATCAAGTCCTGTTTACCCATCAAAGAAGCTTTAAAAGTTCTTGTGCAATAAACAACGTGAAGAAAAAACCTGCAGTGAGTATTTTCTCTCAATACATTTGGAAAGACAAGGTGAAGTTGTAAAATAGTTTAGAGGTCTGATGACTTAGTATAGCAAGATTCGGAAGTGTTGGATCTATAAAGGTGTGCATAGCTACATTTTTATATTGTATGCCTGAAAAAGTGGAGTTGATTTACATCTGCTTTTTCGCGTTCTCCAAGCATGCAGAAAAAACAGGATCATATTGCTTTTTTTTTAAAATATACAAAGGATTCAAAGGACACTGAAATTGTTTTTTAACTATTCTCTTCTTTTTAAGTCTACTCTAAAGTTTTTTCAAATTTTAGAGTAGATTTTCTTTTTTAACTGTATTCAATTACGCAAACAAATGTCAAATTTAACACAAAAAGCGGATTCTAATGTAATGGCCACAAAAAATTTGAGGTAGGCACGGGATATTGTCTTACTTCGACCCCATCGTAATTTTGTTTCAATTTGACCTATTATTCTCGTGGTTTGTCTTATCATTTATTCTTGTACAAATAACCTCTGTGACGAAGAGCGCGGATCGTTTTCTTTTTCTTGATATTTAAAGTTACTTTGATGGTATCTTTTTGTGAATACGTGACTAGTTATGCGGCCCTTTACTTGTGACCGACGACGAAGCACTGATAAAGCGAGTCTTTATAATTGCACTCACAAACATATTTAAAGATTTTTACAGTAGATTAAGAATAGGAGCACTAAATAGAAATTTGCTCAAAAATTCAATTATGAATCCCTCCCAGTTGAAGGTTGTTGGCGAAGATATTAGTGGTGTTAGAAATGGTTAGAAATTTACGACGAAATACCAAGTGGCAAAAGGCAACAGCGCATATTTAAATACATTTTGTGTTTCAATTTAATTTGACGTACAAAATAAAGTCTCAAGCATCTTGCTCGCCTACACAAACAAGTTATAGAGTAATTTATTTTGCTTACAATATATAGCAGAAAATCACAAGAAGTACTTACAACAAACTTGTATTTCACATTCGGCACCAGCATAGAAGTGAAGCATCTCGTATGCATGCCAAAGTAAATGGACTAAAACAAACAAGAAACATCTAAGTCATCGAACGAATCGAACGACTCGAACGAATCGAACGAGTAGGTTCAAGTAAAATCAATAGGTATTTATCAGGTTATCTTGAGCTTACCTTGGAATTGCATAATACTTCAAAGCCGTTTATTCGACCTGGAGGTGCAACAGGTGGTTTCCAAGCAATGCAAATTTCATTGTGGCTAACCGGAATGATTTTTGGCTTGGAAGGAGCAAAATAATCTAGTAACAAATATTTCTTGCTTTTATTCCGTATATTCATAACACCAGAATTGCGACTATTAAGAGTGGCCCATACATATATTTCGTTGTTAAGAAAAAAATTCTGACCTTGGATTATTGTAACTTAGCTAGAATTTAAAAAGAAGCCAATAATTCATCAAAACAGGCTCATATAAAGCGAAATCGTTCAGAGTGGCAATGATTTGGTGTCTATCATTCGAAGGACTACCATGGTTGGGCACGTGGGAAGGGAGGGTAGGGGGGAGGGGTAATAACAAGCCCTCTATTTTCTCCACTGCTACAGCCCTGAAGAAGACTTGTAAAACATTTATTTAATAACCTTTGCGTTAGATATCTCGCTAGATCATTATTATATAGATCAGAAATGAAAGAGAACTGTGGCGATGATTCCTAGCACGAAGTTGTACAATGATAGTCTGTCGAAATATTTAAAACTTACCATCTCGAAGTGTTCGTACTTTTAACGTTGCAGGTTCTCCTCGACCTCGGTGTGTTATTGCACATACCTGTGAGAAAAAAAGATGGTAGACTAATATTACTATAGTATCTGGCTTACTTTTTCCTTACCACCCATTAATTTTTTCTTAAGGTTGATAAGGTTGTTCTCCATTACAGTAATTGTTGTGTAATAGTCGTTGGAAACCTATAGTAGCGATAGAAAAATATCTATTTGTTGTGCAACATCTCTTGTGTTGCCCTGTTGTAAAATACGTGTTAACTGTGTAATGGTTTCTGATGTACAACAGTTACGTACTTGGAAACCAAAATATAGACCTCATATGAGCTCCCCCCTTTTCTCCCTATTTTTTTTGACCCCACAAACTATGATTCACAAATGCGTAATTATCCTAAATATATTGTAAAAATGCGCCTTAAGTTTGAACACCTAACAAAGTTACTTACAAAATGAAACGAGTCTTTTCAATATAACGATTTATTCAGACTTACCTTAAATTCATAGTCTGTGTCCGCATCAAGATTGCGAGCGACGTGGTGCATATAGCCTGTTTCATAATGAGTATTACTTCCTAGAGAATAGAGAGAGTAAAGTGGGTACACAAGAGTCTAAAACCTCCTAAATTTCAAAAAGAAGGGGTTAATCCGTAAGAAGTAATCAAAAAATTGAAGAACTTTTTCTGTTGGTAAAGAGTCGCTTTAGGCCAAAGCTTTAAGAACTTTAAAACTTGCTATTTTAGAGTTATTAAAGTATAATTATACACTTGAATGTGTAGAATTCTTAAAATACATTAATGTTTGTGTGGAAAGCGCTAACCCAATGGTCGTCGGTTCAAATCCCGCTAGGTCCAACTTTTAACTTTCGCCGATAGACATCACATCCACTAATGAATATTGTATAATGTAAATATGTCCGGTACTGTGGTTTACTACTGTTTTATAAATTGTACAATATTGTAATACTAGTCGTTAACCCGTGGAGAAATCCACAGGGCCACCCGTCCACAAATTATCAACTCTGCGGCGAAGCCGAAATAAAGCTGCAAGCAGCTATTTTGAACACACAGAATACGGCTATTATTATAGAGACTAGTCGTTAACCCGTGGAAAAATCCACGGGGTCGCCCGTCCTTTATATATCGCATTTCGTGTTTCCGTAACAGGACGTGCCTTTCGCGGACACACAGACAGACGACGGCTATTATTAAAGAGACTAGTAGATTAGGCCCGTGGAAAAATCCACTTAGGCAGAAAAACAATTGAAAATTCTGTCATTTGAATTTTGATGACATCAGCAAATATTTCAGTATATTGAATATGCCTTTTACTAAAAAAAATAATCTGAAAATGCATAAAAAGAAAGTATATAAGTCATAATTTAACAAAAAAGTTCTTAAAATCTAAAACAAAATATCAAATGTCAAATCGCATTAAATCCTCCCAACAAAACTTCAGACAAAATATGAAAAACAACGGCGTGCAAGGTGTAAAATCTAGTTAGTAGAAAGTTACAACATTGACAGTCACAACCCAGACAGTTACGACAACAATAATAATAATGTCAGAAATAACACATCTCAAATATGTATACATCTTATTATGTGATTATGTTGAAAACCTTCAATATTTTAATCTGAAATGTCGAAAAGAAAGGCTTGCAACAGTAAGCACAGATCTATGAAATAAGTTCTTTATGCATTTTAAACATTGTCTTTTCCCTAAATGCTTATACAACAATACAACCTGAACAATATCAAAAAGCCAAACTTAAACAAACACAAAACACTAAAAAACAAAAAGTTAAACTTTGAAAAATCATTTATTCGGTTGCATACCATCCTCTCCCGCAAAAATATGCACAAAATGTAAAAATTAACCGGTTACATTCAAACATTTTAAACTGAAATGTCGAAAAAGCAATGAGCAAGGAGTAAATTTCAAATCAACAAAAATCATTATTTTGAAAACATTGTATATATATATGGTCCTTCCTCACAAAAGTTTACAATAAATGTAGAACACAAAGGTTTATGAGGAGCAAATCAAAATAGTTCAATTGGCATGTTCTATATTGTCTTCACCCATAAAATTTTCCACAAAATTGATATGAAACCCATCAAATTCAACTCAGAAAAAGCAGTCATTTAAGTGCATACAAAAATACAACTTGGAAAGTGTAGAATATAAAATTATTATTTTTAGTATATATACTTGCATATGGTCCACCCTCACAACAGTTAAACAGTTTCAGTCTGAACATTCAGTAATTTTTTATCATCACCAAATATTTATTCCCGTAATTACATTACTTACAGTTAGTTTAAAGTTTAAAAAAAGTTTATAAAACAAAATATAAAAAAAATCAAACTTACACAACAGCTCACAGTCTAATTGTACAAAAATTTGTTCTTTCAGTATTTTGCATGTGGTCTTTTTTCCACAAAAGTTTACACAGCATTTAAAAAACAGCAGTTTGCAACACAAACAATACAAACGGCAACCATACTATTCTCTGCTGAGAAATTTTAACCACAAATGTAAAAAAAACAGGTAAATTTCCCCCAAAATGTCAACAACCTTTGTAAAAATATCAACCACCACCCTTGTAAAAATATATAACCTTGTAATTTACATGCGAGCTCACAGAAGGTTAACAGGATGTCAACAACAAAACAATAAAACTTACCCCAATTAACGCACACACTTTAGTTTTACAAAATCATTCCTCTTAAAGAAAAATTTGCAGAAAACGTGAGAAAAATTATTCCTCACACTATACCCTAAAAGTTCAATAAGTCTTTGAAAGATTTTGTGGCTTGTTACATCATAATTTGTGCTCAAATAAGATCCCTAAGTTTGACTACTAAGGTGGATATAAATAGCTAAAAGTAGGAATAACAACATTAATCATCAGTTAGCTAGCTAGGTTTAGATATGGAGCTTGAAGGTAACATTAGATAAGACAGATACCCAGTTAAATATAGTTAAACTGGGAAGACGCATATAGCCAGCTAGCTATTTATGCTTAGTAAAACACATATAAAGAGAAACAATAGCAATATAAAAATTATGACATTTGCAAGTTCAACAAACCAAAAGTTTCGCTAGCACATTTGTTTGATAGCCAGTTAACAGCTTTTATGTAGCATTTTGAATTTTAGGACAAATACATTAGTTACACACCAGGGGAAGCATTAATTATGCAAAAAAGTGTAAAAAAATATGAAAGATTTTTTATAAAAAACGCGGTAAAATATAAAATATAAAGAATTTGAAGCTTTTAAGTGATTTTTTACTGGCAAATGCGAGTCTGCCTGACACGTAACTCTAGCGACATAAAAACATAACGTCTAAAAATATCTAAAAAGTTCTTACTATTTGTGAATCCAAATCTACTTTAAACCCAAGCTTTCATTTTCTACTTCTAACTTTTCTTTACTACTTCTAGCTCCACTCTTCACTTTCGAAGTAACTTCTTGTGGCTTCTAACTTTACTTTTGTACTTCTATGTTCACATAAAATATATATAAAAAAGAACAGAGTGTAAAACCAATTGGCAAATTTTTTAGGCTAATTAGTCAAATTAGAAATGCAAAAACAAAGTTTGAGTCATAATTCATGTTAAAACAACAAAAATCAATTTAACAGTTCATTTTATGTCAATTTTTGCACTAAATTTGCAGCACAAAATACAAATTCTAAATAATTCCTATGGTTTTCCTCAAAAGTTTAATCAAAATATAAAAGATGAGAGGTGAAAGACAAAATCAAAGTTTGCAGAATTTAATTATTTTGGTATATATATGTCTATTGATATATATATATGCCCTTTTTAACAATATTTCAATCAAAAATGTGAAAAAGAAAAACGGTTTGCAACAAAATCAGTTATTCTGATGATATTGCATACACTTTTTCTCCACAAAAGTGTAAAAAAGGAATGGTTGTGGGAAATACTTCTGATTCAACAAAAATCAGTATTTGCATCTTGTACTCATTAAATATTACCCAAAATTTCAAAAAACTGCGATTTGGAACGCATCAAATTTATAAATAGAGAGGGATCAGTCATTTCGGTATGTTGTACAGAGTCCTGCCCGGTAAGAATTTATACAAAATATAAAAAAAAAACACAAGTTTTTTCGGTGTTGTACAAAATGTCATAAACAAAAACATTTTAGTCAGAACATCTAGAACAACAAAAATCACTACACTCAAGGTACCAGAATTACTACATGTTAAATAAAAATCGTTTCGTCATATTGCATGTAACCGATGTATATAAGTTTAGTTACACAAAATGTGAAAAATACATTAATTTGCATACACAAAATGTGAAAAATACATTATATATTTGCTTAAAAACAGTCCTTAAACTCTTCTTAAATATTATGTAATACTTTTTTAAAAGTTGTTGTGGCTTGTTAATTTAAGCTTAAAATGTCAAGTGAAATAAGTTACGGTCACATTCTTAGCAAAGACCACTAAGATAACACTATGGTAGCTGGCTTACATGTAAAAAGCAACATAAAACTGAAGCTAACATAAGCTAGCTACAGCAGCTAATAGCTGGTCAGTTGAATATAAACTGGAGACTTAGCTAGGTATAAAGAACATGGCTACATATTTATAAATTCTGAGGTAGCTAGCTATTTAGCTAGGTTGTTGTTGGTGTGTGGTTGGCTTTATGATGCTAGCTAACAAACATGTCTCGCATCAATAATATCATCAAAACTAAAAAAAAAACATAAACAAACCTTTGAAACCTTGCTATACTTCATTTACATACCATGCCCTTTTTCAAATGTTTTTGTAGATTTATTTTGAAGGCAAGAGAAGACAAATGCTTAAAAAGGACATCCATCTTTTTTGCAAACACAATTTCCGTTACTTTGTGCTAGAACTTCATTTAACAAACCACACAAAACTCGCGGCTTTTCTCGACAAAGAGCTAACTATGGGATGGAGCCTTCTTGAAGCTAACATTAGCTAGCTAACAGTAGCTAGGACACCAAGTTAAATATACTTAAGCTGGGGAGACTTATCTACGTCTATAGCTAGCCATTTGTGCTTAGTAAAACACATAATAAAGGAAAACAATAGCTATGTAAAAATTATGACATTTGCAGTTAGTTCAACAAACCAGAATTTTCTATTTCGCCAGCACATTGTAGCCAGCTAACAGCTTTATGTAGCATTTTGAATTTTAGGACAAATACATTAGTTACGCACCAGGAGACACATTAATTATGCATAAAAAACAAAACAAAAAACGCGGTAAACTTTAAGAATTTGAAGCTCTAATGGATTTTTTTTGAGAATACGATTCTCCTTGACAATTTTAAGTGTCCTACATATAAAAACGGAACGTCTAAAAATATCAAACTTCTTACTTTTTTCTGAATTCCAAGTCGCTTGAACTTGAAACGCTAGCATTCATTTTCTACTTCTAACTTTACTTTACTACTTCTAGCTCCACTCTTAACTTCCGAAGTAACTTATTGTGGCTTCCAACTTCACTTTTCTACTTTTACTTCTACTTCTTCACTTGGACTTTTCTTTCTTTCTCATATATTCTTTTTTGAAACACTTTACCATTTCACTTTTTGCATTTTTTTGAAGACGAAGGGACTGTTCCTTTGTTGTTGTTTTGTGTGTCGATGTTAACCCTGTTCCAAATTATATGCTTTTTTAATCCACTCCACTTCTTCACTTTGACTTTCCTTGCTCTTAATATCTGCACTTTTTTATGACTCGTAGGGATCGTCGAAAATAAGACATTTTTTATCCGCTTCTTTAGTTCGCCTTTTGTCGAGAGATTTTTATGTTTGTTTGTTTTTACGCCAAGGAAACTTTCTATTCGAATACCGTCCCGTTCGAAAGTACGTATTTGAGCGAATCATACTGCTTATTTTCTATCACGTGGTTTCTAACGGTTGCGAGACAAATGTAAACAAAACAAAAAAACTCGACAAACTCGCGCATTCGGGTGATAAAAAATATTGCGTTTGCAAAAGTCACAGACAAACAGACGGAACTGGCTTATTATTATAGAGACTAGTCGATAAGGCCCGTGGAAAAATCCACTTAGGCAAAAGGCCAATGAAAAAATAGGTTGCTTTAGATGTTTTGCTGACGTCAGCAGTGCATATACAAAAAAAAATGTTCTTAAAATCTTACACCAAATGTCAAATGTCAAATCGCATTAAATCCTCCACACAAATCTTACACAAAATAAAAAAGAACAGCTTGTAAGGTGCAAAATCTAGTTGATAAAAAGTTACAACAACGACACTCACAACATCAACACTCACAACACCCACAAAACAGACAGTAAGAACACCGACAGTTACAACACCGACAGTCACAACACGGATAATAACAATGTTAGAAATAACACATCTCAAATATGTACATCTTAGAAGTGATTATGTTGAAAACCCTCAGTATTTTATTCTGAAATGTCAAAAAGGAGGCCTGCAAGAGTTAGCACAAATCAACAAAAATAAGTTCTTTACACATTTTAAATATTGTCTTTCCCTTAAAAGCTTACACAAAAATATGAAAAAGCCATAGCTTGGAAAACATCAAATTTAAATCTAGAAAAATCAGTCACTTCGGTTGCATACCATCCTCTCCCGCAAAAATTTACACAAAATGTAAAAATCAACCAATTAAGAACACAAAAATTTCCTTTTATAGTATGATGATCCATACTGCCCTTTACCAACAATTTTAAACCTAAATGTCACAAAATCAATAAGCAAAGAATCAACTTGAATCAACAAACATTGTATACGGTTCATAAACAAAAGTTTACACAAAATGTAAAACAGATCGGTTTTGAGAAACACATCTAAATCAACAAAAATAAGTTCATTCAGCATGTCGTATATTGCCATTAATCTTCCACAAAAAGGTTATGAAACACACCAAAATTTAAAAAAATCAGTCATTTCAGTGCACACAGTCCTCGCGTTTAGATTACAAAATATAAAATACAAAAACAGTTTCAGTCAGAACATTAAGTAATTTTTTTATCATCAGCAAACATTTATCCCTACAAAATTTTGTAAAATTCTCAAGAAAAACAAAAACGTGAAACCATGGAATTTTCTTCCAGCAAAAATTACATCACATACAGTTAGTTCTCCCAAACAATAGTTTATAATACGAAATATAAAGACAAAGTTGTTTATATAGTCTGAAGATGTACTTAGTGTACGAAAAGCTTAACAAATAAATACTTTTTAACTTTCAAACTCGTTTTATTTTTTCTTAATTAGTAAAATATGGCTGTTATTTTTACCGATAAAGACATCAGCTTTACAACAGCTTACAGTGAAGTCTGATTCTACAAAGATTTGTTCTTTCAGTATATATATTGCATGTGGTCTATTTCCACAAAAGTTTCCACAAAATTTCAAAAAACAGCATTTTGCAACACGAACAATATGAACTGACAACCATACCATCCTCTCATAAATTTTTTTAACCCAAAGTAATAAACCCACGTATATAAATTTCCAATCAAATGTCAAAAACCCCTGTGAAAAAACCTGGCATTTTACATGTAGGCTGACAAAAGTTTCACAGGATGAGGAAACAAAACAATAAAAAATAACTTAACACATTCTATAAAATTCGTTCCACTTGTCATATTGTGGTCCCCTTGTAAAGTTTACAGGAAATGTGAAAAAATTATTCTCTATGGGCATAAAAATGTGTCACAGTATCCTAAAAGTTCAAGAAAGATTTTGTAGCTAGCTTGTTACATCATAATTCGTGTTCAAAAAAGAAGAGAAGTTTGACTACTAAGGTAGCTATAAATACCTAAAAAAAGAGGAATAACAACAAAACTCATAGATTAGAGCTAGCTATGGGATGGAGCCTTGAAGCTAACATTAGCTAGCTAGCTAACAAAACAGTACCTAAGACACCCAGTTAAATATACTTAAGCTGGGGAGACTTAGCTAAGTCTATAGCTAGCTATTTATGCTTAGTAAAACATATATAAAGGAAAACAATAGCAATGTAAAAATTATGACATTTGCAGTTAGTTCAACAAACCAAAACTTTCTATTTCCCTGGCACATTTGTTTGGTAGCCAGCTAACAGCTTTATGCAGCATTTTGAATTTTAGGACAAATACATTAGTTACGCACCAGGGGAGACATTAATTATGCAAAAAAAAGTAAACAAATGCTAGCTTTTTTATAAAAAACGCGGTAAAACTTAAAGAATTTGAAGCTTTTAAGTGACTTTTTCCTGGCAAATGCGAGTCTGCCTGACACGTAACTCTAGCGACATAAAAACATAACGTCTAAATATATCAAAGTTCTTACTATATGTGAATCCAAATCGACTTTAAACCCAAGCTTTTATTTTCTACTTCTAACTTTTCTTTACTACTTCTAGCTGCACTCTTCACTTTCGAAGCAACTTCTCTTGACTTCTAACTTTACTTTTGTACTTCTATTTCTCCACTTTGACTTTTATTGCTTTTAATATCTGCACTTTTTTGTGACTAAGGGATCGTCGAAAATAAGACATTTTTAACCGCTTCTTCAGTTCGCCTTTTGTGTCGAGAACTTTGTCGAGAAATTTTTATGTTTGTTTGTTTTTACGCTAACGGAACTTTTCATTCGAATGCCGTCCCGTTCGAAAGTACGTATTTGAACGAATCATACTGCTTATTTTCTATCACGTGGTTTCTAACGGTTGCGAGACAAATGTAAACAAAAAAAAAAACTCGACAAACGCGCGCATTCGGGTGATAAAAAATATCGTCCTTGTAACAGTCACAGACAGACAGACGGAACTGGCTTATTATTATAGAGACTAGTCGATAAGGCCCGTGGAAAAATCCACTTAGGCAAAAGGCCAATAAAAAAATAGGTTGATTTAGATGTTTTGCTGACGTGCAGTGCATATACAAAAAAAAAAAGTTCTTAAAATCTTACAGCAAATGTCAAATGTCAAATCGCATTAAATCCTCCACACAAATCTTACACAAAATAAAAAAGAACAGCTTGCAAGGTGCAAAATCTAGTTGATAAAAAGTTACAACAACGACACTCACAACATCAACACTCACAACACCCACAAAACCGACAGTTACAACACCGACAGTCACAACACGGATAATAACAATGTTAGAAATAACGCATCTCAAATATGTACATCTTATAAGTGATTATGTTGAAAACCCTCAGTATTTTATTCTGAAATGTCAAAAAGGAGGCCTGCAAGAGTCACAAATCAACAAAAATAAGTTCTTTACAATTTTAAATATTGTCTTTCCCTTAAAAGCTTACACAAAAATATGAAAAAGCCATAGTTTGGAAAACATCAAATTTAAATCTAGAAAAATCAGTCACTTCGGTTGCATACCATCCTCTCCCGCAAAAATTTACACAAAATGTAAAAATCAACCAGTTAAGAACACAAAAATTTTCTTTTAGAGTATGATGATCCATACTGCCCTTTACCAACAATTTTAAACCTAAATGTCACAAAATCAATAAGCAAAGAATGAACTTGAATCAACAAACATTGTATACGGTTCATAAACAAAAGTTTACACAAAATGTAAAACAGATCGGTTTTGAGAAACACATCTAAATCAACAAAAATAAGTTCAGTCAGCATATCATATATTGCCATTAACCTTCCACAAAAAGGTTATGAAACACATCAAAATTTAAAAAAATCAGTCATTTCAGTGCACACAGTCCTCGCGTTTAGATTACAAAATATAAAAAACAAAATCAGTTTCAGTCAGAACATTAAGTAATTTTTTTATCATCAGCAAACATTTATCCCTAAAAAATTTTGTAAAATTCTCAAGAAAAACAAAAACGTGGAACCATGGAATTTTCTTTCAGCAAAAATTACATCACATACAGTTAGTTCTCCCAAACAATAGTTTATAATACGAAATATAAAGACAAAGTTGTTTATATAGTCTGAAGATGTACTTAATGTACGAAAAGCTTAACAAATAAATACTTTTTAACTTTCAAACTCAATTTATTTTTTTCTTATTAGTAAACTATGGCTGTTATTTTTACCGATAAAGACATCAGCTTTACAACAGCTTACAGTGAAGTCTGATTCTACAAAGATTTGTTCTTTCAGTATATATATTGCATGTGGTCTATTTCCACAAAAGTTTACACAAAATTTCAAAAAACAGCATTTTGCAACACGAACAATATAAACTGACTTAACCATACCATCCTCTCATAATTTTTTTTAACCCAAAGTCATAAACCCACGTAAATTTCCAATCAAATGTAAAAAAACCCTGTAAAAAAACCTGGCATTTTACATGTAGGCTGACAAAAGTTTAACGGGATGTCAGAAACAAAACAATAAAAAATAACTTAACACACACACTTTAAATTCTATAAAATTCGTTCCACTTGTCATATTGCATGTGGTCCCCTTGTAAAGTTCACAGGTCAGGTAATGTGAAAAAAATTATTCTCTATGGGCATAAAAATGTGTCACAGTATCCTAAAAGTTCGAGAAAGATTTTGTAGCTAGCTTGTTACATCATAATTCGTGTTCAAAAAAGAAGAGAAGTTTGACTACTAAGGTAGCTATAAATACCTAAAAAAAGAGGAATAACAACAAAACTCATAGATTAGAGCTAGCCATGGGATGGAGCCTTGAAGCTAACATTAGCTAGCTAGCTAACAAAACAGTACCTAAGAAGACACCCAGTTAAATATACTTAGCTGGGGAGACTTAGCTAAGTCTATAGCTAGCTATTTATGCTTAGTAAAACATATATAAAGGAAAACAATAGCAATGTAAAAATTATGACATTTGCAGTTAGTTCAACAAACCAAAACTTTCTATTTTGCTGGCACATTTGTTTGGCAGCCAGCTAACAGCTTTATGCAGCATTTTGAATTTTAGGACAAATACATTAGTTACGCACCAGGGAATAGTACATTAATTATGCAAAAAAAAGTAAACAAATGCTGGCTTTTTTATAAAAAACGCGGTAAAACATAAAACTTAAAGAATTTGAAACTTTTAAGTGACTTTTTCCTGGCAAATGCGAGTCTGCCTGACACGTAACTCTAGCGACATAAAAACATAACGTCTAAAAATATCAAAGTTCTTACTATATGTGAATCCAAATCGACTTTAAACCCAAGCTTTTATTTTCTACTTCTAACTTTTCTTTACTACTTCTAGCTGCACTCTTCACTTTCGAAGCAACTTCTCGTGGCTTCTAACTTTACTTTTGTACTTCTACTTCTCCACTTCGACTTTTCTTGCTTTTAATATCTGCACTTTTTTGTGACTAAGAGATCGTCGAAAATAAGACATTTTTTAACCGCTTCTTCAGTTCGCCTTTTGTGTCGAGAACTTTGTCGAGAAATTTTTATGTTTGTTTGTTTTTACGCTAACGGAACTTTTTATTCGAATGCCGTCCCGTTCGAAAGTACGTATTTGAACGAATCATACTGCTTATTTTCTATCACGTGGTTTCTAACGGTTGAGAGACAAATGTAAACAAAACAAAAAAACTCGACAAACTCGCGCATTCGGGTGGTAAAAAATATCGTGTTTGCAAAAGTGACAGACAGACACACGGAACTGGCTTATTATTATAAGAGATACTACGATTCTCTATATATATACCTTGGTCTTCTACGTAGTATCCTTTTAAATGTCCACTGATTTTATTTGGTCGGTCCCAAACCACCTTTATTTCAGAGGCCGTAACTTGTATTGCTCTTAGATTGGCCGGAGGACTGGAAACTAAGAAAAGGAATTTGGAAAATTGACTTCATGAATGATGAAAAAAGAATTTGATGGAAATAATGACTCAGTCATGAGATTGAATTTCTTACCGGCTGTCAAAGTTCTCGCTGTACTTTTTAGACTGATAAAACTTTCTTCACCGTCGCTGTTGTATGCACGAATTTTAAAATCATATTCAGTTCCATCTTTTAAATCACCTGCGGTGAAGCTTAACTCGTTTCCATTGTAGATACATTTCTCGTCTAAAACATCGGAGATAAATCCACGTTATTTGTGCAAAAAAATATTTTAAGTGCATGATTATCTAATGCTTAGTTCACACCAGTGTCTTAAGTCTTAGGTTGCACTAAGCTCTTATTGAGTTAATATCTAAGTTCAGTGATGTAAATCGTAATTTCTTAAGGTTGGTTTCAACGTGCGATATTTCCTAAGCGAATCAGTTTTAACGCCCACTATCGCTCGTTAGCGTTTACTAAGACATAGTGTAGATCTGAAAAAGTTTTGATAACAGCACTAAGAATTTAGTGTCATTTTATTGCTCTGTTTTAAGATGGAAAGTGCTGACTATAATACGAAAGCATTTTCAAATGTCATGTCGATAGTTCAATGTTGTAGTGTGTTACTTTGTGATCTCTTCGCACTTTGTAATCCCATCGCACTTTGTAACCAAATGTTGAACATACAAAGTGCGATATATTGAAACGAGGTTTTGATTGATGGAATTTCGTCTTTACACGTTTCAACTAGTTGCTCCAACTAACTGAAATGTTAACGCCATACTGGCTGTTTTCTTTAAAATTTTGTAGTTTAAAAACATTACTATTAACTTGTGGTATGTCCTGGTCGTGTAAAAACATCCACTGTAATATAAAAGTTGTGTTGGAGCTATAGATGTGTTGCAAGTTTTGTGAATTTTAAATCATAGTCAAAAAACTTGTGATTATACATACTACAAAATAGTTGATACAGCACTTCAACACCCAACTTAGATTCAACTTCTTCCCACGTCACTGTGATAGAATATGCGTCCTCAACTAAAAAAATTATAGTATGCATCACAAGATGGCGCGTGGTAAATAAACCAAACCGGGAGAGAACATAGTTAAGCTACCTTTTAATTGTGGGGGATTTGGTTTTTGTAGCATTAATGCGTTTAACGCGTCCACTGCATCTTTTCGATAGTTGTTGGTGATATGCATTTGTTTTAACACATGCTAAAGTGAGAGTGAACAAGAGAGTTATAAGGTTGTGTAACAGATGTACAGTTTTAAAACTTACTTAACACACTATTTATGTTGTGTCAAGTTATTGGGTTATCGGGTTATCGGATTGTCGGGTTATCGGATTATCGGGTTATCAGGTTATCGGGTTATCGGGTTATCGGGTTATCGGGTTATCGGGTTATCGGGTTATCGGGTTATCGGATTGTCGGATTACCGGGTTATCGGTTCCATGGAACAGAAAGTCCAAAAATGTTGCAGATTCTTATCCTGAGAACTTTGACTTCGAGTGTAGTTACACCCGGGCGACATGAACTGCGGTGTGAACTATTTTCAGAATGATATGTCGACATGAAAATATAATATAGAGATATATGAAAAAAATCTGTTATGCCGACATGAAATTTCACGCCGTCTAAAACATGTAACCTTACACAGACGATTTAAAAATAAACACTGACATGAAATATTAAAAAGGAAATTTTTTGTCGATACGAGGTTCATGTCGTCAACGTGTCACAATGCACTTACAGACAAGATCTTATATAGTCTGTGTTTTTGATGACGGAAAATGACGGACACAAAACAATGTCAAAAATATATATAACGTAAGCACAAAGAAACTCATATGAGCATGAGTTTCAAAATAACTGTTCTCACACTTACCTCTAATGTTCTTCTGGTCGGAGCGTAATCTTTTTGTAGCACATATCCATCGATTTTTGTGGTGAGATTCTTCAAAGTGCTATACAAATATAAGAATTGAAAACGGCTAACAAATATGTAAGCGACAGAAAATCATTTCAATTTGAGCAGATCATGATTTGGAAAAAGTTAGTTATAGACAGCTCAGAGCCTGAACAGATAGGGTTGGTTGTCCATTCACTCAGGCTTTAAAAGTTATGGGTTTTTTGAGGAACCAATAGGAATGCTTTGTTTTTATTTTTATTCCACGGGTTAACGACTAGTCTTATATTATAATACCCGTATACCTTCTGTCTATCTATGACGTAAAATGGTATCGCGAGTAGCGAGACACACGCAATGCTGTATAAAAAGGACGGGTGAACCCGTGGATTTTTCCACGGGCCCCCGACTAGTAAAGTTATATTATCCTTAATGATGATGGTGATAAAACGTATTATTTTTTGTCAACGTTATTATCGTTTTTAGGCCAACATCGTCACATTTTCCTCCTACGATCCGACGACATTTGTCTCTAAGCTAGGCCAAAAATTAAAGTTCATCTTCTCTTATCTTCAAATTTTAGTAAGTTATTTTACAGCTACAGCATCGCGTTAATTCTCTTTAAATTTCGTTTTTAAGGAAGTGGCATGATTCTTAGAGTACTTACACGGCAGCCATTTTTCCTAAATCTTCGTCTCCACATGTTAACAAATTGCATAACAATTTTAAGAGTAGATCAACATCAGGATCTCCATTTATACGATCTTGTCCTTCTTCTGTTTCTGACATTTTTTTTAAACAAAATGCAGCATTTTTGCGACAATGTTCGTCAACGCATCGCAACATATTAATCAGACCAAGTGTCTAAAATAAAACGAGCAAAATACACCAATTTTTTGGTCAGCTTTAAAGAAAACTTAGTACTAGAATACCCCAATCTTATTCTCGGTGATTTTTTTTCGACTTTTTGACTGTTGCGTTTCTATCTTTTAGAAAATAAAATAGTTCAAAATACAAAATAAAGCAATGTACTGAATGTACTACATAATTGATTCCCTAATTGACAAATATTTTAATCTGAAAATCTAAATTTTGTTAAGAATCCTAGAAAGAGTAGCAAAGTTTTGAAATTCACTCGTTTTTTCGCAAAATGTTAAAACTTTATTATTCTAACTTACTAAATCTAGACATTCTTTCATGTCAATTATTTTATTTCTTCCATCTTCGTCTTCCATTAGGTATGCGATGGCAAACGCAGCGTTCATGCCACGACCTAAAGAATGATATCACAGTGTGAGGTAGGTCTTATACTAGTAAGATAGATAGGCATAGAGTTACACTAGGCCTACAAGAAACAACATATAAGGACAAGAGAACAACGAAAGCAATAAGAAACTCAGGTGACTTATGGCACGACCCCAGATGTCATGTGGTAATTTCAATGGTCCTGTCACTTTCAATGGTCCTGTCACTATAGTTGTAATAAATATATGCCTAAACCGCAGAAAAACCGCGCGAAGTAGAAATTTTGGAAAATGACAGCTTTCTATGATGAGAGTGAGACACAAGACGCACTTTTATTATACATCTCGCGGTCAGTTAACACTCGATTTACAAAAGCGCGGGAAATTCGCATTTTCGAAATTTCGTAGTACATAAAACGCAGGAAATGTATTTTTTCTGCGTTTTACAACTTTTTTAACTTGATAAACCTAAACACATCAACACCTAAGGCTGCAATAACGATGCCATTATTTTCTACATGGGACCATACCATAAGTCACCAGAGAACGCATAGACTACCTTCATTGTCAACTCCAACAGCTGCAATGAGTTGAACTATAATCGCTTCACATTCTTCGTGCGCCAACAGTTTTTTCCGTCCTTCTTCTACTTTACAGAACCTGAAATAAAAAATGCGTCGACACACTCACAATAAATATTATGCTTTTATTTTATTTTTTTAATTAAAGAAAGTGTGTCGTTCCACAAAGTCATCAAGAAGTAACGCCAAATAATACCTCCATGGTCAAATGCTAAATATTGATATATGTTGTACATACATCGCTAGTAACCAGAGAGGAAGAGAATATGTGGAAGAAATAATTTTACCTTGCTAAAGCTAGGGCACAGTTGCTTGCCACATACATATCTGACTGCATAAGGGTGGCCGACAGCAATAAGAGAAGCATATCGCATGCGTCTTGTTCGCATGCCCATTTTACACACTCCTGGCTGTCAAACTAAAAAAAAGGAAAAATTAATAGTCACTGCGTATTGGCGAATGAATGAAAATACTAAAAGGAAATATCTTTGTTGACATTCCGGACCATGTTATTCAGGAAATACAAGCCTCTAGCTTGCATTCACTTGGTAGGATATCCTCACAGTATCTCTAATTTTTAATTCGTATAACCTTGCTTCCTTGAAACGTAATTTTATTATTCTCTTCTGGAAACTTCGTTGTTCTTGCCTCGATTCTTACAATAAGAATCTTTCCGTAGCAGATTAGCGGATTGTTTTAGGGGATAGCAATGAAAGAAGATTTTCTGTCACGTAAATCTCTTGCCGCGACAGAAGTTATACAGAGATGGGAGTTGGGAACTTAGTCGTTAGGAATAATTTGTCGCAATTAGCTGGGATAATACACGTTTCCCGAATTGCCTGTTTTTTTTAAATTTTAGAATTTTTATGTTTTGACTTTAAGATCATATTCAGCATTATTGAATTGGTATGTATAAATTTTCAACTTAATCCGACATGTGAAAATGCTGTTTTGGTGATGTTAATGTTGCGGTCAAGGTCTTCTTAATTTTTGATTTGTACTAATAAGCTTCTGTTTCAAGCAGAGATCAATTAGTCCCAAATTGTCGTTTGTTTGCTGTATGAATCTGAAGATTTCACATTTTATCAAGTTTCAGGTGAGGATTTCAAAAATCACATTCATTTTGTTTGACAAAGTTGAGAAATAACAGCGGTACATCAAGGAAAACTAATTCGGGAAAGGTGCATTGTCCAAAGGAGTTCTTAGGTTGGAACTGTCAATGTTTGTATGTATGCTTATGTATGCTAACCCACAACCTTTCTTCTGCTTCCTATATATACTGTATCTTTCGTCTCGGGAACTCTAAATTAACCTATGTTCCCTAGATGACGAGAATTTTTGTCCAAGTTCTCTCGAAAAGTTCAGTAAAAAGTTAAGCGACAAAGTCACATTATGCAAATAACAGTCAGATTTTTTGTTGCTTTTATCTGTGGCATACTTACAAATAGAGCAAGCGATCCTGAAGCGTTTGTTTGCATTTCAATCTCATTCAATTCAATCAAAGCAGCAAAACAAGCAATCAAATGCTGTGTGTCTTCCACCTTCTCTTCGTGAATTAAAATAGGTATTGTTTTCTCGCGCCCAATCTCCGTGTCTAGTACAGCGCCAAGCAAGTACATAGCATGACCACTCACTCTAAAAAGAAATACAATTTTCAAATGATTAGCTGACAGAATCTGTAGTATAGACAACTTGCACTATATATAGCACTGAACTTTACGCAACACATATTCCACCTGCATTACATAATACACATAACCAACACAACTTGTATACAAGTAGAAAGCGCTGCAATTAATATAGTACTTAGATGTAATATAGTACTTAGACTATAATATAGTACTTAGACTGTAATATAGTACTTAGACTGTAATATAGTACTTAGACTAAAATATAGTACTTAGACTGTAATATAGCACTTAAGGCTGTAATATAGCACTTATAAGGATGTAATATAGCACTTATAAGGCTGTAATATAGCACTTATAGGGCTATAATATAACACTTATAAGGCTGTAATATAGCACTTATAAGGCTGTAATATAACACTTATAAGGCTTATCCATATTTACAAATAGGACAGAAGCTTAGTTTTGTAAATGGAAGATCTGTTGTGCTTCTGTTATTCCAAGGTGAAACGTAGAGGAAAGATGGAGGTGGCATGGGTAAGAAGTTCATTTACAAATAGTCATATTGAAATACGTTAAAACAAGACATGTACCTTGGTGTTCTTTGTGTTTCGGTGACAATGACTTTTACCACTCCATAAACAAACTCATTGTAGTATCTATGATTGACGATAATCTGCGGGACAATCGGAGGACACTCGTGGATGTCAATGATTAGTTCTTCCAGAAAGTTTGGAGTAGATGAATCTAGTCGGATTAAACTTGTGATGTTGCGATCTAAAATTTTTCTTCCACTTCTCGTCAGCATGGTTGTTGTTTACTAAAAGTTAAAGATTGATAAAAGCTTCGGATATTTGTAGTCGTTCAGGTTGAATGATTAGTAGCTAAATAGGACCGACAATTATGTTTTGTTTGCACTTCAAAAATTCTGTGAAGTATTGTAAATTGTTTTTTGCTGTACCCTATCTTTAAACATCGACGACAAAAATGTTTTAAGGGCTTAGTACTAAATTGTTTTAGCCACTTAAAACGGTTTTACTTTCATATGAACAGGTTAGTTTTACAGACAAAAAGGTCTTTTATATTGAAGAAGAACTACTTTGCGCATCACTAACATACTGGCTGGCTGTGAGCGGGCTTCGTTCCGCAGTCCCCCAGAACTGGGAGCAGCAGACGATCCCACTACACTACGTGCGGCAATATGTTAGTGATGACCTCAGATAGTTTATCCGAATGGTGTGTAATGTCTTAATCTCTTTAACTGGTATGTTTACATGCAGAGAAATTATATTTTAAAATGTTGAAACCAATATTTAATTAATTCATTGTTTCCCCGTCCCCGGGTATTGTTTCCTGATGTCAAAACCGCTAGAACTTACTTGACGGTTCTTTGTCGCCGACGCGATGTCAAAAAGACAAGAACCCCTGGGGCAAGGTTGAAAGAATTTATATTTTGTTAAATTTTTTAAAGAATTTATTTTTCAGAGGGTTTTTTTACCACCCTTGATATATTTTCCCATTTTGCACCATTTTCTTATCTGCAATAAATGACCTACAAAATGGATCAAGTAAGATCTCCGTCATTGATGTTACTCTCCATCCCCACGAATTCTGGATAACATTGTGTAATAAGCAGACCTCGGAAGGTTAAGGTACACAGAAATTATACCCACATTTTGCAAGGACATAAACAACCTGTTAACGAATAATTACTTTTTAATGATATTTTCCAAAAATAGATACATTATCTTTCAGTATACTTTTTTGAAAAAAGATACAGTCTGCAAATTATATTACATACAACAAAATAAAAAATTTGTTAAAATGTGCTGTGCTAAAAAAATCTTAATACCTTTCAAAAGATTTTCAAAATCATTGTTGTTGCCTTTACTGGCTTTATATTTATTAGTGCTTATATATAAACACATCCTATGATAAGCTTGCATCACGGCTCCTCAGCTGGGATAGTGCGGGGTTTAAACATTTCGATTCGTGGTTGATGGTATTGAAACCCATTACACCAACTAGGCCACAGGCGATCGTACTACATGTCACCAGAGTGCTCAATGCCCCTAGGGACAGAGCTACAGTGCTTATATAGAATAAATTTTTCTGTGCTTTTTTGGTTGTATCAGTGTGTGCAATAGGCTATTTGAGATGTTTTCAAATGTCGTTTTTATCCTCATTGCTCATAAACTTTTCCCCCGTCATAAGCTTGTCTTTCGTGTAAGTCACGAAAGTGAAAAATCAACAACTCGTTTTGGAGCCCCCAGGAATAAAAAATAATTAGCGGTTTTTTTATTTTTCCAAAACGTAAATTTTACAAGAGTCAAAAATCGCGAAAATTTTAACTCCAAAATAGTTGATGCATAAAATTGGTATTTTGCCGTCTAAATCGAACAAGAAGAATTTGCTTACGTCAGAAAACAGGTGTTACTGTTGTCAAAAATCCTTTACACATTCTGCCGTATAACCGCTTAGATTGTTGGTGCAACAGTCGAACGACTAAAATCGCGTTTAAATAGTTTTCCTTGGGACAGCGTGACTTACTGATCAAAGAGTACGACGTGTGTCGCCTACATTACCTGTGAAATTCTCTATTTCGTAACTTGATTACCACGGGAGGTATGAAAGTAACATCAAGCGACCGCGAAGCGTTTAGAACCTTGTAAGAAAACTGGAAAAAAAACAAATAAAAGGTGGAAACGGTTGCTATAGGCCTTGCTATGAAATAAACTTCATGTTTGATTACGTATTTTAGCATCCAACACAAGTTTTGTTATAAATGCTTATCATCGCCGTATTGTCAGTTAGATTTGGCACCCGATAATGGTTAGAAATAACACAGTGACTAGACTACCTTAGGCTTAAGTGATAGTGAAAGAATACTTTAAAAGTCGCTTTGTTCGCAAACAAGTTCCCCATAGTGCTTTTTCTTCAGAAAGCAAAAAAAGAGGATCTGACAAACCCATCCCCAGGGTCTTGTGGCCCCTGAGCCGTTATTACGGAGTGGTTGAGAATCTGTAAGTAAACAAACTTACCACAGTTTATCTTGAAACGCGTTAGCTAGAAAAGGGAAGTGGTTATCTTTCTCAGGGTTTTTTTGTCAGTATTTTGTAGAACTTGGAAGTTAATTACTTTTAAGACAATACAAAACCCCTAATGAAGGCTTTTTAGCCAATAAGCGCAGCAGATTTCCCGTATAAACAGATTGAAAGTAGCTTCAGTTAAAAACAGCCAATATTAAGCATCATAACTACGATTTATCCCAAACCAAAACAGGTCTAGATTTATGAGTCAATGGTCATAAGTTACATAAAAGTTGGTATACCTTACTTTGAGAGGTAATCAGCAAATTTCGCAACAAAAGTTCTTCCTTGAAACCTGTCTTTCCAATGGCTTCTCTTGATAAGAATGTTTCTAAAAAAAATTTACTGTATTTCTCATGGTAACACTTAGATTGTTAGTATTGTTGCTAAGTGACACACCCGACATTTTTAATTCATTCGAAATGCTCTGCATGGTATGAATATAAATTTTTTAAATAATTCAGTCCAATATGAGGTTTAATATAAATTCAATTTGTAAATAGTAAAATTATTTAAATAATTTAAATTATAACTGACTTGGTAGAAACAGATAAAAAACCTTCCTTTTTTCCCTAAATGTGACGCTTACCACAAACTTCGTCTCCAGATCTTTTCTCTTTATATTTTTTTGGACAGTAAGCGGAAATAATTTTAGGAACGAATTCCGCGACAACCCAGGGTATTTTAATTTTTAATTTAATTTAACGGCATTTGATTTATAACTGTTTGAATAAATAACCGTTAAAACAATTTTATACCAAGCGGAAAACAAAAATGTAGATTCATAACTACCTGGAAAAAAAAAATTATATTTCATATTTATATTATCTTATAGATAAGTTAATTTGCTTTTATATCCAATAAATAATTTGTAAAAAAAAACAAATTTGGGAAATGAATATACTGATTATGTCTCTGAACCATTACTGTATCCTGAATGTGTTATTTTATTGGTCTATTTTTGGAGTTTTAAAAAAAGGAATCCTAGCATTATTTTCTCGTCTCTCGTTCTCATTTGTTGATAATCTCGTACGGTGAGAAGCCTCAGGATGGTGTTAACTCTTGTCTCTATAATAAAAGCCGTTATCTGTTTATTTTGTCTGTATGTTACGGAAACACGAAATGCGATATATAAAGGACGAGCTCCCCGTGGATTTTTCTCTAGTCTCTTTAATAATAGCCGTATTCTGTGTATTTAAAAGGGTTGCGCGCAGCTTATTTTGGATAACCCTGGCAGAACCCGATTTTTACGGACTTTTGATTGGTTGCACGCAGCTTAATTTCGGAATTACAGCAAAAAACTCAAAAAGCTGACAAATGCCATTGTTGTGTGCGCTTTACTCGATTACGACATACTGCATACATGCTCTAAAACGCTCCACCTTGATGTGTTGCACAGTTTACGACTCTTATTAAGCGGTTCATCGGGCGTTGAACACCCGGTCACACAGTTAGATAGATAGATAGATAGATATTTTTTTCGTAAACAAAGGTATATACAGTAGTAAAGTGTTACAGTATTAAACTCAATAAATTTAATTGTTACAAGATTAAAAATATGTAAATAATGCTATCTAACTAAACACCTTTGTAAACCAGGAAACTCACAGAAGTCAAATAACTAGTCTTATCATTGAGAACCTGTTGAAATAACATATCATGCTCTTGCTATGAAGACGCTTATATATAAAAATATGCATGAAAAAGAGAATTAAAATAACCTATACGTAGGTTATTTTAATTCTCTTTTTCATGCATAAAATGCTAAATAACAAATGCCTGCAAAAGATAAATAAAGATCTAAAAGTACAAGACTTCATTGTTCAATCTGTGTAATATAAATGTTTTTACTTTGTTTTGAAAACATTTAAAGGATCGCTCATTGTCAAGTACAAATCTATCAATTTTGTGTATGCTATTCCAGATATATGGACCACGATATGAAGTTGAAAACTGACTGGCGTTAGTTTTTCTGTATGGCCGATAGTACTGACCAGATGACCTGGTTGAATAATTATTTTCTATTACTTGAAACATGTCAGAAATTATGGGGGGTATAGAGCTGTTTTTCATTTTATACATAAAGCACAGTTACTTGTGGCTTAACCCGATGTTTCGACACCGGTCGCCCGGCTAGTCTCCTTAATTTAATAATAGCCGTATCGCGTCTGTTTGTTTGTGCGCGAGGCTTTTACACGAAATGCTATATACATAGTACAGGCTACCTGTGAATGAACCAAAGGCTCTTGACTAGTCTTAAATATTAAAGCTCACCTTCCGCGAAAACAATGATTCCATACAAAAGAGCTTAAAATGTTGTCCATGAATCTTTTCATTTCATTAAAAAATGCGAATTAATGCATGACACTACGTAATTGATATAAATGGGGTGCTGTTTTAAGGGGTGTGATGTAAATATATTTTTACCTATCCAGTTTGACATTTTGAACATATATTTACATATATCTTAATTTTTAGTTGTTTAGATTATCATTCATACCAGCAATTCTTTATCAGCATCTAACTATGTTATTATTCTGCATAATTAGCTAAACTTTCAAGACTTATATCTTGGAATAATAATTTAAAAAAAAAAAATTAATATGTTCATAGACAAATAATGTTTATTCATTGTTTCAATGGTGGCAAAGAATTCCTACTTTCGTTTCTAGAACACAAAGTAACCTCAGCGAAAATATATTTGTTCTATTTTATTTATTTCAAATTCTTACATGTCCTTGGAAGAGGGTCCAAGATGTATTCTCAATTGTGAAAAACCTTAAGCTGGATCTCCTTTCAGCGATTTTTAAGCGCGCGATTGCAAAGCGCACAGGACAAATTAGTGTGCGCTCAATCATTTGTTCATATTACGCGATATTAGCATTGCGCATGCTCAGAACAGAGAGGCTAAAGCTCAGACACACAAAAATCGCTGAATGGTGATCCGGCTTTAGGTATACAAAATGTATGGCGCAAAAAGAAAAAAATGTATGTCATATATTTACAAATTTAAAAAAATAATTTCTCTATTTTTTCAAAGGCAGCGAATTACAAAAGCGTAACAATATCTCACCTAAGAAACTGTTGTGTTAAGGCTATGGCTAAATAATATCTTTCATTTATATCCTTTATGCAATTTTTTATCCAGCAAATTATCGTTCAAATAAAACGAATTTTTGTAGTTTATTAGTTGATTAGATCTGAAATTAACAAAAATCAGTAGGAAGCACTTTTAAAAGGTTGTCTTCAACTTCCTTCAGTATTCCAAAAATTCCATGATTGTTATCAATACCTCTCTGGCTCTCGATTAAAATCAACTACAACGACGAAATATTGGCTAGTTTCATATACTAGTATTATCAACATTATGTATATATTGCGGATATAATTAAAAAAACAAGGTCAAATGTTCCGGCCTCGATATTTCGTGGTATGCTATGCAAGTCAATTTTTTAACTTTCTGTTTCATCGGCATCCGTCAAGGTAATATTGGACCCTACCATAAAGACGTCATCCAGCTCGTAATGTTCATCCAATAATCTCACTGGAGTTTCTAAATGTGAAAAGAAGTTCTCCTGTATCTCTTACAGAAAGAAAGAAGAGAAACATCTTATTTTGCAGATATTGATATAAATTTTTTTATATATAAGCATGACATTTATAGCATCCGTAGGCTTAAATTTTGTCATTTTTTAAGCATATGCTAAGCATTATGTGAAGCCTAAAAAAAGGTTGTGAATTTTTTATGTTTTTTGTTTTGTGAACAGTTTTTTTTTCTTTTTTATGTCAGTATGTAATGAGATTAAAGTTGTAATTACCGATATTGAAATTCAAATACAATATTTTTTTTCAAATAAACATATTTTGAGCCTGATATGTGTTTTTCATAAGCATATTCCAATAAATCTTTTTGCTATTAAGCATAACCTAAGCATATTTTGAGCCTGAAAAAGTACTTTTCATAAGCATCCTTAAGCCTCATTTTGGAGTTTCAACATGTGTAACAGATTTCGTATGTAGGGAAACTGACAAAATTTAAAATTAAAATAACCATAAAAAATCACATAAGAGACGACATTAGTAAATAGAAATTAAAAAAGTTGTTTCTCATTCTCTCTTTCTATCCTCCTACCACAAGACTACAAATCATTGCTCACCATTTCGTTGTAGATATTTTCCAAAGTAGTCTAATATGATTTTTCTTTGCACATGAATTGCATCAGCAAACTTCATTTGTTCTGGATGCTTTTTTACTATCCACGATGCAATGAATTGTGGTACCACACCTGGAACGTCGGTTTGATCCATATGACCAGTACCCCTAGTAGAAAAAATAGTGTGTTTTTATATGCGTGTTGATAAGAAAAAAGAGTAGCTATAACTATACCAGTATTATATTGTTACTAGTCGTTAACCCGTGGAAAATCCACGGGGTCGCCCGTCCTTTATATATTGCATTTCGTGTTTCCGTAACAGACAGATAAACAGGCAAACGACGGCCATTATTAGAGACTAGTCCTTAACCCGTGGAAAAATCCACGAGGTCGCCCGACCTTTATATATCGCATTTCGTGTTTCCGTAACAGGACGCGAGTTTTCCCACTTCGGTACTTGGAAAAGCAGTGCTCAAGGAAGCTCTGTAATTCCACAAAATATCTCTTACCTTAATGTGAGAAACTCGACGTAATCTACAAAAATAAAATGACGCAAAAATCAAAAAAATAACAAAACGAACAACAAAATAGGTTCAGCTACACTGCTAACGAGCAAGCTTTCAAAATCATTTTTTTCAAGAATTTTCATTTGTAATACCTTTAGTTGTGTTATTGATATATTTTTCACATCTTGCTAGATTTTTCTTCCAATTAAATCGTTCGGTGTTGATCAAGAGAACAGGTTTATCCGTACTTGCATCCTCTTTGTAAAAGTCATCAGACAACGGAACAAACCAAACATCTAAACCTATCCCGCACCTAAACACGAAATAGGTTTAAAATAAATAGGACGAAAACGAAAGCTTGGAATCCAAGTACTACGCTCTAAAAATATTAACATACTAGTCGTCAACCCGTTGAAAAATCCACGGGGTAGCCCGTCCTTTATATACCGCATTTTTCCGTAAACACACAGACGACGGCTATTATTATAGAGAATGCATACTTTAATCGCGGATCCTTTTTCAAAGTATTTAACATTGTTGCGCCACCAAACGAATGTCCCATTATTAAGGGACATGCCACATCAATACGATCCTAAAGGTAAATTAAAACATGAAAAAAATAGAAAAGAAAAAAGAGAACATTTAGCCAAAGTTTTGGCACATAGCCAGGGCCGATAAACTCGACAAGGAGACGACCAATGAACGCTACCTTTAATGTGTACAAATCAAATTTTACAGTCATCATATTTTGAATGCTTGCAGGATTGTTATTCAATGCTTCAAGTGTGTCCAACGCGGCCATCATTTCCCGTGTTCTCTGTTTTAACTGCGGCATAAAACAAAAAAACAAAGAATATTACATAGCAGTCAAGCAAGTCGATTCATAAACAATAATCAACATATGCAACTAATGACACGAAATACTTTACTCAAACAACAGTTCGTTCACTGCCATAACACTCTTACATTGAAAAGTCTGTCACTAACATAGGTTCGTTTACCTGCTACCATCCCCCCCCCCAAAAAAAAACAACAACAACTTCGGTCACTGCTATAACTTTCTAACATTCACAAGTCTGCCACTAACATCAGTTCGTCCACTGCCATAACTCTCTAACATTGACAAGTCTGCCACTAACAACAGGTCGTTCACTGCCATAACACTCTCACATTGACAAGTCTGGCACTAACATAAGTTCGTTCACTGCCAAACTCTCTAACATTGACAAGTCTGCCACTAACATCATTTCGTTCACTGCCAAACTCTCTAACATTGACAAGTCTGCCACTAACATCATTTCGTTCACTGCCATAACACTCTCACATTGACAAGTCTGCCACTAACATCAGTTCGTTCACTGCCATAACACTCTCACATTGACAAGTCTGGCACTAACATCATTTCGTTCACTGCCATAACTCTCTAACATTGACAAGTCTGGCACTAACAACAGGTCGTCCACTGCCATAACACTCTCACATTGACAAGTCTGCCACTAACAACAGGTCGTCCACTGCCATAACACTCTCACATTGACAAGTCTGGCACTAACATCAGTTTGTTTACTACCATAAGTCTCTAGCATTGACAACTCTGCCCCACAGTTCGTTCACTGCCATAGCTTTCTAACATTCTCAAGTCTGTCAGCACATAAGCATACCTGTGTGTTTCGTAGTCGAAAGCGTTCTTTGTCACCGTCATCAACAGTCTGTGTGATATAATATGGTACTTCAATCGTCTCGTTGTTACTCATAACATATGAACTTGTGCTTGATGTATCTCTAGATTTAAGTTTGTTTTTTTTTCATTTTCGTTACTTTTTTAATAAATATTTATTCTTAATATTTTCTGTATTTTTGTGCTGTACAGTAATGCTAGATTATTTTGCCCTCTATAAATAGGCTTTTAAAAGGGCTTTATTTCGATAACAGTATTGTAGAAAAAATACTTAAAAATAAATTAATTTTGTCATTTAAAAATACTTTGTGTTTTACCTATGTTCTACAGCTGCCACGATGAAGCCTTCAGAAGCCAGTTGAGTACAAAATACCGAATACATTGCACGTTGACCACCAAGACCATGACTAAACAAAACAAGAGGAAAATTCGACTTCTTTTTTAAGTGGGGAAGATTTTGCATGACCTGCCACGACTCTTGATCAATAACAGGAACGTCTTCATAAGCATGCATCTTGATGTTTTCTATATAAAAAAGGCTCAAAATTTTGTTGGAAAGTCTAAAGTTTTCGTAGATGCAACAGATTTGAGAGGAGAGACTTGGTAAAGAGAAATTGGAATTTAGAACTAAAACAGTTTAGATCAGATTGGAACGTCAATAATATCCGCTATCCAACACATATAGTTGCATACAATTTTTGTTATAACTTCTCATTTTTCTTTCATTTTTATTCACACAAAATTAGTAAACATTAACAACTGTTGTCCAGTTTAAGAAGCATCGATTCATCACAGGAATATGATGTTTTCTGTACATAGAACTTAGCATCCAAAGTTCTGCAAAGATGTGTAAAATAATTATAACAAAGTAAAATGTCAAGATGGGCTACGTTTTTACTGTTTAATCATCATTCATGCAGAAAAAAATCTACTTACTAGTAAGCAAATGTGATAGCCAACCAAACCAACGTGGACTAATGTTAAGATGCTTCATGAATGCATAAGCGTAAAGTTTTTGATTTGGTTCTGGCGTCCATGTTGCTTGCTTGTATTGTGAGACATCAACATTAGCACAGGGATAAAACAAACGGAAGAATGAACCCAACTCAGCATGACAAACAGCATATGGATCATGAAAGTCTTTTGGTATGCTTTTGTCCTTAGTCATAATATCAACACAACCAACATTGTATGGACCAGTACAGTTCGGTATTGGCATGTCAATTTGTTGGTTCTACTTGTCAGAAAAGTGATAAATAGTTCACAAAAATAGTTAGTTAGTTAAATATATAGCCTTGCATCTTTTGATATTTATTAGACAAGCTCACACAATTTACACTTGCGAAGTTCTAGTTTACAGTGCGGAGTTTAAGAAACAAGAGGCTGAAAATGGTAAAAACTTAAAAAACTTTTAAGAAACATTGCCAGCTTGATGGTAGTATACAAAACAAGAAAGGTTTTCTAAATTATCCAAAAAAAAGACAAACCTTCCTTCAGCAGATAAGACATGATAATAAATGAGCTTATCATAAAAAAGAATAAATATAGAAGGAAAGAAAGCTTATTAGAAGGAAAAAGAGAGAAGATTAACATACATGTAGCATGAGAAACATGAGTTTAAAAAACACAAGACTCAAAATGATTAAAAATTTAAGAAACATTTCAGGCTTAAATTGATGATTTTTTAAAAAAACATTGAACCTGCCTTACAAAACCAGTTTCTAAAAAAGTATGTGTATAAGCTTTTATATGTTAAAAAAAAGTCTATTCTTTCATTTGCTTGCATGCTCATTCTTGTGTTCATTTATTTATTGATTGATTCATTAAATTATTTATTTTTCGTCCATATTTTATGATTTTGCTGGTAATCCCTCTGAACGAGAATAGCAGGTATGTCAGATGATTTTAACATGACACTAAATCAAATGTTTAATGATTTTAATTTTTATTAATACTTTTAACAGAAAAAAGATGAAAATATGTCGCTAGGGATTTGTTATTTCCGAAAACAAAATCTTAAGTAATAAAGATAAAACAATCAATTTTTATTTTAAAAATCATTGTGGTAGAGACACAACAAGTATATATACAAAAGGGGATATTTTATCACATTCTACACAAAAGCTGATAGATAAATTATGTCAACCTAAGTACATCTAGTGTTTTTCCGATAAAATAAATCTAATAAATCTAAATCATAAATCTAATATTCCAAGATTTTTAGACGTTATTGTACGATTAAATAAGCCTTGGTAGCCACTGACGGGAAGACAGGTAGATTTTAAACGGAATTTTACCAGTAACAAAACTGCTATCAGATTAAGTGCTAACATAATGAGCAAAAATAATACTGTGGAAAATTCAAGAGACCAGCAACTTAAACAAACGCTACAAATATTATTGCGGTATAATATTATCTCATTGTGTATTTAAATTGTAAACAACATTGTTCAATACATCAGATGCAGTTAGAAAATAGCAGGAAATTACAATTTGGTAATTTGGTAACAAAAAACACTGAATAAAACTATCTAAAAACAAGATAAGGGCCAAATGATTTTCACTTTTATTGTCTCAGGCCTGATTAGGCTGAGGATTAACACATTACACACAAAAGGCTGCTTAAAGTGGGCTTTTTGGTTGTGTAAAAAGGGAAGCAAAATCAATAAGACACTTTACCTGGTCAAAAAGTTGCATGAAACTCTCTTGTTTCTGCCTGTGGTGCAAACATTTCCTTATGCATGAAAATAGATATCTAGTGATTAAAGATGCACTCTTTCTTTGGTAAAAAAGCAAAACAACACTTGAAAGAAGTTTATAAAGCCTATATAGTTCCCTTCTGTTTTGTTTCAAGAACATAAAAGTCAGATTTATGCAGAAATTTAAACATGCTAAATAGGGTTCTCTACATACAAGTGTTACGTTCCCCGAGTTTATCCTAAATCAGCGAGGAAATAATACCTTACTTACATTAGCTTACTAACTTACTTGAAATTTAATCCTTCAAAGCCTGGATTTGTAACAGCTCTTAAACTTTACAATAAAAAAAATTGCATGTGATGCAATATATTGATAAAGAAGGGTGGGCAACACTTTCAAAATGGAATTCCCTTAACTATCAAATATCAGGTTACTTGGAAATCAACTTTTAACTTTTTTTTAATGATTTTTAGGTAAATTAAATCTTAAACAAAATGAAAATAAAAAGTTTAAAAACTAATTAAGCCAATTCATAATTATCAATTAGTCTAAAAAATGATTTAGTTTCAGGAAGGAAATTTTAACATAAAAATAATAATAAAAAATATTACGAATATTCACACTTATGGCCACAACCAGATGGGCAGTACTTTTTGGATTCGAACCATTCCTTCAAATGCAGGAGGTGCCCACCATGACCACATCCCTGACACCATACATACAAACCTTTGACAGGTATATGACATACCGAACACACCTGTGCAATTTGTCGACATAGGTGACAGTACCAGCCTGGAGGCGTTCCAGACATCACCTTATTACAGTTCCCACATTGCATGTGAATGGTTGTTGAGTTTTGATTTAAAGAATTTACTGGTGGTGGCGCATGGTTTATCACTTCAGTGGCTATATTAAACAGATGCAAACGATAAAGGATATCTAAATATCCACTAAACCATTCTTCTTGTGTGGAGAATTCAATCATACATCTCCCAGCATCTTGTAATGACAGTAAAACTGTTACACAAGTCTGCAAATCACCTTGTTCGGCATAATAAAACAACATTTGTTTCACTAAGTCTTCATAATCCCAGCGTGGTAAGTACAATCCAGATGGTTTTAAAGTTCCAGTATTTGCCTTACTGTTTCTGTCTTGATCAGCAGCTTCGTCTGATTGGCTAACTGCTTTTTCACCAAAGGAATGTCTAAGTTGAAAAGCTTCGGTTGGTAGAGGCCCCAGCTCTCCATCATCATTACCTATTTCGCCTGTGAAATATTGTGCATTACCATCATCATAAACAGCATCAAGTTCCGGCTCAAGGGCCATGTCATTATACTGATTACTAGACATCATGCCACTAGGAGCATGTATCCCAGTTGATTCATTGTCATCAGAGCTTCCTGAACCATTCATCCATATATTTTCGCTAAAACTTTCTGGAGTATCAAGTTTCCTCGCCAAAATGTCATTGGACAATAATTGACTAGATAATGCTGGACTTGGCATTGGAAATACAGAGTCTTGCTGTATTTTTTCTTCATTTAAATATAACTGTTTTAAAATTAACCACGTTTGAGATTTACCGCTTAAGTTTATCTTCTCTGCAACCTGAGCGTTGTGGTCACATAATGCAGGGAAAGGCTTTCCGTAAAACTTGTACTGTTTTGCCAAGATTTCGATATAAGTTTCTTCTATAACACATCTAACATCATGAAAATTTAAAGTACTATTATTTGGTTTAAATTCATCTGTATGCGTGACAGATTTTTTGGTACCTTGATACATAGTTTGAGGAGTTCCAACAAGCTTGCTTAGTTTCTGGGATGATAATTTTTTTTTTGGAAATGCATGTCCAATAATACCAGAGGGAGATAAACTTAGAGCCACAGGTGGGGCGTGTTTTGCAGGCCTCTCAGCATCATTAATTACATGATGGTACAGTGTCTTATCCTTGGAACATGATAATATCCTGTCAGAATCTTTTAACCATACAATATCAGTGGCAACATCATGGTGCTCTTGAAATGCAGCAAATGGAACAAATGGTCGTCTAATATCCCATATTGTCACATTATTATCCAACAAAAGAGCGCAGCTTGCAATGTGATATTTCATGCCTGGTCGCCATTTAATACGAGCAACGGGAGCTATTGTTTGAATAATGTGAGTGGGTTGAGTTCTAAGTTGAGTATCCCAAATTTTAATTGTTTTATCTCTGCCACCCGTACTCAGCCAATATTTGTCTTCTGGATGCCAATCCAATGTAAATACTGGTCCACTGTGTGCAGTAAACTGATTATAATAATGATCTGGTTTTCTTATGTCCCAGAGTTGTACGTTGCCGCTCTCACACACAGCGCAAAAAATATTTTTTTCTAAGGGATGAAACTGAACATCCCATATGTTTTCACTCCTGCCACTAAATGTGGCATAAACATCTTTCCGGCGAATATCGAAACAATGCATGTTACCATCTTGTGAACAACTCATTAATAAATTAGGATCTGATGGGTGAAAGCATATGTTGTGCACATATCGATTGTGTTGCTGGAATAAATGGTCTTGTTTCGATTCATTAATTTTGTTCAGATCCCACAATATAACAGCCCCATTACCAGATGCCGAAGCAATAATGTTCTCCTCTACTGGATGAAATTGAACATCTGTAATACTGTAATTTAATTTCTTAGGGCCAACCACGAGATTACCACGTTCTGTAAATTTCCTTTCATCAATGCTATACACTTTGAGCAAGTGCCTGCCACCAACAACACATTTAGAGCCATCTTTATTTGTTGTAATGGCTTTTGGTGCAGATACAAGATTCTGGCAAAATGTTGTTGATGGCACCGGGAGAAATACAGGTCGTTCTTGATTTCTATTCATTATCAAACTAAAAAAGAGAATAACTTGATAAGTAGTTTTAGCTTTTTGGATAATATTTCTTATCAAAAATAGGGTAAAAGATAAGGGGGAGGGAAAGGGGGTAATTAAAGTAATAATGTTTTAGTTACAGGTATTTTTATAAAAAAATAGCCAATAGCCAGAGTATACAAAAACACAAATGACACACTAGAGGTTAAGCCCATATACACTATTGTTTTTAATGATCCTCATTTCAATAACATTAAATATGAATGCAAATATTTATTTTTTTTTAGGTTTTAAGTACTATAATAAATTAAATTAGTGTCAAATATTTATTAAGCACCCCCCTTTAATAACCACTTAAAACTTTTGATAGCACACCATGTAGAGTTCTGTAAACGAGCCATTTATTAATGTCATCCATCAGATAATACTGATTGTGAGTTTTTTAAACATGAAACATTCGACTTTAAAAATATTACCACTTTCTGTTCAGTCATTGTCATTGAATAATATAGAAATTATCATATTATTACATATACCAGAAAATTCAATTTACAATTAAACACTAGAAGAACAGTGCGCTTTCTTTCTTAGGCACTCTAGTGTCCCGCAACAGTGGTAACTTATCAGTATCAGTATACTGCAAACCAACTCATATTGATCAATATCTCAACTACACATCTAATCACCAATTTTTCTGCAAAGAAAGTGCAGTGTCCTCATTACTGGACAGAGCAGTCAACGTAGTCAGTGGAGAGAATGACCAAAAGAAAGAGTTATCACATATAAACAACGCCTTACTTGCAAATGGGTACTCAAGACAAACCATTAAAAAGGTTGAAAGGAAAATCAGGAACAGAACTGATAAGAACGGTGACTGAGAGGATGCAGAAAATGAACCAGTACATAGCTACGGTGTGTATGTCATATATACCAGAAACAAGTAACATACTTTGTCGGGTATTAGATCATAAAATAAAGCCAGTGTTTCAATCTAACAACACGCTACATAGTATACTGTCGCATCCGAAAGACAAAATATGTCTTGAGACTCAATGTAATATTGTCTACGAAATCCTGTGTAAGGATTGTGATGCTCTTTATGTTGTTAAAACGAAACGAAGAATGCTCAAACAAGCACAAGATCACAAAAGAGCCATACGCAACACAGATACAGACAAAAAAAAAGATTGCGAAAAATAGCTGGAAGAATGATCTTATTATTGATTGGAACAATAAAAAGATCATAGACTGAGAGTCCGGTTGTACTACAGCAAGAAAAGTGAAAAAACCTTAAATAGTATAGACAGAAATACTCATATGAATAGTATTTCCTATTAACTTCCAGAAATATGGTTACCCACTTCGGAAAGCGAACATTCAGAAAAAAGTGCAAAATGATTCAAGATAAATGTAACAAAAAAAAGCGAATTTTTAGAAAAAGGAACATAACATAAAGCGAACTTTTAGAAAAAGATTTTAATCTATCTATTGCCTCCATCTGGGTTCGTAAAAAAAAATAAAATAATAATAATTACTTTAATTACAGTGATTTGATTGGTTGATTTAGATCCTCTAATTATCTCCTCAACTAATAAATAGCCAAATATGATTATAATCATTGCCCGTCGATAACAGCTGTAGCTGTTGAAACGTAGCCTAGAATAAAATCGCCTGTTTATGACATGATAATTTATCTATATTATTTTTAATGAAACATTCAATATAGATAAAGAAATAGATAATGAAGGAAGTTTGATTGTAACATTATCTTTATCTATTAATTATCTAGGGTATTTTTATATATATTGTTTTTGAGGAATAAAAGGAAATTGACGCATAGTACAGCTTGTAACTTCTGCTAGAATTTTGTTAAAAATTGTTACTAAGAGACCATCTCCACCATCGTTTCACATTCTATACGACTTGAAACGATCATGATCTTATCATCATTTTTATAAAATAGTTCACCATGAAACAAACGTAAAGCGATTTGAAACGATTTGGACACAATTGTAATTTAATTTGTTTTTTACGCTTAAAATTGATACAAAGTGGAAGCGAGAGGGAAACAATTTCGAAACTATGACGAAAGAAATTCTAAAAAAAATTGTTTTCTCAAAGCAATTAAAAAGCAATTAAAAATTTGATGAATTTATTAGATATTTTTTGGAAAAAATCATTTCAAAATCGTATAAAGATGGTTTCAAATAAAATATTATATAAATTGAAATGATTATTTTTGAAACGATCGTGGAGACGATTCCAAAACCATCTTCATAAGGCATAACAAAGAATCCATTCACAACTTACAACAAGAGAATGATATTTATTTTATTTATTCTATTTATTCTTTCTGTTCGATTAGTTGACAAATTCAAATCATGCTACATGATTGGTTTATATTTAAAGAATCCATTCACAACTTACGACAAGAGAATGATACAAAGAGAATGATACAATTCTATTTATTCTTTCTGCTCGATTAGTTAAAAAATTCAAGTCACGCTACATGATTGGTTTATATTTTTATTTTTTCCTTGATCTGATTTGACGTTCGAAACCCATTGACAGCAATCGATGTTGTGTAAACTGCACATGCGCCATAACTTTGCACACATGCACAATAATTTCTATAAAGGCTGCCTATAATAATAATTTTTATAAATGAGAAGTATTTGTTCCGTAATTTCGAACAAATGCTAAGCTCGACAAAAAACAATTCAATGACACTTAACCACTGTGCCATTTTAAATACAGGCTTCGTGTGTTGTAATATAAGAACAATCTTTAAGAACACAAGCCTTAGATTTGGCCTAAATTGAATACTAGTGTGATGATTGTTCTCCTAAACTGTTTAAGTTGGCTGCACATTATATTGTTCTATACTGCCAACTATACAGGACTGGGTTGTAGCATCACAGCAGAGCTTGGGTATTTTTTTTCACTTTTTTTAGAATTCCACCACTTTTTAATATTTTTGGGGTAATAACAGAGGGGGAGAAAGAGAATGAAGGATCAATCAGCAGAAACAATCCACTTACTACTAAGGCGATGATACACAATCCAATTAATCGAATTTGATTTGTCAAAATTAGCGAAGACGAAGTTGAACTCGCTGCTGTTGCAGTTATTGTTTTAGCAACTACAAAGTTAAGAAAACGTGGAAAGCGTAGTATGTGGACAAAAAAATGGTTGCAGAAAAGACCTAATTTAGGAGTGTGTGATACTCTATTGAATGAATTTTGGTCAGAGCAAGAAGAAGATTATTTTAATTTTCTTCGGATGTCTTCTACTAATACGCTCCACAGAGATTCTTCCAGCGTCCTTTCACTGATAAAATCTTGTTAAATTCTTTTGAAGACATAATGTTTTTAAATGTCCTCTAGTAATGTTTATTTTTCATATAGAAACTCATTTTTCTGAACGCACAGACAGAACGCACAACGTACAGATTTTGAGCATTTTGATTGGTTCAAAACCTTTCACTTAATCAAAAAAGTTAAAATGGTCCGACTTTTTAAAAATCGAATTCGACAAGTCTGAACATGCCGAAAGCATCAGATTTTTACATGATACACGCTCTAATTTGTCAAATTCGACAAATAGAATTCGATTAATGGAATCGTGTATGACTGCCTTTATAAGAGGTTTTTGTGTGATTGTTTGGACTAGCCACTTTAAATATTTATTATTATTATTATTATTATTATTATTTAATCATTTGTCTGTACTTGCATACGTACAGCGATTTGTTAATCTAAGCTAAACACTTCTCAGCTAGCTATACAAACTAACTGCAAATAAACACGAAAATAAACACAAAAAATCTAAATAGCTTAGCTCTTGTACTCTGTCCGAGAGACTGGGGTTCGATTCCTCTTGACGGCGATTCAACATGGGCGAGTGAATGTTACCATAACCCCGGGTTAACCCAAGCCATGTGAGGGAAATTGGGAAGATGGCACACTGTGTGGGCCGTTGGATGTTGCCGGGGGGTAGCTCAAAATGAGCATTAAATACTCTAGGACTCTCCATCTAAGCCATGGCCCCTCCTGGAAATAATAGACAGGGTATATCCCTCGATATTTGTGAGGCTAGCCATGTAAAATATGCACATCTATCTATCTATCTATCTATCTATCTATCTATCTATCTATCTATCTATCTATCTATCTATTACATATTTCATTTTAGTTCAAGTGAACCACCTATAGCAGGTGGTAATTAACCTTCTTTAACAAATAAATTATCTATCTATCTATCTATCTGTACCCCCTCAACAATTGAGGGGGTAGCTGGGACCAACTATCACTCTGGCAGGCTGTTCGGATAGGTTCAAATTAAACGAAAACGAAGGTATCCTACATCCCGGTACACACCGCGCTATGCCATGCTATGACATCATAGTTGTACGAAACACCAAAATATCAAGGCAAGGTAGACCGTTTGTTTTGATTTTGTTCGTTTGTTTTGATTTGCCTCGAATTCGCTTCGTCGGCGAAACATTCCGCTGTACACTTTTTAGCGGCGAAATATTTCCCGGTACACTTCAGAACACTTTTAACAAATCAAAACACTCTTGGTAAAACTCATTACTGAAAAGAATTCTAAATAATTTTTTTATTTTTAATGCCCAAAAGAGTGCTTCAATTAAGCATTTTAAATTCACCACACATGTTTTGTGGAAATCAAAAAGTATTTCGCTGCGAACTTGCCGTTCACAATATTCGACTACTGCAAATTCACCAAACATTCCAAAGCGGAGCACGTGGGGGAGACCATTTTATTTCCTGGGTTTGTTTTGTCAATTTATGATTATTAATACATATAATAATTGCAGCTCTTCAAGAAAAGTATTGATCAAAAGTTTGATCCCCATCTAACCTTAAAGGAGAAATCGTACTTTCATGTTGTTTTATTTTTTATACTGAAAATTGATTGGTTATCTCTCCTGAAGGCCAGTTTTGTTTATAGTAGCTAGCTACAGCTCTCAAAGGTTGGTGCTTTAAGATCTCAGTTTTCTCATGGAGCAATACATGATATTGTATGGCGATAACTATGTTATTTTCTAAATGGTAAGCCCTTTTTGGCTGTAGCTGAACGTCTGTAGGCAAAGGGATACAAAAATAAGGTGGACACTGTTAAGCGAGCTCTTTTCTGGTCCATTTCTCACATAAAAGTATAGTTTGGATTTTAACTGAATAGCTATATACGAAACACAGGAGGTATTAGTTCACAATCGGTATTAGTTCACAATCAGTAATGATTTGAAGCCTTAGCAACTATCCGTAAGAAGAAATATATGCTGTAAAGTATCAGCAACCTATACCTTTTGTCCATCCCTCTTTTCAGGTTTCACTCTTAGGATCACATCTAACAGTGAATTGGATGCAGAAGCTCGATGCTGTGTATTTCCAGCAAGATGTGGGATATCGTGTACCTTCAGTATGTATTTGTCTAGAATGTTTTTGAATTTTTTGGTTGTGACATTTCTTGTATATATTTCTAATAGACCTTTTTGAATGCTTACATTTTTTGCGGTAGGCCCTTTCAGCTTTAACAATTGCGTGGCAGGCAAGATGCGGGTGCTAGGTGAAGTGAGGTCCTTTTTAGTCTGTTTCTTTGCACGAAGGTATCATTACGACTTTATATGAATATATGTCAATCAGAAGTTATCCATCTATACACTCGATAATAGTTTAAAGCCTCAAAAATGTTTCTGTAGAAAGAAATGGGCTGAAAAAGACCTTTCTTCAGCAAGCTTCCCCATTTTTCTACCTGCCACACAGTTGTTAGAGCCAGAAGGGCTTACCGCGGAAAATGTAAACATTCAAAAAGGTCTATATGGATAGGCATAATGTTGAATAGTTTTACACCAACTGTTGTGACTGGTTTTTCATTTATAGATGTATATATCGTTTGTTGGTATGTAAAAGGATATCTCACATTTTCTGTCAAGTCCAGAATGTCTTTATTCTTCACTTTTTCATTGACATTTGGTACAACTTTCCCAACTATATTTTCTACATGTATATAATTATTAATCTCTCTCTTCTTCAAATTTTTTCCAAAATTTCCCAGTATCTGGAATCAGGACACCTAACATCGTGAACGGCCTATCGTGCGCGTTGGTCTTGATTCGCGATGCTGTCGCGATAGTAAAATTTTTAGCATCAAGAAAGTCGCGATGCATAGCGGGTTGACTTTCACAATGCATTGTGATTTTTGCAATCCACACCACGACCGTCATGATACATCTTTAAACATTATAATAATCACTTAATATGTCATAGAGAATAACACCGTTAAGTATAAATAATTGTGTTTTTGTTGTTTTTTTAAATCAAAATTTTTTTCGTCGTTGTAAGCTACTTTCTTGTTTAGACGACTCCAACTTAATTAGTTGTTCTACGGGCCTGACAGACCCTAATTTTCACAAAAACAAAAAAATAACAATATTAAGCAAAAACGTTTTAAAGAAGAAAAAAAGAAAAACAAACAAACATTTTCTTATCCCATCACGTGAAAAAAAGATTTTTATTGTCGTAACACCCTCCTTTGTTATGATTATTATATATGTTTAAAATTACCCTTGCTAAATTCTAATACTGCCAGACTTTTAGTCGATACTATTTGGGAAAAATAATAAAACAAGGTAGAATACGTTTGTTGTAACACCCTTCTCCGTTATGATATTAAATAAATAATTTTAAAGCTGCGAAAGACTTTAAATATTTTCTACTAAACTATAGTCCGTAAAAAGATTTTGCACTTAAATTTTCTTATAAGACTGCGCAAAAAACATTAAAACAACATTAAACTTTTTTATCAAAATAACTTTTGTTTTTTTTCATTATTTTAAGTGGGAGAAGAATAACTTGCTGTATAAATTTTGAAACAACTCAAGTATAACTTGCTGTATAGCTTTCAAAACAACAAAAGAAAAATTCTCGCTTTTTGAGCATGCAAGTATTTCTATCATACAAGTATTTTTATATTTTCACCAAGTGCTAGTTACATTTTTTTAGTGAGACAAATTATTATTATTTTTTCTTCGCAAGTAAAGAATATAAACTGCGTGCGTACATACATAGAAAAATATGCTTGTCGTAACACCCTCCTCCGTTGTTATTTTTTTATTATTTTTTTTTTATTGTTCCGACCATACATTCTGGATAAAATTATTTTTATTTCGCAAACTGACCGACCATGAGCTACTATCGACTTCGCCCGTAGAACAACTAATTAAGTCGAAGTCGTCTAAAATTCAATTTCTATTAAAAATATATTACAAATGCAAAAGATTATATGTGGCGTCACATTTATTATTTAAGAATTAACCCAACAATGATTATTATTTCTTTATTAACAATATATTTCGGATAAATTTATCCATCATCAGGACTAAAAGCAAATTAAAACGGTTAAAAAACAGTATAAAATATTCACAATTCCTATATACATATGTCATACAACATATCATAACTACATCAAACATTATGATGAAAGCTAAATTATATTTTTTTAAATTTTGATTACTAACGCTCGGCTTCTATACTCATCTTTTGTATTTAAAATAGGTTTTATATAATTGATCATTAACGCCTCGAGAGTCATTAAATGATATACGGAGCATGTTGTGGAGCATAAGATTGACATATGTTCCAATGATAACATAGAATTACATTCTTTAAAATGTTTTCCCACAGGACCAACTCGATTGTGTTCCTTTAGCCGCGTGGCGTTCCTTTAGCCACGCGGCTAAAGGAACGTCCTTGTGGAGCTTGACGACCTGATAAGGTTCTGCAGAAGACAAAAGGTGGATAAAGATGTTATTACTGACATAAACGTTAAAACATTAGGTTATATCAAACAATGTAACAAACAGAAAGGATCCAGAAATATGAAAATGACAAAAAAATACCTGAAAGAGAATAACTTGATTGCCTTGCCATTCGATAAGGGCATCGGAATTTGGATTGGAACGAAACGATTAGATCGTGGATCATTCGTGTCGCGCATGATACGCTCTCACGATGTTAGGGACCGTCTCAAAATGTTCGTACGTAGTTCGTATAATTCCTATAAAAAACTTCGTATCGATTTATTAAATCTTTCGTATCATTTTATTTTTAATACGAACTTTTTCGTATCATCAAAATTACGAGTTCGTATAAAGTTTGTATCATTTAAAATAAAGTTCGTATGTAGTTCGTATCATTTTTAAAGAAGTTCGTATGAGAAGTTGCTCATAACGAAGTTCGTTTATAATTGGACTATTATCTATAGTCTTTATATTGAATTTTTTTTAACAATTAAAAAGTTCGTTTCGTTATACGAACTTCGTTTATTTTAATTGGATTTATTATCTAAGGTCTTTAGGGATCGTCTCCACGGCATCGTAGAAAGCGAAAATATCGCCGTAGATCGTTTAAAAATCATGAAAACGGGATCGTAGAAGCTAAGAGATCGCCATAGATCGTTTAAAAATCATGAAAACGGGATCGTAGAAAACGAAAAGATCGCCATAGACCGTTTAAAAATCATGAAAACGGCATCGTAGAAGCTAAGAGATCGCCGTATATCGTTTAAAAATCATGAAAACGGCATCATAGAAGCTAAGAGATCGCCGTATATCGTTTAAAAATCATGAAAACAAGATCGTAGAAAACGAAAAGATCGCCGTACATCGTTTAAAAATCATGAAAACGGGATCGTAGAAAACGAAAAGATCGCCGTAGATCGTTTAAAAATCATGAAAACGACATCGTAGAAAACGAAAAGATCGCCGTAGATCGTTTAAAAATCATGAAAACGACATCGTAGAAGCTAAGAGATCGCAGTAGATCGTTTAAAAATCATGAAAACGGCATCGTAGAAAACGAAAAGATGGCCGTAGATCGTTTAAAAATCATGAAAACAGCATCGTAGAAGCTAAGAGATCGCCGTAGATCGTTTAAAAATCATGAAAACGGGATCGTAGAAAGCGAAAAGATCGCCGTAGATCGTTTAAAAATCATGAAAACGGGATCGTGGAAGTCGAAAAGATCGCCGTAGATCGTTTAAAAATCATGAAAGCGGGATCGTAGAAGCTAAGAGATCGCCGTAGATCGTTTAAAAATCATGAAAACGGGATCGTAGAAATCGAAAAGATCGCCGTAGATTGTGTAGATTGAACCTATGAATATGCAATTTTGCTAGTCTTTTCAAAGAAGTCAACCTCGTATATTTTACTTCTTTTATTTCTGGTTTCGTTTAAAGTTTGTATCATTTCTTTTCGTTTTTTAAAAAAATTCGTTTAATTCTTTTGTTTCTGGTTTCGTATTGAAATAATTATGCGCAATTACGCCGGTACTTTTGAAGTGCGTTTCAAGATCATATAGCAATTTACTTCATTCAAAGTTCGTATTATTTCATTTTGTATGATAAAAAAACTTTGTTTAAGTTTGTATCATATATTAAAAAAGTTCGTATAAACTTCGTTTACATTTTTTATTTTAAACGAAGCACTTCGTATGACATTCGTTTCACGAAACGAAGTACTTCGTAGCGTTCGTATAATTATACGAAAAAAACATACGAACATTTTGAGACGATCCCTTAGTCCTGATTCCGGTACTGTAGTTCATTCCATTTGTATTTTGATTTTTCGTAGAAATGACCATTGTAGCTGTTCACTACATTGTATATGGCCAATTTTTCTAGGTGACATATTTAACCCAAAGTCACACACTGTATCTTTTTCTGTGATGATTGTCCCTGATGAGGTGTCATAATAGGTACATACCTTTCTGTTTTCATCAGTTCCACAATTCAAATTTTCCCACTCAATGGTAGGTAATCAGTCATTGATTTTTTCCAAGATTATGTCCTTCTGGAAGAAATTAAATTGCGCAAAGGTTTCATGTTCTGTACTGCCATGATGTGAACAGGATACAAAGAACCGCTTTTCAAAAGTGTAGGGACATGAACTATGTAATGATCAGATATTGATAATAATGTCGGTATGAATGCATGTTTGTGTATGCAATCTAGATTGTTAATTAACAGGAGTTCCAAGGTGTTCTCATCTTTATAAGTGGGTTTCTTGATGATCTGGCTCAAACTCATTTCCATAGAGAAATCTTCCAATATTTCAATCTTTATTTTCTCTGTGGAAGAGTAGCGTGAATTTTTGCGATTTATCAGGTGAGGTAAATTAAAGGGACTGTACGGTGAAAAATATATATACCAATTCTCCTCTCAATTCTCTTCCACTTGTCGCTTCGTATTTTATTATTATAAAAGTATAACCTTTTTTCTTTATTTACTTTCTTCGTGACCTTTGGCTCACCATCATGGCGGGAATAAGTCTGCATTGAAAATGAGGCTGGATAAATATGTTTGCGTATGACGTAGAGCAATTCAGAAACAAATCAATATTTTCCGACTGAAAAAATAAGTTCTGCAATTTTTTTCAATTTAGTCTTTTTATTCGCAAAAATAAAGTTATTCTTCCTTTTAATACAATTTGTTGAAGCTCTATCTGGGTTTAAACTGCTCTTTACCTTTTTGTAGTATAATATTATCATATCAAAACTGTGCCTCCTGAGAACTGCCTGATGTACCGACTTATATCGTTGTAACTGTGATAAAGAAACATAACTTTTTTTTCAATATATAATCGCTTTTTTCCGAAAATTAACTATTTTAAAAAGTCCATGGGCTTTTAGGGTATATAGTCATTTAATTATTTTTTCTTAGCTTTTTTGATGATTTCTGGTATTGGAATCTTGTGATGATGTCACGTAGATAATATCGCCTTTGCTTCTCTATGGCGGTTGTCGAAGCTTGTGGTTATCTTGTAAAGTGTTATTTTTTACTTTATAATATCTACTAAAAAGCAACTTTTCATGCAAAATGAAAGTTGTTTTCTTAGGCTTTGATATATTCCTAACTTTTAGAGCTCAACTTATTTTAGTTTGGGAGGTAACCTTTAAGAATAGACTCTTTGCTAGGTTTTTAAAAGTTCATAAAAAGCATATAGTACCTTCCATCCCCAGCACTATTAATTTCTGAATCTTTCCCAGTTGTGTGTTCTTATTTCAAACACACTCTGCAGCCAGAACATTTTCATTTTTTAAAACTATCAGTTATAATTATATTTTTTACTCTAGTGCATTAGAGAAATCTTACATGTCTACATTTAAAAATACAGTTATTTTGAGGTGTGCTGCAGTTCTTTTGTTTTCTCTATGTTTCACCATTCATTTTAATGCTTTCATCAATTTGGTTGGTTGAAACAAATTTTAAAGCTTAACTTCTGTGGAAAAAAACAAGTTGAGGTCATGAATTGAAAGACCATTGTAAGTTGTCTAGGAATTTTTTTTTCGATATAGGTCTTATAAGTTTTGCTAATTATGCAAGATTATGATTATAAATATTAAAATTTATGTAAAATGTTCAAAAAGCAGGCTAAAGGGTAAAGCTAGTTCATGATGTCATGCATAATTAGTGGAACTTCTAAGTCCAAAATCCTAAAAACCAGTTAAGATTTTGCAAAAAAATCACACATTCCTATTTAAAGGCAGTTTAGCGTAAAATTGATCTTTTGTGATTTCTTATTGAAAACCATTATTTCTATTAAGAGATAATGGTTTTAGAGATAATGAGATAAAGAGATACTGGTGAGATAAAATATGGAACTCCCTTAAGTTTAATAATGATGTTTTTTGTTAAAGGACAATGCACCTTTTATATTAATTAAAATGCTTAAGAGGCTTCTAATTAGCAGATATTAACCAAAAGAAAACACCAAGAAATAGTTAGTTCTGGTGTTTGTAAGTTTTATCTGAACTGCACTGAATTTTTCTGAGAAAACTAAGGTATGTTAAATTAATTAATTCTGCATGAAGGCTGGATTAGTTTGATCTGTTGGTATTACTGTTTGTTTTCTATTTTAGTTTCTTCTACAATACTGTCATTATGCATCAACTTTTGAGTTTGCTTTCTTTAAAATTACCATGTTACTTTCCTCACATTTAAAAAAAACTATTGTTACATGTTTGAACTTGTAAACGAATTAAATAAACTTTAGTTTACTAACTTGTTGTGATAGTGATTAGAAATGTGTTCCGTGATCTTTTTATAACTTGCACAATGTGATTGTTCTTTGCATTTTTTTAAAAAAATCTTGTTCTTTTATTGCATATGATTTTTTTTATTTTTAATATTTTTTTAATGCAACTTTACAAAAGTCCTATTCTACTTTACAAAAGGTAATGTGAATTCACTAGCCCGTTAGACAGTGCTAATTGCTGAGAAATTACTAATTTTACGACATTGCAAAAACTTCATCTTTTAAATGACATCATTTTAATGATTCTATGTATACAGAAAACGGGAATGCCACAATGTCACAATTGTAAAATGTAAAAAATGTTAAGTTGACCTTTACACTTGACCTCTAGTTTTAAACGTTAGTGATACTTTGCGTGTTTTACTTGAATCATAGTTTTATTTATTTTGTACACAGTATTATAATGGTGAAGTTCCAGCCAATTTTAGGAGAGGTACAACATTTCTTTTTAGGTTTTTTTTAATACAAGCTTAATGTTTGTTTTTTTAACTTTAACTACATATATTCTTGTTATTTTGTTATTGCTGCTCAGGTCAATCTTAGCTTTACAAGCCTATCAATAAGAAAATAACACCTGAGCGATAAATCGCTCGCCCAAGGTCACAATAACTTAGACTGGGCGAGCAACCTGAATAAATAGAATAAGTTTATAAACGCATATTATTACAAAAAATTTTATCTATTTTATCTTATCTTTTTTCATATATTTTGGTTATTTTTTACTGTAAATAATAGGAAAGATAACATTGATTTCCATGTGAGATGAATTGATATTGCTCAGCCAGACAAACTTTTTTGTGAAATTGGGGGAGCAATTAATGGCTCAGCTAGTTTCTCAGTTCTCAATATTGGACGAGTCTTTGCGTGAGCAAGAGTGATCGCTCTCCCCTTATTGATAGGCCTGCTTAATGAAAATTGTTTATAACTAACTGATTTTAAAGATTTTACTAATTTTGATCAAAATCTAAAAATCTCCCTCACTTAAATTATCCACCAACTCTCTCCCCCTTACATTATTGCAGCCCCTACTCTATTACGACCCTCCCTACTATTGCATACCTGAGATTAATTTCAACACCAACCTTTTGATTACTGTCTTATATCTGCGTGTTCTAATTTTGTTAAGATGATTAACTCATCACACACTCATCTTTAATCCACAAAGCCTAATACACCACAGAACTAATACACAAAGCTAATCTTTCATTGGAAATACTAACACAGCTTAAATCGTAGTAACATGAATACCTTTACATATTTTTGCTATGGTTTTGAAATAAAGCAAATATGCCGAAACAGAAATTTGCTCCATATAAATTGTTTTATTGCCTGAAATGCATGCTATAACTTTTTCATTGTTTTATCAAAATAATAATTTTTTTCTTTAATTCAACACTTATTCAGTGTTCTTTAATATATTTTTTAATTATCTGTACCTTGATCACTTTAATGGAAATCATTTCAAATCATACACACACTCTTAGTAGCTGTATGGGGTCTTTGTTTAACTTCTTGTGTATAATAAGAATAATATATACGGTCTGTATGGCACAGTATTTTAACTTCTTATTTAGTTAGTGCATAATTTTTAATATCTTGTAAAGAATTTCAACAATCTTTGCTAGTAATTGAATGATATTGCATGTTGATTATTTAAGTTCAAAATTTCTATTATTTTGCGTAATTAAAACTAATTACATAACAAGAAATTAATCACTTAGCTTAATTTGAAACAAAGAACATTGCATGCTTTTAGTATTTAAATTTTTTTGTCATACAAGTTGTTTTCAAGTGCTGCATCATGAACGTGAATGAAATATCAATTCAAGTCCCTCAGGTAAATAACCAAAAATCCACTAGGGATACATAATAAATAATGTTATTTTTCAATATTTAAATCTGTGTATTTTTTTTTAAAAGAAGCAGGAAGCATATTCTCTAAAGTAATTTTTGTCCTGTGACAAGACCATTAAGTTTGTTTTGACAGCTTATTTATGATTGACTTGCAGATGTAAATCTGATCAGGTCAGTTTGAAACAAAGATCAAACAATATTATTGTTTTAAAAAAAGTGTTTTTTTATATATAAGAATATGCTTTATAATATAGCAGGCAGAGATTTTAGGTTAATAACAATAGAAGAATAAGAATAATGACCAATTTTAGTATTCTTATGAAAAAAAAATGTATACAATTAAATTAATTTTGTTGCAATTCTTGCCCACATCTTAAAAAGAAAATATTATAATAAGTTTTTTTCTTTAAATATTGCATGTGTGTATAGAATAATTATATATAGAGTAATATTGGCATACGGATAACGCAGTCACTAATGTAGAGAAAAAAAAAATATAAATAATAATAAATGTTATTTGAACATTTGTATCTTTTAAAAGTTTTGTAACCACTGCGAAGACTACAAAAAAAAGACGTGCAGGGCCATAACATGTGTAGCCTCTTAAAGATGTTTTCATCGAGTGGTTTAAACTGTTATCTGCCTTAGCATGGATATCCACATCAGTATTTATACGTTTTCCAGGCTAAGATCACAAGAAGTATAAATTGCTTTTGTATTTTCTTAGTTGAAACTAAAATGTTTTTATCTCTTCCCATAACTTTAACACTATGTGAGATGAAGTTTGTATAATGGAACCATAGAAAGACTTGTGCAGGAAGTTTGAGCAATAGTGTGTTTTTCTTTGGTGAGTTGTTATTGTGTCATTTGTTATTCAAATAAAAGTGGAGAAAAATAAACAAATACAAATCAACTTTAGTTAAGTAGATCTAAATTCAAATGGCATGCATCGAAAATGTAAGTTTTTGTGTGATAATATATTTTATTTTTTATATTACTAAAACACCCTGTAAAAATAAGGAAGTAGATTTGTTTATATTTTTATAACTGTTGGAAAGACAAACAGAAATGTTAATGCTTTTAGAATAGTAATAAAAAAAACCCGTAGAAAAAATAGCAATTAAATAAACCTCTTTTTATTTTTATTTTGTTATACTGTTATTAAAAAGTAATTATTTGTTATTGGTTAAACTAATCACAGTACTTATAAAATTTACTCATTTGTTCCAGTTCCTCTTAACTTCTGCCCACAATAACTGGAAAGCATTGCTTTATTATTTGACTAGTTGATAAGCCTGAGGGTAAATATGCTTAGGTGGAAGAACGATAGAAAAGATCTGTCATTTAAGTTTTGATGACGACAGCAATGACCCACCAATACACAAAAAACATTGACTTTTTGTAGGGCTTAAAACGCTGATCAAAATATGTATATAATAATGTGCTTTTGACGAACGCTTGTCATTAATGTCATTAACCCTGTGGATGGGTTGGTTCAGCTTTAGGAGACTGGTCCTATTTTGGTCTCAGGTGGACCCTAGTTACCCACACAGAAGATGATGTCAGTTATTTCCACCTGTTTCCAAATTATTTGGTTTTAACTTAAAAAGTGCAATGCGATGGCTTCACTAACTATAATTAAGATGTTGACGTTAACTAATGTATCATCCTCAAGCAAACAAATGGACATACCTTATTCCATATAATTAACTAGTCAAGAAATTAACGCGAATTAAATTACCGGTCATGAAATTAACGCAGTTCAATGAAATTATTTTAAAAAAGGCATTTAATTAACGCGGTTGAGCAAGGTTGTTTTCAAAAATGCATTTAATTAATGTGAATTTGAGAAAGAAGAGAAAAAAAATTTTGAGCATGAAAAACATTTTTTAACAGTAAGTAACTTTTTTCGTATGATATGAACTTGTAATTTTACAAAAATGGGTGTTGATTTGGCTATTTGCTTCTCTGGCGCTTTTTAATGATTCTGTTATCCCAGTAGCCCTCCAACCAGCAGTGATGATGTTACGACCTTTTTCACTCGTAGATGCTCTTCATGAGTTACGCATGTTCTAGTTTTAAAGTTGACAAGCGAAGATCAACTTCAATGGTTGTCACGTCACGATTGTGGTTTAGATAGTGAAGCGGTCTCCTCTTGTTTGGAAAGACAATGTTAAAAATTTAAAAATTTTGGAAGAAAAAGTGCTTTCAGTTAATTTCAGAGTATGAAGAAGATACAAAAAAGCTATTTTAAAAAATATCGCTGAAAAAGAGAACACCGTTGAGCTATTGTCCAATGAGGACGAAATAGTAGAAAATTCGTAAAAAAAATGTATTTTTATGTTTTTTAGGCTTTCATAATTTATAAAAAACTCACCAAATTAAAAGTATTTTAATTAACGAGTCATGAAATTAACAGTCTTTAAATTAACACAAATTTTGAAAAACCGAGTTAATTTCATGACTCGTTAATTTCATGGAATAAGGTAAATCATACTTTTTGTAAAAGTCACAGACAGACAAACAAATAGACACAGTTACTATTTTATTATACTTGATTTCGGATGTTAAAGAAATTTTAAAGAAACAGAAATTAAATTGATATATAAGAATAAGAATAATAATAAATATTTATTCTGTATCTGTATGTGAAATACTACACTTGATCCAATCTTGTTCATGTCTATCAATTCATCTATTCAATAAAGTATTTTTGTAATTTTTCTATAGAGATTTCATGACGAGGAAGAGGTTGGTGTAGATGCAATGAAGCATCATTTGGTTCAGCATTTTTCAGAGCCTTCCAGGCTTGCACTGCCTGGAACACACATACCATTACATGCACAGTCTGGAATTGAACTGTTGACATTGGAGAAGGTATTTTTTGGAACTTATGCCTTTACATGTTGCTTTTTTTCATTTTTTTAAGCCTTGATTTTAATCATTGTTGTTGTTTTCTACTTTCTATGAAGTTCATGGCTTGAAATTAGATGCAAAGCCTGGAATCCTATTTATTGTCTAGAATCCTTTGGCAAGCATAGCTACAGGCAGTATTAAACATCACCACACAATTGTCAATAATGAACAGAAAACTGAAGCATGTTGTCACATTTTTTAGAAACAAAAAAAAATGAACAGTGCTTTCACACGGATGGCAATTCAATCAAGAAATTGTCATGAAGTAAATTTTAGTTAAAATGTATGAAACATATGACATTCTTTAAATAAATATTTTATCCCTGGCGGTCACTAAGACCGCTGAGAATCTAATTTTTTTTCGGGAATCAAAAAATCATAATTAGTGCAAAGAAATATTGTAAGTGACTGCCGAGAATTTAATTTAATTTAATTCGGCAAAATTATTACGGAGAAATAGCATAGGTGATCAGGATTTTAAACATAATATGAATGCACAGTATTAGCAGGAGTCTGGAATTAAAATTTGTAACTACTTATGGGAGAAATGTATATGACCTACCATGCAAAAAAACGCGCATATACTTTGCCAATAATATAACGTTGACACTTTTTTAAGGTGTAAAATATCTGGTCACAAGGGTTTTGACTATAGTATCAAAATTTATTATTTCTCCTTTTCTAGTAAATTCAATAAGTAATGTTTACAGACAATTTTATCAGCGTTAAGTTTAATTCTTAACGTTGTAACATTTTATGCTTTGGCTACCTATTTTAAACGAAATCAAAGAGGTGGAATATCTTTTTTTAACATTTGTTTGATAACGTTTTATCAGGGATATGTAAATATAAAGTAACATTACTGTATAAGAAATATTTTTTAAAATTAAATAAAAAAGAAGAAATGTTTAATTTAACAGATGGCGAGAAAAACAGCGTATTAATTTACCAACAAGTGTATGAAACTGTTTTAAATAATCTATAGTTGAGGCTCGATGTAAATATTGATTGTTCGCTCGCTCAGAGTTTTTGTGGTTATAGACTTCATGCTTCATCGTATAGATACGCTCTTAAGAAACCATTTTTTCATAAATTTCAGGATAGTTTCTCGTTCGTGGAAGGAATAAATAGTTGCAGGTCAATTTGACCCTTGGTTTTTGTATCTTGATGGTCAAATTCCAAATTTCAGCAGTCAGTAACTGTTAACCAGCCATTATTTTAAGTGCTTTATGAGTAAAATGGAAACAAAATTTTGCGTGCTGACTTTCTCAAATCACAATTGGCTTTGTGTGAGCCATGTTACATAATAAATCAAGTTCACTTCACCTGAGGTTATGAAAACTTTATGCTCTTGAATGATTTCAATGAAAGTATCTTCAAGGTATGCTGTATGATACTGTGGGACAGTAAGATTTGGCAATTCCTGGCGCAAATCCTATGATATAATGGGATGCTCTCTAGGAAAATTGACCACTTCGTATTCATATTCGTATTATTAAAATACGAAATACGAATTTAGTTTTTTTAAAAGACAAAATTTGTCTTTAGTTGAAATGTATTTTTAAAAATGCGAATACGGAATTACATTGTTTTAAAAATACAAATTAAATATAGAAGTGGTCGATTTTCCTAGAGAGCATCACAAATAGGTAGATTAAGGAGTATTTCCAACAAAGGTGAATTTACTCAATTAGCTTGAAGGTCAGCCATTAATAATGCTATAATAATTGGAAAGTGGACAAGATGCTTGTAAAGGTTTTATAATTTCTGTTTAGATGACAGGTGTTGCAAAAGCAAAAAAACTTCAACAAACAAGAAAACGTTACAAAGAAATTCAAATCAAGGTTTTTAATCTACTTGAGAGACCGAGAACATGGTTTGGTGTATTATATCATGGAGTTGTGTAAGTTGACTTGACTGCAAGTGTTTACTGCAATCCATCCATTGTACATTGGAATAGCATTGTTTTCTTGTGTAAGAGAATCTGCAGTTTCAGTTGAATATATTTATATCATTTTTTAAAGTCTGTTTGCAAATGTAAAGAAACCAGAGTAAAATAAGCAACCAATCAACCACTTATCTGTCCATTTTGAGACAAATTGCGAATCCCAAAGAGTGCTTGTGCTTTATTTACTTATTTAATTAGAATTTAGGATGAAATATTCTCCATAATTTGTATGTTTTCTTTCTTTCTAGATTTTTGCTAATTATGGCAAGTTTGTTTTTAAGCGTCATAATTACAATGAAAGATTTCGAAGAAGATTTAAATATCCTTAATGCAGTTTACTATCTGGTCAGTGGCATTTACAGACAGTTGATTTGTTTTTATCTTTATAATAGTAGTGATATTATTTTTTAGAAACCTTCAAGTAACAAAATTTTGAAGAAATGTTATTTTATTTGCTTTCTTCTAGGAAATATCTCTTGTTATCGTGTTCAGTGTGGAATATATACTTCGCATGTGGTCCTGTTCATGTCATGGTAATTACAAGGGATTCTGGGGGAAAATGAGGTTCATAAAAAAACCATACATGGTAATAGGTATGTTTTGATTACTCTATGTTGCAACAGATTTGATGTTATGAAGAATATACTTGAAATTAAGTTATTAACTCGCAGTGAAATTAAATTGTCTACTGACCCTCAAGCATGCAGAGACATCGTGCGTATTGATTAGACACTCATAATTAGCATTAGCATAGTTTTATAACCAAAGCTAAATAAGTCCCTTTTTTTTGTTTTTTGCCTAGCTTACAATAAAATAAATGTCATTTCACGTTCCTTTTTGATAAATATGTTTAGTTTATAAGGCACGTCTGCCTCTTTGTGCTTACATATTTAGCTTTGCAGTATGACTGAAATACAGCATTGTTTATGTTTTGATAGTTTTAAAACAAAATGCGGTGTTGTTTACATCCATCCATTTTATCTTTTTTATGTAAGTTTCATCATACTCTAGCTACAATCGTTGCCAAAAGTAGTTGAGACAAATGCAAAAACTGACCATTAGTGGCAGAAAAGGCAATAAATACAGAATTACGATTCTTTTTATCCCCTCCCCCCTTTACACAATGTTGGAGAGTCATATCAGCAAACTTCTGTCTTTAAAAAACCTGAGCGCAACATTGTCTGGGGGGTGCGGGGGTGAAAGTGTGGAAATAATTCGAATTTTAAAAAACGTCTCAACACTTTTGGCAACGATTGTAGCTATCTGGCAGCTATATGTTGTTCATATACAAAACATTTAGATATTTTTAGTACGATTAGTTTGAGTTATTGAACTCAACAAGTCATAACCACAGTTTGTAAAACCTTTTACACAATTCAAATTGAAGTTAAACCAATGTTTTAAAATTTCACTATGCATTGACTAAGAATTATACAACTTTTTTGCCAAAGTAATCCGATTTTCAATACAATATTTTCGTCCAAAAACACATACAATACATCTTTCAGAGCGCATCCACTGTTTTTCCTTTAAATATTCTAATCAAAATTATGCAAACATGGCTGTTTTCCTTCGAAAAATATTGCATGTTGATGTTGCTATAAAATTGACAATATCTTTGATATCCTGAAGGTCCAACAAAAAGCTATAGAAAATATTTATTTTTCACATATCTATTCCGCATTGTACATGCCTAAAAACTTTGTCTGTGCTGAGCTGATTGGTTAAAAACAATGATGACATTGGATAAACTTTAAAATGGCAATCTTTAACTCATTCTGCAGGTCCAATACCTTTTCTTTGCACCACTATGTAGGAAGCATAGCAGTACGTTGACTGATAAAAAATGTCGATTCTAGTGAGTTCAGCATTTATAATAAGCTGATTCCTGCGTGTTAGTTTACTGAGAAAGTTAACTTTCATCATTTTTACGTTAAAAAAGACTCAAGGGGAGTGGTCAAGCTTATCATTCTTGTGAAATAAATACTATAAGAAATGAATAGATTTATGTCGCTTTAAAAAGATGTGCCTCCTTCCCTTTTTCATCCTCCTAGGCCTAATGAAACAAAATTTGTTATTATTTTTGAATAAAAATCTGTGCTTACTTACAAAATCAGCAGGTTGAACTTTAAGCTGTGTGCTAAGTATATGAATATGATTTATTTCTGAAGTAGTAGTGTGACTGCATATGGAACACATCTATATGCAGTTACACCATGAGCAAAATACGAAAACAAATACAACCGTTTTCTTGCACAAGTAACATATCTGATTCTCAAAGAATTTTTGATGAGTGGAGATACAAATGAAAGAAGCTCTAGTGGGTGTCATACGAAATGTTTAAAAAATATTAATCGTATAACATCAAATCCTTCAAAAATGTGCTGTACAATTTTTGTAATCTTTTTTCAAGAAATAGTTGTCTAAACCATTCTTTTTTACATATATTTTTGTTACATATATTTTTGTTTAATGCTTCTTTTGCCTGAGATGACGCCAATATATAACAGAAATAGTCAATTCTAATTTTGTAACTTGTATATTAACAGCAACCATCTTCTTGTTTTGAAATTTTAGCAAGTATAGCACCCTAGATGATCAAATTAATTGCCCCGTGCTTAAAGTGTGCTGATTCCTTTTGCACTATAGCAACCAATGCGTTGAATGAAAGCCACCCTTTATCCTTACATGCTATGATTTTTTTCTTTCAATGACTGCTAGCTTTTGCGTTCTAGACATCATAGTGATTGTTGCAACAACTGTTGTCGTGGCTACCACAACGCAATCGAATAAATCCAATTATTTCAGTGTGTCGGTGTTCAGGTAGGTGTTGTGAAAGAGACTTCTTTATTAAGTTAGATTCACACCAGTGTGAATTCTTTTACCACTCCCCAATTATTGTAAAAAATTTTAGGGTGACAAGAATTATACGCTTGAAATGTGATTCTTTTTAAGTGCGATGTTTTTATACCAATATATGATATAATATATTTATATGGTTTAGAAAAGCTATAATTAAAATTTGCAATATTATTAATTAGAAGAGATGAAAACCACCATATGTTTGTCAAAGCTATAGGAGAAGATAACGAGAAGGAGCTTTTAATCAACTTAGGTTACTTCTTCTTACTTTATCTCCTTTATTCAGTCCGTCCCATCATTAAGAAGTTTCCTGTAACTGAAGGGACCATGAAAAAAAAATTTAATACCAATTAAATTGGATAAAAAGGCTGAAAATATTTAAGGTTTACTTGCATTTGCAATAGCACGTTGTTCTTCTGCTTACCTGTGCGAAAGAAGATCAAGGGATAAAAAATACTTTCAAAGAATTTTCACCGGTGGCCAAAAAGTGCCTGCAGCCTGTTCGACTTTGTATAACTTTTGTTCAACGTGTCACTGAGTGCTGAAATTTTCTTACTTTTCCTAGCTTTAATTGGGGCTTGTAATGAAAAAATTTGTTTTGAAAAAATATTGTACTTCACAGGGGCATTGCATTTCTCAGACGGGGGTAATTTTGATTATGATGTATGTATGTATGTATGTATGTATGACTGCTGTAATATAGTGTGTTGGTTATAAAATTATTTCTAACATGTAATGTTTGTTACCGGGTGGTTACTGTTGTTGCTAAGGAGTTATATGGGTTCTAGAAATAAAATACAGACCAGATTTGAAGGAAATATTAATGCAGTGAAATGACATCATTTCTGATCCTAATTGTTTTCTTCAAAATGGGGGAATATATGGTTATATTTAAGGATAGTGTTGGAGTTATCTTGAAAAAAAATGCATTTGTATTAGTAAAAAGGATAAAAGAACTTTAGGAGTAATTGTTGTTTAGTGATTCTACACTCACATTTTTTTGTCTTTAATCCATGAAAAAGGCTGAGTATGTTCTTAACACACTCTTAATTGTATAAATTTTAGCCTTGTTTTTATAAATAAGATGCTTCTGAAATATGTGTATTCTTTGTTTAGATTTCTGCGCTTTTTGCAAGTCTTGCGTATTCTACGGTTAGACCGACAACGCGGAGCATTCAAGATAGTCAGCCATGTGGTGTATGAACACAGACAGGTACAAGATTTTGACCATACCTGAATTTTACCATTACCCCTATTTTAAGTTGAATAGGAAAACAGAACTAACCCAATTATGACCCTGTATTCAATCAATTTCATTCCTCAAGTACTCTTAAACATTAAAAATCAATAGTTGGAATAATTGGTGGATTGGAAATACAAAACATTGATATTTCCAGGAAAAGCCTTTATGGTTACTTAATTCAGTTAAATGACAAGCCAGAACGTTGTTGTTTGATTTTTTTTTCTTCAGACCACTTACATCCTGACATACTATTTCGATCTGATTACAGGCAAAAGTATATAGGTTGGATGTTTCAAATTAGTTGCTTATCTCAATAAATAAATAAGTGGTCAGATGAAATAGGAGCGCCAAAAAAATTCAGAAATTAACAATAGAAGGATTTGGGGACGGTTATTCAATACTACTTTACATTTTTAAATTTACGTCTGAATTGTTTAGGTGTAATTTTTTGGGCACCAGTTTTATCATTCTCAACACTCTTAAAAACGTAGGGCTGCGCAAAAATTCTACTTATTCTTATTATATTCAAGTTGCTTGTTACTATAAATTGACTTGTGTAATTTTGTTTTGACCTGTTTTCGTATTTTGACCTTTCTTTTTGTGTTTTGACTTGTCTTTTTGTGTTTTGGATTGTCAAGTTAGTATCAAAAAGACTTGTCAACGTGGGATCATAAACTCTATTTTCTTTTTTGTCTTTTTTACTGTGCTAGGAATTGATGACATGCTGGTATATGAGTTTCATTTTACTGGTGGCTTGTTCATTTCTGGTTTACCTTGCTGAGAAGAGTGATGAACAACCAGACACTGCTCAAATGAAAGATTTGGGTGAAGGGATGTACTTCGCTGTTGTGGGTGGATACTTTTTTTTGCATCTGACTTGCTTTCACATGTTTATAACTTAAATATGTGAAGTTTAACCTTTTTGTAGCAAATTTAAAAAAAAAATAGTTTGTTTCTGTGATAAGATGATTTTTTTTTCGAAGAAAACTTTGACTGCCTTTTTGATTGTGATGTGTTTTTTTGGATAACGTTTCCAATTTTTAAATTTAATCTTACATGCATGTTCTTCTATTTTACCATAACTTTATTGACAATTTTTTTTTTCCCCAGACATTTTGTTAAGGGAATTTTGAAAGGAATTGTTGTCAGTATACACATTGAAATATATATATATATATTTTTTTAGATCACTCTTCTGACAGTTGGTTATGGTGATATATCTCCTCAAAATTGGGTGGCAAAAATTCTCACATGTGTGTTTGCTTTCGTTGGCACTGCATTTTTTGCCCTACCTGCTGTAGGTAAATTTATTGTTCCAAAAAAATTATTTTCATGAAATGAAATATGTGTGTGCAGTGTTGCCACACCTCAAATCTCCTCCCAAAGTAGACTTTTTAACAACTTTGTTCTCAAATCTCTTCATATTTCCTTTTACAAACATGGTTTTTTACAGGTGTTTTATTTTTAAAATGCATAAAATGATACATTGTGCATTACCTAAAATCTCCTCAGATATTCCAAATTCTTTAAAAAATTAAAAAAAATTTTTTTTTTAATGAAAATGCTGTCATTTGCTCCAAAAAGCTTGAACATCTTCATCAAAAACCCTCAAATCTCAAATTTAAATTTCTAGAAAGAGTGAAAACTCTAATTTGATACATTTGTTAAAAGACCAGTACCTATATCCATTCTTTTATTAATTGACATTTTTAGTGATTGCTTAGCTTACAAATTCTTTGTGCTGAATGTTTGTATACTCGTAGCAATATGTGAAACCGTTACATTTATATTTATCTCTATATTAATAGCCTTATTCTGTCTGTCTCTGCTCAAATGGTACCTCAAGTAGCGAGATACACGAAATGTGGTATATAAAGGATACGCGACCCCGTGGATTTATCCCGGGCCACAGAGTAGTCTCTTTAATAATAGCCGTATTTTGTCTGTCTGTCCGCGAAAGACGCGTCCTGTTACCGAAACACGAAATGCGATATATAAAGGACGGGCGACCCCGTGGATATTTCCATGGGTGACCGACTAGTCTCTATAATAATAGCTGTATTTTGTCTGTCTGTCTGCAAGAAAAGTGTTGTGCAACAGGCACACGAAATAGCGTGTAATTTAAAGACGGACGACCCCATGGATTTTTCCATGGGTTAACGACTAGTGTATTAGCCGTATTCTGTTCAAAATGGTTTAGCTTTATTTCTGAATCCCAAAACTCGTTTGTTTTTTCACAGCTTTTGCGTAGTTAAACCCCACTATACTTGTCACATACGGAACTGGCTTATTATTATAAGGATTAGTATATTTACTTGAGTGATTGGTTATTTTCAGGGCATCTTAGGATCTGGGTTTGCAATCCAGGTTGCACAAAATCAGAAACGAAAACATTTCAACAGAAGAAGATACCCTGCTGCACTTGTCATACAGGTAGCATTTTCTATCCTTTTTATTTATTTATTTATTTAACTGCTTTCACTCGGCATTTGATCAAAAGTGATACCATTTTTAAAAACTGCAAGTTTTATGCTTTCCAGCGGTGAAAACCACATGTCAAAATTTCTTTCATTTCATAATAATCATGATCCTCTTATCTTTATCGTTCTGTTAACTTTAAATTATCAGAATGTATATTTTTTTGCTTTATTTCATTTGTTTATTTGTAGTCATAGTGTTTACATTTTTTAAAAATGGATTTGTGTGATGTTTATAAATGTTTTTGATGGTAGGGATAGGATTTGAACTGGAACTAACACATTTTTTGCCAGTATTGTATATTCGTTTCTTAATTAGTAACAAATTTAAGCATGTAGAAGGAGTGGTCAACTTAAAATATCTCCCTGTGTAATCTGAAAGTGTTTATAAAAAAATTCCAACAACAAATAACGTGTTGTACATGAAAAAGACTCCCTGGCTAAGTCAATTCACAATATTATTAAAAAGGGTTTTTTTTCTATCTTGAGAAATTCTTTTTGAAAAAAACTATTTTTTACCAACTTTTAGAATTGTTTGGAGCTTTTTCGTATTAAAATAAGTGGCAGATATTTTTGTTGAGAAAGACAAAAAAAAAAAAAACACATTTGAGGAATTGGAGAAAACATTGTCGTGTATGCTTCACTATTTTTTGTTTTTTTTAGTACTCATGGAAGTGGTTTGTGTCAAATCAACGCAGTGACGATTTTCCAGCTACGTGGATACCACACCAAGTGTTAGCCCCATTGAAAGAAAAGAAGTACTCCACATACTCTCGTAGTCCAGGTGCATCACCCACTGGTGGTCGACGTAGCATGTCATATCTACGTAAAAAGTTTCATTCCACACGAAACTACACATATGCTGAAGGAGATGGTTATAACTCGAGAAGAAGTTCTATAGGTGCTACTATACCTTCTGCTTTGGATTTACGTGATCGGTGCCAGTCGGAAGGAAATCTTTTGCTTGTGGGTCCGCGCAATTTCGAAGATAACCAGGCTACTATTGTTAGTCTACCACCTGAATATAGAGAAAGTAAGTCTGGTTCTAGCTGATATTTTGTATTAATTCAAGAAAATGTATATAAGAAGGTCAAAATGATTTTTTATTTCAGGTGTTTTTGACACCAGAAACGCAGGTCTTTATAACAGCACACAAGATATTCATTTTAAACCGTAAGTGATACCGTTGAGCCTAGTCAACTGTCATATGTAAAAGGTTTAGGATATGTGCTTCATTTAGGTTGTCGTTTAGATTGACGGAATATGAGAAAAATGCTATTCGTTTTATCAGGAAAATTAAATTTCGTGTAGCTATAAGGAAATTCAGGGTAAGTGTAACCTTAAATTTTTATTATGTCTGACAGTTTGCGTAATGCATGTTTATATATATATAATTCCGGCATTATAACACGTATCCAAACCTTTCACTGGGTTAAAATCTCCAAATCATAAATATACTAACCGGTTTTGATGTCGCACTAGAATGGCTAAATGTCAAAATTTTGCACAGCACATGTTAAGGGCGAGTACCCATATTTCAAAATGGAATATCTCTTTAACAACAAATTGTAAAATGGAAAACTATACAAGTTTTCAAAACAACTTTTAAATGATTACATTTCTTTATAAAATTTAACACAAAAAAGCTGACATCAGCATAAAAATGTCAAATTTAGGTTGTTTTTAGGCATTTAACTCAAGCAAGTAAATTTGACATTAATACTATTTTTTTCATCATATAAGCTCTATCCAGTGGTGTAAGTAGTAGAGTGACTAAAGATTTCACCTGTATGGGGGAGAGCACATGAATTTGCTTTTCTTATATATTATTGTGTGCAAAATACCACAAAGTGAAAGAATTGGCTGGAAAACCCTCTTGGATAATTTATGAATGAAAAACACCAAACCCAAGGTCAAAATTACCCCTTGACCCTTGACCGAAAGATTTGTATTTGCAATCCAACATCAAAACCGTTCGGTGTCTTTTCATTAGTATCTGACTGATTCAGAAAATGGGTTGCTTCGTTTTACAAACTAAAAGTCAAGTATCAAGAAAAGTCAAGTAATTATTTTCAAGTCCAAAACTGAACACGCGTTAAGAGGCAAAACCAAACAATTTTCGGTTCTCTGCTAACCTTTCCTGTTAATTGTACGAGGCATTTTATTTAATAATCCCTGTTTTGTGTGAATGTAAAAGCCTGTGTATTATCATAACGAAGTACCTATATATGTGTGCTAAAATATAGATATTCTGCTATACAGACATATAGATTTATCTAGTAAATTCTATATGCTTTCTAAAGTTTGTATAGGTTAAGAGAACCGTGGCTATATGGTACTTCCACTAAGTGGGACGGGTTTTTCTGGGTCTCTTTGATTTTTTTAGCACGCCTACACAACAAAATAATCCACGTTGAGGTCCTTTAAGGTCTAATTTTCGCTGTTCCATTCTGTGTTGATTTAAGGTCCTGAAATTCGAAAAAATGGTTGTGCGGAGGTCAGCAACAATTACTGCATTTCAAGAGCATGGATTTAACCAAAAACCTAAGTCCTAAGTCCGCTGTAAAAGTTCAAAATGGGCGAATGTAATAAAGAAATAGCGATATATGTTGAAGCGAGCTTGACAATAAGCTGAGTTGTTTCAAAATGTTTTATCCATGATTGTAAGTCACAGTGAACAGTGTTGCTAATATGCCAGGTTTGTAATGTTTTTATCCAATAGGAAGAATGTCGACCATATGATGTAAAAGATGTAATCGAACAATATACTGAAGGCCAGATGGAAATGTTTGGATTCATCAAAAAGTTTCAGTTAAGGTAAAGTAATTGCAGATAGATGTGCAGTCATCATTTTCGTCACTTTCTGACAGACACTAATTAATTGCCGCTCCATATTGAGGCGGCAGCATAGTCGAATTTGTGAGATATTTACGTCTTGGTATGCCAGAACAGATCTCACAGTTTGATTTGATTATAACACTTCCTTATTCAAACAAAAGGGTGGTAAATGTCCTGCAATATATATTCAATAATCGAGACAAAATTATCCCGAACTAAATCATATCGTATTTACTATATTACTAGTCGTTAAAATCCACTTAGGTAGAATGAAAAATCCGTCGTGAATTTTGATGTTGTCGGTACTGACCCATCAATACATGTAATGGTCACTTTGTTTTTGAAAGTTTTCACTTGGATTTTATTCATTTTTCCAGTAGCTTTTCTTTTCAAAATTAGAAAGATTCTAGTTTTAATTTCCCGGTAAATTTTTGAGACTAACATATGCAGGTAATATTTTAAATTACAATAAAAAGGGTTAAAAAATGGTACAGTTTGTCGCATCAACTCAAACTATTTTTCACTCGGACGTTTTTAGTTCGCCTAGGGTTTTGCTTAAAGCTATTTGGTATGAGGCAGGTAAAGTGCCCGCGGGAAATTAAAATTTATGGCTTGGCTTGGCTATTAATGTTTCTTTTGACTAGCATCTTTTCCAAAAAAATTTAATTCCACCTGATGACGACGTAACAAGTTATTAGAAATTGCTCAAAACCACGCCGGGTTAGCCAGCTCTAGTCTATGCTATACTGCTCGCTGTCTATCTGTTTTCCAAGGATGATAGCTGACAGTGGTGACGGGGAAATATTTTGTGGATAATCCAATTATCGTTTATTTTCCACAGACTACTTGGATATGGTTACTTGTATAAATCTATATTATAATGCCCGTATACGTCTGTCCGTCTGTCCGTCTGTCTGTCTGTCTGTCACGCAAAATGGTAGCTTAGCTGCGACGGGCGAACCCGTGGATTTTTCCACGGGCTAACGACTAGTATTTTTATATTATTTTTATTTTTTTTACTGCCAACTTTTTTCTGTGCAGTTAATAGATATCGTAGTTTATTTAATTCTACATGTTATTTTTTTTACAGAATCTTTTTCTTTTTTTCAGGTTGGAATCTACGTTGGGCATTCGAGGTACGTTTTTGTAAATTAATGCTGTCGCCAGGAAGTCCGAGACTCCCTATAACTTTAACAATTTTTTGTCATACTGAAGGCGTTAGATTTTTTGAATATGCTTTATAAGGTTCTGTAAAAGTTCGTCTCGTCGTCTTTAACGTTTTAGGTGAAGAAGATGAAATTTTGTTCCCCACCAATCAATTTCTGTTATACTATACTTCATTCCTTTACTCAATATAGCGTAAGGCTTTCAAATAACCCCCAATCACCCCCCACATAGGCTATTTGATACAAAAAAAGTCCAGCATAAATAGGGTTAAAATTATACAACTGATCATTCGTTGGATATGGCTACTTTGAACAAGGTCGCTAGTTTCGACAGTATGCTGTTCATTATATTACGGATAATGTATTTTATCCTTCCATAAACTAAATTAAAACAAACTTGAGGAAAAACTGAGTAGTTAATTTAAATCTGCCTCATATTTTGTCGAAGCAAGGTGGTAAACTTGTCATTATTTTTACGATCTACATTTATTTTTTGGACCCAGCGATAACGTGATCGTTTTTGAGTTTCCGTATTATTATAATAGACTAGTTATTTAAATATTGGAATAATCCAATTTTAAAGTTTAAAGTGCTTCTGATCGCAAAAGGGTTTGTTGTTAATTTCTTTTAAAAGATTGTAAAGAAAATTAAACGACTGCAAAGAAAGTTAAATGGAATAGACAACAACAATAACAATGTTTAATTGCCCGTGACTTTGCTCGTAAATTAATTTATAACAAAGAAATTACATTTGCAGCGATTACAAAACTCATCACGGCAAATTAAAATACAATAGCAAAATTCTCAGCTAATGAAATTGCTTCATTTTTTAACATGATTTGTTCCAGTCAATAAAAAATGTTAAATATATTCCGTATCTGATGTTGCCCACTGTGTTGGGCGAAACTTTATTACTTGGCATGCCGTAAAACTTTAGCGTTCTCCAATACAAACACATTGTGTGATTTGCGCATGGAGAATTTGTTTGTTCTCGCTGCAATTGTCTTATCCTATATACCTTGATTTGTTAAATACAACGTATCCATACCAATCTTTATTTTAGAATCTGAATCAATTGATCCACGGCGTACTTTAAACGCAAGACTAGGTGCAGTTGAAGATAAGGTACTGACGCTTGTATTTTTTTCTGCCATATTGAACTATATCTTACAGTAAGAACCCGGAACTGGGCTACTTACCGGATTTTTAAATGAAAAAAACAAGGGACATTCATAGTTTAAGCAGGCTTTTATATGAAGGGAGCGAAAATGGCTAGATTGGGTGCAATTTCTTCGGGGTTATGGTTAAGCCAGGCCTAAGCGAGAAATCTAAAGGACAGGTTTTTTTTCAAGGAAAATCCAAAAAAACAAAACTTGCTCCCTTACTCGACAGTAATGCAAGATAAAACTCTTCAGCAGTTTTATTCTATAATGTTTGATGCGCATTTCAAGGGAAAAGTTGAACCTGGGATGCAGAGACTTTAGGAGTTAAACACCCGGGATGCAGGATGAATGTGTTTTGTGAGATGTTTGCAAACGATAATTTTATGTACCAAGGAATTGAAAGGAAGCAAGTTAAAGGCAAAAAGACAGGGTTACTTGACGGTGGAAAAAGAAAGTTTTGGTAGCTAATTTTAGACAGGGTAGAAAAAGAGGATTATCCAAATACTAGTCGATAAGGCCCGTGGAAAAATCCACTTAGGCAAAAAAGAATTAAAAAAAGATCCGTCATTTGAATTTTGATGACGTCAGCAATAATTAAAAAAATTAACAGTTGCCTTAGGTGCTCAGGGTAAGGAGAGTAAGGAATTATTGAGCGCAACTTTACCATTATGGCAGCATTTGAACCACTCTTCACTTTTAAACTTCACAGCTTGACAATACTCACATGTTTTGTCCATAACACCTAAATAATAACATTAGGCTATACATGTCGACGTTTCGTTGTGCATTTGCTCGTCTTCTATTTGCAACCTGCTCAACATTTTGCCTTTGCCTCGAGCAACAGCTTGCCTTTCATCATTGCTTGCTTGTTACATTCAGCATTACGAACTGCTGTCTGCTTTACAGCATCACTATGAGGCCTGCTGTTAACTTGGTTAAGCGACACGTGAAAGTCTACGCCTAGCTAAAGACACATTATATTAATTAATCACGTGGTATGACATTTACCTGCACTTTATGTGGCAGTTTAACAAGTTGAAGAATACACCCATCTGGTCCATAATGTGACCAGCATTATTGCGAAGCCTAAGTCCACGTACAGGGTTTGAGAAAAATGCACAACCTAGTAACTAGCTTGGACTGACTGCTCTGTCCCCAATAATAAGGAAACTACACATGTAGTTAAGATATTGATCAGTATGAGTTGGTTTGTGGTATACTGGTACTGATAAGTTACCACCGTCGCGGGACACTGTAGTGTCTAAGAAAAGAAAGCGTGCCGTTCTTCTCTTAGTATTGTAATCCACATTTTCGGATGTAAATTATTAATATTTTCATGAATAAGTCTAGATGTGCTATTTTAATTATTAAAAAGAAACCCTGGGATCGTGGTTTGCAGTTGGTTAAGATGTAGTCCCATCCTGCATATATATTTCAGCTACCACAGAAAAAAATTGCGCCACACCGTCAGTTTGCGTAAAGAAGTTACCGTCAAATAAATATCATGTTTTGTAAGCACAACTTCGATCAAGGATATTAGTTTGTCAATAGGGATGCGTGTTTTGTTCTGATACTCATCATCATTTAGCAGTAATTCCCTGATGATGTACGTGTCCTTTTTCGGTGCATTTTTGTGCAGTAAAATAACATCAATGATACTATACACTCGTCGTCCTCGATCCATGTGTTTCTGATAAATTCCGAAAAATTTCGAGTTGTTCCAGTGACCACTCTTTGTGTATTGCTAAGAATGGAAGCTAGATATTTCGATAAATTATACACGAAACGATTGGCGTATTGGAATTCTGTGTCATGGATTTGTCATATTTTTCTTACCACGCAAGGACATTTTTTAACAATTTGATCGCATTATTCTTTCTTTTTTTTGTTATTATAAAGTAGTCTTATTTATACCTCTGTGGAGACTCTTCTCCGTTTTGTTCCGAATGAAAGTTGAATTGAATCCAACTTTTTCGGAAATAATAACCAATCAAGTTCGTTAAGAAGATTTCCGTTTCTTTCCGGTCTGTTTTAGGGCAATAGTGAAAATTCAAATTATAAATTTCCGTTCCGTTCCGTTCCAATTCTATCTCTTTCGCGGCACAAAAATAAGTAAAGTGAAAATGCTGCCATATTTTCTGCCCCGAAACGAAAATTTTTTGCGCATATGAGATACATTAAAAATTTTTGTATATTTGTTTTTCCATTTATAGAAGTAAATAGATAGCTATCCAAAGTTTACTCTATATAGGTATAAGTCAACCAGGCCGAACTAGATGCACAATCCAAATGAAACACCTGAATCTTATCTGTCCCATGAGATATTCCTGTGTCCCATGTTCTACCCTCTAGAGTTCGGGGATCCCGGATCCTTTTATCCCCATAAAATTGTAACAATAAGCCTCTGATGCAGATATAAATTCGGATAAAATGTTTTTACGCACAAAGACAGGAATGTATGAAGAATTCTTTTACTCACCAGGTCGACAATCTGGATTTAAAATTGGACAGCATCATTGAACTGTTAACGAATAAAAAGAAGGGTCGTTCTCATGACGGTCATCATCATCATCATCACCATCGCCATGATGAGCATGGTCACCCAAACGAACATTTTAACCAATCAGGTGATGCAGGGGACTCAGATGTGGATGTATCCCACGAGTCTATCCCAATTGTTCACATCCAACACAGCAAGCCGCTTGCAAGTCGAGATGAATATATGTCAAGTCCCCGCGATCGTAAGCGAGGTATGACATTCCACGCAGACGAAGTCAGTAGACGGCTAGAAAAATTGATGTACGAATCAACTGACAGTTCTGTAGGAGGTGTTGAAAGTAACCTAAAAGTACCGCCAAAAAAAGCGTCGTCGTCACGATTTACTGTCACCACGACGCCTGATCTTTTACTGCAACGTACTAACGCCGTCGATATCCGCTCTGGTGAGAATAGCAATCGATCAAGCACGTCGTCTTTGCCAATTCTTAGTGAAAATAACGTAAGCAGCCACTGCTCTAGCATTTCTGATGAAAGTACTGGACTTCCCAGTAAATGCAATGGGAGCGTGTTGAAGAGGAAACATAATTCTCAATCTCGTAGATGTAAACAGTGCATATCAAAAAGTTTAGGTAGCATTCCCGCTGCTGCATTTAAAGCTCCGTTAGATGAAATGACATTAAACTTCTCAGAAAGTGTCCCAAAACTTCCTATATCTCCTTTCAACACGGTGTCTTCTAATAGCCTTTTGGCAAGCTTAGACGAGGAGGAAGACGATACAACAAGGATACCTACCAAACAAACATTTCCATCCAATGAACATACTGACATAAAGAACACAATCGAGTCAAGTGCACTACCTAAAGAAAACTCGTCGAGTAAAAACCGTATGACGAAACAGAGTTCTATGAATGGCCATGTTGCAACACCAAGAGAATCACCTGTACAAAGTGTTCATGATGCTGTGCCAGTAGTTGCCATTGTTAACCCTAAACAGACGGACGACGAGAATTCTAGTAATGCTCAAACACCAGAAAATAATCTCAGTCTGGTTTATTAATAGTTACGCGTTGTTACTGACAGAAATAGCGCAATTTTATTTTTATTTATGTGGTATATATTCTTTAACTGCTGTATTTTATAATATGTAGGTTGTATAATATTTTTTTCGTAATATTTAGAATTCAATACGCCATTGCTGTTAAAGTTTTAATGTGTTCGATTTGCATCATAAGAGCGACTGCGCAATCCTGGCGCTAAGAACAGACGGAGGGAGAAATACATCGAAATACGCGCGCATCAGTCAGAAGGTGTCTTCATGTAACATGTTTGAAGCTACTGGAGGCTTGGTCCTCTTCCAAAGTTGGCTGTTCTTTGTCATTTTGAGTTTCGAAATTTGGATTTCACCTGGTAATTGTGATGCAGTATAGCAGTTTTCTTCCCGAGTTATAAAAATGTTTTTAACCCTATTTGGTCCGAGTGTTCTATGACAAACACTTGAAACTGAGACATGGGTTAAAACTTTATTCAGAAGAAGGTTTCCTCAAAATATATTGAAATTAGCAATTCGCGAAAGTTAATTCCCGCGAGGCTCTATTTATTCTGTAACTTTTCTATGAGATAAAAAAAATCATTTATATCACTTTCATCCATTTTCACAATCACGTGTTTTTTATCATTGATGAGGTTAAATTCATTGTAACTTTACACGCTATTTCAAGACCTCCCTGAACACATAATAATCAACACCTATGCCTACCGCAAAAGTTAATTATATGAATTTAATATAAGCGGGTATGTCAAGATCAAGATACAGTTAAAGTACACTTTGCTTTGTCACGTGACCAAGAAAATAAGAGAACGGAATATGCGGGAAAATATCACACATCGTTAGTTTGTTTTGCAGTCGGTCAAATTCAAATTTTAAAACTCAAACAGACAAAGAACAGCCAACTTTGGAAGAGGACCAAGCCTCCAGTAGCTTCAAACATGTCGCATGAATACACCTTCCGACTGATGCGCACGTATTTTGATGTAATTCTCCCTACGTCTGATAGCCTTATGGTAGAGCGTTCGCTTCCAGTGCGGAAGGTCTTGGGTTCAAACCCCGGTCATGCCAGAGGCTATAAAAGTGTGAATCTGTCCTTTCTGCTTAGCGCTCAGCATGAAAATAGGATTGATATCTTAGGCGGTTGTCTAGTTGAGCGATTGCTGTGCTTGCATGACTTTCGTAGCTCAAATGGGAGCTTTAAATACGCTAGGTCCCCCTTCGCAGGACTCTCGTTGATAGCAGTACCAATAGGAACTGAAGAGGCTATCCTGGGTAAATAATTTTAATAATAGTAATAATAATAACAATAAAGATTTCAATAATAGATATATTGTATATATTTTTCTGTAAACTGTTATTAACATAAAGTTCATGTACAATAATTACAGATGAATGATAAATTTAACAACTTCACTTCACAAGTTGGATAAAGTAGAAAGATTAAAATATTTAAAAATTGACTAATAGAAGAATAAAATAAAAGCTAACATATAATAAATTTTGTTCACAAACTGGAAATTAATTTTTTGCAGCTAGTATGTGGAAATTGCAATTCAACGATATCTGTTTTGAAATAGATTTTTTATTTGCATAATTAAATTTCTATGCATGCTGGTAAAATATTTATTTTTCTGCTTGAATGACTTGGCGGGAAAGAAGGTTATCGTTGAATAAAACTATGCATATTTTATAAACAGATCGTAAAATTGAATTAATGATAAACTAAGGGGAGGAAATCGATGCTTTTTAATCTTTCACGACATAACACAAAAATTACAGCTTCTACCGCCATGCACTCTTAAAATTAACAAACCAGCAGATGGCCTCCTTTTGTTGGTGAAAGAAAACGACTGTCATTAAATTAAAAATTAACCAATAAAGTCATTAAAGCAGTTCAACTTTTTTACTCAGCTGGATCACACATTTTATTGAGATAATTTATATCGAAATAGTGTTTTATAGTGCTTAAAACAGCTTGCACGCTTACATCCTTTGTTAACCACATTATGTGCTTAGAACGGACTGCAGCGTGTAATACCTGAGAAAGTTTTTCGATAGCCCTTGAACCATATATGAACCATACATGAACGGACTGCTAAGTAGACAAAGGTTACTACGTAAACATTATATAAGTAGCTACGTACGACGCAAAACAATGTACGACACGACACAATGTACGACACAGCACAGTTTATATACGACACAATGCACGACACGACATAATGTATGATAGGACACAATGTACGACACAGCACAGTTTATATACGACACAATGCACGACACGACATAATGTACGACACAGCACAGTATTTATACGACACAATGTACGACACGACACAATGTACGACACGACACAGTGTATATACGACACGACATAATGTAACACACTAACACGTTTTTCGACAGCATAAGGTGATAATATTTAGAAATAGTTCTCTCGCTTAGGAGCCTATGTATTATTATTATTTATAAAAGAACGTGCTAGTTGCACATGGTTAGCAACAACAACAAAAAAACACACAACGTAACCATGTCAAAAGTAACGAACAGACGTCCAATCACAAGTGCTCAAGCCACAAACAATACTAACAACACGAAACGACATATAACACAAAAACAGACCACACTGGCAACATAGAAGTCAGCACAGACAACATAAAACATATTACAGACAACATGCCACAGACGCCATACACTATATCACGATCAACATAACGACATATTACAGAATAAAACATAAAAAAACACCATTTAACCAACGTAGAACATAGTAACTTTTACGACTTATAAATAAACAGTAAGTGAACAAAATTTAAACTTGCAGCACGAAACATGTCAGCAAAAATGAATATGTAATAAAAAGAAAGTCCTAATATAATAAGATAAATAATCCGTTAACTGAAAAAAGATGAAGAATGCTCTACGTCAGGAACTAACTGATCATATCTTTTTCGATCCAGCCGATTCGATACTAAATTTTCAAAGTTAGACGTGAACCATGGGTGTTCAAGCAATTCTTCGGCTGTCAAACGTTCCGTGGGGTTTTTACGAAGAATTGAATGAATAAGACATTTGCCTTTCGCTGAAATAGGTTCAGGAATTGTAAAATATCCGCTTTTAATTTTAGCAAACAATGCTGTTGGATCCTGTTCATGAAACGGATATCTACCACAAAGCATTGTGTATATCATTACGCCCATACTCCATATATCCGCCCTCTTTGAGGAGTAGCCGTTCATTGATTCTAAAATCTCTGGGCTAACGTAAGCGGGACATCCATGTTTATCGAACAAGATATCCGAGTTGTTTTCTAATTCGTAAGCATCGTCCAGAGATTGTAATTTTAATTGAGTTCTAAAAACAAAAGGAGAAAATTTTATTTGTTTGCATGGTTCCTTTCTAGTCAATTAAAATTTCTTCCATTGTTTATCATTAAAGTTTTTTGTTTGTAATAAGGTTGAAAAAGAGAACAAAGAATTGCATGGAAGACGAATTAAAACTTGAAGCCACGTTGTAATGAGTAGTTTAACAAGTTAAAGCCAGGTGAGCTTTGTAAACAAACACAAGAAAGGAAGTTTGAGAAAGAAAAACCAATTTTCTTCATTCAAACTTTTTCGGCATCAGTGCGTTTGTAATGATCATCGCAGCGATCAAATTTATTATTCTGAATAAAAGAAAAAGGTTTCCGCACCACGTTTCGGCACAATCATTTGCGGTTGAATGCAAAAGCTTTTAACATTCCAGACTTAACAATCAAAATATAATTTTACAATTTTTAGTTAATTATTTCGAAACTTTAAAGACATATAGTAATAAACTAATCAAAAACAACATTGATCAACACGAAAGGGAATTAAATATTTCAACACACAAGTCAAGCTTTACTTACTTTGCTTTGTCTTTAAAAACAAACTTTCGAAGTTTTAAATCTCGTATTGCTAAGCCAACTGAGTGACAATAATTTACAACGCTAACAATTTGTTTAAATAATCTACATGCTTCGTCTTCTTTTAATTTTCTTCTAGACCTGATGTAAGAATGTAAGTCACCATAAGACCTTTCAAACATGATATAAACAAATTGATTGCCAATTAATATTTCTTCTATCTTGTTTATGTTTTCATGTGAATCTGTTAGATAATAAGGACTCACTATATCTCTATATTTGCCTATTTCAACTACTCTGCAAGCAAACTCTTTTTGAGTGTCGATATGTACAGCTTTGCAAAAGCAGTTTATAGGATTAATTTCAGACAATATATATCTTCCAATTTTTGCAGGATTAAAATTTTGTACTGTATTTCTCTTTCTGTTTTTCTCTTGGACACCTTTGTGGACGAGATGTGACTTCGTGCTGGCGACGGTTTTCTTCTTTGTTCTGCGAGGACTTCTTTTGAGTTCTTCCAAATTGGGTATGCGATACGGTTCATATCTTCCCGATGCATGATAGCTCATTTTATTTCAGTTGCTTTGTAAAATTACTGTAATGCTTCTAAAACATTGCCACGTGAAAAAAATTCATATGCTAAATTACTAACGTGCGTTACAGTGGCAAGTCTTCCTTTGGATTCTGTACAACGACTTCCCCTTGATCTTGTTCGACAAGAAGCTATTTGTTTTTATATGAATATGTTTTTTCAAAACTTTACCGATGTAGAGTTCATTCACTAGCATTTGATCAACGTGAATGACTTACAAACTGAACGATGTGTTGTAAACAATTTTTCATCCGTTGCGCAACACACAGCCCTGACGCAATGTATTGTCACCGAGTATTTATATTCATCAGCGAGTTTTTAAGTTTCCCAAACAAGAATACGCGCTATTTCAATACAATTTGCTGACTTAGCATAATCTAAATTCGGTTTATTGTTGCCAACTCTCGGCATAATATATTCATAAGAAAAACGATTGTAGTTTAAACCAATCAATGAACTGTTATCGTTATTTAAGCCAATCAAAATAAAGAATACAATATATTGTTTTACGTGAACGAATTAGAAGCTTCCAATTTATAAAATATTCAGCGACTATTCATTTCGTACGTATGTTCGGCATAATAAAACATTGCAGTGAAAAACATCATTTTACGATAGATGAAATCACCTTGGTTTTAAAAGGTTTTAGTTGAGAGAATAGACCAAATTTAAATATGAAGTACTCAAAAAAAGAAAATTATATTTGTGTGAAAGTATAACGGCTCGTGTAGGTTAGATAAACATTTTACCATTGTTTTCATAATAAAATTGCCCATTTGATAATGAATGGAATACAGATCGGAAACCTTCGTGAAAAAGTCGTTTTTATTTGTAGTCGCTATGATGAAATTACTATGAGACATTTATCATCTCTGTTGCATGATGATGAAACATATTTTTGATACGATAATTGTTTACACAAGTAACTTACAAATTGTTATAAAAAGGCTCGAAACGGAAGAAATATTTGAGAGATGAATGTACATGAGTCAATCTCGTTCCCAGGGCTTCTTTCGGCTTTTTGCTATGTAACTAGCGCTTGGAAGTAGCCGTGAAAGTAGCTTGGTTATAGTTAGCTAGTTAACAGGCCACAGACGACCAAAATTTTGCTTTTATGCTAAACGCTAAGCAGAAATAGATTCGCACTTTTATAGGCTCTGGCATGACTCAGCCGGGGTTTGAACCCAGGGCCTTCCGCACTTGGAAACGAACGCTCTAACACCACCCTCGTCCCCAGGGTTTTTTGCCTTCTTGATATCTCTCATATCAACAACACAAAAAACCCTGGGGACGAGGGTGGCTCTACCACAAGGCTATCAGGCTACCAGAAAATTAGGCTGAAATGAAAATGAGAAAGAAAAGAAAAACTTGCCGTCTGTAAAGTGTCACCTGGAGAGAGATCTCTGCGTCAACCTAAATGGTTTCGTGAACCCGTTTAACATTCTCGTCCACCAAGATCTTTGTGTTGTGATAAACCTCGAAAGTGTTTATCTCACAGTCGTTTTACTGTTTTAACGTCCTGAAAATAAAGCTTTAGGGCTGTAGATAACCGTCGTTTTTCTTACCCCCGGGAAGTCGGAATAGGTAGGTAAGATGGGAAAAATTACGCTTTCGCGCTTATTGATTGGTTACTTCTATTGTTTTTTTGGGCTATTGATCATTATCAGGAAATCCTTTCTTTTAAGCGCAAATGGCCTCACTCACCCAAACAAACATAATTAATCCTCGTACTATTTAATAAGAGGGTAAGCAACCTCGTCCCCAGGGCATCTTTTATCTTTTCTGACCCCGGGGGACGGCGATATGTTCGTCCCGGGGTCAGAAAAGATACAAGATGCCCTGAGGACGAGGTTGGAGGGTAAGATGTGACCACGCTGGCTTTATGCTCTAGTTGATTTTAATTTGGGGGTTTGCTCTGAGAAATTATTTTGTGTTAATTGGTGGTTTGAAATTTTGGGATTTGATGCTCTGACACATTTGTTTTGGTCTAAGCTTTCGTATTATAAGAGAAACTGAATTTTGATATCCTCGAAGAAAGCTTAGTTCTAGGCTAACTAAGGAAAAACATCATCAAATGTGCAAGCAGCCAATCATATTTCAAAATCCGGCCAACGATAACACACCAGGGTATTATTTGCCGTCTTCTGTGATATCGAAAAAGCAAAAATACAAGATGCCTGGGGATGAGGGTGCGCACCACATCCTATCCGCCCCCTGCAACATCGATTCGTGCTGTCCGCCATTATCTTTTATTCCACAACGAATTAAATGTCACACTGGTTTAATCCTGAAAGGAACCCGAATCGGCGTCCCTACCACTATGCAAAAAAAACAATGCTGGAAATCATTTACCGGGACACCGGCATTTTGAAAACTAGACAAAACTGGATTAACGCCGTAATTGGCACTGACCTTTTCCATTTTCATAAGAAAAGACACTTCATAATCGTGGACTACTCAGGGGATGTCAGTACCCAACCTCGTCCCCAGGACATCTTGTATCTATTCGCCGTCCCGGTTATAGAAAAGAGACAACAGGCGCTGGGAATGAGGTTGGTCAATACCATTCCTGACCTTACGAGCGAGTACTAACCTCATTCCCAGGGCATTTTGCTTTGTTGATGAAGTTGATCCGTTATAACGGCTCAGGGGCCACAAGACCCTGGGGACGAGGTTGTAAAATGTAAAATATGCACATCTATCTATCTATCTTTCTGTCTTGTGCAACCATCCAGCACTAAAATCTGACTAAAGAGGGCATAATAATAGCTATGGATGCACTAAGAAATTTGCCGTAGCAATTCTGGTTGCTGTTTTTGGGATGGGTTTTACTGGTAGTTTTGTGACCTGGACAAGCAATACATGGAATCACAGTCCTGATATTTACATATTTACTTGCGCGCACATCTAAGTGATTACGTAATGCCTGATGCGCGTGCCAGAAATGGAGGTAAAAATGTAAACAAACCAAGCGGACATGTTACCTCCATTTTTGCGCACGCAGGAAAACACGGCACTATGATTGAGTGTATCCAACCTTCAGGAGATGCCAACCCTACTGATGCTTTGCGGGTGTAATTCTTAGAATAGAGACTCCAGGAGACGCGACCTTGGTTCGCGCCGAGGTGAAAAATTACGCATTTGAGACTTCTTGATTGGCGGAAAACACCTTTTTATTTCTCAAAATCTTGCTGTCACACATTTCGTGAAATTGGTAAGTCTTCCATCCATCGATGCAAGGTCATTACGGAGGAAGTGAAGTCAGTTTGACAATCTGCACAGGAAGAGGGGTGAGAACAAAAACACTCACACCCTCAAAAGTTTTTGGGGACCAGCTTCTTTGCGTGTTGGAAAGGCTAAGGGTGACCTAATACAGGGAAAGTACAGGGATTTTTAATTTTTCTGTTTTTATTATAATAAATTAGTAGGAAAACCTGACTTTCTAATCGTAACTTCGACCAAATATTATTCTGAATGCAGGTGAAACTGCTGGATGCGGGTGATTCTATCTATAACTTTTTAGTCGGGTGAGGATACCGTGAATTGTGGGTGTCACCCACTCGATGCGGGTGAGTTCACATATCTGCACCTTTTTGAGCCAGAGAGGTGTGTTTGTCCTAACATGTACTCAGCGTGACCAGTTGGCTCATCATCATCATCATCATTCTCGGCTTAACGTCCGTTTTCCATGCTAGCATGGGTTGGACGGGGTATATTAATGACCCTCTTCCAATCTGATCTAGACTGTGTTAGATCTAAACTCAACCTCCTCCGTATCAAGTCTGTCCTTATAACCTCCTGCCAAGTCTTTCTCGGTCTGCCTCTGGGCTTTGCCCCAGGAACTATCAAGTCTCAATAATAATAATAATAATAATAATAAATATTTAAAGTGGCTAGCCCAGAAAATCACAAAAACCTATAGTTAGTGGATTGTTTCCACTGGGGGCCACTAGAACAAAAAAGAAACAAAAAATTATAAACCTTAGACTGCCTCAGCTCAATCAAACATAGTAACATTTATAATCTGTGAAAATTGAAAAGAAAAAAAATGATCTCCATTAGAATTTGCCAAATACATTAGAGATGGAAGTCTTAAACGAAAGCAGACTTCCATCACAGGTCACTTGGTCTGGAAGATTATTCCACACTTTTGCAGCTCTAAATGGGAAGGCTTTTAGGTGTGAGGTGTTAAACAGGATGCAATGGTTCTAATTTTAGAATATTTAATTAGTATTTTTCTATTTATATCATTGATGTGCTCTTCCCATTGCATTTTTTAATCAAAAGTTACCCCAAGATATTTAACTTTTTCGCTCCTCTTCAAAGGAATAACCATATAGTTGATAGTTTTGTTCTCAACTTTTTTTAACTGGCTGTGGTTGCCGAAAAAGATTCTTACCCAATTATCCTCCTGGCTAAACTGTAGAATTTCCCCTGTAAAAATCCAGCACAAACAACTATTGTTATGTCCCACACAAAGTCGGGCCTTATACAAAGTCAGCGAAAACATTTGTCTGCTTTTAGCCACCCGACTTTATAATCTTTGCCCTACAAGGTGCATGTGTGAAAAATTACAGTGCTTATTGAAAAAAAAGAGGGCATTTGTTTTATTGGCAAGAAATAAAGAAATTATTTACGATAAAATAAAGAGAAATTTTTTACCATAGGTATAAGAAACTGTCCTAAAATATAGTGTTTTTTTTGGAAATTTCTCAGGATTGGGTCATTTAGTTTATTCTGATTTTTTGAAAAAAGATAGCTAACAATTGATCCTCAAGTGTGACAATGTCAGTTTTTTGAGAATTATTTTCTAATAATGACGGATTCATGGCCAAAATCAGTCAAAATGGTTCAAAAATACGGATTTTCTAACTTTTTTGAAAATTGGATTATTGTTTTTTTTCTCATGTTTTAAATCCATCGACGTTTCGCTTGTTTAGTTGTTTTCTATGGTCTTCTTTTAATATGCTGATGAAAACAAAGTTGTTATTATTTTTAAATTTCATAGCAAAATGTATCTTCTGGTTACGGCAGCCATTTTATCTGACCAATTGGTTTCCATTTAAGTTCAAACTAGGGAGAAAAATGCTCTTTTCGCTTTTTTCGCTAGAGTGAACGTGCAGTTGTATGGAAAATCTGCCTTCAGCAAGAGTCTGCTAAATTACGTGCTTTACGTGCTCACGTGCTTACGTCTTTGAGGTACTCCACCACCTGAAACCCAGGGCTATATGGGTCTTGCTGTGAAATGAAAAAACCTGAAAAGCGATGAGGACAAGTGTGATACAGAATCTCCATCTCCATTTCATTAACGGCATTGTAATGGAAACAAGTTCATCAAATGTTTGTCTAGACAATCTCTCAATAAAGCGCGCTACGCAAAATTTTAGTTAAAAATTAGATTATACAAAACGAACACTATTTACGAAAAAAACGAAGGTTGTAATCTGCCAAAGAGAAAGAAAAGAAACAACGAAAAGGATCTTCTCGCAAGAAGAATGGAGGCTGCAGAGGCACAATCTTCTAACTTTAAAATCCGCAAGATCAATGAAATAAACAACACAAAGAGAGAGTTTGTAATTTCAAGCAGTGCAAATAGCAGAATAAATTACAAGCTAGAAATATGTTCATCACCTTCTTGTTCCTGCCAGATTTTAAGAAAAACGGTATGGCTGTTTTCTGCAAGCACATCTTGTTTGTGTTGAGATGCTGTTTTAAAGTAGGAAAAAATGACAACATGCTTAGCTCACGATACATACCTGACGATGATATGAAAGCGTTGTTTAACAGTCATCCAAGCAATACTGTCAAAGCAACATACTTGCAAAAAGTTGCTAAAAAATCATCCCGCAAAAAGAGTGATCTTCAAAGCATTTTATCCATACATCCTCTGTCCCACCGACCACAAAATGTGTGACTAATGGAGAAATCACACAGAAGTGCAAAATATACCATGGTCGATCATGCAAGGCCGTAATAACAATCGGTACATTATGTTTAAAGGTGGAGGGTTCTTTGACAGTACCATTTAACAAAAATAAGGCTGTGTAACAGGACTTCTATTTTTGCCCACGGAAATGCTGCATATCGTCTATGCTAATTTGGTCGAATGACATCTTTCCAAAAAGCGTTATTGCACATGTAGGCATTGCGGACAATGACAAAGATGATGTTGCTAACGATCTTGGTGTTTCAGTTGCTTGAAGTTTAAGAAGCCATAACATTTGTTTTTATAAAAATTTTAACGTTAAAACATTTACATTGTATTTATGTCAATTTTGGGTTTGGACGTATAAAACATTTACATTGTATTTATGTCAATTTTGGGTTTGGACGTATTGCTTATCTTTGCATTGTTTGTTTTCTTTTTGTATGAATAGTGATAGTAGAGTCAAATTTTGAAAACGTTTCTTCAGACAAAACATGTAGTGATTTCTGTTTATTTTTAATTATATTCTTACGCATATAAAACTATATGAACTATATCATAACTATATGAACTCAGGCCATTCCTTGAGACGAGTGCGATTGCACGCGCACTCGCCCGCACACTCGTAAAAAAACTTACGAGTGCTTTTTATTGCACTCGTGAATTTTTTCTTTTTCTGAAATATTATAGAGTGATGAAAAAGGCTATTACGCTGATTATGTAACATTCATTTCTTCGTGATTGATTTTGTTTAAAAAGTATAGAGAACATTAAAGTCGGCCCCTTTCCTTCATGCTGACACTCGTATGCTCGGCTGGTGCATTACACTGAGACTCTATTGAAAGACGGAAGACCATTTGGAACCATGCCACAAGTCAGTCCGACCTTCATCGTCACAGAAAATACTGTGAGAAGAGTGCGCACCCATGCAAGTTAAATATAACCAGAACATGGGAGAGGTTAGGTGTCCTGTACCTTAATACAGCTTTCAGACGAATGTTCTCGTGATGTAATACCAAAGAAAAAACATGTTGAATAAAGTTTAAAAAATCTTTTTAAAAGGGGAAGAGAAATAAAAAATGTCTAGAAATATATTTAATGCCAAAAACATATAGCAAATCTGCCAACACATCAACGTTGTTTCAACTTTGCACTCGTGGTTAATACGTTTCACAAAATTCATTTCTATACAGCTTAAATAACATATAACGTTGTGGTAAACAAAAAATAGTTAAGTGTGGATCACACTTGCAGATATTCACATCGCACTTGTAAAATTTGCTTACAAGTGCGATTTGTAGCTCTGGCATAGTTTTATTCAAGAAATGGCCTGTGAACTACATCATAAAAATAGTGATTTTCATTATTTACGTCAGTTTCATTGGTTTTAAAAAGCACGTAAGCATGTAAAGCACGTGAGCACGTGGAGCACGTAATTTAGCAGACTCCTTCAGCAATAACATTATGTAGCCAAGCTACTTATATCTTACAATTGATAGACTATAGGGTTTCAATTTTTTTGAACTACAGTCTTATGTAGAATTGCATAACAACAAGATGAAGCAGAACTAATAAAATAACCAATCCAATAGTCCTTCACAAGGATAAGTGTGTTGACAAGACTAAAAGTTATTCTAGTCCCAATAAAAATTAGTTTTATTTGTATTTCTTAGTTGTGTTGTAACAGCTAAGCTATATAGATTCAAGGACATCCTTTCTATTCCACCTTATATATATATATACTTGTTTAATGTATTCCATAAAAGTTTAGGAAAATTAAGACTGAAGCCAGAAAGTTTGTTTTCTTAAGGAAAACACAAAATGCCTGTGCTAATGGGAACGACTGAGTTTCTGCAATGTTTTTTTCGTTATAATCCTTTTTTTATTTTAGATTACTTTCAGGATTAATTAAATGAAGATGTTCTTGGCATTAATGTATAAATGGAGAAAAGAAAATTCATTTCCTTAAACTTTTTACCAAGTCGGTTGAAAAGATCTTTGATGAAGTTTCAAAGAGATGGTATTAGATATGGCATAGAGAAAGAAGGGAGGTAGGAAACAAGTAATTGTTTTTACAAAAATTTAAGCATACCACCTGCCAGAAATGACTCTCCAACTCTTACTCTTCTCCAGCGATTTTTTTAAATTGACGGATTCTGGTGCAAATTCATCACCAGCTTGAACATGAAGAAAATAGTTAGGTCATCAGCTAAATGGGCTGTTAATTAACCTTTTGCACCAATAATGGTGGTCATCAACTCCTTGTTTAGTTAAATCGGTATTCCTGAAAATGCAGAGATCTCTCTCTTTGCATGTTTTATCATATTGAAATGAGTCATCAATGGTGCGCTAAAATTCCATTTAATTCCTGTGTTGATTGTAGATATTATTTTATCTTTATCCAAAAACTTTACTGGTTCCAGTTAACTCTTTGTTAGCACAAACAAAATTTCTGGTAACATAAACTTTAATAATCCAAGATTACATTTCATTCCATAGAATGCATTTAAGAAGGAGTTGGTGTCCATGTTACACATAGTTGCAGAGGGGTCAGAACCCTCCTGTTTTTAAAACAACCTCCCTATTATTATAGGAACCTCAGCCTTCTTATTTAAAGAGTAACCCCCTATTATTTCTAGGCCAAGCTATTATCTTCATCCTGTGACAGATATGTAATGCAAACACCCTATTAATTTGAACTCATATTCAAAGTTAAAAAAAGTATATCAAACCTACTAAAAAGCGATGTTAAATAGTTACCACAAATTGAAAGAGTTCTAGCAACTTAAATGTGCTCTTGCTAATTTCATTTGTCTACTTTGTCTGCCTTTCATAGCCACTAAATGTGACTAAAAATACCTGGTATTTTTAGAACTGGCAGTACTGTAACATCTCTAATGCATAGAGTTTTTTTTTTTGCCAATTTTGAAAATTGCCACAAGCTTAGTTTACAGAGTTTATTGAATCTTTTTACAAACATCAACTTAAAAATATTTTTTCTAATATATAGGTTTTGATAGGCAGAAACATGAATTCAGATATTTAATGAATTAACAGGATGTAACTTTTAAAATAAAGAAATAGAAACTGGCTGCAAACTAAAACAATACAAAAAATTAGCAATTGTTGTTTCAAGGCTGAATTAAATGGTCTGTCTTACTCGAAGTAGGTAATCTAAGAAGCAACAATTTACCTATTTTACTCAACCACACACACCCTTTTTACCGAAAAAATTTTATCTTGCTTTTTTTTGCAAAATTTCAGAAGTCGTTCCATCTATGTTAAACACCATATTTAAATGCTCTGCTCTTGTGTTGAGACAAGTAAACAGGCATAAATATTGTTTGCTCTCGTTTTGCCTCTACTTTACCACCCTAAGCCACAGCTGTGTGTATTAATGTATATTCAATGTTGCTGAGAGTGTGAAACTAGTTATTGGTATAATATAGCAACATGCTGTATTATAGCCTTATAGCTAATCCATTTCTATTTAGTGGTAATTCTATTGTTTTTCATCTAATTTGTTATCAAATTTCCTGGAATCGTCACATATGAATATTCGAACAGTCATGTTAATAAATTTCCTTTATAACTCTGATTTTTTGTGTTTTAGATGCTTGATTGGTGACGAGGTTTGTAATTCATGTGTTGTTATTCTCATAGTTTGTAACAACATTAGCAAGAAGAAGAAATCAAAAAGATGTTAAACAGAATGTATTTACAAAAATAATTATTTTATATGTTGCTATCCTTTTATTTTTAATTTAACATCAGTACATGCCATGATAAAATGCCAATAAATTTCTTCTTGTTTGTTTTACAAAAAACCTGATTTAATTTTCACCCTTTTCTTTTTTGAAAACATTTTATGAGGATAAATATTTTTCTCTGTTATAGATGGGGTTAGGCAAAACATTACAAGCCATTGGAATTGCATACTACTTCAAAGCAAGTTGGCCACTGCTTATAATTGTGCCATCTTCAATGAAATTTAGTTGGGTTAATGAACTTGAAGAATGGCTACCTGACATCGAACCTGGAGATGTAAATGTTATTAGAAGCTTGTCCTGTATTGGGTAGGTAAATCTTTTGTTAAGGTTATGCAGTTACTCTTCCTATTTTCTGTAGAATATATTATATTGGTATATAAAAAAACAATAAAACTTTAGGCAATAGTTTTCATTTTCTTTTCACATAACAAAATAAATTCTTGCTTTCACGTTTACACTTATCTGATGATTAATAAAATCACGAAACGCCCCTATCATGTTTGGATTTGATTTATGAAGTCCTAAAAGTCTCGTACAGTTTTCTGGCCCCCTTGGAAGCATAGTTTACAGTATTTCACTCCCCGTGATTCTGGCCGCCTAACTTTTTAAAATTTCAGATCCTATGGGGTGGATCTGCAATATTTAAGAAAAAGGGGGGTGGGACCTAGAAAACAGCACCCTATTCTAGAGTGACTTAACACAAAAACACTATTATGATGTTTTGAAAGGTACACATTTTTCCTCCAGATGTTTCATTTGTAATTTACGCACACATAACTCTTTTCTATTATTAAGATTCATTTTATTTACATGTTCTCCATCACAGGTCTCTTTCTTTTAGTTCTTTTCATTGTTCATTGTTGTTTCTGTATAAAGAACACTACGCACATTGATATTAAAATAACATTAACAAAATTTATATTTCTGTCGTTTTTTGTTAGGACGAGATAAACTTATAGATGACTTTTAAAATATCATCGATTTTATATATCTTAATATCTATCAGACACCTGCATGTCAAATTTTTAGATCCCATACCTCTCAGAGTCTTGTTCAAAGCCATTATTGAAAACTACCCCTTAAGTTTCTCTAAAATCCTTATAATGCGGAAAATATTATGACTTTTGTTAGGATTATCTCACAACACAACTTTATTTCATAAAGAAGGATCATTTTGTAAAGTTTGGACATGTGATTAACCCAATTGGATTTTTGAGTAAATTTTAGCATTTTTTCATGTGATTACATATTTCAATTTTGTTTACTGCATTGATCAAAAGGTTTCTGATTATTATTATTTAATTCAAGTTCTTCTTTTTAAGTTCAAGTTCATTTTGTGATTCTTTTCACAGAAAATTAATTTTATCAGTACCATTGCTACATATACATTTTTGGGATACATCATCAATGTCCTTGCTTTCCTGCTTTCATGTTTTAGGGACTGTTGGCAAATTGAATCGGCTGCTTTAAACTTATGTGCCTTTTTGGGTCCTGCACCACTCTTCCTTTACAGCTAACCCACTCTTGTTTTTAAGAAGTGTTATATCTTCCATCAGGACATCTATTTCCTCCACTTCCACACATCAATACCTGATGCTTTTTCCTCACCAGAATTTTCTGTGCATATTCTCTTAACAATAGATTTGGATGATCACGTATCAATTTCTATAAACTTTGAAATTTAATTTTTCTAATGAATCAGAATGCCTGCAATCAAGTCCCAACATTGAAGCTAGTCTTTTATTGAAATACTACAAGTTTTCTCGCAATGATAATGGTTTTTAAGTTAAATAGTTTTTTTTAAGTTAAATAGTGAGCCTACCATAATTCTTCTTTCATATAATATTTCACGTTTATAAGAAATATGATGTATACTCAAAAATATATGAAAATAACAAATTTTGAGTTTTTAACTACTTCTCAACTCTCCTGTATTGCCACAGTGTTTCCATTTAATATATAAATTACATACTTGTTAGATTAAACTTTTCCGGAGATAGATTTTGGTTGCTATCCATTTCTGACAAACGCAAGGATTGCTGAAATATGTTTCTGCTGTTATAGGCACAACACAGAAAATTATGGGTTATTCCCACATGCGCAGTAAACCAAAACAACAAGATTTGCGTTGGGAGTACAGATTCTTTGTCTCTGCGTAAACTCCCCAATCAGGCACGTTTCTTTATTATAAACCACAAAATTACTAAGGGCTGTTAGTACATAGCAGTATGATGTCTTTCTTATATCTGACTTGTTTGAAAACCTAACCAATTAGACAGGCTAAAAATTTAGAAAAGTTCAGCAACTGAGACTTTAACCTAACAAACAACCTACAAAACAGTTTTTTTAAAAATTAAAACTCTTTACTTGTAATATATAACATTAAAGCATAGCAGACATTATGCTGAAATATTGTCAACTTTAAACTTTGTTTTTTTTACTTTGCAACCAACCGATCCAAATTAATTCGCTTCTTGTACAACAACTAATCAAGTCGCTTTTGCCTCAGGAGCAAAATTAACTTACTTGCAGATCAACAACTAGTTTTAATTTTTCAAGAGGACATACTTAAAACCTTTAATTGAAAAAAGGCTTACAGTATGTCAAAATGTTAACATTAACCAACTTAGAATATATATAGTAAGTAAGTAAGTAAGTAAGTAACGGGAAGTTTTAACATCCTTGGGGATTCCATCCTAACGGTTGGCTCTTCCTCCCTTCCGACTGTAACTATGTTACATTACCGCCAGAGATACGTATAGCATTGCTCTAACTTGCTTGCCTGCCACACAAGCCGGTTAACGGTCAGTAGATGGCACCAAATGGGCTGACAACACTGCATTTAAAGTGCACCGGAGTGGGGACTCGAATCTGTAACCTTATGATTACAAGCCGAATACGCTACCACTACACCATCTCCGCTATATATAGCCTATAAGACTTTCTTTATATTTAAACCAACCAACAAAGAAGTCTTTTACTTTAAAAATATTATTGATTTTTAAAATATATAATGGCGAAGAGATTTAATATTAAAGAAGTTGTTGTTTTTTTAGTTCGATGATGAATTCTCGCATAAACATTATAAGTTATGGTTTGTTAAGTTTCCAACGAACTCAAACAAATTCTCTTGCCGATCTAATCCAAAAGGCAAACATGGGTGTCGCCATTATCGATGAATCTCACTACATGAAGGGTTTCAAAGCAATTCGTACAAAAGAAATTTTAAAGTCTGTGAAGAAAATTCCCCATGTAATCTTGTTGTCAGGGACACCTTCTCTTTCAAGACCAGTAGAAGTGAGTTTCATTGTATTTCTTTAAGCTATGTGTTTCTTTATTCAGAATTGATGTTTTTTGGTTTAGTTACCAAAAGGTATAGCTAAAAATGCTTAAACGGAAGGCACCTAAAAATGAGAATTCCTTTTTCCTTTTTTGCTTGATTCTTCATGGGAATTATTGATATGTTTTTTAGTTACATTTTTTTTAATGACTGGACTTTATGTTTTTGTTGTAGTTGTATCCACAGATATCGTTAATTAGGCCAGGCTTGTTTGGTAGTTTTCAAGAATTTGGTAGTAGATATTGTGCTGGTCACTACACAACTGAGAGAGGAAGAGATGGTAAATTTTACCAGAAATTTGATACAAGGTAAGTAAAGTTTTGTAAGGCAACGTCCTTTAGTTTATATTTCATGAAAGGGCATTTTTATTTCTATATTTAGAGGTGCGTCACACTTGGACGAGCTTCATCGTAAGCTGGTTGAGAATATCATGGTCAGACGACTTAAAAAAAATGTTTGTTGATTTTTTTTGTTTTGTTTTATGAACACAGAAATTAACGGCTGCACCTATTTCAACGTATGATTTTTTACTTTTACAATATCCCTAAAGATTAAATTTATCAACCCATGGAGTTGTAAAAAGTACAAATTAAAATTTATGTGTTAATCACAGTATCACCTTCTTTAACACTTTACCTGGATGGTATGAATGTCAAAAATCATGATGTTAACTTGTTATTAAAAAAAACATTTTTAACAAAAGTCTCAATTGTAAATGGCGGTATGTACTTGTTGTTATATCCAGCCATTCTTTATCAGGTTTTGACACAACTCCCAGCTAAAAGACGACAAAAGATAATGTTCGAGATACCACATTCATCTTGCTATAAAAAGGTATTTTAAAAGGTATTTAAAAAGGTATTGGTGTTAAATAATTTATTTTAATGAAGAGATGTCTTTAACAAGTACATTCTACCACAGGAACTAGACTCGTGTCAAAAAGAACTTAAAAATGTTTTGCAGAAACTTTCAAATGAGCAGCTGGATGATGACAAACTAGTTACTTCCATGGACTATCGTTCCACGTTCTCAAAGTTATTCACAGCAACTTCACTTGCTAAGGTGTGTATAAAGTTGTCTGTAATGCTATGATGTTTTAAATTAAATCTTATATTTTGTTTATTTGTTTTTGTGAGTCATGGCTTCCTCCTTGTCTTCACAGTTGTCTAAAAAACATTTGTTTAAAGTTTCTATTTCACCTAATAGAAATTATTACGTTCCATCCGTTGGAACATCTTGGAATCAAAGGTATTAAGGTTATAGGCTGCTTTCTCCATTCGATAGAAAGTAAGACTCGTTTGCTCGAATTAATTAATCTTAATTTTTTGCTGACGACCCCATAACTTGGGATCTGCATGTCGGTTTGCAATTAAATTTTGTGAGTAAACATATAGAGCCTAGACAAGCTTACCCAAAAAAATTTATTGATAACCAAGTTACAGATTCCGAGTTATTGGGTCGTCAGCAAAAAATTAAAAGGCCTGGGACGAGCAAACAAATGTCATTTTGGCAAAAAAAATTATGGTAATCAATTCACCTGTATATTATCTATGCATTGATAAAGTTTGAATGCATATCCCTTAACAGGTCTAAAATTACTGATGACAGAAAATATCAAAATTTGCTATTACTTAAATATGACATCATAATTTATGCAGCATAATTAAATCTGAAATTCTTTAAATGTGAATATCTTGAGAAAGAAAAGAGCTTTTTAAAAAATTTAAAAAGACTTGTTAACCAACTTTTTAAGCTCTATAATATAAGCCCAACATCATTTTATACCTTGGGTTCCCTTTAATGTTCATATACGCGAATGTGAAGCTTTATACTAAATTCATCTAGTTAATGCAATTTATCGAGAATGGAAGCTACGATAGTTTTATGTATCAGAGCGTTTCTATAACTAAGTAAAAGTCTAACAAACAGTGCAGATTGACCTTATATAAAACAGATTTTTATTTTTTAAATGATGAACACTTTTTTAAAAATTGACAGCCAGCCTCTATTATTTTATCTTTCATTCAATAGGCAAAACATTTTTTTCCTACAAACGCTGAGCGCACTTATTGCTAGTCTATCAACTATTGAAACTTACTTGAAGGAAAGCAAATAGTTTATGATTTAAAAGAAAATAGAGTTCTGCGTATAGTTGTAATATTTTGAAGAAAATTTGAAGAAGATTTTTTAATGAGGCTTCGTTGAATGTTTTCGGTTCAGAAATGCTCTCGAAGTAAGGATAAAAGATGCCATGACAGCATTTTCAGTCTTGTAAAAAGACAACCATAGACGTAATAGTAACGACAACAATATGCAACACCTAGTATATGTACAGGCATATGCTTTTATTTAGCAAACAGGTTACAGAAGTTAGTAGAACTCGATATTGTCGAATCATAGGTTATCTTGGCAAAAATTGGGTCTCCTCAGCAATAAATTCACAAGCACATGCACTAGGTCGCGAAATTCTCTGACATTTGCTATAAACCATGATTTTCACTGACCTATTTGTTCTCTTATCAAACGACAATCATAGCATTGCGTGGCTAGTGTATAAGTGTAGCATGAGCTATCAAGCCGTCAGGCTGCTTGTTTATTTTTGCTCTCTATCAAATTAATTCTGGCCAAGTTTAATATTTTTGTCAACTAAAGTAAACCCTGTTATAAACTCCTACCCGTAAGGTATCTTAATGGTACTAATTTTCGCAACCATTAAGTTTGGTGCTTTTAGCAGATTTTGGCCAACAAGTATATTTTTAAAGATTTTAACCATTTGCGAAAATTAATACCCTTGAAAAAATCTGGTATTGATGAGCAAGAAAAAGTTTACGGTAAACAAAATAGAATGCAGGTAAAGTGAGGAATTAATTTTCTGCAATTTTAACGCTGTTTTACGTTCAGGCTGGTCCGGTGCAGCAGTACATAATCGACCTATTGGATGGGATGGAAAATAAATTCATTGTATTTTGTTATCACTTGACAATGGTTCAAGCTGTGCGTCAAACTTTGATTAGCAAAAAAGTGAAGCACATCTCCATCACAGGGGAGGTAAACTCCATGCAACGTGGAATTGATGCGGACATCTTTCAAACGGATCCTCTATGTCGAGTTGCAGTGTTGAGCATACAAGCAGCAGGGACAGTATGTAGAGTTTGTTTTCTGTTCTTCATATGTAGTTATTAGATGGCTTGTATTCGTCTGTGACTTTGAATACACGTTTAATATATTTACTATCAAGTACTTTTTCCCTTTCCTTTCCTTCTTTTTTTTTTCTTTCTTTTTTTTCTTTCTTTTTTCTTTTCTTTCAAATGAAATTTTTCAACTTTTCTAACTTTTGCTCCCATCTTTAATTGATCTTTCCCAAGCAGTGTTGTTTTTGTTCGGAGTGTTAAACTCTATCGCACATGGTTTCTTTTATCAAGTTAAGCTGCTTTCACTTGCTGATTTGTCATAAAGTTACAATTTGGTTAGCGATGCAACATATTATGGAGGACACCGTCTTTAGAGAGTGGCCAAGGTAGCTTTAAAAACAGTTCCTTTTTAAAAAAAATGACCTGGAAATGTGGAAAAATTTGGATTTAAAAAAGAACTTGAAAAATATTTCTTTTTTAAGTCTCTTTTTTTATAATTTTTTTAACCAATATTCGCCTGAATTTTCCCAAACTGCTGGTTACCCTGCATGAAACTCAGATCGATAGTGGTCACACATACAAACTCTTCATGCAACAGTGCGAACGCAATCTTTGCTTGGATGATAAGTGATGTATTGATTTTTTGCAGGGGTTGACGTTGACAGCAGCTGATCATGTCATTTTTGCGGAATTACACTACACTCCAGGCGTTCTCATGCAAGCAGAAGACAGATGTCATCGTATCGGACAAACCAACGCTGTCCAGATCCATTATTTAATTGCTATGGACAGCATTGATGAAATATTGTGGACCTGTCTGCAACGTAAGGTAAAACTTACTGTATCATGGATGTTGTTACATGAACTTTCGTTATTCTATGAATTTCTTCATACCGTGACGTTTTTGTCCAATAGCCCATATATTAATAGGCTAACTGTGTCCGTGTTCATTTTTAATTTTTTTTTCTCAAATGTTATTGGACAAAAACGTCACAACGCTGATAACATTAATTTAACTTCAATAGCTTAGTTTAAATTAATGAAGCCATTACAATGTAGGTAAAACTTGAAAGGCGAATAACTTGGAAACACCTGGGACAAAAATGGCGAGTCTTTGCTGACACTAGCAAAATTTTAACAACCTCATATCTACTTAACTATCCGTCAAAAGCACATGATTCTATACTTTATTTTAATCAGCGTTTCCACCTCCACACAATAGGGCATTAACTTCTAAACAGATTTTTATGTATTGACGGGTCATTACTGACGTCATCAAAACTCAAATAACCAGATCTTTTCAATTGAAAGTTAAGCTCGTGAAGGCAGAAGGCCTAAGTGGATTTTTTCACGAGCTTAACTACTAGTCTATTATAATAATACGAATAGTGTGTTCATCTGTCTGTGACCGGCAAAGGTAGTGGTGACGGCAGTTATGTCTTACCACGTGTGTACCTAGGGACAACCTGAGACCAAATTGGGTAAGTTTCCCACACCTGGGCCATCGAATCTGTTTTAGAATGGACAGGTTAATGATGTCATCAAAAACCCTAAAACTTGAATCTATTTCAGTACAAGATTCTACAATTCATTTTAAAAATTGAGTCTTTTTTCTGAGATACTTTGTGCAAATAAATAAGTTTTTTTAATTACTGTAATTTGCCTAAAAATAAGGGAGTAAATATTCAATCTTCTGCTAAACTGTACAATAATTGATGCAATATATGTAACAGTATTTACGTGTATTTATTATACGTTAAGAATTTACTTTTAAAAATACTCGGCGTGCTGTCCACGAAGTTTTAATACCTATCCTTTCCTTAAAAAATCATTTTCAAAAGGTTGATATATCGTTATACTAAAAGTTTTAATTACATATATTTTTTTATTATTTTGCCGTCGAATTTTTATTTGTGCATTTCACAAAAAATCTTTTGTCATAGAAAACATATATCGATTACAAATGCGTACAGTAAGCAAATCCTTGTAATGCAAAGGGTAGAAAATCAAACATTGAATACTTGCTGAGTATTGTTAAAACATATAATAATCATAATATTAATTATAAACAAGTCTTTTTGATAAGAAATACAATGTTTATTACCTGTAGATTCAGGATTAAAAGTACTTTCAACTGCAAACTCACAAAATATTAAGAAAATCCAAAAAGTAAATTGGTAGATTAACTGGGATATTGTAAAAAAGAATTTTAAGGGTATAAAACAAAGATTTGACTTTATAAATTTCCAAAAAAAAATCTTTTTTGAAGAAACGTGCAGGCTCAACCCAAAAAGCATGTTTCTTATAAAAGAAGACTTCTAATTAACTTATCAACAAACCTTTTAACTTTTTTACAGATTATTGTGACGACAGCAACACTCAATGGAAAAATATCCAATCTGCCGGTTGATAGCGAAGATAAAAACTCTCTTCTTTCTGCTGTGGAAGCATGGGTGCCTGTGGCTATCGAAAAAGATGTGGTGGATAATTTATTTGAGAAGGTAAATAAAACAGATTTTACCGATTACATATAATACAATAATTTGAAGATGATCAAGAGAAAAAATGGAAAATACAGGAAAGCTGCTTTCAGATATTTTTAGGGCTATAAATTTGTATACACTTCATTTAGTTTGATCTTTATAGAAACCCGAACATGAAGATATCCGTACATTTTTCACTCCCGGAGGTAAAAAAAGATTAAAAAAGAGAAAAAAAATACAAAGTATTGTTTTGATGGACGAAGATGACCATGATAACGATTTTCAACCAGTTAGAAAGAAAACAAAAAAAATTGTCACCACAGTCGAACCAAACAAACCCTACGATAAAGCTACATCCACACTCGATGTTGATAGTTCAGTAGCAGACTATACGAACGTTTCTATCGCGGGTTCTACGATGTCCTGTTGCGATAAAACTATAGAAAATTCAGCGCTTCCTAAGTTTAATAAAATAGAGGAGCAAAAATATGAAAATAGAGCTAAAAAGGAAGACATTTGTTTCAGTGATATAGGAACTTTATCAAAGAAGAAAAAGAAAGAATTGTCGCTTGATTGCCAAGCTGGATCTAACTCAGACACACCGGTTTGTATAGATAGTGACGATGAGGAGAATGAAGGGCGGTGCGAAGGGTGTGAAGGAAATACGCCTGTCATATTTTCTAAAAATTCGAATTCATGTGACACTAATGTAGACCTGCTTCCATATAAAGACCCGCCACGCAATTGCTTCACACAGTGCACTCCATCGGAGGGTATTGATTACGTCATACCGTCCCCTCCGATGAAGGACGTTCTTAGTGATGACGATTTGTTTGCTGTAAATGATGAAGAGATACGAGACATGGCTGATCCTGAAATTAGTTCTGAAAACTCTCTTCACGGAAACGTTCAAGTTGAAGACAAAAATGGACTAATGATACAGGATAACGCCATTGAATGGAATTGTTCTCAATGCACTTATTTGAATCATCAGTTACTTACTGTTTGCGAGATGTGTGGTAATGGAAAGATTGAGAAATTAAATGACAGTGTTAAGGTGTGTAGTTCCAATCGAAATGTTGACATCGAGTCTTTTTCTTCATCTGATGGTGACGACGAAAAACTCACGCCATCGGCCAATTTAAGCAAGCAAGACAGTGTTTTGAACTCGTCAATTCAGTCATTTAACAGTGAAATTCTTGTCGAAGATGATGATGACGAAGAATTCGAGGGAGCTTTGTGTCTTTTGAACGAAAACGAGTTAACTGATGAGCCAAAATCATCTCAAGACGATAAATCGATCCCGGAGGAGGAGAGCACCCCTGGCTGTAACTTTTTCTGCAAAGATGATTTTGATTTTTCTGATGACGCTATTAATCAAGACATCTTATCGCTACAGGAGAACAAGCTGGGAGAGGGTGGTAACGAAGAGGAAGAATGCGACATGTATAAAAGTGAGGAGGAAGAAGAAGAAGAAGAGCTCATTCCTGAAGATATAAGAAAAATTAATTTGCGTTATTGCATGAGCGTTTATACAAAACGAGTCTTCGTTTACGATGAGGTGAGCGAGTTATTAACGTGATGACAGGATTGTAATTCCCTTTGAATTTAGTGAGATATTTTTATATTGGTTAGCGTTTCGCTTGTTTGTTTTTGCATAGTTAACTGGCTTCTTCTAATCAGACAGGAAAGTACTTGCAGATGAATTTTAACGTTGAAAGCATCAACTTGAAGTTGTTTGAAGACTTGCCTCCTTTGTTACAACATGTGGAAAATTTAAAGCAGATCAAACGTTTTGCATCCCTGTGGAAAGAGTAAGTAAATTGTTCGTTGTAGAAGAAGGTTTTGATTCTGTAAAGTTGAAAAAATGTTTTTGAAAATTCCAACAACCTGGACCCCGGAGCATTTTGTATGTCCTTCTGACATAAAGACGGCGATGCGGCATGACCCTAATACAGGCCTTTCGGTTCTCGACAGAGTGACATCACTATTTTATACTCTAATGAGGTTATTTCTTTATTTAAAACGAATATTTTTGCAGGATAGCCATTCAAAAACTAAACACACATTTTATTGTTTGTATTGTGTTGTATTTAATCTAACCAAAAGTTTTCTTTAGTGCATTACTTTCTCCTTTAACCATAATATAAACTAAAATCGCAGGTAGTTAAACATCATAACTTGAAAGGATAAGCTAAAACAAAAGGTGAACATGCATGCACCAGGGTCATGTTTGTATCTCCGTCCCGATGTCAGAATTAATCTGTTAACTTATTTTTATCTGTTCATACTTATATTCGCTTATTTTTCTAGATTAGGTCCTCGTAAACAAAGCCTTGTGCAAAAAGTGAGAAAGGTGTTTTGCAGTCCTGTTGAAATGTACAAAGAAGCTTACGAAGATGCTTACGTGAGTGCGCTTATCCACCTCGTCAATCCAATCCAATTCGATTCAATTTAATTTATTTACCATATAAAAAGAGGGTATATAGAATATAACAAGTTACAGTTATAATTCGATAGCTGGAGACCAACACAATAGCGGAGTTAATAACAACTTTTACTGTACATGGGCAGTGTACAGTAAAGGCTAACTGTCACAAAACGAAAACCTCTTCTCTGTTAAAGGTAGCAGTAACCCTTTTTGTTCTCTAAACAGCTACATTATTTTAAAAGGGTTACATGCCATCTCAAGGATACGGTAACTCCTTATATTTAATGAACTATAGAATAGAAAATTTATTTATCTTTCAGAGCAAATTTTCAAAAAAAATTGTCGTGATTTGGAGATATTTTCAAAAGGGGTTACCGTATCCTTGAGATCTTCTCATCTTTGAAATTAAACCTGTTTTATTGGTTTGTAGGGAAGAAGGAAGAAAACTTACGACCGGTATATCAGTAAGGTACGAGTCTGTTGTTTTTAAAAATACCTGTTTTGCTGTGTACGTATTCTCTCTACCTTTTTCTTCTTCTTATCAGGATGAGGAGGATGCACACGTGAAAAATGCTGCTGACTCAGCAGGAGGGAAGGTCATCAAGCTCAAACCACCATGTTAGTTCTATTTACTGTATGCCTGCGGGATAAATGTCAGCTGGATAAATGTCTGCTGGATAAATGTCAAACCGTTGCATGAAATGCATCGTGTTTTTTATAATAAGATAATATTAACTATAAGCCGTATTTCTTTTAGCAACCAAAAGGACTGGAAAACAAGAGAAACCTATAATTAAAAATGGCGACAAAGATGCGAATATGTTACAAGCAGTTGATAAAGAAGGCTTTGCTCTGTGTTTGTACTGTTCTTCACGTGTGCCAGGTATTCAATCTGGTGCTAGAGAAGGAAGGTACTGCTCACAAAGATGTATGGAGGAACACAAAGTAAGTTTTAAAGTTACTGATTTCTTCTTTCCTTTATAATTTCTGAATAATAACATTTACAAGACTGGTCCAAATATAGCTGAATGTTTTAATTATCCTGATCTTGTCCTGTTTTTGCTTCCGTGGATTGCTCTTTCATCTTCGCACCCCAATGTTTCGTAATTCTATATTTTCATATTTATTTTGTCATCCTGGTATTTCAAACTTATATATTCAGTATCATTGATTGTCTTGTTAGATCAGACGAAAAGCACGTGACTATGGTCCTCGTGAGCTTCTGTACGAAGTAGAACAAGGTATTTGTCAAATATGTGCTATCGATGCGCATGCGCTGTTTGAACAGGTAACGTCTGCAAATCCAGAGACGAGGAAAAGTGTATTGGAAAGCACGCCATTTGTGAAGTTACCAATTAACATATTGAATCGTATGGTGAAAAATCCGAAACCCGGTCTGGTAAGTTGGCTTACTTTGTATCGGGGAAATGTTCGCTCCCAGACCTTTTTGAAACACGTTTTTTTATTACCAACGATTTTAAAACTCAAATTTCTTTTATCCAGTTACTAACTTTCGCAAATAATTCCAAAGCTTGTTTAATTCTGAACTCTGAAATTACTGCATTCCACGGGTGGGAGACGTTGGGAACTTCTTGTGCATTGTGTGGTTGACCTTTATTGTCAATCAAAAATTGGCTTACACATGAGATTCTCCACAGGAGTTTATCGTCATTAAATGATAAAACAATACAACCATCTTTTACGTGCTTCTATTATTTTGGTGTACTACAATGTTTTATCGCCTTTTTTTGGATTCGCAGTTTTGGGAAGCGGATCACATTACACCTGTGGTGGAAGGTGGAGGACAATGCGGCTTAGAAAATTATCGAACACTTTGCGTGCCATGCCATCGAGACGTCACAAAGAAATTAAGAAAGAAAATGGCGAGTCATAAGAAAGGAAAAGCATGTGCTAGTGTGACAGATTTTTTTAGTTCAAAAAGTTCGTAGATGTTTATAACGAATCAGATGAGACTTTTATTTTAACGGAACTTTTTCGCTTTTTATCGTGTCGATACATATTTGCTTCTTGAAATTTCACTAAAGAGAGAAAAGATGACGAGGTGTCGTTATTGTTTCATTAGTTTTACATAAGAATTATCACGACTTTCGATTACATTCGAATACGACACGTCCAATTTTCTAGAATGTCAACATTTTGTTTATATATTGATTTTTAGTGTACAGTGTATAATATATTTTGAAAGAAGATTTTAGGAACTTTTGCCTGGTTCAGCATTTTATTTTAGCCTATTATTTCGTAATGAAACTGTTCCACGCGAGGCCATCAGAGGATTGTTATCAAGTTTCTTATTAGTCAGTAAGAAGGTACACGCGCGTTCTTTGTGTTTTTGCGCACCAAACTTTTTTCTTTCATAAGAATATGTTTTATAAGAATATCAAGGTGAGATTTTAAGTTAAAAACAATAAATCTATATCGGGCACGATGTACTAAGTTATTTCTGCCGTCCCAGACTTTTAGACGGCTGTCAACATGGCCCCTCATCGCCTTAAAATGGCTTCACACATAAATCACATGGTTACACGCGCCCAAGCAAGTGTCTATGGAGCTTGCCCTTTGAGTCTCATCAGGGCAAGGTGTACTATATTGTTTTCCCAGTGCCAGACTACCAGCATAGGCCCCCAAAACTAATATGGTCCATTACCGCCCTATAAGGGCTTTCCGCGAATCTGACGTTTTGAAATGCGCCCAAGCAGGTCTTGTCGTTTTATTTTCTACAGGACACGATGTCCCAAGCACTTTCTTCAGTCTTATTTCTCTAGAGAGCCGGAAACTGCGTGCTCAGTCACCCAAAGTCTGTTGTACGGCCTGTTACCGCCTTATAAGAGTCTTTCATGTAAATTAAGGCAGTATCCTTGTTTTTACATGTCTATTTTTAGTAAAATAATTCCCGATAAAAAAAATTACTAATCTGTGTCATAAATTAATAACCACGTTTGGTTTGACATACGGACAACAACAAGTATGGCTGTCTGACCCTGCGAGTAAATTATTTCGAAAGAGTTTTAACTATATGGGGAACTTCAGTGGAAAACCTAATTATTTCTCATAGTCTAAAGAAACACGAAGAAAGAGCTACAAATGACACGTCTCCTCTGCATTTCCTACATAATGATTTAAGCGCTACCGCAGTAAAATGTAACCTTTACATGCTGCATTATCAACACAGTCGTTTGAACGACTCAACCAAAGAAATATATTTCGCTGGAAGCAAGTAGACATTTGTAAAAAATAACTGTTGTTTCAAAAATGGCTTCTATTCATAATAATAGTTTTAAAATTTACAAAATTTGTGTTTATATATGTCTGTCCATTGTTACAATCTCTATACCTTTACAACATTCTCTTTGACAAAAACTAATCCTCGATATAATGCTCCATAACTACCAATTCAACAGTTTTTTGGCGCCAAAATATTTTATTCGTAGCGGTTGAGCAAACATTTTCTTTTAAACTCGTTCCCATGTTCATGAATCCATTTATTTGCAACTAAAGAGAGTAAAAATACTGGAATAACATCAAATAAAATTGTATGACATGATTTGTGACGTACAACTTTTTTGTGGCAGTTTTTATTTTACCGAAGTTTTTGAAACCTTCACAACTCTCCAAAATAAAATTTCTGAAGGACGTTTTTTTTTACGCCACTCGGTTTAAATACGAACACACCCAACCCCTGCCGTTAGTTAACCCCGTCTAGAAAAAACGGTCACGGTTTGCTTGTACTAAATCATCCACTTACCCCACTTTGACCCAGATACAACGGGACATGACGCGTGTTCAGTATCTTGTATACCTGACCCGTTACGATACAGATTGTACCAAAACACAGCATCTCCCTAAATTTGCAGAAACACTTTCACTGTGAGTAACAAACGTCTTTGCACAACTATTTTTCACGCGCTTTTTAAAAAGTTATATTCGTCAATGTAGAGGTTTGTAAAATGAATAGAAACCAATCTTAAAATCTGTCGTTGTTTTTAAAAGCATATTAGATGACAAAGTGTCCAGGAACAGAGACGAAGAAGTGACTAAATATTATAAAGTTAGAGAAATTAATTATTTCTTGCAAACCTAAATATATTTCGCGTACTATTCGCGTGGAAAGGTAATATCCACAAAGTTGAGTGAATAAGCTAAGTCGAAGACGTTCTGCTATAAGACGATAATTTTACGAGAAATAACGTATTAAATTAATTAATTTTGTGGAAAATTTGGCTAGCGTTATTTTTTTGAAATTTGTTATGGTCGATTTCAGTGCTATCGTCGAGAAACAAGAAAATTAACAAAAATGAATTCAGACTTGAAGTTTTCGCCGGTGAAAAATTTCGCGATTTAAAGAAAGCGTTAAATTTTTGCATTATCGCGGAATTACGTTTTACCTTTAGGGAATAATCAAAAATTAAATTTCGCCGAAAATGGAAAAAAACTTTAGTGTTTCTTATTAAAATGATAAGGAACTATAATCAGGCGGGGTTTCTAGCAACTGGAGGTAGTACAGTCGACGCTCATTATCTCGAACCTCCGTTATCTCGAACTTTCTCTATCTCGAACTTTTTCTTCGGTCCCTTGAGTTCGAACTTTTCATGAAATACGCTCGTTATCTCGAACTTTCGCTATCTCGAACTTTTCTTTCGGTCCCTTGGGAGTTCGAGATAACGAGCGTCGACTGTATATAACAAAATATATAATATTAATTTTCGCGGTTGATGAAATCTTTTACATTTTTTTGTGGTTTTCAAAATTTATGTTTTGCGGAATTTGCGGATTTAAATTTCACGAAAATTCGAAAAAAACTGCAAAATTTTCTTCCGACAATAATGTAATGATCTCAAAATTTAATTAAAAAAATTAATAAAAGAGAATAAAGATAAACAAGAAGCCCTGCGGCTTAAAGATTTCCGCCATTAGCAATAATCTGAAAAAGTACTCAACTTTAAAGAGGACTGAGTAATATCGGGGAACAAAATCATTAAATATTCTAAAATTTTAAAATTCAATTTTTGATTATTATTGTAACTGTAAATCATAGCTAACTTAACTTACATAAACTTCATTTCTCTATAAGAACAATTTTAAAAGAAAAATAATAAACCTGAAAATTGATGAACAATAAAAACAAAATAAGAACAACGGCAAGGCTGAAAATTTATCGATTTTCTCTTTTTCGCTGAAAAACAACTTGGAAAATTTCCTTTAAAGTGGCAGCAAATTTTTTTTTTACATAATCAGTTACGAAAGGTTATTTTCAGACTACATATTCATATTTTTTCTTTTGCAATTTTATTAATACATTATCTTTCACCAAAAATATTCAGCCTCAACAATTCCTCTTTAAATTAAAATTTATGAATAATTAATTAGTTCTGCTGAATATAGCCATTCTCGACCCCAGAGCTCTTTGAGATAAACTCGAAAGTACTTTCGAGGTTTTAATCTCAAAGAGCTCTGGGGACGAGAATGGAAAATAGCTTTAGTCTACGTGCTTGCAAAATTGTACAGAAGGAAATGACGTAATAATTAAAGGGAAACGTTAATAACATCAAAGATGGCTCATTATAAGACGATCTTCATTATGCTACACTGCACGAGCTTTAACTTTCGATAGCATATAAACTTTAAAATAAAGTATTGTTCATTGGATAATAAAACAATTTGTTGCACTGTTAGGATTCTTATTGGCTTAAAACTCATTTTAGCCTCGTTCTCAGAAAAAAATCTGTCAAAACGAGGATTTATGCTTTAGCCTGGCCTAGCTGCGCTGTCTCTATCTATCTCTCTATCTCTCTATCTCTCTATCTATCTCCTCAGGCGATTTTAAAGATTCCGCCTTTGCTGGCGGAAATCAAAGAATAATTACCTTCTTCGGTGGAACCGATAATCCGATTTGTGTGAAAACGGTTTCCCCTCCTCGTTCAACATCACTTAACTAAAAAATGAATGATTCATTGACATAGACAAACAGAATCCGGAAAGTAAAATGTATACAGCGTGAATGAAGTAATTGCCATATTTCAACTACGTGAAGTATTAGCACTGAAATTCACTCACATAACACAACAATGTTGCAATTCTATTTCCATCTGGATGATTCGCCAATCCTTGTCCAGGTAACTACAATTACAAAAATGTAATTTCTATTTAGCCTGTGTCATTCGTCGTGGTCGTCCCTGCTAGACGATTAAAAAAGTCCACGACCGATATTATGTAAGCACGTCATGGGTATTTTTCAAGCAGGAAGCCACATTGTGAAGAACGAATGTTATTCAGTTTGTCTCTGTTACTCAGATCATAACGGACTGTGAAAACTATCATTTAGATGTCGTCAAAAAATGACTAAAGCTGGTTGCTTCAGACATATACCACACAGTAGTCCTAAAATTTGCATATTTGGTAGTCACCAAGTAATATATATATAATATATATAAAATACCGATTTATTCCATATTGGAGGTATATTCAATTTTTAGAGGGGATATATAGCTTTTTTAAAGGGGTATAAACATTTTTAGAAAGTGGAAATATCCTTACCCCATGATCATGATGAAATTCATATTGACCTCCCAACCCATAGTTGTTCATCTGAAATAAATAAATAAATATATTCCTCGTACCCATGGTACGAGTTAGGGTTTTTTGTCCCCGGAGACCAGACTTAAATACATTCTAATTTAGCATGGACGAAGCAGAGTATTATTTTTGCATGTTTCAATTTTATTGAAAAGAAATAATTTTAAAATTACCTGTAGTTCCTCAGAGTATTTCATATTTAAATCAGTCACTTCACTGAATCTTCGATCTAATATGTTTGATATCTTTTTATCGCTTGGAAATATTTCATTTAGAAACATTCTGAAACAGAATAGTTACTATTAGCTACCAAAATGATTACTTTCTACCGATATCAATAAGAGCTTTCTGGAGAGGGTGTCGATTCTAGCACCTAGAGCACTCATCAAGGTTTGGGAGCTGCGTATGTATAGGAAATGAAAAAATCAATTTTACTTCCTTGTCGTGTGCTGTTATTACAGACAATATTTGAAACAATGTTTATAGATGGATTTGTTTGGTTTTCATTGGTTTACTTAGAAGTCGTTTCTTATTCACAAAACCTGAAACTATTCAGATACTTCAGTAGTAAAGCACAGAAAACATGGCTTGCACGCATTCTCAATTCTCCCGTTAAGAATAACGATAATTAGTTTCAGGTAAACTTCCATTGTACATATAGCCACCCTCTCCATAACTGATTAAATATCTATGACGTCACAATTTTGTCTCGATTACTTACGTTTTTGCAATTCGATAATCAGCTTCCACGTAGTCACCTATTTGGTTGGTTTCTGTGTTAACTACTTGTGCATTCATAAGCTGAAATAAAACAATAACGATTAGATATTTAAATGAAACTTACACTTCAAAATGAAAATCAATCCTTCGGGAAATGTTAATAGTGAGTGAAATTTTTTTCGGTAGAAAGATTTTTTTTTTTGAGGTACGAAGTTCTCTAATATATCACAAGGTCTACTAAATTAAAAAACTGAGCTTAAGTGGTTTTCAAGAAACAGACTTTTCAGTCGGATATACTTTAACGCTTTTCATGCGTCATCTCGCACGCTGACTCGACTTTTGACTTGCTTACACCAGCCTCTACACCAACACGCAAACATTTACACAGTCACGTGTACTTACTCTCGGTGTCGCGAGTCTTCGTAATTCTTGCATCTCATTTTCTTGAAGAAGATCATGGAAGATGTAGACTTCTGGATTGTCATGCATGCGGGTAACTTTAAGAGGTTTTAAAATCAATGTGGGTGTATTGCGTTTGTAAAAACACACAAGGTGATTGTGATTCTTAATTTTTAACTGAAACAGAGAAATAATGACAACTAAACTACAAAAATGAAAGTACCATAACATGTCAAAACAAATCATTTTAGAAGCGTTATGTGTGAGGATTTGATATAAATAGTATATTTTGGGGGAAGCCATCACAAGGCCGTTTTCGCCCCCTTAAATATTGCAAAAAATTAAAACAAATTTTTGAATTTATATAGCGTAAAAAAGAATTTAAAATGTGAGAACAAAATAAATTTTCTAGACTAAAAACACGAAATTTTAAACAAACAAACAAACAAACAAACACGAATATTTTAAACAAAAACAAACGACTGGCACCGAAATTTGTTTTCTTATGCTTGCAACAGGTTGCGCTGTTTTGCGTCAACGATTAGGAGTCTGGAACAGACATACAAGTCTTTTTAAAAAAGCCGATGGCGTCATCTTACCAACTTTGGTTTAGTATCCCGACATGCTTTGACATATTGCAAATTAACGAATGCGTCTAACACTTCCTGTGCTTTCTTCATATACGTAGCCTGGCTTTCAGGTGACTTTCTGTTCCTGCTCACATACCATGAATAAATTTTCTGATTTTGCAAAACGTTTGCATTTGTAGGATCTAAAATCAGGACCATTGAAATCAGGACCATTGGTTTTTTTTAACAGATCGGGAAATGTTTCGTGAAATGACGTGTTTATGCGTGTACAATATATTCAGGGTAGAACATCTAATTAATGGGAGAAAAGCGAATTTATTCTTGTTAGCTTCATTTTATACTTTTTATTTTTTGTTTGTTTAATTTTTTTGTTTTTGTTTTTTTTATATTTGTTTGTCTATTTGTTTCTTTAGCTACAACTTATAGATACCAATTTAGATTTGCTGTTACAAGCCAAAGCAAACGTTCCATTTTTATACAACTTGTCATTTTTCAATTCTTCTTTGTAATTCCATTGTTCAGGGGTTAGCCATTTCTCCTTATTTTCTCTGTTATAAAATTTATAAAATTCTCGATTTTTCACAGCCGATTCATTAACAGGATCTAGAGAAAGGGAGCTGAATTTACATTGAAAAAGAACATACATTTAAAATACGATCCTGTATTTTAAATTTATATATGTTGTGCTTTTTAAAAATAAATATTATATATATTTGAATTCGCTTTTTTTAAGAACGTTTTTTAAAGGTGTTTGAGAACGTCCAAATGTAAAAGCCTAACAAGTCCTGGGGACGAGGTTGCAATAATGAATGCATTTTTGTGTTGTGCTTGGCGTTTTGTCAAAATAGTTGGTCAGAAAAAAGTTAGATGTAACTTTTCTGTGCATCATTTATGGACATTTCATTTCTTTAAATGTAAAAGATGCTGGAATAAATTGTCGTGCCCGTATTTTTTCTAACAAGTTAACAAAAATTACCTTCTTTCAACACCAGGTTTGTATATCTCAATGCTTCTTCCATGTCATTTGCCTACGAAACAAAAAAAATGATAGTCTAGTGGTAGAGCGTTCGCTTCCAGTGCGGGAGGTCTTGAGTTCAAACCCCGGCCGAGTCATGCCAGAGACTAAAAAAGTGTATATATCCTATATGTTTAGCGTTCAGCATGAGAATAGGATTGATATCTTAGGCGGTTGTCTAATTGAGCGATTGCTGTGTTTGCATGACTTTCGTTGCTCAAATGGGAGCTTTGAATGCACTAGGACCCCTTCGCAGGACTCTCGTTGATAGCAGTACTAATAGAAACTGAAGAGGCTAGCCTGGGTAAACAATTTTAGTAAGTAATATGCATATGTTTATCTGAATCAATCTGCTTAGGAAAAAACAACCTGAGAAGGTAATGATATTCACGCATGTATCTTGTAATAATTATTATGCTGTCAAAAACGGTTTATCTGCGTCTCAAAATTAATAGAACTTTCATGCTTATGAGATTTCTACTGAAAATGAAAAACGCCATATCAGCACACGGTTTAACGATTAAAAAAGTTTCCGAATAAAGTGATGTCTTTTGGATTTTTATTTTTTTAACAATAAAACATTTTTTTTATTGTCAACACATTTTTACCTTTTTTTTTAAGAAAGTTTCTTTGTCGATTTTTGTTTTTAAGTGCGTTAAGAACTTTACCGCTTTTAAAACATTGGAACATTTTTAGTTTGACTTTGTCTGGATAATTTTTTTCTCGAGTAAAATTATCAAATATTCCACCGCTGATATTTAATAAAAAAGCTAATGCGAGAAATATTGGTTTCTTGCTGTTGTTTTTTTCTTTCTACTTTCTACTTTGTTTATCAGATTCATTGTTCCGTTCGTGTATTTTTGGGTGTCAGGGTATCAGCGGAGGATCGTGGGTTGCTCGAAATAGTAATAATAATAATAATAATAATAATAGTAATGAATAGTTAGCGTCGGGACAAAGAATCTTCTGATAAAATGTCGTAGAGCGCGGATATTTGAAATACGCTTCTACATGAAGAGCATTACGACGTCCAAATAACTCCATACTAACTAACTTAATCTGAGCGTTTGTTTGTTGTAAAACATGAACACTGTAAAATTGCGCTTAAAGAAAATAGATATAGAAAAAGATTAAATTAAAATTAAAAAACAAAGTAAAAGAAGGAAATTTAAAGAGAGATTATAAAAAAGAAGAAAAAAAGAAAAAGCTATGCCCAGTGTGAGGATCGAACTCACGACCTTCAGATTATGAGACTGACGCGCTGCCTACTGCGCTAACCAGGCTTATGCGCAAATTTAATAAAAAAGAATTTATTTAACGTTTTCAATTTTTTTATTTTTTAGTGCTGAAATTTTCAACTTCGCCCATCAAGATAGGCCGGGCTCCGATCAAGATCACTGGCTGAAGATAGACAAACCATTTGACTCACGTTCAACGTTTTTTAAGTTGAAAAATTTTCATCGTCACCCAACCATGGTGGCCAACGCTAAAAATTCATTAAAACAAAATGCCCTGGGAACGAGGTTGGACATATTGTTTTATTTTCGTAACCTAACTTAGACCCCTTGAGATTAAATCTTGCAATGCGATTCCCGCAGTATCTACCATTTTGCTTTTTCTTGAGAAGGTTTGTTGTCGTTGGTCACATTTCATAAAGAGAGCTATAGACATTATTATTATTCCGAATATTTATACAGCATATAGACACTTCAGTCAGTGTTGCAAACACTGTTATCAATGTGGGTCCTGTGTTCTAAACGTATACATTAGATATACACCGGCATTGTCTACTCAATTTCCCTCACATGGCATGGGTTGACCCGTAGCTGTTATATAGACACTGGCTAAACATGCTCGCGCTGTGGACCGAACCACGGACCTTGGATTACGAAGCGAACGCCATAACCACAAGGTCACGCGCCACACCCACAAGGCCACGCGCCACACCCCGGAAACAAATCTGAGTCATTTGGTGCTTTATTATATATAAGATTAAAATAAAACTCACCAAATAATAAGTCCATGCCAAAAATTCGTTAATTTCAAGGGCTGTAGCATTTCCTCGCCGATGTTGTAAATATGGATCGTGAAATATTCTCTCTGCTTCTTTCAACCATTCCATGGTTCTTACATAGCGTTTCTCCTGGTGTGATCTGCTTGCGATATCCAAACAATCTTGAGCAGTAAAGACATGTGAAGACTTTGCAGTTCCTAAAACATAAGAACTATTTATTAAGCCGTCTTTGTGTTGTTATATTCTCTGCCAACCCCGTCCCCAGTGCATTTTGCCTTGTTGATGAAGTTGATCCACGCCGTAATAACGGCTCAGGGGCCACAAGACCCTGGGGATTCCCTGCGTTAACCACGTTCTTACAGATCTTTGCCTTCGTAGCGAACTTTGATGACCCTTTGAAGACTGCACGTAAAGCGGAGTAAATTTCATAAACATTTTGTACGGTCATCCAAGACTTTATTTTACCCTCACACTTTCTCTGAGCTTATTGTCAAAGCTTGGTAATAAAGGTGGAGGGTCTCTAGTCCTGCTTTTTATGTTTGTAAATTGTTAAAACTACAATGGCCATCTTTCTTGAAAGTTCAACTTCTTACCTTCCACGATACCGTTAGATATCTCTTTAGCTGTAATATCATATGTGTCTTGTAATCTCAAGATGGCGTCCGTTGCACCAATCATATCCTTCTCAAACGTCGGCATATACATTTCGTTGGATTTAAGTAAAACTTTCACATCTAAATATAATTCAACAAAACGCGATTATTTACTACAAAATAAGACTTTACAAGCTTTAAAAGTCGTAGTATGTATGTTGTTTTACACTGTTTGTTGTTGTTGTTGTTGTTGTTGTTTCCTTGCCTTTTTATGCCCATACATAAAGTTGCGTTGAGCAACACTTAGTTTCTTGGCATACGAAAAGTTAGAATTTTATCTCAATCGCGAATGATTGATACTTGAACGCACGTATGACACAAAAAAAAAACCACGCAGCATACTGACCTTCTAATTTTTTATCATCTACAGACAATCGGTCCCCTAAATCACTCCAACCGGTAGTAAACCTTTTTATAATCAAATATGAATTAATTGGATTTCCTAAGTATTTCATGGGATCATCTTTTGATAAGTTCATGGCCTCTTCGACGGAGTCAGCAAACTGTTTTAACCCATTCAATTGATGCCTTTCCTGGTTTAGATATTCTCTTGCGATTTTCACTAATCTTCTTTCGATGTCTATTAACGGTTCCATATGTGATATTGCTGAATAAACATTTCCTTTCGGTTCGCAATAACAATATTGAGAGAAGGAACATAAAATTGTCAGTGAAATGATGGAGGATAGGTATAAGCTCGTCATTGTTGATATTTGTGGCGACTTGCTGTCCCTAATTCTTTTTTTATATCTTTCCTGTAAGAGAAAAAAACGTAAAGCTAAATTTCATTTTATGTAAAAAATTATGTCTGGACACTATGTTATGATTAGAATTGACAGAACAATTTCGCAAGCTGCCGTAAAAGTAAATAAAGCGAATTATTCGCAACGAAAGTTTTATACCTACAGCCAACTAATACACTAAATGAATATACAATTTTGTGACGTGTTTTTACTCTAACAAAAATTTTCTTTCACAGTTCTTCAAATTCAAAAAAAATATAAAATACCTTTTCTGTCGTCGTGTTTTTTCTTCGTTTTATACTTCTCTTTTTTTAAATATGCCCAATGTTTATTTTGCCGAACCAAAGAGTCAAATAGTTTGAATGCCGAAATTAACTTTCGGCATTGTGTAAAAGGGTTATTCTTCAGTTGAGTATGTTTGATCTTTTGTTTCATGTCAAAATTATAAATCTTTTTCACGCTTGAATACATTTTGAGTTTTCGCCAGTTCTTTTCTTCGATTTCTGTGAACAATGTTAGGCATAGCACATGCGCACACGTGCGTTGTGGCCATGTCTCCAAGTACACATCGTTGCCCATCGTGGCCACAAGAAAAATCATAACTTTTTTGTGGATGAATTTTTAGAAACTCAAAATATAAATACAAAAAAAATCAATTAAGGGTACGGTAACCCTTTTTGTCAAACACTCAATATATTTAAAACATCTTCATTTTTATCAAGTTATATATGATGTCCACAAAACCTTAATCCACAATATATAATAGTTTGAGGAAAACTTTCTTTTAGTGATTTTAGCTACTTTGCAAGTGGCAAGATAATATTTTCAATGCCTTCTTTGCCAACTTTTCTCTTTTCTCTACATAGGTATACAATTTTTCTGTTTGGATCAACAGATATTATTGTTGAGGTTTTCATTCCAAGTGTGTTTCGTTTTAATCACTGTTTTTTCTGTTGCAGTAGTTGTAAGTAAAAGCTCGCATTAATTGTCTGGGTTCCTCAGTAATAATACATCATTATAGTAGAGAATAACACAAAGACAGTAATAATCACAGTATAATGCACTTGAATGGTATGACACACTCTCAATGACATGTTTATCTTGGCTGATCCATTGTGAGTGTCTCCCACTGCATTACATCCTCATGCATAAAGGTCACTAAACTTCATGCATCGAGGGATCTCATATATATATATATCATTTCTCTCTTCCTATTCTTCAATATAAATAATAGCATACAGTAATAATATCGAGTAATGATATAATTAACAGGCCACACACACGTATCTGTCCAAAACCAGATGGGTTTGCAAATGACAAAAACAAAAATTTCAATTTCAATACCTCATAGGAAAAGGATTACTCGTGGCCCCGATTCAGGCTGTACCGAAGGTTATAAAGCACATGCAGATCTACAAGGCTTCGGGTACCCTAGTGACCTCTCAATGGCCGTCGGCAGCGTTTGACTGTAACAACAATGACAACAATGTCGCTAACTTATTTGTGCCTAAAATTCACCTCGGAAATCGAAATCGATGACAATATAGTTATCTTTCCAACATGCACGTTAATTACGTCGAAAGAACAATGTAAATCTAACATCACCTTGCACAATACTGGAAGATGTGTCAAATAAAAAATATGATGTTGAAGTGGAAGAAGAAGTTTTATCTACAGTGTTGTGGACGATGTTGTTATTTGTGAGAGAATGAAATTTCTAAAAAAACGTATGAAGCTGACGTTGACAGCAACAGTCAATTTTCGAGAAAATCATGTTGTGAAACTTGAGCGACAATGAGAACATTGACTTGACAATTTTTTGTTGTTGTTGTTGTTGTTGTTGTTCTGCTTGAAAGTTTCTTCATAGTTATACAGTTGAACTCATGTAAATCGACCTCCCATAAATCGACAAATCATGTAAATCGACCAAATTCTTCGGTCCCTTCAGAATGAAACCCTTACAACAAAACTCCTTTAATTCGACAACTCATGTAATTCGACCAAAACCTGAAGAGTCGAATTACATGAGTTCAACTGTAGTTATATATTGTACGATTTAAAGTTTCGCATTGATTGTGACTTTTTCCTGCATCTAATGCAGTATACTTCGAACACTGAAATCCACAGTCTTCATCAGCATTATTTCGGTGTTCGATATACCAATTAAAAACTAGGGCAGCATGAAAAGGACCACCACTCAAACATGACTTAGTTTTTATTAGAAAAAAATCACATTTAAACACTTGTATTCTGTCTCTTCATTATTTAGAAGTGTTACTTTTGGAAAATACTTTATGGAGGAAAGTGTCACATTTGGACATTGATATTTTAGTGAAAAAATGTCATTTATAAGATAATCGAAACATAATAACTAACTAAGTAAGAGGCAACCGTTGAACATCGGAGGAAGGGATTACCTTAAGTGGATAAATTTTGGCGAGTATTTAATTTGGCGAATGACCCAAATGGAATATTTGGCGGGGATTTAATTTGGCGAATGATAAATTTCATAAAATTTGGCGAGGATTTAATTTGGCGAATACAAAGAAATGTTTATTTTGGCGGGGATTTAAATTAATTTTTATGTCTTGAAATGTTTTATAAAAAATAAGAATAAACGTATATATAAACACAAGTTGGTTTTTAAACGTATTTTTTTAAAAATTTGGTGGGCATTTAATTTTAATTTGGCGAACGGTAAATTATGTTAAATTTGGCGAGTATTTAATTTGGCGTATAGTCAGTTATCAAAATTTTGGCGGAAATTTAATTGGGCGAATTTCGCCGAAATTCGCCAAATTCGCCAAATTTAATTTAATTTAGTTCAAGAAAAGGGGCGCTCGGGACGGAGAAGTTCCACTCTGTGTTCAAACAACAACCAAACTTTAAAATTGTCGAGTTACAGAGTGTGTATGGTTTTATTCACAAACAAACATATACAATAAAGTTAAATAAAAATTGGGAAAATAAATAATATAAAAATTATAAAATATTTTCTTAATTGTGTATCGACATGTAGTTATGTACACAACTCAATAACTTAAAAAAAATCTCCAGTTTTTTCAGTCAGGCTTTTCAATTTTAGGTCGTAGAAAAAAAAGTAAAAATCGAATTATTAAACGTTGTGATAAGAGCAATGGTTATAAACCCCATTATTCAGGCAATACGCTTCGTTCTTCTTTCCGTAACGAACACAAAGAATTGAAATTTATATCTAGCTACCTTCAACCTATGGTCAGCAGATTGACACATACAAGAAATGACTATTTTTGGTAAAATATTTGTGTTGCTTTAAATTATTACAAGGATGCCTTGTTGTGGCACATATTCAATGCGGTTTTCCAAAAAGTAAAATCTGCAAGCAAAGCATTCTCCGTAATCTGCGACTTCATAACTTATCAATAGGAGCCTCGATCACTCTAAATTACCGATCCATGTGAGGTAGCCATCGTATTATTTCATAGCTTCTCGCACAATTCTTCTTTATCATAGCGAGTACACATCTGAAGCAAGTGGTCCTCCCACACCATCTCTACACTGGTCAGATTTACCATACTTGTTGAATGTTCTACCGGCATCCGATGAAGTAAAGCATTGTCCGCCATTTTGTAACGCAAATACTTTGTAACCGAGCTCTTTTGCAACATCAGCACATTTTCCTGAAAGGAAAAATTAGATAATATTATCCACTTTGGGCGTTAAAGCCTTTTTGTGTTATTATATAGGATTTCATTTTTGTTTTCTAACTTGAAAGCCTTTTCCATGTTTGCATAAGTAAAAAAAATTATTTCAGATGCAGTTAAGGAACAAGACCAAAACTAAGTTATGCTGGAAGTACCAAACCTCACAGATTTATAAACTTTAACTGAACGGAAAAATTAGATAATAACAATTTTAATTACTCCTGATACCGCAAGGAAGATTTAGTAATGTCTTTCTCATACTGGAATTCTAAAAATTTTGATTATAGCAATTTTAAAAAGTCCTGTTTAATCGGATACTTAAAACTTACCTCCCACTTGAAAACAAGTTGATTTTATATGAAAGATCTTGAAAAGTTGTCTAGGAATATTTTTAATTTCTTTGAAAAATCTTTATTGAGTCTCAAGATATTTGACTTAAAAAGTCCACTAATTGTGCATGGCCTCATCTCCCGGATCTAAGTGAGGTGTTGTATTTAATGGTTTTACCAAGATATATTAATGTATATATTTTTTCAGCCATTTTGGTTGATATTTGGAGCATATTGAAATGAATTTTAATATTCATTACAATTATCTTTGATAACAGCTTTTCAGCATCAGGAAGATGATGTCATAATTTCCTAGACAACTTTCCAAGCTCTTTCATATGAAATCAAACTGTTTTTAAATGGGAGGTAAGCTTTAAGGAGTTATGTGAGCCTCGTTTACTTCCAAACACAAGCATCATTTCCCGATCGAAATGTGATCTCGATTGTCCAATTACGTCTTAAGGTAGGAACATATATTCAATTTTGGTAAACTTCTTAAACTAACCTATAGGATCTTTTCTCTGCTTGTAATCTCCAGTCACTTTCGGGTATTTCCCTTCAACACTTTGTATGGCACGACTGTAATCTTCCCACCACCTATTTGAGTCTTTCCAACATCCCATATTCTGAAAAAAAGAGGAAAAAGTGAAGCAAATAACAAGGAGATAAACAAGGAAGACTTGAAATTAAATGCTTAGATATGTAAACATCTAAGTAAATCCTCTCTTGAAGAAATTGATTTGCAGTCGAAATTATTATTCAATTTTGCGCAACAAAAACCTAACAAAACCGACAAGTCTGAGAGGTTTAAGCGCCTTTGAGGCGGAAAGCTGAAAATTGCAGGCCACAAAAGACGACATTTAGTTCTCCTGGCTGATTTTGTTAATAAAAAAGTTAAAAAGAACAACTAACAATTTACCTGGTACACAGATATAATGATGTCTTCAGCAAAATTACCGTTCTTATTAGACTTCTTCTGGTCTGCTGGCATGGAAGATCGCACCAATGCCTTCGCTACGTTATCAGGCAAGCCCAGAGCCTGCAACTCTAAATTTACGTTTATGTAAGTCATCGTTTGAAAGAAAACTATCAGCTGAAGGCATAACCTTAATAAAAATCTTGTTCGTGCTATAGCTTGGTACAATTATAAAATTACCTTTAACGTTGCCACGGCATTTGTTCTGTGTGAGGAGTGGAGAGAGGGACGTTCGGTTGGCAAGAGGGGCGTGGAGGGGTTATAAGGGATGTCGATAGGTCAATGCAATTTTTTAATTTAACACAGCTTTTCTTACAAAACGAATGTATGTATGTACAACCATTTTATCAGGAAAAATATGGACGTAGATATATCAAAAACAAAACAAATAATTATATTTCTAGCATATGTTTAAAGACAATAGGAAACACTATTCAAAATCATAACTTCACGTTACAAGATTACCCCTCTGGTGTACCCCTTTATTTCGTGGAATTGTCTTAATTTGTATGGACGAGGTTTAGTATCTAATTTTGCCATAACATTTCGTATCAAATTGTCCATGTTGTACCTACCCTTGAGCTTCTTTTGAATGTTAAGTGGCAGCACATGAGAAGAACGTCCGTAAGAATTCTGAGTGGTTGATGCAGCAGGCTCAGCGTAAGGTTGTGTCTGTGAAGTGACTGATGCCTGTGTTTGCATAGGAGGATTATATGAAGTTTGCATAGCCGCGCTGGCAGGTATCATGGATTGTGCTTCATACGTGGTAACATGAGAGGCAACAGGTTCTGGCTCTGGCTGTACATAAGACGGAGGGTACGAATATAAGTATGCCGCTGGTCCTGATGGTGGTGGTGGGGGAGGAGGAGGTGGAGGTGGAGGGGGCGGTGGAGGAGGTGGTGGTGGGGGAGGTGGAGGAGGTGGTGGTGGGGGAGGTGGAGCAGGTGGACTATGAAGTAGCAAATGGTAAGAAACGCTAGGATGTGGATATGAGTGGTGTACGGGCGGAGGAGGTGGAGGTGGTGGAGGCGGTGTCGCATGTAGATCAGGAACATCTAAAACACCAACAAAACAACTTTCAAATCTACAAGCAAATTTTTATTTGGGTATATCTTTTATCAAAGCTTGTAAAAGCGAGAAAGATCGCTAAAAGCTGTTGAAAACAAATAGTTTTAATATTACGTCTAGCGTCAAAAAAACCTTACGTTGACAATGTCCTTGTGTCATATAGTAATCTGATTGGCAGACGCAGGCTCCCTGCTCACATGTACTATGCTGAGGACATGGTTTATCGCATTCGTCATCTAAATAACAAACATTAGCAGGTCTAACCTCCAAGGTCTAACACAGCTTTAGGATCATTCGTTCACACTTTAATAAAATAAGCAATCAGCGATGTATTGAGTCATAATAAAAGAGTTGACTTCTTACTTTTCGTGCAAGTGAACCCATCACCATGGTATCCATGACGACAACGACACTTGCCGTCAGTGCAAATCGCTTGCAAGTCACACTCCATGCATTTGTCGTCTAAATAAACATAAATTTATTCAGCAATATCAAAACAGACTGCTATACATTCAAGGCTACATTCAGCCTTGTGAATTCACGTCGGCATTCGGCATTGCCGACCTGAAAGCCAAACTACATTGATTCAAGGACAGTTTTTTTTATCCCGCTCTATATGTGTACCAAGGTCGGCATGCCAAGAAAATTTCTTTATAACGTCGGCAAAACTGATTTTGTTTTAAGAGATGTAGAAAAAAAAGTGAGAAAAAAAAATGAACGTTAAGTTTTTAATACATCGTTTGTTGTAGACAAAATAAAACCACTTCACTCCATTTTAATCTTACGCAGAATTCTCATCTAAGTTATTTCAGACCTTGAAAAATCGACTTTGCCGCTCCAAGGCAAACAAAGTCAAAGTTGTAGTTGAGTGATGATCAGAAAGTCATATTCGGACTAAGAACTAAATAACATTCATGGTAGCGTGCTAACCTAGCGTTATTGTCAGCAATAAATTGAAAATAATATCGACGACTCACCTTCGCAGTAGTTTCCTTTAAACTGCGGCGTGCACACGCACGTGAAAGTATCGCCAACACGAAGACACTGACCGTCATTCATACACGGGTTAGGATGACACATGTTTTCTAAACATACATTAGAAACGTTTTTCAAGAATCTGTTGTAAACTTTTTGACAAGAACTGCCAATTTCTACAAATAAACATCAGAGAAGCTGATTGCACTTCAAATATGCAGTATATATCTTCTACAAAATTTTCACGTTCCTATTTATGATCATAGTGTTCAGGTATAAATATGTAAAACTCTGGAAGTTTTCCCTACATAGCAATGACATTAATGCAGTCCAGACTTTGCACTGGTTGGAGAAATGTAGATGGTTTTTATTATATTGAACTTCAAATATGCAGTATATGTCTTCTACAAAATTAAAATTTTCACGTTCCTTTTGGTTTGGTTTTTATTCTATGCAAGTATTATTTTCGTTACATATCACCTATAATAATACGCCAGTCCTGTCTGTCCATTTGCCTATGACTTTTGCAAAGAGGATCTTATTATATCATCTCGATTGTTTACCGACAAAATTGATCATTCTTGACGTTAAAACATTAGCCTGACGCCGACAATGTAATTATTATTAGTGAAGTCGTTGCATTGTACTTCCAAGTTTGATACCTAATAGCCTGAAAACGGGTGGAAATAACTAAGGACCGCGATGGGACCAATGCTGGGTAAACCTTCATATTTCTTCTCCCGTTTATCAAAATATAAAATATTTTACATACTATCAGTAGGTTTCGGTGTGGTTGTGGTCGTGGTGGATGTAGTTTCCACGATTGATGATGTAATGACGGGCGGTGCAGGCGTAACCACTGGTGCTCTTTGGTCACACAAGGGTCCTATGAAACCAGCCTGGCATGTGCATTTAAAATTTCCAACACCATCGCTAGTACAAGACCCATATTTGCATGGATTAGGCACACATGGATCAGTGTCTAAATTGAATATGCACTATATATATACAGTACCGTTTCTCAATGATCTATTGGTATGACATAAAAAATGATAAAACGGCTGCATATATTGTATAATTACAAACAATGAATTTCATATATTTGATCTATATAATCTTCACAAAAAGATCACAATTCTTATATTCCTAATTTCGACTTAACAGCCTCAAAGTTGTTCCGATGTTAACAAATCACAAATCTGACGCTCAAAAAACTCACCTACACTCTCTAAAATTAATTTTTCCCTTACTTTTTGCATTTAAATTTATAAATTTTTTTAAATATCTAACCGAATGGGTACTAATTTTCGCGCTTTCCGCGGATTTTAGCCAAATTCGGTTAATAATGTATCCGCGAAATATTCTTCAAGATGATGACATTCGCTAAAATTAATATGCGACAAAAAAATCATGAATCATTATATACGTTTATTATCTATTGTTGTTTCATATAGTACTTGCGTTGGAAAAAGAATAGTTCTCCTTTTTGAAGAAATTAGCCAGGAAAAAGTGAAAATGTTAATTTAGTTGGTAAATTTTTTTGAACAAACAGAGAAAAACGAATTAAGAAAAAAAATAAAAATTACCAACGCGCATGCTCAAACTATCTTTGAAATGTTTTGAGTGGCATGTGTCAATTAGCCTTTATGTTTTTTATAGGCATAACGCTTAGAAGCATATTCAGGCTCAGATAGAAGAATTTATTAAGCATTTTTTAAACTTATGATGTGTGTTTTTTCTTGTGTTATTTTAATTTGGCGCAGAATTTTCCAATTCCTTATACACAAAAAGACTTAAATAACACCACTTTGCTTTCTGAACTTGCCTTGTGTAATTATACCTTTAGTTTTGTCACTGTTCTTTTAAAGGTAAAAACGGGACCTTTCCACGAGGCAACGTTTAAGTTTTTAATTTGTTTAAGTAAGTATACTAAAGCCTGATTGCGTTTTTCGTAAAGCATATCCCTGCCTGATTTTGAATTTTCACTTGCTTATAAAACACATGTAGTGTGAAATAGAGCAAAAAAATGTTTAACATTTTTGTTTGGAACACATACATCAGTTCACACGTGGTCTACATACACCTACCTACAAATCTAACAAAACTATATGCAGTCAACATTCTGAAAGAAAAGGAGAGGTCCACTACATCAAAGTGTGTATCAAGTTGTAAATTTATTCAGAAAAAGGATAATAGATTTTAATTATTTCAATGCACGTGGGCTAGCCATGCGGCTATTTTGTTTTGAGTTTGTTTTTGAGTCACTTTTGAACGAACTTTAAAGCTAGCGGTCATACAAGAAAGTTACAGTCCTTTAAATTTTTTATACAAGCACTTACTTTCTACTTCTTTCTTTACACAACTCGCTCTACCATCTCCCTCGTAACCTGGTTTACATCTGCACACACCGTCAAAACAGTTAGCATTAGCATGGCATTGATCGCACTTGTCCACTAAAAAAAATATATAAATTAAATTATAAATTATATATATAAATTAAAAGGCACAAACATCAGGTACAAATTTTGAAATAATCCGTTGTTTTAGGTTCATAGTTTTAAGTAGAAACTTTCGCGAGGGATCATGTTTTTTTTTTCTTCATATTTTGCGGGGAAAACTTGTTAACATTCTTGCGTGAAAAAGAGATTAAATAAAAATCAGGGAGATGAAACCCGAACTTTAATGCATTTTCAGATTTTTAGATTTTCATAAACAGATCCAAATACAACCAACCAAACAAATCAATGTTCTTTTTGTGTACTTACACAAACTGCATGACGTTCAGGAGAGAGGAGAGGGGTGCATTTATGAAATTTATCATGTTGTTTTGTGCGAGAGATTGAAGATAGGGGTGCTTATTTGACAAAAACAAAAAAAAAATGAAAAAACTTTCGTGAGTTAAGAATTACATGTACTTTAGCGAAAAAAAACTTTCACGTTTTTTGATTTAGAATGTTCTAAACTACAGTTGACTCTCCCTAATTCGAATTCCCACGGGGAAAAATTTTTGTTCGAATTATATAGAGATTCGAATTATAGAAAGTCTCTGTAATTCGAACTTTCAGCTTCAGAGAGTGAAAATTCGAATTACAGAGAGGAATTACGTTATTTCAAAATCAAGAAAACATAATTCAAGTTTCATTCAATCTTTATTTTCATAGTTTACATTGGAGAGACGCTCTTTCGACAATACGAGTTGCATCACCAAGTGCTTTTCTCAGGTCGACAAATTGAATTTGTCGAAGCCCTGTTTACACTCTAAATTTCAAATTGCTGAAGGGACTGAAAAACTGTTCGAATTAGAGAAAGTATATATTGTAGAAAGTTTTTTATAAGAGTTTCTTAAGGAAAATTGACGGTGACTGAGCACTCGTTCGAATTATAGAAATATTCGAATTATAGAGATTCGAATTAGAGGGAGTCAACTGTCTAAACATTCGCGAGTCAAAAATCAAGAAAATTGCAAAACTAACAAGATACTAAATAAGCGTAAGAAATCGCAAATTTTGAGATTATCAATAATTTTAACACGGGTCTCCATCATGCTTTAAAGTTATCTGTGTGTTGCGAAATAGCATGTTAAGTTAGCGTTTAATTGCTCGAATATAGAGACTCACTGATGAAAACAGAATTACAGTCCCGTTAACTTGAGAATTACTTCAAGAGGATAAAACATCAGACTATCGACTTTATACCTTCACATTTATCTCCCTCGTATCTCTGCAAACATGTGCATACTGGTACACCATCATTATCGGTACACTTGCCAAAATTCTTGCAAGGGTTGGGTTTACAAGCATCAGTGACTAAATTGAGAAAAAAATTACCAATAAATTGAAAGGTTGTAGTTATACTTACGTTGTATGTAATGATTCTCAAGAATAAAAGTGCGCTATAAGGTGCCCGAAATTTTAACGACGTCGTTATTTATAACATCTGTATATCTCCTTGGCAACCAACCAACTGGTAAGTAAGATTATGTAAATATGCATACAACTAGCACAACAGCGTACAACAGCGTACAATATCGTACAACATCGTACAACAGCGTACAATATCGTACAACATCGTACAATATCGTACAACATCGTACAACAGCGTACAATATCGTACAACATCGTACAACAGCGTACAATATCGTACAACATCGTACAATATCGTACAATATCGTGCAACATCGTACAACAGCGTACAATATCGTACAACAGCGTACAATATCGTACAACATCGTACAACATCGTACAACATCGTAAAATATCGTACAACATCGTACAATATCGTACAACAGCGTACAATATCGTACAACAGCGTACAATATCGTACAACATCGTACAACTACCACAACATCGTACAACATCGTACAACAGCTTACAATATCGCAGAACACTTTAACAAGGATGTTGACCGTTTTCGAAATTCTGAAAAAAATTACCTTCGCGAAATACAAAATTTTTAAAAACAATTTTTTTTATATTTAGACCCAATCAAGGAAAGAAAAAGTTACAAAAATTTAGCACTAAATCACATTCCTGACAAAGGTTATATCTAGTCAAAGCAGCTGCAGACACCACCTTCCTGTGTTTATAGCATCAAAAGAAGAGTTAGTTGTGGTGTTAGGACTAAAAGTATTTACTTAATATATATGTCATGAATTTGATACGAGATTTAGAAATACTTTAGAAATAGATTATTATTTTAAACCTTTTCACAACAGGGAGGTGGTCTTACCGTTACGAGTTGGTTGTCAGCCAACACAAGAATAAACAAAGTGCGGTTTTACCGTTAAAAGTTGGGTACTAACCAACATAAGAATATACAAAGTGTGGTCTTACCGTTACAGGTTGGGTACTCACAAACACAAGAATAAACAAAGTGTGGTCTTACCGTTGCAAGTTGGTCCAACATACGGGTATTGACATTTACACACAGGCACTCCATGATTGTCCGTGCAAACACCATTGTTTGCGCATGGGTTTGGATTGCATGGCTCAGTAACTAAATATAACGAAACAAAACATTACTAATGCTAATTTTCCTCCCATAAGAAGATTTAAAAAAATAACATGAGATACTTAAATTAAGGTAACTAACGTTCGCATTTCTGTCCTTTGAATCCAGTTGGACAAATACATGCATATCCATAAAAGTTCAGGTCGTTCTTATTGACACCTGACGGTAACACATCGTCTGATCTTCTTCTTCTTGTTATGTACGCTAATTCACCATAATCTGCATCCACTGTCTTATTTCTGTTAGCTTCTTTACTATACTTATTAGATTTGTGTTTTTCAATAAATTGTTTAAATAATGCCGTGGCAAGTTTATCATTTAAATCGCGCTTCTTTTTGTTGTTGTTGTCGGCGTTGTCGTGAAAATTGACGTCTCTCTTAAACATAGGATTCTCATCCATAAGCAGTTCTAATTTATGATTCATGTTTTGCCGACTACCTACATTAATTTTGTCCCTCTTCGATATTTGATTATTATCTAGCTCCGATTCTTGTCTATGAAAATCTTTGTTGTCACTAGTAGGGTCTTTCGAGGCATAGCCTTTAGCTATCGAATCCTTAACAACGGGCGTGTTAGTATCTTTTAGCGGTTCTAAAATGTTTTCTAAACTCTCACGTTCTTCTTTTTCGTCTCCACGGTGGATATTGTTTCTCTTGAAAAAGAACTTCATTTTTTCGTGTTGTTCTTGACTGAGATCATTAGGTTGCATATCATCTGCCGAAAGATCGACGGGAACGTGCTCAAAGGGAAAGCTATCACTGGAGTATTCCTTTGCATGCGTGTTTACGTGGCTGGAGGATATGCTGTCGTAAGCGTCATCGTATCTTGTTGGTTCGTGCACAGATTCGTCCAAGTAATAAAATCTGTCGATACACGTTGCGCCGTTTTCGCAAGGATTTGGGTGGCAATTACTTTTTGCTTAAAAGAAACAAATATTAATTTTTAAAAGAATGTAAATATGCATCCCTGCTATTCTAATACAGAGAATTTTTGAGGACAGCCAAAACAAAACGTTGTTTAATCGGCATTGTAACATTGTTGTTCTGAAAATCATACACAATATAACAGACTAGTTGTTAACCCGTGGAAAAATCCACGGGGTCGCCCGTCCTTAATATATCGCATTTTGTGTTTCCGTAACAGACAGACAAACAGAGAGACGACGGCTATTATTATGGAGATTATTGGCTCCTAGATCTCATATAAAATGACAGTAGCAAATAAGCATTTGTGTTTTACATATCTTTCAAACAAAATCTTTCTTCAACATAGTAACAAGGAAATACCTCTTTCGCAAAAGAATCCGTTCCCAGTATATCCTTCTCTGCATTGACAGCCATCTTCAGCACATACAGCATGCTTATTGCAATGTGCACATGGGTCTTCCATAATGGCTGTTTAGAAATATCAGTTGAAAGTTGTTTATATGTTGGAGTAAACACAGCACAAAACACATTTAGAAGCAGGAATGAACACAGTCGGTGTATACGTTAGAGTTTTTCTTGTACACATAACGTGCCATCATTCAGTGTTTATAAGCATCAAAAATTAGCCTTTATTTTCAATACTAAGAGGGATAATTATCCAGGATTATTTTTGAATAAGCTCGCATATTTTCCCACGAAGTTTGTACTTTACTTCCAGATTTAATCACATAGTAAAAAACAGATTGTTTATTTCGATCCTGGCAATCAAACCGATCATTATCCGTTTTATCAACAAAACAGTTAGCATGGCTCTATACAAAGGCCTTTAAATCAATCACGTCATGACATTTTTACATTAACTAACTGTTTTTTTGTCAGAATACCAGTCTAAAAAAAGGTTAAAATTTTTGTTGTTGTTTCACACCCTCAACAAGGCCGATTGTTCTATGCAAGCAGAGATGAATCATCAATACTTTAGACAAATGATCAAATTTCATCCTATGCTTAATTCGCATCGAGAGAATTTATTTCCAAGCTTACCTGCACATCTTTTTCCTGTTCGTCCAGGAGGACACAAACACTTGAATTCATATTGATTCACCTCGATGCATGACCCACCAAACAGACATGTTGACGACGTACAAGCACGGAATATTTTCTCTAAAAAATGTTCAGGATAAATATACAGTGTATTGGACATGTTCAAAAAACATAGGCAAGGATGTGAACATTCAAAAAATGCCAAATTTGATCTTTCACTAATAACTTAAAAATTATTTCCTTCATTACCATTATAAAAAATGATAATCATGTAACAAATCTGATGCACTATTTTTTTTCTTCCAAAACCTAAGCTACGCAAGGAAATTGACAAAAAAGTAACTTTGTTACTTAAATATCTCTTTTTTGTTTTGAGATGATTTGTAGCACTATAACATCCAAAACTGCTTGCTTTGATCCTATTCAAAGCTAAAAATAGCATCAGACAAGAAAAGTAACACTATTCCCAGAAAGATATGTGATAATAAAGTAACAAGGGAAATATTATGAGTGTGTTACTTTTTGGACTCAAAATTTGTAGTTATAATCTAATAATTAGCCATAATTTGATTAGTAATTTATGGGAAAACTACATTGTAATAATTATTTTAGGTGAATTTCATTTAAATTAGGGAGAAAAACGTAACATGCAGGGTAATTTTTTTTACGATTTTTAATAAATTAATTTTTGTCATTAAAGGTAAAAACATATTTTAATTCTATTCCTTGGGCTGCCGAATTTTTTTAAATCAGAAGATTGTATTGGGATAAAAGAGTAACATAACTAAAGCATAAGATCCCAACTAACTTAATGTGATCAACATCAACAGACATATTCAACTAATTCTGACAGCTGATTTTCCTTTCTTTTTTCATAAAAATCGACAAGTAAGTAGACTTAAGTCATGTTACTTTTTTATCACACAAGTTTGCAAATGATAAAGGCCCTTAACACCCAGGATTGTCTTTTAGGTTCAGCAACTTAGTAAGAAAGAAGATTTTCCCCAAATTTTCTTCTGTATCAATATACAGATAAATAAGTAACTGAGAATGCAATCAAGGTTACATTTTCATCAATTACACATAATCAGGCCTTTTCAGGAAAATTTTAATACGTGTGTGCCAAAAAGCACGCCTCAAGTATTTTAGGTGTGTTTTTGGGTGTGCTGCACTGGTTAACTTCTTATAAAATTTGTCATTTTGCAGGTGCTATCAATAGCACACCTAAGCCATTTTGCGTGTGTGTGGAGGTGTGCGCGTGCTATTGCACGCCTCTCCTGAAAAGGCCTGCATAATGTTACAGGTTTATCACCAATATTTATTCTTAGAAAACTTTTTTAAAGCTTACCCACTTAATTTCTTAAAATGATGATTTTCTAGAACCATTTCTTCATTAAATTATTGATCAATAAAGTAACATATATTTAACGTAGGGTAACTTTATTTTAGTTACATATTTATCATTTTTTTGTGTTCAAATTTGAAGAATTTTATTTCATGTTGTAGCATAATGTTGAAACTGTTGTTTTTTATTGATTTATGTTCCAAATGAAAAAAATAAACAATCGCAATCTTCAGATAAATCCTAACATTTTAAATATGTTTTCTGTTACAGATTTATCATTCTGCTTGCTTCATAAGAAATAACTGAGAAATTGTGATTGTATTTATCAAAACTATGCCTGTACCAAGTTTCAAGTCATAAAAATAAATTTTCAAACATTTATAGAGTTTTTTATCATTTTTTAACAAATACACTATTTCTCTTGTTTGAGTTTGTAAAGCTATATCTCATAGAGTACACAAACTACAAGGATGGAAACTTCACTGTTACAAAATTTTGTTAAGATTTTTATTGGAGATACCAAATCAGCTACAGAGATAAAAATGTAACCTGGTATACCAATGTTCACAATTGGCCAAAATCCTGCCTATGTTTTTTGAACATGTCCTATTCATTAAATTATAAGGAATAGGGCAGAAATAAGGTAGTAATTTCTTATGTAAGTACTTCCAATACCCTGCTGTCAAAAAAGTGCAAATATTTATATTCATGCCTTGTTGTATAACGGGTTGTTTACAAGGTAAAGTTTAACCTTGTTTCACATTATCGTTCTCATCCTATAACTGCAATGCACCTGAATAAGACAAACACCTACCTTCACAGACCTTCCCTCTATATTCTTCTGGACACGTACAATGAATAGCACCTCCATCTTCTGTGCAAGTACCACCATTTTGACACAAGGTAGTCAAACATGTTTGCCGTTTTACTATAAAATATGAGCATTTGAAAAATGATTTTCTAGTAACTACTTATTTGAACATATAACATGGTTAAGTCTTATCTCTGCTACAGAACAATTAATGTAATATAATATGTAAGGGGATTTTGACTAAAGTCGTAAAAAAATTAAGTGATAAGTAAAAAAAAACAATGATGAGATTCAATCTTAATTTCACTACTTTTTATAGTGTTGTTAGGATTTCTTACCTTCACAGTTCACACCAGAGTATCCTCGCACACAGGAGCACTTGTAACTGTTGTCGTCCTCACTGCAGACACCACCATTTAAGCAAGGATCGTTGGGGTGACAAAATGAATTGACTAAAAAAAAATGAAAGGTTTTGAGTGTTTAACTTAGACCATATTGTATAGGGTCTTCATAAGCAGGCTTCATAAGCCGGAGATCTAACGAAACAGGATGGGGACCAAAATTTTGGAAAATGAAACAAGCGATTAGAGTGTCAAAAGGTTTTTGGAATAAAAATGAGTGGGGGAGCACTTTTTGAAGACCTTAGTGTATACAAGTTTGACATTTTACCATTAGCTTTTTGATACAGTTTAAAATAAATTTGAAAATATTGACAATATTGATAAGTATCTACATTTACTTCTTGGAATAGCTGATTATAACATTTATAACGTTTCCATGTTAATTAGACAAAGGTTGATACATGATTTTGAGTGGCAAAAATTGAGGCTTGTAAGGGTGGTAATAATTAGTTGGTTACGACCCCAGTATACCAGCAACCAATAGCACTGCCATTTCAGTATTCTCTTTAAAAAATGTCAAAACAGCATAAGACGTTTTTAACTATGTCCATATTTAGTGCAATATACAAATACAAAAGCAGTTAAAAACTTTGCAGTTTTAAAAACAGTGTCGTACATATTCTGGTTATTAAATTCCTGCTCGAACTATATCCTTGCATCGCTATTTCTTCTTTAACCGAAAGTAATGATTTGGGTAACATTTTAAACATAGAGTATTCACTTTGAACAGTATCACAGTGCCAATTCTTAAAGTATTTTATACACAACAATTGACACTAACAAAAATAAGATCTTCTCCTCATTTTTCTTTTTCAAATGTGAAATGACTCACTTGCGCATGTAGGACCTTTAAAACCAAGTTCACAAGAGCATTCAAATGTTACTCCCTTTTCGTAGCAGTACCCATCATTTCGACAAGGATTGGGATGGCAGTAACTTTGTGCTACAAAGAAAATAAATAATATAAAATTACAATCTTCTAATCTAAAACCTTTTTATTGTAAAAAGTTTTTTCAATACAATTTGGATTTTCATAACCCTAATATTAGTTATGTGTAGATGTAGAGAGTGAATTTCACTCTGTTCCTATTGGGCTGGCAGATATATGACATTGCACCACTGCAAAGTCCCCTCATATAACATGCCTTCAGGTAAAATCTTGATGTAATGTAAGAAAAAAACAGGTAGTAGTTCGACCAACTGATCAACTGACTCATTTGAACCCTGGGACAACATTAACCTACAGATAGTAGCCTGGTGACAAATCTATTTATTCATACCTTCACAACGCTCCCCAACGTAACTTTGAGTGCATGTACAAGTAAAACCAAGATCTGTTTCTGTGCATGTTCCGCCATTTTTACAAGGATCAGGATGACATTTGCTAATTTCTATATGTAAAACAACATCTTAAATATATATTCAATTGAGTTGCTTAGAGAGCTAATTTTCTTATTCATTTCCACTTGCTTTAGTCATGCTGAAAAAAACTTTTACTTGATGCTGACCTTGTGGTTTAACAAATAGTTTCTGATTCACATTCACCAATTTTTACATATAGACCATAAAATTGCACAATAAAAAGATCTTGAAGAAAATGTTACCTTCACAATGCTGTCCTCTGAATCCTTTAACACATATACATCTGATTTTATCACCCACAATATTGCACGTTCCACCGTTTTTACATTCATTTGCTTCACACACTAACGGTGGTGGCTCTAAGGATAAAGAGGATTGAGATGTCAAAATGTCAATTTTTTAGATAGATATGCTTACAACGAAGAACAATCAAAATTCCTCAAGATATTATTTATTTCATTTCGATTGTTTGATTTAGTATTTTGTTTTTACTTAAATTACTTCTTCCTTAAAATTTATTTACTTCAGCATTTGACACAATCTGAAGAGAAGCTACCATAAGGTAGGCAAACAATTATGCATGATGTAAACAAATCTTATGTTTCATTTAATTACATACTCGTTCAGGGTGGCCAAGATTGGTTTAATTAATGCTTCATGGTGAAGTCTTTTCAAAATGTGCTAAGGCTGAAACACAGGATAAGGGACCAATTACTTGTAAGAAACAAAAACTTATCGTGTAAGCAGAAAAGGCATACTTTTTTCCGAGTTTAAAACTTTTCTAAAAACATGTGCATAGCGTTGTAAAACTGCTTATTAAAAAAAAATTGTTGTTACAGCTGCCATCTTAGAGATTTTAATGGGATTCAGTTCTTGGTGTGTGGAACCCACGGGAGCCGAACTTAGGCGTGTAGAATATTTATGTATTTGATTCAGAACAGCATAGCTTATATGGACCTTACTAAACGTCGATTTAACAATAAGTATACATTTAGTTTTGTTTCATCAAAAAGTTTCTTTTTTCAAAAACAACTTTTAGCGCACTTAGCTTCCCCCTGCCTGTCCGCATTCTCGTCCCCAGGAGCTCTTTGAGATTAAACCTTGAAAGCTGTGACTTCCCCACCTGGCTTACTAAAAACAATTCCCTGCTGCATGAATAAACATTTGCATAGTATACGGTAACTTTTAACTAGCTAGCTAGTAGCAGAGTAAAAAAGAAAGTGAGATCCCTCCAATTTTGTAGCTATAACTGCAGCTGCAGACACCTGCAGACCAGCTCCCTTTAGCGTGGTGGGCCATGTGTGTGGCACTTCAAGATAGCTAGCTATATGTGAAGAATGGTGAAATACTAGCAGTGAATTTCGTTAAAAGAGAGATCCGAATTTTGTTCTTGGTAGATATATAAAGCCTTTAATATCTGCTTTAAATTCAGTCACGACATAATCAAACGGGAGCATACTTCAATCATTCGTCTCTCTACACGCCATGTTTGTTTACATTTAAATGTTAAATACAATCTTTCGCTGAAAACAGAGATCTCTAATAATAGCCCAATCACAATCCATCACGTGACCAGACGGGTCCAGAGTACTTTCGAGGTTTATCTCAAAAAGAGCACTAGGGTCGAGGCTGGCCTGTCCTCGTTTTTATAAAGCAACAAATGAAGTTGTTGAGCTTTAGTACAACACTCTTGAATGTGAAAAAATAAAGTTTTTATGCTTTTATCAGTAGTTCTAAAACAAAAAAGAGAAAAGTTGATTTTCACTGGAACCATCCTCGTGGTGTCGTCCCCAGCGTGCACCCTCGTCCCCAGGGAAAGAAACTTGTTTATCCGTCAAGAAGCGCTAGCGAGCGGCCTTGGGTATAGGCAACAAACCCTGGGGACGAGGATGACCCAGCCTGATGTTAAAGCCGCTAGCGCTTACTTGACGGCAAACAAGTTCCTTCGCCGTTTTTAAGTGTACACCACATAGAATATATCTATACAGTGGAATCTCTCTATCTCGACTACTCTCTATCTCGAGCTTCTCTCTATCTCGAACTAAAGTCTCGGTCCCTTTGTGGTCCGCCTAAGGTATTTTCCTTTCTTTATCTCGAACTTTCTATATATCTCGAACAAATATTTTGGTCCCTTGCGAGTTCGAGATAGAGAGATTCCACTGTAGTTCAATTAATCAACATATACAAATAGCTAGAGATACGTATAGCATTGCTCCATTTGCTTGCCTGTCACACAAGTCGGTTAGCGGTCAGTAGATGGTACCAAAAAGGCTGACAACACTACATTTAAAGAGCGTCGGAGTCGGGACTCGAACCTGAAACCTTATGATTACAAGTCGAATGCGCTACCACTACATCATCTCCGCATACAAAGTGTCTAACTGGTTGATTTGAATATAATGTATGTGTAATATTCAGTCGTTGAGGAAAATTAAACTTCGTACTTAGGTCATTTTTTTTCCTGCGGGCATGGAGAAAAACGAATTTCGAGGTGGGTGCTGCGCAAGTGCGTATTAAAGAACACAATAACAATAGGGCGCGAGTTTGACAAATAAAGATGTTTGACTTCATCATCTTTGATTGAACAGTATCGTTGGAAAAATAGGCGTGAGATGCGTATATATCGGCGCAACAAGTTCATTCCTTCCCTCGTTATTGAACAACATCGTTTCAAGGACTTAAATTCGTTAGTTGAGTGAAACCTCGTGATAGCGAACATTTAGAACACACATTTTTTCATGAAATGATGGCCACTTTGCCATTTTTGGGGAATGTATCACTCAGGCTTTGGACTCGTTTAAAAAAAACATTCTTCAAGCATTTACCATCTTGTAAGGCTAAGGTCATTTGCTCTTCATGTTCGAGAATTGGCGAATTTTTCCGCTTTAAAGATGGACCCATAAAGGCTCTACGTTCAAAAGTCGTATATAAATTTAAGTGCGATAGCTGCAACGCTATCTATATTGGCAAGACATTACGACATTTGAAGGTAAGAGCCAGTGAACACATGGGGATCTCACCAAAAGCCTTCTCATTTATCTGCCGTATCCGAGCATGTATTATACTGTCAGTCTAGGCCTTGTTTGGAGAATTTTTCGATACTCTCCACCGCTAGGAATAAATACGATCCAGAGCTGAAGAAGAGTTTATTAATCCATAGGGATAAACCATCTTTGAATAGAAATATTGCATCTGTTCCATTATTCCTATTTGTTGATTAATATATCGTACGATAAATGTATCATACGATCAGAATGTATATAAAATAATTTTTTACGAAATAGTTTTGTAACATGACTTGATAATGGCCATATACGGCCGAAACGTCGTCAAAATATATTTAATTGATAAAACTGGTGATGTTTATAACTGGTGAAGTTATAATTATAACCAATAGTTACAACATTAATGATGGCCATTCTTATAAAAATTGAGCTTAATTGTAATAAGGATTAAATGCCGACTCCCTTTATGTCATATCGAAAATATTGACACTGTCACAATTTGTCGTTAAAAGTGTCATTAAGTCATGATTCTACTTTTAAAAAAACAAAAAACTTACCAAAATGGTGACGATGGTGTCTTCTAATGACGATAATTCTTGGCCTGTGATACACATGTAAATGTCTGAAGATATTTTGCGGCCGACGATGGATAATTCGAATTGGTTTTAAATAAAGACTTTTTCCAGGTATGACTTTTTGAAGGATCGGGCCAGGTTCCATTCTATGTATTGGTCCCTCTGTTCTGTGTTCTGGTGGTCCAGATAGTACGTTACCTGCTGGTACTATAATTTCAGGAGGACTATCACGAGTATGATATACATGAGGAGAAGAACTCACATGAACATTATCCCCATGAAATAACGCTCGAGGAGGTGGGAGGTGTTGGTAGGGTACTCCTCCCTGAAATCCTTGAAGTCCGCCTTGAAATGCTTCTATTGGTATACCTAACTCTCCATTTCTAAATTGTTCTCCTACTCCATGACTTAACTCTTCCATTAGTTCATGCCCTAATCTGTTCCCTTGAAAATTATTGCCCCCTATTGGGATGGGTTCTCCCATAACTTGTTCATTTGTAGGTAACGAAAGCATTCTTGGGGAACCTTGAACCATACCAGGAGGTTCTGGATCCTGTAATAAATGGTTCGGATCGACATTGATCCCCCCATTTATCATAGGTCCTGGTTCGATGCTTGGCTGCTGGGTTTCAGCAGCCTGTAAGTTTGTGATGTCGTTTATTGTTTTGAACCTACTAGATAAACCTTTATCAAGATCTCCTACAAGATTCGACAGACTAGTCATATCGCTTGGCTCTGACGGCGTCTTTTCACGATTGCCGTTTTTTGTGTCGGTGTCATCTTCATCGACGTCTACCCAACGTTTTTGTTTATTGCTTGCGTCGTATAAAGTTTGTGGGGGTAGTGTATTATCGCCATCGTTGTCATCGAAAAATCTTTTTGATCTTTGAAGGGTGGTAGATGGCTGTTTCCCTTCAGTTATAGAGCCACGTTTTGCTAAGTTAGACTTGTTGTGAGGGGTTACATGCGCTCGTTGTTCCGCTCCAACATTGTTGTTTTTATTTTGCTGTTCAGTGAAATAAACATTTGCTTTATTTTCATCCGTATTTGGTACTGCTCCAATCAGAAGAGTATTTGGAAGTAAAACCGACACAACTAATATTATACCGAACATAATACACCATCGTTTAACACATAACAAAGTATGCCTTCAAAATTCTCCATCCATGTGAATAACTTTACTGGTTTGTTATCATTTACTTTTATTTAATTACGTTTATTACTTTAATAACCATTTTTATTTATTTATGTGTGTCAATTTTTATAAAATCGAAGTTAGACCATAAGCAGAGCGTTTGGTTAGTTTGAGATGAATTTGTTTGCTTTGAAAATTGCATGCACCAGTGAGCATGAACAATATTCGATGCTGTGAAATAATTCATTTGCTGAAAAAACAATTTTGTACAGAAGGGACTAAAACAAGATTAATTTTTTCAGACTAAGATTTTACAGCCATGATTCCTGATAAGAAAATTGTAATTCGTCTTTTTTTTAATAATAATCTTCACTTTGTGCCCAAGCCACTGTAGTCGTGCAAGCATGTAAGAAGGAGACTGTGTAATTTTAAACAAACATTTTTTGCAGTAATTGCAAAAGAAGCAAAAATTATTTTCTTTGGCGTTTTTATTTTCGATTAGTGAGACTGTTGTTGACCCAAACATTTGAAACTTTTAACGTCGTCCAAAATTAGTCAAATTAGAAATATTTTTCATCTTGCTTACACTCGGAATTTTCAATACTTACTTTATAGATTTCTGCGGTAATTGTTACAAAAAAATGGCATGAGTGGGTGGAAGGCGTTAAGTGGGTGGAAGGCGTTGAGTGGGTGGAAGGCGTCGAGTGGGTGGAAGTCTGATCACCAAGCTTCTATTTACAATGGTATTTATTAGTAGTGCCCATACTCTCATACGAACATTAATCTCTTCTTTTGTACTGAAAATATTGGCGTAGTAAGTTGCATCTATAAAGGTATTATATAGCAATACAAGCTCGACCCCAGCACCTTTTACCGTTCGCTAGAACGATCAAAAAGCGCAGCGCCGTTGAGAAGCAAATAGTCCTGGGGACTAGGTTGATAGCAATAACATTTCGATATCCTCGGTAAAAAATTAAATCCATGGCTCTGGTCTTCTATGTCGAATTGTAAAAGTACTAGACTTTAAAATGGTTTTCAGAAAAGTAAAGTTACTTCTGTTCAGTAAAAACACGTGTGAACGCTACTCTATATATTTTCAACTGAACTTAATGTCTCGATAATCTCAAGCACAACATTTCCCTCCTCTTTAGTTCAATGTGTCCATTGTCACTTTACTAAACATAACAAGTTTGCAGATTGTCTTTTTTTTACATAGATTTACAATAAATCCGTTACTGTTGTTCAGGTAGGTACATTTTCATGAAAATAGTCTGGTCTTCTTCTAATTCTTTGAGGATATTTTCGTACATATAACTCCGTAGGTCTGGTGGTAGTTTCGTATTCTCCTGGAGTATCAATATCGTCCTCTTCCTCCCCCTCTTGATCAAAGTTGGTTGGTTTAAGCTTGGATAAGAACTTAAAGTGTTGAACGTTGCGTGTGATAGTACGTCCCGGTCGGCTTGCCGTCAATTTTGTACCTTGAACTCGTGTGACACAGTATGGTTTTGGATCAAAGGGGCTTGAAAGCTTGTTGCGTTTCGGTTGTTTTACCAGCACGTAGTCGCCTTTGTTTATAGCTGGTTGGCGAGCATGAAATCGGGCGTCGACATACTTTTTCATTTTAAGTTTTTGTTGTGCATCTCGGTGTGGTGCCTCCTTGATGGCATCCCTGTTCGGTTGGTTGTTAAGACTGGGCAATTTTCCTCTAACTTGTCGTTGAAATAGCGCTTCAGCTGGACTGACTCCGGTTGTTGAATGTGTCGATATGCGATAATTTAACAGGAAATTATAAAGTGCGATTTTCCAAGGCTTCCCTTCTATTGTAGCAATCCGTAGGGTTTTGTTAAGGTTGCGCATTAAATTTTCGGCAGTTGAATTTGCTTTCGGATGTAGCGGTGTGATTCTGTGATGTTCTATTCCTTTAGCATGCATGTAGCGTTTAAATTCGTTATCAGAAAATCCGTTATCAGAAATGATTTTATGAGGGAGTCCATGCGTTGCAAAAATTTTACTGAGAGCTCCCAAAGTCGGTAAAGCAGCTGTTGAGCCAACGATTTCTACTTCGGGAAAGCGTGTACGTTGGTCTATTATTACCAGTAAGTGCGAGCGATTTGGTAAGGGTCCCAGAAAGTCTATGTTCAATGTGTGCCACGGCGATGGTGGTAGGGGAGATGGTTTCAGTGGTGGCGGTGGGTTCATTCTTGAATTTGCGATACACAGTGAACAGTTCTTGCAAAGTGTTTCGACTTGTTGGTTAATATCCGGAAAATAAATTTTATCACGCAATATGGATTTCGTTTTTGTCATTCCAAGGTGTGTTTCATGAGCTAGTTTAAGCATTCTGTGGCGTAAACTGGTCGGTGCTACAATTCGATTTCCTCTAAGTATCAAGGATTCGTCGTTGTTGCAAGTGAACTCGTTGCGTATTTTGTTATAAAGGTGAAGCTCTTAACGTTACAGTTGGGATATTTTGTGGATATTGTGTCTATTGAATACCATTTAGTAGAGCGAATAAGTTCTTTCAGACATTGCAGGTCGGGGTCATTTTTCGTGTGTACTTTTATCTCGTCTAGCGTAATGGCTATCGGTTCTGCATGCTTTGTTGTAAAATTTACGTATTCTTCGATGATTCTGGTAGAGTTTGTATTACTGTCGGGAACGGTGTGTCAGGAACAATAGTCTGCCGGGTTGAAAGAGCCATTGATGTGACGAATATTGAAGCTAAACCCTTGTAGGCGTAAACACCATCGTTCTATACGTAAAGGTAAAGTTGACTTAGGATTACTGAGTAATGATACCAATGGTTTGTGGTCTGTAAGAATTTCAAAGTCTGAGCCAAGTATATATATGGAGAATTTTCACATCCGTGGGACAATTGCCTAAACATCTTTTCTAATTGGCTATAACGAGATTCTGTATCTGATAATGCTCGGCTCGAGTATGCTATAACGCGATAGTCTTCCGTTTGTGGTGTGTGTTGCAGTAGTATAGCACTGATGCCATGTGGACCAGCATCAGTTACAATCGTGGTGGACTTCTGTGGTGAGAAATAACTCATAACAGTATTTGATGACAGCGATTGTTTCAGTTGATTGAACGCAGATTGCTCGACTGGTCCCCAGGACCATGTTGTATCTTGTTTGGTGAGATTTCGCAGCGGTGTAGCTATGTCAGCGTAATGGGGTATAAATCGACCTAAGAAATTCGTCATTCCTAGGAAAGATCGCATTTCGGTTGGATTGGTCGGTGTGCTAACAGCTGTATCGCTCTGACTTTCTCTGGACTTGGGCTTATTTCTGCGGCTGAAAAGATGAAGCCAAAAAATTCTACTGAGGATTTATCGAACTCACATTTTTCAAGATTCAATGTTAGTCCGTATGTCCCGAAACGTTGTAAGACTTTTTCCAAGATGGTGTCCAGTTCTTTTAGACTTTGGGCAAAGAGGATGATGTCGTCAGCTATATTCTTGCAGCCTGGGATGTCTCTCAAATATTCTCTAGTTTTATTTGTAGCTCTTCAGAGGCCGATGAGGTACCAAAGTTAAGCCGTTTGTATCGATGCAAACCCTGGTGTGTCGAAAATGTTGTTATTGATCTTGAACCAGGCTCTAACTCAAGCTGCAAGAAGGCACTGGTCATGTCGAGTTTACAAAGTATTTCGCGCCGTTTAGGTCGTGAATCAGATCGTCTATAGATGGCGCAGGATGACGTGTGCGCTTTATGGGCTTTGTTTGCTTGGCGCATGTCTATACACATACGAATTTCGTCCGGATTATTTTTTTTTGGTACAACAACGATCGGTGAAACCCAGGGTGTCGGCTGGTCAGTGACGTCCTCGATTATATCGGCTTTTCTGAGTTTGTCTAGTTCTTTGTCGACTTTTGACGGAGGTGAAAAGGGATACGTCGTGGTTTTTGAGCGACAGGTTTAAACGCTTTCATCGATGTGTAATTTTACTGGCTGATCTTTGAGCTTTCCTGTCCCGTTAAAAACTGCTTATATTCTGTGAGAAGAGAATGGAGACGCTCCGGAATGTGAGTTGTACGATCAGAAGAGTTAGCTTTGACGTCACTATGCAGCATGGGTGTAGGCGTTATGTTGTTTATTTTCTATTTCTTGAAACGTTGTGCTCAATAGTCCTAATTCAATTGCGAGATTTCCGCCAATCAGATTCGGTGGCTTTTGTGTTTAAGACACTGAAGCACGCCCAAACTTTTAGCTGTGAAGTTTCTGTTGACGATCCGTAAGGTACTAAACACACTTGCGATTTTCTTAGCTTATGTTGTTTCGTTTTTTGTAAACGTTTGAACGTTTCTATATTTAATATGTTTGTACTACAACCTGTGTCTATTAAAACTGGAATAGAATGTTCCGGATACCTTGATGCTGGTTTTGAATGTCCTGAGTTTGTCCTTAGGATGAAGCGAGTTGACACGATTTACGGAGAAGCAATTTTCTGCCAAAGGGTCGACGGACTGTTCGGTGCTGGTTGAACGAAACGAACGGGGTAACGAGAAGGTGGTGGGTTCATACTATGTTTACGGGATGAGCGACATACACGTGCGAAAGTGATTCAATTTTCCACACGATCGACATACTTGATTTTAGCAGGGCACTGTTTTGCATGGGGCCAAGCATTTCCGCAGTTAAAACATGACTTACTTGGTATTTCTTTTTTGTGGACTTGCATTTGGTAGATCAGCGATTTGTTTACGTAAAACTTGAATTTCCTCTGCTTGTGAAGCTTCACCTATATTGTTTGTGGCTCCAGCTTTCAATTTCTTGAGATTGATGCTCCACGTCTTCGTATAATTTTACCTCGTGTGAGAATGTCCTGTAGAGATGCTTCTTTATTACTGGAAGCAATATTTTCTAAGCTTGTTTGACGTTGTTCCTAAAATTAGCTGTGTTTTGATCTGTTGGTTGATACTGTCAAATTACAACGTGAAGCAATAGTTTTAAGTCGTACATAATAAGATTGTAAAGTTTCGCCATCATTCTGTATTGTTTTTGAAAATTTCAAAACATTCGTTCGTTTTCGTGCTCAAAATATCGACTAAATGCATTAGTTAAATCTTCGATCGTAGTTCCAGTATTGTCAAGTACTTCAAAAATATCTTGTAATTCAAATCCTCCGTAATGTAATAACAAAGCTCTCTTTCTTGTTTGGTCTTCGATGTTCATTGCCGTTATAAAGTTATTAAATCTACTAACATATTTCTTCCAACGTATACCAACACTGTGCATTTCACTTTCGTTCGAGAGAAAATTTAGGAAAATCTGGTAAAAAGGTACTCGTCGCCATTGTTGTATTTAGAAGCAGTAAAAAACACGTGTGAACGCTACTCTATATATTTTCAACTGAACTTAATGTCTCGATAATCTCAAACACAACAACTTCTGCATGCCTGTTTGTTATATTGGATGATTGAAAATTCTTTAGAAAAGATATTTGACAGACCGGATAATCAGGGTGGGGTACAATATCCCTATCTTTATTAAACAGGAACAATAACGACGATCGACAACCTAGGACTTTATTTCGACTTTTGAAAGGGGAGACGGTTGCCTTAGAAAATTTTGAAATTTAAGGTCTCCAAGTTGATGAAAATGCTATTTAACTTAATATTTTCTAAGCTTGTTTGACGTTGTTCCTAAAATTAGCTGTGTTTTGATCTGTTGGTTGATACTGTCAAAATTACAACGTGAAGCAATAGTTTTAAGTCGTACATAATAAGATTGTAAAGTTTCGCCATCATTCTGTATTGTTTTTTGAAAATTCAAAACATTCGTTCGTTTTCGGCTCAAAATATCGACTAAATGCATTAGTTAAATCTTCGATCGTAGTTCCAGTATTGTCAAGTACTTCAAAAATATCTTGTAATTCAAATCCTCCGTAATGTAATAACAAAGCTCTCTTTCTTGTTTGGTCTTCGATGTTCATTGCCGTTATAAAGTTATTAAATCTACTAACATATTTCTTCCAACGTATACCAACACTGTGCATTTCACTTTCGTCGAGAGAAAATTTAGGAAAATCTGGTAAAAAGGTACTCGTCGCCATTGTTGTATTTAGAAGCAGTAAAAACACGTGTGAACGCTACTCTATATATTTTCAACTGAACTTAATGTCTCGATAATCTCAAACACAACAACTTCTGGCATGCCTGTTGTTATATTGGATGATTGAAAATTCTTTAGAAAAGATATTTGACAGACCGGATAATCAGGGTGGGGGTACAATATCCCTATCTTTATTAAACAGGAACAATAACGACGATCGACAACCTAGGACTTTATTTCGACTTTTGAAAGGGGAGCGACGGTTGCCTTAGAAAATTTTGAAATTTAAGGTCTCCAAGTTGATGAAAATGCTATTTAACTTCTGAAGTTTTATTGTGTTAAAAAGAATAAAAAATTAATGTTTTCGAAGTTGTTTAAGCTGTAAAAAGTTAGGAGGGTTGCTCCTTCTCGACCCCTTCCCTTCCCGCTTTTGTCCGCCGGGCAGAGTCACAATAAAGAAATATAAGTATTTTCGTAATTTAACCTTACATTACATCATAAGGTAAAATACAAAACTGACAAGACAACACAAGCACTATATTCGCTATAAAGTTTAGCTGTAACCTTTACTATGATTTTATATTATATATTTATTTCGGTCAAAAGTTATTTTTTAATAAATATAGAATTCAATAATTTTTAAGCATAAGGGAGTGAGCTGTATTCGTAAATTCTACAAGTCCTTGTACGTAAGCTCCTTTGTGCCATTTATTCTGCTTCACATATGTCACAATAAGCTAGCAAAACAACTTTTTTTATTTGCTGGTGTGCATAACACAAGTTGAAAAACAAATTCAACCATAAAAGTATTCGGCTGCTATATTAAAGGGGTTGTGTGATTTATCGAGATGTACTACAACCTCGTCCCCAGTGGTTCATGCCTTTTTGACATCGAGGCCGGCGGCGAAAAAACTTGTTAGCCGCCAAGTAAGCGCTAACGGCTTTGACATCAGGCAACAAACCCTGGGGACGAGGATGGATGTAATGATTAACAGCTCTGTTGATATTATCTGTAGAGTTATGAAAATTTATACAGTTATGTATATCTTTCAAAGCAAAGTATAAAGACTGTGATCACGCTACGTTTATAGTGTTATTTATTGAAAAATCTGACAATTTGTTTGATATGTCACATATGTTGCTCTTATTATTTACTTATTATTTATAGTAAACAATCTATTTCTTTATCAACATTAATTGCTACACCTGTCAACGGAAGTAGCTTCTCTTTGTTGTCGTCAGAATGTTAGATTGTGAGGTTGACAGGTAATTTGTCACTTGGGTCATGATCGGCTTTGAATTTGATAACAACGTGTCCTTATGTTTGTGCGTAATTTTTTGTTTTTATAACAATAGGGTTTTTGTATATACAGTTGACTCCCTCTAATTCGATTCTCTATAATTCGAATATTTCTATAATTCGAACGAGTGCTCAGTCACCTTCAATATTCCTTAAGAAACTCTTATAAAAAACTTTCTACAATTCGAATTTCTCTAATTCGAAACTTTCTATAATTCGAACAGTTTTTCAGTCCCTTCAGCATGATTCTCTCCCTAATTCAAATTTATTTATAAGTTTATAAATATTCAACAGTATTCAACAGTTTTTCAAATAGAGTTTCTTTTTTGTGTAAACTATGAAAATAAAGATTGAATGAAACTTGAATTATGTTTTTGATTTCCGCCAGCAAAGGCGGAATCTTTAAAATCGCCTGAGGAGATAGATAGGTAGATAGAGAGATAGAGAGATAGATAGAGACAGCGCAGCTAGGCTGGACGCCCGAAACTTATCCAGGCTAAAGCCTAAATCCTCGTTTTGACAGATTTTTTTCTGAGAACGAGGCTAAAATGAGTTTTAAGCCAATAAGAATCCTAACAGTGCAACAAATTGTTTTATTATCCAATGAACAATACTTATATGCTATCGAAAGTTAAAGCTCGTGCAGTTAGCATAATGAAGATCGTCTTATAATGCGCCATCTTTGATGTTATTAACGTTAATAATTACGTCATTTCCTTCTGTACAATTTTGCAAGCACGTAGACTTAATTTAAAGAGGAATTGTTGAGGCTGAATATTTTTGGTGAAAGATAATGTATTATAGCTATAAAATCGTGACAAGTGTGTTATAAAAGAAAAAATAAGAATATGTAGTCTGAAAATAACCTTTCGTAACTGATTATGTAAAAAAAATTTGCTGCCACCTTTAAAGATATTTTCCAAGTTTTTCAGAGAAAAAGAGAAAATAGATAAATTTTCAGCCTTGCCGTTGTTCTTATTTTGTTTTTATTGTTCATCAATTTTCAGGTTTATTATTTTTCTTTTAAAATTGTTCTTATAGAGAAATGAAGTTTATGTAAGTTAAGTTAGCTATGATTTACAGTTACAATAATAATCAAAAATTGAATTTTAAAATTTTAGAATATTCAATGATTTTGTTCCCCCATATTACTCAGTCCTCTTCAAATTTCAGTACTTTTTCAGATTATTGCTAATGGCGGAAATCTTTAAGCCGCAGGGCTTCTTGTCTTGATTTTGAAATTAACGTAATTTCTTTGTAATTCGAATTTTCACTCTCTGAAGCTGAAAGTTTGAATTACGGAGACTTTCTATAATTCGAATCTCTCTATAATTCGAACAAAAATTTTTCCCCGTTGGAATTCGAATTAGGGAGAGTCAACTGTATATTGCTTTAGGTTACGCTTGGCTGATTTTGTACCACGTGACATTAAGTTAAAAAAACGTAAATAGCTATTTTTGAGCAGTGTAAAATATAACTCGGAATAAGAAAAATCTCTTTTACCTCGTGTTGATGGGAAATTACAAAACCCTACGAGCTGCAACCCTTCTCCTCACTATTTCGCAATTTTGAATATTCTATAAATGTATTTGAGTTCTCCATTTTTTGGGAGGTTTGTTTGCAAAATCGTTATTGTTTTAAATGAATAAAAATATTACGGATTTGTTTCCGAAGAAGAATCAGAGTTTTAAAACTGAAGGAGTTCCATCAATCCAACAAATTAATTCGACCAATTTGTAAGAGCAGATATACCTGTTTCTTCTTCTGAACCATTCAATACACGTGATAAAAATATTTTTTGACACGCGACCAGTTTCAGCCACCAGATAGTTTTGCATTTCCAAAATCACAATCTGGGGAGTCAATAAGATCATACCAAAGTAAATGGTTTAAAGATTTTCCGTGGCTCCATTACGACATTAAGAATAACGTTGTTTTATGTTTCTGGTGATATAAATCAGAACTAAATAGTCTGTTGGAAAACTCACTAAAAAAAAAGCTAGCGTATATAAGCAATGTCTTCAAGTCATGGAAGAAAGCTGCAAATTGTTTTCGGGAACATAAAACTTTTCAACCACATGTAGTGGCAAAGTGTTACGACAAATCTCAAGCTGATTCTAAAGCAGAACAGAGGAGATACTTCATCAAAGTAATAGAGATTGTACAATTGTTTTCTCGTCAAAGCATTCCCTTCTTAGAAAGCAATAATTGGAGCAAGCTCGACCCCAGCACCTTTCACCGAACTATCAGAAAGCGCAGCGACGTTGAGAAGCAAATAGTCCTGGGGATGAGGTTGTAATTGGAGATGACAATTTCCACCAATTTCTTTTACTACGAGGAAAAGACCCATTCTGTCATTTTAAACAAACTAAAAAAAAGAAGATGACAGACAGCGGAAAAACAAATATGTTAACGCAGATAATATACACTTTGGATACTAGTTTTGATGGCGAACAAAATGTTAATATTAGTTAGTAAGTTAACCTGTGCAAATAAACAAGATTTACAGCATCGTTGCTGATGAACGAACTGACATTTCAAACTTGAAACATCTCTCAATTTGCGTTCGTACTGTAAACGATGACTTTGCCGTTACTGAAATTATTTTGAGTTTTTACGATTCATTTTACGAATTATCTAGCGTGTTGGGAATGAAATTGTTTATAAAAAGCTTTAACCAGTTTAACCTACTTTGAAAATCTTCATAACAGGTTTTAATAATTTGGAAAATATGTTTTCTGAAAAGAAACCACGTTCCGCCAAATAGTGGAAATTAGGTTCGTTCATCTTTGTGAGGGGGGCGTTTATAGAAAAATATTAGTCAAATGGGGTGTATTAATCGAGTGTCTAATAGAAATTCAAAAAGTATTGTTGCATTAATTTGTTTCAGGCGAAAGGAGATTTTTCTAGTGATGAAAACCAATGTTCATAAATAATAAAGTTTTGTTTATGAGTATTTTCTTGTCTAAGTCATTCGGATTTGATTAATTTGTTTGTTATTGTTTTTATAGGAAACAATTATTATAATTTATATCCTTGGTAATCAACCTTTTCTTCTTGATTAATAGATTAAATTTTGTTTTAAACATTCAAAGGAGGCTGAAATGGTTGACACGTTGCATGTAATAATAAAAACACGCAGTTTTCCCCAAACTAGATTCCAGGACCTGCAGTGATTTTTTATATGAAGATATAAAACACAACTTCATCTCAGATATCAAACAACGCTATAGGCCCTGGGAGCAAGGTTGGTTTTACCTCCAAGCGCTGAGAAAGCTTTATACTAAGAATTACGTCGAGACTTTTTTCTTTCGCCATGTCTAGTTTTTAGGGGTGTTCTATCTTCCAGAGAATGTTTAATTCACAAAAGTTCGAAGAAAATGCCAATCACAGCCTGCCTGGCCAGCCATTATATCAGCGTTCATAATCCGGTCACCACGACATAACCAGTGCAAGAAAAACATAATCGGACCATGCGTACATAATCCGGCTGTCCCGGTTGTAAACAGGCCGTTTTCGCAATCTGGGCAGAACAGCCAGACCGTGGATTGGATTACAGTTTGATTTGAAGTAGCTCCAATGCAGGTTGCTCCAGATAGAAGCTTTAGATTGTCGCTGACATTACAAAAAATATATATCAAATTTCAAATGGACGTCCGTGTTGTGGGATGGTGGTTGGTGGTGGTCTGTACCGTTAGCTAGCTAGCTAGCTAGCTGTTTTGCTATTATATTATTAGTAGCTAGCTAGTATATTTTCCAGGTTTTCCTAATGTTTGCAGCAGATTATTGTGTTATGAAGTACTTTTTAACTTCTGTTTGATTACCAACCCCACCTAGCTATATGATAATTTTTCCATTATCCTCCCTCCTAATTTCTTCTGTAGGGGCTGCAAGCAAAACAAATCTCAGAAAGTTGATATGATGAGATGTTGTTTATGTGTTGTCTATTGATGTTTTCTTTTGTTCTAGATTCTCTGTTGATAATTTTCTCCTCATTCCAGTTAAACTGATGACTTTTGGTCCAGGGCTGTCGTCTGCAATATCATTTTCTTCATTACTCCATTTCTTACTGCGTGCAGATACGTTCTTGAAGTCGCTGCTTGAATTTTAATCTTAAAATATTTTTTTGGGGAAAATATTTTGAAAAAAAAGTTACAATTCCTTCACATATGTTTTACTGCGAATAACATACTAAGTTAATAACATACTAAATTTTCATGCCGTGAGACTAATTATTTCTTTAGAAAAAAATAAACGCCCAAAGCCTTATTAAATTTACTCTGTTTACTTTCTTTTTTAATATAGAAAATGAGTAAACAACTTCAACTGCGAAGGAGGGTATTGCAGTAAGTTGTTCAAAGTTCTACAAACACTTTTCAGGTAATGGATAAACAGTATTTTTAACCAACGATGAGATATTGTCTAAAACGTTCAAAATTCATTTTGAGTAATATGCAATGTTTCGTTGACTGTTGATCATGTGCAGGTGGAAGATCTTGAAGTCGCTTGAGTTGCAAAGGGTGTGGCTTTATCTGCCCATTCTTAATCAAAAGACGCATTTTCCTTACAGTATTGTACAGGGTGGCCATGCCTTCTCTGAAGTCCTTTTTTTTTGAAAAACCTCCTAAAGCTCTCTATTATCCTCTGAAAATATGAAAATATAACCAAATCTCCTGTTTAACTCATAAACAGTTGATTTTTCTCACTTTTCCTCAAACATTGTTTAGCTACTTAGTGGGGAACACCCCTAAGAATTTTTGGTAACGTTTTTTCATTTTTAATTTCATATGGGTTTGATGGTTTATGTCAACATGTTTATTTCATTTATACTATAATCTTTAGTGACCAACAATGAGTTTATTTGGGACATAGTTCAATATTTTTTACATCATTTTAACCTGTTTTATTTATTTTTCTTTAGTAAAATATATCTTAAATAAAATAAATAATTATTGCTTGTCATCTCATAATACGAATTGTCACATGCTTTTGACCCAAAGATTATACTATTATGTGCCAATCTTGAAAAATTTCACAATTTTGCAATTGATTTTCCCTCACATAGTATTAACCCTATAATAACTGTTTATGAGGGCAATACCGGAGAATATTGACCGAAGTCAAAGTATTGCCCGAGCTTGTGAGGGCAATACGCAAAGAGGTCAATATTCGAAGGTATTGCCCGAAATAAACAGTTATTATTTTACGACAAAAAATATAACATAAGCAAGATGTAGAAACCATGTCTTATAAAAACTATTCCCATATGGAACGTACATTCGAACAAAAAATATATTTTTTTAAAATCGATTATCGTGTAAACATAACAGGTTTTTATTGTAGCTACAACATAGAATTCTTTAAAAGATAAAAGTAAGTTTCACTTCTGTTTCGCGTTTTGTTTACTTTTTCCGTGTTTATTTACATTTAATGCTACCATATTTAAACTTTAAACACGGTTGCTATGGTAGCGGGCAATACCGTGGAATATTGCCCACTATGACGTAAGTTCTAATCAATCACATTGCGCGATTTTCGAAAATATCGATGCCGCCCTTTTCCCGGGTAATAATATATGAGATTTCCTGCACAAGCATGCCTTATTATTATTATTATTATTAATATTGAAATTATTTACCCAGAATAGCCTCTTCAGTTCCTATTGGTACTGCTTCCCAAGAAGGTCCTGCGAAGGGGGTCCTAACGTATTTGAAGCTACGAAAGTCGTGCAAGCACAGAAATCGCTCAACTAGACAACCGCCTAAGATATCAATCCTATTCTCATGCTGAGCACTAAGCATAGTCTCTGGCATGACTCGGCCAGGGTTTGAACCCAAGACCTCCCGCACTGGAAGCGAACGCCCTACCACAAGGCTTCATTCCCCTATGGCCTTTTTCAAATTACAAACTGATTGATCATATGCATAACATATATATAACAACTAAGTTCCACGGTTTCATTCTCCTGAAAGCTTCAAATTTTAAAGTTAAGCTTGTATAAGCCCTATATGTTTACTCACAAAATTTGATTGCAAACCGACATGCAGATCCCAAGTTATGGGGTCGTCAGCAAAACATTAAGAGGCCCGGGATGAGCAAATGAGTGTCATTTTGTCAAAAAAAATTATGTTAATCAATTCACCTTTATAATATCTATGCACTGATGAAGTTTGATTGCATATACCTTAACAGGTCTAAAATTAATGATGACAAAAAATGTCAAAATTTGCTATTACTTAAATATGACATCATAATTTATGCAACATAATTAAATCTGAAATTCTTTAAACATGAATATCTTGAGAACGAAAAGAGCTTTTTAAAAAATTTAAAAACTTGTTAACCAACTTTTTAAGCTCTATAATATAAGCCCAAAATCATTTTATACCTCGGGTTCCCTTTAAGAAAAAACTAGGTTATTTTCAAAAAAATGTTTATTGATGTCATTAAAGCTTTAAATTATTCATTTTTTTGTGAATTTCCTATCGCACAACTTTTATTTCACATTATTTATTGTCGAAAATACAATAAAAATAGTCATATTTAAAAAAAACTGACTAATTAAAATCGACTTCATGTAACTAACAAATATAAATTAAAAATAATAAATAAACTAAAAAGAATTTAACCTCAAAAGGTGATCTTATTTCTATATGTATCCTAAATTGTGAATATACAATCTACAAAGACGACACTGACAAGTTAAGCCTTTCCATTTTTTTAGACAACTTACAAATGTTGAAATGCATGGCGCTTCTTGAATAGATTTTGGTAGAGTTGCCCATAGCTGCGGTCCTCTGAAGGTTACAGTTTCCAAGCCATATTTTACAGTTTGTGCTCTACCTCGAAAAAACTCTGAATTAATACGATTCGAGTACCTATTTTTGTTAAGAATAAATACTTCGGACATAATATCAGGATTGGTATTATTTTTGACTTTATATAATTCTTTTAATAAAATAATCAAATTACGGTGATGTACACTAACAGTTCCAGTTTTATCCAATAGGTCTTGAAATGAAGAGCTATAATCATTAGTTATTACACGAAGGGCTCTACTATGGATTCTATTGATGGAATTGTTAGTAGTACGGTTACAAAACATCCAAAGTAAAGGACAGTAACCAAACTGAGATAAAATAAAAGAATTTAATATGAGATATAATTTTAACTATCAAGGTTAGGACAATTAATTGCTTTGTGTTGAAACATAAGAATTTCCTTGTGTGTGTTTTACTTTACCATATCTAGATAACCCTTCGCATCCAGGCTAAAAAACATGAAGTGAGTTTATACAAATATATTTAATGAAAGTAATAATAGTTCTGTTTGGTGCCTTTTTAATTAAAAATAAAATATGGAAAAGACACGATACTGCTTTGAAATGTTTGATTTTACACACATATGTTATAACTAAATAAAACGATAAAAATGCAGTAAGAGAATGTTAAAAACTTTTTTAATAACGAAAATTGTTCAAAATTGAAAAAAAAAATATTTTAATATATATTTAAGATATATACTATTGCAGACTTGAAAAGGGATGGTGTAGGATATACTCCTGCACGTATGCTTAATATTGCTCATCTGGAATGTGCGACAAAGTGTGGTACAAGACAGGTGGAAAATTGAGTTTTTGAGAGAAAGTGAACACTCGCATATCTTTTCCCAACTAATTATTTAGCTGAGAATTCTTTTCTTACTTTTGATCCAGTAGATAAATCATATAACATATAACTTAACAGTCCAACTGGACTTGTTTGTTTACTTTTTTTTAACTAAAGTCACGTTTTACACCCTGCTATTCAAAATTCATCCCATGCTATGTTTCTATATATAGATTTGCATGCTGGTGTTGTATCATATTAAGCTATAAAATCTGTTTGTTTAAACTTCCGGTAAAAGCAACATAGTAGATGAACTTTAAATTTTATAGTTTTTTATTATTATTTTTAGACCAGTACATAAAATGGCAGGTACACAAGATAGGAAAGTTGCTTTAATCACTGGTGTAACTGGACAGGTAAAAAATAAGCCATTTAATATTTGCATCTAACGTAATAAAAATGGCACAGAAATAATGTGCCTAGTTGAAGCTTCAAACGAAAAAGAAATTTGTGCATAGTGCTGTAAATTAAAAACTTAGCTGGCAAGGAGACCAAGGATCACACCCCATGTTGAGCAATTAGTAAACCGTATGTTTTAAAACATATGGTAAATAATAAAAACAAATAATATAATTTACCCAAGAATAAGAACATACCCAATGTAATATATATACCATTTTTTGGCCTAAAATCTTAACAATTTACTTTATTAAGTGCTGTTAATAAATTACTTTGTCTGTTACTTAATGAGTGCAAAAAATATATAAAAAAAATGTCTTGAGCAAAAGATAAGGGTCTAATCGTTCATTTTTGAATTAGTGAGAAACAACATGAACAAATTACTGCCATTCATATTTTAGAAATCATGATATAAAATTATGATTTTTCTGTATGTTGTGTACATTATGTACATGTACATCTAATGTATGGAAGGTTATTAAAAGATGTAGAGAATTATTTTAAAATATCTTAATAAAGATGAAAGGTTAACTTTTTATGATAACTCTGTAATTTCATCATGTAATTTTACCATATTTTGTTACCAATTATTTACAAATGTATCCGTATGTCAACTACAGTGACGTGTTAAACTTTTTGTGATTTTTGAAATGTCCTTTACTGGGCTTAAGTCTGAAGTTTATTGATTCAATGAGAGGTACACAGTTTCACTATAGTTTTAACTAATTTTAAATGGAATGTTTTTTTTAGGACGGGTCTTACTTAGCAGAATTTTTATTAGGAAAAGGATATGAAGTACACGGAATAATCCGTAGATCAAGTTCATTCAACACTGGTAGAATTCAACATTTATACAAAGACAGGACAGCACATTTAGAAGGAAGTGAGTCAAGATTTACTTTCATTTTGCAATTCCAGGTGTCACATGTAAAAGGATGTATGGTAAAAGATTCGTTAGTAGTATTTTTTATAATGCTCTTTTCCAGGTAATTTAAGGAAAATAATAAACAATTGTTGTATAATGATCACTTTAAAAGTTATAGTTTGTCTCCCCCAGGAAATGTTCGAAGAAAAGTTAGTAATAAATAGGTCAGCTATCTTGTAACTAACCATTTATTACGTAGAGACAGTCATTTAAGATATGTAAAACAAAAACATAAAAGTTGAAGGGTTTGCATCACCTGTTCTATGTTATTTTTTTTAATGACTGTTGGCATGGGTGGGACAGGATTTTCCTTATGACTTTTCTCAATGTATTGTGATCGTGTGCAAACTCTTTACTTTTTGATATTTTTAATTTTTATATCACTGGAAAAGGTAGTTTTCTTTTATATTGTTTATGAAAAAAAAATTAATTTGTTTCTAAGTGTGCGTACTAAGATATCATTTACTTTAAAAACAACCCCACTGTTGCATACAGTCTGAATGTAATCTACCGCGGACGCGAAACTCGCATGAATAGTTACACAGAGCAATAACATTGCGATAGCTTTTGTTTTTTTAAGAAAATAATTGCCTCGCTGATAAACAATGACCCCACGCGATCGATTGTTTAATCACAATAGGTTGCAAGATCAATTTTAGCAATCTATTTTGCGCGAACTCTTTTGAAATTTTTAATTGCAGTAATTAAATATAAAAGTTATCTCCACGAAGGATCGTGTGTCCCACGATTATTTTCGCGAGCTCCACGATTTTTATAGCCAGTATAATTTAATTTTTTTTCTTTTCAAAAAAGTCTTTGATTAAAGTTAATTTGTTTGTTTCAGGTTTTATCAAGTTAAAAAAGCATATTTGTAGTTTTTGCTTGGTGTATACTTTTTCGTCATGAACGAGATTGTATTTTTACGAAATGTCATTTGTCTAGAAAAGTTAAATTTGTCTGCGGCGATAGAAATGCTTTTTAGATTGCATTTTAAAAGTTTAAAAACGAAAAGCGACGATAGAAAGGTTTTTTTAGATCGCATTTTAAAAGTTTATAAACGTAAAGCGGCGATAGAAATGTTTTTTTAGATTGCATTTTAAAAGTTTATAAACGAAAAGCGGCGATAGAAATGTTTTTTTAAATCGCATTTTAAAAGTTTAAAAACGAAAAACGGCGATAGAAATGTTTTTTAAGATCACATTTTAAAAGTTTATAAACGAAAAATTTAATAGTTGTGAACAATGCTTCTCATATGTTTCTTAAATTAAACGCGCTGGAATTTTAAGTAATTAAATCAACAATACATTCTCGCAAATCAACAATACATTCTCGCACAATGTATTATAAAACTTCTTGAAAGATTTTTATTATTTAATTACTTCACGCTAATACTTAAGGGAATAGCTTATCAATACATTTACACAATGCATCTCGCTATTACAAGAAATATAATTGCTCCGATATTTCTTCGCGAGCGCATTATTTTTTAACACGCAAATATAAATTCGCAAAACCCCTAAGGGATTTAATTATAACAAAAGACAAACGACTGCCGTCCTCCACGCAAAGGTGTGATATTAGCGTGTACGCGGTAGATTACATCCAGACTAGGTCAACATCATTCCAGGTGATTAAATTTTGATATCTTTCAAACAATTTATGCTTAATACACCCTTTAACCCCTTATCAGTTCCCTAAGTTTGTTGATCTTCTTAAATGCTTCAAATTCTGCATGTATATGTAAAAACAACATTTAAGATCAGCCATGTCTTCTAATTTACCTTTGATCCTACAAAATGGCTGCAAAAAGTACATTATTCAGAGGTTAAAACAATTCCTTTTTTGCATGATAGCAACCAGATAAAAAAGTTACTGTTACGCTCCACCACTCATTACTTTTGTTTTACCCCTGTTTACTTAGACCAGCCTGCAATCTACATTTTGATCAGCCTGCTCTCTATCATTTTCCAACAGATCGAAATTAATAATTTCATTGTATGAACTAATTATTTTATTTTTACTTACGTTACAATCTAACATACACATGTCTTATAATAAAAATATATCAATAGACTGATATAAATAGCGGATAAAACTATTTTATTTTAGATTTACATTTACATTATGGTGATGCTACTGATTCTTCATGTCTATTGCATGTAGTTAGTAAGGTGAGTTTTTATTTTCTTCAACGAAATCTAGCACTGTTTTTCAGACAAATTCTTTTTGCTGACACGATTTTTTAACAAACTGGAAAAAATTAAATTAAAAAATTCCTCAAAGAATGAAAGAATGATTTTTGTCCTCGCAATAATCTTATTGCTGTATTTTATATAAAGCATGGCTTGCAAGAATTTTTATGAAGAATTTTTTTGTTTTTTTTCAATTATTTTTCAACGTTTTGAACTTAAGAATATTGATGAAAGATCTTATATTCTTCATGATAATACACCAAAAAATGAAATGTGTTGAAGGATAAATAACTGAATAAAATATTCAACACACTTCCGATCAACCCATTATTTGAAATAAAAGAAATTACTGGTTTATTCGTCCTTAAATTCTTCAACTACGTACATGGAGAAAAATACAAGAATAACAAAAAAAATCATGACCACGTAATATTCTTCATAATTATTCCTACCTGTAAGTCCACCTTAATAGCAATCAACTGTTTTTATTTTGCTAACATGAAATTCCAGACTGCTGATATTATCCATATTTATAAATTTTTAATGCCAGAAAAAAAATGGATAAATCATTATTATTATTATTAATGCAAAAAGATACGTCATTAACAATATACTAGATATTGGCTTACCTAAGGGTACACTAATCATACCTAAAAACTGGTGATGCAAACAAGAAACAAGAGTAATAAACTTTTTGATAGCTCTCATTTTGCCCCATTTTTTAAATTCATCCGCAACTTTTACATTAAATATTTTTAATTAATTTTTTTGTAGTGTCAACCAACAGAAGTTTATCATCTAGCTGCTCAGAGTCATGTTAAGGTGTATATTATCATGTTTATAAAGTCTTACCTTAAATGTGTTTCCTCAAAATAAACGATCACCAACTGCATGATGTAAATAGTGATCAGTGTTGATATTCGATTTTAGGTATCATTCGATCTCGCAGAATACACAGCAGATGTTGATGCCATGGGAACCTTACGACTACTTGAAGCAATCAAAATTTGTAATTTAATAGACAAAGTTAAATTTTATCAAGTTAGTGCCTGCAGATTTTTTTAGTGAAGTGCAAATATTTTGTGTACTTTATTTTCTTAATTCAGTTGTAACCTTACATAACCATTTCTATTGTGCAGGCGTCAACCAGTGAAATGTATGGAAAGGTAGCAGAAATTCCACAATCTGAAACTACGCCATTTCATCCACGTTCCCCTTATGGTTAGATTTAATTTTTATTTTAATTTCTCAAAAATGTAAATAATAAATTTTCATCATTCTCGGCTTAACGTCCATTTTCCATGCTAGCATTGGTTGGACAGGGTATATTAATAACCCTCTTCCAATCGGATCTAGATTGTGTTAGATCTAAACTCCTCTGCATCAAGTCTGTCCATGTTACCTTCTGATATAAATTTGTTGTGTGGTTTCTTCTTCATGTTAAAGTTTACAAATATAATAATATTATTACTACAACTGATATTCTTGTCGATCACCACATTTAATGTTTAGTATTTAAAAAGACTGCATCTTGAAAATACATGTGATCATAGTGTGCAAAGAATAATGGGGGGGGACGTCTAAATAATGGTTCTCATTGTTGTTTATCTGTGGTTTAAATATAAAACCCGGAAGAATTGTGTTTTTAGAAATAAAAATAAAACATTAGCATTCCCACTCTGGTTGAAGTGTGTTTAAACTGCAAATCTACTTTTCTATTATATTTTATTCTTTGTACGATTCATGAAAGATACGTGGCTGCTAGAGACTACGTTTGCAAAGTCTTTTTCTTCAAAAAGCTGAGTTTTCTTGATTAAGACGATGTGTTACAATATGTGATGTCTCGAAGTCGTTAAAATTGAGAAAAATATGTCCCAAAATTGTTGAAATTGCGCAAAATATGTCCCGAAATCGTCGAAAATACCATTAATGTTAAAAAACACCACACGTTCACATTGTGGTTAAACTTTAAAATCTCACTTAAAACCCATATTGCCACTGTGAGAACCTAACCTAACTATGCACTACCTTATTCCATGAAATTAATGAGTCATGAAATTAACGGGGTTTTTCAAAATTCGCGTTAATTTAATGACCGTTAATTAAATGCAGTGTTAATTTAAAGACTGTTAATTTTATGACTCCTTAATTAAAATACTGTTAATTTGGTGATTTTTTTATAATTTATAAAAGCCTAAAAAACATAAAATACAATTTTTTCTACAAATTGTCTACTATTTCCTCCTCATCGGACGATAGCTCAACGGTGTTCTCTTATGCAGCGATCTTTTTTAAAATAGCTTTCTTATCATCTGAAAGCACTTTTTCTTCCAAAATTTTTAAATTTTTAACATTGTCTTTCCAAACAACAAAAACTTATATTTCGATTTCCAAACCGCCTTGTAATAGAGGAGACCGCTTCACCACCGTGGATTCGACTGTTGCTGTAATTTTTGCTTCGTGTGATATCGCATATTCTTAAATTCGCGTTAATTAAATGCATTTTTGAAAACAACCTTTCTCAACCGCGTTAATTAAATGCCTTTTACAAAATAATTTTATTGAACCGCGTTAATTTCATGACCGTTAATTTAATTCGCGTTAATTTCTTGACTCGTTAATTTCATGACCGATAAGGTATTTAAAGGGATCCCGAGGTACTTTTACAAGTTGGACTTACCTGAAAGATTTTCATAAGTTATTCCCAATGACATATTCACTTTTTGTTAAAAGTTCATGTAACCCCAGATATCGTTTTTTAAATATTTGTTTTTCTTGCCGCCTTGATGGCCGCTTCGATCTTCTTGTTCGTTAAAAATTTCAGACTAGCTCCAGTCCTTTTTAGTGGCACGTGACCCTATTACGTAGTATTTCAGTAGCGCTCACAAATTAATGACTTTCACTCGCTATTATTAATGACTTTCATAGCCAAAAACAATTAATATACTGTGGCAACAAAGTTAAAAAAATCCAATGTACTTTCCACATCGATCTCTGTACGAATGATTTGTTTTTGTTTAAAAAAAATAATTCAACATGATATTCTAGCCGTCCGTCTAAGCAATAAAACAAAAAAATAAGATATTAGCAGCAGGTGTGTGCATGATTTCTTTTATTTCAAATTTAAAAGAATTTATTTCAACAAACAGGTTGTAAAAATTACTGTTCTATAACCTGTCGACCTGGGCGGGGTATGATGCTCAAGTGAGTATTGCCAACCTTGTTCTCAACAATCCTTGGGGGACGAGGTTGCCTAAGTTACTCAGTAGATGGATATATTTTTTACTAAAAAATATTAAAAAATCAATAGAAAAGAATACTACTTTAATTTATCCCACGATACAGAGAGAGGCAGAATTTACTGTCTAATTAAAGTTTGTTTTTATGATATTCTTCCAATATGTAGCGCAAACATCGACGTAGTCTAGTAAATTAAACTCATCATTTTTCCCTTTTGCGATAGCGCGCTAAAATAAGCAGGGTTACAAAAGCAGGACAGACATCGAAGCGCGAAAGCAGAAAAGAGAGACAGGTATCCTGTCTAACATCAACGCTGCTCTGCACCTCCATGATTAGACCTTTTAAAAGCATACATCATACATTAATGTCCAACGAAACCCTCATAATTCGCCATTTTTAGCGTCGACTAATAACTGCTGTGGCTATATTCGCACTTATTAGAATACTGTGGCAGCTTCTAAATTTTTAAACTTAACAAAACACAAAAAATGTTTTAGCTACCTCCTAAATAAAAAATATTATTTTTACCGGAAAAAAACAAATAAAAAAAATAAATAAAATAATAATAGTTAATTGCGTAAATATTAAAGTTCAATGCAGAAAAAACGGCATTTTATTAAATATATTTTAGCGTTTTCTGCAATGATTTAATCAAACTACATTGGTGACAAACTGTTTTTAATGATGCAGTTGAAGCGCAAAACTAACTGTTTTTTTTATAAGAGTTTTGCCGACGCGAAGGTACATGTTTTGAAAATATGTCGGTAATTACCTCGGCAAATGCGAGTGCCGTCTCAAATTACAAAGGTTGTAACCGCCCTTAATCCTATTCGTGCTGGAGGGGGAGGGGTGATGCAGCCCCCTCTCCCTTCCCCTTCCCCTTCAACTTTCTCTATAACTTTTTATGGGCTTATAGTCACACCTTAATATTTTGTTACTTATATTTGCCTTACAAAATATATCCTTTTGAAATAAAAACCATACACAACTTGCGTCTCAAATAAAAAGTCCTTTGAAATAAAAATCATGCACAACTTGCGTCTCAAATAAAAAGTCCTTTGAAATAAAAATCATGCACATTTTATTTTTCATTTGATTGCTCAGCTATGTGAGAACATATGCAGAATTATTTCTATTTTTTTAAAAAAAATAATCCTTCGTAAAGAACTTTATGCAGAATTATTTTAATTTTTTTTTAAAAAGAGAGAGCTTTCGTTTCACTTTGCCGCGCGAAGGTATATGTTCTGGCTATGCAGTCAGTAAAGGGGGATTTTCACGAAGCGAATTGAACGGCGAATTCGACGGCGAATTGTATCTGAGCATGCGCAGTTTTGTTTGTTTTGATTTTGCATCGAAATATTCGCTTCGCTGAAAAGTAGAAACAGCTCCTACTTTTTCGCGGCTAAAGGTTTCGCTGCTAGTTTTTGACCAATCAGAACGCGGTTAACTAATGTAAACAATGAATTTGGCGCCTAATTTATTTTGTCGTGAAAATTAAAAAGCGAATTCGCCATCGAATTCGCCGTCGAATTCGTCGTTCAATTCGCTTTGTGAAAATCTCCCTTAATAATTAAAGCGCTACTGAAATAATACGTAACAGGGTCACGTGCCACTAAAAAAGACTGGAGCTAGAATGCAAATTTTTAACGAAGAAGAAGGTCGAAGATAACCAAGATGGCGGTCGAGCGACAAGAAAAATAAATATTTAAAAAGCTATATCTGGAGTTACATTAAGTTTTAACAAAAAGTAAATATATCATTTACCATTTCTCATGCAAATCTTTCAAACGAGTCCAACTTGTAAAAGTACCTCGGGATCCCGAGGTACTTTTACAAGTTGGACTTACCTGAAAGATTTTCATAAGTTATTCCCAATGACATATTCACTTTTTGTTAAAAGTTCATGTAACCCCAGATATCGTTTTTTAAATATTTGTTTTTCTTGCCGCCTTGATGGCCGCTTCGATAAGATCAATATTTGAGAAGCATCTGGATTTTTTTTTAGGTGTCGCAAAATTGTATGGGTATTGGATTGTTGTGAATTATAGGGAAGCTTATGGATTGTATGGATGCAATGGAATATTGTTCAACCATGAAAGTCCGAGAAGAGGTGATTGTGTTTTGTTTTGTTTTGTTTTTTTGTTTTGTTTTTTTGTTTTGTTTTGGTTTGTTTTTTTTATTAAATAAATGCTCCATATTAAATGGATCAGACGTAATCGGAAAATTTAATGCTCAAAATGAATTTCTTAGCTTTCATAGCTCTTATAGCTTCGTTTTAAATTACATACAGTTAGGCCAACAATTCCTGCTTTTCAAAGCCTCTTGTACAGAACCTTTATCCGTGTTAAAGTTTAGGCCAGTTGACATGTGTAAATTCTGGCGAGCAACAATCATTGTATAAACCCCCTTGTTTTACTTTTCTGTTTAGGAGAAACATTTGTGACTCGGAAAATTACTCGCGCCGTTGCCAAGATCCACCTTAAACTACAAGAAGAGGTATATATTTTATTTCTTCCCTTTTGCTATGGTTTTCTAGTATTTTAAAAATTTACAAGTTCATGATCTTATCTAGTTTATACAATGCATATCGGGAACGAAATATTTGTTCAAATTTATAAATTCCTTAAATAACCAGCTAAAAGTTTAAGATTTGACAAAAGAACCTGAAATTAGATTTATAAAATTGTGAATGTTCAGGATGCGTGCATCGTGCAACACACTGTTTTGATAAATACACTTTTTTTTTCTTGTAGTTAGTTCTTGGAAACATCGATTCGGTTCGTGATTGGGGTCATGCGAAGGACTATGTAGAAGTGAGTTTCGCGTCGGAATATAATATTGTATACCTTGTCGGACGAAACAATGTGGGACAAATTTCTCGTCACTTTTGTCTGACATTTTCTTGTCCGATAAGGATCATCACTTACATTCAATATTTACACTACCGCCTAAAGTTTAACAATCGGAATCATTTCGTTTTTGTTTTTAAATATTTGAAAACGACGATAAAATAATCACTTTTATTTTAATTTAATAGAACGAGTTCGATGATTCCAATGTTTTTTGTGTCCAATTATCTCAAAATGTCAACGGAAAGTTTTTAAAATGCCGCCTTCGAATCAATGTCTTTCTTGAAACTTGGAATTGTAACTTCCAATTACTATATAGTCGTACTAGTCAATTTAAGATAAACACCCCCTCAAATACACGGCTTTCTCTTATAAGCGGCCTATCTAATAAAGGACTTTTTAAATAGTATAGTATAATACCTCAATGGAAAAATTCGTCAGGTTTGAGTGATGAATTTTTTGTCGTGTCACGAAAGTTGTCCCCGACAAAATTGCTAAGTATAGCATGCACTTTATTTTGTCTGTAATTGTACATCGTGTATCTGTTTATGTGTTTAGGCCATGTGGCTTATGCTGCAGCAGAAGGAGGCTGATGACTATGTAGTGGCCACTGGAGAAACACACACCGTTCGAGAATTTGTTGAACACTCCTTCAAACATGTTGGTGTCACCATAAGGTAAGCGTCATGTTCTACATAAATACACAGTGGACTTTAACAGGGTGTACACTGTGTCAAGGAAGTCAAGAATTGTATGGAATGTTTAAAATATTGTTAAAATACCAGGAAAAAAAGCTAAAATACAGGAATATATTTCTTTTAAATGGTCGATCAAATTATTTCCATTGTTCAGGAAATTGGGAAGGATTTCAGATCAATTCTGATAGAATAAGCATTCGTATTTTTAATTTGTTCTTTCAATACGCTTGTATCAATTTTTTTCATAGTAATCCAACCTTTATTAAAATACTGTGCGGCCCAAAATAGCTAGAGAATAAGAAAAATGAACTTTTATAGTCAAGATATGTCTGGACAATAATAATATTGAATGCTGATTAGGCTACTCTCAGTCTAGTTTATGTCTTATCAGTGTAAAACAATGCTTGATGTTTATGTTTTTCCATGCTTCAGATGGGAAGGAAAAGGAGAAAATGAGATCGGTTATGACGATAAGACGAATGTCGTAAGAGTGAGAATCAGTTCTAAATATTACAGACCTGCTGAGGTGGTAAGTAACGAAACAACGAGTTTCCTTTTTTTTGTTGTTGTTGGAAAGGCGGAAAAAAATTGTGACCTTGGAAAATTGCATAAATTAGCATTCTATTTTAACTTCTCTATTTAGGATTATTTGCATGGCAATCCAAAGAAAGCTGAAGAAAAACTTGGTTGGAAGAGAAAAGTATCATTTGAAGTATGATATTGGAAAATTTTTAACATTATTGTCATAACCCTTAAAAAAAGGCAGGGAAAAAATAATTTTTATAACATAATATCTTTTTTCTTTTTATAGGAGTTAGTTAAAGAAATGATGGACGCCGATATCGCACTAATGAAGAAAAACCCTGAAGCATAAAGTTTCATAAACATAAAACATCCAATTAATAATTATGCTCATAATTTTATTGTTCTGTTGAGGAAAAATTTTGAAGGGGAAAATTTTTTTTCTTTCTTTTCATGTTTAAAATCGTTTCGCAAGTAAAATTTACAAAATGGGAGTAGAACTGTGTTTATATGCACTTTCTTTTTATTAAAACATTTGTGTTTAACTTATTATTTATGTTGTATAATTATACAAGCTATAAGTGAATCTTTCTTCGTCAACTTGTTTCGTGAATTAGTTTTTACAAGTATTTTTGTAATATTTATTTATCCTTGTAAACAATGAAATAGACTTTGGAAAGGCGATTTTTTCTTACCACCACCAATCACTGTTTTCAGTAATTTCGCTAATTAAGCTCATTATACGGACATTGCTTTTTTTAAAAAAAATCCATAGGTTAAATTTAACGATCAGACTATGGAGAAGTTGTTTTGCGAGTGCCGGGTTTTCCCTAGTGTTAAGTGACAACTAGTGACATTTTCCTAAAGGACGCTTTGGGGAAGTGTAGCGCTTATTGAAACACAGAGCGCACAAGAAAGACTAACAACAAAATAAACCTGCTACAAGGGGGGCCTCAAGAGAACAAACGTCAATTTTTCACTTTTAATCGGAAGGTTGAAATGGAACCACTAAGAAATCAGTTTTCACCTAAGAAAGAAGTCTTTTGGAACAATCCTGAGAACTGGTTTTTCTCTCCTCCGACCGTCGTAATGTTTGGTACTTGGATTTGGATTTGGTTATGGTTATAAAGATTTAAAAAGTTTTCGTTTTATTTCGCTCCTTTTTCTTTAATCGTGAATTTTTTTTTCACGGGAAAATTCAAAACACCAACCTCGTCCCCGGGACTCCTTCTTGCTTTTACTTCTTCGCGCCGTCTCTCAATATGAAAAAGCAAAAACGGACCAAGTTGGAAAAACACCACACTGCGCATTTTATTATGTAGGTGCACTTATACGACGCTGCGCACTTCTTATGCGACACCAAGCCTACCATAAAAGCACTGTATACGCCCAGGGTTTATAGGTTTACGGTATAGAAATAACCTGCGCAATTACTTGTGGCGATGAACTTAGAATTTAGCTGCTTTGTCTCCAATATATTTATGCCCTAATTTTCTTGTTTTTTGTTTGTTTGTTTGTTTTTTCCTCGCGAAGTTTTTACCCTTACACAATGTAAGAACCAAATTTTTGATACCCAACGTCAGAACTTAAGAACTTGCCGGCTGACAAATTTAATTTTATACGACTTTTATTTTGATAAGTGATCATGTGTTATAGATGAATTCCAGCGTGACGTTATTTGTTTACCTTTTTAGCGGTAACCTCATTGGCTCTGGCATTTGCGTGGCAGGAAAAAAGATGCTAGGATTTGGTGAAGAGAGGTCTTTTCCTGTGGATTTCTTCTCACTGAAACATCGTTTGAGGTTTTAAATTATTATTGAGTGTAGATTGGTGGCCTCTGATTTATTTGAATTCACTTTAAGCTAAGAATGCCTTCGTGTGACGAAATAGACTGATAATTACTTCGCTTCACCTAGCGCCTCATCTTTTTTCCCGACACGCAGATCCAAAGCCGAAAGAGCTTACCACTGAAAATGTAAACAACGGAATTTATCTATATGCATAACAGAGGCAGATGGCTCCGCGTCCTTTGGAGTCTAAGGGTTATATTCGCCATGTTAGATTTTTTTCGAGCTTCGACACCCGCAGCCTTTCCTTTTGTGTTATTTACTGTTTGGAAAATGTGGCGGCAAGAGTTTGACGGTTGTCTTGTTGTTAACGTTTTTATTAAAAAGAACTGCTTATGGAAGCATAGAATCAATTTCGAATCAATTTCTTCCATTTAAAAATAGACTAACGGAATCAATGAAACTCCGGCGTTGTTCATTTTAAGTAATGCGGATAAGAATTGGAATTTATATGCCATAAGTATCTTAAAACGCATTATTTTGTATCGTTTGTCCCCTGAGAATAATTACTGATAATATTGGGAATATACTTGCAAGTTATTCTATGCGATACTAAAATAACGCACCTAAATTAATCGCTACGCTAGAGTGCTCATTCATTGACAAGGTGTTCTGGACATGTGTTATTTGATCAATTTCATTGGTTGTTTAAAAAATACTATTTGTATCGTCCAATCAAATTGGTATGTGCTTTCAAATCTGGGCGTTCGAAATCGACTACTTCAGATTGATATTCTAACCTCGCATCGCAAGACAAAAGTTCAACCTGGAAACACGAATCAAGTTTGCTGCTAAATATGAATTTTAACAAGGGAAGGCGTCATACTTGTGCCAATATTCGAATTGCGGAGCTGCAATATGAAGAAGATTGTTTTATAACGCCAGCAGCTTCAAAAACACGTCGTCGATCAGTTTTCCCTTACACAGATCTAGTGAAAGCTCCAGTTAAGGAAAAGATTTGCCGTCGTTTTTCATCCCCTGAGATGCTTTCAAAAGATCGTTTTAGTATCAGAAAGAAACTTAACTTTGATGCCTTAGATGGGTCAACAAAAAAACGGAGTATGAATCCTTTATTAGTTGCTTTGCACAGTAATGATTTGGCTGTTCCCTTTTCCGAGTTAGAAGTTGGTAATGGCAGATCAGCAAAGCGTGTCAAATTTGATGATGAAGTTATTACCTCTCCCGTTCCTGAGACTCCGGTGTTTAATCCTACTGTTAGAACTTTAAAATCTGACCTAAAGACCCCCATTTGTACGGATTCGTTTACAAAACTTACCGATCCCTTTGGTCGCAAATTAGATGTGAAAAGGCTATTTAACATCGGAACAACGCCAAATAAAGATGACAAAACCCAGGCAAGACCATCGGCAAGAAATTTAACTCTCATGTGGTAAAACAACTGGATTATATTTAATGACAGTTTCGCTTAGTGGTCGCAATTCACGCAAGTGTTAGCTACATGAACCTCCTCAAATTAACAGATTACAGAATCATGATTTTCTAAACTCAAACTGCCTATTTGGCATATTTCTAACTTATAATAGAATCACGGTCTTTTGGACTCGAATTGCCTTTTTGGCATTTTCTAACTTATTAAGACTTTAATATAACTCTTATTTGTTCGATCTCCAGCTAGTTTTCACTATTTCCAATTTTTTTGCCGTTATATGAAATGTTGAGTTTCTTAGTTTCTATCGTTAGTCACAAATCTTTGACAGTTTTTTTTTTTTTTTAAATTGCGATTTGTGATAAAAGTTCATTTGACATATTTAAACAAGGAAATAATGAATTTTTATAATAATGTTAATATGTATTTAAAATATTTTTGAAAAATGTAGCTAGCTATAACATTTGACAACAATTTCTTAATTTTCTACTTCTATAAGTATGATATGCAGGACCGTTGAGACCAGAGGGGGGAAGCAGGCTCGATTATGGTTAATACGAGGAGACTTGAATTTTCACACTTTATGTTCTTCCCAAATTGGACTGTTCAGCCGTTTCTCTGACAACAAGTCAATTTGGGAAGAAAGTACTGTATAAAATGACGTCCAAAAATGATCAATAAGTTTGCATTTGCGCCCGCTTCAGATACCTTAGGTGTAATCTCGCGTTATGCTATGTCCAGTACGTAACTTCAAACACTGAAGTATAAACGTAAGTAACCCCTTGTGTTAATATCTAGGTCACATCTCTACGCGTTTGATCACGATTCAACTATAAATATATCGTATAATCTTTCTGAATATAAAGAGTCGTTCTCAAAGTAGTTTCAGTCCTTGAGCGACTTTTGATTGACAAACGTTAAAGGTTGAGCTGATATGAAAGAGCCTAAAGCCTTCACGCTAAACGATAGTAAAATACTTGACCCAGATGTCCAAAACTCGTGAATACTACAGGTGTTAATGACCCTTGATCAACAGATAAAATCCTTCTATTAATTATACGACTTCGTCTTTTGATCTTTAAGCTGCTGACAAGTCAGGTACATCTTGGCTGTTGGGTTAAAAACCCTTACATCGAAGAAAGCCATTTACTGAATCGTAAAACAAACGGTTCACATTTTAATCCTTTTACTTCATCCAGTCTCCATAAGTAGCGTTTACTTTTGTTCTCCGTGATAGTACTAAGCACGCATTTTTGTTTATTCGCGGTTATATTGTCATATCTTTCCACCTGGGTGCAAACTTTGTCTACCATGTCAGTAGTAAATAAAAAATAATTTTTATACTCCACTGAGCAGCGTTCTGTGGGAATAAAAATTCCTATTCCTCCCAATCTTGCTGGAAGTGAAAAAACAGCTTTCGTTCTAAATCATTACATATATAGCCAAACAAAGCTGGTAGTGATAATTGTCGTATAGCGTCTTCGAGAGTTTTAAAAAGATCTGATATATTGCTAATTGTTCTCATAGTTCTATTTTGTGTAAACCATGTTTATGTCCTTCGACTGTTACCGTGATTTCGCTGTCCGCGAACAGCTTTGCCTGTTCAAAATAGGTAGGTTTGACGATTAAAAAAGGTTTTCAGAGATTCGACTTATCAGGATTCCAGTGAAAACTTTCTATAGCGGACACCATCGGGATCTTAAAAAGGTGTCGGCAAATACATACTGCTCCTGGTTTCAAGTTGTTTCTGTTTTTAAACGAATCTTTTATCCTTCGAACTCTATACTAAATACTAGTTTACGCGGGTACGTAATTTTGCGGGTTAAATGTTGCATATTGTGGGTATTAACTTTCTGCCGATGATTACTTGCAAAATATTTCGCGGTAAAATACATGTTGAACATTTTTGAATAAAAAGATTGTTCACGTGAGTGAAATTGTTGTCTTAATGACTTTCTACGATGTTGGTAAATATCCACAAAAAGCGCGAAAATTAATACTTTGTGAAAATTAAATTTTTTTATTTCAGTTTCTACCAATTCTAAAGCCGATAGGCTTCTTGAAGACTATGTTACGGAAAAAAAATTCAAAAGCTTCGTATCGCCTATATCGCCATTTTAGAATCATGTAAAACACCGATGTACAAAAAATCGTATTTTCTTGTCCTACGGAAAACACGGAAGTGTAATTATAGAGTTAGTTCACACCCATGCACACACACTTGAATGTTATGTCTCACGGTCGACACTGTAGTGTTAATATCAGTAAAGCAATTGAGGTTGGGATCGGTATGATGAAGAAATATCAAAACAGTGAAGCTTGGTGAAAAATTATTTCAATATATACATCTAATTACAAGATCTTTTTATTAACAAAACGGTTGTGTGCGAATGAATATGTTCATTTAAGAGATTTCGGATATTTCGGATTAATACTTCGGAACATCATTGCTTCTGTTTTTGTAATAGTCGCGGGTCTTGTACCACTGAAACATAAAAAACACAAACTATATCATCCCATTCTGAAATTGAGGAAGGATTTAGGTCAAAAACTAAAAAATGCCAGGGAGAATGAATGCAGGGGAAAAAAATTATCAGCCCTGTTGCAATACATGGAATCACAGTCCCGATATTTACTTGCGCGCGCATCTAAGTGATTACGTAAGGCCCAATGCACGCGCAGAAATGGAGGTGAAAATGTAAACAAACCAAGCGGAGAAGTTACCTCCATTTCTGCGCACGCAGGAAAAACACGGCACTATGATTGAGTGTCCCCTGCTGGTCAAGGTTGTGGCATTTGCCGAAGCCAACATTTTTGGTCTAAATTTTAGGTTATTTAGGTTTTAGGTGCGAGCTTTGTGCCACCACAAAAAAAATTAACTTTTAGAATCTGAACTTTAAAGGAGATTTTCAGAAATATTTGCAGAAGCAGATCTGTTTTACGCCGTTAAAATGCTTGTCTGTCAATTCAACAATTTACTTTTTCAATAGACAATATTGCTATTACCCGAAAATTTGCAAAAGCCGCAATGCATTATGGGATTGTTCTGGGAATGTGTTTTTTTATTGCAGGAAAAATTGTGCATAACACGGCGAGAAAGTTGATATAAATAGCTAGCTATAAAAAGCAATCTTGTCTCTGTAAGTCATGATTAAATAACTTTCCTTTTTTGTTGATTTAAAACAAAGCAAATGGCGGTACATTTTATATTTAGAAAATAGGAGGAAATGACTTTTGTGTTCTAACTGCCGGAACAACAAGAATAAGTAAGTAAAATTCCATAATGCATTGTTCGTTTAAAATTTTCGGATAATAACAATATCGTCTATTTTCTCAATATTTATTTTGAAAGTTAGCAATTGAAAAAGTACCCATAATCTAAGCTACTTTTGCGAGAACAGGTCAATTAGGAAAATTAATGTGCATGAAATTGTCTTTCTGAAGGATCTATAGCATGCATTAGAAAAGCATCCCAGGAATTTTTAAATTAAAGATTTATGTTCAGTTTTACACGTATTTGCAGTTTGTCTCTGTGATCGAGAGTTAAAATAATAATACCAGCGGTGAAGTTTACATTGTATGAATGACGCAAAAATAATTGACTGCTCTTCCTCACGGTGTTTTTTAATCAAGTACAACAACAAAGTTTTGATGCGCGCACGCATGGCAAAAGTTATTTTTTTAGACGTGTCGACAAAAAACATTTTTGTCCCAGTCTCCTGCACATAATAAAGGTCGCATCGTGTGTTTATCCATGCCTTCTCTAAGAAACAGACTTGTAAACAAGGATTTCGCAAATCAAGATCATTTATTCACGTCACTTACCTTAACTTCGTCGGTCTGTTTCATATCCAACCAAGGGCTGGGGTTAGTTTTATGATTCCATCTGAACGAAAAAAAAAACACCTTAGAAGAATATATTTCACATATGAAACCTAAGTGGTGGTAAACACAAGCAATTGATCAACCGTAACTTTATAAACAACCTCTTCCCCAAACCACTTATCCGCTGACATAAATCCTCATATCAGAAATCTTCATTTAAGTGTTCTGAAAATTTTAAATGAGGGAGTACTTATAGCACTACCAACATCGTACCAACTTTTAGTTTACAGAGAACAATAATAAAAGAGGTTGGGAACTAGATTGGTCATAATACTTACACGACGTCAGGATATCGTGTTGATTTGATCAAGGCACCAATCCCCAACGAAGCAGCAACTCCGACACATGCCACCAACGGATACACCTACAATATCAAGAAAAATGGTAGCATTAGTAACGACCGCATAAACATACTGCCGTTACTGCCACAAAAAATTTATGCGTTCGAATTTCAAACATTCCGAAAGTATTTTTGTGATGTTTCTTACCTCAGGGTGTCCCATAGCTTTTCTTAACAGCCACATCTTTCTCCTGTTTTTTATCTTTGAAAACTTTTCTTCGCATGAAATGGTTTTTTTATTTATACGCAATGTTGTTTGTAATTTCGTACATTTTCATGCTATCGTGCACGTCGCGAGAAAATTACTCGAATAGAAATATGGTTTCCACGCTTGATAAAAGTTTAATGTTTTGAAACTGTCGACAAAAACCAGCATTGTTGTTTTTAAATTATGGTATTTATGAAGCAGATGCCTAAGCACTAGTCTGGATAAAAAATGTGTTCTGGAGTCTACCGAAAATAAAACATAAACGCGTCATTCTTTAAAATCCTCCGCGGGGGAAATCTAATCACGTGACTGTCGGGCATACATCTGCCAAATTCATTCAACAAGTTCAAAAGCCAACTCATTTAACTTTGATGATCCAAACTAGTTACCAGGTTATAGAACCTGGAAAAAATAAGGTAGCGGTTTTAAACTCAAAATTAATGTCAATATGTTATTTTGAAACTTGAAGTGCCGTAGCGTACACTGTTCGGTGCAAAAAACCTGAGATTTTCCATACTAACCTCATCTCCAGGCTTTCTTTACGTTTTCTGGGCTATCTGATGTCAGAAAAGATATAAGATAACCTGGGGACGATGTTGTCATGTTATATTATTCCTCTTTCCCACACCCATTCCAATTTTTCTAAAGAATTTTCGCACATAGGAAATAATAAGAATAAATTATTTCGTTGCGAGCAGAATCGTATGTTTGGTATTTTGAGCCACACAATTCATAAGGATTCTACACTTTCAGCTTTGTTTTATAACTTTGGCGTTCAAAAGCTATATTCGCGAAAGTTTTATACACGCTACAAAAGTCACCCACATTCTGACTTTAAGTAGTGTAAATATTTGTACAAAAAAGGTTTTTCATACAAAAGTAAGAGACTTTTTTCGCGTCTTCCCGAATTCCGAAATTTTGTCGAAAATTTAAAACTTACGAATTTATTTGCTAGCGAAATTTTGTGACCGGCAAAGTCTTACTCGTATGACAGCTCAAACTTCATTCTAATAAATTCTCAGGTTTTTATAGAATGTTATTTCAGGTTCCTACCGAGTATGTAAAACCTAAAATGCTTCAGGGACGAAATATTGGCAGGCTTAAAAATCAGACTTGAAATATAAAAGTTTTTTTTAAAGTTCAGCGCTGTTACAAACACTGCATGATTTTTATTAAGTTTATGAAAAAAAAATGATTTGTTTACTTACTGTTTAATTACTGTAATGACAACCAGTGGGTTTAATTACTTTCTTATCCTATTAAGTAGTGCAGATCGCTAAAGCACTAAACTATTTACTTTTTTTCTGTGTTATACGGAAGCAAAGGCAGCTATAAGCTTCGTGCCAGTCCCTCTGGTGTCATAGGACTTTAGAGTTTTTCAAAAATTAGGACAGTTTAATTTTTAGCTTTAAGCCTGAAAAAGCCAACAACAAACTTGTCCACAAGGGTTTCTTCGTTGCTAGCACCAACCACGCATCAGAAAGAAAAAAAGAAGCTCTGAGTAGGAGATAGGCTTTTAGAAGAAGGTACTGTTAAATAAATTGTCATTGATCCTTTTTATTCAGCGAGTAATTTGGACAGACTAAATTCGTGGAATTTGCCCGTTGCAACAAATTGGATATACGGTTATTATTAAAATCCTTTCAAAGTTAGGATACAGGTTTGAGTTTAAAATGCTCACTGTTCCTGGAAATATTTTCCACAGCTTCAAGATGCCCATGAAATTAAGGACTAATTCCTAAACAGAACATCTTTTGGCTTTTTCAAATTCTTCCACATTTTCCGACTTGTTGATTCTCTGGTTTGTTTCGTTCTATGTTCGTCAATCACTCTCTTAAGGGGGATTTTCACGGAGCGAATTGTGAATGGCGAATTCGCCGGCGAATTAGCTGCGAAATTTCTTTTTGATTTTCATGTGGAACGAAAAACATGTGACGAATTTAAAATACTGAATGTAAGCACTCTTTTGGGTATTAAAAACCAGACAGTTATTTTGAATTCTTTCCAGTAATGAGTTTTTCTGAGAACAAACACTAAATATTACGTTCTGATTGGTAAACAGTTTACAGCGAAATATTTCGCGGCTAAAAAGTAGGAACTGTTTCTACTTTTCAATGAAGCGAATTTTTCGAAGCAAAATCAAAACAAATAAAACTGCGCATGCTCAGATACATTTCGCCGGCGAATTCGCCGACGGTGTACGTTTTGCTAGCATTTTAAACGCTTCAACAATTTTAACCTGAATAAAATTTCACATGAAATAAATTCCGGATTCAATGAAGCGAAAAACGGCTTGTAAACAAACGTAAACTTAAACACAGTGGTATAGAGATGGATGAAAAAGCAAGATGTACGTTAAGGGATTACTTTTTACGAAAACTAAGAAATTTTCGCGAAGTTGGCAAGTCCTAATATTTCGCAAAAATTGAATTTATCTATGATAAGGGTAATATAATAATAACTTTTTTGATAAATAATGTTCGCGAAATTGAGAACAAATCGCAAAGTTAAATTGAATGTAGGGATTTAACATGTTGAAAACAGAAAACTCGTGGCTGACAGAGTACTTGGTTCAAATTGTTTCAACTTGGGCAAGATTACCTTACCCACAGAAATGTTTCTGGCATAAAAGTATTATACGCTCAGCATGTCATGTAAATTACCTGTCATTAATTTCCCTTAATTGTAGAAAAAAAATAATGGGAGCATGTGATGCCATAGCAACTTTGTTTTGGTCGCTAATATGGTTCATTTGTTTATTTCTCACCATACCGATTGGTTTAATTTGCGCCGTCGTTTACGTCATTTTGTCGCCGCTGTCAGTGTGTTGCAGCTGCTGCACGTCAATAACAGACACTCTTCATAAAGGACTTGATTTACCAAGATCAATGGCTAGTAATATGATGGATGGAAAGAAAGGATGTTGAGACAAAAGTTGAGCGATGTTCAGGCCGAAATAAATCTTGCTATTAAGAATGCTAGAGTTACTGCGAATTTAGTCGCGACACTTGAACAATACTGAAAAACAGCGGAGTTGCAGTATTAGAATTGTAGCATAGGAAAAGGAAATAAACGACTCCTTGGTTTTCCCTTTTTTATCATTATAATTTCAAAATAAGTTCTACAAATAGATAAATTTATTAAACATAAAATTTATTATAGTTATGACGTCATCTTACTAAAGTGACCACATTTTAACCGAAGAGACTTTAGTATCGAATCCTGTTAATTGATAAGTACGTTCAACCGAGTGTTTTTATCAACATACAAGCTTAAAAGGGTGAAATAAATTTAAAAGTTGTTTTACGTTTATAAAACTTAATCCATATTAGTCCAAGATTTTATATCTGATGATCGAATGTAGTGTGAAACTGTCAGTAGTATACTGTTTTTAATTTTTAACAAATGTGAATAAATGAAACTTAGTCTAAAAAAAGGACCAAATTGTGGACTAGCGACTAAACTGTTTTTACCCATAAGACATTGTAGATTCTATGTACGGCGACAAAACGGTTAACACAATATTTCAAATTCTCTTTTTTAAGATAAATCACATTTTACTTTTCCACACATTTTTTGATGCACATTCTAAACAAATAAAGAACTCAAGTAAACATATCTTCTACGTGTATTTCCCACCTGAGGAGGAGAGATCTGTGCTATAATAATACTCGAAATTGACCATAGAATCAATGTGTCAAACCATTGAAGTACGAAACATTGAACAAGAAAATAGGGGAATGTATAGTCAAGATGAAGAAGAATTGTAGAATTAGAAGAAATAGATGGCGTTTCACCTATCCTGGTAAGTTTCACAGAGCACAGAACTCTCCTTGGTTTCACCGTTGACACTGGATACAAAAATCATTTTCAAAAAATATTCAGTAAAAACATTTGAACATACACAGAGAAGAGTGGGAACTAATCAGAGGACGCAATAGGAAACATGTATTAATATGCAACCTAACTGTTACTAACGAATATATGACTTACTGATCTTGCCTTCCTTCTCAAGTTTATAAAGATGATTTAAAACATTTCTTTCAGCGCTTTGGATTAGGTTTTCATCCAACCCCTAAAACATAATATATGATACAACTGTTTCTCGTCAGCTAGTAACAATTGCGCGATAGACGCCTGCTAAAGCTATGTCGATATATCCGTTTAATGAAGAAATAGACACTGGTCATATTCCATTTTGCATATCAGACAAGAATGACTTCCATATCCCATCGCATTGTTTCGGCGATGACCTTGTAACGTAAAAGTTCTTTATTTAAGTTGTAGTTGTTTTCAAATATCAAATTTTCGTACACATATAAAAACACAGTATTTACAAATTAAAATTCCTCGTAATATATAGCTTACAAGAATTCCAAATAGCACATTTGTTAGTCTGGATACCTTAATAGAATAAATTTTCGCGAAGTCTTGTGAATTCCGTCATTCGCGAAATTATTTTTTTTTTAAAACCTTTTTTTAACAATATTTTGGGAATAATAAGTTATTGTGTTTGCATAAATTCACCAATTTTTGACACCGTCCGTACTTTGCTTATATATAAAAAGAAATAATTTTTTCTTTCATTGACATTGTGCCGGCTGGTGAAATGGAGAGTCGTCTGTATCGATTCATTACGACAACGAACTTTAGATTTTGTCGTAAAAAGTTTCTTCTTACTCAGACTGTGAGAACCTTTACGTCAATGACGGAGATGACATTCTTCTGATGAATCTGATTGACACATAGACTTTGATGTTGATGCAGGACGAAATGACTTAAATTATAAAATCGTAAACTTGTGCTGCACGCATTTTCTTTTGTAAGAATATGCATTATAAAAACATCAGGTCTATTGTTAAGGACAATAGAGAAATAAAAATAATGACCACCCTGGTTAAAAGTTTGGTATCCTTATAAAAAAGCATGTAGAATAAAAACGTTAAACATGGTGAACGAGAAAATTAGCCATTTGCGAAACTAAATTATCGCGAAATTTATGGGAATTATCCATTCACGAAATCTCAAAAATATCCAAAATTTCGATTTGTGAGATCGCGAAAATGAATTCTTGCGAAAATATATTCCATTCAGGTAGTCCAAAATTTATTTTTAGATTTGTTGACTCATTCCAAATTTACCTAAAACTGTTAATGTATTAAAAGACAGATGCTCTCTCAATAAGATAACCCAAAAGAGTAATATGTTATAATAATTTTAAGAACATAAACTCACGATGACTATTTTTCGCGCTAATTTTTTTCTTTAATAAATATTTCACACATTTGTTGACAACATAGTGTAAAAAACACAACATACCTTGTATATCTCCATAACAAGACTGTTTGGTGTGTGTGGCTTATCTTTGTGATCCATGAAAATTTTTAAAATCTGTTAAAAGGAAAAAAGAAAATAGATAATGTAAAATATCATAAATAGATTGTACACAGTACTGATATAACAGATTCATCTGACAAAGAGCTTTCGGTTCCGTTTAATTAGGGTGCAGGATTGAATCAAGCAACGACGCAGCCGAACTGTTTACAACTTGCACATTTTAATAAACTGCTAAAAACATGAATGAAGGCCATAAGAATTTAATATGAAGAGATACAAAACTGGACAGTCGAGCAATTTGAATAAATGGAACTCTAGATAAATTCAAGGCAATAAATTAGAAAAAAGAAATTTAGGATTGCAATATTTATGCTATTTATTTAATCGTAAAATACCTGCATGAAACAGAAGAACAACAGAATGAATTTTGCAAAAACATAATTACACATTATTTTCTACATACGGCTGAAGTTGAAATTCAAATCACTATTATATACCTGCTAGATGGGCTAGATCAGAAGGAAAAAATTGTTTTTAGAAAAAAAGAGGAAAAAATCTAAATTCTACGGGATTTAATTTTCGTAAATTTCGCGAATAGCAAGTTTTCGCGAAACTTAATTACTTTAAGATTCTTACTTGGTTTTCTCGCATATTTCTATGATTAATGTATTTCGTAATTGTTTTCATTCCATTTTCAATAACGGGACCGTGGCCAGGATATATTTGTGCAATTTTTAACGCCTGTAATTTTTCTAGAGATTTCATATAATCGAAAAGATCTTCAAATACCTAAATAAAAAAATAGGAAAATAATATGATCCATTTTTCAAACACTTGTGTTAATAATGTGGTGTGAGAAATATATTGATCACAAGATTTTAATTATAACCATCATTTTACTATCAGCACCAGCACCACACTAGCACCAACATTTCTCTGCGTTAAGTCTGTCCTTATTACCTTCTACCAAGCTTTTCTGGGTCTACCTCCGGGGTTTTGGCCCAGGGACTCCAAGTCTGTATACCTTACTGACCAATTATCCTCTTTCATTCTTTCTGCAAAAAGAAGTGATGTTTCTGTTCAGAAGACGTTTATCTCAGTTAACACTCAATATTTGATAAACCAACTTCAACCCTCTATAGTTACTTCTTTCTTGAGCATCACCCTTGCTCTCGAAACAATTCACCAATACACTCGACTTCCATTCACTTGGGATAACACCATTCTTTATAACCTGATTAGCAAGACTTGTCTAACATCTTTGCAACAACGCCTGATACTCCTGCAGGCTTGTCAATCCTCATTTCCCTAATAAACATCACTACTCATTTTTTCTTAATCTGAATAGGTGGCCCCTCTAATGAATTACCATAAGGCAAAATATCCTTACCCAAACCCTGTACATAAATGCGATTTTTAAATAGTAAAAAAACTGTGCACATAGTACTCACTGCCATGCCTTCACCTAGCAAACCCTACACATAAAAACGATTTTTAAATGATAAAAAAACTGTGCACTTAGTACTCACTGCAGTGCCTTCACCTAGTATACAATCAGCTGAAAACAATGCATTTTCTTCTTTTAGATGTAATGACATATGGTCTGATGTGTGACCAGGAGTATATACTGTTTGCAATGTAGCTCCATCAGTTTTAAAGATGTAACCATCGTCAATGTAGGAGTATTTGATTGAATCTTCAGCATTAAAAATCACTTCGTTATGACCAGGTCGAACAAACTTCGAAAAAGGTACTGGTTTTTCTACAATAAAATAGACAGAGTGACAACTCAGTCTTTCTGTCAACAAAGCACGCAGAAATTAAATAACTTTCCAATGGCGAAAAGAGAGAACAGCATTTCCCAATTTACGACTTATTCTCTACACCAGTTAGTTGAAATCAAAACAATGAATACATCTACTTACTTTCTAGCACGTGATTGTAAATATCATTTATCCCTCCCACGTGGTCTATATGCCAATGAGTTAATACAATTTCTTGAATAGAACAACGGTATTTTTTTAGTGCACTTTGCAAATTTTCAATATACTCTGGCACATCCGGATTCCCAGTATCTATTAAAATTCGCCTAAAACATACAAAAAACATTCTATCGATGCCAACCTTTTTGAAAAGAACAGATAAACAAATTGGCCTTATTCATTCCATTTTTAAAAACATATGCATAGGAGAAATTTATTTGTCCAGGGTAAATGATTTATATGATATGCCCAGGTAGTATTGATTTACAAGCACAAATTGTAAATTGTAAACAAAACAAAACGTCAGCAACTATTTAGTTCTCTGGCTCCTCTTTTTTCAATAAAATTAATGACACAGGTGATGGACTGCTGTTCATAATTAGTGGATATACCCTTATTATGGAAAAATCTTTATTTTTTATTTAATCCTTATTACCGTGATGGCACAGGTTTTTATATCAAACAATCAGTGAGGAACTGTGTAGTTTTGTGTGCTCTCTTCGTCTGGTTTCTACAGTCTTTCTGTTCAGTATTAGTATTAGTATATTTATTTTTTCGTGTATAGTGTATAGTCTTCGTCTAGTTTCTAGTCCATCAGCCTGGTTTCTATTAAGTATTAGTATTAGTATTAGTATATTTATTTTTTCGTGTATAGTTTACATCAATTTTTGCACTTTGTACTTTTATCAAAAAATTTTATCGCTTTATTTTGGTTTATCGTAGCATCTTTTACTAGCTTCACACTTTTAATTGCTTATTTATTTATTTGTATCTATACCCATTGTTTTATATTTTAAAAAATTTTATGTAATTTTATTAGTGAGTTTTCATATAGGAATTATATATTTTCTACAAAACGCACAACATGTAACCAAATTTTACTGTATCATAAATATGACAATATGATTGTCGAAATTAGTCGTTATAATAGATAAATATTTTACATATGAAACTCAAAAGTGTTTTTGTTTCATTAAAAATCTGATTTAGATTTTGATACCTGAAAATTTGTAATCAACTCATGATACTAAAAAGGATGGTATGCGTAAGGTAGATACTGTTCGGCGTGAATTAACCAAAACTACCCCAGCCCATGATAGTGAAAGGTATGCCATGTGTAAGGCTGACACTGTCCGTCGTACGCTATTAAAACTACACCTACACATAGCCAAAACAAAATAACTGCATTTAAAAACAGAAGGACATTCATTTGTGTTTGTTATGAAAGACTGTTATTGTGTTGATGTGCAGTGTCATACTGTTCTCACGACTCTGAATATCATGTGTGCAAGACATGTCAAAATAAACTTTAAAAAAATAAACTCCATAGCTGTTGACATTCAACCTATGCAACTTTTCTCCTGGATTAAGCTTGAGAGAATACTGATAGCAAACAGGATGTAATGGAATCATAACAGGTAAAGTAACACAGAAAATATTTTCAGGCTGTACGACCCTAGTTTATTCATGCAACATTTTCTTGAAGTCAAAAGCTCTTTTATTTCAAATTCCAGAATTTGTTTCGAAAATTGAGCAAAAGTTCCAGTTACGAGGGTGTAATTTGGCTCAAGGGACCAGAAATGTTCCACTTATCCGGGGTTCCACTTATCCGGGGTTCCACTTATCGCAAAAGATTAAGAGATTTCAATAAGGCAAATCTAAGAGACTAGAAAAAAATGGTTCCACTTAGTGAAAGTTCCACTCATTACAGATTGAGCGTCAAGTGAAACTTAAATGGATCTACCTGGATTTATTAATTAACTCATATTTTAACAACAACAGTTTAAAAATGAATAGTGCCAGTACTGTTTTTTTTTCAAAAAAATTGTAAATTAAAATAACTTAAATTGCAGATCTAAGTTCTAAAATCCATTTTTTGAGCTGTTCTGACCCACCATTATTTGACACTATCTTTGTGCAAAAAATCAGAAAAAACTACTGATCCAATTCTAAAGAAATTGGTAACGAACTAACTGACACAGGTCAATTTATATATAGGACCTGACCTGTACAAGGTAGTTCCAACAACAAACAAATTTTTCAGCCGTATGGTGAGTTAGTAGAAACAGTAATGAGTAACCTTTGTAGCGATTTACTGCAAAATCCATACTCCTTTGCTAAACAGGTAAATGATGAAGTACATCAAGTGTTCGCTGCCACAGAATATTAGACAACGAACAAAAACAGATCAATCAAATGAAAATGGTAACATTGTCAGCACTGCACTTCAAAGGGTGATATTTAACGTATATAGTAAATAGATAGGCAAGAAATTTAATAAGAAAACTACAACGCCATTGTTCAACATAGGAATGAACCCCTTTACATTTTTCTGACTGGAAAAGCTCATTGTGGTAGACCACATTTAAAAAATGCATTAGTAAATTTAGTTAAACAAAAGCCAAAGTGACACTGGTGGACTTGCAGCAGTACTAATGATAAAAGAATAGTTATGATGATTTGGAGTTATGTTGATTTAAATGTAGACATTGAATATTGCTTATATAATAAATGGACTGTGCCAACGCACAGTCAAAAAGTTCTGTCTAATAATATGGGAAATTTTGTGAAAATTTATATCAAATTTGATGACAGTAAAGCCAGAATTAATGCTTCTAAAAAGGATAATTATACTTAACATCAGATCGGCAAAAAATGAGTGTTGGTAAAACTTCACGAGGGTGCCGAGTAGGCGGAAACACCGCAAAAACCATGGGGGCTGTCGGAAGACTTCTGGGGTTTTGAAAAAATCTTGAAATTTCGCCCGAAGAAACCAGAATCAACCCGAAACAACATTTTTTTAAACATTTATTACCATGTATATATAATTTATTTATTCTTTTAATGTCGAGCAGTGGTAGTGGAAGAGTTCTGAAAAAAAACCTGTTTTTTATATCCTTTATTCCATAAATAGCTGAAAAAAAATCCCACAAATAATAAACTGAGAATACAACGACAAAATAGCACCTTCCTTCTTCTCAACAAAATTTAATGCGTGGCATTTCGGGCGCAATTCGGGCGGTTTTCGGACAAGCTCAGGCTTTTCTGGGCGGTTACAGACGAAAACCTTAAAAAAACCCTGGAAAAACATCCGTGGCCGCCCTCACATATACGGCGCTTACGGTAATATCTTCAAATCTTTAATATGTTCTAGCTCCTGGTTAACATTTGTCATTTAGGGTTTAAAACGTTTTTGCTTGTAAGTTTTGTTTAATTAAGATTTTTACTACTGTAAAAGGATTGACTGTAAAAAGTCTGCAAGAATAAGCTAGTCACTAGCCAAAATTTTAAAGGTATTAAACAAAAAGTATGGAATATCCTTTAAGTGTACAGCCACAGAGATTTCACTGGCGATGATTTCATGTCACAGTCATATTTTTCAATTCTCAGTTTGGTGTCTCAAAATAAAACACTCTGCATAATAAAATGTATTTATCTACCTTTCTCCAGTGCCTACTATGTATGTGTTAGTTCCTTGTAAAGTGAGTGGACCAGGATTACATCCCAATACGCGAATTACTCTTGAAGATAGTTGCTCTAATTTGGGAATATTTTTAAGCATTTTTTTGCTTATTGCACTGCTACGCTACCATTATGATTTCTCGCACGCACAGAAAAAAATCCGTTCGCGGACATCGGCCATGACATCTAGATCGGTTTCTGGGGAAACTATGTAAATGAAGAAAAATGATTGCTGAGAAAAGTATGTTCATTTGATTTTGTTATCATTATTAATTGCTATCTTTGCCATTTGAGTTTGAACATACCTTTTTAAAATTCTTTTTAGCTAAAGGAAGAAGAATCGATTCATTGGCACGTCCTAAACCCGTTACAGCTCAATTTATTGATGATCAGTGAGTATGGGGTGGGCCCTTCATAATTTGAGTGGTAGTGATTTATATTTTATGTGGTTGACCGTACTAATTTCAAGGGATATACATTGTCAATTATCTGCAAGGCTTCAAGGGAAGTTTTAGAGTGTTTAAAGCTTGAACTTTCTGCAAAATTAGACAAGGCCTTAGATAGATAGATATAAGATAGATAGATGTGCCTCATAAATATTAAAGGATATACCCTGTCCTCCCTGTCCTAGAGTATTTAATACTCGTTTTGAGCTACGCAGAGCCAATTAGGATGCACGCTCTAACAGACAACTTCCTGTAACATCCAACACACAGACAGCCCACACAGTGTGCCATATCTCCCCAATTTCCCTAGCATGGCTTGGGTTAGTAACACACACTCGCCCATATTGATTCACTGTCAGAGAGAATCGAAACCCAGTATTCCGCACAAAGTGCAAGAGTAAGCCACAGCACACAATTGATTCCGGCGAGGCTCGCTCCTGGGTACCCTTAGGTGGAAATTTTGAGCTACGCAAACCCAATTAGGGCCAGCGCTCTACTAGACAACTCCCGGCAACATCCAACGGCTCACACAGTGTGCCATCTTCCCAATTTCCCTCACATGGCTTTACTCTAGTTTTTACTCATGCTCTGTAACATTTATTTATTTTCATAGTAACCTGGTTGATCTGTACTTCCTACTGAAATATATGTTACTTTGATTGATTGATTGGTTAACCCGGGGCTATGGTAACATTCACTTGCCCATGTTGAATCGTCGTCAAGAGGAATCGAACCACGGTCTCTCGCACAGAGTATGAGAGCTATAACCACTAAGCTACGGTGCCAATAGGACTCCCCATCTAAGCCATAGCTCCTGGAAATAATAGACACAGTATTGCCCTCGATATTTGTGAGGCTAGCCATGTAAAATATATATATCTAGCTAGCTGGCTATAACCAGTCAATTTGGATTGGTGTATAACAGGAGAAAGGTGCCCATAAGCTGCATGCGCTGTATAAAGTGTAGGCTTTTCAGGCCACTTCAGCATTTTAAAAATTTTAAGTGTTTACCTGAAAAATCTTGGATCCTTTTTAAAAATTAAAAAACATACTTTACAAAACATATTTACAGAAATGTTTATAATTAACCTGTAGTGCAGATACGCACCCACTCAACGTATCTGCGTGTATACCTTACAGTTTTTATATGATGCTCAAAAATTCTTGTTCTTTTGCATATCTGCGTTTCAGCAACAAAAACTTGTGTAAATTAATCATCGATCTTCCCTCCACAAAATGTGCTATCCATTTTTGCTTTAACTTTACTCTTTTCTACTTATTTTATTCAAATAAATACCCTTATATACTAACTAAATACCCATTAGATCCCACAATGTTACTTCTAAACAGAGATGTCATAGATAATGATACCTTCAAATTATAGTCTTTTTTCCTAAACAAAATTTTAATTATGCAGTAGTTTGTTGACTATGAAATAATTTTGTAACCCACATCTTCAGCCTTACGTTTGGCTATTACTTGAACAAGTCATAAATGTCACAACACCTTATTTTATTTTTTTGAACATGATCGCTTTTATAAAAAATTCTTCTTCTTTAAAAGTGTGTATCTTATTTTTATTCAATGTTAAAAAATTCTCAGTCTTTATGCCTGAAATTTCTCTGCAATTTTTATCATGGTAATCTTCCAAAGGTACTTTTGATACTTGTACTGTTGACTTTTCCCATTCACTGTACTCATGGAAATACCCTCATACTATTGAATTTGCCCTTTGTGACCACTAAGTGTTTTGGTTCTAATTCCTTTTGATGTAGAGCTATTCATTTGTTGAATTTTGTACAAAGCTCTCTCCCTTCTACACAGTTAGTTTCCTTCTCCACATCCAGACTAAGATTTTACATGATCCAGTACTTTTTCTCTTTATCAAGCTAAACACTTCCCTTTTTTCAATTAACAAAGAATGTTAAAGTGTGGTACATTGCATGTTGATGCTGCACTTTCATTTTTTTCTTGTTTCTCACACATTACTTCAGAAAAAATTCAGAAAAGTGCGGGAAAATTCAGGGAATTTCAAGAAAAAATCACCAATTTTATTTCAAAAGTTGCCCAAACACATCCTTATATATGGGACGTTTGCAGTCTATCTGCACCCTTGTATAACAGTCATGGAAAACTGAATACTAACATTTAGCTACTGCTAATTAGGTGATTATCCAAATTAGGAATGAGATGGAAGACTAATTAAGTGCCCAGCACCTATTTAAGACGAATTTGACGAAATTGAGCCACAAAATTGATTAATTTCTCTTAAAGCCATTGTGACATTGTGGTTGTCTGTGATATGAAGTATGAATCTTAAAATATTTTATTTTTTAATCTATTTGACGTCACTAATTTAAAGAAGAACTAACATAAAAACTTACCTATTTTTCTTGTAATTAAATTAAATTAAAAATAATTAATGTAATTCTTACTTTATCACAAAAAATAGCATGCCATAGATTTTTTTACATTTTTAACATTGTATTGTGTCAAAGTTTTCTCTGATGGCCACCACAGTTATGAAACAAAAGTCAACCTGCTTGTGTATTTTACTGATTTGTGATATTGCATGGTCTAGGTTTAGTATAGGTGATTGCTTATTTTCTCACATCGTCATCTTCTTTAAGTTGATTGATAGAATTAATAATTATATACTTCTCCAAATACAGGAAAAAAAAAACTTTTTTTTTGCTTTAACAACATTAGTTGGGTGTTTTCTTTTTTTAAAATCAATAAACCTTCACATTTTTGTTAACATTTTTCAGATTTTCATATAATACACATATTGATGTTTTATTGTTCAGTTTACAGTGCCCAATGTACCTTACCCATAGAATGGTATAGTAAAACGTAATGTTTACTTTCATTTGTCTTCTTTTTAGTCGTTCAGTTTATTGGAAAAACAATATATCTAAAGACTGGGATAAAAATGATAAAGCTACAAAATTTGGTAAGTTTATTGGCTGTATTATATCCTTTTTATTTACCGTGTGTTTTGTTCATATTAAAAGTTCAACTTGTGTTCTTTATAGCTCTGTCAGAAAGATTAGAGCAGTTAGTTTTACCTAAGCCAGTACATAAAGAGTGGCAAGGGGATAGGTAAGTTTTTAACATAATTTGTCTCTGTAAAACGTATAACCTCATAACATTATTAAAAACACTGAGTTATTTGGACTAAAGGCTTGATTTAAGTTAAACATACCATGCGAATAAAATATTAATTCCTGCACAAATATGCGTATAGGAAACATGACTTCTGTATTTTTTTAAAAGCCCAATTGACTTTAAAAATAAATTCATTTTAAACACCTTAAGGGAAAAAATTATTGCGCAAGAAAGCGGAATTAAAGATTTGCGAATTTGGCCAAAATTCGCAATCTTTTCTTTCGCAATTCCAAAAAAAAATAAAATTCGCAATCTAATTTTTTCCATTTCCATGCAAAAGACGAGTTATTTCTGTCGTTGTTATGCTATAAGAAGGTTTGCAGGGGAATTTTCAAAGGAGTCTTAATGACCAAGATGAAAAAAAATTATCAAGAGATTTCGTGAAAGAAATTAAGGATCATTGCTTCAATTCGCAATTTTAAATTCCGCAATTTCTTGACACAATATCAGATTCGCAATCTTTAGCTCCGCAATTTACGATTTTTAATTCCGCAAACTTTTCTTCCCTTAAGATAGTTTTAGTATTTTCGACGTGTAGTTTTTTTAATACTTAAAAGAGTTGCAATAAGATATTCAAAGAATCTTTTTTTAAACGGCTGATCTGACACAGGGTTTTGGTTTTCTGGTATCCTTACTTTTACCTACAGACTACCATTTGGTTAAGCATAAAAATTCAAGAGCTTTTTGAAAACTACCTTGTACATAATATATTTCTTTAAAAACAGATTCTTTTTTTAATTTACTTTTTAAAGAAAATAAAATTAAAAGCAGTTTTTACTCAGTATTGTAAATCATGCAATTTTGTACAAATAACCTTTGAGTGAGTTCAGAAGCGTACTGTCGTGTTTCCATCTGGTCTGTTAATTATATTCTAAAAAGCTGTGCAGTTACTGTCCCTTTGTTTCCATCTGGAGTTGACAGATGGTTTTCTTCGTGAAATCTTTAGAAAAAACCGCCTTTTAGATTTATTTTAAAAGATTAAGTGAAAATTGCAATTCGTCCCGAACGAGGTGCATTTTCGCATCTGTATAAAACCATCTTTTGTTTAGCAGATTGGAATGAATATGGTTAAACACGCATTTAAGTATTAAACAGCGAACGTAGAACGTGAAATGTTCCGCTCCCCTTGTTCCCTTGTGAACGCACTCGTTAAATAATATTTCGATATACAGTCTACTCTCGATAAGTGGAACCTCCACGGGAACGAAAAAAATGGTTCTACTTATCGAATGTTCCACTTATTGATAAGTGAATTGAATTGCTTGATAAGTGGAACCTCTATGAAACCGAAAAAAAGTTCCACTTATCGAACTTCTCTCTTATCAGAAATCTCAGGAGACCGAGGAATTTAGGAATAATAAAAAAACAGGGGGAGGAACAATGTTTATGTTTTCATTACTTGATAGCAATCGAATGTTCGCATTCGAAAAAAGAATATTTTGATTAAAATGATTCGAACGTACTGTAGATGATTTTTCTTTTGGAAAAGTTACACTTATATGAATAAATATTGCTCAAGGGACCAAAAAAATGGTTCCACGTTCCACTTATCAAGGGTTCCACTTATCCGAATAAAATAGAGAGGTTTGTTAATGCACCAAGGGACCGGGGAAATTGGTTCCACTAAACGGAAGTTCCACTTATCCGGGGTTACACTTATCGAGAGTAGACTGTAGTTTCATGCAACAACAAAAAAGTAAAATATTCTATCATTACTGAGAAATGCAGGTTACAAGAGCTAGGCTCAAATTTTGTTTTTTAGGCCCTCCCCTATTTGGTTAGTGAATAAATCTGCTTTAAAGGCTCAGCCATCGGAGAGATTAATTTCTTTATCATCAGCAAAGCAACACCATCGCGAGTTTCAAGATGTTAAACCTGTGTATACTGTAGTAAGCGAGGCTGCTAAGAATGCGACAGCGAGTCAACGTGTTGAGATGTTAGCTCATCCGAAACAATATACAGAGTTGGCAATTAAACCAGACAGTGGTTGGGATTATAGCGAATGGGCTTCAGATGTTTCTCAAGCTGCTTTAAAATACGAGCCATCTGGTAGAGTTTTACAATTAGCCACACCTAAAGATCTAAACAAGGGTTACGAAGAATGTCGTCCAGTGATGTGGCCGGTGACAAGGGCTGCTAAAAAAGCTCTACCCAGTATTCGCGTACAGCAATTATCTAGGCCGAAGAGTCGTAGTCAGTATAAAGAAGATTACGACTGTAATTGGTGGAAAGTCGCACCCGGTGCAAAAAAAGCACACGCTTCGCCTCGTATTGAAGAACTGAGCGCACCTTTGCCAAGAAAGATAAGATTGAAAAAACAGGGGGCTGTGAAAAGTTAACCTTTTATACAACCTTTAAATATGCTTTTATTTAATATATACATCGTATTTTTTAATATGTTTTCAATTTTATATGATTTTAAATGATTAAAATGGGATATTATTAAATATTCTTGGTTAATTTTTTATGGTTATATCCTTCTCTTCTATTCGCTGTTGGAATGATAAGTGTGTAGATCAGGACTGAAAACAAAACATTCGAATAACCATAATGTAGAATTTTTTGAACCAAGGTTTATTCTCGTCTGAAGAAGAAACTATCACTATCACACAATTTCCCCGTGTAAACGGTTGAAAAAGCTATCAGTTAATGGAGCATAATATTTCATACCAATCACCAACTGCGCTATCGTTATGGTAATTTAAAGTCTTACAGTCTTTGTACTTTTTCATTGCATTACTTTTGTCAATCAAAAGAGTAAGACAACCCCCAAGACCTGGTGCAAATATCAAGCCGCTAAATATGCCGAGCAAATGTTATCAAAGCTGATACAGCTTGTGAACGAATAATTTTGAGCTTGAGTGATAAAGATCTTCTAAAGCTCTGTTCACATAGTACCAAGGGAAGAAGAAATTATTGCGGAATTGAAGATTGCGAATTTTGCCAAAATTCGCAATCTTTTCTTTCGCAATTACAAGAAAGAAAAAGAAAATTAGCAATCTAATTTTGCCGATTTCCAAGAAAAAGACGAATTACTTCTGGTCGTTGTATTGCTATATGAAGGTCCACAGGAGAATCCCCTCGATTATTTGCATCAAAAGAAATTTTTAAAGGAACAAATCTTATGACCAAGACGAAAAAAATTATCAAGCGATTTCGTGGAAAGATTCATGGGTCATTGCAATTTTAAATTCCGCAATTTCTTGACACAATGCCAGATTCTTTAATTTCGCGATCTTTTCTTGCGCAAACTTTTCTTCTCTTAAGGTACAACTCAAATAATAATAAACTAATAAAGTAGTAGTTAGATTTCGTGTGTGGTTCATCATGTCCCGGTTTTGGCCGACAAACATTTTTTGTCTGTGTGTTTGTTTGCTATAGAGATTCCGCATTGCATGGGGTCCATCAAAAGTAGATGATAAACAACCAATCGCCCTTAACTTCGCAACAAGGTGGACTCTCTTTCCACTGTTTCCTCAGAAAATTATTTGTCAAATTATTTTTCTGATGACTAAATTTAGTTGCTTTAAATTTGCGCAAATTTTGTCTCTCTCTCTCTAGCTCGTTCCTTGTAGCTGGCTATTAACATTTGTGTCCTAAAAATTCATTTAGTACTGGTCAGAGTCACGAAATAGGCTTTAAAACCAACATAATTTGTGCCCACAAACCAAGTAACATATACATTTTGGTTTGTCAAAGTGTTAATTAAAAACAGAATTGTGTTTTACCATTATAAATGCACTGTACTTACACCATTTTAATAGCGAGAATAATAGCGCTACACCTTTTTAATAGCGAGAATAATAGCGCTACACCTTTTTAATAGCGAGAATAATAGCGCTACACCTTTTTAATAGCGAGAATAATAGCGCTACACCTTTTTAATAGCGAGAATAATAGCGCTACACCTTTTTAATAGCGAGAATAATAGCGCTACACCTTTTTAATAGCGAGAATAATAGCGCTACACCTTTTTAATAGCGAGAATAATAGCGCTACACCTTTTTAATAGCGAGAATAATAGCGCTACACCTTTTTAATAGCGAGAATAATAGCGCTACACCTTTTTAATAGCGAGAATAATAGCGCTACACCTTTTTAATAGCGAGAATAATAGCGCTACACCTTTTTAATAGCGAGAATAATAGCGCTACACCATTTTAATAGCGAGAATAATAGCGCTACACCTTTTTAATAAAGTTTATACAGCTTCTGCATATTTTTCTGTTTGAGAAACTATGTATTTCGCCAATTCAGTTTTTCTGCATGAAGAAAGTATGTACTCGCCAATTTTTTGAAAAATTGTAAAATAAAATTTTATAGACAATCACTTTTCCTAAATCGTGTTTTTATTGCACATTTGCATCTTTTATTATACGTATTATACGTAAAATAGAATTACGTTAGGGTGTTAAAAATACAACGCACACTTAGACGGTTAATATAAATATTTCAAACAACAGAAAGAAAATTTAATCCCTGGAACAACTGACATATATACAAAAACGTACTGAGAAAAAACAGGCATGATAAAAAGTAGAACAATACAAATGTTAAAGCGATTCGAAAACATATGAAAAACACACTTTCATTGAATTTGGTAGACTAGTAACAAATGATATAAAAAAAACTGTTGCTATGGGTGCTACTATGAAGATAATTTCAAGTTTGAAAGCGGATAGAAAAACATTTTAGCATTCAAACCGAGTTTAAACACTCTTGCGCCCGAAAACGGGTACAAAATTAGTGAAATTGGGCTGTTTTTCACTAGTTTACGAATTAAATGCACGAATAAAAAATTAACTGAGAATTTTTTTGTAAAAGTAAATTGATTACAATTATTATAAAATCTGCATGGTGAACATGTGAAATAAAATATAGTCGTGTTCCGTGACGACACCTTATTCTCGACTGTCAGAGTTGACGGATTAAGAACCAAAAGATAGTGACGTTATTCTTCGTAAAGTCTAAAAACAAAGACAGATACTTCTGACGTTGAAACGAAACCAAAATAGAGTGTCAACTTTGTTTAACATTTTTAAAATATTTTGGGGATGAAAGAAGATTTTATCGAAATGCTTTTGATTTTAATACTGACAACAAGCGACTTTATTTCTCGAACTTCATGATTATTAATGTAAAACTAATGTTGTTGTCCAAAATAGAACACGTAAAAATTAAATTTCTGCTAAAATTACATTTTTTCGCTGTTTGCTAAATTACATTTCCTCCACTTTTATTTTCGTTGTTGCCCACAATATTAAGTTCTTCCACAAATCTTCTTTTATTTGCCAGGTGTAGTTTTTGTCTCATTTTGTTTAGTGTTTAATAAAAAAGTACAAGACTCAAACTACCTTCGTGTTTATTCTTGTAACTCTGGTGGGAGTGGAGATTTCGGATGTTTACTTTCAAAGTGCTGTTTGTACGTCTTAGGATCAGGCATCTGAGACTAAACACAATGTAAATTAACATTAATCTCCTTTTCTACACAGAACAATTTACTTTGCACACAGAACAATACTTTTCATATATAGAACAACTTACTTTGCACACAGAACAATACTCTTCATATAGAACAACTTACTTTGCACACAGAACAATACTCTTCATATAGAACAACTTACTTTGCACACAGAACAATACTCTCCGTATACAGAACAACTTACTTTGCACACAGAACAATACTCTCCTTATATAGAACAACTTACTTTGCACACAGAACAATACCTTTCATATATAGAACAACTTACTTTGCACACAGAACAATACTCTCCATATATAGAACAACTTACTTTGCACACAGAACAATACTTTTCATATATAGAACAATTTACTTTGCACACAGAACAATACTTTTCATATATAGAACAACTTACTTTGCACACAGAACAATACTTTTCATATATAGAACAACTTACTTTGCACACAGAACAATACTCTCCATTTATAGAACAATTTACTTTGCACACAGAACAATACTTTTCATATATAGAACAATTTACTTTGCACACAGAACAATACTCTCCATATATAGAACAATTTACTTTGCACACAGAACAATACTCTCCATATACAGAACAACTTACTTTACACACAGAACAATACTCTCCATATATAGAACAACTTACTTTGCACACAGAACAATACTCTTCATATAGAACAACTTACTTTGCACACAGAACAATACTCTCCATATATAGAACAACTTACTTTGCACACAGAACAATACTGTTCATATATAGAACAACTTACTTTGCACACAGAACAATACTGTTCATATATAGAACAACTTACTTTGCACACAGAACAATACTCTTCATATATGGAACAACTTACTTTGCACACAGAACAATACTTTTCATATATCGAACAACTTACTTTGCATACAGAACAATACTCTCCGTATATAGAACAACTTACTTTGCACACAGAACAATACTCTTCATATATAGAACAACTTACTTTGCACACAGAACAATACTTTTCATATATAGAACAACTTACTTTGCACACAGAACAATACTTTTCATATATAGAACAACTTACTTTGCACACAGAACAATACTTTTCATATATAGAACAATTTACTTTGCACACAGAACAATACTTTTCATATATAGAACAACTTGCTTTGCACACAGAACAATACTTTTCATATATAGAACAACTTACTTTGCACACAGAACAATACTTTTCATATATAGAACAACTTACTTTGCACACAGAACAATACTCTCCATTTATAGAACAATTTACTTTGCACACAGAACAATACTCTTCATATATAGAACAACTTACTTTGCACACAGAACAATACTTTTTATATATAGAACAATTTACTTTGCACACAGAACAATACTCTTCATATAGAACAACTTACTTTGCACACAGAACAATACTCTCCATATATAGAACAACTTACTTTGCACACAGAACAATACTTTTCATATATAGAACAACTTACTTTGCATACAGAACAATACTCTCCGTATATAGAACAATTTACTTTGCACACAGAACAATACTCTTCCTATATAGAACAACTTACTTTGCACACAGAACAATACTCTTCATATATAGAACAACTTACTTCGCACACAGAACAATACTCTTCATATATAGAACAACTTACTTTGCACACAGAACAATACTGTTCATATATAGAACAACTTACTTTGCACACAGAACAATACTCTTCATATATGGTACAACTTACTTTGCACACAGAACAATACTCTCCATATATAGAACAACTTACTTTGCACACAGAACAATACTCTTCATATATAGAACAACTTACTTTGCACACAGAACAATACTCTCCGTACACAGAACAATACTCTCCGTATACAGAACAATACTCTCCGTATACAGAACAACTTACTTTGCACACAGAACAATACTCTCCGTATACATAACAACTTACTTTGCACACAGAACAATACTCTCTGTATACAGAACAACTTACTTTGCACACAGAACAATACTTTTCGTATACAGAACAACTAGCTTTGCACACAGAACAATACTCTCCATATATAAAACAACTTACTTTGCACACAGAACAACTGAATACAAGAGCAGCATTAGCGGCTTTTTTCGTGCTTGTGCCTTTTTTCAGTTTGGCTAGCTTTTCAGCATTTTTTTGTTGCGATTGAATCTTTTGCTGACCACGAGCCATATCTAGAAATACACAAAACAACTAAAAAATGTAGAAAGTTGCTTAACTTTTGTAATTCCAAAAAGCTGCATCTTTTTTTAAATAAACTTTTGCGAACTGCAACATTCAGTCTGAAGCATTGACCTACTAGTTGATTAAGTTGTTCAAATACTCACTTGGTTAAGGATGCAAATGTTCAAAGAAATAATATGATGACCTCAGTAATGAACTGCCTAGATAGAAAAAATACAATTTTGATAACATCATCAACCCCTCTATTCTGAAACAGATTTTTTAGTCTCAATATACAAGGATAAAATGACTGGATGTCACTAGTCGTTTTTAAGTATTTGACCCTTAAAAGTTATAAGTACAGTGCGATGACTTGAATTAACTTTTTTTACATAATTCTATTTCCAAAAAATCTAATTTGGTAAAGCAAAAAATACAAGAAGCCAGGGGTCTTAAAAATATATCCAATAGCAATAGCCAGGAGACCCGGCAGTATACTTGAATCTTAATTCTTGTTTCTTACGTAAAATAAATTTGTTAACCACAAAAAAAGCCTGCAGAGTTCAGTTGTTGTAAATTTGTATTGTAATATATTTTGTGTGTGTGCACTACACTGTGATGTCTAGTTGTTGTCTAGTTTTGTTTGTTGTCTTTCTATTTTCGATTTACAATCTAGTTGCTGCATGGAGTTTGTGTTTTTTTCTTTCTGTGTTGCATGTTGCCCATTGGGCACAAGTGTTTGGTTAACATTTTGAGTTGTATGTTGCCTTTGGCACACATGTTTCAGCCGACAATTGCTGGTTCAGTTTTATTTCATTATGTATGTTTAAGAGCTGTTACAAATCTTTTGTGAAGTCTCTATTAATTTCAATTAATTTTAAATTTAAATTACAATGTATAAAATATATTTTCCCTCTGAGATTAGGCTATTATAACAGTAAAATTTGTGCATATCTTTATTTTTACTCCTTAGCACTCTCTAATTTTAAAACAACAACGATAAAGTTTCTTTATTATTAAGTGACAATTTTTTTCTTTAGTATAGAAAAATTATTCATAATAAATAAATATAAAATAATCTAAATCAATGAAAGCAATAACACAAATACCAAAATAATAATGTTAATTTTTCCACAGGCACAAAAAAAACATTATATATTACCTCATCTATTCGTTAAATGTGCAGGTTCAAATACATTATTTTGAACAGCGTTTCAAGGTCTGGCAATAGAGGCAACGGGTAAACAAATTTCCGAAAAAATATTTTTTGTGTGTTGATGGGTCCTTGCAGATGTCATCAAAATTCAAGTGATGGTTCTCTTTTACATTGTTCTCCTACCTCTTATTGACTACTATATAAATTAATAAGAATAATGACCAGCCTGGTTAGAATTTTCATATTCTTATAAAGAATACACAGGATAAGATGCACTTTTTATAGTGGGAGCTTTAAACTCAAATAATCCAATTTTGAATTCACATTTAACAGATTTAAGAAACCTATTCTAAACATTTTGAAAACAAAGAATCCACATACAATCCAACATCACCTTTGATAGAATCCTATAAAATCCAGTCAATTTCTTAAGGTGACGGTATACCTTCTGAGCATGGTTTTTTAAATTGTGATTTTTTCAGCGATAGTTAATCAAAAATTATTCATTCATACAGTACTGGAGTCAGGACTCATTTTTTTGGCGCAGTCTTATAAGAAAATCAAAATTTAAGTGCAAAAAAGTTTTACGGACTGTAGTTTAGTTGACAATATTTAAAGTCTTTCGCGACATTAAAATTATTTATTTAATTTCATAACGGAGGAGGGTGTTACGACAAGCGTATTTTACGTTGTTTTAATTATTTTTCTAATACATTGAAAAAGATTTAATGATATTAATTATTTTTCCTAAATGATATCGACTAAAAAATTTAAGATCTTAGCAAGCAGCGTAATCTTAAACATATATTAATCATAACGAAGGAGGGTGTTACGACATTCATAATCTATTTTTTCACGAGACGGGATAGGGAAATGTTTGTTTGTTTTCTTTTTTTTTTTCTCTAAAACTTTTTGCTTGATATTTTTATTATTTTTTTATCGTGAAAATTAGGGTCGGGCGAGCCTGTAGAACAACTATATAAATAAGATAGAGTCGTCTAAACAAGAAAAAAGCTTACGACAACGAAAATATTTTTGATTTAAAAAAACAAACAAAAAACAATTATTCATATTTAATTGCGTTATTTTCTCATGACATTAATTAAGTGATTATTATAATATTTAAAGATGTATCATGACGGTCGCGATGTGAATCGTGAAAACCACGATGGATCGTGAAAGTTGACCCCACGATGGATCGCGACTTTCACAATGCTAAAAAAATTTACTATCACGACAGCATCGCGAATCGTGCGCGACGCGCATGATATGCGATCCACAATGTTAGGTGTCCTGATTCCAGTACTGTACATCACCAAAAAGCATTTTTAAATACCTATCAAATGGTATAAAAATAATTTGAAACTTTTTAACTCGTGAAAAGTACAGTGACATTTTTGAAACACCCTGCCTTCAAAAAAGTGACTTCATTTACAAAACTCCTTCGTGTCCAACTCTCATTCGATGTTCTTTAGAATCGTGATAGATGTAAAAACGATTTTTTAATTATTTTCTACAAAGTCCCCGTTTTTGATTTATTTTACGTTTTCTAAAAAAGCCATTTTTTAACTTAAACTTTCGTCTTTAAGATGTATATAATATCTAGAGAATCGTTGATTTTTTGAAGATAAAAAAAAATCGCTTTTAGATAAACACGTTGGCTTCAGCACAGTAGCACTCTCCCTTGTAGATCTTTTGTAGTTTTGCAAAAGAGATTTGAAATGTAATGGATGGTAAACGAAAAAAAACAACACGACGATAAAACTGTTTTAAAGATTTTTTAAAATATCACACCTTTCAAGCATACTCATAATGATGGTGATACTTTCACACTTCCGAGGCGATGAATATTCAGAAGGTTGTCCTTATAAATTTTATTATTTGCAAAGACGTGACCGAGTATACCATAGAAATCTTTTAACATTTTTCTGCGACTTGCAGAAACAGAACAATATGGCATAGAAGATCGGTGTTTACTTTGATTTCTAATCAGTCTCCTTTTTGTTGGAGTATTAATTTTTTTTAAATTTTTCTTCTTTCGTTTTTTTGGAAGACACGAACGGCGTTTTACGATAACTTGACATTTTTAGAAATGAAAGATTTGAGGTGTTTTTTATTCAGAAGGTCATTTCTTTTTGGAAAGGAAATATAAAAGATTTTTTTATTTTTAAAAATTATACTGAAGAGAATGATAAGTGTTAAAACATTCACTCGTAACTCTTATTCAATTTGAAGGTGTGAAAGACCGATCAGAAAAAAAAGTAGTTATTTGGATAAAGTCAATATTCCCTTTCGAAAAATAAATAAATAGTCATTTCTTTTCTCACTTTAAATTGGATAATCTGGATAAAATCCAGCAAAATCCACATTTGAAGCCCAAAACAGTTACCACAGGAGGGATTAGTGAGTTTAAGCACTGAAGCGTTATAATAATAATAATAATAATAAATATTAAGACCTGATGATAAGAAAACAATTAATTTTTTCATGCATAATTAATTAGGCACAGAGGAAACCCCATCTTGTTGTTTCTTTACCGTATCAATACACTCTTCTGGAGTATAGTTAACTTCTTCCTTTGGGTTCTAAGCCCAATTTCGCATGGCTTAATAGAAATTATAACATTGATATCTCACCTGTCTAGGTCCCTATGTAAATATGAATTGGGAATCTAGCTATAGCTATGAAAAACAACTTTTCTGTATCGCTGCAACCAGCCTGGCAGCGTCAAACTTTAAGCATATAAAAAGAGTGAGACCCGACCACAGGTAATACCCGGAACCAATACCCGATACCCGATACCCTGACATCTCAATACCCGAGACCCAAGACCCAGGCCTCTACGCCGTCTACTCTAGCACGGAATAATAATGGCGTAAAAAGTTTGGAAAGCATAAAGGCGGGGGCAAACCAGTCCAACATTTCATCCAACATTTTTTTTCCCATGTTGGATGAAATATTGGATGAAAAAATGCATGTTGGATGAAGCAAAATTTTAGGTTTGTGGGACTGCTTTTAAAAACATTCGAACGATAAAGAGTTCATTCATTCCTGGCGGACGGAAGGAATTCTGCAGTGCTGCTTATGTTGCTGAACGAATGAAAAACCAACCCGCGGAAAAACAAGAGAGTGGATAAAGAGGAGGGAACAAAATGGATATTTTAGTAATATCATTAAAGAATTGAAGATCGAAGACAGATTCGGATTTAGGGAAATGTTTCGAATGGATGTTATTGAAACGCATCAAATTAAAAACTTTCCATTCAAAATGTTTTCGAAATTCGCGGGATTTTTATATGTTAGATGAAAAGTACCACCAAACCAATCCAACATGAAAATTCACGCAACTCAGATAGAGAATTCCTTTGATCTTGCCGAAAATGTTGGATGAAATGTTTGACGGCGATCAAACTTCATCCAACATCGTCCAACACGATTTTTTTCTTCTTTTTTGAAAATTTCAAATTTTTTCAAAATTTTGAAGTGACTCAAACCAGTCCAACATTTCATCCAACATCACAAAAATTGCATGTTGGATTAAATGTTGGACTGGTTTGCCCCCGCCTTAAGCAATAAGCGTGGTGTTTCAATTAGGAGAAAACACAAATATTTAACTATCTGTGACTTAGTTCTCGCCAAAAGTGTACACATTTTATTTGAATGCCGAAAAGAGATTAGATTTATACCGTTTTCTATTTTCGCACCGTCCCATAAATTTCGGGGTATTTACTAGAGATGGCGGCCGCAGCTGCCAGACTGACCAAGCCAGAGCAGGGGCACGCAGAGATGGCATGTGCTGTGCACTTATTGTGGATTATGATTACTTATATCCCTTGCTTTGTTCGGTTATTTTGTGTGTTTTTTATCTAAACATTTCACGAAATTCAGTTTCAAGATTTCATCTGGGGTTCTTCCTTTTCGTCCCATGGGATGTGGCAGCAGTTTTCCAGCCAACTCCCAGCATTGTCTGAATGTTTACATTTTCCGCGGTAAGCCCTTCTGGCTCTAAGAACTGTGTGGCAGGCAGAAAGATGGGGAAGCTTGCTGAAGAAAGGTCTTTTTCGGCCTATTTTTTTCTACGGAAACATTTTTGAGGCTTTAAACTATTATCGGCCGGATGTATAGCCCAGAGGCAGACCGAGAAAGACTTGGCAGGAGGTTATAAGGACAGACTTGATACAGAGGAAGTTGAGTTTAGATCTAACACAGTCTAGATCAGATTGGAAGAGGGTCATTAATATACCCCGTCCAACCCATGCTAGCATGGAAAACGGACGTTAAGCCGAGAATGATGATGATGATGATGATGATGTATAGATTAGATATGGATAACTTCTGATTGACAGATCTGATCTTCGTGCGAAGAAACAGACTAAAAAGGACCTCAATTCACCTAGCGCCCGCACCTTTTTGCCTGCCACGCAATTGTTAAAGCTGACAGGGCTAACCGCGGAAAATGTAAACATTTTATAAAGGTCTATAACCGCCTGCATAATATCACAGCTGGCCTGGAACAAAGAGAACCAGAGTGGTAAAATTTCACCAGCCTAGGTACAATTTTGCCAGCCTAGGTACAATTTTGCCAGCTAGGTTTTTAACTGTGAAAAAAAAGCAAGATATTCTGGGTATTTAATTTTCCCTTGTGATTTGGCTTGGTAAAAAAAATGTGTTTTTTCAAAGTAAATCTCCACAGATTTATTATAAAATAGTCTAGAGAAATTGTACTATCGTCATGAGGAAAATAATGATTGGCGAATCACAAGTATGAAAAATACAATGCCTGTCCACAGAAGTTTGTCTTGCTTATCCAAACATTGATATTTTAAAGATTGATCCATAGAAGAGGCCTACATCAATAAAAGTGAGTTTAAACGACTCCAGTGGCGAGAATGGAATTTATTTCTTTATGGCAAAAATGTGTACCTATTGCGAAATACTACCTCTGTACGCTATATCTTAAACAAATTTTTTGAATACTATTGACTTAAAACTTTGTTATAAAATCTACAATCGGTTACTTTTTTACCATCTTGAATTGGTTTTGGTGATTAATTTTTTTTTACATGTAACTATTTATATTGAATATTTAAAGCTGCCAAAATAAATTTTTGTTTTGTATTTAATAATAATTCAGTAATTGGAATTTCTAAAGATGAATAATAAGTTAGCATGCTTTTGTTACAATTTACCATTAATATAGACACTGCTTGGTTAATTTGAAATTCACCAATTAAATTGTTACTTTTTATCATTGAGAAATCAGCATTTGGGTTCCCTAGCCATTTTTCCCCATGTGCTTCCCAAACTGGTAGAGAGGATTCTATGGGAGCATTTGAATTATTGCTGATATTTTTGTCTTGTTACTTTTCTATCATTTTTGGTCCCTAAAAAGCTTTATATCTCCAGACTTCCTAATCCTTATGTTAATTGCTTTGGGTTCCAGAATAACATAAAATTGATAGAAACAATGTATTTCTATTGAAATGAGTAGATACAACACGTTCAGTATGCATAGGTTATTTGTAGAAATTTTTGGGGAATGAGTAGGAATGTAGGTGCCTCCTTCGTGCTTCGTCACATGCACAAACATAATGCATATCCTCAGCGTCAGGATATCATCTTGTTTCCTAAATGTAAATAAGTTCCTTTCCAGGAGGGCTTGTGATGTCAACTCTTGATGATAATTTTGCTGACTTATTTGCAGCCCAGGATTTTATATATACAATGTGGTTTTATGCGGTTGTTTTGTTTTGTTTTTTAATATTTGTAATAGATACTGAAGATGAGCTTGTAACTGAGGATGTAAATTTAACAAGGTGAAAAGAAACTGGCAACAAGGTAGAGGTAATACATGAATGCTTGTGTTTTGCAGTTACCATGCATTGGCATTTCTAGCATGGGTGAGTGGGTTTGAGAAAGAAACGTCAAATTGACGTTTCTTGTGGCAACTTGAGTATGGACCCTGAACTAAGCTACAAAACAGAGACTGGCTTTAAGTTTCAGATTTACACGAAGCTTAAACATTAAAAAGTTACAGCAAAAATAATAAAAATTAAAAAAATCAATTAATAAGGCACATGAAGTGTCCTCCCCATTACTGCCACTCATTTAATTATATACAGACACAATAGTTTGTAAGATGAAAATGGATAATAAAATAATAAAAACATGAGAAAAGAATCATCATCAAAAAAAATTTATTGTGAAATAAAGATTAAATAAATTAATATTTGTGGCATGTCTTATTTTTATTTTGATCTCTTCTTATTGATAGACGTGTTCTTTTAATGTTTTTCATGCAGTCTTATAAAAAAAGCCTAAATATGAAAATCTAAGTCCCTAAAAAGATTTGCCATCAATGTTGCTATACATGTGTAACTAAAAGCAAAATTTTAGAAAAGTAAATATTCTAGTAAATCTATTGTTTTCATCCATGTCTGTAAAAAAAGTTAGTTGCTTTAATTGTTGTGATCTGATTAGCTTATCTTGACCCTCTAATTATCTCCTCAATTATTAAATAGCCAAAGATATAGTATCGATCATTGCCCATCGATGACAGCTGTAGCTGCTAAAACGTAGCTTAAAATAAACCTGCTTGTTTTTGACACGATAATATTTATATTATTCAACAATCAGATTTACGTTGTCATTTTAGGTGTAAAAAGATAAAAACATTGATGTGATGAAAATGCAAGTTTTTGTTGTTCTGTCTGCATATCACATTCACTGCATGAAGAACAGATGAGAAAATGCGGCTAGTTCAGCCACCAAATACATCAGTGTATGATGTTAGTAAGCTTGTTCCTTATTATTAAAGTTCTAATTAAATTGACCCACTTAATAGCATGACAGTAAATTTTGGACATTAAGAAAAAATTTTGGTCAGGAGTTTAATAACCTACACCTACTATTGGATATAGTTTTGTAATGCTGATCGACATCATGTGCTTTTGGCAAATAGATAAAAAGGTATTGGAGTTTGAAGGTGTTTTATTTACTTTACCAGCCCATTGGGCATGAAACAGGTAGGTTGAACTAGATGTAGGAAATTGGCCTCAGTTAGTCTTAAATTGTCCCTCCCCTTTTAGCCTCAAAGATATAAATGCAAATAGTTTCATTATTCATTTAAATATTTATATTTAATAATACTATTGATGTCAATCTTTGTACTGATGTAAGATTTAAGTAGCCCATGAACAAAGACTTTCTCAACTTTTTGCCTAGGTTTTGGTACATTTAATCACAGAGAAACTTAGCAAATTTTTAATCTGTTTTTGGCATGAAATGTCAGGCTTTTTTAATTGTTGTAGTTTCACAAATGGTAGAGACAATTTTTTTATTTTATTTAAAAACCTGAGCCACACAAACCCCACAAATCGTAACCATTCTAAAATTTTGTGACATATATTTGTACTAAATGGTTTTCCTTTATAAATAGTCCTTCCTTTAAATTATTTATTTGCTCAGGTGAAGTCCTCTGACACTGTTGCAAGCATTGCACTACGTTACAACACCACACCAACAGAACTGTCAAGACTGAATCACTTGTCAAGCTCCTTACTTTATCCTGGACAGGTAAGGCAATTGTATATTATTTTTTAAGAAGCATGAAATGATTTAATATTAAAATTTCAAATTAAAACCACTAAAAAGGAAAGCTGTGTTGTACTTTTATAAATTCTTTTTAAAGTCTGTTCAAATATAATATGCAGAATATGATAATCTTTCCTTTGAATAAATATAGTGTGTTGATCTTTTCAGCAATCATGCAGAATCTGAGGAATTTTTGAGTATTAAAAGTTTAGCTTTTTTAGATAATTGAAAGGAGCTTTAGCACATTAAATTAATTTGATTATGTATTGATCTTAAATAAAAAAATGGAGGGAATGTAGTAAGTTTACCTAAATGGCTCATTCTTCATTTGTTGACGAAGATTGGACAGATCTACATTGTAACATCTTTCAGGAGGAACAGTTTCATGAAAATGTGTTTGTGCACTCTGTACAGTATAAGTGCCAGGAGAAATTTACATCATCACAAGAGAGTTGTCTTAAAAGCAACACTCCATCATTGGTTGAAATATACAATGAGGAGCAAAAGATTTCCTGGGGACTTGGAAGCTGCTTTAAGGTCTTGCTTATTTTTTATGATCTACAACGCCTCTATTGTTCATGCATTTTTTATGCACATTTTTGCTGATATCAATTTCACTGTAGAAGAGAATTATGAACCTTTACCTCTTATATAAATGCATAGGTACACAACTGTTTTACCCTAGAAAAATCTTACTGGGTCCTAGAAAATCTTGCTGATTTCTAGAAATTTTTTCACTTAGGCAGAAGAACAATGGAAAAGATATAGGTTGTTTTAGTTTTGCTGATGTCAGCAGTGCGTATATAAAAAAATTCTGGGAGAAATTTATTTTATAAATTTATATACCGTTGCTATCTTGTAAAGCTTGAAACGCTAATGAGAAAAATGTAGAGGATTATGCACTTTTGACGCTAGGTACAAATATATTAGGGTATAAAGGTTTTTTCATGACGTCATCAATCCGTCTGTTCCAAAATGGGTGTCTTGATTCAGCTTTGAGAAATTGGTTTCATTTTGGTTCCAGATGGTCCTTAGTGCAGGAGATGACGTTAATTATTTCTACTTGTTTCCAAGTTATTAAGCCTTAAACTTATGAAATGCAATGGCTTCTCTAATGATAATTCATTTAGTGACATCAAACTAATGCATTGACAGCAACAAATATTTAATGGTAAATAAATGAGACATAAAACATTCTCTTTGTAAAAGATTGTGGAAGTGGAAAAAATTGAACATAACTTTAATGTCTATTTTATGCTTGCATATTGTGATTGCATATTGTGATTGCTTTGCAATATCTATGATAAAACGTCTTTTGCAAAACTTATTTTTTCTTTGAGTGTTTGAAGTTTACCAAAAAATGTTTTGTGCTAGCCAACTGTATAGTGAATAGACAATTATTTAGAAAGGTATGATTACATTTTTTTCACTTTTACATCAATGAAAATGATAATAAAGTGTGGACTACTGTTCACAGTGTATTGTCTTGTTATGGCTATGGTTTTTATAATTTTATTAAGAACACTTCCTATTAAACCCTGCCCCTTTCGTAATCACCCAAATGGTACATTTTATTAATTGGCTAGTCCATTGCAATTGCAATAGCATGAGATTTTTTTAGTTTTTGCTATTTTACTTATTCGATTTAAAAGATTCAGATGATAATCTAAATATAAACATGACATGAAATAACTATAAGCAAATTAGTGTTACCTGAAGAGTATAATAATTATATCATATTCATAACAAAAATAATTAGTTTGTGTTGAGTCTTTTTAAACTTGAAATATGTGGAAGTTTTTAATGTCATGAACAGTCCATTTTATCTTTTTTTATATCAAGTTGAATCTTTCTTTGAGTTTTCATTCATTAAGTTTTAAATGAGATATTTACTTTAAAAATAAAAGAAATAATAAAACGAAATAGAAAGCTTAATTAGGGATGTTGAATTTCTACATGTCCACAGATCTGTTTGAATTAAAATCTAGCTGGACATAAAATAAACTTGTGATAACACTAAAGGTGAAGAGCAAATCACTGCATCCACAATTTGACAAATATGTAAGTCACAGTTCATCGTAGTTTTGGGTTGTAAATATTGTGCTACTTTTTCAAAAATTAATTCTTGAAAAATAAAGACAGTTATGGTATAAATTTAAATTCTTGTTTTTATAAAAAAAATGATATTATTTCTAAAAATAGGATTTCCATATTTTGGATATTTAGGACACTCATTGTAAAAGCATTTATCTTAATAATGATACTATTGATTCTATAATCTTTTTTATATAGAAATTTTTCTTGACCTGAAGTTGTGTTCTATTTCCGCAGTAAAATTTAGGTTAAAAAAATTCACCAATGTTCTAGCTATAGCACCCTAAACATTTACATAAATGATTTAACTAGCAGATACATAAAAATAAAGTTTTTTCTGAAATCTACGCCAAAAATTATGCAGAGAAGAGGTCTATCTGTTAAATTTTTAATAACCTGTGCCACAAGCTATATCCTGAATTCCCCAATAAGGGTGGAATGCGGGGCATGGGGCATTTTTCTTTGAAAAAACAAAAAATATTTCAAACACAGAAAATGACAGTTTTTTTGCCATTTTTTAAAATGGCACATCATTGCCTATAAGCAGTGAAAGTTCAACCCGAGGGCTGTTTATATAAGAGAGGGCTAGCCTGTTTGTCAGGCTAGCTCTATAATGAGCCATCTTGAAATCATGTTTATATAAAGAGGGCTACCCGTTAGCCAGGCTGGCCTCGATATCATGAAATTACGTCATAACAATAAAGTCCATTAAAATCTTTTTTTTCAAAATAACAAAATGGTCCCTAACAACATCAAGAATAAAATCAGTATTATAACAATGAGATTTTAACAAATATCACTGCAGTATTGTTGCAGCTGCAAAGCTTAAAAGAATCTCCAGATGTCAAAAATGGAAAACTTCCATCACAACATTCTACAACGTAAATGTTAGTACCCACAATAAAGATAAACAGAACAAGAGAGAGAGAGAGACATATGAACAGAATAAAACATAGCTGCTGGTTTGAAAGCGGACAACCAGATTTATGGTGGCAGAATATTTTAACTAGTGTAGCGCCTGAAGAAATGCAGAAAATCTTTTTTGAATATCATCTGATCTTTCCACAATTTGATTTCTGAATTACGTCCATATATCTCTGGACCTAGCCAGGAGACCCAGCATAATTTTTCTTACCACCGGGAAATCTGAATAGTTAAGGTGGGGAAAATCTTGCTAGGACTTGAACGATTTTTCTGCGGTAAGAATACTGAGCACTATTGTTTTTTGCTCACATGGTCAATATCAGGTAATCTTTTGTTGTAAGCACGAATGGCCTTACTTACCCAAACAAATATAATTAATTCTTGTATTATTTAAGAGGGTAAAATGTGACCACACCTACTTTGTGCTTACTGGTTGATTGTAATTTAGGTTTTGCTATGAGATGGATTCGAATTTCAGGGATTTACTTTGACATTTGTTTGCATCTAAGCTTTTGTTTGAGAGAAACTGAATTTGATATCCTCAAAGAAAGTTTAGTTAACTATGCTACTCTGGACCCTGTATCACCGAACTGTGAAGATACCTAACTATGTTATTGGTGATCAAGCCTATTCTTTAGTTTCTTTTTGCATGAAAAATATGAACACAGTTTAAACACGAAACCCTATTAAGTGTGCATTTAGCCGCCTTAAAGGAGAGGCGAACTGCGCTGTGACATGGCTACTAAATAAAAGTTCATGAAAAGTCTTGATTTTAAAGACCAGACTAACTGGCTTGGTCGTCTGCTCCATAAAAAAGTTTCACTATAAATCAATTTTATTTACGTCTTTGTGAGTGCTGAATTATTTATAATTGAGTATTTTTACACATTTGCCAAACAGGTGGCTAAATTAAAAAACAATGGGATATATTTCTCTTTATTGTGATGGTCACGGGTCAATGTACACGAAGTAATTAGAAGAAGTTCAAGATCAAAATAGGAAAAATGTTGAACAACAAGTAAAGAACATTATTTTCATTATTTTTACTACTGAACTTCTGAAAAATTTGCGAGTAAAGATAAAGAAAGTAAAGATTCAAGGAATGATGATAAAGCCACCATTTTCGTTCGATTTGTTATTCCGGTCTGTATATTTATTCAAATTTGGCGCCATCTCATCATAACAAACTTTATCTTTCGAAGTTGATAGTATGGTGTGGAAAAGGGACTCAAAACATGAAAAAAATATTGTTGTTGGTCATGACAGATATTTCTTTACTTCAAAGAAGTTTAAACAAAGGTTATAAAATGATGTTACTACTATAGTACGTAAAATATTCTTGGTTATCTCAAGTCAAAGATCTTATTTTTGATGTCTACTGGTAAGTACATCCAAAACCTACTGATTTTCACCCCATACAGCCATGAAAATTCTGTAAAAACGTTGCCAGGAAGATACATGGATACTTAGTTGTGACATATAGTTATTTATTTGTTATTATAGTAACTATCTTAGTAGATTTTAGGATTTAGAAATCAATAATTTTTTTCTCTCACTTAAAATTTATTTTCTGGCTGCCACAAAATAATTTTTTGTTCGCCTCTCCCTTAAGTATTTTAACAAAAAAAGTTGATCTGAAACAATTTCTACAGTTATTTATGCTTGTTTGGACTTGCATAACATATGCGAACACAATAAAACTTATGTTGATGATGAATTGGTTAAAATGCAAATAGATGTCACGAAAAGTAATGAAAATGAACACAAAAATATCCCAGACTTAATATACTCGAAATAAACGAAGTAGACAGCTTCGTTATACAAAGAACTCTGATTAATTTGATCTCTGAGAATTTAGAAACAAATAAAGATATTTGAGCATCTCTGTATAAAAAAGGACGTTAAGCCGAGAATGATGTATAAATATATATTTCAATCTGAAAATAAACAGTAAAACAGTAATAAACAGTATAAATATGTTTATGTGACACTACGCGTTCTGTAGAGATAAATTTATCAATATTATTTTACACTAGTTTCTATATAGTCCAAGATAAATGTTTTGTTTAAATGACTTCGTTATTAATAGTTATTCTTGTCCCACATGGACTATGCAGTGACAATACAGGACTATTGAGCATCTGTAAATATATATTATTATTGGTTCTGTTTTATCAGCTGCTGTGTTTGCATTAACATAGCTTGTGCTAGTAGCTCCATCAAACGGCATATTCCAAGTTTAACTATAAGTAAACTCTTTCATTGCGTCGAACAAACTTGGAGTCGTCTCTAGCTTTTTTAAATAAATGAAAAATTTCTTCTCAGATTTTCCCTTTTGTTCAACAAGTTGTGGTATGAAACTTCTTTTTCTTGTTTGTGAAATCATCCTCTACTTTAGTGTGATAAATAAATCATCGCCACTTTCCTCTTCGTTACTTTTGCTAGGGTTGTTGGAAAAAGTTTCAGGCGATGCAGATTTTTTACTGACTTTTGGTCATTTGGGGCAGCTACATACGTAGAATTTAAAGTAAAATTATCCCCTTTCACAACAAATTCAAGGGATTCGGTGTTTGCTGAACCTTTCACAGAGAAATAAGTTTGTCATAAAATTCAAATACTACCACTACTACTACCACTTGCCACTGCCCTTGAAAATTTTTTGTCTTATTACTTATTACTTTTTCTTGTATTCTTTTTGCTCCTCTTTTTATCAGTTCTTTTACCTCTTTTGTATTTGCAGAATTGACATTTACTTTCCCAAAATATTTTTCATCATCTTATTTAGTTCAGCCATATCTATCATCCTTAATTTTCTTTATAGCACTACTTTATCGGCATTAAAATCAAGATTTTTCTTTGTGGTTTTACCTTCAACTTAGTCATTTTCTATACTTGACAACTTGCCTACAAGTTCTTGCTTACTTTCAAAAAAACCAAAATACAGAATGTCTGCAAAAACATTAATTAGCATGTGTATTGAAACAAGGTCAGCCCGTTTGCCAAGTCAGTTTGCTTTGTCACTGTTTATATGGAGTTTTTTCCAGCCAAGATCTCCAATCTTGGGAGCTTGCCTCTCCATATAAACAAAATTTTAAATTCTATTGGAAATAGCATTTAAGCGAGATTTTGCAAACAGGCTTGTCCTGCTACCCAACTGGCTCAGCATCCATATAAACAGCCTCTTAGGCAGATGTGTAGAATGGGTGATTAATGTTGAAAATGCGCTAGTCACTATTTGGGGGTGCAATTTTCGGTATTTTTTACGCAATCCAGATGTGCCAACAACTCACCTCAAAGAATTTATAATTAATTTATAATTTACCATTCAGCATAAGACTATCTTAGGTATTAGTCTGTGCTTGCACAAGTTACGATATCCTAGATAAACTATTTCAATAATAATAATAAAATGTTGAAAAAGAAAAAAATTGATACAAATTTAATGTATTTTTGTGATGGAACTCTTGACGAAAATTTAGTTTTTTATATCAAGTGTTCTGAGGAATTATTCTAAGGAAGCATCTAATATCATCTATTATTATCATCACCATCATTGTCCTCATCAATGCCATTTTCCTCATCAATGTCATTGTCCTCATCAAATTGAATTTATCTCTAATCTGTTGCTATTATCATTGTAACTGCTTTTATTCTTTATTTATCATCATTACTTGTATTTGTTATTTGTTTATAAAACACTATTCAATCTGCGTATTAGAACATGCCTGGATGATTCCCCTCCACCTCCCTCCATACTTTTGATAGGCTTTTCCTAATAGAATCAAATTTATACACTTTTAGTACAACACAAAAGGATCATAATGCCACCCATAAATTTTTGTTTGTGTCAGCACTTCCTTGTCGTGTCAGCGGAAGCTTGAAGTTTGTCCAAAATACCAATATCTGCCTAAAGTTCAATTACTTTAGTTCTAGAACGAAATTTTAGCATTCTGTTTAAAGTTTATGATAGCCAAATAAAAGTTTTAACTTTCACTATAATTACCTATTTGGACATATTTTGCAGGTATAAACATTATGTTTAAGCCTTTTTGATTTTGGCCTAAAATAACAAAATAAAAATTTTTAATAAATGCCATCTCTCTTTTAAACGCCCCTCTTGAATATATGCCACCTCAAAATTGAAAAAAGTTATTAAATGCGTCAGGAATTTATTCAAAACATTGCAACCTAAAGCAGTGTAACATAGAAGTATTTGTTTAAACATCTTTTCCAACTCCTGTTGAAATGAATACAACCATTGTGAGAGGATTTATTTAGCTTTCAAAAAATAATCTCACTGTCTGTCTGTCTGCCTGCCTGTCTGTCTGTCTGTGAGTCCAAGATATCAGCTAAGAATAATGACAGGTGAATTTCTATGTATTTTCCACAGGCTTTCAACTAACACTTTTATAAAACTTTTACATAGTTTTGGAGTAGGTGGGTAGGTTAAAAATACTTTTAAAAGTTATAAATTACAGCTTAAGTCACCATTCTTTCCTTTAAACCTTCCCTTCAAATTTTTTTTTATCTGGATTAGGAATTTTTTTATAATCTATCTATTATTTTAGTAGAATTAAACAAACTTTGTATCAATGGGTGTTTAATTCGCTTATTTTAGGCTTCACTAATTGATTTAATGCTAATGGAGTTGTTAAGTTCTCTCAATCTAAACAATATTTAAAACAGTTTCATAATAGCAAAAAGACCCATTTGATGATTTCTTTGAAATATAGCTGAAAACCTGGAGATGGAAGAAATGATTAGAAAACCCTGGAATCCGAGTATTATTTTTGATTTGGAATTTTACAAATATTTTTAAACCATATTAAATAATAGTCGGTCAGCCAGCTATACAGAATTGTAAATTATGAGATTTAGACAGTTAAAAACTCCAAAATTATTTCTTATAGGTTTAAAGCTTCATTGTAAAGCTTTACTTTTGTTGAGCTGAATGGAGTATTCAAGCATAAATATTTTTTTCTTTGCTCACTCATGTGCTACTCACATTATGCTCAAAGAGCTCATCCTCAAAAGAGCTGGTGCAGTGTTTAAAGCTGTGTTCTAACCTTCTGTTTTATGTTGTGAAGAATAGATAGTCTTTATATGTAAGATATACTGATGTGTGGTTGTTGGTAGTGTAAGCAGTAATTTAAATGAAAGGATTATTCTTGTGTGAAAGTGGCGTAATTGACAAATGTAAACAAAACTTTAACAACATCAGCATGCTAAAACACTGCATTGATCCAACAATATTGCATCAAATATTACCTTCTTGTTGTGATACAATATGGAGTTGTCAGGTAAACAGTATGTCTATTTAGTCATTTGTTGTCAGTCATTGCTTATTTTTCTCACAAAGATATTCTCACCTAAAAAGCGAATGAAAAATTTAAAAAAGACTACTAATTTTATATACCGTATTGACATCATTCTAGTTCATTTACCTTGTGCTGTAATGTTAAAAAAGACAGCAAATAAAACACGCCATTTTGGCTGTTGCAAAAGAAAATGAACACATCCACTTTGCCTGTGAACACACACAGTTAGCGTACCATTATAACAGACTAGTTGTAAGACCCATGGAAAAATCCACTCAAAAAACTAAGATGTTGTCGACCATGTGGAGATTTTTTTTTTGAAATTTGTTTAGTCATTGTTTCTATTGTGTAGAGCAAGAAACACTGATCAAGATAATGTGTAGGATCGATTGACTAATTTTGGCTTCAGTTGGCTCATATTTACTCCTATAGGAATTGGCATTATTTATTTCCACTTGTTTTAAAGTTATTTGGCCCCCGTTATAAGTGCAGTGCAATGCAATTTACTTATTTTAATAAGTGACGTCAAACTAATGTATTATTGTTGTGGTGTAACATCAAAATAACTAATTTCACTTTCAACAACCAGGACATGCATAACCATTGTTACACATTTGTTATAAGAGACCAGTTGTTAGACAATGGAAAAATCCATTCATTCACCTGTCATATATATCCTTGGTGCCACTACTTCGTGCATCCTTCGCGCAAAGTAGCAATTCAGCTACCATTTTGAACAAAATACAGCTATTATTATAGAGATTTGAGTAGCAAGCTACCAGAAAGTGTAGCGGGAAACACTGTTTACCCCTCAAAGCTTTGTCCTTATTAACCTTACTTTTTATTGCATAAGTGGTTGTAGTGTTTTATAGCTCTTTGGAAGATTATTGACTAGATCAACGTTTGTTGCAATAAGCTTTTAGTCAATTTAACATTATGTTCTGCAGGTTTGAAAAATCATGTTATTTTTTTATTTATTTCTGCTTTTGAGGTTATAACAAATTTATTGGAGCAGTCAATTCTAAACTGTTGTGCAATTTTTTTTATAATATAAAGAGTAAGTAAATAAAATGACACATTATAATTCTTCCTTGTTTTTTTCTTTTTCCACATTTGGAAATATTTTTCTTGACCCAGATACTATACTAAAATTAAATATTATATACTTTTTTTTATGATACACTTTATTATACACTAAATCAGTTCCTTTCTTATATTTATGGCAATAAATATGCGATTAAATAAGTTTAAATCATCCAAGAGATGTGTTTATTAACAGATGACTTTTTATGATATATTATTAAAAGCTCTCTTTAGGAAGAAACAGTTAGATGGCAGAAGTATTTAAAAACTGCCAGAAAAGTTTTATTGCTCTTGCTTGAAAATTTTCTCTCTTTTCCACAGACGCTGTTTGTTCCTCATAAATCTGACCACAATGAGGAAGAATGCACAGATAAAGAAACGGAGCAACTGGTGACAATTGGAAAGCAATCTTCTGATTCAATCTTAATATCACCTCCACACTGCTCATCTCCAACAAGGGAAATGGTATGAAATATACACAACTTTCAGTTCTTGTAGCTTCCATATTTTGCGAGAGAATTGTTTGAAACAGTTACAAAAAAACTTTGAATATTATGAAGTTTGTTTTTTCTAGGAAATACTCATAACATTTGTCGATTAGTCAAGTCCGTCTTTAAATTTTAGACATTTAGTCCAGATCAAAATCTCGAACATTTGCTAGGCTTAGACTATCAACATTCCTGCACTGATGAAATTTCTGCAAAGTATTTAAAAATTAAATCGAAGTACATCACTGATGGTCAGGTAAGTCCTAATATTGTGGTATCTTTTATATTTGTGGTAAAATAGTTTTTCTTAGGGTTTTAAAAAATGAAACCTTTCTTTTATTGGAGCAATAACTTGTGTTTACATTAAAAAAAAACTTATGTAAGAAATCATTTTCACTGAGTACTGCGTTGTTTTCTTTCTTTTCATTTGATGGAAATTGGGATATCGTGTTGTCAACTTTACAATTTTTGAGGCTTTATTCTCAGTTAGCACTTTTATTTTTAGGGTGTTGTGTCTGGTGTGCTTTTGGTCACTCCACAAACAGTAATGTTTAACCCATGTGTATCGGACCACTTAGTGATCGACAGAGGACGGGATTGTTATGTTGTACGTCTTTCTTTAAAAGCTATTTCGAGACTTGCGTTTTTCGAAGATATTGCTGCTATGGTGACCGGAGATATTTCAAAACAATTGTATGTGGATTTTTTTACATTATCATGAGTTTTGTTAGGGAAATAAGTAGGTCACTTTCTGCTTAACAAAGTTTATGTCGGGTTTTACACTAAGTATAAGCTTACCATGTGGAGAAAATATTCTCAAACTTCAGAACTAAAAAGCCTCATAACTCTCTTACGTCATAAGCAACTGATACAGACATGTAAAAATTTATTAAGAAATTCAATCTATACCTGCATGTTTTTTATGCTGGAAATGTTTCATTCTCAAATCATAACTTTATATCTTAGTAAAAAATACAGTTCAAGTCTGTGAGAAAATAATATTTCGACTGTGCATTTCATTAAATTCGTGTTCTAATAACCCTAAAAGTAGAGGATGTTATGACATAAAATTGCTTACAACAATTTTTATTTTTTATCTCTATGTTCAAAAAAATGTTCAAAATTTTGCAGAAGATGTTGAGCCAGCATGTGTAGAAGGTACCAACCCTTGCAATGTATTTTAAATCTTATTCCTAAGAAATACAACAATGCCTTCAATTCTTGATCTGAAATCATGCTCAATTTTACACAAATTTATTATTCCTTTTTTCTTTCGGTTGAAAAAATATTGAAATGATAACTCTTCTAATAACTCCACAAACCATCCAGAAGTTGGATAGCAAGTTTAAAAACAACATATACTTTTCATTGGTACATGCGTAGCATACTTTATATTTTACAAATACTAGTCGTAAAATATCAATGTGTTGTCTACAATAACATGTGTAACTATAGTATTAAATTTTTTGATTGTGTACTCATGTTTTCGGTGTTATCAATTCTAATAGTTCATGAATAACTATGTGTCCAAGTGTGTTAACCAATGCATAGTTTATCTTACTCTAATACTAATATTTAAATGTTTTGATTTAGTCATCCGAATCAGGGTTTTTCCACTTTCAAGTTTAATTCTTTACCCAAGCCTGGTACGATAATATGTGAAACAACGGGTGAAGAGTTTAAATTGTCCTCTGCACAAAAAGAGGAGGAAACTATACAACGAGATTTACAAATGCTCCATATACAACAGACACGAGAAAAATTTTTGCACAAAGAAACTGAAAAAAAAGAGGAGGATATGAGACAGGAGGTTAGTGCTGATCAAGGTATTAGCAGTCTCGGTGGAAGCATTTCTGCAGATCATACAATCACAGACGACACCTTAACTTCAGTGAATTCGCATTTATACCGACAGCGACACAATGATGAGGATAATCATGAGTCTGAGGATAATCATCATGATTTATCATTGTTTATGGAGGAAAGTCACGAGTCGAGTACACCAAAACATAAAGCAAAACTTGTAAATAATGCACTACACACACAAAGCAACGAACATTTCGATGATGGCGAAACTTCGCCACATAAAGATAAGTTTACCAATGTCAATGTTTTACAAGATAAAAGAACTCTTGTCTCTCCAAGCAGTGATTTAAGTAAAGATAGTGGCATTTCTGAAATAAATACAACAAACTTTAGTCAACATGACTCACAAGATAGTGATATTGTTGCCCACCCACCTCTTGCGGGTAGGAGTTCATTGAGCAATGAAGCGAAACAGTGGCTGGGTAATCGAGGCATTCGTCTTTCATCTATGGATTCTGATAAAATAGCAACAGTTTCGCAGCAAGGTAAAAGAAAGTTTTGTTAATGTTGCTAGAGGCTAAAAAAGACTAAAAATTAGGTATTTCAACTTTGACATCTGGAAAAGCTAGAGATTTTGTCTTTTAATTTTGTCTTTTTTTTTTATTCTCTGTGTGGTAAAGTGCAATTTGTAAAGGTTTTATTTAGTGTAGAAATAAAGTTAAGTTTGAACTGTCTTTGTAGAAAAAGGATAATGTTTTTTTTGGTTATCTAAGCTTACAAAGATTGTTATCGAAAGGCTAAAAATATGTCAGCTGTAATAACGTCTGCTTATTGTGCTTTCATCTTCAGAGGATATTTCGGAAGAAGTTTTACCTCGACCAGCTAGTAAATACGATGACGACTTGATATATGTAGCTATCAAAGTGCACAAGAACTACTGGCATACCAACAGAACGAAACAGAACAATGTGATGGGTATCCCACCCAATCGAGACCAAAAACGTAGACAGCATTGGTTTGCTATTCCAAAGGAGAGGTGGGCAAACATTTCATGTCTACTTGGTTCTGTTGTTGTTCATTTGTTGTTAAGTGAGGTGAATGGTAGAGAAGTGTCGCTTTCCCCTCTCTTTCACGTTTGGCTTCAAATTAAGAGTAAACAAGTAGTATTTTAAACTTTATATGTGAAAGACTCTATCGTTCGTTCGTTCGTTCATTTTTTCATCCTTTCATTCACTCACCAATTTTTTCGTCCATTTTTTTTGTTCATTTATTTGTTTATCATGTGTAACCAAAGTTTTTTTTCTTCTATTTAAACCACTTTGCATGTTTGTTCACTTGTCTCAAAAGTGTAAACAGGTTTGAAGCATCAAACTTCATCAATTTTAAACTGTTCATCATGACGCTGCTTGCATTTATTCTTGATTACATTCTGGAAAAGCCTTCACGATTGAGAATTCAATTCCGGTTGGTGGTATTTTTGCCACTTCAAGTTGCAGGAAACTCAGATAAATACTTGGATACGTGTGTTACCACACCATGAATAATACCCTACTCGATTGATGTGTTTATCGAGCCCTGGAAACATTATATACCTAGATTTTGTTTACAGTGTTTTCTGCTTGCTGCTTATGTCTTCGCTGTTTTTTCTCATCTGTGTTCATCTTTTAAAGTCATTCACAATTTTTATTTTAGGGTGGATCAATTTTACGGTTTTCTTCTTCAATGGAGTCCTGATTCTGATGTGCTTTTAAGTAATGCTTCAACTCCTCGTTCTGAAGAATTCCATGATACAGAAGAGGTTTGTTATTTTGATATGCAATCTTAGAAGGTATTTTTCACTCCAAAATGAAATAGCAATTTGATTGGTTATTCTGCTAATTTTTCATTTGTTTGGGTAGAAAGTTTTTTTTTATCAGTGGAAATTAAAATGGTCGTCCTTTTTTGACTTCCGTACTAACTAAATCAATCAGTTTTATAAACTCTGTTACATTCCAGGGTGGGAATAAGTCTGCTTTACAGTCAGCATTTGATATTTTGGAACAGTCAGCATTTTTGTTTTCAGGGCTTAAACATAGTCGATGACGCTTTTGCTAACTCCCCCGCAACGTCGCTGGGATACGAGGTATGGTTACTTTTCTGTAAAATTCTCACTTGCTTGAATAGTTCCAAGATAATAAGTCTATACAAATAAGAGTGGCCATGCGACAAAAGGTTTTTAAAAGAGTAATAAGCAGGTCTGCTGTCAGTTAAAGAATATGTAATAACGCTGGTACTTTACCTGGTTGAAATTGTTAAGGCTTTTGTACAGGAATATCCAGCGTTAAAATTAAAACATTTTATATTTGAGTGTCTTTCAACAAAATTTGTTCCACCACGAGCGTTTTTGTCAAAAGTAATATTCTTGTGAAGTTGGATGCTTAGAATGAGTTTTAAATAGATTTTAGGTTGAAATAATTAGGAGAAACCAGGCTATGTGTAGTAGAAACCAGGTCATGTGTAGTAGAAACCAGGTCATGTGTAGTAGAAACCAGGTCAGGTAGCGTTGCAGTAATTATTTTATCTGGTTTCTAATAACGACGGTCTGAGTTTTTTTTCATCATTATCATCACCATCATCATCACGAAGTTTTCCAATCTTTAATGTCGTACAACACTTTGTTGGAGATGGGGTGTCTGTAAAAGTGTTCATTGCGAGATGGATTATGCTTGGATAATGTTTAGAGAGATACTTCCTTTTTTAACCAGCAGAGTCTTCTCGATTGAGGTAAAAGGCAGGTTGTATAAGGCCTGTATAAGAAGTGTTATGATAGACGGTAGTCAGACACAGGTAGTGAAGCAGGAAGATCTTGACCATATGGAATGATATAAGATTGCTCAGATGGATGTGTAACACCAGTCTGAGAGCTAAGAAGCAGGCTATATATTTGTATCGTTGGAGATGTTATCCAGATAAGAAGATTGAGTGGGTTGGGACTTTTGAAAAGATTGAAGAAAGTTCAGAGACTTGAGAATCCCTGGGGCACATTCCAGAGGTAGATCGTAAAAGAATTAGCCGGAGACAATAAGGACAGACTTGATGCGGAGGAATTTGAGATCAGAACTAATGGAGTCTAGATCAGATTAGGCCATTAATATACCCCATGAAATCTTTTACCCTAATTGTCATACTCTTCGCCCATGTTACTTACGCGCTTTTCGGATTTTGACCAAATTCGCAAAATGTTCGTTCGTGAAAATTAACACCCGCGAAAAAAATGCCAGTACTTTGTAAAATATTATCTATAATTAGAAAAAAACGCAACTTTGTTTATTTTTGTTGACACAACGAAAGAAATGGAAAGCTGACAATCACAACAAAGTGTATATACTTGTGTTTTAGTGAGAAAAAATTTCAAAAATATTTTATAACGTGTCTTCCGCATAAATTATTACCCGCGAAAATGTAATGAGGATCTTTTAAATGAATTTTTTATAAAGATCATTTTTGATGAAATTTAACATTTGTGTTACGCCTCAAATAAACGCCCCCTCTATTTATTGTAAGGGGCGTTTATTCGAAGCATTACGGTATTTTTCTGGAGAATTCGTACCGTGAATATTCAAAAAAATAATGGTTTGTGTAAACAGGACCGATAATAAGTTATGACTGGCGGTAAACAGACTTGGGTAAGGTCGGTTAGTTTAGGGACAAAAATTCGTGCAGTTCGAAGGTCCCGTAATTCTTGAAAGTTGTAAAACAGGATTGCAAATAAATAACCTAATTACAACAGCGACGTTTTTAGATATTTTGTTAAAAACTTAGATTTATATAAAAAAGGATGTGTTTTTTTCTAAATTTAACAAAAATGAGCATAGTGAAGCAATATTGGCGTTCGTAAAATGTAAACTTGCCAAGGTTAGCTTTCTCAATTATTGTTCTTTCATTTCAGCGCACTAAATTAATAAAGACTCTTTTGAGATGCTTCTGACAAGCTGGTAAACGAATTTCCCTGAACAAGTCATATATTAATAATCCTTCCTGATAACCACCCCCCCCCCCTGCCTTTAAATGCGGTTTTTGAATAGTATTAGCAATGTATGTAACCATTGCAACCATGACTACGACGTGCGTCAGCTATTAGCGTCAGAATATTTATTGCTGATTTAGTGCCGTTTCGAAAGCCCATTTATTTTTCTTTCACGCAGCAAAAAGTTAGTTATTGCTGTATTCACTCTATTTATATGTTGCGTATTATATTCTTTGCTTTTACAGAAACTAACTTCAGAAGATGCGATGGGCATGAAAGCACGTGTGGGGAGTCTAAACAGCTGTGCAAGTAAAACATCTTTACGCAGGTAAATATAGAAATTTTATTCTCTTTTCATATCGGAAATTTTGTTTCAAAGAATGTCTCCGTTCTCTTTTATAATTCTTTAAAACTTTTAACACGATGTCGCATACATGAAATCACAGTCCCGATATTTACTTGCGCGCGCATCTAAGTGATTACGTAATGCCCGATGCGCGCGCACATTTGGAGGTAAAAATGTAAACAAACCGAGCGGACGCGACCTCCATTCTTGCGCACGCATCTTTTTGGGATAGCATTACGTAATGTTATATGATGCGCGAGCAGGAAAAACACGGTACTATGATTGAGTGTATTGCAACAACATTCCAAAGTGAATACTTTGTAGTTGTTCGAACTCTTATGATTCAATCGCGTCTTGTTTACACTGCCGGCAATGTTTACGAAATAAGAAACATTGTTTTTTCAATGGAAGAAACTAAATAAGCAACAAATCACAAATCAGCTTTTTCTTGTGTCGTAGTTGGAGTTATAACTCCAATAATAAATTATTGATACAGTTCAATTGCTAACTTGAATTAAATGGATGACAGGGAAGTGAATTCCAGCTTGAAATGTTAGTTGTGTGTGAAAAATTTAAGAGGCTTCTGTATGGCTGTTGAAATATTTATGAGTTCTTAGATGCAGGCGTTTTTATTCGGTTTACATAAAATAGAGCTACGTGAAGGACACAACTGATAACTAAAAATAAAATCTCGACTACCGAAGTGTTTTTTTTGTAGTCTTAGCAACTGAGAAATTTTTCAAACTTACGATTTCCTAAGATGAGAGAGCTGCAGAAGAGATTTATTTTTATCTTGTTAAGAAGAGATCGGTTGCTTTTTTCGTTGCTGAACACGTCACCGCATTTTCGACAATTATTTAAGGAATAAATTACGAATTTTTTGAAGAGAAGGTTTATAAAGAGAATTACACATAAGAGAGTAGTAAAACGAATAAAGAATTTTTTATCTGACCCGCGTTGAAAGTCGGCAGTATATATTACCTACTTCCATGGAAAGGTGCACGATGTTACCGTTCGAGTTGCAAATGTTTGGCTTACCACCATCTTTGAAATCCAACAAATCACCTTTGCATCGAAGGACATGTATATTTTCTCGAAGAAAAAAAAATAGGTACTGGTTTTGAAAAAAATGTTCGCAAGTAAAAGTGAGGGAAAAGAAATTTAGATTAAACCTAGATTTAAAAAAATGAGGATTTCCGCGAACTGATTTTTTAATTTTTCTTGGCGATTCTCTCATACCTTTCAGGACGTTGTTTAAAGCGTTTATTGTCCACCAACAGCGTGTAGCTCAAATTCTTTCATTCTTCTTTTAGTCTCGGTGATGATGAATCACCAGATTTGCTAGATGATTCACAATTGCTGACGAAAAAGCAAGTTCGAATGGTGAGTACAGCCTCAATCTAGAAAATAATTATACTGTTAAAAACGATGAAACTTAAGGTTTCAGCGTTCGAAAAGTGAAACACGTGGAAATACGATATTTTACCATCCCATTCTGTCATAGTAAAAGTTCATATAGCTTAATATAGTCTCTTATTGAGGTTTTATGGTAGTTTCAAGCAATGTCTTCTATTATTAGCGTTCTTGCAACTGTTATATAAAAAAACTCCCAACCACCCAAAAGGTTATATTTCGAGTAAGGAAATATCGAGAAGACACTTTGAAATCATTCTTAAAAACTGAATATCTTACAACGTCGTTGTAAGATATTTTTGCAACTTTATCTTATTTTTCTCAACTATTTATCTGCTTTGCATCTAGTTGGCGCGCAGGTTACCTTCCCGGACTGTTGGTCATAGCTGGGAACTTGTTTACAGCACACATCTTCACGGTATCAGCTTGTCAACATTGTATAGAAACTTTCAAGATTACGACAGTCCCGCTGTAATCATTGTCAAAGATGAAACACAAAAGGTGTGAACTTATTTAGAGAGAAATTTAGATTTCATTTTCTCTTGCTGTTTTATTTCTTTATAGGTCACAACTTTTGTAATCAAAACTATTCAATATATACTGATTAACTACAATTCAAAGACACAAATTTTAGATTTTGTAAAGCAATCAGAACAGGTCGAAAAATTGTATTTTTAAGCGGATATAGAAAAAAAGAAATTTTTTTTTGAGGTTGTTAATGTTGGCTTATAAAAATCCGTGTGCTTGTCTTATGATCAAGCAATTTTGATCGTTTCATGATCGAATTAAGAAAACTCATTCAACGTTTTATTCCAATGTGTTATTTGAATAATCGAGGCACCTATCTTAACTATATAACTGTTACTGTAAGTAAGTGTAGCCTTCTGAAGTAAAAAAAAGTTATTTTGTGCCTTATATACACAATCATAAGTTTATCGATTACTTTGGTTTGCTGAAATTCTGGTATCGTTAGTCAAGCTTTGGATAGTTTTTCCATTTTTTTTGTCTTGGTCGTCGGTGCGTTTCTTTCGGAACCACCACTATAATTTTTCCATTTTTTTTGTCTTGGTCGTCGGTGCGTTTCTTTCGGAACCACCACTATAATTTTTCCATTTTTTTTGTCTTGGTCGTCGGTGCGTTTCTTTCAGAACCACTAGTATAATTTTTCCATTTTTTTTTCCCTAGGTCTTCGGTGCGTTTCTTTCGGAACCACCAGTATAGTTTTTCCTTTTTTTTGTCTTGGTCTTCGGTGCGTTTCTTTCAGAACCACCAGTATAATTTTTCCATTTTTTCCTCCCAATGTCTTCGGTGCGTTTCTTTTAGAACCACTAGTATAATTTTTCCATTTTTTTCTTCCTAGGTTTCGCTGCGTTTCTTTCGGAACCACCGGTATAATTTTTCCATTTTCTACCTCCCTAGGTCTTCGGTGCGTTTCTTTCGGAACCACCAAGAGTGAGCGATGGTTTCTTTGGTAATGGTGAAAGCATGTTGTTTACGTTCGATGAGCAAAACAAACTGACGGTAAGCTGTACTCTTTCATTGAACACCCCCTTTGTATTTCATTGTAAAATCTTCTCTTGGTCTGTTGTGAACACGTGAAACATGAACTGTTATTTTTTTTAATTGTGGCGAAAGTTTGGCTTGATTTCGATTATGACATTCAGTCACATTTAGAAAAAAATCGATTTTATTTTATACAACCGATCGATCGAACTTAAACTTGTGGCCACCCTTTCAATCTACGCTATTTCGAAGATTTTTTCACTCCTCTCAACATTTATATCCCTCCAATCTATTTTTACTTTGTCTCCATTAACATCATGTATTCTACTTTTTCATACAATTAGAGGGAGAGTGAGTGAAGCAGGCTATACGATGCATTTTTTTTATTCAACTTTTGAATTCGAATTTTATTTCACAGAATGATTTGCAACTTTTTGATATAATTTTAAAAAAAAAATGGTTCAGCGACGTTTCTTTCGGCAAGTCTGAAAAATATAGACGATCAAATTTGTCGTATTCGTCAAATCGTATTCTAGTTCGAATTCTAGGAATTAAATTTGACAAAGTGGATTGTGTAACGCCCACCATAAACGTTTTTTATTGCATTAATTCCTCCTCCTTCTTTTAGCCTTACAACTGGACTGGTGAAAACAACTTTTTTTTAAAAGGTTCAAAAATAAGTCTTGCCATCGGTGGAGGAGAGTATGTAACTTTTTATCTATCTGTGCAATAGTGTAAATGTTCTGCTGTTTATATGTAGCTATATGCTGTTTATATGTAGCTATATGCTTTTTATATGTAGCTATATGCTTTTTATATGTAGCTATATGTTTTTATAAGATATGCTTTTAAAAAAGGACCTATTTATAAAACTTATTAATCTATTTTGAGATATCCATTACTCGGGACGAATGTGAAAAATATCTTATTCGATGTATAAGAGATGATTTCTTCACAGAACTAATCTTATTTTTTATAGGGGCGTGTTTGGTCTTTGGTTGGACGAAGATTTATATCGTGGTCGAAGCCATTCATGCAAAACGTTTGGAAACGAAACACTGTCAGGCAACGAAGATTTCATATGCAGTGGATTAGAGGCATGGTCCTTTGTGTGAAAAAATATGGTTTCAAGTCAGAGGGGAAGTTGCATATCTTGTGGAAAGTCAAAACGTGGTTCAAAACGTTCAAGTTAAAATGATTTCTTTCTTCACACAATAAAGACCGTCGCTGAGAATATCTCGTCATGTCGCCGACATCTTTTTCATCCCGTTGAATTAAATACATGACACGAATTTCAACGTTTCTTTCATAACCACGGTTTCCTACTTAATCTTAAAACGTGCAGTGAGCCGAAGAAATTTTATGAATTGTCTATTTTGATGTAAATTTTCTTTAATTTGAAATAACCCAAGAAAACTTTTTTTGTATATAGCTATATGCATATGTAATTCTAATACTTCTAAAAAATTTTATTGTACAGTTTTTTGCCAGTAAGTTGGAATTGGTTTCTTTGATGAAAGTTGAAAAGACAAAACCATTTCTAAACGTCGCACATATCAATGAAGGATACATACACAGACCTCATTTCAAAATTCTTTCTCACGCCACTTCTGTCTGCTCTCATTCTTCAACATGAATTGTTTATAGAGAATTATTTTTACTTATATTTCTTTCATAAAGTTCCATACAATGGTTTATTAGGGTCGGGTTATACTGAGGGAAAATATTAATTTTTTTGCTTAATAGATAAAGCTGGTTTTCTAGTTGTCGGTTTTACGAAATAGTATTAAAAATGTAATAATAAATAGAATATAGGTTATTGTTTGTAAGTGTACGTTCTGTTATCCATGATTACAAAGCAGTTCACCTCCCATTCAACCTCCCAGTCGAACGGCTGGCACCATTGAAATAATTGGATACAAACAAACTCTCATAATAAAATACGAACACTGGTAGCAAGAAAAATTTGCATAAAAAAGCGAGCCTACGGTAGCGAATGACAGCGAATGCGACGAAACAGATATAGACGATCAATAATCACAAAAAGGTTTCAGATGGATTAATAATAATAAGATTTCGACACGAAAAAAAAACTGAATTAATGCGGTGCTGTCTAAAAATTATCATAATTCGAATGTTAGAGGGCTGTCGAAAAATTGCAATAATTCGAATGTTTGAGGGCCGTCAAAAAAATTGCCATAATTCGAATTTAAAAAAAAAATTGTGTTGGGTGTAATGCTATATAGTTTTCTCTAATTTAAAATTTAGATTCATTTTGGACCAATTTAGTTTAAAAACCGCATTTTACTGTGCCAAGTTTCGTAGAAGACTGAAAATTCTTAATTGTTTGGACCGAATGTGACCAAATATAACATATTGAAGTCTATTAAATATATACCGAAAGCGAAAGCTCCTTAAATTTTTGGACCAATTTTGGCTTAAAACAGTGACAAGGTATCAAGGTGACAATTTGGACCTTACGATAATACTCAGAATGATTCTTTTGATTAGTATGTCAATTTTCATCTAAAACCAACTCTTTTTTAAATTTTTAGACCAATTTTGTCCTAACGAAGGGAAGGTAACCAATTTTGTTGACAGTGAGTTCACTCAATTTTTGAAACCTCTTTGTCCATAAGATCGCCTAAATTTCAGCTGACGCTGGATGTGCTCATTTTTCACACTTTCAGCCTCCAATGTTCTTCCAAAAATGTTTCGAAATTAAATTTATTTTTTTAAATAAATGATAATGCAACCTCGTCCTTGAGGCCCCTAAGCCGTTATTACGGAGTAAAAAATTCCTTAAAAAGGCAAAATTATCGTCATCGTCAATTATATTAAGTTCTACCGATATTTTACATGGCTTTTTATAACGTTCCTTGAAGTGAAAGTCAACATTTGCATTATATTTCAACTAAACGCCACTTTAAAGTGGGCATCAATTAGAGGGGGCGTGTATTGTAAAAAATCATGAGAAAAAGAGGCGAGAGGAGGTGTCTAATAACAGGTTTAATTGAAGCATTCCCGTTCCTAGAGTTCTTCAAGATAAACCCCGAAAGTATAACCCTGGACCCGTTTGGTCACGTGATGAAAATACACCACTTTATGTGGACTCGATTGCTTGATGGCTTGGTTAAGAACAAACCGTTTTTTTATTTGACTAAGTTTATGATTTAAAAAGTTTCTCTTTCGAACGCGAAAAGAAAGTTTACAGTTCCAATTTTTGCAAACTGTTTTGTGCGGGAAAGGTGGCATCGTTATCGTGTAAAATTCTTCAACCTAGTTAGCCCTTATCAAATTTTTAAGTATTTTAAATGTCCAATACATACACCTTCTAGGTCTCCATTTTTAAAAATGATTTAAGCCTCAAAATGTCGATTTTTTTAAGAATTACGAGGCTCCAACGCAAAAATATGATTCTTATAAGAAAAGTGAAGCACTTTCTGTTCCTCGTTTAAATTCGTGCGCCATTATTTCAGAGACCGCGGTTTCTTATCAAAGTTCCACCAAAAGTTAAGCAAGAGGATGTACAATAGACAACAAATTGTTTTGTTAGTAATTGTTATTAAAAAAAAATCCGCCAAAATAAATTGTGATTTAAAAACTTCACATAAAATTCTGTCTTACAAAATATATCTTTAAAATATGAAAATATACAAAAATATAATGAAATGTTTTAATTGTGCAGAGCAATGACGTCAAAAATACGAAGCGGAGCCTCAATGCGTTAAATTTTTTTAAAAACGAGTCGTAACTTTTTTCCTACCTTCACCGAATTACGTTATTATATAGTCACTATATTTACATAACAAATCGACCAGCGATTTTTACGGTAGCCGGTCATAGAAAGAGAGGCCAACAACGTCATCTTTTTTTTACCCTTCAACAATCCACACTGTTCTTTTTTGTTGGTCTTGTACGCACTCGGCGATGTCTTTACACACGCTGTGTAAACTGTGACAGTTTAAAAAACCTAGAATGAAAAAACAGGCGAGTTAAAAATTGATTAGTAAAAACCTGATCATACCGTATAGAATCAAGTACGAACCGATATACATTTTAGAATTCCCTGTTTAAAAACAAAGTGTAAAAGAATGTAATAACTATTTAAAGGACATAATCAAAATGCGACATCCGCCCCTTAAAAATGTAATTCGCTATCAAGCATTTTATTTTGTTCATGACGGTGGGGCCTGTGGTACATTTAAACATGTGACGCAGCTACGATATGGGGGCCCTGTGGTACATTTAAACACGTGACGGCAGCTACGATAACAACACTTACAGGTCACGTGGCTTTTACAATCTTTTTCCACCTTTATATACATATCATACAAGTCTTTCGCTGTTTTTGAGCTGATCTTGTTGAGAATGTAATGACCTTCCTTCATCTCCCTACAAAAACAATAACGAAAAGTTCAAAAACAGAGGAAAAAACTTCACGACAGTGCAAAGTTCGTTTCCCTCTTAGTTGTACACAAAGATGTTTTAAATTGCTTTGTTGTAACTGTTCCCCTCCTCTTCTCATTTACTGTGAATTTCTTTGACTCATTTCACACAAAACATAAAAACTACAAAGTCTGACGTATTTACAGCAAAACCCTTCGTAAACTGCTTACCCGTAACTTTGGCTAAAAAGCTAAAAAAGTATACATGTTATGATTTACATAAAACGCACAAGAAACATACTTGATATGTCGTGGTGATTTGTACTTGACAAAAATGACGATTGGATGAAGTTGAAGAAGCGAGAGTTTCTCCATAGCTTCTACGTTTATATCCAGTAAACAATGTTTAGACTGAAAATATAAATATAAGTACCACAAATTATTTCAGCAAAAAACGCACTAAAATAAACAACAACGACGACGATAAAACAACATCGTCGGCGATAAAAAACAACATCGACGACGACAATAGCAATATCAACGTCATTAAAAAACAACATCGACGACGATAAAAAACAACAACGACGACGATAAAAACAACATCGTCGGCGATAAAAAACAACATCGACGACGATAAAAACAACATCAACGACGACAATAGCAATATCAACGTCATTAAAAAACAACATCGACGACGACGATAAAAACAACATCGACGACGATAAAAAACAACATCGACGACGTTAAAAAACAACATCAATGACGACAAAGGCGATATCAGATTTAAGCATCTCATATTCACCAACACTTGATCTGGCCACCTGACAAAATACTATCCGCTCATAGCACAAAATAAGCGACGACTGAGGTTCCGCAACTCCAATACAAAGTTCAAACGTACTTCACTTTCGAAATAATATAAAATATTTTTAAGAGTATTTTTATAAGGAAGTTTCACCGAAAACAAACTCAAGGTGCTATCACTGACAGACGTTATACGTGCCTACCTTTCCGTAGATGACATTCTTGATTGCTTGTGGCGTGACACATTCGTAACGATCCCCTTTCTTTGATAACTTGTAATCCACATACGTTCCATCGATCACCATGGTATCCATTGTTTCTTTCGTTGACTCGCTTATTTCTGTAAATAACAACACAAATACCGTTACCACCACAGATCGATTAAGAGCCAGCCACCACACTTCGCCAATTTCATAAGTGTTTGCCAACTTCGTGAAAAAGAATTGGAAAACTATTCGCGGAAAGTAATCCTCGCTAAATTTGAATTTTTTTTTTGTCTTAAAAATGATGATTCGTTTAACGAATCCATAAATTCCATTTTGCGAAATTTGCGAAATTTAATTCTCGCAAAATATTATGACTCGCTAACTTCGCGAAAATTAAAAGTATTGTTCGAAAAATTTCTCGCAAAAATTAGTTTCTGCAAAAATTAATTCACACTCACCAGGTAAACATCTGGCGAAACTGTTACCGTATTCTATGACCAGTTTGTCACATATAGGTTCCGCCAGGGCGCCTATCACAACGACAGGACGAGGATAATCCGAGTCGTATCTCTTTACAAACTGGTAAGCTGTGAAGTCATCTAAAACAAGAACAAAAAGACACATACAAGAGTTTTGTCGTACTAACACAGTTCTGGCCGTTCTCCTCCCACGACTTTCAACTACAACATATAGAAGGCTGTGCCAACAATGTTCTGTGTGCTGAACAGAAAGAACGTAGACTGATTAAGGAATGGCTAATATGACGAAGAAGACCGAAGTAGAAACAACCTTTAATCTCATAGTCTAATCTCTATACAAAGCCCCCTCTTCTTACAAGCCAATATGGTAGCTACAATAATGCAACTAGAAAAAGCCACGTGTGTCTGGCCGTTTGTTGGCTGTCCAGTTTTGATGTTGTACTGTGAAATACAAAACCCGAAATCAAAAGTACAAACTAACTTGACGACACGCTGATCGAGAACTTTGTATTTTTAATTCTTATCTCTGTTTTATCTATTATAAGTGCAACATCAAACTGGCCAATCTCCGATAAAAAACATATAGTTATACTTTGTTATGTACACAAAAGAAAAGTTTCGTTTTGTGCTTTATGAATTTTTCTTTTATCGCTTAGCCAGTAGTTACCTGTTAAAAAAGCCAGTGATGTTCCACTGCTAACCGTGCTCGTTATTTCCATATCAACTTTCGAGTCGCTGCTTTCTCTTGAATGATTAATAGCATGATGTGAAGATCCCTTTTTGCTTCGTCGAAACAAACTTTTGCGACCTTTCAACTTGTCGTCACCGTATGTCGAAGAACGCCGCAACAACAGTTCTTGTTCGGCTCTAGAAAAAAAAAGCAACCTACAATAACAACTTGTATATTTTTTTAGTTTATTCTCGTAGCTTGGTAGTCGCCTGACTTTTAAACCAATCACACAACAATAAGAACACCCGATAGACAATCAACACCTGGGTGCAGGTAAAAATCAAGGAAAAGCCAAACTCATTCTCGTAGCTGGGGGTCACCTGATACTTTTTTAACCAATCACACGACAATAACAGCCGATAGAGAATCAATACATGGGTGTAGGTAAAAATCAAGGAAAAGCCAAACTCACTTTCTACTGCTGGGAATCTTTCCTTGAACTTTCTTATATTCGTCACTGTCTGGGTTGTCTGTTATAATAGTAGCTCTCCATATGCCAAGTTGGCCTTTATACAGTGTTTCTGTAACATGCAGTATGTCGCCTTTGCGGAAAGCGAGTTCACCTTTGGATGGGTGAGTGCGATCAAACAATGTTCTGAAAAGAAACATCAAATTTATCATTGGTGTGTCTCGTCATAGGACTCAAGGTAAACATTTTGTGTTGCCACACAGAGAAGCAAACTTTTACTGATAATTTCACAAATCAGCACACAACATAAATCAACCTGCTGACAGTGCAATTTATTTCAGTTTTCAAGTACATGAAAACAAAAACTTACCGGACATAAAGCGAATCACCGGGTTCATTTTGAGCTTCGATGTAACCTAAACACGAAAAAGACACGAATTTTAAGCGGAAATATATTTATAAACAAGACTTCTTCAAATGTCTATCAAGTGTGATCGCTCACCTGGTGGATTGTATTGCACTTGAAAATCAGCGACTTCTGTTGGTTTACCAAGTTCCAATGTGGCATCTTCCAAAGTACAGCCTTTCATATCTTTTGCGTTGTACTAAAGTTTAAACATTCACTTTTAAACAAAAATTGAAGAAACATCACTCGCCCCTTAACATCTAACACGCTTTTGAATTAGCAAGATTATAAACCACTTTGCCAGGATGGTTATCTTTTGTAGCAATTTTTCAAAACATACAAGGGCGGTGTCAAGTTGAATAATAATTTTTCAATATCTCCAATCCATCTACACTGTGAAATTATTGTTTGTTAGACGCAATTTGCGCACATTAAAAGCGTGTGATATTTTTTTAGAATTTTTCCAGTATAACCTGTTTCTTAGTTTACATGTTCTTGAAATGAACACAGAAGCTATGAGGTCCGGTGTCTTTACAATTCTGCTGTAACTACGAGATACGAATCAGCTTTAACAAGATGATCCGCAAAAATCCCAATCAAGCTCAAATACAACAGACCTTTAGGATTTTGTCTCCACATTTCAAACCAGCTTGGTGGCCAGCTAAACTGTCTTTTTGAATGTCGGAAATATAGATACCAAGCGAATTACCACCAATGATTCCAATACCAAGCGGTTCAGAGGGCTGTTCCCGATCGATGCGAATAAATCTCGGCTCTTCTACAGCATCATCCTCGGGAATTGGAGTTCTAAAGAAAACACGATCCACGTTTTCAAATAATTTTACATACCTTTGATAGATGAAAAAAATAAAAGAATGATAAGTTGATGAAACTTTAATATGATTAGTCATTGACATTTTTTCAAAAAAAAAGAGTTGCACTTGAATATTACGAGAAAAATAGTTTCGCCAATTTTTCGAGTAAAAACCCTTAGTGGTAAAACCCCTCGGTGGTAAAAAACCCTCGGTGGTAAAAAACCCTCAGTGGTAAAAAGCTCTTGGTGGTAAAAACCCTCGATGGTAAAAACATCGGTGGTAAAAAAACCCAGTGGTAAAAAGCTCTCGGTGGTAAAAAACCCTCGGTGGTATAAAACCCTCAGTAGTAAAGTAAACTTTCGAAATTTTATAAGATTCTAGATGAAGACTTTTTACGAAAAAAATATTTCACGTTTTTGTACAATAAAATATTATCAGTGGAAAGTGTTCAGTCTGAAAAGCTACTCCATATCTTATAAAGTGTTTTGCTGATTGATTCTCTTTCCGCCAACTTTATTTTGAAAGACATTGCCCAGCAGCAACAGCACTTACATTTTGATATCGTTCGACGTAAGTTTAGAGTGGTCTGAGCATGAGCTTGTATTCGAATTTATTCGCACGTGTATAGACACAGGAGTTCCAGGCGCGGTACATCTCAATAAAGGCGAGCTTAACGAAGCTGCTGTGACATTTTTATGTGGAGTGCAAGGTGTAGACTGGGCACTGCTAAAAATAAAGGTGCAAACACACTGTGCAACTTACGTGCGTAATATATAAGCGGAATACTACATAATAGCTAAACACACAAAAAAAACAGAAATGCGAAGGAGGATGAAATTATGAGTGGCATAGTAAACCTACTATAAATAACTTAGCTAAAACGCTATGTATCCTCACATATTTTGTTCATCTGTATTACACTTAAAATTTCTGTTAAAAGTATAGAACTCAAACTTCAAACCAGGAACATAAATGTACATAACTTTGTGTAAACAGTGCATAAATTTGAAATTATACCTGACACTAGTCTCCACAGCTTCTTGCATCTCTAAAAACAACGAAACATAACTTTTTCGCGGTTTTTATTTTTGTGAAATAACATATTGGGTAAAAAACCCACGGGTAAAGCGCGTTTTTGGCATATGACGTCATCGAAATTTTTCAGAAAAGTTGGATTCTGCGTTTTACTATTCATATAATGATATGGTGCCCAATAAATTATGCCAGATTCTTTACTTGAGATATTGAAAATGACCCCGAAATAAAAAAGGACTGGCCTTAAGTAGCCCGAGATAGCAACAACACAAAAAGATCATAAACACTCACTGTGAGGGTTGTACTGCACGAGAGCTGTCACAGTGTTAGCAACAGAAAGTTGGTTCATAATGGATGCTGCTTGATCAGAATTTGCTGACCTCAAGTTGATGCCATTATACTAAAAAAGAAAAGAGCACTTATCCAATGACATTCAGAATACAGTTCTCGTTAATATAGAAAGTTATGGGTAACAGGTGTGGTAATGAGATGTTTTCTACTGGATTTTACACTCATCAAAAGTTTATCAGCACTCTCTACCACAAGCAGACTTACAAAAACTTTTCCTCCAGAAAAAAAAAATATATAAAAAAAATTATACTGGCCCATCTGTTAGCTTTCCTAGTTTGAACCAGATTTTCTGCCTCCCTATCTCCCTCTCTCTCTCTGCCGCCTGTCTCTCGTCTATATACCAAGAAACGATAACATTGTTTAAACCAACCTCTAATAACTGATCACCACATCTTAATCCAACCTTAGATGCAACACTTCCCTCATTGACACCCACCACAAAAATACCATTGGATTGACCTTGCCTAATGATAATTCCCAAAGGGTTTTGTCCCTTCTCAATGATTGTTTTACGTGGTTTCTCTTCTTCACTATACAAAAACAAGATTTCACATTACTCACTATAGCAGCCAAATCAAAATATGATATTTTTGACAGAAATACAAGAGCTTTAGAAAAAGGTAAAGTATGGCTTTCTTTTTTTTGTCATGGATTTTTTTTATGTATGAGAGATAAGAATTTAAATGGTTGATTTCTGATATCAATCAGTAAACATCTTTTGAACAAAACACAACTTTTGGCTACTCTCCATGTTACTTACCACTCAAAATATCTTGAACATTAAAAAACATTTTGGATAGACAAACATCTATATTATAATACCCGTATACGTCTGTCTGTCACGCCAAAATGTTACCGCAAGTAGTGAGACGCACGCAATGTGGTATAAAAAGAACGGGCAAACCCGTATATTTTTCCACGGGACACCGACTAGTATATTAATAATATCACAACAAAGTCTTACATGTTGGTTTCAATACTGCTTGTCTGTTTAATCTTCTTGGTTTCTTCTTTCTTCTCGTCACTCACTTCCCTTTTGTTTTCGTTTTTTTTCTGTTCCTCCAGATAAGTGTATGGCTCCTCAACAAGTGGTTCAATTGGATAAACAGACAAAGTGACTCGGTCAGAAAACTCTGAGGAGTTTAATGACCCCAGCGAACTGTGAGATCGATGAGAGAAAGAAGGTAAACTAGTAATGGAGGGAAACCTTTCGTTAGGATCCCGTGACAGTCGTCTCCCACCAATCGTCATGTTTGGATAAAGGCGAGTAGCCCTCAATACTTTATTTGACCTGATTCCAGTTGAATTAATTGATGTGACTGAAGCAGTGGTACTTGAAGGCTGACCACTTGTACGGGGATTTTGAATTTCTAAGATGCTGTCATTTAGAGCAGGTGTTTTCTTTATTAGATGTGAATGTCGACCAGCACTTTCACTGCTTCCAACACTTTGTTTAGAGCCGCTAGGTCTTACTCGAGTCTGCCCTGAAACAGCACCGTTGGAGTGAATTTGGATAGTTTGCAAGTTGTGTGTTGCAGGATCATTCTTGCCAGTGGATATGAATGATCCATCTCTGCAAGTTTTTAAGTCATCCATTGATTGATGTGTTCTTTTCATATCATTCAGTCCACGTCTTTTTTCTTCTTCATACAAATCACGCAAGATTTTTTGGATCTCGTCATCTGACATCCTTCCTATAAATGAACTGCCTGCTCTATTGTGAGAAACCATACCATCAATAACATAGTTTGAGTTGGAACTGGTGTGAATCGGAGCAGATGGTGCACGAGTATGAACAACAGAACTGGTTGTCATAGCTGTGAACAACTTTTCGTTTATGTTGTGGGACTGAACTTCTAATTTGTCATCATCGATAATTTGGGCAAGGCTGCGTCTTGAAGATGTTGTGCTAACACTGGGCTTTAAAACTGTCAAACTTAAATGGCTTGTTTTCAAAAGTTTTTTGGCTTCTTCATATGACATGTTATCTATAGACTGTCCATTTACCTAAAAAAGCGATTGATAAACTATTATATTTCACATATTTATTGCAAAAAATACAAAAATAGTAGTAGTAAAAATCAACACTTAAACCTTAGGGACATGAGTAATTTTATAAAAGTAAAGCTAATATATTGCGACTCATAGTTGGTTCATCTGTGTTCCCAGTTTTGGGGAATGCAAATCAAATCCTGCTTGCTGCCAGGCAATATGTTAGCGATGCACGAATTAGCTCTACTTCTATATGACTATGCTGATTATACTTGACTGTCATGACTGGAGGTCCAATCAGACAATCAGGGTGAATAATTTGTCAGTGGAGAATAGACACATGGATGTGCTATGACAAACTTTTATCTGCAAGCTAATTTATTTTTTTATGCCCATGCGTCCAAGGCGTTGCATACGCCTGACCAAATTGCACCATGTACCATACCGGTTTTTACATGCAATGCAAAAAAATTGTGCTAAAACTGAGTTTTATTTTGTTGCACATTTCTCCAACATAGTTTTTGTAACATTTTTGTTTTGGACAATCAAAATGGTTTAAAATATTTCTCCATGTGGCCCTACACATGTAAACGTTTGTAAAAGTTTATTTACAGTACCAAGAAGATAGAAAAACTTTTTAAAGGGAATTTAAGTGGTTTAATTTCGTAAATGACCACAAAAGAATTAGTCCACAGCATTAAATAAAAACAGAAAATCTGCGAAATCCCCTAAAATAAAGTTACTCCCTGAGTTTTAATATTTATTTGTATGTCAAATTTTTAGGTCCCATATCTCTCAGAGCAATGGATATTGGCTATTACTCTAAACTACCCTTAAAAATCTCTATGAAATCCTTATAATCAGGACACTATAATAACTTTTGTTAGGATTATGCTTAGTAGTTGAAACTTACAACACAACTTTATTTCAATAAGGGGAATCATTCTGTAAATATTTACCTCAGTAATTCACATCAAACCGAAGAAGTTTACCTCTAACCTAAACCACTACAAGATTTTCTTCAACACTCTGTCCACATAACAATTTTCAGTGTGAATAAAGCCATGACCATTATAACTTTAAGGCCACATCAGTAAATATTTACCTCAAAATAATTCACATCACACCAAAGAAGTTTACCTTTAACCTAAATAACTACAACATTTTCTTCAACACTCTGTCCACATAACTTTTTGTCATGATAACAACTTAATATATATTATATTATAATAACTTAATAATAAGTGAGATACATCATACAAACAGCTCTTGAAGACTCATCAAATATAATAAACGTTGCAATACTCACAGTCAGAATTTTGTCACCAATTGATAAAGTTTCTTCCTCAGCAGCTGCACTTCCAGGTTCAATTCTCTTGATATGCAACCCACTGTCTATACTCAGTCCAATGTCTAAAGTTAACAAGGATTGAAATAATAATCTCATATTTCTAACATACTGAATCTAACCAAAACAGACAGTCTTCTTGACAAGGATTAATTACTGAAAACTGATAAGTTAAAAAAAAGTCATTAATTTCTACAGTGTAAAATGAGTAAGACTGAATACTATCAGTCACATTGTAAAAAATTATATAAAAAGATTTCAAAAAACAAATCAGCTTCCATATCATAGCAAGAGCAGTTAGTGATACCTGCAGTATTTAATAGCCTATTGTCTGCCACAAAATGGGGCTTATTTGAGGAACACAGGAGGTAGGAGTATTGAAATTTCTTGGTGCTATATGGGTGCCTTTCAAAGGGGGTGATTTTCGAGGGTGTGCTCAATTGAATCTTTATAATACTGTTATATACTTACATTTTTCTTCCGAACTTTTAATTTCAATTCTTTGCAATGGACTCCTTACACCAACCCTACTCTGCCGCAAAATTGTCTACATCAATAATAAAAGATAACATATATTATTAAAATCGTTTGTATAAAAAAAAACAAGGAAATAATTTTAGATAGTTCAATAACAGGTATCTAGAATTATTTGTTGGGTCTTATTCTTTGTATAAATGTTTCAGTCAAATGTTCTTACCATGTGTGATAAAAAGCAAACACATTCAAAACAAATAGTCGATAGGACTGACAAGAAAATATTTTCGTGAATACCATATTTAACTATTATTCCTGCATCTCAAATATTTCTGCCTGTCATAAAAACCACACATTTTTGGCATACATCTGATAATTCTGCATGCAGGATTGGTAAGATTTCTATCAAATCTGTACCATATCTACGTTCTCTAATATTTCCAACGCAGCATATTTCTGTGATCTTTTTAAACAATTGCCAAAACTTTATTTATTGAAATTGACATTAATCCGATTTTCATGCGTTGAAAAAATAGTAAACCTGCCTTTATTTCAAGGGGGAAACGCTAATCCTGCAGCGAGAATAATATAGTAATTATGTTTTTATTAGATCTCGTTCTGTTACCTTTTATGTACAATGTTCCCATGAGTGGGTAAACTGTTAAGTGCTCCTTGTTGCACGTGTTTAAACAACACAAAACAAACTTACAATATTCAAGTAGTTGTCAATGCCAGAAATGGCTTCATAAGCTATTTGGTGCTCAATGTTTGTCACATCAATACTATTTACCCTTATGATGCAATCATTTACTCTATAAAAAAAAGCAGGAACATAACTATCCATTTTTTTGTCTACAAGAATTCATTACCAAGGCTTATTGATGCATGACTAAAAAAATAAGATCCAAAATCATAGGGCAAAACAAAATAGGAACTAAAATCATTAAAAAAAACTAAATGCTGTTAATTTTCTCAATAAATTTAATATGCAAATTAATCTTACTTTAATTTGTCTTCTGCAATTGATCCGGGTATAATCTCAGTAATAAAAATGGACGCATCGTGTGGTTTTAATGGCATGTCACACCCGCCACCAATTCGAAAACCAAAGTCTTGATCCTTAGATGCCTAAAGTATTCAATTATATATTCAACAAATGACTAATTAAGCTTATTTCATTAAGGAAAAAAAAGTAGTTTAGATCATGCGCATTCATTTAAAATAGTAAACAAAAAACTTACTCGTTCCAGTTCTACTGCTTCGATGTCGTAAGACTAAAAGAAAAAAGAAATCAAAAGGCCAATAAGACTTTATAAACATAACAAATGTGATAGCTAGTGTTACTTACAGGTGATTCTGTGTCAATAGCTGAATCTTGACTGGATGCCATATTTTCTTTGTTCATGTTAGATGTTATAGACTTGTTTATCTGCCCATTATGAACTTCTTGTAATAGTGATTTATATTGTTGTTGAATGCAATCTCGTTCAACAGTTAGAGCTTTCACTTGTTCTTCTAACTTGGATGTTTCTTTCAACATTTTTAACGATTGTTCTTTTAAATAATCCAACTCAATTTTCACCTTGTCCCTTTCACTGAATGCCCACACTCTTCTTGCACTATACAATTCTGCTTTACTCCATGCGTTTGTAAGTTCGTCTGACAGTATCTTAAACTGTTTCTTTAGCTTTTCAATCTCGTCATACTCACCAGAGTCTATTTTGGCAAATATTCTGTTTACTTCAAAACACTCTTTCAGTATTTGGTCCCTATGAATGATGGCTTCACCACGTTCTTTTTTCGCAGCATTTCTTTCTTGCTTAAGCATTTCATATTCTTGTCGCTTCTCCTCCAAATTTTTTGCTGTTGTTTCTTTTTCTTTCAGAGCTGTTTGTAAGCGAGCTTTTAAATCGTGAACTTCCTTTAAAGCTTGATCACGATCATCTAATACTGCTTTTATTTCATGTCTTAGAACTTCTTTTTCAATAAAGACTTTTTCTTTGTCGTCATGTAATTTTTTTGCTTTATCTTTTGTCTGCCCTAAGTCGTCTTGAAGTTTTTCGATTTCTTGGTGAACTGTGTCTCTTTCACTCATCACAAGTTTATACTCTTGATGTGCAGAGTTTCGTTCATCCCGCAGTTTAATAATATCTTTACTCATCTGAATTTTGACCTTAACAGCTTGTTCTAATTCTCGTACAGCAAACTCTGTTTGTTGTTTTGCATGCAAAAGCTCTCTACTTGACTCATCTCTATCTCTTAAAGCTTTTTCAAACCCACTGATAGCAGAAGCACACTGTTGTTTTAAGGTATTTCTCTCAATGGCCAATGAGTCTCGTTCACCCACTAACATGTCGAACTGCTCTTTAAGTCGCAATTTTTCATCTTGTACATGTTTATACTTTGTAGATAATAAATCATGACTTGCTTGTAAATCTTTTAAATCATCACTCTCTTTGTGATGATCATTTAAAAGTAAAGTCTCATCTTCTGTTTGATCCATCTCTTGTTCTCGTAACAAAACAATCTCATCGTAATCTTGTCTGTACTTGTTCCGATCCTTGATCACTTGCTCGTACTGAGCCTGCAGCAACTGATACTCTTTTACCTGTTCTTCAAGCTTGCTTGTAGCAGCTGCAAATAAAAATAGCTCATTATTGATAAAGTAGAAAATCACATCCAATATAATGACACAAAACTAAGTTCGGTTCTTGAGACATATAAGAACTAAAACACTTCTGCAAGCAATGATCTTTCATTTTACTGGGTTATTAAAGATATGGATTTTACTAAGTATCATTTCTCTACTTATGTTAGAGCTTTTTTTCCATGTGCAAAAATGAGTAAAACAACACAAAAGGTTGATTGGAGTACACACTCTGAAATTGATGCATATCCATATAAGCGCATACTAAAAATTTAAAATTTCTTAGGACATACTCTAATTTATGAGCGTGCTTGCATAGTCTCTTAGGACATATGCCTATTTATGCATTTTTTAAAAAATTTTTGCATTATCATTTTACGTTACATCTTTTGAGACATATGACATAACTTTCTGATGTTCTGAAGAGAACTAAGTTTAAAGGAAAGAAAAGTGATATTGTTAAGCATTTAACGTGTTCTAAAGTGAACTAAACATACTGGTATTTTTGGGATTAATTGTACTTGCGTTTACAATAAAACTAAATACTGATAAAACGTTCAAAATCCTAATCCTGCACTAGTAACACACTTAATTGTTATTCGTTTACCAAAATAGGCAACTTTCTAGAAAATCATGCACACAAGGGATCATCTACATATTCCGTCCTAATTCGTCTCATGAATTTTTTGCATGCATCTTAGCACTTTCATACCAAACATTTTTTTGTAATAATAGTACTAGTAAACTTCTTAATTCGTCTTAAATTGTTACAATTCGCCTTAAGATACCATGTTTCAAAAATAAATTTGTCTCTGAATCGTCTCATTGAATTTTCTTAATTCATGTCCAAGTCATCTCAATTCGTCTCCGCTATTAATAGGTGCGGCTCAAAGCCTCAAAAATAATTTCAAATACTTACGGTACCATTTAAATGGAACTTTACTGTACCAAAATAATAAGATATAATGAAGCATTTCGTTCTCACAAGTAACATGCAAGCTATTGGTTAAAAGCGCTAACAAGTTATTGAAATTTATATATGTAAACATTTTTTAAATGAATGGACAATGAATGAATGGACATTTAAAAAAGAAAATACTTTCAAAAAAAATTGATTGCACGCCAACTGTTTTCAATATTTTTCTACCGTGAATAAAAATACTAGTCTTTATTGCTCATTTCTTAAAAATACAGTGATTTTCAGCTTTGTAGGGTTGTTTTCTTGTCTTTTTAGAATGATATACAGCAATGTTTAACCTTCGTAGGGAGTTTTACTCTTCGTTTTAGAACAAAATAGTGCAATATTTAAGCTTTGTAGGGTAATTTTCTCGTCATTTTAAAACTAAATACGGTGATTTTTAACCTTTGTAGGGACGTTATTTGTCATTTCAGAACAAAATACAGCGATATTTAATCTTCATAGGGTTGTTTTTCATCATTTCAGAACTGAATACGATGATTTTTAAGCTTTGTACAGTCGTTGTTTGTTTTTTAGCAGTTTTTTGTTGCTAAAAATTTTACGAGATGAAAATAAAGTTACTGCATTGTAAAATTCCTTCAAGTTATTTTTTATTTTTATCATTCAACAAAGAATCGTTTGTAAACAACAAAATAAGACTATCTAAAATATCTAAGTACATTATTAAAACCACTTTAAAAACTGGCTTTGGCATAATCTTGGCTTTTAAGAAACACTACCATCTTAAATTGTCTCAATTCGCCTTTTTGATTTAAACCCAAATGTCTTAATTCGTCTTATTTCTTCTCCTAATTAAACCTAGCGTCTTTATTTCTCTTTTTTTTCAGAAACAAAATGAGATATAATCGCCTCCTGATTTGTATTAGACAACTTTTATATTGCCTTATTTTTAAAATTAGAATAAAACGAGACAAATTCATTTCAAATTTTCTATCTTAAATTGTCTCATTAATGGGATGAAATTTGTGGACAATCCTTAGTAAGTTATTTAAAAAAAAGCTGGAGAGAACTTACATTTATGTTGTTGGCGATAATAATCAGCCTTCTGTGCCTCCATCTCACAGCGATTTAATATTTCAGCATTTCTTCGTCTAAGGGGTTCCAACTCACTCATTGCACTGAGACATTGGTCACGCAGTCGCTCATAATCGCTCTGCTGGTGTTCAATGATGAAAGTGGGCTGTTCTTCCATAAGTCCATCAGACATGATTTAAGATGGGCAAGGTCTTTGCTTCAGGCGCTAATACTTGTGTCAAAATACTTTTATTTCTTTTCTCATATTGTTTTTCATCTGAAAGTAAATATTATCATTTTATTGTAAATACATTGAAATAATGCACAGTATATCACCATTCCTTCTAGACAATTTAAAATATGTACAATCCTGGGAGACAGTAAAAAACAACCAATAGCAGAAGTTGTTTACATTTAAACAAACCCCAATAATGTAATTCCAGAAACTATTCATGACACTGGTTTTAGAGATAACATTGAATCTTAGGGTGAATCTGACAACTAATTTACTTGGATTTAATGACCTCATTAAAAAGTTGTTTCCACAGGAATTTAATTGTCTAGATTTAAGGTGGTGTACAGCTACCTCATTAATGCAAGTAATATACCACAAAATATTTCAGAGTGAAGAGATACACAGATGATTTTTCCACACACACACAACAAAACAATGTAAATACACCAACAGTGAAAAGATTATCCCATGTTGCTGTATTTGGGCTGGTTCTAACCCTTTTAGTTCTGCCTATTCGATGGTATTTTTTCCAACATATTTAATTGATAATATCTTTGAAGGTATTAGAGCAATAGTACTGAAACTTTGACCTTTATATTAACCCTTTCAATCCTGGCATATTTTACCTATACTGTTTCACATGCAATAAAATCTGAGCCACAGAAGCAATTAAATAAAATTTGACCCCTTTTTACACTCAGTAATTATAATTACAAAAATGACATCATTGTTAGACCATGTGACCACAAATGTATCTTTTGAACTTGTTTACTTGAAAACAGAATACGGAAGTAAGATGCGGCTTTTTGCAGTAACATGCAAATTTTATCAAGTTTCCAACGCTGCAAACTACAATGTTATTGGTATTTCCATTCCACCACCAATCAGTTTTATCGGAACCACCCACTCTGCAGAAGGTTAGGAAATACCGACACATTTCAGCCACCTGCAGACCATTTTGTGAGAGGTGTGTGATCGTTCGCACACGCCCCACATTGTGCAGATTTGTTTAGGCGTACGATTCATCGCACAGGCAAATTAAATTTTCTTTTAAAATTGAATTTTATTGAGATTGATTTTGTCCATGTGAGCGGTCTAATTGAAAGTTGATAATCTTAATTTAATAGCTACAGGTAACTATCAAACAATACTTGCTTTTTTCTATACTTGTCTTATTATGTTGTTATGCAGAAAATATACTGCTATCATTTTGAACAATTTGTTTCTTTATCCTTATATTTTGCAAACTAATGAAAACATTGAGATAATTGTAGCATGGTTGATATTTTCTATTAGTTGTTTTGTTCAAACTCAGTTAGGGTAAATGTGAAGATTGTATCAGTGCTAGCTAGGCCTATGATAGATAGACAGACAGATTTTTTACATGGCTAGCCTCACAAATATTGAGGGATATACCCTGTCTATTATTTCCAGGAGGGGCCATGGCTTAGATGGAGAGTCCCAGAGTATTTAATGCTTGTTGTGAGCTACGCAGACCCAATTAGGGCCCGCGCTCTACTAAACAACTCCCGGCAACATCCAACGGCCCACACAGTGTGCCATCTCCCCAATTTCCCTCACATGACTTGGGTTAACCCAGGGCTATGGTAACATTCACTCGCCCATGTTGAATCGCCATCAAGAGGAATCGAACCCTGGTCTCCCGCACAGAGCACGAGAGCTAAACCACTAATCTACGGCGCCACAATAGAGTATAATTGAGTATAATTTTTCTCAAATTTTGTTTAAACTTTACATGAAAGGGGGTCACATGCAACATGACAAGACCACACACTTAGCTTTGTAAAATTTATAGTGTGTGTGTGGTTATTTCAAATGTTTTGTTTTTGACATCTATTAAACTGTTGTGAGCCTGCATGTAAAGTACCAGCTTATTTTTATAAGGATTGTTGACATTTTTACAAAATCTCTGTGCGTGGGGGTGTGCTTGTGCGATCTCACACCTGTCACAAAAGGGTCTGTATAGTATGTGTGACATTAATAAGTATGTATGTGCTGCTTGTTTGTGCTGCTTGTTTGTCATGTTTTGTTTAAATTATATTAGTATATTGTCCTCTTTTTTTCATACCATTCCACTTACTGTCCGTCTTGTTTGTTGTACTGGGTTTGTGGGAACTTGTGAGTTAGTTTTGTTAGGTGTGGGGTTTTGTGTGCGTGTGTGTTTTTATTTAATTTAATTTATTGTTTATTATTGTTGACATTTTTACAAGAGTTGTTGGTATTTCCACAAATGTTGTTGACATTTAGGGGGAAACTTACATGGGTTTTTCACATTTTGGGTTAAAATTTTGCAGGAGAGGATGTATATGATTCCAAACTGCTGTTTTTGAAATTCTGTGAACTGTTGTGGAAATGGGCCACATGCTTAAGTCATTTCTGTACCTTATTGTCACAAATTTTTATGGGATGAAAATTTGGCGGTTGGCAAAATTCAATGGAATTTGCAGGAATTGATTTTTAGAGATGTACAAAAATGACTTAATGTGATGACTTAAATTGTTTTTGTTTTGGCATTTTATGCTCAACTTTTGTAAGGGAGGACCATATGCAATATAATATACTGAAAGGAATAATTTTTATACAAAAGAATACACCTTGCAAGTTGTATTTTTTATATTTTGTATAAACTAATAGGCTGTATGCATCATATTGAAACTGATTTATCTATACTTAATATTTTAAGTATTCCAAGCCCTGGCTTTTGACATTTGTGTAAGATTTTAATACATTAACAAACATGCAAATGAAATGTTTTTTTTGTTGATTTGGGTTTGATCCTCTGAAACCATTCTGTTTTACATTTTGTGTGAACTTTTGTAAGGAATATACAATGTTACCAAAATAATTATGGATTTAATATTTACTCCTTACTCCACCTTTTGATTTCGAAAATTCAATTTTAACCGGTTGATTTTTACAGTTTGTGTCAATTTTTTGCTGCAGAAAAAATGACTGTTTTTTTTTATTTAAAATTTATGTTTTCCAAACTGTTGCTTTTTGATATTTTTGATAAGCTTTTAAAGGAAAGAGAATATTTAAAATGCGTAAAAAACTGACAGTTGAGATTATCCTTTGAGATGGAGACTGTATATCGCACTGTTTCAAGCTTATCAATTAGAACATAACACTTAAGTAATAATTCGCTTGTCCAAGGTTACAATAATTTACCTGAAACTCCTATATTTTATTAAACAACCTATATATTTTTTTTTCATTGTTCTTCGGCCTTGTGGATTTTCCACAGGTTTATAGACTAGTTGTTATTATCTTATGCCAAAAACAATTTTTTTATCAATTTTTTTTATTTTTACTTCTTGAGAATTTTAAAAATATACATTACTTCGTGAGATTTAAATATACATTTGTTAACTACACGATTTTCTATGTACATAAAAAAGATTTGCAAAGCCTTATTTAATCGTTCTCTGACATCATATTTCACTTTTTTTTGTAATTTCAATAATTTGGAGCAAAAAGATCACTGTCGATCATTTAAAAACAGTCAAAACAGAATTGTAAGAAGCAAAAACATCGCCGTAGATTGTTTAAAAACAGTCAAAACAGGATCTAGAAAGTAAAAAATCGTTGTTGCTTGTTTGAAAACCATCAAAGCCAGATCAGAAAAAAGCAAAACATCAACAATAATTTAAACCATCAATAGGATCGTACAAAGTCTAAAACAGTTTGTTTGAAAGCTATAAATACACAATTTTACTAGTCCTTTCAAAGAAATTAACCTTGAGTAAATTTCATAATTCGTGCAGCCAGAAGTAAAAACAAATCGATTAAATAGGCTTTCAAAAAGACTTGACAAGTCAACAGAAAAGGGTGCAAAGCCTACTTTAATTAATCTCTGACTACACCACATTCACTTTTTCACAATTTAGATAATTTGGAAATGCTTTTGGAAACAGAAGGAAACATTAATTTGCACATCTGATTAATAGCATGGCTAAAAAAATCTCTGTGTATGGGTGTGTGCTTGTGCTCACGGCTGTCACAAAAGGGTCTGTATAGTATGTGTGACATTAATAAGTATGTATGTGCTGCTTGTTTGTAATGTTTTGTTTAAATTATATTAGTATATTGTCCTCTTTTTTTCATACCATTCCACTTACTGTCCATCTTGTTTGTTGTACTGGGTTTGTGGGAACTTGTGAGTTAGTTTTGTCCCCAGTAGGTGTGGGGTTTTGTGTGTGTATGTGTTTTTATTTAATTTATTGTTTATGTTGTTTCTTGTCTGTGTTTGGATTAAACATGCATTATTTTCTGACTTTGTAAGTTCTCCCATTTGAACCTTAGTGTCATACTACGCTTGTTTCTGTGTGCAGCACTCTAGGCAATGCCAAAGGATCCCTGTGCAACTACAACCGTTCTAATAATTTAATTTTATCTCAAAGAAATTCCACTGGAATACAAAACAATCAAATCATTTATGGAAGATCCAATCCAGCGGTAACTGAAAAGTAAACAAATAACGCCAGGCAGGAATTTATTCATTTTGCGCCAGTACTGGTGCAGAAATATTTAGGTTCCAAAAATAGAGCCCTGTGAATTCATGTCGGCATTTGGCATTGCCGATCTGAAAGCCGAGCTACATTGATTCAAGAAAGCTTTTTTATGATGCCCTATGTGTGACAAGTTCAGCATGTCGAGAAAACTCGGCAGAACAGACCTTGTTTTAAACAAAAAAATAAGATAAAAAATTAACGTTAATTTTTTAATACATTGTTTGTTGTAGACAAAGGAAAACCACTTCACTCCATTTTAATCTTACGTAGAATTTTAAAGTTATTTCAGACCTTATTTCGACTTTTCCGATCTAAGGGAAACAAAGTCAAAGTTATCAATAAATAGAAAGAATAGCACATCTGCAAAAGATATAAGTTGAGGTAAATTTTTAATTTAAATCCCCAGAGTAAAGGAGAATATATCTTGCTGACCTGTGAAGTGCCTCTAAATCAGTTTTGCCGACCTTATTTGCATTGTGTAGGTCTGCAAAATTTTGCCGGCCTTTTACCGCGTAACGTCAGTACTATTGTGCTGACTTTCAATTCTTTGATGTCACAGGTTTGAAAATAAAATATCTTTTTAGCCTAAAAAGGTAGTGTGAAGCTTAATTAGTCGAAACTAGTCAAACATATTTATAACTTAGGTATCACTTTATTACCTGTACCTAAGCTCTTTAAGCTACTAGCACCTGCTGACTGACAAATTCTCTGTCTTAAATTTATGGCTTTGTAGCTAAAGAACAATGCAACATTCTACATTAAAAACGAAAAATATAAGTCCCTGCATTGGACTACAAAGCTGTAAGTTTTCTTTTAAGTGAAAAGATAAAATCACCACCCATGAAAAACACACCATCATATTATTGATGAGGAATTTTCAGTCTTGACAATTCAGAACAAAATATTTTACCAACACATATATTTTACATCCTTCACATGCTATTGTAAAAAAATAGAAAAAGAGAGGAAGTCAAAAGCAAGCGTATCTATAATCCAGTTGCTTTTAATTTTAACAAAGTCAATGTTCGTCTCGCCGTGTTTACGATACTGAGCTACTTCCTCCGCCATCATTATTGATTGTAGGAACAGGGGGCAAATAATTTAAAAAATAACTTTTCAAAGCAAGGTGTTGGACCTACAAAATAATAATTTTGTCGTCAACATGGATACATATTTATACACAGTAAAAAAAAAGAATATATGCTAATTTTCTACAAATTTTTTATTAAATGTAAATTTTGATCTGATTTATTATTATCATTGTTTCCCCATAAAAACTGTTTTGTTATCACCAGTCCCTGCATGTAATCAAGACAAATGTGCACTCTCCCCAGGGTTTATTTTGGTTTGTTGACCCGCGAAAGGGTTTGCAGCACACACACACGCGCAGACAGAAATTTTATGCTATCGTCGCTGAAGGTAAAATTTTCGTCCAGTCTGCTTTGCATACATTTTGGTTTTGTACAGTGTGACATCTTCATTTGCATGTATTAGGGTTGCCACTCACCTGAGGAAACTCCTCTGTCTGAGTTCTATTTAAAAAATAGCACAAATGGGGGCATTTTTAAACACTCTAGATACAGAGCCACGGTAAAATGTAAACAAATCAGCACTACAGGATGTTGGAAAGAAAGTCATGTGACTTGGCATTATATATTCTTTTCGGGGTTGGTTTAGGTTAGAGGTTATAGTGATGATCTGACATCTTCGCTCGCCACATAACTTCAAAACTGATTAACAAGGCGGTTGTTTGCGCGTAGGATCGAAACATCCTAGTTCCATGATTTACATCTCAATTGATATGTTTTTTTCTATGTGAGATCCACCATAATTATTTCTAAAGCCTATTCTATCATTTAAATATGGTGGAAATACTTGGAGAATTGTCTTAGGCTTAGCGTATACCGTCCCAATTACGTGAAAACAACTCTAGCAACGATCTGCCAACTCCGCTCGACATATAACTTCATGGTTTTGACTATAAGCCATCCCTAGAAACAACTTTGCAAAAATGCCGGTGAACAAGGTGGGTGTTTGCGCAGTGTTAAGCGAAAAAGAAGTCAACTAAAACGTCCTATTTCCATGATTTGCGTCTTAATTCCATGATGTGTTTTTTCTTACTTACTTTTGATAGCTTTTGAAGCGATGCTTCAAGATGATCATCCAAAATGACCGTCTTCATTGACCTGCATGCCACCCACCCATAAAAGGACAAAAGGCAGCACACACAAGTCTCCTCTTACCACACACCAAACCATATGTAAAAGTGAGTTTGAATCTGCCCTTCTGTTTGCTGTTATCATCATCATCATCATTCTCGGCTTAACGTCTGTTTTCCATGCTAGCATGGGTTGGACGGGGTATATTAATGACCCTCTTCCAATCTGATCTAGACTGTGTTAGATCTAAACTCAACTTCCTCTGTATCAAGTCTGTCCTTATAACCTCCTACCAAGTCTTTCTCGGTCTGCCTCTGGGCTTTGCCCCAGGAACTATCAAGTCTCTACACTTTCTTACCCAATTATCCTCCTCCATTCTTTCCAAGTGCCCCAGCCAATTCAATCGTCTTATCTGGATAACATCTTTAATTCTACGGAGACTTAGCCTGCTTCTTAGCTCATCTGAACTCTTTCTGTCTCTCAGACTGGCGTTACACATCCACCTAACCATTCTCATAACGGTCAAGATCTTCCTGCTTCACTGCCCATGTCTCACTACCGTACAACATAACACTTCTTACACAGGCCTCATACAACCTACCTTTTACCTCAATTGACAGGACTCTGCTAGTCAACAAAGGAAGTAACTCTCTGAACTTTTTCCAAGCAGAACCTATCCTGCAAGTAACACTTCTTCCAACACCCCCTTCACTGCCCAACATATCACCTAAGTAACAGAAGTTCTCAACTATCTCTAACGAGCCACTAGCCTTATGATTAGGGGTTTATCTGGAATTTTGGACAGAAACCTATCCATCAGCTTCTTAAATACTGGAACATCGCATTTCGTACAGTTTCTCACTTCTGTTGGTAAACAATAAATAATTTTGCACATGGCAGTGAGGAAGCTCTCAGCTTCTGAAGGTTGCTAATAAACATTTTCTACCAAGGCGTAGGTTAATAGATACTTCTATTCTGTTTTGACTAAGGTTTGGAACCGAGCCTTCAATGATTTTCTAAACATAAATAATTCTGTATCGTTCACAACGTCTTTAAAGTGAGTATAAATTGTATTTTCTGAGTGCATCCCAACAGTCGGAGGTTTTTGCCTTTAATTTTGCGTATAAAGTAGCACTTATCTGTTGAATGATGCCAGCGGTGGTTGGACACCACAGCTGTGAACAATATTCCATTCGAACTAAGACAATGCAGGCCTTGCCATGAGAGGCGTGTGATCGCACGCGCACGCGCCCACACACGCGCAAAATGTCCAAGGCGTGCGATTGAAATTTAAAGTGATTTCCTTATTTACCTTGCATTTTTATTTCTTTATCTTAGTTTTAACCGCACCACGAAAAGATAATTTACATACGAGAAATTAATTTAGAACAGGGTACAGTACTACTTAAATCTTACTTTACGGAGTTCTACGACATCGTGTAACGATCTCATGTCTACATAAAGAACCTTTGCATATCTTTTGTTTACATTATGAACTTAATTGCTTTCTATTGTTATCGTTGTGCGCGAGTCATAACAATAAGATTTGATGAATCTTTTTGTTCTTACATGTAACATGCATGCTATTATCACGAAAGCTATTAAAATATATTTAAAAAAAATGAATTAACACTCGTAAAGCGTTAAAGATTTTGTGTTTAATGTAAAATCATGTTTATGCGAAGAGTGTAAAATCAAAGCGATTATACTGAAACTTTTTATAATAGCTTTGTATCTTGCGCATTGCTACCTGTTTTTTTATTTCTATTTTGAGAATACTGTTTCGATACTCACGTGCCTTGATTTTTGTGCATGCGGCTAAAAATAGTAGTTTTGAATACTAGTTTCGATCGATCAAATTAAACTTACTTGACGAAGATTAAAATAGATAAAGTAATTTGCCATTTTCGTGAATCCCAAGTTTTATTAATTTTTGTTGCGTTGCGTTTTGTTGCATCACCGTAGATCGTTTAAAAATGATGGAAACAGCATCGTAGAAAGCGAAAAGATTGCCATAGATCGTTTAAAAATCATGAAAACGGAATTTTAGCAAGCGGAAAGATCGCTGTAGATCGTTTTAAAAATCATGAAAACGGGATCCCAGAAGGCGAAAAGATCGTCATAGTTGTTTAAAAATCATGAATATGGGATTGTAGAAAGCAAAAACATTGCCGTAGATTGTTTAAAAATCATGAAAACGGAATCGTAGAAATGATTGTTTCAATTCGTATGAAATGTATCTGCTCAGTATTACATATGAACATGGTTCGCTTTGGTCAAAAAAATAATGAATTGTACGGAACCGAAAGTTTAATTTAAAGATGGCGGCAGGGTGCCGATGCCAGGGTGACGATGTGCTCTAATATTATTCTTGTTTTGTTAGTTAGTAACTTTCTTTCGGCATCTGATATCATATAAAGTTAATGTGGATTTTAATAATAAGTAACATATTTTAAAGAACCAGAGAAAGCCTGGTGGAAGAAAAACATTAAGTTCAGAGACTTTAAAACAATTTTTAAAAAACCCTCATGCCATTGCACGCCCGGGGCCTTTTGCATGTGCGATTTGTCACACTCGCAACTAAAACTCGTGGCAAGGCCTGACAATGCTTTTCCATAGGGTTAACATCACACAAGGCTCAGGACATCATGTCTTATTCATCCATTGTTGCCAGTGAAAAGAGAAAGTTACAGAGAAAGGTGAAATCACGGAATTAGGACCTTCACGTAATTAGGACGGTATACACTAGCTAGTGTTTGCTTCAAACATTGCTATATACCTCTTTCTATTGCTTAAAAAACAGAGGCTTTAGGAAAACTTAGTGAAGCATGTTAACAAAGAGGATTAGTGGAATAGACCACATGTGGCAATAAAAATGTTTTCTTATAAATATTATCCAGTCTGTCTAGTTTCAATTAAAACGTTCATGTAATAGGGATTTGCTATTTCTTCCATCCTTATACGTGATATAATTTAAACAAACAGCTCTGGTGTCAATATGTGGCTTGACTATATGCCATCTCTTAAGACAATTTGGCAAAAGAAAAGTAAACAGCAAGTATTTGCAGGAGCAAGCAAGAAACGAATCGAATGAAACATCAGTCTTTTTAGCTATAAATCTTGTTTCCAGGGCTTCTGTGTTTGATATTATGCTGAAGGACAGGAAACCTTATGGGAAAGGATCGTTTTCAAAATAACGCTTTGACAATGTTTACTTAGAAAAATTACATATATATATATTTGAGTCAATATAAGAAAAAGCAATACACCACACAAGGGTGCCAACTTATTTATTTATTTATTATTTATTTATAATGAAAATTTACACAGGATAAAACATTGTCAGTAATAAATTACTGATATTAAATACAAATATGATACAAATCATTATATTTAAAAATAACAAACATAATGCAAGAAATGAAAAAGTTTACAAAAAAGCAAAATCACCACAGCAAGAGCAAACGCCAAAAAGCAGAAGTTGACTACAGAGGCAAGAAAGAAACACTAAAAGTGCTCTGAACACAACTTCCTAAAGTAAGAAAATCCTCTGCTCGCCTGATCTCAATGGGCAAAGAGTTGTAGTTTTTTACACCCATTGAGAAGAAGCCAGATTTTTAGCAAACTCTAGTTTCACTTTAGGAACATGCAATAGATAACCATTATTTCGTGTTGAGACAGAATGACTTCTCATAGTAAAATAATCTTTTAAATCTTCTGTAGTTAATCTTCAAAACATTTCCTAACTAAAACAACGGAGTGCTTCTTAATTTGTTTACATAAGTCAGGAACTGGCTGTTTTGTAATTTTTTCAGCAAGTTTTTTTATCGATAACAACTTAGATTTTTGTCCACAGTTCATTGAAAGGTTATTAATACAGTTATAAATTAATGCAGGTAATATCATAGTGGAGTAAATATTATACGTGTATTCAGGAGTTATACTACCATTAAGGGCAGACAGGACGAAAAGTTTACTTGAAGCTTGCTTGTATAAGCGGTTGAAATTATCTGACATGTTCAATATGTTGTTTATTCTAGTTCCCAGGTATTTTTAATTCTTGTAGACATTATGTTGTTGGAGTTGTACACAATATCGAGTTAATCAGGACATTCAGAAAGTCTTTTCTTTGTTCCAAGTAACATAAATTCCGATTTTCCTTTTTTCAAATTTATGATGAGCTCATTTTCTGTGAAATAACATGATACTGACTGAAGATCTTCAATAGTAACAAAACATTTGTCAGAAACATAGATCACAGTATCAACAGAAATCTGTATCACATCAGCATGTTTCAAACAGTCGCCAAAATCAAGTGTAACAGAAAGAAAATAGTGTTAACATGTATTTATTGTCATATAATTAGTGGTTTTACTAATTATCAAGTAGGTCCTGAAATTGACCCTTGCGGAACGCCAGAAGTTACAGGTTGTACATCTGAAAATTCACCATCATGAAAGCATACTTGTTTTCTATTAAATAAATAGCATTTAAACCAATCAAGTTATGTAGATGTATAGCCGTAAGAATTCAATTTTGACGTTAAAACAGAGTGTCAAATCGTGTCAAACACTTTCGACAGGTCAATGAGTTTTCCTTGATCAACCTCCTTGCGAATGTCTCGTAGGAGAGCAGTCGCTAATTCAGTCGATCTTTCCTTTCTAAAACCATATTGACGTGATGACAACAATTTATTTTCCTCCATATATATCACTAGCTGTCTTTGAACAACTCTTTCAAGTATCTTAGACAATGTGGAAAGCAACAAAATTGGTCGATAGTTGGTTGAAGATGTCTTGGTACCACTTTTATGCAGTGGTGTAATCTTAGCCATTTTCCAATTTAAAGGAACAATTCCAGTCCTTAGTGACAGGTTTATTAAAAAGGACAATGGTTTGGATATAACAGATGCTTTTCTTGTTTTTAATCATTTTAATTCCTTCTCGATTTCGATCTTACTGACGTATTTGAATTTGATATAATTATCGCTAATTTGATTTGCTTTGTCAGCAGATTATCAATAATAGTGCAATATGGATGCCGCATAAATTTTTTAGCTAATTATGCGAAAAGCACAGAAGACAACAATCTTTTTATGTTCGTCGATTAAATTGCTTCCAAACCAGTCAACATAAAATGTTGCTTGTTGTTTTTTAGGAGTTGTATTTATGTCTTTTTTTTAAAATTATAAATATATTTTGTTTAATCCCTACAAAAAAATAAAGCACTAATTTAGTTAGTCTCTTTTAATTTTCTGTGTTCCTTAAAATACCGCAAGCCATATGTAGCATGTTGCTCACCCTGAGCAATTCCATTTCATGCGCTGGTTTTCGACGAGCACCAGCAGTGCAGGCCATGCGTTATGATGAGTGGAAAAGGTGTTTATATTTGTACCCCAGTTCTGGTTATATTCATTGGAATTTTAGAGATTGGTCGTAATGAAACAAGATTAATTTGAATTTAGAAGGAGCTAGCTAACTATCTGAAAAAGTTAACATAGAAGGTATGTTTCAAACAAGCCTAAATGTTAAGCCTTAGCCTGAAATTATTTTATAAAAAAAAGTTTTCTGTGTTGGATTAAAATATTGTGTGCAGAGACAAAAAATTGGGTTAAGGTGACGGTATACCTTTGTTGTATCAAGAAATCGATATTTTTTTTTATTAGCCATTTATACTAAAGAAACGACGATCTTTCCAAGGTGAAACTATTTATTTATTTTTCGAAGGGGAATATTGACTTTATCCAAATAACTAACTTTTTTTCTGATCGGTCTTTCACACCTCAAATTGAGTAAGAGTTAAGAGTGAATGTTTTTATCATCCTCTTGAGTATAACTTTTAAAAATAAATTATATTTCCTTTCCGAAAAGAAATGACCATCTGAAAAAAAACACTTTCAGTTCTAAAAATGTATGCCATCCTGTTCTGTTTCTGCAAGTCACAGAAAAATGTTAAACAACTTAGAAAGTTCTATTTCTATGGTATTCTGTGTACATCCTGACAGAAAAAAAAATAAGAAAATTTTAACTTTATGCAGGTATGTTGCTTAATAAATTTGTCAAAGATCTTTTTATAAAAGCGTGTTTTAAAAAATAACTTTTAGGAATATTATCCACTGTATTAAATTACCAAAAAATTTTTGCAGAATATTCTCAAAAAGAACTTTTAAAGCATAGACAAATCTGCCAATATACATTATTTTAAAACTTGCTATAAACTACCAACGTTTTGATTTTTTCACCATCAATATTTTTAGAAGAAGTTTTACTAGGAGTAGACAAAATTTGTATACATATTAAATATGTCAATATAGTTTGTTTGTTTGTTTGAAACTTGTGATATTAAATGACAAAATAACTTTACTTAATTTTCTCCAAGATATGAGTGGGATTTCATGTATCAGTACAAGCCTCAGACCTGTCTTTTATGTTTAAAAAGTAACTAACAGATTCAGAAATTGTGGTAGCAGTAAAAACCACAAGGTCTGAGGGAGATGGTTAATACTGATGCATTGCCATGTTTGGGTTAAAAAAACAGGCATAAGTTAAACATTAAAAATTCAGGCAAAATGAAAAAAAATGCTTTCTATCCTCTTTTAATGTATATACATTTTTATTTTTTTCAATTTTCACCGTAAATTTTTTAATTTAACTGGCACCCGTTATATGCACCTTTCCCACTCAACATCTGAGGGCTTGAACTTTTGCCGGACCTCACTCCAGATCCACTGGTTCTTACAGGGTCCAATTGTCTGCACCATCTCTTGCCTGTCAAGACATCCTGAGAAAATGAAGCAAGGATCATTTTATATGTGCAGTCACTAATTTCGGTGGCATCCCATGCTGCAGTAAGTACGGCATTGTTATTGTTGTTACATCCTGGCAGTGATAACGAATTTGGCTGTCAAGTTGGCGGGTCATTTGGCAGGGGTGAAAGCGGTGGTAGGATATCAATTTGTGGTGCTGAGGCAGAAGTTGTGTCAAATGATGGTACTGTGGCAGAGCTGTCAAATGATGGTACTGTTGTGTTGGTAGTGGGAGGTTGCTGTTGTGGTACATCTTGAAAAAATTTAGGAATAATGCTAGTGTTTACAAAGTCGATAAGTTGGTCCAGTTTGAAATTAATGTGGGTTAAATTGTTTTGCATAATGGTAAGTTGTGTGGTTAAATCTTGGTTGGTTGGTTGTGGTGGCAGTGGTAACACTGGTTGTAGTGGTGGTTGTGGCGGCGACAGTGAGTTTGGTGGCTGTATCATTGGTGGAGATGGTAACGGTGGTGTTATTTCTTGTGTAAGTGGCAGCAGCATTGAAGTTGGTGGTAGTGGTGGTGGAGTTGGGAACTGTGGCTGTGATGTTGGTGGCAGCAGTGATGTTGGTGGTGACGGTGATGTTGGTGGCGGCGGTGATGTTGGTGGCGGTGGTGATGTTTTGTGCTGTTTTGATTTTTTATATTAATTTTTTTAGGGCATTCGAGGTATTCTTCATATGATATAATTAAGGTGAAAGGTTGGTTCTAAAAAGATAAGAACACTACATCCAGTTGAGTCTAGAGTAGAAAACAAAGGTAAGAAATTTTAATTTAAATTATTTTAATGTAACTAAGAAAAGGTCATTATTCCTAATTATATTTTGTTACAGGTTATGTTCTCAATTATTACATTTACCATAGTAAATTTTTTTGACACAATTAACTAAATTTTGGTAAAACCACATTATTCCTTTGTTTAGATTACCTAACATGGAAACAGTTTCGAGAGTATCGAAAACTTCACCCAGGCCCTATGAGCAAAAGAAGCTTTCAAGCCTGGACCTCCAATGGAGGTCAAGACCACAAAAACTTTAAATAGGAAAAAAGGGAGAAAAAGATACCAAATCAAAAGCCACACCATCCACCACACCACCGATACCAACCACCACAACACCGATACCAACCCTACAAACCTCCACCCACCTATTCTGCTAGAAACCTTGTAATTCAAATAAATCAGGGTAGCACCGAACAAAAGTTTCATTAGGAGCTCCATAAATAATTGTTTGTAACTAAACATGCAAAAAGAATTAGGGCTAATTGGACCAAAAAGGTGTCCAGGTTTAGTTTAGTCAGTAAAAATAAACAATTATTTATGGGAGGCTAGTACACTCGTTTTTATTAAAGAAAATCATTTTTTTATGGAGCTTTTATGTTATGTTATGGAGCTTCCATATTATGTTTTAAAACAATTTTTTGATGAGGTATCAATTTCATTATTAAAAAGATGTGTATTGGCCTTACCCAAATTAGTTTTTATTAATTTAATAACTTTTTCTGCCTTTTTTCCCACATTAATCAGATATTGCGTGAAAATAATCGATCTTTCTATTTCAACGAGTTTGAAAGTTTTGCAGCCTAAACTGAGCTAAATGAACAGTACATTGTAAGCTTATTATACTATTTCTCAATAATATATTAATTCTAAACAAAGTTTTCTTTTTAAGTTACGTGTGTTTCCTGGTTAGCTATACTGGGAACATTATTACACATTATTCTGTCTGTATTGTCTGGATTTACCACTGATATTAGTAAACACTTTTGAGGCAAAATAAACTTAAATCAAAAGCTTTGCAGTGAAATAAATGTCGCTTTTAAGGCACTTACTGTTTCGATTGTTATGAAATACATGGATACAAATTCTAGTTGCGTGGAATGTTTTGTTCCGTTTCAAACCACGATGCTTAACGTATACCGTCATGCCTTGTATCTCCCAGATTTTTTAATTCTATTGTTTGCATTGTTGGTGTTTACACACCGTAACTAATGTTTTATAAACTAGTTTCAAGGTCCCTGCGCATCTCTTTGTGTGATTCTGGAACTCACGTTCAAGTTTGCAGTCAATTTTTTTTAGTATTTTTATTTCCATTTCTACTAATGTTAGTAAGGGTTGGGAGCAATTATATTGCAATATAATTATATTATAAAAAAAAAATAATAAAGAATTATTTAGCTTTCAGACATGCGCATGACACTGAGATGAGACGTGCGCATGAAACTTTTTGCAGCAAGGGATCAAAAATCCCTTAGCGATATTTATCGATAATTTTATATTTTTAATCTAAATTATCGATAAAACGTTTTGCTTAGCGATCAGGCGCTATAGGTGATCGATAATGAAAAATTATCGCTAAATAGCTTGTTATCAAATTCCCTGGAATCGTCACAAATATGTCATCATCATCATCATTCTCGGCTTAACGTCCGTTTTCCATGCTAGCATGGGTTGGACGGGGTATATTAATGACCCTCTTCCAATCTGATCTAGACTGTGTTAGATCTAAACTCAACTTCCTCTGTAACAAGTCTGTCTTTATAACCTCCTGCCAAGTCTTTCTCGGTCTGCCTCTGGGCTTTGCCCCAGGAACTATCAAGTCTCTACACTTTCTTACCCAATTATCCTCCTCCATTCCTTCCAAGTGCCCCAGCCAATTCAATCTTCTTATCTGGATAACATCTTTAATTCTACGGATACTTAGCCTGCTTCTTAGCTCATCTGAACTCTTTCTGTCTCTCAGAGTGGCGTTACACATCCACCTAACCATTCTCATATCATTCCTTTCTAAACGGTCAAGATCTTCCTGCTTCACTGCCCATGTCTCACTACCGTACAACATAACACTTCTTACACAGGCCTCATACAACCTACCTTTTACCTCAATTGACAAGACTCTGCTAGTCAACAAAGGAAGTAACTCTCAGAACGTTTTCCAAGCAGAACCTATCCTGCAAGTAACACTTCTTCCAACACCCCCTTCACTGCCCAACATATCACCTAAGTAACAGAAGATCTCAACTATCTCTAACGAGCCACTGCTGTACATCATTAAAGCTGGAAATACTTCATTCTCTATAATCTCACCTTTGCAACGCTTGCATACAAACTGAATGTCAGCTCTTAACCTTCCACCAATACTACTGCACTTCTTATGTACTCAATGCTTGCAAGTCGGACAAAAAATTGAGTTACTACCAACCCCTTTCCTGCAAACTCCACAAGGCCACTTTCCAACTACAAGGTCACACTTGGCTGCAATGCTACTAACCATGACTTTAGACTTTGCTGTGTTCACCCTTAGCCCTTTCTCTTCTAGTCCTTTCTTCCACTTCTCAAACTTTTCAACTAATTCTTCCATCGACTCTCCTATGAGAACCAAATCATCTGCATACAATAACTCCCATGGACAACCTTTTCTGAACTCCATCGACACCGCTTCTAAGACTAGAACAAACAACAAAGGACTAAGTACAGAACCCTGATGTACACCAACATTTACACTAAATTCATCACTAAGTGAATCGTTAATCCTGACACGACTTCTAGCATTGCTGTACATAGACTGTACCATCGTAACTAGCCACTCATCCACACCTAATTTTCTCATAGCCCACCAAATAACTTTACGTGGCACTCTATCAAAAGCTTTCTCTAAAGCTACAAAGGCAAAATAGAGATTCTGAAGCTGTCTGAGTAAAAATGTTGCATCTGTAGTGCCACGCCCTGGAACAAAACCAAATTGCATCTTATCTATATCAATTCTTTCTCTAAGTAACTTATCAATCACTCTTTCAATAACTTTCATTACTTGATCAACCAACTTCAAACCTCTATAGTTACCTCTTTCTAATGCATCACCATCTCTGCAACAATATCTGATACTCCTGCAGCCTTGCCAATCTTCAATTTCCTAATAGCCTCCACTACCCATTCTGTCTTGATCTGCATAGCTGGCCCTTCTACAACATCATCATCAGACAAATTATCCTCATCCCAATCAAACTCAGTGTTAAGCAACCTCTGATAATAATTCTTCAAAGCTACCCTTTTCTCCTCCTCTGTGCTAGCCAAAACACCTTCATCATTACGCATACACTTCTCACCTACAACATCTTGATTATTCTTCTTCATTTGCTTTGCTATCTTGAATACCTCATTGCGCTGGTCTTCCCTTCTTAACATATCTGCAAATCTGTTTCTCTCTGCTTCTGATTTTGCCTTATACACTGCTGTACGAGCACGACGCTTAGCTTCTAAGTAAATACTTTTACTACCACCTGACTTCCACTCTTTCCAAAGTTTCCTCTTTTCCTTTATACACTGGTCAACCTCATTATTCCACCACCAGGTCTGTCTATGTCTAGCTGGTCCTTTCGTCCACCCACAGGTATCATCAGAAGCTTCTAGAAGACAATTCTTCAAAGTAGTCCAAGTACTTTCAACATTGTAGCCTAGTTAACTAAGCTTTCTTCTTTGAGTTGATAAAATGAGTTTCTCTTAAACTAAAGCTTAGACGCAAACGAATGACTCAGCGGAAACCCCAAGTTTAAATTGGACAATGTGACTAATCGCTTCGGAGGCCATTTTAACTTATCTGTGAGTTGTTTACCAAGCTTGGCCACATCTTACTCTGGTAAAAACTTTATAGTTTACTAATGTTTGTTAGGTTGAGTGAAACCACTCGCTGGAATATTCGGATGAAAAGGGCTTTCCCCGACATGGACCACGTGAGCAAAGAACAATAGAATTAGCCAATCAAAAAGCGCGGCCAGATTTTGGCCGCAGAAAAATCGTTTGAGACCCAGCGTAATTTTTCCCACCTTAACTACTCCGATTTCCCGGTGGTAAGAAAAATTACGCTGGGTCTCCTGGCTATCAACATTGTCACTATCACATTGACCATTGTGGGCTAACTGCTGAACTTTTGCACTAAATTGTCTTGCTACAATCTCTTCCTTCAGCTTCCAGACTTTACGACGGGGCCTGTACTTTCCCTTGGCTTCTTTAACACTCTTCAAGATAATATCACAAACCAGCAACCTATGCTGGGAAACACACTCTTCCCCCGATATAACTTTCACGTCCTTCACCACTTTCTTGTCTGACTTTCTAACCAGGAAGTAATCTATCTGTGTCTTACAACCACCTGACTCATATGTTATCAGCCTACTCTGTCTCTTACTGAATGATGTGTTGCAAACCACCATGTCCGTTGCCATTCCAAACTCAAGCAATCTCTCCCCTTCCTTATTTCTGCTCCCAAATCCATAGCCTCCATGCACACCTCTATAACCTTCAGATGACTTCCCAACATGACCATTAAAGTTGCCGCCCACCATGACAAGTTCAGTGTCTCCAAACTTTGATGTGACTGCTATTAACTCATCATAAAACTTATCTTTATCTTCCTCACTGAGTCCACACTGTGGAGCATAAACTGACAGAAAAGTGACAATCCTATTACCTATCAAAAACTTTATCACTATAATACGACTATTAACACGCATAACATCTATTACTTTTTCTACCCACTTCTCTGCAACGAATATGCCAACTCCTTCATATCCATCACTATTACCAATCCAAAAAAGCTTATACCTTGCCCTCCTACCTTCCACAAATCTCACTGAAGCTTCTCTCCACCTGACTTCCTGAACACAACACATATCAACAGATCTACGTTCTAACATTTCAACTACTTCACCTGCTCTACCTCTCAGAGTACCAACATTTACACTCAACCTAGTGTTATCTACCTTGTGATGTGATAGCTGGGTAACAGTCTGACGATGCTCACACCTGACATCTGTCCTACCCCATTTACACAGTTTGTCTGATCAACTGTTCTTACGGCCATTAATAAAGAGTTTTGGCATTGTTTTACAGTTGGATGCCCTTCCTAGCGCCAACCGTTCACGGGCCGGACTGGGTGTTTTTTAAAGTGACACCGTCACTATGTGGCATTTCATGGGACTTACACGTCCTGGAGAGAGAAAAAATATCGAATTTTTTGTTCGATTCAAAGATTGTTAATAAATTTGCCAAATTTTGAAACAAACATTGGATGTTTTGATGAAATACGTTTATACCTTTTTTGTAAATGCATCAAAAGTGTGACTAGTTGGTCCTGGACAACTTTCAATATCTCCACATATGACAAGTAATGTCAACAGCAAACTTTTACGGCAGAGTTTCATAGCAGGTCGTCTTGTACGATAAACTAAAAATGAACTGTGCGTATACCTTTTTCTCCACCACAAAATATTTTCGACTTGTAATGTATAACTGATGCCATCTGATTTTAAAAACATCTGCTTTGTGTATGTGAGGATGACAAAGTAAAAAATCATGCTAACAGCAAGAACAAACACGTACACTCTCATTGCTACCATCTTCTTTGGTAGAAAATATTAGTCAACAAACCAAAATTTGGTCACTTTTTAACCGACTTTTTTAACCGATACACACTTTTTTGTAAGAAGTGTTATAATAAGAATCATTAAAAGACAATTAACGAAAAGGCCTGATTTATAAGAGCAAGCTTAGGCGACTAAAATAGTATTAAATGAAACAAATACTTTGAAAATAAACAAGTTGCCTAAAAAACGTACCCACATAAACAATGACTAAACAATATTTAGGGCGAAATGCAAAAAAAATTGTTTATAAAAAAGTTTAGTTTCATAATCTTATAACAAAACAAATTAAATGTTTCATATTTTTTTATGAAACAATTTGGAAATAGTTATGAAAAATGATTTGATAGGATTGTGCAAATATCATTTGTGTATCAAAGGTAAATAAGTTTGGGTGAAATTACAGGTCTAAGATGCAATGAAATGCACTTTTTTGTTCTCACTGGCACCCTTGAAAACATGCGTATTCTCTACCCATATTATGTACCATATTGCCATTAGACAATTACATAAGTGTAAAAGCTTGTAGTAGAAAAATGGGCGGGATCACTCCAGTGATTTACGCTTACGATTTATTACCATTATCAATCTGCAACTAATCTAACACCACAAAAATTAGGATCCAATTATTGTTTGTTTGTTTTTTTTCCTATCGCAAATCTTACTGCATACAAATTGATCTTATGGTTAAAGACGTTAAATTTATGGTCTACCAAAAAATGGTCCTGAAAATAACAACAAAACCTAATATTATAATAACAATTACTACATACTCATAAATTATTAAAAAAATCAGTTTTTGTTGACTGCCTGGCAGTAATTTTCTTCGACATGAAGCATTGTTTAAATTAACTCTACATTTGCGATACAAATAACTTTTTTAGCATAGTCGTTTCGCATAGCAAATTATTTGAGGCCATTCACCATGTGCATTTCCAGCTTTAAAAAAATCTGATTGGTTTATAATTTAGTGAAACTAAAAGGATTGGTTAAAAAGACAATGTAGAAAAGAATTGATTTGTCACTAATTTAATTATCACTGGCATGTGTCGATTGCTGGTTACGCATAATTCCTCAATTATTTAGGAAGTTACCTTATAGTCAGAAATTTTCGTGACAACTAATTTTCGCGATTTTTGGGCATTTTCGCGAAATTAAAATGCCGCGAAAAAAATTTAATTGACGAAATCGCGAAAATAAAAACCGCAAAATATTTTCTTTTTTTCTTCATTTTTTAGACTTCACAGGGTAGCAGACGTAAAATTTTCGCAACAAAATAATTCTGGTGATACCCAGTTTGATAAAACTTGGGAAAATTAAGGAAGAAATGCACTTTTAAACACAATTTTAGAAGGCGGTTTGCCTGTTAACCTAAATGGCATTTTGTGTTATAAATCATCGATCTCCTTTTTTATGAAATTTCCTCTTTTTTTAAACTCTCCTGTCTAACTCTTACACCTATGAAACATCTTCTGTTTTAATTATTTTATCTCTAGTGACATTCCTAACCAGATACCAAAGGCCAGAAGAGGTCGGAGGACATGGGTCTAAAAGACAGTATGGGATTTCGTTTCGACATTTTCCTATGGAGGTGGGTTTTGACCTTGATTTTCAGCCTATTCCGGCTGAAATGAAGACCAAGACCTCTCCTCCCTAGGTAAATGGTGAGACTGATTTTAAAGGTCGGGAAAGTCTTGAATAAAAACATTATATAACATAGGGATGAGATATAATTAAGACAAGACAAGAAATGAAAATTAGTCAGATTCTGTAACATGTTGAAAATCAACAGTGTTCTCATCCCCGTTATCACTGTGACCAACATCTACTTTACAAACTCTTATCGAGAGTATATTTTGTTTGTTGTTTTATGTTACTTCATTGAAATTCACTTCAACATTTACCTATGGCAGTGGAGAAGCTTCGATTTTCAACCGGTATAGGCACATTATTAACGTCAATACCATTATTTAGGCAAACGCCGAGGCGAGTTTGAAAGGTTGTACTATCCTCGCTTGATCAAAAATAAAGGTTCTTCCGCTACCTTATTGATTATAACATTGACCTTTTATAAAAAAGCTTCCTTTTACAGATGTCATTATTAGAGTAGAAAAACGTACTTAAAAATCATATTTTGTTTTTCCTCAACTCCGTAACTCTATGAAATTCGCGAAAATTAAATGTCGCGAAAAAAATTCAAGGCAACAAATCGCAAAAATAAAAATCACGAAATTGTCCAAAAATTTTTATCGCAAAATTAAAATGTCGCGAAAATTTCTGACTATAAGGGAAGTACTTTCCGACATTAAATCTGAAAAGTTCTGAAAAAAACTATTTTGACTTTATTATTTTTGTCAACTCATGGTGACATATTACCTAAACATGTAAATATTCTTTTACAATTAAATATAGCGCACTGTGCAAGATAAATAAAGTTTTGATAAAACTTTCATGTGACAAGAACGGCTTATCAGAAATAAATAATGTAATCATGTACCATGTAAAGGCAGTTTTCCACTTAAAGATAATTTTTCACAGAACGGACAGAAACAGAAAAGAACAAAAAATTTTCTGCTAGTAATTTCCACTTCATAATATTGTGCACATTTTAATACGGAAAGTAAATACACTCTGCACAATTCTCACGAAATAAAATGATCTGATTGGCTAAATAATTTTCTACCTGTCATTTCCGTGCACAGCACAAATAAAAAGTTGAAGTCGATTCTATCTTGCTCGGAACAAAACGGACAAGAAAATTTTCCGTTCACGTGATATGTATATGCCTGTTTAGAAGCTTTTCTGTTCCTTTCCGTTCCGTTCCGCGGAAAATTTTCTGGAAGTAGAAAACAGCCTTAAGTAGCAAGTGAGATGGCTTTATTGAACATTGTGCAGAATATATAGAGTTTCCAACATTAAAATTACCCTGGCCATTACATTCAGGTTGTAATGCAACTAGGGAGGTAAAATTTGTGGCTGTCAACCTCAATAGGGAGGTGGTCGCTATAAGGAGGTTCAACTACTAAAATCGGAGGGGTGCACTTTAAAGTGGTCAGTGAAAAATCGTCATCATTCTTGGCTTATAACATCCGGTTTCAATGCAAGCATATCAGAACCTAAACGTTCAGCATGTTCATTGCAACCATTATTGTATCATCCAAGGATACTCTAAAACCAGACGTTATTACCTCACCAGGTGAATATTCCTGCCTTGCTTTTGTTTTGTTATTCAATAATGTGAATGTCACATTAGTTCTCTCATTGCAGTGTTCTTTTACATCACTTTCAACATGTTTGACATTTTTCACATTAAACCAAATCTTCTTCGTCGTTCTGTTAAGCTGGATGTAACAAGATTGATACCGTAATTGTAGATGAATCCATAGTTTTAAACAAGCACTGTGACTGATATTTGGAAACTCAAAAATTTTCAAAACAATACACAGTTTTGTCTTCAACCTTGTCCACAAGGTTGCCGAATATTGTAACAGGGATGATATCAGTCTTATTGTTAATGCTTGCTTGTTTTAAACGAATTGTTATACTTTCAACTAACTTTTTGTAAGATAAATTATAAAGATGTGCCTCAATGTTTACCAATTCATACAGAGAAGACTCATTGTTGATCTGGGATATGTAATAAAAGATTATCAAAAAACATTCAGTTAAACCGTGGTGGTCATATTGTCATGATTGAACTTTCCTGGCCCATTTCCTGAATATTAAAAATGCAATAACTTAAGGGACCGTCTCCACGATCGTTTCACATTTTATACGAATTGAAACGATTATGATCGTTTCGAGATCGTATCATCATTTTTTAAAATCGTTTACAAATCGTTTCATGAAATGAAGGTGAAACGATTGTGAAACGATTGAATTTTATTTTAAACTGTAAGCTTAAAAATGAAACGAAGTGGAAGTGAATGGGATACGAATGGGAAACGATTCCAAAACTATTTTGAAAGGAATGCAGAAAAAACTTCTGAAACGAATTTCGAAACGAATTCTGAAGCGAATTGTTCTCCCAAAACAATTAAAAAACAATCAAAAACGTGATAAATTAATTGCTTGAAACTATTTTTAGACATTCCTTTCTCACTTCGACTGTCACAAAAATATGCCCAAGACTTTTATTGAATGGCGTGATAAAACTATGTAGTGTATTTGATCCCGTTTTGATGTATTACA